>JAJKFL010000014.1:9507483-10808316 GCA_021186555.1 Reticulitermes speratus
CTCAACCCTTCATTCAATTTTTCTTCACTCAATAAAACACACGTATTGCTTACAGCACTAAAACTTCTTTCGTTCCGTATGGTAAAAGAATGATGCATTACTATGCAGGCGCCACGAATAAAGGTCTGCTGCATTGACCTAGTTGCAATATCACTTCACAGCACACGAATGCCAAGAAAGTTTTACTCTCTCATCTTTCCACAGACCCACACAAAGATATTTCCCTTATCAGAACTTTTCTTGCTGACAAGGAAGCATTTTACAATGATGAGCCCCCGTGTTTTCTTGCAGACCAGCATGAAGAATGGACAGTCTGCGTAACTTGCAACTAAAACAGAAAACCACACATCAAGAAAACCCGATACGCAGCACTTATCCGGGACGCTGTCAACTACTTACACGAGAAAGGGACAAAATGTCACGATGTCTTTTGGATTGACTGTTGTTGTGCTCGCAGCACAAGCTCTATCTCTGGAATTTGTGGCGAGGCAGCAGCTTGTGATACTTATCGTCAGTAAACACAAATCTGCTTAAGTCTGAGTGTCCATCAGTCACAAAATTTCTGGCGAGAAGAAAGAACGGGCCAAGTTTAAACTGATCGTCTAAGCCAGTGGTATTCAAACTGGGGTACGCGAAGACATCTTAGGGGGTACTTAAAATTTAAAAAAATAAATATATTATTTCATGATAAACACTGAATAATCAGGGCCAGATTTAGGGTTAGCCACAAGAGACCCGGACGTAAGGACATGCGATTTGGGAGCGCCATTTCTCTCTCTCTCCTCCTCTCCCCCCCCCCCCTTTATACGATTCTTATGTGGGCGGCTAGTTTCATTTTATTCCACATAGTGTATATAATTTTGCTTTGCTAAAATACCTTTGTTCCTTTATTAATTTTTATGATAGACAATAATATATTTGTTATTTAATAGCTTGATTCTCCTTTTTTCATTTAAAACTTATTATTTAATACATTATTTTGGAAGTAATTTATTTAACTTATTTTAGATGTAGATTATAAACTGTGTATAACTTGAATTATGCACCAACAACTTTGGGGGTACAAAATTGAAGAGAAATTATATGTGGGGGTACGCGAACAAAAAAGGTTGAACACCACTGGTCTAAGCAGTTCAAGAGAGTTAGAGGGTCCACAGAAGATGGCTAGAATATGGACGGTCAGTTGAAGTAAATAAGTCATACAAGTGTCACAAAAGCGAAACCTCGTCATCTAGACCAGTACACTGTCGTACATAAAGACTACCGGAAAATCCACGTATTGGAATCGCCTGTTCAAATAATCTCTGTCAACTGCTGGACATGTCGAAGGTCAGTATGGAATGAGTCCCATGAATACTGATTTCTCTTCGGAAGCTTTATAGTGTCAGTTTCTCTCATGCAAACTTTGTACTGTACATACGGGATTCTGGAGTATCCTTACCCGTGATAGCCAGGTTTCATCACTAACATGCCGCAGTGAGACGAGTGTCCATGAAGACAAATGAGCATTCTTCTACTTAAATACCTTCGTATTAAGGAACAACATCTACCTAATGTATCCCGCACATATATTTCCAGGCAGCCACTTGTTAGATACTGGCCCGTATTTAGTTGTGTAATAAAATACTTACTGTGGGTACATTATTTTAGTTTTGCCCTCTTATTGTTTTCTTATTATTTGCTCTTGTTATACTTTTGTGTAATCTTGAGGAAAACAAATTTTAATTTAAAAACTTCTAGATAACCTCCCCATGGGGGCAATGCATCTGAAGATTACACGATCTTGTAAAAATTCCTAATGCATACAAAGCGACAATATTAAACCAGCATCTTAATTTGTATCCATTTTGAAGCAGCTATACTAGCAATTCTGCCCATGCTTGGCTTGTAGCTGATGGATCCCACGTCCGTCTCACTCACCTCGAATCTGTTACGCCCAACAGCCGACCCGTACAATCAGAATCAGTACATTAAACCACAAACCATCTCAAGATCAGAAACTACGATTTCCCAAATGATTCTTCAATACATAATGCATGAAGTGCGTTAGCTGAGAATACACTCGCATGACTCACAGTGGCACATTAACCAAGTACGCTTTGCTCTAAATACGGAATGAAGTACCTATCCCCAACCCACCCCGATAACTTTAACGAAAACCGGCATAATGACACCAAACATAATACCATCGCTTGTTTATCCTGCATCCGATCATTTTAACACAAGGTTGTTTCAGTTTTTTACACCAACAAATGCACACACAAAAAAAAACACTCTTTTGTAGTTTTATTAATATAGATTTATACCCCTACACGTGTTTCAATCCTTGAATCATCTTCAGGGGGTTAATAAGCTACTACACTTCAACTGCATGCTAGAAGGGCCTAATAGGCACACTTGTCTCAATATTAAGTTAATATTAACTTTAATAAGAACTAATCACACCATTTCAACCTCATGCATTAGAAGGGCCTAATGGGCACACTTGTCTCAATATTAAGTTAATATTAACTTAATATTGAGACAAGTGTGCCCATTAGGCCCTTCTAGCATGCAGGTTTGAAGTGTAGTAGCTTATTAACCCCCTGAAGATGATCCAAGGATTGAAACACGTGTAGGGGTATAAATCTATATTAATAAAACTACAAAAGAGTGGTTTTTTGTGTGTGCATTTGTTGGTGTAAAAAACTGAATTAGTTAAAAATATACGGTGAGAGCAATATAAAAAAAATTTACAAGGTTGTTTGTTTCACAGCGCCTTCTCAACTGCATCAGCTACACAGCGTTCCAAGAATGATTCTTCTGCAAGTGGGAGGAAGCAGCATTCCACCAACACTCCTTATTCATTGATCCACCACCCGGCAACAGGACGTGGGCCCAGAAAAAGAGGTTGTAGTATCATTCCAATACGAAATAACAAAAAGCATCCACGGAAATACCCTAAATTCCCCAAGGTGTTCTTTATGATTCCATGACATTACGGAATTTTCTCAACTTCAGGTAGCTTCCAAGCATATAAACGAAATTCTCTTGATACTTGTGTATTGATTCTTTGGCAGGAAGCAAAGAGATGTGTAACTTGTGCAACAAATTGTGCTACGGTAACGAGAGCTATGAAGAGTGGAATGAAGCTCTTGTAATCCAGCAGACATCTCGGCCCAAATGGATTTAACAGATGCTGCAATCCGTGACTCAGTATTTTAACGACTACATATCAAACCGCTCCTTAAATTGTGCTTTCTGTGTTCTCTCAAAAAAAGATCTAGGATCGCTAAATCCAGAAACCTTTCACATAGAACACTTCGAGCATGCTGTAACAGGGGCAGTGAACCATCGTGTTGGGGAACTTCTCTTCCAGTTGTGGAAAAAACGTAGTTTTCCAGCATGTCAAATCAAACTGTCTACGGTATAGAGCCACATAACAA
Organism: Reticulitermes speratus; assembly: GCA_021186555.1. Taxonomy (NCBI): domain Eukaryota; kingdom Metazoa; phylum Arthropoda; class Insecta; order Blattodea; family Rhinotermitidae; genus Reticulitermes; species Reticulitermes speratus. The sequence continues at coordinate 9,510,909 of JAJKFL010000014.1, forward strand.
AAAATAGTAAAAAACTGGACTAACATTTTGATATCTGCCACACCACCAGATACACACACATGTGGAAATCTATTAAGGAAATTTCAAGCGTGAGTCATTTTTCTGCATTATGTCACGTATCATGTTTATAAGAATATAACACCTTAAAACCGCGAGTATATTTTGTACACAACACCCTGTATAGGTATTTCCTACTGAATACTTTGATCTGAAAGCCCAAATACAGTTGAATTTCATTTGACGTCACACTTCATTTTCCTTCTTCATTTTTCGCTACCCCTGACGAAACATGGCAGGACCCGAAGCCCACATTTCACTCCTAAAGAAATAAAAACAACAGTCTTGGCTTTTCAGCAACCTGTGAAACGTTAATTCACCCCACAGCTGACAGCACAGTCGATTAGGGGCCGAGTGACCTCGGTAATATTGATTGTTCGGTCCTGCAGAGGGCAGTAGAGACACCCACCTTCTGCTCTGCCAGGGCACATAGTAACAGCTGGAACTACCCCTAGGAATATGTCCATCTTACTTCGTCCTTCTCTAGGGAGCATCTTCTCATACCGGTACTGGCGCAAGTAGCGGAAAGATTAATGGCCATAAGGAAATTACTACAGCCGAGTTGCAAAGTCTGATAGGGGACTGGAGGAGGACAACTAAGTGCGTGTTTCGAGTTACAACAAACTACTGAAACAGATTATACGATAAACTGAAGACACACAGGGTTGAAGGTCTTCCTGCACTCTGACCACATATAGGGGTGGAAGGCGAGGATGTAAAATTGCATTTACTAGATGGTCGAAACATGTTACTTCTAGAAGACTAACAAGAAGATTCTGTGTTTAACAAAGAGTTAACAAAAATTAAAAAAGACGACTTTCCTGTTGCACACACTTTCAGTCATACATACATCAAATGTAACCTAAGACACGTTTGTGTATCATGCATGTGTCATGCAGGTGTGAAGATGGCAACGGCGTTTGCAGTTCTGATCTCATGTGATCTTTTATCATGTTTTTAGTTTATCGTAATCGACAACTAGAAAGAATGTGGAGGAAAGGCCCGTGTCTACTGTGAGGCACTGTCACAGAAACTTCCTGCAGAAGGCGGAAGGAAAAAGCCATAAACTAGGGTGTAGTTTACACCCGTGCGAGAATCGAATCCGCAGCCTCCAAGGTAAGAAGCAGAAAATTTATTACTGACCCAACGTATTACTTAATTAATCTGTCGACATGAATACGTAACACAAGTGTGACATTCCCTACATCTACTCAAGTTTCTACAATTATACACCCACAAATACTTCGAAAGACTGTACTTTCTGTAACAAAAGCAACATTTTCGAATGAAAATGGTAATGTAATCAGAATATGGGTAGGCCTACTTTAATTTACGGCTTGGAATCCGTTTGATGGAATGGACACCAAATACCAAATGATTTACAGTTGTAAACACTGCCGGAGACGTGCGTTTGTCAGGGTATCCCGGCATAAATCGTCTCTCACTAAAATAAAACCTCTACTCCTAACCTTGGTATTAACACGAAAAGGCCAGCCTTACTGGATAGTTTGTGTTTCGAATGTATTTTGGCACTCGTCAATCGAGTTTCTGCCACTAAAATATAATCACAAAATCTGCACTTGGTGGAATAATCTTTTTTTAAGTATTTTAGGTATCGCGACTTAACATTGTAGGAGTATTTTGTGTTCGCAACCCTCATCCAATATAGTCTGAAACGTATTAGACAATAAAATTACTGAAAGCAGCCACGAAGGTACACATTATACCTACACTGCCATATCAACTGAAATGTACTGCTTCGGATAAAGAAATAACAGTATTTCGAGGTGCTGGTAAATAAAGATTTGTACGAACTCACACCTCAGAAGATCAGTCATTTACGTTCCTGTTCTGCACTGATGCGGATGTCTAATACGGGACAAGCGAGCTGTATACGACAAAGTGTCGAAATAGACAGCCGGTAAATTACACACTGCGACATTTGAGGTCTTCACAGCGGTGCTCATAATTCTTCATATTACATTCTGCTCACAGAAGCGGACAGTATCATACAAAAGTAGTCCAATGTAGGCGGGTAGTTCCCTTGCAATGTCCAAGTTACAATTTAATCTAACTAAATTGAGAAGAGTCATTATAGAAACCTAATAGTTCCTCAGCTAGTCAATAATTCCCCACATTTTATGGAGTCAAAAAGATCATTCGCTGCGTTTACAAACCCCCACCATTTGTCTTCAGAGCCAGATCAATCCAGTCCACGCCCCCATCCTATTTCTTTAAGATCCCTTTTAATATCATCCTCTAATCGACGCCTATGTTTTATGAGTGGTCTCTTTCCCTCAGGTTCATCAAAAGAGAGGTACGATTTTGGGACGGCAGTGTTTATGTCGATTAACAGGTATTAAAAGACATGTCATGTATACTGAGTTTAGACAGCTAATTAAGTTTTTAAGGTTTCTGTATTTAGTGAAGTTCAACTACACAATTTTATAAAGGCTGAAAATTATATTTTGTCTGACATAAAAACAAAACATTTCATACGGCAGGGGCATCAAACAATGGTAAAAAGCTTACAGTCCAAACAAGGACTCTAATATCAAAGAATGTCAGAGAGCACAAACAAGTGGTCCCGTGGATAACACCATAAAGGAAATAGGGCGAGAACCCCGACAGTTAGATGGATGAAGGGAATCTGTGAAGCAATGGTAAAGAAAGGACTGGAAAAAAGCACAGAAGATGGATAGAACAAATGACGAACGGAAATCGGAGAAGTAAACACAATGAACAAGCGCTGCACCTCACTCTTCATATTTGCGCACGTCAGAGAAGATTTGCAGTCGAATGCTGCGTTCCATTTGAAAACTTTTAAGTCAAATATCTTCAGGCCACTCCGTCGTCCATTGTCGTAGTAAATTACAACGTACTGTCCTGGACGTAATATTAATTAACATAAATCACGCCAACTTTCTAGCCCACATTCTTACCAACACAGACCTTCGTATGTAAAAACTTACGTAAGATTTCGGCAACGCCGTGAACGCTGTAGTGGCACTACTGTTCCTTCGGGAAGACAACAGCGAATGTAGCATGTTGTTCAAAAACTTACCTGAAACAAAAATAAATAAATAAATATCTAATATAAATACAGAAAACAGTAACCTCACAGTACATTTTTCCTACTTCAAGGTTACGTATCTGCAACACTAACACAGCACTTTAAGCGTAATAAAGTAAACACAGAAGGAAGAGCTGCTACGTAACAAACAACCAAACCCTTTCGACATACAGACAATCCCCGATGTAAGCAACAATTACCTTCTGGAAGGTAAGGCGTAAGTCGAATTTTGCGCAAGTAGCAAATCAGTATACAGACGATCAAATACAGGGTTATTCAAAATTATTGTCGGGGTTTTAACAACATGTCATACACAATACACTTGAGATAGGAGTATATGTATTTTTTATTTAATAGAACAACTCTCCAAGTTTTTGTGACATACCTTACAGGTGCTCTATATGTGCACCCTTTGTGATTCTACAAACATCAACACGATAATCGAGTTCGTTCCAAACTTTTTCTAGCATGTCAGCGGTGATGGTTTCAATGGCGGTTCTGATTCGTACCTTCAGTTCCGGGATACTTGCGGGAAGAGGAGGAACATAAACCTGATCCCTGACGTAACCCCATACAAAGAAATCACATGGGGTTGCATCTGGAGAACGAGGTGGCCAAGTTGTTAAACCCCCGACAATCATTTTGAATAACCCTGTATATGTGTCTATAGGCAAGGGAGTCCAGCTGAAACCCAAAATCCAACAAAATGAAACCTGACTGGCCACAGAGTGACCGCCCAGCAGTATTCTTCCGCCACATTGGTCTCAATTCGCTTTCATTCCCGCAAGGAAATGTTCGGCGCCATTTCAAAAAACCTTATTATCTCAGTTTGTTTATTTCCCTAAACTTGCGTAAGTCTGAAACTGCTTAACTTTAAATTTTGTAAGTCGGGTACTGTCTGTACAACATAACTCGCGACAAACAAAAATATCAGACAATATAACTAGGAGATGACGATGTAAACACTACAGGAATCACCGTAACCCACTTCGAAACTAAACACAAAATCCCCCTCATCCTACATCATCCTCAATGTATACTGGATACACAATGCGTGTTCAACTTTTTTTTTTCTACAACTTATGTTACAAATACTCTGCACTCCGACAAACATTTAGCGAGCTATACTCAATGTTCGCGCAGAAACGCGTCAGATTTTAGAAAAAAAATCTTCAATACTAAATGTAACGACAATCCGTTGAGCTGTTCTAGAGTTGTTACAAGCCCACTGGGAGACATATTTGTGACAACTAAAAAAAAAACATGTTTGCACATCTTTGTTGCGAAAGCGCCAATAATGGAATATCGCAATTAATCCTGAGAATATCGTTGTGAACCTTTCTGACACAAGTTCGTTTAAAAAATCATTAAATCGTACGCCTGCAAACACCGCGTCTCTCTCACGCCAGTTTATATTTGAAATTCCAAATGAAATCAGCCACCAGATTATTTAGTTACTTTCAGAGAATAGATGACTTACTGGCATGTGCTTAGATCTCCAGTTTTATTGAAACTCTACTGCGCCACATGACAGAATAATTAATTAAAGAGTTTCAGTTTCTGATAAGACACTCGAGAAAACTCTCTCCCCATCCAAAATGTACAGCAACAAATTAACTCTAACGAACACTCGACCAGACAGCCGGTTAGCACCGAATTACTCACATCTATCTGCAAATCCGCACAAAATTTATGAATGGATACCAAGCAACGTCATGCAAAAAAGTGATAAATGAAAAGTTAGTTGAAATGATAGGAGAAGATAGGTGTAGAATAGAAGATGAATGTCCCAGGCGGACCATAAAAGACTCGAAAGATACGCAAAAAATTCGTCCTTTTAAATTTATCATATAAAGCTGCAAGTATAAATTATATGCCCACAGCTCAGTTTCCGATGAAGTGACCACTCTGCTAGAATACATGGAATCGGCGCGTTTAACTCACCACACTTCACATAAACTATGAAACTGTGGCCCACTGCTGACACCACCGACATGACAGCATTCATCGACAACAAACTAGCTGCGATGTTACTACTACAAATATCAGTAGTACTGGTAGTAATTATCTTTACGTTACTCATCCAGTCGTGTTAATAGGTAAAAAACGAATACATATAGCTGGCGAACACAACATACATTTTATGTATCCACGAGCTACATGTTTTGGCTTTATAATCAAGCTTCATACGTTTTACCAGGAAACATTATGCAATACACAGCAAGCATATAGAAAAACTCATGATTGAGATCTCTGCTTGTTACAACTAGTATTCCTAAAATATCCTTAATATCATACGATCTTAACAACCTTCTGATATGACATATACATCACACACATGACGGCTTAACACTGTGGCTGTGCATTATAAAGGACTAAAATGTCAAAATCAAAACCATTAAAATCGCAACAGCAGTCTAACATTTCAAAACGCTGGCTGTAATGTCCCGTCAAAGCACAAACCTCGGGACGTTACAGCCATTAAAAAAACTGCAACTAAATAAATACATACACAAATCGCTATTACTGGTTCTTAAGGTCGTCCTATTCTGTGCAGCATCTCGCTACTTCATTTATCTTAAGTGCACATACTGTATTTCTCTCAGAAATCCGCTGTAAGCGTACGTCATAGGCCTATAATGACGCCCTATGACCTAAAACGATTATTTATCGTTCAATTGTACGGGAGAATGAACACGGCCGGTGAACTTAGAAATACTGGAGAAGAATCGGTCGTGGTCTCCTTCATAATGTGATCGCCACGGGGCTGAGGAAAATACGAAGGACCTCGGCCAGAATAGTTCTTATACCCAAATGTAAGTCACAAACAGAACTGCTTGAATCAACTGACTCGGTCTCAGGACATAGTTCTTACACTCATTAAACTAAACTCTATGTTAAGTAACAAAGCGAATATAGTACAGACATCCTGCTCAGGAAATTCCCAGTATTTTATACAACTCGACAACTCACTAAAAAGGCCGTCGTTGATCCCTATAGCAAGCCAATGTCTATGCTTTGCAGAGTTTAATACTACATTCATTCATTCATTCTGCAGTCTGTCTTACGACAGGTCCGTAGCCTCTTCCAAAGCGAGTTCTCCACAGGGTGCGATCTAGTGCTTACTCTTTCAATTTCCAGTATCTTCTCTTTTCCTTAAGGTCATCCAGTAGCTCCTTACGTCTTCTTCCTCGTCTTCCCGTCATTTCTATCCTTCCTTCTAACTTTCCTTCAATCACGTGTTTTAGAAGGCAGTTTCTACGCAAGATGTGACCAATCCAGTCAGCCTTTCTTCTTTTTATTGTATGTACGATATTCCTCTCCTCCTTGACTCTGTGTAATACTTCTTCATTTCTCACACGATCGGTCCAACTGATCTCCATTCTTATCCAGCACCACATAACAAAACTTTCCAGGTATTTCTGATCTACTTTCCGATGTGTCCACGTTTCAGCACCATACTTAATACTTCTAGGTCATGAAACAATGCGATGAGTGTCCTGCTCCAAAATACATGTTTTCAGTTAACTACGAATTATTCCGATTTAATTTTTCGCATTCACGTTTACATAATAGGCCTATTCGTGATTAAGACGGCGACAGATTGGTGAAACCAAAAACATACATATATTAAATTAATGCCTCTTCCTTGTGATATATCCTGAAGCTTTGGGATGCGTACGAGTAGAAACCCATTTCGGAGAACATAAAGAGCAACCTGTTAGCATACGTAAGTGCAAATGTATATTGCTCCAAAAACCGATCTAGTATATTTTTCAAATAAAACTAAAAACTCCTAGATCTATTCTCCCCAAACGTGTAACAGTTTCGATACTCAAACGTAACTCCTTCTGTGGACAAACACAAAGTAAATTGACAAAGTTTCCATAATGCTTCCGTCTCCGACAGTTTGAGGCAGTTTGCTAACGATATTAATGAGGCAAACTGATTTAAACGTCCACGTAACTCTAGATTTAGACAACAGGAAGAGACGGACGTTATCAAATTCATTCGTAAACTGCAACTTGTAGACGCTTTGTCTCGCTGTCACTACTTGCTGGTAGCTCCAGGACTGCACCAAGACACGGTGCAGAACACAGATCCAATTACTCACTCAGGTAACAGGGTAACAGGTACTGACTGTTAATGTCCCTTACATTCAGTAAGCTTTATGCACTTGGACACACATTATTAACGACTTAGATTTAAAGGTTCCTGATGACGGTACATACATGCTCACTGGGTGACTGAAATGATGAACATTGTCCATCGTCTCAGGTTTTAAAAACCACAAAGTTTCGGAGGCTGGATCTGCGTCCGTCTTTGATATGAAGAACACAGGACTAAATGGCTGAGGTCAATTTCAAGACACGTTTCGTGAATTCATCAAGTAATTTTGACGCAGACCACAAGCACGGTCGGAAGAGACGACGACGCGACAAGATTGGAACTTGGTACTTCTCGGACACGTGTCACAAAAGTTACCAATTAAATCATGCGCTAGTTCTGAAACTTCAGGTAATAACATGACAGGCTTATTACACCACTCAACGACACCGACAATTAATGAGGTCAAGGGTCAAGCCAAATCAACGGACTGAAAAACGTGTGGTCGAGACACACTTTAAGGCATTTCTCAAGAAGCAGGTGCAGAACCACAACTAGACCAGTGTGAAAATTAAATACCCTAAAACACGAAAGTGGCTCATTGTAATTACAGCGGATAGCAGAAGCACTCTTGAAGAGCAATTTATATACCAAACTTCTAACACCCTACTCGAAGACCTCTGAATCGCTGGAACGTGCAGAAACACGAAACGAATCAAACAGCGTTAAGCCAAACGCATCTTCCAACAACTCATCATTGCAGCATAGAAAGTAATTTTTTTCTTTTAGAAAAGTTCTCAAATTAACTCGGACGTACCAGACCGACTCCATTTAACACGGACATTCCTGAACATTCCGACAGTTGTTCAGCCGTTAAGAAATTCATTGTTGCTACGGAAACTGACATGTTCATTGCGAAATAATGCCTGGAAGAACTTTAATAAATTTGCATTCCCTTACGAGTGGTATCGATTAAACATTATTTCTCGTCTGATTGAACGCACATGCTCTGACAGTAACGGAGAATGAAACAATACAGTTACATCTTCAAACCGTATGCGTAGGTCTACATGCTTATATGGTCATACACTCAAAGTACAACTCCCCAGACAACCTGCCACCCATTCTCTCCGTCACCACACACACACGTGTATTCAGACTGCAGTAGGCAGTGAGACTTGAAGCTTAAGTGGCATATTGAAGATTGGAATCCTACAATATACATCAAATATTTTAACAATTTTATTATCAAGCAGACATACTTTTTAAAACTTAAACCTACACTTGGAAGTGCCATTTCAACATATAAATCGATTCAACGTAATCCGAACATTCACATTTCAATTAACACTTTGACAATTACACACGAGGACTGCCTAATCTACACACCGCATCGACGAATTTGAATTCTATGTTTCGGCACTGCCTTCAATTTTACTTCGTTCAACAAGATAACATTTATTTTCTAAGTACAGCTACAGGCCAGCCATAACTTCTACATATATACAAAACGCACAGACTTAAAGATTATAATTTTTATAGTCCTATATTTGACCCTTGCCGATCCCAGTGGCCGTGCGGTCTAAGGCGTGGGTCTACAGCCGCTCGCTTACTGAGATTGCGGGTTCGAATCCCACCGGGGGCATGGATGTCTGTCTCTTGTAAGTGTTGTGTATTGTCAGGTAGCGGTATCTGCGACGAGCTGGTCCCTCGTCCAGAGGAGTCCTACCGACTGTGGTGTGCCTCGAATGTGTGTGACCATGAAACCTCGACGAAACGAGGAGGCCCAGGCCCATATAGGGCTGTCGAGCCATACAAAAATAAAATTTGACCCTTACAGATGATACTAAATAAAAATGTGACGAGACTGAGATCTCATCCTTGAAGGAATATCGATTGATGTTTTTATCTTCTTATATACAGCCTGAAGAGGGCCAGTTAAATAGCCGAAACATGTAGCAGCTGTGTTCGACGGACATGTAGTTAGTTTATATTATAACACAACGGGATCAATCGCCTTAAGCAAGTTCTGTTACTTTGTGCGGCACGAAGAAGTTTTCCTTGTTTTTGTGAGTAATATGGAACATGACAGGCATGCTATTCCATGATACACGTACTTTAAAGCTACACGCTTAAACCACTAAATATTTATCGTTCGATTGTAAAAGAGAAATATTGCCAAAAGCCTTACGATAATGACGTGCACAATTTCAAACTCGTTTGAAACAGAATTAACAATAAAAACTTTACACGTGTCACAATATTCGTATCTGTAAAATCGGTAAAGGTCCACGACGTTTATATAGGTTTTCGTGCCTTCACGGTAGCTACTGATCATATGATAGTCTTCCGGGTATTGACACCGTGTAGGATCATAAGGTAACACCGACGTTTCGGAGAAACGTGCTGTCTCCATCTCCAGGGCGAAGGAATAACGTTCAGATCCACATACACAAAAGTATATATAGCTGGACGTAATTCCGTAAATGCGTAAAAGCAGATAAGACACAAGGACTCACACAGGATGTTGGCAAACAACACTAAATGTCAGTCTTAAGAATTGCTTTCATCTTAATACTCGTACATTTAACTTCAACGTGGTAACGAAACGAAATATTGAACGGATCCCAGGCATTCTACGGATAATGTAAGACAGACATTACCGTGAAATGTCAATCGGTTTAACGAACCACCATTTGTCTCGGTGTGTATGTAATACACACCTGTGTATAAGACGAAGGAAAGAAAATTTAACAAAATTTTTAACAGCCGGTTCAGTCCTACAAGACGCACAGCCTAATGGTCAATCCCGTCTTGTACACAGAGAGATCCAGTAATTTCCGCCACCTAGGACGACAACAGCATCTCGTTTCTTATACGTATCACAGAAAACAGCTATTAATGAAATTAACAAACACATAATTACAAAATGTCCAGTAATGCATCAAAGTAAGTTAATTTACTGTGATGTGGTTTCAGAAACAAAACAAGCAACCTGATAATAAGGGATTGAAGCACTTCATTATGGATGACCTCAGGCATACGGACATGAGTATGTTGGACGGTGATACAGTGGCCACGCAAGTTTCGGAACGTTGCAGATACTAGGCTTGCATATGCGGCACAGGGAACCTCAGCCCTCTGGTCGGCTCATCCCGGTAATCATACTGCAGTCATGTGATGAGTGAACAACCACTTACACCACTACCAGAGTTCTCAGACCGATTACATATAACTGATCCGTTTGTCGGCATGCTACTCTCCAGGTTTAGCCTGTAGGCTCTTCACTTACAGATTATGCAAACAAACAAACAAACAAACAAACAAACAAACGGATAGACAGGTTACTTACTGATCCTAAAATTCGCGGAATACCTCACAGCCTACGGTCTCAAATTTGTGTCTGTCTGGTATCTCGTCACTGCCTGCTTTCAGGAACTATATCTGCCTTTGCACAAACTGGCATGTGAAATTTGATGTGAGCTGGCAACAACTGTCGCGTGATCACGCAAGACCAATCGGTGTCAAGTCAGAAATAAGGCAAGGCCATGTGGACTGGATTAAAGTTCCCCAGGATAGATCCACTCACAGACTCCTGCTAACGGATTAAATATTGGGCCTTCTGGTTATATATCGCCCCTGTTTTGCAAAAAGGGGCTAACTGCCACTTTGAGCTAAAATGAGTTACGTGTACATAATCATTCAAATAATGGTCCTCTATGATACTCGTATGTAAAAAGAAGAAAACTGCATCTTCAAGAATAACCAGTATAAGTGGGGGATTTCCCACCTCTCAAAGCATTTGCCATATGTAAAAGAAAGCCACCTTCTTGCTTCTCCTGTAAAATTTATATTCTGTCGTTTGCCCCCTTTTTACAAAATTGGGGTGACACAAAGTACAGAATTTCTCGACCAGCAGGGTGAAAACATATTGCGCTAGAATAACTCTGCTCGGTGGAGTAAACTACAAGAAATCCCGGTGAAAAACAATGAAACACTAAATCTGATTTACTAAACTGTATACCACGTATGTAATCATTTGTCTTCTATTACTATGCCAAATTACTATACAAAAAAAAAAGAAGAAAGGCTAACTGGATTGGTCACATCTTGCGTACAAACTGCCTTCTGAAACACGTGATTGAAGGAAAGTTAGAAGGAAGGATAGAAATGACGGGACGACAAGGGAGAAGACGTAAGCAGCTACTGGATGACCTTAAGGAAAAGAAAATATACTGGAAATTGAAAGAGGAAGCACTAGATCGCACCCTGTGGAGAACTCGCTTTGGAAGAGGCTACGGACCTGTCGTAAGACAGACTACAAAATGAATGAACTATGCCAAGCTAGCAACTTGCAAGCAAAGCGATATAAAACGGTTACAAACGATCGGACATTTTTAAAATCTGCTTTCGAAAACATCGGAATTGCATAATGCAGAGAACGTTACAAGAGACAAATAACAAAACAACAGTCTCGATCCGAACACTGAGACACACCTCAACATCAGTTTGTTCACACGCACCGCGCATTCTATCTCTGTGGTACAGGCACCGCTTCACATATTCCACTATCCCTTCAACAGTGACAAGGCTATAAATTTAAATCCCAGAATAAATGTTGGTGGGTGGGGGGACTCTTCAGGCCCACCTCCGCCGTACCTTCTACCAGTTTTAAATTCTTATAAAATGTACATCTCTCGCATATTATTCTTCCTTACAACCTCCACACAATCGCAAGGGAAGATTCTCTCGGCTATCGAGTCTCGTCCACTGTTGCGAGCTACGCAGGAATACTGCCCGTTGTCTCTTTACTTAGCAGAGAGCAGTTCTGAACTACTTCCTTTTTAGACAACGGGGCTCTGCAAAATTTACCTCATATTAAATGAAGGTGCTGACGGTGGATTCTTCCCGAACTCACTTCCAAACTGTCCTCAACGGCTGTCACTGATTTAGCTAAGGGAAACCGCGGAATAAACTAGACTTCTGTAGGTAAAGTCTGAAGGGTTCTGACGATAGTAATTACACTTTGCAGTAGTTGATTTATAGACAATTCCCACCGTCTACTATTACAAAAACAGCGCCTTTTCTACAGGACCCAGTGCAGCAGGTGTCTCTCCACCCTTTCGCCTGAAGAAACAAACAGATACCGTTTCCGAAACTTCTGTGTGATTTTACATACTGGACGATAAATTTTCTGTACGGTTATTTGCATCGTCACCATTATGCCACTGAACCACCGTGGCCCTTAGTGGGGTATTATTATTATTATCATTATTATTATTATTATTTTGTCTCTTGTCATAGGCCTTTTCTACCTGGTTCTTGTCTTCAAACAAAGGTGAACCCCACCGCTCAGGCTTCAAGTTTCAGACTGCAGTACGTCCCGTATTGTGTGTCATGTTCCAAGTATAGCTGTCTTTTGTAGTGAATCTACTGAATGTTCTCCTGGTTAGGCTTCCAAGCTTTCTTTAAATTTCTTGTTACTATTCCGGTGGATTCAATTATTATTGGTATGATCATACATTTAATGTCCCATATTCGTTTTATCTGTACACATAAATTCTAGCATTTAAGTTTATTTTCCGCATCCTTTATTGTTATTATTATTATCATAATAATTATGATTTCGTTGTCTCTTTTCTTCCTGGTACTTGTCCTCTTCAACCAACAGTGATCCCCACCGCTCAGGCTTCAAGTTTCAGACTGCAGTACTTTCCGTATTATGTGTGATGTTCCAAGTACAGCTGTCTGTTGTAGTGAATCTATTGGTCATAATAATAAATAATAATAATATTATTATTATTATTATTATTATTATATACTGTTTTTACCTGAGTTCGGTTCTTGCAATGCTTCGGACTACCTGCCGACTAACACCGGTCTGTTAGTGGGGTCATATGCACCAAATACATCAAAGCAATTTGTAACGTAATCACTAATTACAGGCCAACCTCACTGATTGCCCCATCATTTATCGGAATGGTGCAGTTCCTATAATCATGAGTGACAGTGAAAAAAATTAAAATCGTGTAATTTTGGTCACGTAACAAAGTAACTGGAGACACGCACATTCGCTTCGCACAGCCCAACCGTCCCGGAAGAAGATATTTCATGATACGGACTGTGGCGTAAAGTCAGATATACAAAGATACGTTCCAGCATTATCAGTCCATACGTGCTAGCCCTTCACTTCCAAATCTACGTCCAGTCTGATGTGCATGCCTAATATATTTTAAATAGCTACATTACTTGCTTTGACGTATATTACTGCTTGTTACGAAATATTTCATTACGTTCTTGGTACGGCGTAAACATTTTGTTGACAATGTCAAACACAACACGCAAATAAATCAAAAGAAATATACTGGTAAACACATTGGTTCGTGGAGAAGCTAAATAAAATGGCAGATCACACATCACTGAACCATTTTATAGACTGTACTAACATGTTTCACAAAATTTGTACGTCGCGCGTTTAAACTTAGATCGTAGTATGCAGTAATGAATTTTAATTTCGAAATCTGCATTCTGTATAGTGATACGAAAAGCGAAGTCAGGCTACACGATAGGTCTACAATAACTAGCAGAAGTTTCAACGACGTCACAGGGATTCGAATCAGCAAACAAATGAACTCAATTTGCTTCTTAGTAATAAACTGTGCACCATCACGGCCAGATACCACCCCATGTACTTGGAACACAATTCTTTACATAGACATTTCTGTAAAAAGTGTGATATTCCGGAATGAAAAGCATGTCTGCACCATTCAGTTGTAGTCTACATTTATGTATCAATCGCAAGTGTCCTTCCATCTCTTGGAAGACGATGCGTTTTATCTGAAGACGTCACGTTACAAAGATTATACCTACCGTGTCGATGGTAGACGAAAAATATATGATTCTGAGCATTGGAGTCATGTACTGACAGGGGCGACACCAGGGTTTGGTTACTATCCTCGTGGTTATCACAAAATGCTGTACATGAAACTTTAAACCAAGGAACAGACCTCACACTCAAACGAAGAAACGAAAGATTAATGGTTTAATTAAATAATAAAATATTAGTCTTCACTACACATCTGTTAGAACTTTTTTTTTGGTATGGCTCGACAGCCCCTAGGGGGCCTAGGCCTCCTCATTTTTCAAGGACACAACACACTCGGTAGGACTCCTCTGGACGAGTGACCAGCCCGTCGCATAGACCTCTACCTGACAACACACAACACTCACAAGAGACAGACAGCCATGCCCCCCGGCGGCATTCGAACGCATAATCCCAGCAAGCGAGCGGCCGCAGACCCACGCCTTAGACCGCGCGGCCACTGGGATCGGCTGTGAGAAATTCAAACCTCACAGAACGTTGGCAATGCGGATAGGAAATGCATCCACGAATTAAGAATACGGAGTTAATTGCACAATATACTCGTACTTTGGTGTTCGTCGTTAGGTCTGCGATGTGAAACAGGCAAGTAATAGCAAAGTCACATTACTATAAACACGCCTATTAGATGAAGGCAATCTGCCAAAACAGCGGCTCACTGATGAGTCGCAAGTGAGACAATCCAACAAAGTCAGCTTCTCAAGAAACCGACAGAGCCACAACAGAACATAACGAACACGCCACAATGAAGCAGCAGCACGAACCGGGCCGGGCCGGGTACTTCCGCGTCCCGTACCAACACCCATGCTCCACAATGCAGCAGTCCGTACTGAAACAAATGACCTGGCTCAACGCGGCGAAGTCGGGCGAGTGCACCCATATAAAACACATCGTAGGCACCGAAGATACAGTGGACTTCGCCGGCAACACCAGTAATTTGTAACTACTAACAAAATGTCTAACTAACAAATTCCAGGCCACAAACACCGTCATGAAAATATGGTAAGTCCTAATCTGATCACTAAGTTATCCATCCTTTAATGCAATCCTCAGGGTGACTGCGGTTTTCACAAAAGACCGACATTGGAATATATCTAACGCTATGAATGCGGCACACATCCTCACTCCGTACGAATTTAACACGAATCAACAATGAGCATGTAGGTCTTCAGGTAATTTCTAAATACTATTTTCTACTTATTTCTCGTTTTCTCCAGCGTGCAGATCAACATGTCCCATTCATTTCGTCCTCCTTGGTTTGATCGCCCCAGTACCATTTGACTTAGGGTAGACACTACGACGCCCTCAATAAGCAACTTTTGCCATGATATTTTTACTCAATCTGTCTAAGACCCAATACTCTCCCTAACAACCTGTTCTCACACATATCAATTCACATTCTTCTCTTACGCGAAAGACCAAGATTCAAACCCATAACAGATACAATTATAATTTTGAATATCTTAATTTTTAGGTTTGTAGAGAGATGTAAGGCAGCAAGGTTCTGTGTACTGAGTAGTATCAAGCATTTTCTGAAAGTACCCTGCTCTTAAATTCTCCAGCATGTTAAGCTGATGCACTGCTATAGCAATGAATAGGGAGGACAATTACTTCGGTTGCAACATCTAGTCACAGGAATACGACGTTATTTAACTGAAAACATGCACGAGAGCAAGCGGCCCTTCAAACTAGGTTATAATACTTTCAACAGTATATCAAAGAGTGGAAACAAAAGGTTTCACCAGCTAGTTGCGCTGTAACATAAGTTTCAATTTTCCCATCAACCACATCACACACTGTTTGCGGGAAATATCTTTCCGTATTATACACGGCACTCCTTCAGGCCTGTTGGTTTCCGTGCACTGTTTCGCACATTAGAAAGGCTACTTAATGCGCCTGTCCTGTGGTCCAACGTTCGTGTTCCCCCAGATAGAGAGGTAAGAAAACATTGGTCTGAACGTTCCTTGAATGGGGACCTAGCACGCACATTGTACAATAAGCGAACGCTTCTCAACACAAGATACGGAGAGAGAGGAAACCCGTTTGCTACGAAATAACATGATTTTAAATTCCTTTATACAACCAATTTTTCAAATAAGTTCGAGCTAGATGATACCGTTCCTTGGAACAATGGCTTTGTTTCGATTCATGAGCTTGCAGATAGGCTAATTAAAATCTAGGCCGAAACTGACACGAAACTGAAACCTTTACTATTTTTTTTTTCCTATGGCTCGACAGCCCCTTGGGGGCCTAGGCCTCCTCATTTTTTCGAGGTTTCGCGATCACACACTTTTTAGACACACCACACTCGGTAGGACTCCTCTGGACGAGTGACCAGCCCGTCGCAGAGACCTCTACCTGACAACACACAACACTCACAAGCGACAGACATCCATGCCCCCGGTGGATTCGAACCCACAATCCCAGCAAGCGAGCGGCCGTAGAACCACGCTATAGACCGCGCGGCCACTACCTTTACTATAGCACACAGTTTTATAAACGATTCAATGAAGCAAAAAAAAAAGTTTTTTAATTACATTTTATATGTATTTATACTGTACAATACAGATGTAACACAATTCAGTAATTATCGAACTTACCTAGACTTAAAATGTACTTATATGTCTCGTACGTATCACAGATTGTGTAGCGATTACTTCCGTACAGAACTAACCACCTTACCTTCATAATGAAGACTAGTCGTCTTACAGTTCAACACGGTCCTGTCTATTGTGTTATAACTAATGTCAGTGGCATATAATGTGATAGCTGAACTGCCACAAGTTGCCCACAGAATGGGGATGGATCAATATAACAGGCGAAATTGACTAGCGGTCGAGGCGTGAATCTGATCTCTCACCTCCATCTGGCGCCCAAGTTAAGAATGGGCGGAGTTGTACTCCCCCCCCCCCTTCCCCCATGGGCGTCATAAACTTGTGTTTAATTAAGCACAAGGGCAATTTTATCTCTGGATATGAGCGTTCAATCAACTGCTTTCGTTCGCAAAGGGCCGTGTCTTTTTTATCGAGGGACAGGGTGGATACAATTCAGATATAAGCGACTTGCATTGTTAAACGCCTGTGAGTGTCGTGGTAATTTCCGCACCATCAAGAGTACGACAGTCTTCTATTGGCCAGCCATTATAATGACCAGTAAGAGAGGTCAATGTTTCCCCTGGCCGGATATCCGAGGTCCAAGAAGGTCCTCCATTCTCTAACCCTCAAGAGACCAAAGAGAGAAAACAAACGAGGCAGATTACGCCATATGGTCAGCAAATGATTAAGCCGTAACCTGCGAACATCTGTTATAACTAAAAACACCTTCCTCCTTAGATTTCTTTCAGGAATATTGACAAATCCCATTCCACCCCTATTTCACAATAAAGGACATTCTTGGATTCACAGTCATACTTATACAGTCAACAGCCTTGCTGTAAGTGTATTAAATCAAAAGTTTAAAAACCAACAAATGTACTGTATTCTTACAAGTCAAATGCCCCTACATATGTTTCGGCTTCAACAAGCCATCTTCAGGGGTCAAAGTAGAACTTATAACACCATAATAATGACAGAAGTATGACGCAATAAGAAATGCAGTGTTTGAAACTTCCACATCGATGTAATTCAACAAATTCTACCAGGCCTGCAAACCTCGTTAAGTTATTCGTAGAAAATGCAAGTTTTTTTTCCGAAAGCGTGGCCCTTTAAAAGCCTCAGAACGAAATAAACTCTCCGAAACGTCGATTGTTTTGATATTATAAAAAGAGAGCCACGCCTACAGACAACGTCATACTGTAAATGTCAGAAAAATTGACTTAAAATACATATTACTTACTAATGCCACATCATTCTGACGTTATGGTCGGAACACACACGTGGTTGAATATCAACTGCAATTCGGAATAGAATGGGTAAGTGGCCACTGTTTACGGTAAGAAAATTCCGGAAGTCGTGTGGAATTACTGAAAAGATGTAAACCTCACAGCAGCCTCTCACGGCAAGAATCAGAACGACTTCCCCTGAGTACAAGTCGGATACAAATACAATACACATCTACAAAGTTTATGCTCATGACAGATATATAAATTAGTTGCACAATGTTTCGGTAATTCAACGTAGGAAAGCTTAAAAAGAATATCATAAAATGTTTACTACTGGTTAATACGGATTTAACTCAAATTATTTCCACTTCGAAGCATGTCGACAACGAGGTGTATCTGTAACATCACATAATTACTATTAAATACTAAACCCAAACTATGTATGGATTTTTGTTTATTTATTTATTTATTGTTTACATATTAAGCGTTCTCTTAATCCTTTTATTTCGTTGCGTACTTTTTATCTACGCTCAAGGACACGATTATGCCATTAGCACTGCTGTTCAGCAGAACATTATGCATAGCACTGCTGTTCGCAGAACATTATGCCATTAGCACTGCTGTTCAGCAGAACATTATGCCATTAGCACTGCTGTTCAGCAGAACATTATGCCATTAGCACTGCTGTTCAGCAGAACATTATGCCATTAGCACTGCTGTTCAGCAGAACATTATGCCATTAGCACTGCTATACAGCAGAACATTATGCCATTAGCACTGCTTTCAGCAGAACATTATGCCATTAGCACTGCTGTTCAGCAGAACATTATGCCATTAGCACTGCTATACAGCAGAACATTATGCCATTAGCACTGCTGTCAGCAGAACATTATGCCATTAGCACTGCTGTTCAGCAGAACATTATGCCATTAGCACTGCTGTTCAGCAGAACATTATGCCATTAGCACTGCTGTTCAGCAGAACATTATGCCATTAGCACTGCTGTTCAGCAGAACATTATGCCATTAGCACTGCTATACAGCAGAACATTATGCCATTAGCACTGCTGTTCAGCAGAACATTATGCCATTAGCACTGCTGTATCAGCAGAACATTATGCCATTAGCACTGCTATACAGCAGAACATTATGCCATTAGCACTGCTGTTCAGCAGAACATTATGCCATTAGCACTGCTGTTCAGCAGAACATTATGCCATTAGCACTGCTGTTCAGCAGAACATTATGCCATTAGCACTGCTGTTCAGCAGAACATTATGCCATTAGCACTGCTGTTCAGCAGAACATTATGCCATTAGCACTGCTATACAGCAGAACATTATGCCATTAGCACTGCTATACAGCAGAACATTATGCCATTGGCACTGCTATACAGCCACGTTAATACAATATATTCTGACCAATTCAACATAATATGCATATTTTGAATATTAAATACCTAAACAAGGACAACACGTCGAATAATGCGACAGTGATACGTGCAAATTGGTCTCGTTACTGTGTAAGTATTGATGCACTTCTGTGACAGACACTGTTCAGGGCGCTACATCACAAAGAGTGGAGTACAAGCAATACAGCTACGTAATTACAGCTTTTGTCTTTATGCTGATAAATGCAAGAAACATTCTTGAATTGTACCCTGTTAGTATTTGCAGGTGTGCGTACAACTGATGGCTGTTTCTCGGCATTTCTACCTAACTGGTGCGCGCTAAATTATAAATACATTTAAAAACAAAACAACACACTTGAGCGACGCTGCAGTGGTGATCACAGCGCAAAAGAAAATCTCCGTTTACGTCCGGAACGTGAAAAACTTCCTTACACAGGAAGCGAGATTCAAGAAGTCATCGCACACATTTGCGGGCAGATGAATTTTTAACGTGGCGGGAATATCCACGAAATACGAGGCACTATAGCGTTATTTACATATGACTGGCACACATAACTCTCGGCCATACTAACAAGTGTGTTTATCACAGGTGACATGCAGAAAATGGTAACAGCTCACGAAACCCGAGAAGGCACAAAATATTGGACTCTAGAAGCGGTTGAAACGACACTGCACATTTGTTTCATTCACAAGACGAATCTATTCTCGAACAAGAGAACAGAAGGCCAATAATTGGACAGGGAGATGACACTTAATCTTCTGTGTGTGTAAGCGGCCCCAGACACGGCATCTGTCACACTGACGGCACCCTCACACATCTACATGCTCACTACATTCAAGCTGCCTTATTCACGTACCCCTCGAACCTCGTTTATCAACAAGAAGGTTCTTCATAGGGGCAACCTGAGTAGCATTACTGCCTCGTGTCTTCATACTGTAACTGACGGAGGACCAATAATCTACAAAAGCAACTGCAACTGCTATGTATAGAACAATCATAGGCAGCCATCGTGATGACTAGGCGGCGGGCTGGAAGACCGGGTTCCGTCGCCGTCACAGACAACAGTACGTCTGGACCACACCCATCGAGATGTACTCTGATGTCCACAGCCTCCCATTCAATGGGCAACGCGGCAGAGGAGGGGTGGGGTGTGGGGGGTATTCCCACGTGTACAGTGGCCGGAACTGTGAAGTTGACCACTCACCTCCATTAAGTGCCGAAGTTATGAACGTGTGGATCTAATACCTCCACCACCCGCATGCCTTTCCAGCGTCACACTCAATTAAGTGCAACTGAAACTATCTTTACCTACATTATACATGTACGTAGGCTTAATATTATTATCTGTTTAATTACTTATTAGCCATTAGACACGTGAGGCAAAGAACTGAATGTCAACAAATTCCGGTTTAAGAAACACAGGAGGACAGCCTAAAATGGAATAAATCTGAGTACCACTCAGGAATTGAAACAGGACATGGATATCATGACTAACGGCGACTGTGAGTTTACTCAGTTCCTTCAAGCGCTTTCATGTAGGATGTGGTTCCTTCTTCACAAACATTTATCTCACTAAACGCCAAATACGTTTCTCAAAAAACTAGGGTCGTCACATTGTCCATTAACCATTCACCACTGTTAGACTATAACAAGACTGGCAATGTACGTATAACGTAACATTGAGGCACGTTCGTGTAACCATTGTTGCCGTGCAAAAGCAATAAGTATTACATATTCTGAGTGTGTGTCTGTAGCCTTAGTTATCCAGCATGCAATGCGCATGCGCTGTATTATATTTTCATCTGTGGCCTGTCCGGCTCTAACGTATTTTTTCACATTATCTCACAAACGGCACGAGTTTCGCGAAACAAGTATTGAGCATAAAATGTGTCTTTTGATTTTCTCTACAACTTTTGTCTGAAACATTTCTCATTCTAAGAAGAAATAAGCGATATACTGTCACAAATGTAAATACGGCTTCGTGTAAAGTACCCGTTATTCTTGTTAGACATTAGTGAAACCTGAATTTTCTCGACAGACTTTCGAAAAATACTCAAATATCAAATTTCATGAAAATCCGTCCAGTGTAAGCCGAGCTGCTCCATGCGGACGGACAGACAAACAGACATGGCGAAGTTAAAACTCGCTTTTCGCAATTTTGAGAACACGCCTAAAAAAGGCAAACCTGCAGTTCCCTGTAACAGAGGCTCTTAAAGTCAAACGCCTTGCGTCCCCAATGTCATCTAAACTCGCCATGTCCACTCCTTCCACAGACAACAGTTTTTAAGGATCTTATAAGAATAGTTAATTTTTATTATGTGTGTATTTTTGACTCACTTGTTTAGGTGAGCTCAATACGTAAGCAAACTGATTCAGTAAATTCTAATGTTTTATTTTGGTTTCGATTCCCAACTCACAGCAAACAGATTTGTTATTTTGGCGCGGTTGTCATCACTACATAAGACGTGAGAGTAGTTTCCGAGATAAAACTGAGTTTGGTTCAGAATGCTTAGTGCTTGCTCCCCTTTAATCTTCAGACGACCACTACAGGACAAGCTTAAAAAAATACCGTCTCCCATCTCTTTGCCAAAACAAAGCAGAAAAATAACAGCAGGAAGCCTGGACATGAATTTAAACTGACATGATGTATCTCTTAAGTCAGCTGTAAGAAACGACAGTCTTTGAGTCCATGCAAAATAACCACCTCGCCCGTTCAGGCCTGGTAAAATAAAGATCGATTTGCACATCCCAGATCCACCTTGTCTTCCATCTCGCATCGTAGACCTAATCGAGTGCAGGGTTTGTTAGACGATATAAATTGTGAATCACTTCGGCTTAGAAGGAAGTAGACAATTTTGTGATGACGTAAGTCGAAACAGCAAAAACACACACACACACACACACACAGACACTGCGCATAAATAATCTCGACAGAAAATTACTTTCCGTTAAACACTGCAGAAACAGAAAATAAGTGAGGGAGTGGGAGTTAGATAGCTACTGTGCGTCACACCAACACCACAAGAAGCTTCGTAAAGGAACATATGAAGAAGAAAGAAGGTGATATCAAACAAGCCAGGAAAAATAATTTTTAAGGCAAGGAAAAATACAAGTGAAAATCACAGTAAACCCATTACATTTTCTAACGGAGAGTGGATAATGAGTTCTTTAAAGATGCTGCATCAGTTCCAGCTGTTACATAAAGTCTAATAATAAGAAGAGCTCGTTCAGCGAATCTCAATAGGCAAAGGCTGCCGTGGCCTATTTCTCACCCTACAAAGAGATGGAAGACGTATATTCAAATCAGCATATATACTTCCACGGTCTTTCTATGCTTTGAAATCGGGCCTCATATACATAATCCACTAGCATGAACGACTCGGGGAAACACAAATGTGTTTCGAGAACAATACAATGGCGTGGAAGACCTACTGGAAAGAATACAAAGTTCAGCGTCGGACCATACACCTCCCCCCCCCTTACCGGTTTGAACAAGGATTAGACCTTGTGCACCTGTGACAGCGCCATCTGTACAAGGAACGGTGACTAATGGCAAGCAGACGAAAAACTTTGTGAAAACTGCACGAAGTCTCCACAGTATTTAAGTAACTACCACCTGTTTTAACATTCAAAAACTCACATTTGGTCACACAGTACATCTGTGTATTCCATACGATTTACTTCCATCAGCTGCATTAAGTTAACTGGTTTTGTAATGACAACTCATTATAATTTCTTTACAAAATCAAATTTAAAATATATAGATAAACTTCAGACCTCGAATGGTTGATCTGAACGAGCATGTTTCAAAACGTAACAAACACTGATGCCGAGAACTTCCCTCTCACCTCGATGTACACATGACACACAGGCAGCAGATGGTACACATCAGACCTCCAAGCAGTCACCAATCACATTTCATCACTTGGACCACGGTGGCACCAGGGCTTGTATTTCGGCACAGAAGAAATCGGTGTCATATTTGTGTAGCCTGGAGGTGGCAGCTTGTTTAACATCGGCGTCCGTTACAAAACGCTTTCTGGCAACATTCTTTTTTAGGTTTCAAAGAGACAGAAAGCAATAGGCCCCAAACTGCCAACCCGATCTGTGACTGGTAACGGCGCAAAGTCTGTCAGGTTCAGAGCCACGCTCCCTACAGTCAAAAGTCCGGATGTCGCGCCAGTGAGAAAATGTTTACTTCTAAAGGCAGATCGTATGGAAGCCTGCGCGAATACTAGAGCCCGCCGTTTTGGAACTGAGTGTGGACGAACGGATGCGTGTGGAAAAATATTACGGTAAGTCACCGTCATACATGCAAGTATATGTAGAAAGCTCTGCTTAGCTCAGGAAAGTAGTGTGCCCTGCCTGGCGTTTACAAAAAAAAAAAAAGACAGTATTTTCCGTATCTGAAACGGCGTGCGGTAAAGGTCAAGATCATCAACTCGAATCGGATACTTTGCGTGTGACTTGAATACGCAGATAAATTCAAATACTTTCTGATGCGTTGTTTTATTGAGATGAACATTAAAAGACGCTGCGCTTTGCTTTCTCTAATTGCAGTGTACTGCTGTCTGAAAAGAGGTGGCAACGTGTTTTGCCATTCTCATCCGGACAGCAGCATCATCAGCAGCGGAAGTGCGTCTGAAGCGAAATGTTAATCTTGCGTGGGTGCAGGAATTTTTGTAACATTTGACTCCCACGTACGCAGATTTAATAGCAGGTGCGCACAACACCGCCTTCTCTGTTATTCAGCGCCGAATCTCGGAAAAACAGCCCACTCAAAAGGCTAGTTGGGGAGCCGCTCAACCTCACATGCGATGTCATATCATGTCGGTTCACCACGATTATATAGTAGCAGTACAGAGAGTGCCACACCTGACGGCCAGTCACTCCGAAACAACTGAGAGTATCACGCGAATACACTACTTCACTTGGTTGAACACTGCGCAAAAGGTGAAGTAGGCAAATCTGTTGATTGGCTTGTGACTAGCAGACCGTCTCGTAACAACCACACTAATAACAATAACCATGGCTCAACAGCCCTATATGGGCTCAGGCCTCCTCTTGCCTCCTCTTTCCGAGGTTACTGGGTCGTGAGCATTCGTGGCAGTTGGTGACTGGCCAACTGGCCGCGCTGCTGTTCTATCGATCCTGGTGTGACCGCCAGAGCCATCTGGCAGGCAGTCAGGAGACTTGGGTGAGAAATGGAGGCTTTGAATTTAGCTTACGAATTCTATTCATGCCCGTAAGGTTCTTTTACATGCCGTAAATCTACGACATGGGACCGACGGCTTTACTTCCCCTCCGAAGGAAGTGGTGCTCCGGATTTTTATCACCCTTCATCGACCTCGGTCGGGATCGAACCCGCGAACCTTGGGTCCAGTGGCGAGCACGCTAACCACTAGTCCACCGAGGTCGTAACAACCACACTGCACCTCCAAATACCGCAGTCGTACTACCTACATGTTGAGAGTTAACCTCAACACACTGCTCCTTCCCTTCGCTTTCTCATCTCTTGTGCACGAATATGCAACGACTTCTAGCTATAATCGGCCAATTACGTTTCACACAGGAATATGGAGAGTTCTGCAAACACCAAAACAACGAATTTCAATCACAAGCTTTAAGACGCAAGTTAATAATATACAGAAATGAGAAAAGAAAAAATAAAATTTGGTGGAAACTAAACGATCTGTGACATCGTTCAGTGTTTGCACGAAACTACTTCATTTGGATGCACTAATTAAGAAACATCTCCACGATTACTTCACCACTTCGTCCAGACGGCGCTGCGGAAGACACACACACACACGCTGCATTGGTTAACGTAAAACTTATTGAGCTACATTTTAAAAACGACTTCACCAGTAAACAGAAATGAAGAGATACAGTTACTAGAAGAATAAAAATTCCTCTGTGTCACACAACAGTCGATACAATTCCTAAAACACCAAAGACATTACTTAGACGTCGTCTGTACAAACGTTTACAATTTAAGATACGTCATTAACACACGCAGTGAGTTCAAACCCGGTACTCAAGGACAGCCAAGTAACACTTTAACACCGTCACGCGCCATTCGCGAAGAAACATGTAACTTTGCTGTTTCTTCTTCACATTGCTGACCTAACAGGGAACACTGAAACTACACGGGAATTCACACAGTCTCAGCCACAGCTATCGTAGCTATAGCTATATGCAATTACTGCAGCAGACGTTCTAGATGGGATCAGATTCCTATTTTCCCTTCCCTTAATTTCATGGGTATACTTTAATTTGTTCAACTGGTGCATTATTCCTTTTCAGTGTTATAGCTACGTATATTGTGATACCAGTAAGAACAGAAGCAATATCTTATTCCGAACGAAGAACTGGTACTTCTGCTTCTCCATTGATAATTACCTTTGATCGTTATTTCAAACTGAACTTGATTCAACCGATCAGCCTATATGTGCCAGATGGAGCCAGACATTTGTCATTCCGGCTGCAGTTGGTTCTGCGAGAAAGGAGGTTTCGTACTAAGTTCCGGACATTAGTTACAGTCATTTACTTTGAACTGTATGAGGGTGGAAAACAATTCCCAAAATTGCTACACCTAATCCATAATTACGGCCACAAAATGGCCACGGCAGTACTCACTGTTCAATCCTGCAGAGACTCCGATCGAGTTTCCTGTCTGCTCCATATTCAGGGTACCGACCTTCGTTTCCCGAACGAAAGGGTCTTTGTGTCTCCGCATACAATCGCGTTCATATACACACTGAATAATTATCTGCCGACCCCGGCGGCCGCACGGTCTTAAGGCGTAGTTCTGTGGCCGCCCGCTTACTGGGATTGCGGGTTCGAATCCCGCCGGGGCATTGATGTCTGTCTCTTGTAAATGTTGCGTGTTGTCAGGTAGAGGTCTCTGCGACGAGCCGATCCCTACCGAGTGTGGTGTGTCTAATTGAGTGTGATCTAGAAACCTCAACACTGAGGTAGTTTAGGCCCGAGTACGGCTGATACGCCACAAGAAACAAAACGATAATTAGCTATTCATTATTACCACATGACACACCACCCTCTTGGTGCGTCGCAAAATAAGGGAATCAATAACAAAGTCCATGGTGCAGAGTTCATCCTGAAACGCTCAGGTCAGCCAGTAAAGAAATTCGCACATTTTATGGGCCAATAAGGTTACTTCTTCGCAACAGCTGGCCAATGGTCCATACACTCAGCCACATGAATTCAGTCCACAACATATGATACGATATTTATTAACTGCGATTGGGTTGTCACCCGGTGGCAGTGGTCTTCTTATTTATTTAATATGCATTTTAATATTATCCTCCCACCCACGCCTCAGTCTTCCAAGCGGCCTCTTTCCTTCAGATTTTCCTATGTAAATCTTCCATAAATTTCTCTTCTCTACCATGCGTGCTACATGCTCAGATCACCCCATCCTTCTTGATTCGAACACATTAATAACTGGCGACGAGTACGAAGTATGAACCTCTTCGCTATGTAACTTTTTTCAGCCTCGAATTACTTCCTACTTCGTAGATCGACTTGCTTTGTCAGCTCGCCGTTCTCAAACACCAACCGTCTGTCCTTCCTTCAGCCAATAAACGAAAACAAATAACTTTACATCCCACACAGAACAGCGTCGATGAAAAATCTCCATCACAAAATTCAAGTAACTGTCGAAACGTTATACCCACGACAATATCATCAGAAATATACCGGAAGGAGTAAGTCTGTTTCGAATGGCTTCATGATTTTAACACCAGAATAAAATTAAAATTATCAGCCGTTTCCAACGCTCAGCTGCTGTCAGAAGCATTACTCGTCCAAACTCGAAGCCGAATTTCAAGAATAAATTACAATTACTAATACGCATATCTGACGGGTCTATACATGTTTCTCTAAAGGTCTGTAACAGTGGTTACATGACTACACCATTATTTCGTTGGACACTTCCCAGTGTGTGAGGTACACGTAATAACTCAGATAATGGAAAATGTCCAACGAAACTAGCGCATGTGGTTTATAAGCCGTCGTGTCAACGTATGAGAAGAAGTTACTCGTTTCAAGTCGCAGCCACAATGAAGCCGGAGTGACTGTAGTGAGCCACTCACAGACGACCGTCACGTGACTGTAGTGGGCCACTCACAGACGACCCTCACGTAGCACGCATATATTTGAGCTGGATAAAATAGAAGAACCACGGCCAGATGGTTGCACTCAAAAAAATATATATATATTCTGGATGTGACTTCCATTGCGGCCATGGAAGGGTTACTGTGTCTGTTCGGGTGTACAAAACCGTGAGACAGACATTGTATTGTGACTAACCTTCAGTACGTCGTTCTGATAAAGTCAACAGACACGCTTCAGTAAAGTAACTCCATGTCGTACAACACTAAGTCTGTTTCGCGTAGCCTTACATCAAGAAATTGCTCACAGGGATTAGAGGATGTTCCGGACAAAGCGATATTTTGTATAATAACGAGATTAAATGTAGGCGTACGAATCACTTTTGTAACTATCGATTAAATCCAAAAGAAGCTTCTCTTCTCACAGAAGTATTAAACTCGTAGGTAGGCGAAGGATATTCTATTGTAAGGAATTTATAAGCCAGGGTATAAACAGATACGCCATGCCCTACACTTACGTGTATTGACTTACACAGAATGCCATCTTCTTAAAATATGCAACCAAAAAGCTGTTCCAATACATTTGTCTGAAACCATAATGCATGGCACAATAACCATCAATACTGGCGTAAGAGATATTTCATTTCATTGACAGTCTTTATAATTATGTTTTATGAATGTACTTGTAACAGTTTGATACTTATAAAGAAAAATATCGAAATTATTCAGCGGAAGTAATGACGTATTGGTCGTCCTTGGTCTTGAAAAAGTAAACTATTTCGTCGTAATCGTTCACTGTCTCCTTTGTGAAGCAAGAAGACAGAAACTCATTGATTCAAACAATTCAAGCGACAATCAACACGACAACTAATCAAACACGTACAATCCTTTCTAGTGGCGCAAAAGGCCATCGTGGGCCAGGGCCTCCCCATTATCCACGCTTCACGATCACACTCAGACACGCCACACTCGGTGGGACTCCTCTGGACGAGTGATCAGCCCGACGCAGAGACCTCTACCTGACAGCACACAAGAGTCACAACGGACAGACATCCATGCCCCCGGCGGGATTCGAACCAATCCCAGCAAGCGAATGGTCGCAGACCCACGCCTTATACAGCGCGGCCACTGGGATCGGCACATACAATCCTTAGTTTCTCGAATTACATAAACCAGACAGTACGTAAAATGAATCCGACTTGTAGAAGAGTAACATTTCCCATTCTGCCGTTACGTATGGTGGCATTCAGTTTCGAAGACGAGCAGAATATGACAGTATAATGGACCGAGAATGTATTCTGGATATCGTTTTACAGTTCCCGTCTCCAGATAGCAGCCCCACATTGTACACACTGTTTTTCTAACAACTTTAGTGTCCTACTATTTATAAATTTAGCTGCTTTTGAAAATTTTTCAGTTTATTTAGTTATGTATTTTGGATAAAAAATGTTTCAGAGGTAAACAACACTGCACCTACTGGCACCCATAAACTGTTTTCTCAATACATCTTTACGCTTCAAATTCAATAATGCTGTTGGTAACAGCAACAAACCCCGCTGGAACCTCAACCGGCTCCACGCTACTAGTTGACAGGCACGATGTCACAGTTCACACAATATGTTATTCAAGCATTAGTCAAATGACACCGTACTGAAGACCTGAACAGCTTACATGCGAGTTGCACCAGGAACCTATACACGGACTGTATTGTGCATGCCTGGTTACGATGCCATCTGAGAACTCAATCGAGCATCTCAGTCAATGAAGCTGGCTTTACAATTTAATCAGTGTATATGCCACACAGTATAGATCACTTGCATCAGACATTATCTTTCGTTGATGGTCTCATCGGATAACCGCAAATCTAAAGGAGATGAAGAAGAATACTAGTTGATAAGGAACAGATGTAGATGTAGCTATTCGTAAAAGAATGACGTGTTTCCTACCGTACACACTGGAACAGTAGATGCCAGGTGTTAGCATTATTTACTGGAAAGACTGTACCGAGAAGGCTTGTTGCTTGTGAGTTACAGACTACGGATTGAACAGCATACATCATTTGTACTCCCAGCATGAGTCCAAAGGTGGGACCCCACGCTTATGGATCTCCCAAGTAGAAAACAAGTTAGGAAAATATAGTAATCCCTGCCCACTCCACGACGTCGTAGAGAGACAGCAGAGGTATAGCTCCACTCATTCTTAACTTCGGCGCTAAATAGCGGCGAGTGGTAAACATCACGTGCCGGCCGCTTTAGCCCCGGAAAAAAAACCCCGGTACCCATTGAACAGGAGGCTGGGTGTGCCCCCAGAGCCGGTTCGGACGATTGGAGAAGAGAAAAATATATTTTCCATGCCGCAATTCGAACCCTAGACGGTCCAGCCCGTAGCCCAGTCTCTATACCGCCTGCAGTCCCGGAAATTCTCTACACCTCTCACTGTCGATAACAAATGTCACTCAGAATTACACCACAGCGGAACGCAAAACGTTCATAAAGACGTCTTGTTTCACGACTGTGTTAACGAAATTAAAGCATTCACAGAGTGTGAGAGCAGCAGAAATCGGAAATGGAACGCACTGATGTCACTTCCGTCAGCAATAGTGTCCGAAGTTGAAGCAAACTCAAGTCTAGCAACACAAGCAGTATCAGTAATGGCGACAGATACATGTACGAGTAATTCAGAAGTGAACGAATACAACACATTCTTAGAGAAATATTAGACAGTTAAGTTACGAAAAAAAAGAGTTGAAACAGGAACACTTGTTTTTATCCGTCATTGAACAGCATGTATGCTCCATCAGTGAAACTACAAAACTACGTAATCCCCCCCCCCCCTCAACCCACTCCAACATACCCATGCACGCCAACACAGAGTACAATGTTATACAAAGCTCCCCTCGAGGACTGGGAATCTACAGCCTAGTAACCTATATTACGCACAGTAGTCAATTATAAACGACATCCAGGGTGAAAAAACACAGTCGTTGCATTGGGACACATTTTCACTTCCAGGAATACACAAAACAAATGAAATGCTAAAAGCAGGCCCACCCACATCCACAAAGCCATTCTCTTCCTCTGAACAATTAAACGATGAAATCTGTGGTCTTCTGGGTAATTACACGGCGTCGTGTGGTAATTATTTACCGACGTTTCGGGACAACGTATCGGTCCCATCTTCACGGGTCAAGATTCCAAGAGGAAAGCCCGTGAAGATGGGACCGATACGTTGTCCCGAAACGTCGGTAAATAATTACCACACGACGCCGTGTTAACTACCCAGAAGACCACAGATTTCATCAACATCGCGGCGTAAGCCTGAAATCAAAATTAAACGATGATTATCCAGCATAAAACTAATTTCAAACTTATGTCCAAACAACATAAATTGACCTTCTTAATTTAAAAATTTCATTGCTGAAATTAAGTTTCTACACTGACAGCCCGTCTGTTGCTACCGCAACTGTACCTGCTATTTAAATTAAATGACAGGCGTAACGAATTAAACCAAGTTCAATCTACAGAAACTCACGTATTTCAGTATTACCAATGTGTCAAAATTAAACCTGCCAATGCAAATGAAGAAAATAGTAAAGTTCAACAGACATAATAACATCACCAGCCACTACGAACCAGCTCTGAAGTCTCTTATGATACTTTTCTGTTGTTTCGTTGACGACAAGACAAAGTAACTTTTTAATAATATTAATATTGTACAGATATTTCCCGCTACAACCTTCACGTTAACAGTAGCCGTAGACAAAACTCCCCCTTGTATTACGCCTGTGTGTGTGCGTGAACCATCCGCCTGTGTGATCTCCATGCTGTTGTGTTCTCAAAACACACAGTACATAATTATAACAAACGTCGACGCTGGCAGAGATTCCAACAGAAAGGTTCCAAACTCGGCCGAAGCACAGGTTATCCTTGTACTTTTCATTTCGCTCGGTACCTCGACGCAATTGACACCGGCTCATTTAGGCCGCCACCGCTACCTTCCAAACATTTTCCAAAACACAATTCATCAGTGATCATTCGACGCTACAGAAAAGACAAGGAAAATATAGGCGTATCGTCTGATGCATGCGACTGGCCTTTACCAGCGACCTATATCTTTAAGTGAGTTACTTACGACGCTGTCAATTGCTGAGATTATACAGCGTCGGTGATACATGAATGAATTGCACAGAGCACCGGTAGAATGATATACTAAAAGGGCAAAACCGAAGTACTCGCAGATAAACCTATCGCAGTGCCACTGTGCGTAATGTATATGAGATCTGGACACTTCTGGGATATTACGCAGCGCAGACTGGTAATTCTGTACCAACGTTTCGGGACAACCTATCGGTCACATCTTCAAGATCAAGAAGTCCAAAAAGAAAACTTCTTAGACTTCTTGACCTTTGAAGGTTGTCCCGAAACGTCGCTACAGAATTGCCAATCTACGCTGCGTAATATCCCACAAGAGCGCAGATCGCAGTGTCACTTTATCCACCACAGATCCCACATGGACTGCCTGGGACAACCGGGATTCTGCGGTGAGTGGCCTGCGACTAACCGCCTGAGCCACGGCACAGCCCCAGAGACCTAAATGGATCAGCCTGTTCATTAAAACAGCGACATAAATGAACCCCCGCAC
This sequence comes from Reticulitermes speratus, assembly GCA_021186555.1. Taxonomy (NCBI): domain Eukaryota; kingdom Metazoa; phylum Arthropoda; class Insecta; order Blattodea; family Rhinotermitidae; genus Reticulitermes; species Reticulitermes speratus. The sequence goes on from JAJKFL010000014.1 coordinate 9,543,033, forward strand.
GTGTACTAATTTAGAAACACGAAGTTCGGTACGAGACTTTTGACTTTCACGTTCATCAAAATTTGTATTTCATTCCTCAGGATTACGCCACCGTATAATCCGGTATGTAACTACAGCTGTTTCGGAGAACCATGCTACTTCATCTTAACATGCATCCTGATAATGGAGGCAGCAGGTACTTCCGAAACGTTGATCTGCCGGACTGCAACGCGTCTTAATCCAGAAACTCCCAAAATTTCGTGTACATGATTTATCCAGTCTTCGTACGTTGTACCGTCCACAAACTGCGAAGTTGTCCCGCTGCACGTCCATGAAGATGTATGGAGGAATGGAGGTATACATGCTCTCATCTTTAACCACGGTACTGGATTGGGGTGAAGGGTAAGATTCACTCCCGAGTCGCTTTACTCTCAGTACCTATTTAGGAGGAGGTTGGATGGTCCCAGAGCCGGTCTGGACGCTCTAAAAAAGAAATACATTTCTTGCTCCTGCCAGGAAACGAACCACGATTCCTCGAAAGTCCAGCTCGTAACCTAGTCACTACACCGACAACGTTCGCAACAGCAATAAAGAACTGGGCGTTGCGAACAATGTGTGCTACTGAATTCCCAAGATAAGTCGAATCAAAAAACGCAACACTGTATCGTTCCTTACACCTGGATGTCGTTTCTAAACAAAATGCTTTGGTATGCAGTCTACCTGGTGGCCATAATAGTCGGGCCCGCCGTTGGCGAAGCGGAATCTGTATGGGCTGTGAACGGGGCACGTGATGCGGTATGGGCTGTCCATGACAGGTGGGGGGACCGGCGTAGATGACGAACTCCCAGGAATCGGACCCCAACGGGGTCCCGATGATGGGGTCGGTGGACCCCATCCTCCACTCCCGTAATGATCCAGGATGGCTGACTGACGTATGTTGACACAGACGTGTGATATTATTATATTATTATATATTATTATTATATTCTACATATGAGTAAAATAAACGTCACTTCCAAAAAACACATCGCATATTACTTTTCCTCCTTATGAAGTGAAAAGTAAAGCCAATCACAAGTCTGACAGCCTTATATATAACTTAATAAAACACCTTGTTTGCAGGTGCGGTCACAGTGCTACCTTACATGGAATAACGCCCGATCTCTGATTATTCCTTTAATAAGTCGTAAAGGTATGAAACGTTTCACAACATACCATAAGCACGGACATCACGGTGTATTACTTCTCTACCAGTGACACTTTTATGTAATAATGAAGGAATAATAAAGATCGTACCACAATTATTATCAGCACAGAGGACTGTTTCAATTACCGTGACTCAAATAAAAATACGGATTTACTGAAAAAAAAAGATTGAATATCGCAACTGTTTCTTTAAAAATGAAAAGCATGTCAGAAATGAACGTAAGCCACATAACTTCCACACTTCAAACCCAGTACTTGATCTATCGTACTGAAACTTTATTACGGCCTTGTTTGATGTGACGCTGTGACAACCTCAAACTGCTACCGTGTCGTGTTTTGTTGTTAGAAGTTCGAAGCAGAATTTCGTATAAACTATATCGTGTAAAGTCTTTACAACCGACAATTCATTAACACAAATAACAAAAGGATAAGTTTAATTGAGCTTCTTCTGTAATGATGTTTATATCGATAACATTACACTGAATTCGACTTGGAAATACTACTGTACTAGATCGAAAGGACCTGCCCCCCGCCCCCTCCGCCTTCACCGCGGCCACTATGAAACAAAAAGAGGTTAGGGCTGCAATAACACCGCTCTACAGCAAACCTCCTAATATAAGTAATTCAGTTTTACTTGTGTTTGAAAGCAAATTTTAGTATCAATTTTACGTTACATTGTATGTTTAACAGACATATGTCTGAGACGCTGACAGCGTCAAGTATACTAGAAAATAATTAAATCTATTTTTTTTTTCAGATACAGTATCTGCAATTACACGCACCAGGCCCATGCGCCTGCAATAATCTCAACAAAATTTATGGATGAGCTCCCTACACTTAAACATTATTTAACTGTTCCAGTCGTTATTAACTTCATTCCTAAATCCGTATTTATAAACATCTGATCGTGCAGAGAAATATAGCCTTGAAAAAACTAATAAATCTTCATACTTTGCATGCTTAAAAAATTTAAAGCACTGTGATAACTACAGACAATGCCTCTTTTAACTTTCAAAAACTCTGCATATAGGATTCGTGTAAGTCTCACAATAATCAGCGATATTATCCCACTACACAGTTAACAGATTGGTCTTTGCAATGCAGAGTGTCTTTGCTGTGATGTAGAAACTGATTTTCGTATTATCTGGTGATCTTCATGTTCCAAAGGGTTAGTATACCATAACATCACGATAACCCAGATCTCTTGAGTTAAAATTTTGTAAGGTAGTTTAAAATTTCAGTCAAATATTAATAACAAATTTTTAAATCTGTTAAATACATAACTTAAAATTAAAACTGCTTGAAAACAGGATTAGACATATTTCTAGTTATTAGTACACATTTAAATTATCATATTTACTAGCCTAACACAACTAACATGATTTTGCATTATTATGCTTCAAGATTTAACACATTTTGAAGATTTCCCCTTTTGCTATAAGCCTACAGTAAAACCGAGGTAATGCATACACACGACAATGTATGTAGGTCACTGTTACTCATGTGAAGGCAATCACTGTGAACACACCTTGTACCCCCGAGGCACCACGATCTACAACGGATAAAAACGTTTCCTGACCGAAGCTGTATCACTGAATAAAACAACCATAAACCACAGCTGTGCAAAGACAACAGAAGAGAGAAGGTGAGTGGAACACGGCAGGCGGTCTCCCCATTGCGAAACGTCACCAAGCGCTCCCTTCCCGGCACTGAAGAAATGACGATCCGACGCGGCGCGTCGCGACACACAGCGCCGCTGCTGGTCCGTCCAATCAGCAATACCGCCGCAAAAATGGCGGGAGACGCGCATGATGGCGCAGTTGGAACGCGGCCAACTAATGTCAGGCACTAAAACCACACAGCAAAATAAAATTGAATCAGCATCCTTCATTCATATCGGCCACTTCCATAACAGGAGGAAACTCCCAACAAATTACGTGTACCAGCTGTTCAAGTCTCGTGCACGAAAGCAGAATTTCTACTACGAGCACCGAAGTGTGTTCACCGGAAGGGGGGAAAAAAGTAACGATTGCCCTATCTATTATACACAGCCAAAACTTATATACCGCATGTCAGACTAATACTTGCTATTCTGTCATTATGTATGTGAGAAGTCAAGAGTCAGTACTGGTTACGAATAGGAGCAGAATATATTAAAGATAAGCGGCGGTATTACTGCATCTACCTTCACCAATCATCGTTACTAGTGTCCCTCTAGACATCAACACAACATAGTGCGTATTATCGTTCTATGAAGGTTCTTAGTATAAATTTTTCCGTAATTGTACAGGTTATTCTAGTTAGGTTAGGAATTTTTAAAGCAGCTTGCCATTGAAGGCAAAAAAAAATGTTACATGTGGACGAAAGGTAATCGCAAACATTTCACCTTGAAATTTCAAAGGTCTTTACACTAACAGGCCCTGTCAGTACCAGGAACAAAAACTTACGACAGCGAACGTGCGCAAAACTCGTTATCTACGTACTGTACAAGGAAACTTTCTTCTTCCTGTCAGTACTTCCAAGAGAGGAAATTTTAGATACTAAAGAGTCGAATATATTTGCCAGTAACGAAAAGGCAGCTTAAAATGTAGTATAAATAATCACACAGAACCCCCCTCTTACATGCCATTCATGTTCGGGTTTGTATTTAAATGAATATCTGTCACCTGTCAGGGAAATATCCATTATTTACAATTACGCGTTACATGTTGATTTCGAATGCAATGCGTAATTACACTTTGTGGTGACGATAAAGTACTACTAGCAAATCTTAAGCTGTTGGCATATACGGTCATCTCATGAGGTACACGCAGAAATCCATACACACCTATACAGGGTGTTTCCAAAAGAGCTTTACAACTTTGAAAGAGTATACAAATTTATACAGAGGACATACACAACGTTTCGAACTGTCATAATGTAGCAAAACACACCGAATTTTACCTCGGATAGTTATGGTTCAATGTGACTTCCATTGGTAATGCGGCAGACGTCCCACCTGTAGTCAATTTCTTGCCACACGCTACGTAGCATCTCTGGCGTCACTTCTGCAACTGCTGCAGTAATTCGAGTTCGGAGCTCAACGACTTTTGCAGGCAAAGATGGTACGAACACTCGATCTTTAACGAATCCTCATAAGAAAAAATCCAGGGGTGTAAGATCCGGGGAACAAGGTGGCCATGCTATCGGCGCCGCTCTACCAATCCACCGACCTGGGAAACGGGTGTTGAGGTACTCGCGCACTTCTCCAAGGTAATGAGGGGGTGCGCCGTCTTGCTGGAAGTGAATGCGTCCTTCTTGGTCATCTTCGTCTAACTGTGGAATGAGGAACTGTTGGAGCATTTCAAAGTTGTAAAGCTCTTTTTGAAACACCCTATATTATACGGCAAGTTTAAAACAGACTTCCCTTTCCCCTTCCTTATGGCTTACGGTCTCTAGCCTGTTCCAATTCAGGATAAATTATGTAGCTATGAATCCCTTTTTAGACATTTGGCAGACCCCTTGGCCGGGACAGCGTAGCCAGTACACCCAGCCCTTTGTCTTATTCCCTAGTGGCGTTCCTGAAAAAGAGGGCGTAAATAAAAAATTGTATTTCAACAAGAAAAACCTTAAAATGCAAAAACCAGCCAAAAGGCGTTAAACCGAAAATAAGAGGGCGCAAATTAAGAAGTGGTTTAAATTGGCAAGGTGCGTTAAAGCAAAAATGTGTAAAACAAACGGGTGTACAACAATGTCTGGGTGTATAGCGACTCGCTATGGACTGGATGGTTGGGTGTTCTAACTCCGTTGAGGGCAAGAGATTATCTCCACTCCGCACCCGTCCAGACAGGCCCTAGGGTCACCCAGCCTCCAGTACAATGGGTACAGGGGATCTTTCTTGGGGGTTAAGCGGCCGGGGCTGGCGATGACCACCCATCCCACCTAGCACCGAGGTTAAGCATCAGTGGAACTATATCCCTACCCTCCTTAATGCCTCCAATGGCATGATATGGTGTCAGCTTCACCTTTACCTTGGACCAGAGATCGTCCCATCACGGGACCACTAACCTACACAACACAAACACAAGGAAACGTGTACACAGCGTACGTCAGTGCCGTGAACGGGACTCACACCCATGATCCCCGTGCTCGGGCGTTACAAGATACTACGCAGTTTCTTGTCTTTTATGACTTCCAGGTATGACTGCTGTCAGCAGTCTACAATACTTTTATGACATCCAGGTATGACTGCTTTCAGCAGTCTACAATACTACTTTTATGACATCCAGGTATGACTGCTTTCAGCAGTCTACAATACTACTTTTATGACATCCAGGTATGACCGCTTTCAGCAGTCTACAATACTACTTTTATGACATCCAGGTATGACTGCTTTCAGCAGTCTACAATACTACTTTTATGACATCCAGGTATGACTGCTTTCAGCAGTCTACAATACTACTTTTATGACATCCAGGTATGACTGCTTTCAGCAGTCTACAATACTACGTTTCAGAAGAACTAGTATAAAACAGCACAATTTACATTTTGCAGATATCAAATCAAACGCTGAACAGGCCAATGACATAAAAGAAAGCAAGTTTGATTTCAGATATTCATGAAACTGTCACCTCCCGGGTGTTGGAGCTGAAAACCGAGAACCGGCAATCCTATTTCATTGGGATTTTCAACATTAAATGTTACAAGTGAAATCGTCTACTGCAGCAAACAGACTGTAAGCTTTGTGTAATTACTCCTATCCAAAGGACATCCGGTTAACGAACACGGCTCAAACGATTTGCTTCGCCTCATTACATCTAACGATGTAGGCGCTTCAAATCAACTTACAAAGCAGGGGATTCCAAACACGTTCTTGCTGCTGTCCCAATTAGTGGCCCGAGGACTACAGCCGGTGCGTAGTAATATTTACTACAGTCCAATACAGACCGAATAAACAAAAAAAAAACTATAATATGCGAGTATCAAATCCAGAAGGAAATGTTCAACGAATTCTGATGGCTTGTCACCTTGAGTTTTCCGGTCAACATTATCACTTAACGGCAGCAACATAAACTGCTAGTTTATAACGTGCTTTTGTTAACTACTTGTTAGGAGTTTATGGTTTAAAGGCAAGGGTAGAAATGGGTAGCGTGCCAGTCACAACTAGACTGATAATTCCGTTCAGATCTGGACAGACACTTCAGTTCACAGACAGATTAATATTTCAGTTCAGAACTAGGTAGATAATTCAGTTCAGAACTAGGAAGACGCTTCAGTTTAGAACTAGATATATGCTTTTTAACACCATCGAAAGGTATCACATTTATCAACCACTGAAGAACGAACACAACTGAACCATAAACACAGATATATCCTAATGCAATTTTTGAAGCAACAGTTTAACTGTCCAACAGGTACACGATTTACCTTACTAACGTCAAGTCCAAACCCCTTCCACTCGTGACATACCCCTGGAGCACACACATCTCCTGTGAACAGCCCTTCTAACGCACATTAACACAGGTTAAACATAACAAACAGTTTCAATCACTTTGTATACACTTGCATTCCAAAAGCATACACCGTTTCACATCCTTAAATCATCTAGACTAATTTCAAATCGCGTATCGGATCCACCGATTATAGCAAACACTTCGTCAACACAAGGCATGTAATACGCTTATATTTCACAACATTTGTTACTACCAGTCTCGTACCTTGAACACACAGCACACAAGACGAACTAATGCATGAACTTACACAAAAAAAAAGTTTAGATTCCACACTACGTCCAAGTGGACAAACACCCCTTATTCCAAGCACCCAGCAGACTTACATCAACACTATTGACATTGAATACATCACGCATTAAAACCACTTTAAACGTAAGACCCTGCTCCGCCGACGGGGCACATATACGGTCACATAAGCATACATACAATACAACTGAAATTCCTTGCAGCATGTTCAGTCATGTGTCGGATCAGAAATGAAGCTTGAGGTCGGGGTTATATAATATTGCATTGGATGCTGAGGTCTAATGCACACACTGGGGGCAGTACAGTATATCAGTATGAAGGGCTGGCGGAGGAAGACAATCTGTCCATATGGACAGTCGGTCTCTAGCGATCTTTGGCCTTACTAAGCATCCACGTATGTAATAAAGCATCAGTACATGTATCATTTCTGATCATTTCTGTCAAAACTGTACGGTACTGTACCGATAACTTTAACCGCAGTTGGACTGAATGGTTCAGAGCTGACACGAACTAGCCTACATTATTCCGTATGGGCGAAGAGAATTTAGGAATTTAAGCGACCACTTTGCTAACTGCACTTGGTGAAAACTATGAATGACGAGCATATGTCAATACGATGGCTTATGCCTGCGCTGTAGCCTTGCAAATCACTGGCTTGGCAATTCTCGACTGACTGGACAACTGAACACCAGATACCTCGGTCGCTGTTAACAATGGATGCAAGGTCGCTTATCTGACTTCGTGCCATCAGGCCTGGATATATGGCTGTGTTGAATTTCACTAATTATATCCAGAGGGATCCGGGTGATGCATTATCCCACAGCACACTGCGTTTATTGATTGTGGCACATCCAGCTGCGACCTGTTAAAATTGTGTCATTTGAAAGAGACAGACAGAGACAGAATGACCCAGCATGAACCACCTTCAGGTGGTTAGTATTCATTAAACTGACGTACAGGGCGGCTCTAGGCTGTAGCATGTGCCAACCAGCCATGTATATAAAAAAAGTCCTGGGTTAGATCTGCGCTCTTCTGGGATATAACGCAGTGTTGAGTGGTAGTTCAGTACCGACGTTTCGGGACAACCTATCGGTCCCATCTTCCAAGGGTCAAGAAGTTGGACTTCTTGGCCCTTGAAGAGACGTCGGTGTAGAGCTACCACTCAATGCTCCGCAATATCCCAGAAGAGCGCATATCTCATCTACATCGCGGCGGGAGCCTGAAATCACGCATAGTCCTGGGTTAGATCCCAACCGTCCCCACTAATCTTATAGTAGATCTACAACTAATAACAAATCTGTACAATGACAATCACCACTTGAGACTGAATCATGGAGCTCTCTAAAAGTAGTGTAGACCAAGGGTGCACAGATTTTCCAAAAATCTAGGAACCATCTCAAAATTCTAGCCGCCAGACAGGTGACATAAAGCAGGTTCCATACTGAGGACCCAAAAATATTAGGCGCCACCGTACAAAATGTACTCGGGCATGGCGACCTGGCGCCCGGGATTTGTGTACCCATTTGTAGGCCTATATAAAATATACCTCAATAAACTGGTAACGTTCAAAACACACTTGTGTAATGAATCAAACATTCTTACACATTTTTAGAGACTCCTCCAATACAAAGAACGCACGTATCTTCATATCGCGTTAATGCTCGTTGTAAGATTATGTGACGACCGCTTCCTTCCACATACCTGGCAATCCATTGTTAACCACCGTACCATTCGGCGCTGTACACTCTCCAACCGATGTTTCTAAATCGGTGGCACTTAACCGTCGACTGGTGCGACAAGAAATTTAAAAAATAGTAACTACCTTATAAAGGTAAAGCTAAAGCTGCCTCTATGTTTAATTATGTACTGCGTTATGAAGACATAGCTCCATGCATTCTTAAATTCGGCGCTAGAAGGTCAGTGGGTAGCTTTAAATTCCGAACCCCTGTGCCCTTTGGGTGAGCCCCAGAGCTGGTCTGAACACTCTGAATAATAGAAAAACCTCTTGCCCCAACAGAGAATCGAACCACGATTCGTCGGTCATCCAGCCCACAGCCCGGTCACTATAAAGACTATGCTATTGCGTCTCCCATTAAGGATTTATGTATTTTTAAAATGTATGGAATTGTAAACATAATTTCTCGCAAACAACAAGAATATTTTTGTTTATTATCGTGGGAATAGGTTTTTTCTTTTTTACAAAACGAACGGTGGGACGCCATACGCAAGAGGCTCAGCATTACTGGTCTAAGCTGCTGACAGCATCGTTAATCAAATCATAAATAAAATATATAAACCCTCGTTATGAGATGGGAAATCCCTAGAGTGCATGCAATGAAAGTCTCACTCTTGATAACAGTCAGTCAGTCAGCCAGTCAGTCAGTGGCTGCCCGGTCACTATCTTCCGCACATTATTTTTTAAGTACTTGCTTCACTGCATTCATACCAAATACAACAGCCAACAGATTGGAACCCAATACATTGCTTCCAATTAGTCAGGGAAACGAATGTTTGGCCTAGATACGAAAGCATTAAATGTTGTATTTATTTGTTATTTGCCGAAGCTAATATATGGAACAAGATCACTGAGTAGCTAGCTACCTCAGAACACACAAGCTCCCCAGTTTATATTCCAGTTTGCACTGAACTAATCCCTAAGAGGATCAAACAGCTATGCAACATCTGAAGCTCTATCCCCGTTTCATCCATAAATGCGTGCATGCAGATTCAAATAAATAAACGTGCACGGCTTGATAACTTGCTATTAGTTTTAACACAGAATAAATACTTATGCCTACTTCAAAGCCAGCCCTCACGCAAGACTAGCAAAGAAAAACAGATGAAATAACTCTATTTAGGTAACATCATCCCGCTGCGCTAGTTGATCAATAACGGTTCAGATTAAATAACGTATATCTCGGATTCTTAACAGGGTTTGCTTACGGCCATCCAATCTCATTTTGGTTATGTGCTCTTCCCTTATTCGCAATCACACAAGACAGTTTTAGCATCATTATCACAGTTCTATCATTCTTTCATTCAGAAACATATAGCGTTACAGAAGCATACTATCAATAAATTTAAAATAATATTGTATTTAAATGATTATATTACGTTTTAGCTGTCGCATAATGGGGTCAAATTCCCTTTTTAGGGCTCCATAACTAAAACCAAAATATATGTTACACTTATCCCATGCTAGCAAGCAGCTTTAAACTCCTTACGAAGTCCTAGTAAAACTTTTAACAAATTTCTACGTCTTCAGGAAGTTAACGACTTGCACGGACGCAAACAGCAAACAGCACAGCACTAAGCAAAGTGAACGCATGTTTCAGTAACTGCCGAGGAACACAGCAAAGGTTAGACTGCACGTCGTCCGCCCTCGTCCTCTCAACTTAAACTGTAACAATCAAACTATCGTCTAGTGAGGGCCGTCAGAACTAAAACTTTGGCCTCTGTTTATCTTTTGCTGTTACGTTTACGTTCCTGGTGAAATGAATATCGCTCGTGAAACTGCAGTTTGTCGTAACCTACACAATTATGAATATGGCTCATGAAACTGCAGTTTGTCGTAACCTACACAATTATGAATACCGCTCATGAAACTGCAGTTTGTCGTAACCTACAAAATTATGAATATCGCTCGTGAAACTGCAGTTTGTCGTAACCTACACAATTATGAATATCGCTCATGAAACTGCAGTTTGTCGTAACCTACACAATTATGAATACCGCTCATGAAACTGCAGTTTGTCGTAACCTACACAATTATGAATATCGCTCATGAAACTGCAGTTTGTCGTAACCTACACAATTATGAATAACGCTCGTGAAACTGCAGTTTGTCGTAACCTACACAATTATGAATATCGCTCATGAAACTGCAGTTTGTCGTAACCTACACAATTATGAATACCGCTCGTGAAACTGCAGTTTGTCGTAACGTACACAATTCGCTAAACTGGGATCCCCGCATTAAGAGACAGCTGGGTTACAAACACACCTTCTGTCAAAATGTTGTGTCCACAAAAAAATTGCTTGCCCTTATAGTTTCGTGAAAAGGTAAGTGTTCGTCTATTGAGGATCGGTCAAGTTCTTTGTCTGCTGTAAAACTGTGTATGGGTGGGTTACGACAGATTGCTGTTTCATGAGCGATACATTTCATACCATAACTTACCCTTGTGCCTACTCACAGGTATGTCAAATTGGACACAGGTCAATGATTAAAAGATCGCAGTCGAGGTGCTATATGGAAAGTCCCTGGTTCAATTCTAAGCCAGGAGACCAGATATCCTTAGCCCTTCCTCAGTCACTCCAAGCAAATTCCCGGACAGTACCTCCAAGCAAATTCCCGGACAGTACCTCTAATTAGGCAACTTTTTCTCCCAATGGCGCAACAGCCCCTAGTGGGCCAGGGCCTACTCATTATCGAGGCTTCAATATCACACTCAGACATATCACACTCTGCCGGACTCCTCTGGACGAGTGATTAGCCCGACGCAGAGAATTTTACCTGACTACACACTACACTCACAAGAGACAGACATTCATACCGCTGTAGGGATTCGAACCCACAATCCCAGCAAGCGAACGGCCGCAAGCACGCGCTTTAGGCTGCACGGCCACCGGGATCGGCCTAATCAGGTAACTGCCAGCTGCTTCCACAACATTTCCAATGCACGATGCATTAACCATCCTAACAAAAGGCTACGTATAGTCACAAAGTTATGAACTGTATTCGTTGGGCGCTAGGTTCGAAGATCGGCCGAGACACCGACTGCCCTCTCCCGAGATTTTTATGGATTTCCTCAGCCGTCATAGGTAAATTCCGCGACAGTACCATCAATAGGCCAGAGCCACTTCCAAATCCATTCGAGTTCATCATTCAACTCAACGATCGACATTGCAGGGTCTGAGAATACGACAGCGTTGTAAAATAAATCACAAATGAATAATAAATAAATAAACAAATACTAAAGATCAAAACTGAACAAGAGCTGAAAGGTGTAATCCAGTGGAGCTGTCTACAAACATTTCCTTTCTGACTCCGGGTAACTGGCTGTTCATTTACCGAAGTTAAAATACAGTGTAGCAAAGTTAATAAATAGCAAGAATACAAGCGACTTTCGTAGGCAGCTCTTTAAATGTGCACCCGACTCTTAATCCCATAAGAAGCGGAGTGGTAACTAATCACTTTTCAGACAGTGTGTATGCACGGCTACCGTACGATTCTCACAATAAACAGCTATTATTTCCCCAAACCACAGATCTTTGTAATGGAAACTGTTTCTGTGAGACAAGAACTGAGTTTTTAAAATACTTGTTGCGTGCGATGCGAAATCTCTTGTGCTTTAAGGGGTTATATAAGACGTATGCGTGGTCACATAACATGTAGGCCTGCTTCATCGTGTGTCTGTATTTTTCCTCGATGAGCTGACTTGGAATTAGTGGATAAAGGTAAATTCCAATTTCACAGAAATTAGATATTGAACACAACAGAAACAGTATGAAATTTACGTAGTATATTACATAGTAGATTTCTATAAGGGCTTTCTAACTCTTAAGTATGGTATATGTTGATTCTTAAATATTTTATGACGATGTACCGACTGCATATGTCAGGTAAATGTCGACAGAGCTATAAGGATGACTACTGACGTTTGCAGATGGATGCGGCGGCAAACACATAAGAAGAGTCACTGGACGAGAAGAAGAAATGCAGTCATACTGGCAGGACCTCAGCCAAGACCAGAACAACACAACCTCGAAGTTCGAATTAGTCTTCTCAGAGCTCAGCACGCTGAGACAAAGGACAAAGTAATATACACAGCTTGCAGAATTCCACTGGGGGAACACAGAAATTTCTTGTCGCTTTACACAGTAAGTATTAATCAGTCATAATTCGCTTTCTACTCTAATTGAAAGTATTTTAAATTAGTTTCAATACACCCATAAGCTAAACACACACAACGACAGCAAGCCTGAAAGTAGCAACATCTTGTGCAACTTTACAAACATATATGAACGTAGATCAAACTGTCATTCCGTAAACAAATATAAACAACGTTAAAGAAAACTACTCTGATGAAACTGAAGATGAGCGCGAAAAATGTGCCAATTCTGAAAAATGCACATAAAAATACGTTGTTCAGTTAAAATTTTAGCTACGCTTACCTTCGTTAAGTCACAATGAGGCACATTTTTCTCTCTCTAAACGTAATAAATATATTTATGTAAAAATAATGGCATATTGGTTTTAAAAAACGCCCAGTTTCGAAACAAATAACCAGAAAAATTATCTGGCAGAAGCATTTTTTTACTTCCTTGTAACTATGAGAATATTACGTACAAGACAAATCTCTGTGATCATAACACAGCCGAAGGCCATATTTCAGATAAATAAAGCTAAAGCTATACAAATTTCCAATTAAAGCTTCACCGACTAAAACAAAGAACAGAACGGAAAAGAAGCTTCGTGCATGCTCGCGATAAAAACAGCAACTCCACTACTGTGCGACTTAGCTCAAACAGCTACCTACCGGCAGTCGTTGTAAGCCGTTTGCACAGAATGACTGACTGACTAATTAACCCTTTAAAGACGAGCAATGACTTTACGTACCATCAGATTTAACATCAAAACATTCCACATTCTTTCCCACACAGTGTATTTGTATGTTTTGTGTGAATCATTATTTCCCTATACAGCATAAACTGATTGGTTTTTATAACCGAGACAGAGTGTGTTTACTGCGCGGTACGAACTAGGTATTTAAGTACAATTCGGGCTAATTTTCCTCCTTCGGGCCGGGGGGGGGGGGGGGCTGCGGCGGCATTGGATAGCTAAGTATTTTCACTTTTTTCGTCTTCAAAGGGCCAAATGGCTGACGCTGCTCCTACAGCATGACGGAAAGCACTCGTGCTTCGTATTCGAAGGGTCCTGTGTTCAAATATCTTACTCTCTCTTTAAATAAACCACAAACAACAGACATACATATAACGAATGTTGGTTGTGCAGATATTTGGAGAGAAGCTGCTCGGACTTATTTCAAGATATCGTGTCGAAGTTGCAGCAAAAGCAGCCCCCTCAGTTAACAGGAATGTCTTTCCTAATGACCATACACAGAGAGGTATTTTAATCGCGCCCCTGACAGTAGGAAAATAAGATGTCGGCTAGCGTAATAGACTCAGTCCACACGGTCGTCACATTAGCGTAGGAACGTGGGATGTGCGCTTGGTCATTGTTTGGAGTCACACAGCGAAAGTGGCTAGTGCAAGAGAACATGCCTTCTGTTGGCAACAGACTGTTCGTTTGCACTACATTTGCAAGGTGGCATGATTTACATTAAATGGGAATGTAAACAGCCACAATAACAGATACTAATGTTCCGAAAATCCCCATGAAGTTTCCTTGCGTGACGAAGTCGGAGTCTGGTGTGTAGTGACTGCCCGCAAAATCACAGGGCCTGCGCTTTTTTCCAACAAACAATAAATTTCTACCCCTGCTTTCTTTCAAATCACACATAATTCTTCAAAGACTTAAAAGAACAAAAAAGTACAGTTACTTCACGCAGGACAGTGTCACCGCCGACACAGCAAACATTCGATGGCGGCTGTAGATATTCGGCGAACGGCTGTTAGACCACCTAGATCTCCAGATTTAAATCTGGCAGTTAAAATTTTGTCATACGAGAGGTGTGTAAGGTTGTTGGAAAATATATCAAAGGTGTGGAGGAAGAAAGACGTAATTCTGCATTACCAGTCACTTTACCAACGAGATTCACTTCTATCCTGAAGATGGAGGCAATTTCTTTCTCCAAAACGCCGTTACCCACCTACAAAACTGTACGGTGTTCTGTGTTATCGGGCACGTCACAAGCAAGAAGGCGTCAGTCGTCACAATGACATTACACAGGTTAACCAACACAACACCGAAAATTCAAACGTCGATCTTCTGCAGGCGAGGAAAATTGTGGCAGTTTTCTCATATAATATCGGGAGTAATTCATGTCAATTCCTGTCAAGCAGAGCGGCGCGAATAGCAACTACAATTTCCGTCTACTAACGGAACATATGGGGCAGTCAGTTCACAAGAAGAGACCAAGTTTACTGAAAGGGGCTGTTTTATCAGATAATATCAGGTCATCCTTATTAACTGTCTGTGGAGCAGAATAATCTAAATGGCAATATAATTCCTCCTACTAATGAAAAGTCAATTAGCAAGAAGACATAAACTCCAACGATCACGACAATGTCTTACAGGAACATAGTCCAAACAATCAGAGTTCTAGAAGAACAGGTCATGTAGCAGAGGTCTACATGGGCCACGGCCAGGGATTGGTGACACACATGATAATCAGGTTCGGCCCTGGTTCAGATGGTACCAATCAGACGTTATACAAAACCTGTCGGACATACTCGAACCATTTTATTTCGCACAAAAAAATTCTCTCACTGCCCTGCTCCACTCCGTCTGTCGCCGGCCCCCATTATCCTACGTAAATTGTCCGCCGTTAGCCAAAGTTTTCACGTGATTGTCACTGGCAAGATTCGTATCGCCCGAGTGAAAGAAAACACAGGAAAGTTCGCTGAAGGAACAGGCTAATATCTCGAGGAACATGTGGACTCATAGAACTTGTAACAGCCTACGTCTAACAGTTTAAGAATCTGAAGGCGTTTAAGGGATATGGACAGTGGGTGTGGAAATTTTTGCCTGGCGAGAAAGCACGGTTCAGCGACTACAATCTGTGCAAAAACATTTATCGTCCACGCACTACAGATATATCTTTTTCAACTGCTACAGCTGCCCACATATTTGGAACTGGTATTTTCCAACCAATCTCTATTCGTTCAAACAAGCACTGATCTCACAGCAACGGCTTACTTTTCCCTCCTATTTTCCCCGCTCCCACACCACGCAAGTCACAAGCTATCAGTCCTGTCCTGTACAGTGATCCAGTACAATTTGATACTAAACACACGACGGAAATCGAACTTGGACGGGATATTTAACAATATATATCTTAAGGACGGAAGGATTGGAGACCTCAAAGATGGGAGGAAAATATCACAGAGAATCTTCAAGAAATAAGGACTAAAGGAGGGCTGAATTCAACACGCTTAGGATAGGATTCAATGACAGAATTTTGTAAACAAACCAATAAATCTTAAGGTTACAGGAGAGAGAAATTTCTGCCCCATTTAAGTAATTCTCCACTTCTGAAGAAAAACCCTGCAAATATCATATCTTAATTAGATAGAATGTCAGGTAATCAGTCAGTTACTAAGTAACTTAGACGTTTATGTCGTTTTTTGGGCTCTATATTTTACAATATAAGGCATGGAGAGTTCGCTTATTTCATTACACACGCTTTGAACAATAAAGAAAGGCGAATGTCACGCACTGAATGGGAATATGTACAATTGAACTTATGAATAACCTGTTGAAATTGTATGAGATTTCAGATTATTGCTTTTCGCATATTAAATTCAAGCCCATGCTGACTCCATAACCAGGTGCTTTTCTGAATAAAAATGTCAACACAATTGACAAAAAACACAAAAAAATGCAAACCAAATGACGTATATATCACGGAAAATTCATTGATCGAAGCACAGATTTAGACAAATAGCATAAATAAAACGTCAATTGTGCTAGCCACACTACAAATATGATGACAGACAGGAGTTAGAGCATAGCAACAAGTCCACATGTGCAAATGCTGCCAACAACAAACGAACTTGTACGAGGTTCACACTAGTACTGGCTGTGCCCCATCATCTGGCTTTTCTTCAAAACTGTCGAGCAGTAAACACACCTTGAGAACATCTAAAGCTGGACGCATCAACAGCGGACAAAAAAATAACCTGCAGGCCCATGATATAGGCCCTTTGGACAGGTTAAAGTAGGCACGAATGGCTCTGTAATGCTCATGCAAGGAAATATCACAGTTAACATCTGCATGACCCTTCCGTTAGATGCTATTGTCCAAAATCAGTTTTAAATTTTCCACTAATGTGGGGACGGCGACCACAGTGAAAACCGGCTGTAAAATTTTATCGTCCGGGCATGGGGGATTTTACATCTCACGGCTCTACGGGACTCGTGATATCGGTAACAGTCTCCGAGGGGAAAAAGAAAATTTCGGCCAGATAGAATACGCTGTGCGACGTATCTACACGTTACGTACGTCTGACAATAAACCCTGCACTTAAAGACATGCATGTATGAGTACCAGGGGCGTAGCAACCATATAGCAACAGCACGCAAAGCATATGGGCCCAGGATCCCGTCGCATCAAATTACTTTTTCTTATTACGTGAACGCCTTCCTCTATTCTGCCGAATTCCAACGTGTTCAGGAGGAAAAAGCTTCGCACGCACAGGCTTCAACGTTGCCAATCGTTTTATTTACACAAAAATTTGGTTGTCTGCAGACAAAAATAGGAAAATAAAAACAATCAGTGGTGCATAAAGAAAGGAAACGTAAAAAACGTAATTATAAAAGAGTCAAAAAATTGCCAACACTGATCGGGTATTATGAAAATCAACGACACAGATCTGTGTTATTTGCAAACCAACCAAACTGATTACAATTCTATCCAAAGTTGCCATGCACTCCAGTGGCAGGGCAGTGCCCTACAGTATGCTTTACAGTTAATTCTGCAGTCTGTCTAACGACACGTCCGTAGCCTCTTCCAAAGCGAGTTCTCCACAGGGTGCGATCTAGTTCTTCCTCTTTCAATTTCCAACGCTTTACAATACGGACCCAAAAATCCTAGCTACGTCACTGGCGAGTATCCGCCGTTTCGTGGTGTCTCAATTGGACACACGTATGTGACACTACACTGTCTGATGAAACAAGTGAATTGCAGGGCCCGACAACACGGTAAATCGAACAATCGACGCACGTTATCGACCGTTTCTCTGTCATTCTTCTTAATACAGCTTGGCACTGACCATATGCAAACTACGAAATCGCAGTGCGAATGTTAAGTGCATACCATTAACCCCAGAAAAATTAACATGACAAAATACAGCCAATAAACACAAAATATCTGGCACTGCATGTACCCATATTTCGCAAAGCCTTGTCCATAGATTTATGTAAGTGCAGCCTTACCGAATTGGCATGCCTGTGCTAGTAATGTAAACCAACACATCAGTCTGCCTACACTTAATCATTTTCCGTGCCATTGGTGAGTTCACTCCTGACCAGATATTCGGTGTTTATGCGTAAACAAGCTGTGGAAAGTGTATGTTTGTGTTCCATTCACACAACAACTCAATTGTGAGCCTCTAAAACAACGTGGCTAACAGCGTGCGACGATTCGTATATGTAAAACTGTTGTTCTGTTGTTCTGGATAAACAAAAAATTCTCTGTGTTTGTTAAAGCTCCAGTTACAGTGAGTTTCATAAATTGTAAATTCAAGAGACTACGCGAAATGCGAAAACGACTGTAACTTTAATACATTTCGCGAAATAAAGCAGGATTTTCAGACTATTCGAAACTCATAGTCTATGCATAATGCTCTTAGCCGTTGTCCTTTTGACAGAACAAATCCGTTCCCGTAGCACTAATAAACAAGCAACTCCATTACTTCATCACCATCTGCATTAAGAAGGATATGAATGACGGCCGGACGGACAGACGTACGTACTCATTCACTCTCCTTTGGTCAACACGAATATACTCTCATTGAGACTGTCAAATTGAAAGAAATGAATGACACAAGATTACAGTGACTGTTCTTCGGTCAACATAAATATACACTAAGACTATCGTAATAAGAAACCTAATTATTTGAGTACAAACAAGACAGGCAAAGCACGTATAAACGTAACGCATATGTTGTACTTTTCACTTAAATATGCAGTGATTTGTCAGTAATACGTGTTCACATTTTGATCTATAATTAGCGCACACTATAGGTGAGAGGGGGGCGATACCAGTGGCCGGGCGATCAAAGACGTTAACTGATTTTTTTCCGCGTGAAAACTAGAATTGTGAGTTCGAATCCTATTCGGACATGAATAAATATCTCACTTTTCCCTGTGTTTGCGTTGTCCTGCCTTGTGACGGGGCGATCACTTGACCGGGAAGTCCCACCACAATTGCTACAAAAAAGCTTGAGAAACCCGGAACACTGGAGTCCCTGTGAGACACTGACTGCAGTGGCATACACGAGCAGGGGGATAAGTGATATGGAAGTGAAACACGGATATGGGGAAACGAAACGACAGTGTTTACCTTACAAGATTTATAGGAATGAGAGTAGACTTTTTGAGTTCTACCCGAATCTGCTTGTTTAATAGGTCAATTTAACTTACGGCGGGAGAATTTCACGTATTTTATATCATATCAACAGACAGGCCAGCAGCCCTATTATCAGTTCGTCAGTTCCTCTGCTGACAGGAAGGCAGTCCCACTAGAGCTGGCATATAAATTGAATGGTAACTGCCGTGGATCACACAGCACTAAACTTGACGTTGTAAGTTAGGGTCTAATTACTTTGTCACACTCTTTAGCTGATAAACTTTATTTCAACTCAAATTAAACTGAATAAAAGGCAGCAATAATAATGATATACATGAGTAGGCATGAAACTTACATGTGTTTATACCGAGTTACTAAATACAATGTACTACGAATTAATTGTAGTGTTGGCCAGCAGTCTATGACTCGTTGTTTTTAACTGGTCAGTATGTGTTAAGCGAAACACATATCTCTGTACACAATTTTGTTGGACGACATCTGAGGTATCAGACCATCAACAGTGAACTACACAATTATATTATACACAAAGTGTAAGCAAACAGGCATAATTCACCCTTTCCCAGAGGTAATCTCATATACAAACTTCATTTCTACACGCAGTTTGTGTGAAAACATATATGCAATATAACGAACAGTCGTCTCAGTCCCCAAAGATGGAGCACAACTGGCAGCGCGCAGACATGCTTAGCCTGCCTGCGTTCGTGCCCAGCAGGTTACGACTTTGTGCCGCGTCATATTCGACAGCGATAACAAATGTTCGTGAGTTCTGATCTGACAAACTAAATGTCGCAGTCGAGTGACTACCGCTCCTGCTTCCTATTCAGGTGTTCTCAGGTTCAAGTCTAAGCCCGCAGACCAATTATCCTGGCTCAGATATTTCGTGCATTTTCTCAGTCCCTCCAGAAAAATTCTACAGCAGCGCCTCTAATGAGACTGCAGCTACTTCCACTAACATTTTCGGTACCTTGAGCTACAGACAGCCTCGTCACATAAATAGCAAATAAAGATAAAAATATAACTTTAAACGACTTTTCACGAACATTAACTGTACAGTAAAATAGGGCCTATTTATTTATTCACGAATTCCTCAAACATAAAACATTTCCAGTTATTATTAACTGAAATTTATTTCGGTTCCTTGTACGTGTGACTCTGTCCAAACATTACAATATCTCGCTCTCTAAAAATATTTTATATGAACACGATACCTGATAATTTTGCTTGTTTCGTAATTTTATTTAGGATTTTATAAGTCCCTTTCCTTCCATAAGCCTACACAGTAATGTATTCTCTGGTATGCAGCAATATTTTGATGATTCGTCACCATGACATCATTATGCACGCCGTTTGAATAATGACGTCATGATGACGTCACCCCGTTCGCATAATGTGTAGGTAGTGAACGTCGCCGTCCACCTGTCTGCATGTTTCATCTTGGAAAGTACTGGACGGACTTCGATGGACTCTGACACTGAACGCCAACATTCAACACTGTCAAGCCAATTTTAGTTTGCACAGACTGACTCCCCACGTCACAAAAGGCCCACCCAGACTCCTACTCGATGGGTACCGGGTTCCCTTTCCCCGGTGCTAAGTGGTCGAGGCTGAAGGTACACGTGTAGGTCCACACCCGCACATGCCTTCATGGCGTAGTGCTTAAGTACATACACTGACAGTTAACCTTTACCTTTACTTGACACTGGACGTCTACATTCAACACTGTCAAGCCAATTTTAGTTTGCACAGACTGACTCCCCACGTCACAAAAGGCCCACCCAGACTCCTACTCGATGGGTACCGGGTTCCCTTTCCCCGGTGCTAAGTGGTCGAGGCTGAAGGTACACGTGTAGGTCCACACCCGCACATGCCTTCATGGCGTAGTGCTTAAGTACATACACTGACAGTTAACCTTTACCTTTACTTGACACTGGACGTCTACATTCAACACTGTCAAGCCAATTTTAGTTTGCACAGACTGACTCCCCACGTCACAAAAGGCCCACCCAGACTCCTACTCGATGGGTACCGGGTTCCCTTTCCCCG
This sequence comes from Reticulitermes speratus, assembly GCA_021186555.1. Classification (NCBI taxonomy): domain Eukaryota; kingdom Metazoa; phylum Arthropoda; class Insecta; order Blattodea; family Rhinotermitidae; genus Reticulitermes; species Reticulitermes speratus. The sequence goes on from JAJKFL010000014.1 coordinate 9,564,274, forward strand.
GTGCTAAGTGGTCGAGGCTGAAGGTACACGTGTAGGTCCACACCCGCACATGCCTTCATGGCGTAGTGCTTAAGTACATACACTGACAGTTAACCTTTACCTTTACTTGACACTGGACGTCTACACTAAACATTATCAGGCAAATTTTATTTTGGTTGGTCCGCACGTTATATGGATTTAAAATTTAACTTTCAGCAATGCTGTCAGAAAAGATTCAGGGTACAAAAATAAACCGGACCAGGACAGAAAATGCAGGCGTAAAAATAACTCCTACAAATTTAATTGCAAACATTTTTACGCATGACATATATACTTAATAAAATTCTACAATAAATGGTTCATTCTGTTTGCAGTGTAACATTTGCACTTCGAAACAGTACCTTGCCATTAGAAATAAACGAAAATCAAAGGAAATCAGGTGTAAAAATTCGCAATGTACATGGAAAATTCGTGCATGTAACTGCAGCACAGCTATGCCTGTCTGCACATAACTGCACTATGACTACATCTGCATGTAACTGCATTAGGACTGTATCTACTCACTCTATCTATTCTGGTTTCGATTGAATACTAAGGTACTCTTTAACGTGATGCAGTGTGGTATGCGAGATACGAACGTTTCGGAGTGATCTTCCGCCTCCCTCTTCAGGTCACGAACTAAAAGGAATCACTTCCCTAACATCACAAATCCCACACACAACGATGAATTTAAGGAATAATCACAAACAGAAAATTAACCTGATTGCTTTATTCGTAACACTCCGAACTTTTCATAGGTAAGGAAGTGTATCCCGTGTTTCAAACTATAATCCAATTGAATAAAGTATTTTCTTAACTAGCACAAGCTACAAAACTTTCAGAACTTAAAGCAATATAAATGTAAATTTGAAGAGCTTACCACCCCCCCCCCCCCCCACACGGGCTGAATGTGGCATCCATGTCTTATTGATCTACCTGTCATCTACAAATGTAACAGAACTGTACGGCGCAGAAAGAACAAACAAGATCCAATATTAAAAGCATTAATACAAACAGCTTAAGAAAAACACACCATTAGTCACGTATCCTCAAGGGTGCCACTAGAAGAAACGACCTGGCACCACCGGCTTACCTACAGAACAGTGACAAAATATTAGTATAAATCAGACGCAAATATCACGTCTGTGAAAAACACAGATGCCTTTAAAACACAGGACCCTAATCATATTTACAGTCTCGGTCAACGTTTCATGTTCAACAGTACGGAAGTAAGGGCTTAATTCAGAGTTAGTGAAATTCATTCAACGTCTTACATGGTCTTCGTGGCCTCGCAGAAAAGTATAGGCCTACAGACGCTTGTCCAACTGGGGAAGTCATTCAGTGTGTATATTTCAGGACACACGAGTTCTGAATTTTAAATAGGTTCTATTATGTCGTGATGCAAGAGCTATTCTCTTACCTCGCCATACAGTAAAAGAACCCAGAAGGCAACATGAAACGTCACCACGATTAAAACCTCAAATCTCATACAAAGTTGATTCGTGTTTCGTTTCGAATCTTTTTAAAATACTACCGATGTAAGAATCACAAATACCGCGATATGCAGCGCGTTGTGTTGCAGGTCACAAGAGACTTTCAAAATTCTGCTTACATGAACTTTGGCTTATAAAGTTCTAAACATATTCTATGATCTTAATACGTTCCATAATTTCCGTATATTCGTCAGTTATTAAAAATTATATTCAGTTGTACATTTTAATATTATTCTACGACCTTCAGGAGCTTTTGTTATGACAGTTACTAAACACGTTAGATTAACAACATTTTGTCAGGTCGGTGTTATTCAAGGTCAGTGCTTACGTCATTTCCTTGACACATCTGTCCTAGCAGTGGCGTTTCCAGAAGCAGTACTTACATGTTAATTAGTTAAGTAACAAAAATATGTAAAATTATTCAGAACTTAGGGGCTGTCATTTTTACGGCGGCGCAAAAAAATCATCGTCGCGTATGGATGTGGGTACACACGTGACAATTGTTACAAGTGGCAATTAGTTCTCCGCCTGACTATTACAAGCCAGTCACATTATACTGTCGTGCGCGACTCATCAGTTAAAACGTACGAGTACGAAATATGTATGCTGCAGTATCACACAATACAGAAATATGTATGCTGCAGTATCACACAATACAGAGATATGTATGCTGCAGTATCACACAATACAGAGATATGTATGCTGCAGTATCACACAATACAGAGATATGTATGCTGCAGTATCACACAATACAGAGATATCTATGCTGCAGTATCACACAATACAGAGATATGTATGCTGCAGTATCACACAATACAGAGATATGTATGCTGCAGTATCACACAATACAGAAATATGTATGCTGCAGTATCACACAATACAGAGATATGTATGCTGCAGTATCACACAATACAGAGATATGTATGCTGCAGTATCACACAATACAGAGATATGTATGCTGCAGTATCACACAATACAGAGATATGTATGCTGCAGTATCACACAATACAGAAATATGTATGCTGCAGTATCACACAATACAGAAATATGTATGCTGCAGTATCACACAATACAGAAATATGTATGCTGCAGTATCACACAATACAGAAATATGTATGCTGCAGTATCACACACTACAGAAATATGTATGCTGCAGTATCACACACTACAGAAATATGTATGCTGCAGTATCACACAATACAGAAATATTTTACGTTTCATACTTTGTTCAGCTTATGCAATAATATTCCGTTAATTTGGCAACATGAGGGGTTTCCCTCCAGTAGACGGGAAGCGATAATGAAAGTGGGCGGCTTAAAGTCCCTTAATTAAAAGTTACCTAATCCACACAGGTCTAGCGGATGGCAAGTGGGATTCGCTTCATCCATAACAGCCAGTCATTTGTTTGTAATGCACAAGATTATATCAGATTTTTTCCCCTCTCTCATCCCCTGTCGCTGGCCCATTTAATAACAGCATGTCATCACTAAAACAAAAAAGGATTAGTCTTGGACGTTTGAAACGAGAGACACACCAGTGCCAACCTACACTACACAAGAAAAAGGGGTGTTTCAAACTTCTGTGTGATCTATATGAGTTTCGCAGTAATACCGTGTGGGCTCGAAATGTTGGTTTAAAGCAGAGTCTGGCAAAAGAACAAACGCTAATACGGTGCCGTGAATTTAATTCAAGTGAAAAGATAACATCCCTCGTATGCCGGAAAGCTTTCCAATTAATCAGGCACCTTTAGTCTTTATTTGAAGAAACGTATCATAAACATCAAACACTGCTTATATATTTACACATTCTGACGCTGAAGGAATATCATCTGCCCATCACGTGTTAAATATTCACTAACGAGAAGTCAAGAGAATGAAACTTGAATAACCGAAAGTCAGTATCACACCTTCCAACACAAAAGGTAAAACACTTCAATAAAAATAAACATCTAATTTGACCGTCAACAAGTCCTTTGTCAATTCTGTAATGCATTGTTGCCGCGTACACTAAATAAATGAAGTGATATACACTAAATAAATGAAGTGATATACACAACGACGTAACTTTTTATGAAATGTTTATGTATAATCCTACAGCTTTCGGCTTAACAGCCGTCGTAATTGTCAGGGATTATACCAATACCGTAGGAAGGTTCTCAGGACCAATACACATTAAGACCAATACACGAAACGTAAAAGGGATAAAATATAAAATATATTGATATAATTACATACAACGAAATAGTTGACATATCTCTTCAAGTAGGGACATCACTGCCTTCAGACAATTCAACTGAACATGTATTTCATTACTTCACTTATACAGATATTTCAATTATTTTATTTTCTGTAATCATAACAATATATTTTACATTTTATCACTTTTACTTAATTTTTACATTCGTCTTAATGTGTAACGGTCTTCAGAACCTTCCTACGATATTGGTGTTACCCATGACGATAGCTGTTAAACCGAAACATGTAGCATTATAAATATACATTTCATAAAAATGAACGTTGCTGGTTACAATATTTCATTTCACGTCTTTTACCAGTTCACCACCAAGACTATAACAATGGATAGTACCAGTACTTGTTATCATAGGAATAACCAGCATCGTTTATTAATGTCACATAATGATGTTTCGTCAGTTCTAAACATTATATAGCGCGAAATGACAAAGAAGGATATGCCCATGAAAAGTGAGTTTAAAAAAGACTGAGAGATAACGACCACATTTAGAATCACTTCAGCTGCCTCCAGATATGTCGGGATAACACGAAGTAGGCAAAGTTATCCCTGTACACGTCATAAAGGCATAGGAAAAGTGGAGGTATAGCTCCGAGCATTACATGCAGGTTTTTTTTTTGTGGTGAAGGGCCCCGCAGCAGATGCTACGGACATACCGCAGCCTTGAGGCTTATTGTGCAACCCTGTGATCAAGATGATTAGTTTTTTTTTCGTTTTTCCGTGTAATGGAGCACCGGTGCAATGAAACTGACAGGGGAAAACCGAAGTACTCGGGGAAAAACCTGTCCCAGTGCCACTTTGTCCACCATTAATCCCATATAGACTGACCCGGGATCGAACCCGGGCCTTCGCGGTGTGAGGCCGGCGTCTAAGCGCCTGAGCCATGGCACGGCCACTTACATGCAGGTTAGTCAGCTTCAGGGTCCGGCCGCCTTACCCATGAAGAAAAAGCCTCCGGTATGCATTCAAAATAATGCTAGATGGGCCCCATAACCTGTTTGGACGCTTCTGATAAGAGAAACTTCTCTTACCCCTGCTGGCAATCGAACAGCAGCTCCTCGGTTGTTCATCCCGTGCCTAGTCACTATAACGACTGAGCTATCCCGCCTCCTATTTGAGGAGACTTATTGAAAATAAATATTGGAATTAGAAGGGTAGGTACAGGTTCACCCATTCGACTCATTTCCTGGGCGTAAAGCGGCAGAAGAGTGGCGGTGACGGCTGTCTTCATATAATGCCCAGCTTAGAGGATGCAGGGAGCTGGAGCTCTCTACCCACGGCATGGTACTTAATGACACAACTTTATCTCCCCGTCATTCGGATACTTCCAGAACACGAGATAGAAGTACTAAATCCTACTTCAGAACTGCGGTTTACAAGAACAGATAGGAAGGTCAATGCCACGCTAATTCGACTGCAGTTAGTTAAATCTCATCTTGCTCTGTTCAATGACACCGCCTTTAAATTAAGTTCATAAATGTAACACCGCTTCATAATTCTACTACAATTCGGTCCTAGCAAACGTCACACGTGCTGACGATTGGCCTTATGTCCCAAGAACATTCAGAGATTTTTCAGGCTTCCATTATCCAAGTAAAAATCCAGATCAACTTGTGTAGAGGCAATGTCCTAGTTTCTGCCCGTCTGTGGCCCTTTACTGTCGCTTCTCCGATATGCACAAAAGACGGCCAATTTTAATAACGAATTAAGTGTCGCATATAAATTATGACTGGGACGATCACAGACGATGGACAGGAACGAGGTATAGCATGTTAATAAACAGACGCTGCAATCCAAAGAACAGCTTCATTTCCCAGTGTAACATTACAGAACGCAATATTACGGTAATACAAAGTTATAAAGCAAATCCCGCCCTCGAAAAGTCCACACCTCTACCGCAATTTATTACAGGCACTTAAGCATTTTGTGAAATATGAAACGGATTACTTTCACTCATAAGTTTCACGTCAGTATAAAATGGCGCCAAACATGGAGTTCAGCCCTATTAAGCGCAGCCTTTTTATTATTATTGTGTTGTAATATAAAACGGGTTTCCATGTTGGAAGGAGAAGTTTCTTACAGAATTTGTTACATTTTATAGGACTTTAGTGATTTATGCAGTAGGCCAATTGTTAACGCCCTACTGAATTTCAATAGGGCTAAAGTGTTCAAAAGTGCTACAAACTGAACAGAAATCGATTACTACATTGCACGGTATAACTTCAATCCACCAGGAATCCCAGACCAAAACACTTTTCGAGCTCAATGTAATGATTTGATTAATGACTTATATATACTACATAGCGTCGGGTCCACGACGATGTGGCGTTGAACGCAGCAAGATTTCGATACTGGCAATACGAGACTCAGAGAGTCGATGGTACTTTCTTTTTGGTAGGTTCGGTACAGGTCAGCTTTCTTGTTGTGGATTAAGGTGGGTGCTGAGGGTCTATTTGTGCTTAACACACGGCATTACTTCACATTGAAACACATAAGAAAGTAAATTTCCTGTTTCAGTGGGATTTATTTGCGTGAATTATAAATCAAAACTAATTTATCAGCTTTAATGTTCAGTATTCCGAAAGCTCCAAAAAAAGAAAAAAATATTTTGGAAAGATTAATACATCAAAACTGCCTTAACAAACAAATTAAAAGCCCATCAAATTCGGAAAACGAGTCATACCATTCAATTCAGAATACCTCGTCTTGCCATCTGCTACATAATAACGAAAGACGAAAGTAGGTACAATTATTCTAAACGCTTCTGTGCGGACATTAATTTCTTTTTTCAATGGCTCGACAGCCCCTTGGGGGCCTAGGCCGCCTCATTTTTTTCGAGGCTTCACGATCACACTTTTCAGACACACCACACTCGGTAGGACTTCTATGGAGGGACCAACCCGTCGCAGAGACCTCTACCTGACAACACACAACACTCACAAGAGACAGACATCCATGCCCCCGGTGGGATTCGAACCCACAATCCCAGTAAGCGAGCGGCCGCAGACCAACGCCTTAGACCGCGCGGCCACTGGGATCGGACATTAAATATTATATACCACACTAAAGGAAGAACACAGATTTAATGTTTTAACGGCGGTGAATATTAACAATATGGTTTTCATGTAGTGTGGTACAGCAGCAACAAAGCGTCACATTCTACAGTCTGTGTGTCTGAGAACATGGTACTGAGAATATATGTAGCAAAGGGGATGGAAGTAACAGGAAGATGAGAAAGATTACTTGGGCCTAATGAGGGCCTTTATAATTAATACTCTCCAGCGAATGCTATTAGGACGATAAAATCAAGGAGGAATGGATGCGCAAGGCACGTAGCGACGTCAGGGAGAGACAGAAAATAACTACTTGAGTTTTAAATCTTCAAGTAAGAGGTGAATTGATACACCTAACATTAGCTAGGATACAATATTAAAATACGTAGATATTATACAAGTATCTTGGAAGGTTAGGGGCTAGATTTAACGAGCTAAGAGACGGATATGTAGCTGGCTGTTTTGATTACAAATTGACTTTCAGCTCCTATATTAGGTGCGTCCCAAGAGCAAATGGTCCATGGAGCCCATAGTTATGTTCAGCATCTTCTCACACATTCACAACCTACTTTCAGCACCTTTGTTTCGTAGATGTTACAAGGTCGCAACTGAGCAAATGCCTGTGTTTCAACAATTTCGCCGACACAATTACACACACGTACGACGCAATTAGCCCGAGCAGAATTAAACGCAAAGTCTCCGTATTTGATCCAGTGTACACCAAGCGTGTTCCGTCACCAGGTCTCATGTTTTAGAACACGCTTAGGGGCTGCATCTCGGGAAAAATCACCTCTCTAGTACAGTCGAAGTCGGTTATAACGTCACAAAAGGAACTGAATATTTTGTGTCGTTACAAACGAGTGTTGTTATAACCGAGTAGTATAATGTTATGGTTAACAGTGAGGAATTAATTGGTACTACAGAATGTCTGACGCTATAGACGAGGTGTCGATTAAACCGATGTCGTTATAACTGGGTTCAACTGTATCTTTAACCAGCACTCCCTTTCTGATCTTACTCTATTCCTTGAATAACTCAATCTCCTTTCCCCCTTTCCAGCATTTCTTTCCCGCTCCGTTATTTTTCACTTTCTTCATTTCCCTTATCCCTTTCCTACGTTTGACTCCTTCCTTCTTTTCTCTCATACACCTTTTCCCATTCCTCTTTAATTTTCCGACCTATTATCAGGTTCTCCACCTTCCCAAATACCGCAACGAAGCTATCTAAATTACGAAAGTAAATCTCCAATAAACTTACCCCCCTCCCGGCCCAGCAACCACCTTAAATAAGACTCTTTCGGTTTTAAAACAAAGTAACACCTTAAAACAAACTTCCTCAGTTACAATTGTGTACCTTCTTTAAAGGAATGATGCAGACTCAGACAAATAACTGAATACTGACATAATACTCAGTCTTAAAACGAAGTTCGTTATACGATTCCAAGCGCGAAGTTAAGTCTGACCTGTGTTACTTTAAAAAAAAGTTGACACAATGTTCGCTCAGAATGTTCCGTTATAGAATGGAAACTGTCTACGTCAACACCATCTGTCACACACAGGGATACTGAGTTAACGGAGATATCATAAATATTAACTGGCGTTTACGTATAAAAATGTAATAAACGGACAGCATTGTACCAACACATGCAGCGTACCTTCTGGGGACTGCATGAGTGTTAACCGCAGAAACATGAACTCGCTTTATTTGCTAAGTTTAAAAAAAAAATATTGCAGCATCGAGGCACAGAAATATGGAGTCACTGAACCAAGACTGGCTTAACACAAAAAGTAACATGAAACGATGAGATGTGTTTTTATGCAAACCTCCGAAATCCAATTCAAAGTGATTCATATCTGTTTCTTGCCAACCTTATTTTTGGGCAACGGAAGTCAGAGGCCATCAGAAGTACGAACGCACAAACCTCCTGCCATCTCTCCTTTCACTTTCAGCAATAACTGCAGTAAATATTCCTCTCCACACAACACAGTTAAACGGACGCCACGCCATTAGACCCTTCAACTTTCAGCGTCACAGTCGTCATGGCGTCAGGACGACATGAAACATATTATTTTGCACAGCGTGTCTTCCGGCTGGGTCCGCTGTTCACCAGCGTGCTAATCCTTCGCCCACAACCTCTTATAAATTAAACAACATCGCCCACGATCCCTCATAAGTTAAACAACTTGGGAAATGCTTGCACAGCATAATACATCCAGAGTTGTCACTCTGCTATTGCCTCTATACTTCCGTTCGTCGTTACATGCTGTCATAAAAAGCTAAAAACGGATGACTTCAAGCAAATCACAAAAAACAACAACCACAATTACAATCACATGAAACACAACGGACTAATTAATAGTACACGAACATTAAACTCACACCAAAATATTCATTGTCGGTTGTGGTTAAGATATTACCATGAAAAATCGCTACTTACTTATAAATTATCATCAAAACATGTGCGATGTTTCACTCGAACTGCTGATGTTAACATAACATTTGTTCAACCTTAAAAGATTCCCACGATAATACATGACACGCAATTCTTATCTCGTGTGTTTTGTTCACGTAACTGTTTTCCTCAGTCTTAGATATTAAATTCAAAACAACTAAAAAAATTTTTTTGTAATGTTTCTGAACATACTTGAAATTATTGTTTATTAAATCATTTCACAATTTCGAAATGCACACAGTTCTAAAAGGAAAACAATCAAACGACACGTGATTAGTTGGCAGCAGGTGTCACCTCTGATCTCCTCTGTAAGCTTCCCTCTAATATTCAGAACAGGAATATCTCTCAGGTCACGAACCCTTTACTACAAGAAACTTCCAAAAAGCGTAAGTTTGTGTACAACGTACTAATTAGTTTGAGAGATGCGTCTGTTTCCTTGCGCCTTATACCAAGCACGGCGCAAACTTACACAGTGTTTGTACAAAGGCTGACATGGAAGTGCAGAGATGTAAGTAAAATAGAGAACAGGCGGCCAAATTGTAACAAGAATTATTCCGTCTAAATTCAAAACATACTGCAGCAAACTGTAGGAGCAAACAGAAAGTGTTCATATCTAATGCAGGTAATTATTCCAGCCCGTGCCACAATGAAAATGGGAAGGTGAATCTCGAATTAAGAAATCCTTAAATGTATGCATAACGTTAACAATTCTAGCGCATTCACTCACTTTTGTCCCATTATCTCGAAAATCCGAGGCACGTGCAAAAAAGAAAGCGATCGAAGTATAATATGCGATAAATTTCTGTACACACCCATACAATTTTCGCTCGAGATGCCAGCAGGAACGCTTACATGCTTTCATGTAAAGTGTGCACTAATGCTGTCCAGTTTTTATGAGAATCATAATGTCTCCACAAATTTTAGTAACAACATGCTATCAATTTTCCAAGTATATCCGCCCAGAGGTTTCCGAGTTTGTGTATGGGGCAGGGGACACAGACCAAAAACATGGCGACGCAATTTGGCTCATTTTACAAATTTACGAAGTCACAGCTATTCTCTAAATGTAAATCAACATACGACATCCACGCTGATTTGCAAACAGCAGTTGTACACACGAAGTGTCCCAAGCATTCTCCATTACACGTGTAATAAAAACAAATTCCACCAGAGTGCATTCCAAGGTACATGAACAAGCACAAACGCCTCACTCAGCCATGGCTAAATCCCTAAGAAATAAAAGGGACCAAATATACATAAAACTCAGCACAAAGAACCGACCTACTGAATCACACAGTTTCAGGTCACTTATTTCCTCTTCATTCAAATTTTATTTCCAGAGCAAACGCACCAACCCAGCTACAAGTCTGATAACCTCAGTTCTACACTAACACAGTTGAAACGTAAACACGACTCTCTGACGTCGACTATTCAATATTGGCTGAACCAAGGGTCCCGGAGGCCCTTGACCATGCAGTCATTCCTAACAACGTATGTTGTCATAGGCAAGTCGCACGTACATACCCTGCAGTACATCTTGTAGCCAAGCAAATGAGTACGTAACAAGAATGTGTACGATGCTGGAAAATAAACGGGTTAGACATACAGCTTCAGTTCACATTCAGATTCTCCGAGATCTAATCACGGGATGTAGATGGAGACAGACTAGCGGAGGCTGCAATCACAGTAATGGCCGGCACTGTCAATGTGAGGAAGAAAAGAAGAACGCCTTGTGTCAGACTACCCCGCTCAACAGATGTGGCGGAGAAGTTGCCGATACGGAACGGCGACTGCTGAAAACACGCCAGATCTTGAGCACGAAAGACTTTCAAGACACGGCGGGACATGTGGCAGATATAAGGCAGCAGAGAAACAAACGAATACGGGGTTTGGTGAGGAACACTGAAGAATAATATTAAGATGGAGTACTGTGTTATTCTTCGTTAAGCACGCAGGCTGCCTCCGAGATACTCTATACCAGGATCCACTACAGTTATACAGAGTGCGCCAAAAACACCTGACGGTTTTTGAAATGTGAAAACCAGCGTGCCCGCTAAGCGGCGCTTCCATACTGACCGTCACCATGTACAGCGATGTTTGGAGTTTAGTTGAGATGGAGCGCTGGTCGGTACAAAACCGTATTGCGGCAGTGGAACTGTTTATCAAAACAGAGTCTGTTACAGCTACACAGCGTGGTTTCCGACAGCAGTTTCAGAGACGTGATGCTCCTAGCCGCAATACTCTGCTATTGTGGGTATCGAAATGGCGTCTAGAAGGATCAGTGAAGGACAGTAAACCACAGGGACGTCCACGTACAACTATACCACAAAGAAGTGTCTACATTTAAACTTTTTAACATTTTTACATCTTTCTACAGTACACGAATGTTGCTACGTTTGTAACAGGTGCGACTGCATCCATGTATGTACATTCTATAAAAACACGTCAAAAATATGATATACTTAAATGGGAACAGGCAGAGGCCAGGTGGTTCTGACATAAGCGAAACACGCTCCGACTATACCACCACTAACACAGGAACCATTGTCTGAAGACTGCCTTATACGCATATGTATCAAATTAGCGTTCTATCGGACAGCACGCAAGTGATGACACAACACGGTTATTGTATTTGTTCAGGTCGAATGAAAATTCGATAACACGTGACTGTCATCTTCAAACAAATTTGCAAGTGATTATACACACACAGACAGGATGCGGCACGGACAGTGCAGTTCAACGTTATACCACAAGTCCGTTTAGCTAATTGGCAAAGATGTATCTCATCGGGACGTATAGGGGTAGTGCCCTTAAGTTACAAATTATCGCAAAGGGACAATTAAAACAACTTCACTTTTCTAAAAAAAAAAATTCTGCATGTCAGTTCAGTACTGATATATGTACCTACACAACAGTAAGTGTTTTTATTATACAAACATCAGAAATGAATTAGTCAAAAAAGGTCAATAAAAAATATTGGTCGGACGTATCACATGGACGCTACACCTTACCTTTCCGTCTATCCAAAGAAACAATACTGAAAGGAAGTTTTCCAGGGCTATGGAATCTACACGTACCTCCTACATGCAGTCCTCGTTATTTCCGAAAACTCGTCATACAACGCGCTGATTTCCTTCTAATACGAACTTACTATTGGAAAGGTAGTCACACTGCACAGCCAGAAATTACATACGCATTGAAAATGCATCGTATTGAGAAACATTCCAAACATAAATACAGAGATCAGCGAGTACGAAAATCAAAACGAGGCACCACTGATCATTACAGCCAGCCGTGCTTTTAGCGGCTTCGTAAAGTTCAACTTCGGCTTCCATACAATACGCGCCTATACTTATCCGGTATACTCCAAATTTAACTTCTCCGGCCATCTTTTGTATCGACTCCACATATCGAGTTTCATTGATACCCAATTAGTAATTTCGAATACGAAAGAAGCAGACAGACAAAACCTCCCCTTTATGCGTTTATTGCGTGCTGTTGCATTCCCAATCCTTTGCCGAGCGGTAGGTGAGGGACTGCGGGTTATTTGTCATTAAAAACTCCCATCCTTCGATGAAGGAGGCTTTATTGTGTAAAAGCGACTTACAAATCTAGTGACTTGGAGCCTGACGAGTACAGCAGTCCCGCCAGAACAAGGATCCTGTTAAAATGCTCATACATATCGCTAGATATATCTTTAGGTGGCAGCACGCTGCCTTACTGGAGTACAAAGATTTGGTTACAAAACTGTGCGTCATAATCTGCTTCAGCCTTGCCGTATGGACTCGCACTGAGCCCACTAGCGAAGTTCGCAGTTTAGCCGTATCTATAATTACATTTAAAACTACAGTCTGTGCAATACACAACATGATCAACAAATATAAACAGCAAACTACAACAGTCAATCAATCACAATAACACACCTAATGTGCCCCCCCCCCCCCCGTACTGCTGATATCCAACAGTGCATCTTGTAAATACAACGCATCCAGCAGCACCGTCACGTGAAAGTACAAATACCCTATTGTCTACTAATACTTATAGTTTCCTCCTGTCGCTCCTTGCGGAGCATAGGGCCTCCTTTCAGAGGTTTCTTGGTCTGGAGGTGTGCATTCTGTAGTGAGTGACCAGTCCACTGACTGCACAATTTCTACTCATCCTGATGTGACTGCCAGAGCCATCTAGCAGTCAGTCAGGAGACTTGGGTGAGAAATGGCCGCTGAATTTTGCTTACGAAACATCTCACTAATACTTATACATTACTGTAATTAACACCATAATTAGTTAAATACACTGCACTGTGCCAACAGAGCAGTCAGCGGTAAGAATAGTGAAATTACCAGATGTAACGAGGTGAAATATTCAGACGCTTTTGTCGTTTATTTTCTCATGTGAAGATTAAGTACATGAAGCACATACATCTTCCCCCTTAAAGTAAACTACACGCAGTTATTTCTACAGTTTGACATATGACATGATTGATTACGGCTTACATCACTGTACCTTTCCAACATCACTGCCTTGAATGGCATGTTCATTATAACAGACGAATCGAAAATGGTGTGGAGAGAAGCGGTCTTGCCCCATGTTAAGTCGCTGTCCCAGCATCCATAATACATGGACCGTGAAAAACAAAAGAAAAATCTCAGTCACGATACAAGGCATTGTTTAAAATGTGTGGCATATTTGTTTTTGTAATTTACGCAGTTCATTGTAAGATATTCAATTAATAATTGAATTATGTAACGTGTCCCGGCCGATCCCAGTGGCCGTGCGGTCTAAGGCGTGGGTCTACGGCCGCTCGCTTACTGGGATTGTGGGCTCGAATCCCGCCGAGGGCATGGATGTCTGTCTGTTGTGAGTGTTGTGTGTTCTCAGGTAGAGGTCTCTGCGACGGGCTGCTCCCTCGTCCAGAGGAGTCCTAACGAGTGCGGTGTGTCTGAGTGTGATCGTCGAGAAATGAGGCGGCCTAGGCCCCCAAGGGGCTGTCGAGCCATTAAAAAAAAAGTTATTCACGGGGATCAGAAAACTACAACTTCATAGTCCTTATACAGACTGCAAGAAACGAAACACTGGAAACTGCCTCCAAGTTCTCCCGTTCTCACACACACCACACATATTTAAGACCGAGAACCTACAGCTAGCCATTATTGGTCCTCTATATCAAACACATTTTGTGTTTGACGGACACTTATTGGTTGTTTGTTGGAAATTTGTTTGCTTCCTAGTTTATTCACTGACGCTGCCCGTAGTTCAGACCTTATAATATCGAGTCATTGGAGGGGGGGGGGGTAGAGTTTGAATAATGATTTGGACAGAACGTGGAAAGAAATCGCAGTAGCCTAATTTGAGTTGCTACGGAACTCTACTGGAAAACCTAAAGGGAGTAACAAACATCTCAAAATGGTCGGTATACCAACCGACATTCGAACCGCAAACTCTCAAATACAAGCCACAAGCGCTGCTGCTTGAGACAACTTGTTCGATAAAATACTGGAAGAGGTTAACTGAAAAGTTTCTGCTAGTTGCAAAGTAATGCGTTACTATGCTGAAAATTAATGTGTGGTGCTGTCTACTTCATAACAAAGTTATGGAGTCCTTTTTCTTAGCTGATGCCACGTTCTCTTGAAACATTTATCTTAGTATACCAGAGAACGCCGCCTTTCTTGCAGTTGGAAGAAGACGAAGGTATTTTTTTTCCAGAAACTGGAACACCACCTCAATACAGCACACTGTTGCAGATATACGCACTACGAGGTGTCCAAAGCTTTGGCTTGGGAGGAACCTCCAACATCGACAAAATTGACGCCCCTTAACTCCTTGTATTACGTCAGAAACCATGTGTAGGAGTGTAATGGGCACGCGGTTAATTAGATAAGCTCAGGCAACGTTTGTACAACTCCCGGACGTGAAAGGCTTGAAATCAGTTAACTGGCTAGACATCTGTCTGCAGTACCACAAAAGAAGCGTATTAGAAAATTTACTGACCAAAACTTTCCGAGTCATCCTTCACTTCAGTGATTTTTCAGTACTTAAGCCATAGTGGTTATGAAAATACAGCCGCCTAAAACACTG
Source organism: Reticulitermes speratus (assembly GCA_021186555.1). Lineage (NCBI taxonomy): Eukaryota > Metazoa > Arthropoda > Insecta > Blattodea > Rhinotermitidae > Reticulitermes > Reticulitermes speratus. The sequence goes on from JAJKFL010000014.1 coordinate 9,579,615, forward strand.
GAGTTCCTTTGTAAACATGCTGTAAGCCTTGATTAAGTATTGCAATAGTGCTGTGTGGAATTACATGTGCCCAGTAGATACGCTATAACTCACTGTGTCTTACGTCTTTTAGCTGTGAGATTATTCTGATATCACAGTCGGAAATTGGGGTTACGAGCGCGAGTACATTGCAGTTCAAGATTTACTGTTTCCTAAGGGGAATTAGTGGCTTCTATAACACAATCCGACAGGAGCCACAGCATGTATCTGATGCCGCAAGACATAACGAACCTTCTTAATGATATCGAGATGTAGAAGGCGTACTTAGCTCTAACTGGGACATGACGTTAGTTCACTCCTCAACTTTTAGCCAGCATTTCTTCTTCAGAAAGAGCAATGGCTGCTCCGTGTGTGTGTTTGTCCTTTAAACGCTTGGAAATTAGACAGATTTTGAAGGAACTTCTTCTAGACGTTACGCCGTTAGATACGCCTATACCGATGCATTCGTTAATTCCTTATAACTGGTAATAACAACATGGCGAATGCGCAAACTCAACAGGTGAAAGCGATATTTAATTTAGTCTTGAATTGACATACGATAAGAAATCATCGAACAATTAGTAGCATTTTATGGTAATATTTTTGTGTGGAATTTAAGTAAAATAACAACCTGGTGGCTGGACAAACGTGTCCTTTATCCTGCGGCTTGATGGCGATCACTAACGGACCACTGGAGCTACGAAAGTGAAATTAGGCACTGCGACAGAGCATAACTATAACTACACACAACATTAAATACTGTCCGTTACTCATAACAATAAACAACGGCATAAAGACACTCGACAGAGCATAACTATAACTACACACAACATTAAATACTGTCCGTTACTCAACAATAACAAGCATAAAGACACTGCGACAGAGCATAACTATAACTACACACAACATTAAATACTGTCCGTTACTCAACAATAACAAGCATAAAGACACTGCGACAGAGCATAACTATAACTACACACAACATTAAATACTGTCCGTTACTCAACAATAACAAGCATAAAGACACTGCGAAGAGCATAACTATAATCTACAACAACAATTAAAATAACTTCCGTTACTCACAATAACAAGCATAAATACACGCAAACGCCTAATGAAGCAGTAAGTTCTACGAAACTGAAATAACATTATGATCTCAAACGAGAAATATAAGCATATTAAATGCTTATGATTCGCTCTAATTTTGTTACAATTCAAAAAAAATTATGACTGACATCCCTAAGTCAACAACGAAACGACGAAGACCTATGAAAGCTAAACATTCGTGGGTTCCACGGTACGAAGTTAAGATAATGTTCTTGCTTATACAAATATCAGTTAATTGAGATCATCAGTCAGCAATAAATAAAAGTGATTTTTCCTCGGAGGGGGGGGGGGGGTAATAAAATACCATAACATAAATATCAAGTTTGAATAAAGCATATGGGCGTTCTGACGCCGATTTGTAGCTGATGTAGCCTGATGTTCTATTTAAATTTTTCCAGTATATGACGCAAACACAATAGCTGATCTGCAGCTGGCCCACTATGCGCAGACCCACACTGATGTTGCCAAATAATTTCGTATACATATGGAGTTAACTGTGAGAGCAGAACTCTGTATAACGTCTTGTACGAAGACGAGAAGACCCTTTTCTATACAAAAGTATAATCACCTACTGGTGCAAACGCCTGTATTCTCTCTACATTTAAATTACCTCCATAAGTCTTCTCTATTCGTCGTATAACTGAACTGTTCTTAAGTTTAGAAAAAAAACAGCCTTCCTGTATTTTCAGGCAGTAGGCCTATTCTTCGAATGTTTTGGAAGACGTTGTAGCTGACCACAGGACTTCGTCTGGGGACCAGGCGTTATTCGGTCTTCAATTGATGCTGTCACTGTTACTTGGTAGAGGAAGCAATTTTCTAAATAAAAAACGACTTCCTCACTTTGAACCCAGCAAAGTTCCGGGTCAGAGGTGATGCCGCAACTAAGGACCACGATAACGATAATGTCCTGCACTACCAATCCTGTGGCAAAGGCTGTCGGCGGTAATAGATGAGTGCGGGACACGACGTTTGGCAGGCTGCAGCCAAAGCAGAAACATAAGCAGCATAACCCATAACCCATGTAAGTGCCACTTTCTCACCGCCACATGAAATGACCTGGAAAAGAATAGCCCGAGATCCCGTGGCAAAAAAGGCGGCAGCCAATCGCATTTCCGTAGACCAAGGTTACGAAACATCTAAGTTTTCGTAAGATCTCAGGCTTTCACGGTCGCAAAAATTCACACTGCTATGTTCCTGTTTACAACACCGTGTAGTCTGGCACATGGCTACCAACGTTTCGGAGGATAATACTGCTTCCATCTTCAAAGCATAATGTGAAATATTTGTTTACAAGAGGGACGTAACATCGAATATTGCCCTCTTTTAGTTCGTGAAGATAGTTTCTACTACAGTACAGCTTACATGGAAAGTGCAGACGATACTGGAATACAAAATAACAATAACCTACTATACACACAATAGCACATATGTTAGACGTAAGAGAGTGAGGAGGAATTGCGAGGGGAGGAGGCAACGTGAATTGAAGTGAAGTCGACTACCGCCCGGCGTTATGCGGCCGTTCGTTTCGGATCAATACGAACCGCTCCCACCACGCCGTCCGCATCAAGTACTCAACCGACACCCCAAGCGCAATGTAGCCTGATAACACATGACTATTCAACAACTTGTGCCTCTCTCCTCCGCAGTAAAATGTCACATGAAGGGGAACTTTGATTCGAATATCACCCGCCACTACCCTAGACACTATGACCAGCGTTTTTACAACGCTACAATTTAGCGTTGAATCGTTTATGTTTCAGCACTACGCTAGGTCCATGTATAGTGAACTGTGAACTGCTACGGATTTCAGAGACACAAGGCCGTGACCTACATCATGTGTCACGAAGCGGTGACAATGTTACAGGACACTACTAGAAAGAACACATAGAGGAATAATGGTAAATAATATACATATACATAAACTTAATAACACCAACAAACGCACATGGTAAATACATATACGAGTATTAGAAACCCCTACATATGTTTCTACAAGCCTTTGTCATCATCACGGGGTTCAAGCAAAAGTGTAGAAAATGCTACAATTCTGGTGTAGTTGTAATATTGAATTATCATATGTAGGGATTTCTAATACACGTTGTATATATATTTACCATGTGCATTTGTTTGTGTTATTAAGTTTATGACGAGACACACGGTCTGTATAATATAAAATACGCATACACTTTTGTAACTGTAAGAAATATTTGCGAAGTCATTTCATATTACGACATGAACCGAGAAGAGAGTGAAGAAGGTTTACACGTAAACTTAAAATACTGACGTATAATTGCTCAGAATTAGCAAAGAAATTACCACAGTTTACTCAGTCTATGTTCCTCCAGTATCGTGCAGCCAAACGAAATTAAAGCTGAAACTGTAGTTTTGTATTTATGAATTCTGCGTTCTTATACACAAGACAGAAAGACACAAGAATGTGAACTAAATACTCGCAACCTTTCTACGGATCTGATTTGCTCTTAATGTTCTCGTGAGTGCTGTTCTCAACAGTAACAAACTAACAAGTCAGCAGGTATCGTTAATGAACAGGCGAATAAACGTGCGTAGGTCTGCTTTAATTTTTCCCTTTACGAAGGGCTGCTGGCAGAGAAATGGGTCAGTATGTCACCGAACAGAAAGCCCGTTTTATTGGCCGCAAGTTTGTCGTCCTATTCATATATTCGGTCGGCTGGTATAACACAGTACCGACAGCATCCGGGTGACGGCGCACCAATATTGAACGAAGGGTGACAGACTGCGTCTTTCGTCTACATGTATAAATACATTTTTATACTACCATAGCAGCTTTTTTTAAAGAAATCAATGCTAATTAGGGTTTAAAGTGAAGAAAATTCAAAGCTGATAAGTAGGTAAATTCGTCGATTTACAACCAAAATCTACCGAAACACGAAAAAATTACTACCTCACTGTTTATTATTGGAGAGGTAATTGACGCATTATAAATGACCACTGACATACAGGAACGAGAGAAAGTCAAAAACAAAGTGGAAGACAAATTTCATTATCAAAAAACCATAAAATGTATAAAAGAATGCAGAGAAGTAATTACCAATATTTGCACCGTAACATGAAGCCCCTAGCAAAATAAACTGAAGTCTTCCCAAAAATGATGGCAAGCCTGTTGGATGAGAATTGATGGAAGAGGCCCTACGAGCACAGAAACGCCAAGCTAGTTACACAAATTAGAGCTTAATGCATCTCTTGGATGTTGGGCTTAAGTTCACTCTGCTACGTACAACAGAATACAGTCAGGGCGGAGGCTTGTTTAAATACATGGTTTTAAAAACACCGCATTGCCAGTAAAGGTAAAAGGTAAAGTTGTCCCTGTTCACTCCACGAAGTCATGTGCGGGAAAAGAGGCATAGCTCCACTCATTCTTAACTTCGGCACTAGGTGGCGTTGAGTGGTTGACATCAATGCCAGCCCGATTTAACACCGGGAATGAACGCCAGTACCCACTGACCAGAAGGCTGGGTGGGTCCCACAGCATGTCTGCACGTTTTGGAAACGAGAAAAACATCCTGCTCCTGCCGGGATTCGATGACGAGGGTCATTAGAAACGAGTTCTTTGATTCAAGCACTCAAACATGCTTGTTTCATTCACTGTTAATGCAACAGTAAGGAATACCGTCCAAATGTGTAACACATTTGAGAGGCAGGTACACGTCTTTGAAAACACTGACATAAAAGTTTTTTTTTTCACATTACACCAGTTAACACCATGCTTAAAAACAGTAACTAAAAAACAAAAGAAAACAATTGAAAACGAAAGCGCAAAGACTGCTTGAATCAATGTATTAATGCATCCTCAGTATTCAACAACAGGACGATGACTCAGTATTATTCAAAATATACGAAGGAAGTCGTGAGTCAGTTTGCCACAAAACTGAAATTAGCAATGAAAAATATGTTGTTGTCAGAAGATAAGAACATCAGTGAAACGGGAAAATGACAGATCGGTAAGCCTATGCCAGCACAAATGTATGACAAACAGAAGAGTTTATGAATGGATTGAAAGATAAAATATAGGTCGGAGGAAATGTCGGTGATCATGCGCAGTACGGCCGGCGACTGGATGTGCTTACGTCAAGCAGTGCAACCAGCGTATCCGGGACAACAAATAATCAAAATTGATTAAATCGAATCTGAAATCAATAAGGCATAATGAGTGGTGCTACGATACTTGAAACACCGAACTAACACATTTTATTCTGACCGGACCAAGCCTTTACGTTTTCGGATTCATTGCACACCAGAGATACTTTGTACAGATCATAAATCAGGGGTGTTTCTAGCTAGTTTGTCACAACGTATAACAAAAATAGCTTTAATCTTCATTGCCGTCTTATATTGCGTGTGATTAAATTATTTTTACTAAGGAGAGATCAGTTTCTTAATTTTGGATGAGCGACAAAAATGGCCGCCATTCCTGGAAGGGTAAGCTCCCACTGCTAGAATCTCAAATAACTGTACTAACCATATGAAGGCCATAATTAATCCACATAAAGTAAATGGTTCCCAACCCGTGGGCCAAGGACAAGGGGGAGGCGCGGGCGTTATTCCAAAGGGACACATTCTACAGACTGACTAAAAAAGTAGGTCTCGCATACGTAATACTAGTCTTAAAAAATTTCCGTTTCATGAGAATTCATTTACAGCGATTATTAACGTCATGATTTACTTCCTCATTATGTCTTCTATCAATACTCATACATTGGTGTTTCGTTACAATATTTTCAAATAGGCAAAAATCGCCTAATTCGAAATTCTTGCATATTTGTCATTCCTGATCATTTTTCCAACCAGACGTCCACAAATTTTCCAAAACTCCGGGCGACACCCCAAACTTCTATGGGTAGAATGGTGACATGAAGAAAGTTTCAAAACTGAGTACCCAAAAATATTAGGCGCCAAGGTACAAAATTTAATCATTCTGGCTACCTCGCACCAGGAATTTGTGCACCCCTGTTTCCGGCTAACTTGATGCTATCATATATGCCAATCTCAGGCCTTGAAAGAGAGCAGTTAAATATTCTAAGAACCAATCGATCCACTGCGTTTTAATAACAAAACTTAACTGAGTTCATAAAGCAGACTACTCGAGTAACCGCTTGGGGCCAAACTCTTCTTCTTGTGATAACAGCGCGGATATAAGAAGTCTGCACATTCACTTCTTAGAAATCAGAGAGCTCTCAGAATCGAGATAAATCTGAAGAATCAGAACTCAAAAATAACACATCATTTCAATCGTCCTACACTAAAAGTGGCAGCAAATACAACGAGAAACTACCGCATTACCTAGATGGAACACATGCGGCTACAAGAGGGCACACATTTGTCAAGCTGTGACGAAGCGTCAGTCTACAGCGCACCACATGCGGGTCATCATTAAATGTTATGCCTAAAACGTTTGTTAAACACACAAGGCATCTGGCCACATCGGCTGCTGCATAAGTACAGTCCCTGTTATACCTCGCATACACTCAAATAATTGTGCAAACGTTTTCTAACAACTTAGGTAAATATACGCACTAAGCACTATTTTTACATCGTTCGCTCCACATTGCTTAAGTATCACTAAAACCGTAAGAATCACAGGAAAAGTGTATGAGGCATACAGTGGGTTCTATTATTACTCTACGACGTCTGTTCCGAAAATTTCTCGCTCCGAAAAATATGTAGCTACTTATGCTCGACATTCGTGACGAGACGCGTAAGCCTTCGTGTAAGGTGCCCGCTATTTTTGTCCGATATTGACTAAAACTGGGATATGCCTATAACGTTCAGTAATTTGAAGAAAATTAGTCATTAGGATCTTCAATTGTTACACAGCAGACGGGCGGACACAGACGAAGAAGTTAACAGGCGCCCCAGAAGCTGGTTCACTGCGCCCACAGCACGCCGAATTACACAAGAGGTATCTTATTACGACACGACAAGCTGCACCTTCAAAACAAGACGAGAACACAACGCAGCGAGCAACAGCGACTCTGTAGCTTTCAAATATAAACAGTACAACCTGAAGCTGGTGTGACAACCATCACATGTCGCAACGAAACCGAACGTTTCCACAACTATTTGTTTCATTAGACGGTAACGTTGTAACAAAGTGTTATTTAAAGGCTATTATCTATAAGAGACTATATATTGTGTCACGGTGCGTAGGGCACGTTGAAAATCCGGATTAAATGCAGGAAATTTTTAAAAACTAATTACGGTCAAAATTTAAATGAGATTATCAACTGTCGTGTAGTTACGTCACAACACTATAATGTAAAAGTATTATGCGTAATTTGAATTGGAACCTAAATATCAGCACCTATTTCATCAGGGCCTGTTACTTACATAAACGTAATGCTGACACATAATGCATTATTCCTTAAGGCGCTCATATAATTTATTTCATTGGGTAAAAATAATAAGGGGTATATCCGAAATACGTGGAACGTTTTGAAATGTGGTGCTGGAGAAGGACGGAGATCAGTTGGACCGATCGTGTGAGAAATGCAGAAGTATTACAGAGAGTCATGGAGGAGAGAAATATCCTACATACAATAAATAGCAGGAAGGCTAACTGGATTGATCACATCTTGCGTAGGAACTGCCTTCTAAAACACGTTATTAAAGGAAAGACAGAGGGAAGAATATAAGTGAGGGGAAGACGAGAAAGAAGACATAAGCAGCTACTGGATGACATTGAGAAAAAGAAAGGATACTGGACTTTGAAAGAGGAAGCACTGGATCGCACTCTGTAAAGAACTCACTTTGGAAGAGGCTATGGACCTGTCGTAAGACAGACTACAGAATGAAGGAATATACACAAATTAATATCAGTTTTCAAAGATATGGGGAATTGAAACCTTATGAAAATTCAACACAATTTTTGTCGCAGAGTTCATTATAAATATCTCTACGTGAAAACAGTAACTGTACACCTTGACAGCTTTACCTATAGCAGGTTACCTTTATTATGACCTATAAGGATAATAACATACCGAGCCACATTATCTGTTTCATGTTTTATATTAATAATTAAAAATATATACCTTATGTCAACATTTATACCTCATGAGTCACCACTTAGGCATAGACAATGCAACATTTCATGTTGGTTTGAATTCCACTGTGTATGGGTCCTCTGAAACACACTGCATGTCCAAATGTTTTACGTGAAGGGTTTTCAGCATTTTTCACAGTTCGGCTGATAATGTCTTCCTCATATCCGTAATTGTATTTTACAAATCCGCCTCTGAACTCCCCATGCAGGCCTTATGAAGATAGATGTTCGGTTTCTATTCCACAGCCATAACTCATTTCCTGCAGCCTTCAGCGATCCTCTTTTTGTTTTCGGCAAGACAGGATGATCCATTTCCTGACTCGACACTATTATCTCACACAAGAGACAACGAACTAAAATTCTCCTTTGGCAACAGAATTTAGAGCTAACTCATAAAAACGAAATTTGTTCTCATTCAGCGGACTTTCATAAGGTTTATAAAGAATAATTAATGATCGTGTCACACATTCAATACCGAAGTAAAATTTCAGAAGACAAATTAACAGCCTAATATTTAACAGCAATTAGTAATTACTACATAATGGCCGATTCAAAACACTAAAATTGACCGCATTGTCTGTTTTATGAAGCGATGAAAAAACAGCCATCTGGTGGCCAGTAGCTACCGAAAAACTCTGCCTAGCGATTAAATGTTCACTCGGTGTTCCAGAAGTTAACTGTCCTAATTCTGGCCCCCTAACACACTAATCCGTGGAATATAAGAAATAACAAACTACATCCAAAATAGTGCAGATCCACATAACCAACAAATCTTAACAATTAACATCCCTTCTATTACAGTTACCCCATTACCATACGCCTGATCAGCGGCTGTTTACAAAAGAAAAAGCAGCATAATAGAAAGAAGGGAATCTGAGCGCCGAGCGGAGCCATAACCACAGCACGCCACCAGACATACTGAAACACCTTCTCCTGGCGACCAAAAATATCTGACTTGGGTTCGATCCCTACCGTCGCGACTATCTATAACAAAATCATAACAAAATTATGGGCGTGACAATCAGCGACGCGGAAACGACAGTACAGCCAACTTTGAAACTCTACAAGAAAACAGCCTGTAACATAAGCCGGTATTCCTTCAACATATAAGTAAATTCACAGATGATAAACGTACCTGTGCCCTAAATAAACTATCTTCAGAATGCTGAACCAATTCGTCTTTTTAAGTCGACTGTAGCACTAACAGTAAAGAGGAGACAATCTGTTCCCACCTCTAGAGAGAAAACACAAGCAGCGATCATATGCATACATTGCGTTTCACATATTTTGGACACACGAACGGCGATCATTAGGTCCAGTCACTAGGCTCAGTTTACATAACGCTAAAGTTATAACGAAGCAGCCGCTTAGCTATTCACGAAATTATACGTCCTTTATGGACCCCAAACGATCAATGGAGCGTTCACAACAGATCCGTCAACAGACCCTATCGACAGACAGCTAAATCCTGTCCACACCCTAACACCTTGTTACTTACGAATTTCTTTAATGTTGTCCTCCTATCTAAATCTACGTAGCCCAAATGGCCAGGTACTACGATAAAAATAGCTTTTTCGACCTTATCATGCGTTCAGCATTCGCAACCCCTCTCATCCTTCCTGCTTTAATCACTCTTAGATTTTGTAAAGACCCACCCGATATAGCGCCAAGGTCAGACACGGGTACAGCTATACTTCTACTACACCCTCTGCGCCAAGTGATGGCTAGTTACGGGATTACCTTTATCTGTATATTTAATTTTGTAAAGAGTACAAACATTAAGCTCCGCGTTAAGAAAATTACTCCAGTCTCACGCGATTTCTTCCCTCTTGCGTCAAAATACTTTTATATGTCAATAATTACGAATTAGAGAGGAGGCAAGATGTCAAAACATTCCGACCCAAATATTAGCATCGCTTCCCCAGACTTAACCCTCCTTTCATCTCTGTGTATAACGACTTACGTTCGTGCCAAGTTACTGAAATCGGCCGCCTCTGTCCAACTTTCGGTCAATACTTCATCAGCTTTGTTTCACTAACACACACATTTATTTAATTTTCATTCAAGTAAAATTGATTTTAACATTTCAATGTTGATATCTCTGACTCAGACACACAGAACACTTTTGCTCCGAACATATGTTGTATTTAACGAAGTGTATAAAAAGATTTCAACATTTCAAAGTTGATGTCTCTGTCTCAGACACACAGAACACTTTTGCTCCGAACGTATGTTGTATTTAACGAAGTGTATAAAAAGATTTCCCTTGCGTTCCTTTCTTAATTGACAGAGATTCTGCCTTTTCATCACGGAAATTTGTATACGTTACCATGAACACGTTACTCAAAGAGAGGAAGGCGCTCTTACCAAACAAAGCCCAGCACGGAAATAGACGACATCAATAGCAGAACAACAATAAAAACTTAAATTTATACCGGCCCTTCATTACATGACACAGGTACAGTCTGTGCATCACACAGGAAGCATAATCCTTTGCAAAACCGCAGCCTTTAAAAATTAATTGTAAGTATAAACTTGTGGCAAGGCTGAGCTCATCCCCTGGGACATGAGGCATTGCGGTGTTTGAAATACGCAAGTAAATTACGTTGTATAGCTAGATTATTACACTGCATGAGCGAACCGGACAATGCCAACACCGGGCAGACTGCGTACTGAAATAAAGGACGCTCAAATGGCCAATTAATTCACATAAAAGGGCATTAACGCAGTGCTCCCTCCTTTTACTGCCCTTAAAACAGCCATCTGAATCGGTTAATTTGCTAAAGCTGCGTAAGGAATGTTGTATTACACAGGAGATTAGAGGGGCATGTAACACGTTGTAAATGCATGTATGGAGTCGTAAATCCCTTTAATGAAAATTCAGGCACGTCCAGATAGATAGATAGAGAGAAGAAAGTACTTTTAGGCAAGAAAGAGGAATCTGAAGTAAATTACCAAAAATAGCACACGTCTCAGTGAAAATGATCATAGCTGGCAGAAACGTCTGACTTAAAGCAAAAATCGGAAGTGGGTGTAGTAAAATATAAAATTTTGTAGCTCTGTAAGTAATTATCAGGCAATATTCTTTACAAGAAAGTACGTAGATGCTGCAACTGTTTCAACACGCAGCTTTGGGGTGATTAACAACAGAAAATTATTTTAAGTCCCAAAACTGTAATGTCACAAATTGACTTTCCAGAGAACAGAGGTTCGATTCTTCTGTTTACATGTTGATTTGGTATTAACTGAATAAGTTTACTAATTTCCTCATGCACATGTTGCAGATTACATGGGTAATAATAACATGCTTGTATACAGACAGACACAAACGCATCACAACCTGGGCTACATAGCAATGGAGGTTTTAAATTGCCCAGAATCCATCCCAAAAGATCCCAAAACCCATAACAATACATTGAGGTTTCATGCTAAGTCTTGTTTAGGCCTAAATACACAAAAGAAAGGTGAATACTGGGTAGCCACCGTAAATTATGCAATCGAAGGTACAAATAATGGTTGTATTGCAAATACATACCGTAAACTCAGAATAAAATTCGACCCTAAATATTTTTACAATACGACGCATGAAGGTACAAAACGCAGATTAGCACGGTTACACTCGCTATCTGTTTCACGACGTCTTACCATTCGACATTTACCAGAACAAGCATTCAGTTGCATAACACAAGAATATACATAAATCTTGTAACTATATATTTATCCCACAGTACTCACTGGTTTTCTGCTAGCAAAACATCGAGACGTTTCTCGCTTACCTGAAAAGAAAAAAGAAATATTATCAACAGGATGTCATCTCCACAATAAACTCCCATATTTGGACTGTCCGTAAAGAACAGTATTCGAAAGTTATGCTAATATTCAAATGAGAATCACACTAATCTCTGACGTTCAATAACACGCATATGAAACCTTAATGCTGGTAAGAACATACGGCTCTATTGGACACAACTACGCAGGGGCCTCTACAGCATTACGTAAACGGTATATGAATAGCGGGCACTGTTGAGCTGCTATCGATACAATGACTAAACGAAAGAAGCTAATAGACACTTGACATTAAACGTTTGTGCAGACAATCAGACGTTTTACTGTAAATTCGTAACAGAGCTAACATACAGGACCACCATCACATCTGGTTCTAACATCGCAGTTCATAGAGCACAAACAAGTTCTAATTTGCAATTCCGATACTACATTCCTATCCTTATTTTTCTTCTGATCTGCAAATTCGCGAAGGGTATCCGTAACGAAATTCTGTAGGGCCTTCTTGTTCCTCCAGCACCTCTCGTAATGTCCTTATTTAACTACGAAATACTTCGCATTTATGAAGGAACGCATAAATTCGAGCAACTTTTTTATAAATACAGCATCATTATTAAACAATAAGTAAAATAGTCCCAAGGTCTGGGAAACTGTAAGAAGACTTCTTAACATTTGCGAAACTTGTTTAAATATTAAAATTAAAGCTACAGCGAAAAAGAAATTGATTGTGGATGATATGAGCGAACTTTACTGGTTTAAAACAAAACAATGACAATTAATATGACAGCACTCTTCTGCAAGCTGATTCCGTGTAGTCTGGCAGTGATTAAAGTTTGGTTACCTCCAATGTTAGGTAGGAAGCGAGAGAGTGACGTGGCCCAACTCAGAAAACGACAGTCTTAATACTGAATATGTGAGAATCTCAAAAACGTCTGAGAAGTCATACCGTGTAGATTGGTACATGGTTATTAATGTTTCAGAGAAACCAACTGCATCCAACGTTATGGAAGCAGTGGGGATTGAAGTGACATACCCCAGAAAATCTCAGGCTTAATAATCAGCGTCGTGAAAACCTCGAAAGCTTCTGGGAAGTGTTTCCGCGTGGTCTGGTACATGGCTCCTAACGTTTCAGGGGAACCAGCTGCCTCCAACATCATAGCACAAAAGCGACGGTGAAGTGAACCATGCCAGGAACCAGCTGCCTCCAACATCATAGTACAAAAGCGACGGTGAAGTGAACCATGCCAGGAAACCCCAGACTCCATATTCGGCGCCGTGAGAACCTCCAATCTCAAAATGGCAACATTATTCGTTAGTATCTAGAGGTACATATTTACCCAGCAGGGCCATCTGTACGAGAGCTAAGAATGTTCCTGCCACAGAGTATGAATGCACAGTCTTCTAGTACTGGAGCCATTCCTTTGCTCCTCCCCCCTTCCCCTGTACGCCTTCAAGGCGCTGGCAGGGACAACATGAACTTAACCTTTTCGCCATTACATTTGAAGTGTTCATAAAGATTCTAGAATATAGTCTTGTAAATCCACATGTCATAAAATTATTATCTCTGGACTGTTCACCGTAACCTGCAGGTTGCCATCATTCATCCTACCCCACGTCTGATTGTTCTGAATATTGACTGCACATGCTGCAGATTTCTTTCTATCACTTCTAATACACGGGCTATGGTATGGGGCGTTGGTTTTTGTTATTTGGTGTTTAGAATGTTTCGTATAATTGTAGGTACCTACCTTTTGAAAAAGAATAATTGTCTGTATCTGTATCATGCAGTTATATTCTGCAGATCTGACTGTATTCAGTGGCACTCCTCATGTCTGTATCTGTATCATGCAGTTATAATCTGCAGATCTGGCTGTATTCGGTGGCACTCCTCATGTCTGTATCTGTATCATGCAGTTATGTTCTGCAGATCTGACTGTATTCAGTGGCACTCCTCATGTCTGTATCTGTATCATGCAGTTATAATCTGCAGATCTGACTGTATTCGGTGGCACTCCTCATGTCTGTATCTGTATCATGCAGTTATAATCTGCAGATCTGGCTGTATTCGGTGGCACTCCTCATGTCTGTATTCAACGGTGTTCTTCCTGTATCGGTACAGAGACTTTCAGTTAACTGACGAACAGTACGACGGAACGGGAGATGAGATTAGGAAATGAGTATAATGGACTATAGCGCAGTAATGATGAAAGCGAAGAGAAAGAGCTGAGGCGGAACGTGGACCATTTTCTATTGGGGAAGCTTTCCTGCATTTGGCTGGAAATGTTGCCGATACTGATGTGAACAGAAACATCTGTCATTGGCAGAAATTCGAACCGGTCAGTCCCCAGTCCCGAATAAAAGATGTCTTTGCAGCTGACCTTGCAGTCTGGGGTTTGAAATGCCGTATCTTAAGTAACCTAAAGAACTGTGTATACTCGTACCGTGAGAAAAGAATATCGAATACGTAATTTCATCTGCGTGTGTACCTTACTCCATGCAGCAGAGTCGTTGATAAGCTAATGGTTGCACTCCTGGTAAATACTTTTCCTGTTTTTTTTAAATGGAAACAAGGAAGGTGAAAGGTAAAGTTGTCCCTGTCCACGCAATGGAGGCACGTGTCTTGTGTTAGCCATCTAAATACATTAATTGTTTAATATGTCTTGCGACAGATCCATGGCATCTTCTAACGCGAGTTCGCCAGGCAGTGCGATCTAGTGCTTCCTCTTTCAAATTTCAATATCTTATTTTTTCCTTCAGGTCATCCAGGAGCTACTTACGTCTTCTTCTTCGCCTTCCTTTCCCTACTGTCTTTCCTTCAATAACGTGTTCATAACGCAGTTCCTACGCAAGATGTGACCAATCCAGTTAGCCTTCCTTCATTTTATTGTACGTAGGACGTTTCTTTCTTCCTTGACTCTGTGTAACACTTCTTCATTTTTCATATTATCAGTTCAACTGATATTCTCCATCCTTCTCCAGCATCGTATTTCAAAACTTTCAAGGTGTTTCTAATAGCAATCTAAATATCTAGTCTTTTTAGGTGCCCAGTTACAAGACTGTGTTTCAGAACACATAATTCCACAATCTAAACTAGTGGCATCACAATCTGCAAATACCGGTATGTTCCAGCATTAACGTACAGCCTTGGTTGATCGAATAGGCCTTGAAACCGGAATCCTCTGGATCAAACCCGTGGTAGTGTTGGATCAACCTCAATATTGTGCGCCCCTCTCTATCGCTGAACTTATACTGCGTCATTGCTCCTGATCTAACAGACTAACGACGCAGCGTTGCACGAGTGGCCACGACGTCAATACAATGATGAAACAGCATTTCTACCGCAGTAAATGTATTCGGAATAAATTAAGAATCGAGATTATTAAATTATCAGACAAATATTTCCACTACAGGCCCTCGTATTACTTAGAGAAGTGTCATTTTAGTGTCTTCTTTTCTCTTCTTTTCTTGTTACGAGAGTGGACAGGGGTTTGCTTTTATGTCAAGACCCCTGCGTATGCAAGATTTGAACGCATCGATCGCATACTTCCGGGCTCTATATCGGCAGCATAATTTCTTTACTGTCTGCAACGGACATTACAAGCAATCTAAATCTCTAAAATAAGGGCACCATAAAGTTTCGAGGCTTAATAATTAACTTATGCGTTTTAAACATTGCAAGATCTTCCACAACGTAATATAAATGTAAAAAAAGCGTATAAAAGTACGAAATTTCCTAGTTTTCAGGAAGTAAATTTTCCGCTACCAAATGAGTTCATTAAGTCCCCTCCTTCACCTACTTGAATACATCACAGACCTCGACCTACAGCAACTCCTTGCCCCAACACCGACGACTACAAACAGAAGGCACACTTCTGTCTGCGCACTGCTCACTCCACCTATCCTCTTGCTTTTTGATAAAACAGCTGGCTGAAAAATGCAACACTGCTTACAGCTTAATGGAGTTTATACCATGTCTAAAAATGGAAGAATAAAACAGATGTTCACCAAAAACAAAACTCGGGTATCCCCCGGCCCCCGTGATCACCGATCCTCAGCAGCGAGCAAAATGACGTACAGCGGAGACAAGAAATATACATCGCTCCAAATCATTAGTATTAACTCCCTGAAGCCAGATGAAGTGATAGAAAAGTTAAATCCAAAGGGAAGGAGTACTGCGAGGACAATCAGATACAATATCACACATTTACGAGTATTTCAGGGATGCAGTGATAAAGACTTTGATTCTAACGGTTCCCTGGTAGTTTCTACTCCCCTCTGTGGTAAAAGTAAGTTGGACAGAAGTTAAAGCGGCAAAACCTGGGAGACTTTGTGATTACAGAGCAGAGGAAACGGAAGTGAGCAGCGTCATGACTGAAACAGGGCACATGAAAAATGCATTAAATGTGTTCGGATGCAAGCCTGAAGAGAACAACGTGCCAAGTACTTTCATGTCGAATGCTCCTCGATATCGGAGAGAAAACTGCTTGGTTCTAACGTTCCCGGGCTCCGCCCGCAGTCCTTCTGGTAAGAGAGATATAAGATAATGAGTACACAGCATTGGTAGAACGCTACTGACAGGGGAAAATTCGTACAAATATTTGTCCTAGTGTCATTTTGTACACCATAAATCTCACAAAAAATGACAGGTAATCAAATCCGGATCTCCGTGGTGAGAAGCCGTCCACTATCCGCCTCAGCCGTGGCTATAATAACGACTATCAGCTTCTCACAAAGGACTCTATGAAGCTATGCGTCTACTTTATTTTTCTACAGAATAAACTAGGCTCACGAGATCGCCAGGCTGTCTGTACATTTGTATGTCCCCGCTTATAACTACAGACTCGACCGGCCGATTTTAAAGAAATCTTGTACGAATGGTTTACCGCTGGAGCCTTCTCCAAGCCTTACACAGCTTTCAGTTGCAATAACCAGCAATCACAACACGGCGAATGCATGACAGTACGTGGTTGTGGTACTAGTGGAGTGGCCCTGAACACAGAAGTAGATTGGCAGAGACAGATATGTGGTGACGTCACGTTTTTGGACTAAATGGCAGTCCAATTCTAAACTGTATTACAAAACGGAGAGCGGTCTTCTGGGTTATCAAACCGTGTAATCTGGTAGATTAGTAGCAACATTTCGAAGAAATCTGCTGCCTCTGCTGGAACACAACAGCACACCAACGGACACTGCTAATTCAGTCATTGGTTCTCTCGTATTTGCCGCCATCAGTTCATGACGTATGCGCTGAAGTCTGTTTCCAGGACTTGCTGAACATGTGGTACGATGAAATGGAAATCAGAGAACCGTAAGTTGTTGCACACAAAGAAGTACCATAGCGTCACAGAACACAGGTTAGCGGTGTACTGCGGATACACTACACCTCACTGCCGACATGAAATACACACACTACTGGACGACCACAGATAAACCCATCGTCGAGGAAGAAAGGACGACGTACAAAGCGAATGGACGAAAATCAAAATCGATATTCAGGAGATGTGGATTTCATGTCACGTCTTCCTCGCACACCGCCGACCTTCCTATTGAGGAAAACACACAAACTGGATCATCCTTTACTACACCCTGGAATCCGTATTGGTAAATAAATGACAGAACATGAAGCCTGAAATCCATGAGCTACGAATTCACAGCCTACAAAATTTACATATCCTTCATCTTAAATAAGAATTACCTGTATGGGTAGGTACTCATGTTGTCCTGTTGTACTGCTAAATCGCACCGTGTGTGAAGCTATCTACTTCAGCCACTGTTTCATATCTAGCTAACCAAACGGGTTTAATGCATAGAGCCATCTACTTGACAAATACAAGACTTAAACCCTACGCCATGCGATATCAAAGCGACAGATAACAAAACTGCCGTGTGATTTCCACCATTTCTTTCTGAGAATAAGCAGGAATATTCAGTGTCCGCAGGTTTTAAAGTTTTCACAGCGGGGTGGATGAGGTATCAGTCGTCTTGGACGTAACGCTGCGTCACTGGGTACATGGTTCCCGACGTTTCAAGACAGTGCAGTGGTCTCATCTTCGAGGGTCTTAAAGTAAAATTCGGTGCTTTTGTCGGTTACCTTACGGCCAAATTCAGTGTTTTTGCGTTACTGTTTGCACAGTTTGTGAAGTTTAATAAAAATGTGTGTAGAAGGTTATCCTAAAGTAAACGTTGTCAGAAGCATTCCGGTTCATTAATGATCTGTGATATGAGAAGCAAGCAATTTCATCACTTAGCATATTTTAAGAAAATCCCGGATGTTGAACAGGTATTTTAGCTGGTTTGTCATACACTATCCACAGAACAATACAACATAAAATAACTTGTTCCAACTTTTCGTTACCTTTCCAAGATACATCTCTCTCAGTTCAGGAAAACTCTTCAGCTCAGGCAAGGAAATCAAACAATGTCTGCAACCACACGGAAACACGAGGAAAACCAACCGCCACAGCCAAGACATCGTGGAAGACAAATAACTAGGAATGAGCACAGAAACACAGATTCCGAGAAGGGTATTGATAAATAAATCCAGGAACAAAACAGAACATACATTCATCCTGCAAAAAGGTAAAGTTCTCCCTAGAACGGGCCATGAAGGCCTAGAGGGGAATAGAGGTATAGCTCTACTCTTTCTTTAACCTCGGTGCCAGATGAGGGTGGGTGGTCAACTCCACGCCCCGGCCGCTTTACCCCCGGGAAAGAGACCCGGTACACGTTGTATAGGAAGCTGGGTGGGCCCCACGGCCGGTCTGGACGGTTGCGGAAAATCCCGCCCCCACCGGGATTCGATCCCCGGACCGTCCAGCCCGTAGCGAGTCGTTATACCGACTGAGCTATCGCGGCCCTTCATCCTGCAAAACAGAATCTAATATTTCAAGGACAACGCACGGGTTACAGCAAGTGTTCACAAACGGCGGTAGCAGCAACAGAACACTTGCGAAATTCTAAATGGTATTCGTCGCAACACGTATCATCCATTCCTCTACTCTTACTACAGCACAAACTACAAGTATACCAATACATATGCGTAATTTACTGATTTTCTAACCATCACAGGCCTAAGATGGGCTGCGTCTTAAAAATATAGCCCCTTTACAAGTTTTGGAAAAAATCTGCTGCTATCTAGTCGTGCCCCAGAAACTTGTCAGCAAAGGTAGACACTGCAGTACCGACCCATCATAACTTCCATTATAGTTAATTGCTGCCACTCTTTGCTCCTGCTCGTATTTGCTTCCACGCCTAACGACAGACTAGTGAGTCTTTATTGTACACATAGACAAGCATAAATCCCGTTAACATTTCAACGGGAAATATTTGACGGCTAGGACGATATACCAGTTAAAACAAACACTAGCTAGTGTCATCAAAGAAATGTGTACACCCTGTTCAGGCGAGACAGCCTACATTCCGGAAACTTTAAAATCATCGTCGTTTATCACCATCTTAGTCAATCTTAATGGTCAAGTACAATTTCATAAGGCAGCAGACATGTAGGTCCACCTTCAAAACCCTCCCTACACCAGCAATTCAATCATTTATATTGATATACCTACGACCTTTATCCAGAAAAGGTGATAGTATATGATATACACAGAAATTCACTTACAAATTAGGTCATGCCTAATTACACATTTACAATGACATTTATGCATTCACAGTAGCAAGAGAGACACAACACAACACATGGCAGCAAAAAAAGGAAAGTATACTTCAAGTGACATACACAAACATGATAATTATTTTCAAATTAAAAGCAATAAAAGAGAGTCAGTCTCTATGTGGTGAACTACATTTTACTGATGAAGGGCACGGTAGGCTTCAAATACGTAGTTCCACTAAAATAAAATATATATATATATAAAATACGAATAAAAGTAATTAAATGCGTTTGGCAATTTCCATACACTAATGAAAACTGATGCTGCAGGTTTCACTGCAAAACATACATAAAATTATCGACCTGACTGCTATTAACAAAAATGAATAAAATACCACAGTTTTAGTAGCAGGTCCATAATAACGTAATTAAATGTAATGATGGAACTGTAGGAATGGCAGTGCAGTAGAGAGATTCGTCCACAGCAATTAGCGGAAGTAAACAGAGCGACACATAGCCTCAGAACTCTCAAGAGCTCGCTCAATTTTCTTCAGTCACGTCGGATACGTTGCACATGTATAAAACTGAGATGCCATTACCATCTACAACTTGCGTTCCTAAACACTTTATTTTTCAAGACATGTGTAGCAAGTTACGCCGAAGTTTCCCTCAAAATGGACGTAACGTGACTGTTATTCAATTGATGGTTGACTTTTTGGATGTTTACATCATGTAGTGTACTTGCGTTTGTTCGGAGGAACGTACTGCTTCCATCTTCAGGGTGACTGGATTTGGTTCAGGTGGAAGTCGAATTGGGAGGAAGAAAGTATGTCAGTTATATAGGAAGGTCAGAATCGATTTCGACCAATCAGAGCACAGAAGAGGGAATTGTTATTGTTGTTTTTGTTGTTACTGATGTTACATTTTCACCGAAACTGCAATGTGTTACAAACATCTTTTTAACTCCCTGTAACTAATGGCATTTAGAGGTGTTTGAGTTGCTACATGCTCCATACTGACTCATTTGTCAACGACGCCATAATCTTAGCAAATGATAGCGTCATGCAATAACACTCTCAAAAAGACATCATGATGTGGACTGAAAAAGGACAGTGGGGTACGACCCTGAAGATGAAAGCGGTGTGGTCCTCGCACACATGGCGTCGTAAAGTAGAATGTCACAATATTAATCTTCATAGTTCTCATAACCTCAACTCATACATGCCAACACGTACAAATTTAATCAGATCCAACACACCGTCCGAAAGTACAGTATTATGTTTGATACTGCCTTACCTTGAAACTCTGTCTGCGAAATGCCCTTGTGCGGTTCAGGTAATACTTGTACACGTATGGCGGCAGGCCACGTCGGGTTTCCTCTCCGATCCAGCGACGTAATGGGAGACCACAGTCGTCGTCCTCACCAGGGGACAGTTCCCGAACAAGAGGTTGGCTCATTGGTTATCTCGCGTCAGAGAACAACGCCGCATAATAATCGCAGTGTTCCACTACACACTGTTACGCACACAACATCAGAATACATCGTACTGCCATGCCCAGGCCCGGATACACCGATCACAGTGTGATCACTGCACGGATAAAACTGCCTAGCGGCACACAAACCGGACAAATCCGCAGTAATGTTTTGTTGACTGCTTCAGCACACTCTCATGTTTACTTACGGCTAGCGATTCCTTGTTATAGCAAACATTTACACTGGACGACACTTCATTCCGAGGTGGAAAACTACGGCCGAAAATGATCACTGGCCCTCAATGATTATTAAACATACACTAATAATGACAATGCAAACACTGTATCTTTCGCTGCAAATTTTGGCTTTTCGTTAAGTACTTCGCCGATAACCTTCCTTACTCTTCACACTCGACGCTAGGGCGAGGCGACTAAAACCAATTTTTCCAGCTTCACTCCCCCCCCCCCCCCCCCAAAAAAAAAAGAGTAATGAAAAGTAACATTAATTATCTTCACAAACGTTACGAAGGAAGGCGGACAGCCATATAAAACGTTAAAGAAACACTGTCTTAAAATTGCTTCAGCGTCATCACCTTCTCATGCACAGGTGGAATTAACATCCACGGACTCTTTACAACATTCATTCTGTAACATTACAGTGTCTATGTATCTAACTAATGAACTACTAAAAACGACGAAAGGCAACGAATATGTTTACACTATTAATTACTTGATAGGGACAGGTGGCGGGCTCTTTTGAGTGCGGTAATGAACCTTCAGGTTCCATAAAACGCGGGGAATTTCTTGACTAGCTGACGACGTGTTAGCTTCTCAAGAAGGACTCTGCTCCATGGAGTTAGTTTAGTTAGTTAGTTATTAATTACTTAATTACTAACCCCTACGGTCTTAGAACAAGGGAGTGCTGGGATCAAAATGTCGAATCTGGTGTAATTCACCACCGCCAATCACCAAATTCATCGCCATTAACTCCCCGTTTTAGGAGTTCTGCCAGAGACTAAGCATCCGTTAATATAAGATATGACTTACCTGGGAACTTAGTCTGACGGTAATCTGGCCTCAGGAATATGCAACTGCAGCTAAAATATTTATTTATGTCCAGTTCATTAAGAAAGACGGTACACTTACTGGACCATACAATTGGTACAGAAAGTCGACTGGTTCGAACACAGGTTCAGAAGTAACACCATGCAGGAGGGCGCACAAGTCTCACTCAACACTCCATCCACAGCACTGCGAGCTCCTTAAAACGCCATAAAGCAAAACACGGTCCAGTTACATGACTCGAATTTCCCTTGCATTCAAAGGGACAAGAGGCCATTACAAGTAAACATTTTACTTTGACTGTGGCCAGTAACGACGTCTCTTGAGAGCATTTCTCAAGAGCTACATATTTACGTAATTTTTAACTGGACAGAAGACATTTGTGAAAGAACTTGGAAGCCGATATCTCCACATTTTAACCGTCACTGGCCTGAAAGTGATTTGCTTCTTAGTCGGATTACGGTCTTCTCGAATACGAAGCCGTGTAGGTTTAAGATGGTGCCAACGTTTCCGTTGAACCTGCTGCCGTCAAAATATTGAGGATTCCCGAAAACTCCCCTGATTCGTCGGTAGCCGTCTAGCAAACCACACCACACCCAGAATAACGTAACCTCAACACCCACCGCTACCAGAAAGAACCCCATATTCTGTTTATTTTTATTTACCAACACTACAGCTGGCCTGCACTTTTTAAATTTTGTAGTGTAGCCTGTGTAGAGGCAATTAAACAAACATCTCTCACGCTACGGGAAGAATGTAAACTGAGTGTTTAAGAATAGACAGCCGAGGACAATATTTGCAATTAAAAATAAGAGTAATGGTAAGAAGGTGAATAAAAATAAAATTACATGATCGGTTACTTCACAGTTTACTCTCTTCCCCAAATATTATCAGAGCAATTACCACTACGCAGGACAGCATGAATGAGGCACGCAGTAGTCATGGAAAATGTGAGAAATGAATAGCTACTGTAATCGGAAAACCTGAATAGAACAGGCCACGCTGGAGATGGACGCTGTGTGTGGATGGGAAGATAATACTAAAACCAATCTTACAGTGTGACGTTGGCAACTGAATGAACGTGACTCAGAAGGTGGTTCAGTGGAGAAGTTTCGTGAACAGTCATCGGAGATTCTGCCAAGTTCATAAAAGAAGCTAAACTTCACCACCAGTTCAGCAACTGTCAACTGTACAAGGCTGATTCCACAAAACGAAGTGGGTGACAAATTGCTGTATTTATTTAAACAGAACGGTATTTTGTAACTCAGATACGGACATACCGCTATGATCACGGAGCACTGTTGTATTTTGTAACTCAGATACGGACATACCGCTATGATCACGGAGCACTGTTGTATTTTGTAACTCAGATACGGACATACCGCTGTGATCACGGAGTACTGTTGTATTTTGTAACTCAGATACGGAAATACCGCTATGATCACGGAGCACTGTTGTATTTTGTAACTCAGATACGGACATACCGCTATGATCACGGAGCACTGTTGTATTTTGTAACTCAGATACGGACATACCGCTATGATCACGGAGCACTGTTGTATTTTGTAACTCAGATACGGACATACTGCTATGATCACGGAGCACTGTTGTATTTTGTAACTCAGATACGGACATACCGCTATGATCACGGAGCACTGTTGTATTTAGTAACTCAGATACGGACATACCGCTATGATCACGGAGCACTGTTGTATTTTGTAACTCAGATACGGACATACCGCTATGATCACGGAGCACTGTTGTATTTTGTAACTCAGATACGGACATACCGCTATGATCACGGAGCACTGTTGCACGCAATGAGAAACGAAGGAAATCAGCAGAGTAACAAATGAAAAACTTATTCAGTTAATCATCCACACGAAATAAACTCAGGGAACTCATCAACAAAGATGTGCCACGTGAAATGACGAAGTATGTTTTTAATACATCAATATGCCTTAAAGACGTAGGTGAAACTTGAGGTACAGCTCCATCCATTTTCAACCCCGTCTCTCTACATAGGCGTAAACAGTTAAACTCTTCCTCGGTAGTGATATCCGCTGTACCAACGTGACAGGAGGCAGGGCTAGCATCGCAGCCGGTCTGATTCTGTAGAGAAGAGAAGGGTGTAGATCCCTATTCGTCGGTGGTCCACGGTCCGGAGCTTAACTATTTGTTAGTGACATTGAAGAACCAACGCCTCCCCGGGAGGGGGGGGGGCACCGCCTTCGGGTAGGGTCACCCAAGCCGGACAGAACTCTGCAGAGGAGCCAAACAAAGTGTCCCACAGCAAGGGTTAGGGAGTGCTCCTCACTCCTTTGTCTACCTCCCTAGAGGAGCACACACTTAAATCAAAGCCTGATCCTCCAGGTTGGGTGTTGGACATGAGGCTGGAAACCTCATCTGGAAAACTAATAATGTTGAGAAGCCAAAAGACAGAATGCTGGAATGATTATAGGAAAAGACCTTGCACTGAGAAATATGGGTGTGAATAAAATGGAGAACAAGAGCTTTGGACTGAACAGAATGGGCATCTGTCGTGAGGGAAGCCAAGACCAAACTAAAGGGCTGTAGTGCTAAAGAAGAAGAAGAGGAACAAGAAGGAAAACCTACATCGTTGGGCAGACGTAGAAAAATAAAGCAGGGGCTAGATGAAGGTCATAAAGTACTACAAACCGAGAGTCAAATTGTCGCTTTCTACACACGGTGAAAATACTTGTTCTAAATTACGGCCTATGGTTCGTTGTTTCTACAGATAAAAGTCTAACTCAATTCATTTTCATAACCGACTAAGTGTCTAATCTCAATAGAATGTTAACAGTACAACAGAACAAATATGAACTACCTAAACTGAGCAGAGTCTTTCCTGAGGATCTAAAAGTCTCTCAGCTGGCCAACAAATTATCAGCCATATATGAAACTGGGATGTTCCTCTCTGTGTTGACAAGGGCCTACCACTGGTCCCTGTCCTCGGCATAACATGAATACCATAGGTTAATGTTACAGTCAACTGTTCCAACATTTGCTAACAGACGTACAGCACACTGGTCTCATAACAACCACTTTCCCAGTCAGGAAAAGACTACAAGTACGAATATCGTGTATTGTAACAATTACACACAAGTGGCTGTGAGGACAGGAAACACAGGCGTGCACTTTTAAGGCAATCAGCGCAACATATCATAACAAATCATGCAATGCACGCACAGTATAATGCTTTCGGAGCTGTCGTTCCCTTTTATTTACCTATCACGACATCCGTACGACTTACGAAAAATTTTAGTAGACATAAAATGCGTATTCGATTTTTATCTAGAAGTCTCGCCGAAAAAAATGTTCCGACTTTCATAAACATTTAGCGAGTTACATACGACTTAAGCCCAATATGCCCATGGAAAAACGCGTAAGTCTTCACATAGGTCTAAACTGTCCGTTATATTGTTCGACTTTAACCAAAATTGGAATGGAAGGGACAACAGCCGAATTCCTCAATACCAAATTTCATAAAAATCTGTTCAACGCTCGTCGATGTGTCACATGAGTGCAGACGGACATGCCGAATTTAACAGGTGCTGCAGACGAATGTGAACGCACCTGAAGCGAGCACGTGGTAAACAGGCATGGACTGAAATAACAGGCCTACAAAGAAGCTAGTCACAGCCATACACGTCCTATTACAAGTACATTTTATTTATTTCGGACTCCAATCACACAAGTACTGGTACCGTCCATCTAAACGACAGTTCATAGTCTCTGAAACAAATGAAATCCTAGTAGCTGAAGTAACGACAAATTAATACACAGAATGGTTGGTAGAAATTTGACATCTTGCGATTAAACACAAATAGTACAGTACTAGAGCAAACAGTTGTGAATAAAATTAGGATCTTTGTACACGGGTCGACAAGCTTTGAGCAAACTAAACCTTTAAGGCCTAATGGTTACCTGATTTACCAACTGTCTTAACATTCAAAAATACTACGTTCTGCCCACACAGTGTTTTTATGTGTTTTGCATAAATCTCACAAGAGACAGCAATTACTTCCCTACACAACGTTAGCTGATTGGTTTTTTATAAACCAGACCCAACGTTTACTGTGCGGTACAACTGCAGCTTTAAATATACGACACGCTAACTTTAGTCTTTAAAGGGTTAAATGCTTTAGCAGCAAAGTTGACCCTATGATTAATTAAGCACAAAGCCGTGAAGACGAAAGGCGGAGAGCAGTTACGGTGCATTTTGAAACTCGGCAACAGATAAAGGCAAGTGGGCAGCTCAAAAATCCTGATCGTTTTTACGTCCGGGGTGAGCTCCCAAATCGAGAGAGAACTGGGTGTGTGCCAGAACTGGCACAGCGTGGCGATGAAAAAAAGAAATCTCTGGTCCTGCAGCGAATCGCATTATAAGCCACTCACTACACGTGCACTTACCAAAAAACGAAGTGGTCAAAAAGACACGTAAAGTTCTCTTTCATACTTGAATTTTTTGAGTAAAATGAATTCGCTGGGGGATGAACTTCGAACCAGAGTCTGGGGGCAGACCATAACAAGCCACTCCTTCCTAAATAGCATACAAAAGTCTCGTGCGTGTCGGCTACGATTAAATACCAAATGAAGATGACGAATAAGACTTGGAATAAAGTACTATAATAATAACAATAATAACAATAACAATAATAAAAGTAAAGTAAAATTTCCCTGTGCATGCCACGAACGCACACGGGAAAATGAAAGTATGGCTCCTCTCATTCTTAACCTCGGAACTAGATTGAAGTGGTCAACTTCACGCCCTGGCCGCTTTACCCCGGGCGAAGATCGCCGGTACACATTGAACAGGAAGCTGGGTGGACCCTGGAGCCGATGAGGACGCTTTAAAGAGAAGAAACCTCTCTTGGCCCTGCCGGGAACCGAAACACGATTCTTCAGTTATGTAGCACACAGCCTACCCAATATGCCGACTACGGTATGTCGGTCGGTAATAATAATAATGATTCCTCAATTATGGTGTCCAATTATCTGATGAAGAGGCTGATAGCCCCTAATCATGTTATTTTACCATGTCCCCGGCTTTACACACTCATTTCAATATTCCCTGAAGCAACACCCCCAGCAAATATTTGGTTCAAAGCCCGTACTCTGGGAGCTTGACAACACCGGGCATAGCCTGAGACAATCCCGAATAATAATAATAATAATAATAATAATGCAACAAGCATCCCTTCAGCCACGAACACAGCCCATTCTTTGTTTACGGTTACACGCTGCTGAAGACCGTTCAGTTAGCAAGTGATGATGGTCACGGGGCTGATGTGAATGGCTAAACGTGGCCCTGTTTCAGAATCGAAATTAATGGTGCACTAATTGGAATTGTATTATTCTGTTTAATATATGAATCGTGTAGCACTTAAAGCACATCATGCGTAAACTGAATCACATAAACACAAAATGCAAGTCGGTTTTGTGAATTCATACACACACACACACACGCACGCACGCACGCGCACGTGGGCGCGCAACAGCACTTTAGTAACTCGTCACACGAAAGGGCTGACCTCAGTAAGAGTTCACAAAGTACACGTGACCCTGTTCCCACCGGCATTTCCTATTGTCGTCGATATGCTGTTAATTATAAGCTACCATACCAAAGCTCATTACGTAAACTAACCGGACCAGCTGTACGGGGACACGAACCCATTACCTGCAACTTACCACATAAACGTTTGGGTCGTCTGCACTGACACTAAGAGCGTCACAACACTGACAGTGCCCGCAAAACTGTACTGATTTCTCCTCTTGGTTCCATGTGCTCAGCTGTTTGCTGACCGTCTTGTAAGTGTCGGTGAATTACCAACGCATCAATAAAATACCAAAGTTTCCTTTTGTATATAACTGCAAAACTGTTCTCCGCTAACCCACAAGATGAGGAAACACAAACACCTTGGAGTGTTCTAACACTCGTTCAAAACCTTACGTCGCCCTGGTGCCAGGGATACATACAGGGCGTACTGCAAAGCTTTCACAACGAAGAGGCGATACTGCGAAGACGCCAGTGCAGTCATTGACACTCGGGAATGACCACGTGTGTCGAAACTGGTGATATGCATTTCAGAACAGAACTCAACCTCGGAAGCCGACGCACGTGTCTTCAACCAATGCCCGTGCATTCCTATCAGAGAATCCGTAAATGCAACGAACACGTAACGCTAACGCACCCTTCACTTGCATTCACACCGCTCAGGAAACGCACGGTTCTCAGGTTCTCATAAACAGCCACATACAAAACAACCTTCTTTCCACTAGGCTTGAACACAACTGGTGGGTGTGTACATATGGCACGGTCGAGTCCAAATTCTCAGCAGTCTTAGCAAAGGAGAGGACATTCTGTCTGAAAGGCCTGCAGCTGCTGTGATTTCTAGGAGGTACATGTAACCTTTCATACTCAAAATAAGTGAATGAATAAACATCTGTAGTTTTGGTCGTTTCGTGCGATACCCTGCGCATGTTTGGGGATCAGCCTTAACAAAACCGCGCAATTACACTATAAATCTTTCGGCATCAATGTTTGCTGTCAGAGCAACGATTTTTCTTGCGTTAGCATGCATTAAACTCTTTTGTCGCGTTGTACAAAATAACAGAAGATATAACATCCTTTCTTTCAGTGTATTTTTTTTCTGTAAATGTTAACATAATTTCCATACAAATTTGTATGCATGTGTGGTTAATATTTATAACAGAATATGAAATCGATTACAAATATTCTTTACTTCCAAAAATAAGCATTCATAAGATGCCCCGATTAGTACACGCATATCCGAGAGCCCTGATCGACGCCAACAGACAATCTAGAGTTCGAACAAGACATGCAGACGTAAGTACGCATACTTCGATGGCAGCACATAACGGGAGCTTGAATGCACTTTTCCAGAAACGTCATAAGATGCATTCACATAACCTTCCTGTTCATTTTAGATACGTTCAGCAAGAATACATTATCCTAGATTGTGATATGTCACCAGTACCACGACAGTACTAGGAAATACGTTGTAAATATGAATATGGTAGTTATTACTCAAGGCCCACTGGGAAATTCTT
This sequence comes from Reticulitermes speratus, assembly GCA_021186555.1. Classification (NCBI taxonomy): domain Eukaryota; kingdom Metazoa; phylum Arthropoda; class Insecta; order Blattodea; family Rhinotermitidae; genus Reticulitermes; species Reticulitermes speratus. Next base: position 9,608,840 of record JAJKFL010000014.1, read on the forward strand.
TCATCTTTGCAGTCTACGCCATGTAAACAATCTATTAACTCTGCTAAAACCTTCTTCACTGATATGGTCGACATAATTAGTTCTTGAGTACGGACTTGGTTTATGCAATGCGTAGAATAAATTAGACACACTCTCAACAGACATTTCCTTCATTAGTGAGTCAGTGCTCGTAGGTTTCCCTGGAATATCAAAGATGTTTTGGCCTATATTATGAATGAGTTAAACTTCTAAACTTAAGTCTTTCATCCAAATTATTTCAGTGAGCTGAATTCGTAGTACTGCATAAAGAAATGGCTTTCGCTAGAATCGTCCGTAGGTTACATTATGACACAGTTCGAACAGGCTGAACTAGAGGATGCTTGTATTAATATTTTCAATATTCCGTCCATCCCTATGGGGCATTCTCTGGTTTTAATACGATTTTATAGGTGCAGCTTGATTAGTTCTTTGACGAACAGAGGGTAGCCTTGATGTTTACCTTGGATATTGATAAGAACACGACATTTAGATGAAGCTGGCGTTCGATTATTCAACCTTTTTTGTTTAAGCTGATTCTTTCCGTCTAAATGATATCCGCCATTTCCTTCGTGTCAGATACTGCGGATATTACCGTTGCCATAAACTGTAACGCTATTCCAGCACCCGGAGGTCTTTCAAGTCACCCTAACATGTTCATTCAAGGATCAACAGTCCAAGAATCTTCCTGTACTGCTCGACCCTTGAAGGTGGGACCGATAGGTTGTCCCCAAACGTCGGTACGGAATTACCAGAACAGCGCAGATAACATTTTTGTAATCCTTCGGCGTGCGATCGCGTATTCTTCCATGTACCAACAGGTAATTACCATCAAAGTAATTAATGATTAAAAATCGCAATTTATGCACAACATAACAACACTGATTAAGTATATAGTAATACACCAAACTCAACATTGCTTACAAAATACATTCCCGAGATTAGAGTCAGTCACGGCGCTGGTTCCCCAACATTCATCTACTACGTAATATGACGTCACAAACCCGAAGCTCGTAATCCTAACATGAAATCTTCTTCAACACTCAGTTACACCGTGTGGCCAAAAGCATGTCACACACACACACACACACACAAACACTACTTACTACGACATTACACTTAACATATTAATAAATTACTAGTTTCTTGTCAAAAATTAGTTCACACTATTAAATTCAATTACACAAGGCAGTCACACCTGAAAGTTTGATTTCCATATTTAACGCCTCGTCAAAGGCCTCTGGAAGAAAAACTGGGGCACAAGCAGAACAGATGCTGCTAGGCTCCTGCTAGCAGAGACTTTACGAAACAGAATGCCACATGAATAATAAGAGAGCTCCTGCGAAGTAGAAAATCCACGGAAGTACACAAATACCAGTTAAATACAAAAATACAAATAAACAGAGGAAGACAGACTATAAAATAAATATGTTTACATATACGCAAAGAAGACAGACAAGTTGCAGGACCCAGACAGAGATGACAAAATCAGTTTGCAAGTTTTCAACATCGGAACGGGCTCCGAGCACCCAGTCCTTGAGTTGGAATAATAAGAAGTCAAACGGCGAGACAACGAGCACTGCATTCACCTGTCTCAGGATACGGCACAGCAGCTACTACTTGTCAGTACGATAACAAACGTTCGGGTTGCGTAAAAGGCGGGGACTTCTTCAATACTAACGACTATCGGCTTCTCACAGCGGGCTCAGCTCCCTGGAGCTAATTAGTTCGCTAAGACGTTGCTGGACACATGAAGTTGTTGATCTTGAATTCATGACTCTTACCATTACGAAACGTACTAATAAGTCACAATTCGTAATTTTCGAAGTGTTGGGCTTATTTCAGCACCTTTACTATTGCGGAACACAATAAATTTCAAGGTCCACACACCGAGGAACTACAGCATGAGGTCATAACAGTACTTAAACATTTAAGTGTTATCTCGTGCATCGGCATAGCTGTATGTGCGTGAAGTTTGCGTACTACAAAACAGTAGAGCAAGCTCAATAGAAGTACAGCGCCAAAAGCATACTTCGCCGAAGAGAAAACAAACACCCTATTCATCACTACGATGTCCTAATCCACAGCTGATATATCTAACGATCTTGTGGGGCCTATGGAGGACCCATCATGAATAAGTCGCTCTGTTCAACATTTAAAAAAATGTGACTTCTGGGTTCTGCCGCGATGTAGATGAGATCTGCGCTCTTCTGAAATATTACACAGCTTTGAGTGGTAGTTCTGTACCGACGTTTCGGGACAACATATCGGTCTCATTTTGACCCTTGAAGATGGGACCGATGGGTTGTCCCGAAACGTCGGTACAGAACTACACCGAAGGCTGCGTTTAAATAAGTGACTGATTTTCTTCAGAGATGACCATTGCGGATCATCCCATGGAACTCACCGGTTCTGGTAACCCTTCTAAGTACAAAACTAAATAATATAAAAATTCAGTTCACATATCCCAGACAACACTGTGTCTCCAATACAAGGACTAACTTGTTAAGTGTGTGTTTACAGACGCGACAACGTCCTTCACTGTATGTGGATTGTGTAGGAAAAACACGTCGCTTATTGCTAGTCTTTCGAAACCCACAACTATATTCTGTGAGTAAAATGCGAGGTTTCTTAATATTAAAGTACTATACTATACTATACTATGCTTTAAACCTTTAACGCCCAGTGTTAAATATATGTACCGCCAGGTTTAACATTAAAAACTCCGAATTTAGTCCACACAGCGTCTTCACGTGTTCAGTATAATTCCCACAATAAACAGCGACTACATCCCTATCCATCGTTCACCGACTGGTCTTTCTAATGAAGCATACTGCGTTCTCTGTGACGTACAAAATGGATCTTTTCACATTTTGTGTAAAATACATACCTGACAGTTCTGTGGAATCTACATCTATTCTCCCTGACTGGTTGGTTTTAAGGCAGAGGTCTCCAGCCTTTTATGTGTGTGACCGTAAAGTAGCAAACGGTATGTGACCCGCGACCTTACCATAAAAACGGCAAGAGTCAGTGATATTTACTGTAAATGAACTGATACTAATGCCTTTTGTTGAACACTACATAACATTGCCACTTATTAAAAAAAAAAAATTTTTAATGTTACTTGTCAAATCCAATATATTTTGGACAATATTAAATACACAAAACAAGCAAGAAACAAATCTTTATTTAAATAACTCATACATGTGCTGGTTAGACAAATCATTTACTTCTAAATAAAAACTTCTAAAATACTGAACATATAAATTTTTATTTTTTTCATAATTATCGAGTTCTCCATAAAACCCTCTCGCGACCCTACGTCAGATCCCTCGCGACCCTGATTTGGGTCGCGACCTGAGGTTAGACTTTAAGGTAAAGCATTTATCGATCAACAGGATCTGACTTTATTAACGAAGAAGTCGAAAGTTTCACCTATGTGAGTGTCCTCAATTCGTCCTTCCGTAAATAGTGAGTTATTTGAATTACGACTTGTACAGGCCCACCAGTATCTCGACTATGCCTGTCCCCACCAGTAACAGCCCAGCACAGTCTCAGACGATATTAAAACAATAAATCTCAAACAGCGCTCAAACTTAGACCCGCTCTTATTTATTATTTAAACAACGACGTCCTTCTACTCGCCACGTGTCCACGGATGCTCATCGCTTTATGTTCTCCAAAATCTGCACCAACGGCCAAACGTATGATAACTCCATGAGAGAAGCAAGCGAGAAACGACAGTAATGGACCTCTAAGCACAGAAGACCATAAACTGTCGTTTTACGAGAGAGCATCTAAAGTTACTGCTCAATCTAAACGTGTGTACTGTTACTCCCAGACTTAGCGTTAGGCTATACAGTAAAGTCTAGTGACCAATTTACAATGTAGTGTCTGCTAAGGATAAAACTTAATACCTGGCGTTTGCAGAGAGCGCGAACGATATAGTATCTTTCGACAATGAAATACACGAAACTGCTCTTACCTAAAGACAGCTGGGGCACAGTGATTATACGGCGCGGTAGGGCATCCGACTCCGCGAACTAACACACGGGAGACACTAGCAATTCGCCATAGCCTGCCAAGTAAAGTACCTCTACAATAAAAATTATAGAGCAAAGTTTTGATGGCACTGCTCACTACATACGTCGTAAAGGTTTCTGGTAGCTCGTTATCGGGGGGTCGATATAGCTCGCCCCTAGAGGTCGACAAAGAAGTCAGCTATTGACTTGCGTTAACTCAACGTACTCCCGCAACGTCACCATGTGTATAATAGCCATTTGTCTTAACAGTCCGCAAGGGGAATGCATATTCCGACTGAGGATTGCTATCACGTTCCTCAAAATTTTCGGTATGCCAGCAAGCGTACTTAGCTTATGTGTGTGTGTGTCTAGATACAGGACGGATCGAGTGACAGTATTTTATCCAACCGGGTTTCACAATGTGCGAGTATGAACACTGTATATGTATACACATCACTGCATACATTACATACATAGTAGCCTGTTTGAAGGCAATTCGCCAACCAAACACGTCATTGTATAAGAGCGAGTAACCGCAAAAGTATGCAGCCTGTGTGGATTACACACACACACTCACACACATAATCACATTCAAGCAATAGTATGCTACAATATGAATACCAAGGTGCAGACTAGTGGTAACAAGTGATCTTAAAGTAGTACTAGGCGGCAGGAGGTGGTAATGTAATCATCTGGCTCAATACAGGGAGCGGCCGGTGGCTCTTACGAACACGGTAATGACTCTCCGCGGCTGGTTATGGATACGTTCACATAGATAAGACAATCAGTGAGATGTCCTTGAGTCTCTGTAACTTCCCCATGCATCAGCTGCGTTGCTGCTTATCGACCGCCAAGAGAAGACGGCTGACTGGTGACAAAAGCGAACTGGATGGGAAATAATAATAAGAGACCGAGAAATCAATCGGAAACATTCAGAGGTAAATTAATTAACTAATCATCTAACTCCATGCAACAGAGCCTTTCTTGATTAGCTTGTAATCGATCGGCTAAAGAAGTAATTCCTCACCTTTTATGGAACCCAAACGTTCATTACCGTGTTGACAAGAGCCCACCAATGGTACTTGCCCTGAGACAAATCCATAACCTCCCAGACTATTCCATTATTAATTTTAATATTTTTTTTCCCATGGCGCAACAGCGCCTACTGGGCCAGGGCCTCCTCATTATCGAAACTTCACGATCACATTCAAGACACACCAAAATCAGTAGGACTCCTCTGGACGAGTGATCAGCCCCACGCACAGACCTCTACCTGACAACACACAACATTCACAAGAGACAGACATCCATGCCCCCGGCCGAATTCGAACCCACAAACCCAGCAAGCAAACGGCCGCAGACCCACGCCTTAGACAGCGCAGCCACTGGGATCGGTTAAAATCTTTTGCCCCCACCGGAATTCGAACTCCGGGCCGTCCAGCCCGTAGCGAGTCGCTATACCTATGCGTTATCCTGGCTCAATTTTAATATCATCCTCATATAAACGATCAGTTCTGGTAAGTAGTCCTTTCCCTTCAGATTTTCCGACCTAAACTATTCATGCAGTCATCACCTCTCCGAGACTCATCTCAACCTACATGCTGCGATCGTCCTAGCAACGCTTCCTGAGCAGTACGGATCATGAGCACTTGAGGCCTTCGCTCTTCGCAGGTGTTTGGCAGCACATGTTTGGTCAAGCCGTCGCAGAAAAGTTCTTCTTGGACAGCTTGACCCTTGAAAATAACACTGATACGTTGTCTCGAAACGTCTGTAAACCAAAAAGAACTTATCCCTGAAGATCGGAAGCCTCAATTACACAGCGGGGGAGGCCTGAAAGCTCGCGTAAGAAAGACTTCATTTTGCAATTTTCTCTAACCTCCTGTTGCTTCCTCCTCCTTACTTTCAAGTTAATAATAATAATAATATTATTATTATTATTATTATTACCACCCCTGCTGGTGGCTTAAATGGGTCAGATAGAGAAAATATTGTATCAACAAAGGCAAGGAAAATTGTTTTCCTTGTAATCTCCTGCACGACGGCGGTAACGAGACAAATTACTGTGAGGTTGAGCAGAGTACTCTGACCTGTAGGTCAAGCGGGGTACAACGGCCACGCTTCAGAATCCTGAACATGGCAGGCACGAAAGTAATTAGCATCTAACATAAGCGTCTCAACAAGGTCGGCGACAAAAATTAATTTGCGGTTTGCCTACCGTTAAATGTTATTTCCAGTCTCCTTCATCGCACAGCGTGAAGCCCGTTCCTAGGATATGCGCTTACATCTACTCTGTTTCCACGGTTGATTGAGCTGCAGTAAACGGCGAACTGTTACCAGCTTAGCAAGCAAAACTTCGTGTTAATGCAGACAATGAGAACACAGCTTTACTTCTCTCGGTTTCACGTCTACATGATAGAATTAACTACCGTGCTTATCATCAAAAACCGTAACACTGGAGTGTCAGCTAAGAACACTACTTTCAAATCTGACTGCGCTGAAAACACGAAAACATGGTCACGTGTTGAGTTGATCAGACCTCGGGTACATGCTTTAATATCCAACTAACATTTAAGGAGGAGATATGCGTAGAATTCACAGTCTGCTTTCCTATTGCGCAGGTCCAGCAGGGATAGGGCAGACAGTATAGTCAGTAGGCAACAGAATGGATGATAGAGGAATCGTGGTTCAATTCCTGGCAGAGGCAAAAGATTTTTCTCTTCTCCAGTCTGTCAAACCGGCTCTGGGACCAACCCATTCTTCCACTGAAAGGATATCGACGGCTTTCTCCGAGAGGGTAAAGTGGCTGGGGCGTAAAGCTGACCACCCACCTCCACCTAGTATAAAGGTTAAGAATATGTGGAGGTACATCTCCACTCTTGCAATTGTATAATGGCAGGCACAGATACAAGCTTCACCTACTGCAAGGTCTTTCAGTCCTACACACACACACACACATATTAACAATATTATTGTTTTATTTCCTTGTGAAGTTTTAATTATTTAAGTACAGATTCTGTGCACATTTAACATGTGGGATATAACCCCCGCATTTCGCATATTCGACATGTCTGTGAATGCCGGCTATTCATTCACTGCGTCCAATAACACTTAACGATCCCCATATCAATTTCACAGCGCCAGTCTTTCATTACTTTTCTCCATCAAAACGTTAAAAATAAATTTCGCACAGCCGCCGTGTTATTTTACATTCTACAAAAATATTACGTGAAAAAATTTGCCCATTTTTACAGACCTGTCATCTCGGCACGCCATAAAGCGAGTTGCGCCAGTGTCGCTTTGGTCGCAGAAGTTCGGGCGTCTGCCACGTCGTAATTACTGACTATAGTTGGGGGGGGGGGGGTATGCGGTTGAGATGTCCTCCAATGGCGAAACGTTCGTACGAAGGTTCGCGAATATCGGTTCATTTGTTCAACAACTGAAATGGAGGGCATATTTTCGTACCTGATATAGATATTGACATCTTTCAGCTCTTATTACACGGTTCGTAAAAAGGCTCACATCTGCTTGTCACGGTGCACAGCCCTCTCTATACGTACATGCACTGTTATTACCACGTTTCCTTTACTTTACTATCCCACTTGCTCCTTACTTTGTGCAAGTATTTTCCTGCAGTTTCTCTCTTGTGTTTTACTTGTGCAATCTATTATTTCGCTATACACCACCTCCTCCTTCAGAAACAGCCATTCTTTAGACACAAACCCCATTCCCCACTGTCTACCTTCTGTATAAGACAGCAATACATGTTTAACATCCTTATTACCTAAACATAGGGGACAGCGTCCTCCATCTATTCCTCTTCCAATTCATTTTAATTTCAAAACTCAAAACTTTCAACGAAGCAGCCCGGTTTTTTTCTCTCTTCGTTTCTAGTATAACATTGAATACATTCTTCCCTACCCCATCTATGGTTCATATCTTGGTAAAATACCAGGGAAATTCTTTCGCACATTTTCGAAACTATATTCTGCTCTTCTGTATCACTGCGTCTTTCATCGCCTTACATACCTTGCTGGTGCGTTTATTGCTGAATCTGCCGAACATATGCAAGGCCTGTACTCTGACCCATCTTTCATCTTGTTGGCCCAGCTGTCGAATCACATATTAAGAAATGTACAGAAACTGGGGCACATACACACCTACAGACAAAAAGATAAAGTTCACGCTAAAACAGGCCATGAAGACCCAGAGGGGGAGTAGAAGTATAGTTCCACTCGTGCTTCACCCCGGCGCTAGATAGAGGTGAGAGGCCAGCATCACGCCCGGGCCGCTTTAACACCGGGAAAAGAACTCGGTACCCATTGAAGAGGAGGTTGGGTTTGCCCCACAGCCGGCGTGAACGTTTTGGAGAAGAGAAAAATATCTTACTCAAGCCGGGATTCGAACCTCAGACCGTCAAAACCGTAACCTAGTCGATATACTGCCTGCGCTGTAAACTAAGGAATACTTCTGTACAAGCAAAACTCTGTACATTAGTTTAGAAGAATCCTTATATGTACAAACGACTAAGGCTTGCTACTGTCTTATACAAGTGCAGTTCGTAGTGGTTAAAAACAGGACTGGAAAGAAGTTGAGGTTGCTGGTGTGCCTAAGACTGAACTGCAGTGCCCAGCAACGAGTACGTCTAGAGAGGAGTATTTTTTCCCCAATGGCTCGACAGCCCCTTGGGGGCCTAAGGCCGCCTCATTTTTCGAGGCTTCACGATCACACACTTTAGACACACCACACTCGGCAGGACTCCTCTGGACGAGGGACCAGCTCGTCGCAGAGACCTCTAACCTGACAACACACAACACCAGAGACAGACATCCATGCCCCCGGTGGGATTCGAACCCACAATCCTAGTAAGCGAGCGGCCGCAGACCCACGCCTTAGACCGCACGGCCACTGGGATCGGCAGACAGGAGTATAGCTCAGTGAATACTGTTACTCTAAGCCCTTGTACAAAATATTCTGCTATAAATGTAGCTGCCTGTCTAGAACCTTTCAAGCTGGTATCAGTTATTTTGGACGAGTCTGTTTTTACCGGCAAAAATGTAGCACGTGCACACAAACTTGTTTTCTAAATATATTTTAAGCCCCAGTGACGACAACAATTTGACAGGAAAACCTAAAGGGGGTTTATGCTAGTAGTTATTTAATCAGCTTGTTACAGAGGCACGGGCATGTGGTGGTCAATGCTACTGTGAAACTCATGCAGGGGTATTTCTGGATCGTACGTCATTTATCAGGCTACAGATAAAAAAACAGGCTTTGTAATGCTTCAAAAGCTGAAGCTTGTTTGTTTGCAAGTGACATATGGTTAATAGAATGAGCGGGAAGTTTATCAAACCAAATGCTACAAAATGCAACACACTCCGTTACTCATGACACAGGTTCATAAAATGAGTGCCGGTCAGAATTTATACGGCCTTCTAATGTGACGAATAAATTTATAGCCATACAGATCGATCTATTCGGATTATTATCGTTGCTTTATTTTATTTTCTGAAGAAGTATTACTCTACGCAAATACAGAATCTGCATATCACCCCTATTTTGTAGAAAGGGGACAACCCACAAAATATCAATTTTACAGGAAGAGCAAGAAGGTGGCTCCGTTTTACGTATGACAATGCTTTGAGAGGTAGAAATCCCCCACCTGTCTTGGTTATTCTTGAAGATGGAGTTGTCATTTTTTTTACATATCATAGACGACCACCAGTTGAATGATCCGCTACACATAACTCAGTTTAGCTCAAAGTGGCAGTTAGCCACTTTTTTTACAAAACAGCAGCGATATGCTCAATTTGTCTGACTTATGAACTGACCCCATGTTTGTAATTGCTGACACAGAGTTTATATACATTGTGTAGTTATGTTTATGGCCCATCTCTGTTCAAAATTTAACACGGCTACCTCCAACGGTTCACTAGTTATCACCATCACACCGAAAGCTACAAACAGTTACTGCACAGCTGTCAAATTATTTTATGCCGTTCAGAAGTACTGCCTTAACAGAATTCTAATATATTTCAAGTGCCATTCAGCATACATCACGTAAGAAGCCCAAAGTAAGTAGAGAAAGCGACGATCCCGTCTTTCAAGTTCGCATGTCAGCCATGTTGTTATTACTGATGCAGGGAATTAAAAAAGTATTAATGACGTTGTAGTGGCATCCTATGGCAAGATGTTTATATCAAGTTTTGTTATGAGCTGTCACCAACTTCAAAAACTTAAATGGACGAACATAAAAAGGCGTAACAGACGGCAATGCGATCTCATAATCTTACTTTTCTCCTTCTTATGACAGAAATAGGTAAAAGGAACACCTAATTTCCGCGAGTGTTCACAATATTTTATGTGTGTAATTTTATATTGGTGAAAGTAAATTAGTACAGTGGTTTCTTTAAAGAGATAGGTTTCATTTACATTAAGGGAGGCTTTCGGACAATCCGAATGCCAGTAAAGACAAAAAAAAAAGTTTCTTCCCAAATTTTACACTTCTGCACAACTGTCATGGCAACATCGACAGCAGACGTTTGACAGATCCAAGAATTTCCTGTCCTCTTCTTCTTCTGCAGCTGATGTGGGACTTAAGAAGGACTGCTGGGAAGGACGACAGCTTTTAGGGCCCCTGGACTTATTTGTTGCCGATGAAGAGGCGACAATGAAGGAGCTAACTCGCTGGCAGAAACAGAAATGTATGACTTTGCTGGAGGCTTACTAGCAAGTTGAAGTGACACTTGACTCTCCATGCCCCTTCTGTCACAGGGAACGGAACCTGTCAGATCCTCTACATTAGCTGCTGGTAGACGTTCAGCACTAACAATAGGAGAAGAATTATTCACCAGCAATACGCCGAGATCCATTGACCATAGTCTTGTGCAAAGTCGCTCGTTGTAAAGGAATCAGTCACAGACTTAAGCAGTCCTGTGTCACTACGTCACAGTGGGTCATTCGTGGATGCAGTTAAAGGTCCAGACGAGGCAAAATGGATGTGCTGTATCCTAAACCACGTGAAACCTGCAAAACGCCTAAATACACAAACGTACATTCCAGATGCGCACCCAGAATTTTTTTCTTGGGGGGGGGGGGGGATGACCATGAGGCTATATATAATTTATGTTTGATTTTAAAAATCATGTTATAGAAATCATATTGTAAGTATAACATAACAACATCTCTGCAACTGCACTTATATACATAAGAATATAATTACATGTTCCACGACTCAACCACAGTGTCCTATTTTCTTGTTTTATTAATTTATTTTTCAAAATTCTAATGTACTAGTCATCAGCCGATTTCAGTGGCTGATTTCGGCTGAAGGGGAAATCGTGTGAAACTTTTGAAATCATAATAAATACAAAATCTCTGTGTTTTAAATTTCGGTTTTGGGGGGTTTGAGTGGGGGTCTGCAGCCCGGCAGCCCTCCCTTGGGTGCGCCCCTCGTGCATACCATACAGCCTTAATGCGGCAACGTTCTGCTTCAACACATGTGAAAAGTAGCGATAATGAACAAATAGTTCGAAGAACAGGCACAACAGAACACGCCACTAAAATTCTCTGGTTTCACGCTTCGGAACCAAACCAAAACAGCATCACTTCTGCCACACACACGCATAGTTTACACTGCCACAAGCAGACAGCAGTGGTGCCCGATAATGTGCACAAACTAGTGCCGGCCCACCCCAGGAAGCGGTCCATTGACTGCAGTGAGGTATGTAACACGTTTATAGTGTTTTAGTTTATAGTGTTCAAATGTTAAATATTATAGTCTGTATAGCTGTATATTTGTGTATTATGACTTATTCCACATCCAGTTGTCAATTCGACAGACTTATGGATCCATGAAATGTATGTATGTATGTATGTATGTATGTATGCAACCTTTCCCATTAAAAATTGCAGACAAATCCAAGGACCAGTCCACAGCACTGTGCGGTGGCACTATGCTTCAGGAATGCCAGTCCCAAAACTCCAGCTTCCACTGCTAAGTTCATTTCACTGTAAAATTTATAGGAAGTTTCTCTTGACAGTGACTTCCTCTTCGAATTCTCTGTTCTTAAATGTGATAAAATACAAAATCACTGTTTAGTTTAATCCCGCGAATATTAGATCATTAAACGCCACTGTACTCCTCTCGTGCGCCTTCATCCACCTAATTCCAAATGCACAAAGATATTTCTCAGTGGCAAGGCTTTCGTCTGCTCCTTAAGGCAGACTTGCTGTCATTATTAATCTCAATGTGAAGTGTTTCAGTTTCAGGTTCCGTCAAACACACAGGCCTTACTCGTATGTATAAGTCATTCAGCCTACAAAACTGAAACATGCTTCGATGTCTGCATTGTAGACGAATCTAAGTGTGCCACAGAACTCCGCACTTCACTGTGTGACTACTTACCTTCCTCTCCCTATGGCTCGACAGCCTTATATGGGCCTGGGCCTCCTCGTTTCGTCGAGGTTTCATGATCACACACATTTGACTACACCACAATCGGTAGGACTCCTCTGGACGAGGGACCAGCTCGTCGCAGAGACTTCTACCTGACAATACACAACACTCACAACAGTCAGACATCCATGCCCCGGTGGGATTCGAACCCACGATCCTAGTAAGCGAGCGGCCGAAGACCCACGCCTTAGACCGTACGGCCACTGGAATCGGCTACCTACCTTCCAGTTACAGAAAAACGAATTTCAAATTCGACACGCCGCAGCTATTCTGCTGCTCTGGTATCACAACACGTAAACAGAATGACTACTACAACTTTCAGAAACTCTTCATTAATACGTCACACTGAATAATGATGACAATTACTAAACACGTTATTTCCATTGCCTTCTAAATGTGTTGCACACTGCAGCACACGCATTTCGATCTACTGTGGTTTACCAGCGTCATTAACGCATCGTGGTTAATTTTCCATCGCTCTGTAACCCAACTACGGTAAATGAATCTCAAATTGAACAAGTTGTCATTAATTTTTGTCAGAAGTTAAAACGTTTCCCCTTTTAAAATTGCACTACGTACAAAAATCGTTTCAACTGTGAAAATTATTTAAATTATTAAAGGTAGAGCGGCTTCTTTTCTAATTGCGACTCACGAGATGAGAGTATTGGAGAATGACAATTAGCGTTCATTTAGCGAACCCAGCAGAATCGACTCCGCCAGCTAATAAAGAACAGCAACCACTCTCCAAAACGAGAAAATTAACATTTCTGCATATTCTACTCCCTCTAAAAACGACTGTGTGTGAAGACGGCAAGTTCTGGGAGAGGGCGGAAGTACAGGACGTTGACCAATTCTCTCTGGGTACACTGTACCCCCACTTATTTTTGAGAGAAGTGGGAACTGTTGCACAACAAGATTAATGTATATGGTTTAATTAAAATCTGTTCCATCCCCTACAGCGAAGCAATGCAGGTACCGTTTATCAGCACTGACTAATGGCTCTTCTTGTACCTACCTAGGCCGACCACGTCATATGAATCCGATGAACAGCACAAAGAAGCAATAAACGTGCAACAAGTTACACAAACGCCACAAGAGAAGGGACAGGTGTTTTTGTTTTGTTTTACATATCAATTTCTTGCGTTACGGAAGAGCCGCAGTCATACACAGAAGCAGTCATGAAGGTACAAACTCAACAGAAGCAGAATCAGAAACTGAAGCACTTTCAGTGCCAGATCTCTTCCTAGGTGATGGCATCGTGTATATAAAGGCTGTAACGCAGACATTTCTGAGACACTGTCTTTTAATTAAAACTGAAAGCTGTTTACAATGTAGGTCTGCTATTTCAGCTAAACAACATGGCATCGCTTCCCAGAAGACAGTACTCTTCAGCTAAATCCATGGAATAAATGAGAACCAGAGATCTACTCAAATTATCTACCTTCTTCAATGACGAATTCACAGTTTAACACTTCCTCAGCTTAAGGTACATTTTTTTTTTCTATGGCTCGACAGCCCTATATGGGCCTGGGCCTCCTCTTTTCGTCGAGGTTTCATGATCACACACATTTGAAACACACCACAGTCGGTAGGACTCCTCTGGACGAGTGATCAGCCCGTCGCAGAGACCTCTACCTGACAACACACAACACTCACAACAGACAGACATACAGACATCCATGCCAGTGGTGGGATTCGAACCCACGATCCTAGTAAGCGAGCGGCCGCAGACCCACGCTTTAGACCGCACGGCCACTGGGATCGGCTTAAGGTACATATAGATAATGTCAAATAAAAGGCAGATTTGTAAACGGCAAATTGATAAGGTAGGAGAAGGAAGTGTTCGTTGCCTACTGTAAGGTGCTTTCCCGTCGCCAGCCTAGAGGGAAACGGTAAAGCACAAAAACCAGTCAGAATAGCAGCCTCTGAGTCGACGTAAGTCGTGACCTTCCGAACAAGACGCAGAAATACTAACGACGGGACCGCGATGTAAAGCCCTTTTTGCTTTTCCATACACTCTACTATGACACTGCAGAAACTTCCAGACATAGCACAACAAATACACAGTTACTCGTGGACACTAATATAAGAGAAGCATCAAGAGATTAAGTTCCAACCAGTCCAGTACTATATGTCTGCTCACTAATATCAGTCAAGTTCCAAGTATATTGCTAAGGCTCTTACAAAAGATGAGTTCAGAAGTATTACGAGTTCCTTTTCCCTTTCATGCAACCCTCCTGAGTTCTCATGAACGACTATACCCCTCCCCTAGTGTCTTCAGCCACTGAAAGAATCAGAAAGATACGGTCCGTATCTCTGTGCTACACGAACCAATTTCACAGGAAGTAACTTAAAACCTCGTCCTAAGCATCCCATTCTAGCTGCTGTGTCATGGTGACTCCCCCCACCCACCTATTATCCAGCACCGCCAAGAGACGCTAGACCTCAGAGAAAATTGCAATGCTCATTTAATTGCTGTATGAATCTTAGATCCTCCTGCGCATGCGACGGTTACAAGGCAACCAACATGGGGCCAGTTATCACAACAGGTTGAGAAAATAAGCCAGGAACCCGTTACTCTTTAAAGCACAGTGCTTATCCTCTTAAACACTAATAGCCCTTGCATTTTTCTCACAAAACAGCATTTTTTCAGTAAACTTTATTAACAAACTGGTTTTCATAATGTGAAGGCATTTTTTTTCCTGTAAGCTACAAGCAAAATTTTGAAACATTATTTGGAAGAATTTGCTACAATGAAGTGTGTAAGGTGTAACTGCAAATATTTTTATTCTCCACAAATTGCGATGCAAAGCATAAGAACCAGTCCTCTAAATCTCGCTGACAAACCAAAAGACGAAACGTTACCGTGTGAAGCCGATTCAATATTCGCAAAGGCGGTTGCCACTATGAAATAAACCGTAAGACCTTAAGTTATGTACTTCATCGTCTTCAAAATTTACACTTAGGTACACTAAACTGGAGCATCTGCTCAAGGCGTAAGCATACTCAGACTCGCACATCCCATCAAGCCAGAACATCTTTCAAGGGGTGTAACAGCTCCTCATATAAACAACTTCAGAACTGTAAACACTCTCTTGGTGTAAAAAATAAAAACGCCTAACGATTCGTAGACCATGGTATGGCAGTTATGGTGTTTGTGTATAGAGGAAGTTTTATATGTCTGGCGTTTAACGACGCTGTCAACTGCTAAGATTCTACACGTACAACGTCAATGATGGATGAATGAGTGCAGAACATTGGTGGAATAATGCTGACAATGCTGACAGGGTGAAAGCGAAGTGACCGCATAAAACTCCGTCCCAGTGGCGAATTTGTCCATCACAAAATCCCACACAGATTAGTCTGGGATTCAGTCCGAGCCTCTGCGGTGGCTGGTTGGCGACTAACTGCCTGAGCCACGGTACAGCCTCAATATACAGAAAAGATAAGGGTAAAATGTTCTTCTGGAAGCCATAAGGCATATGAGGAGTGGAGGTATAGCTCCACTTATTTTTCACCTCGGTTTAAAGTGAAGGTGAGTAGCTATATTGACGCCCCGGCCGTTCTACCCCGATATGCATTGAAGATGAGGCTGCGTGGGCCCCCAACCACGTCTGACGCTCTGTAGAAGAGCAAATTCTTACTCCTGCCGGGAAGCGAAACAGAAGTAAATGAAGAGAAAATGTCGCCAAACATTAATTTTACAGTACCAGGCAGTGCAACGTGGTTACGTAGATTTACATATTAGCTTGTGCACGGTGCAGGCGCGCCTCTTCTTCTGTACATAATATCCTCCGAAAACACATCTTTCTATCAAAAACCGGAAACAATCCGACATTACAAGAAAACAAAGAACGGTGTAATGTACCTAGTAACCCCAAAAATAACAACCTGTAACAACTGCACAATCTACATTCTACCCAACATCGCCAAGGAAAATAAGGTAATGTTCACGTCTATAAACGGAGGATTAAAATAACAATAAATTTAACAACATTTGGCTTCCACAAGGGGTACTGTATTTAGTTTTTAATTTTAATAAAATTAATTCACACATTTCTAACGTGAGCTGCAGATTTTTCGGCTAAACTACATTGAGAATTTTACAATTTTATAAAATCCTAACTTTGTTTTATGTAAAATAATGAGCTGCCATGCTTAATACAGTTTCGTGTTTATACACAAATAATTTTTTCTACGTATTTTTACTGTTGATACCTGATGAAGGCCCCTTATGGCCGAAACATGTTCTATGTTTGAAAATATAAGGGTTATAAAGAGATCTGTGATTGGCTGTTGATATAATACCGTCTTTAGCTACCCATATACGTATCTGGGGCACTGTAACAGGAAATCCGAAGTCAAAATCATTCTGTAAAACATGATCACAAAATTGATCTCTTTATGAAGAGTAAGTGCGACTGAACACAGACGCTCAGCAAGAAGTCGCATGCCACAGCCATCTGTCAGGCGACTGTAGAACTTAAACCCAATCGATAATCTCGGCTGCTAGGTGCTGGCAGCTCAGTCCAAATCACAGCCGACTGAAATATCGCAATGCCTGAACAGAGACAGGCGGCATTTTAAACGCCACTGTCTCCTTTGCTTAAAACGCTATATCGGTTTCAGATACTGTGCAGTACACCAGTTCCGCCTGAAGAGACAAAGATGTGGTCACTGTCACAGGCGACATTAATGTGAAAGCCAGTTTAGCTTAATGTTACCGAACGAAAGGACTGACCTTACACTGGTAATTATTTGAGAATATCTTCACTCAAGGCGTTACATTTCTGCTGAAAGGGAATCTTAACTGTAGCCAATAACAGGCGAAGAAATGTACTTTACATCCTTAAATTTCCATCCTCGTTCGTAACGTTTTGGGGTCTCTCGTAGCTGCACAAAAAAAATCGGATCAAAAAGCCATGGACTTGTGAGCTGTTTTGAATAAGGACAAAATACAGCGTAAAGTTGGTTTGCACAATAAGTCTCAAGGCTGCGGTGCGTCCGTAGCATCTGCTGCGGGGCCTTTCACACACACAAAAAGCGTAAAGTACGTCATCTGAAACTATTCGCATTACATAGCTTCATTCTCCGGCATTTGTTTCCCAATACTAACGCAGCAACCATTTTTTCTGCACATTTTTAGGTTCAATTCATCACGCTGGCTTTATCGCAGACCCTAGCGACGGTCAGACTCATAAATTATAATCGGAAGCAACCAGAAACAAATACATCGTCACCTGATTGGAGGTACTATGCAGGAATTTGTCTTGAAGAACCGAGGAAAACCATGAATGTTAGTCAGGACAGCAAGTATCCCTGGTCAGGATTCGAACAGGCAATTCCCAAATACCATACTAGAGCATTACAAATACCCTCCAACGTGCTGCGGTTTTCTCAGTTTCACTTTCCGTAACAAACATTTCTGCTTCAACAAACGCCAGTTACTTCGCAGTTCTAATGCGTACGTCATTTAGCGCAACACCTTATGGCAAAGTGATTTAAGGTTGCACCGCCACCAAAACGCTAGGCGGTTTGTCAACACAATATATAGGTAAATCGCAGGATTCTCACAAAAAAATAAAGATTTAAAACAAAGTTATTAGGATTTTCTGCGATATAGAAACTTAATTTTTAAATACTGTTCAGATTAATTTCAGATACCACAATTTTCATGTCTAGGCAATGCCGGCTTCTTGATTACCTTCGCCATAAGACTGAGGACATACGCCGTTTAAGACCTGGAACCACACTCACCTTTCTTATCGACTCGCGTTCAGTTAATTAAATGTGCTATATATATGTAACAGGTCCTAGCCTTCACAAACAGACTCACGCTTATTCAGTAATTTTCGTAACCAGATTTGTTGATCTGTTAGTTTCACTATGCAAGACAGAGACCACAGGCGGGTTCTTGTGAGCACGCTAATGAATCTTCGGCCCCCTGTCTTAGAAGGCACGGCAATTCCTCGACTAGATGAGAGTCTATAAGCTTCTCACGGACTGTACGCCACACAGTTTTTTCTAACCATTCAATCGAATATACAACTTGGCGGTCATTATTTTTCATGACATAGAATGATTACAAAAATAAATTCGGGTAGCACAAAAAGCATTTGGTATCGGAGGGTTAAGAACACCTGTCTTTGAGGCAAAAAGGACAGCAGACTTTCCCAGCAAATCGCAAAAGTTGCTTTCTGCCGCGTAAAACAACGGGTCTTACCAAAATTAATGTCCAATTAAAAACATAAAACACATACTAAACTGAGACTGCCAATGTACAGGAACAAACTGAAGGCCCATTCTCTGTTCTGACTCCAGGCTCAGAAGCCAAGAAGAGACTATACAATGGTCCATGATGGTCGCAAAAGACAGCGGAAGGAACATAACAACAAGAAACTCCATTTTAATTAAAAGCATCTTCCAACAGGCGCTTTCAAAACAACGAGAAACTTATTTTTAGATCACCAACTAAAAGCACCTTTTATTTAAAAAACACTATAAGGTTCTTTAAAACATTTTAATAAAAACCCCTACATATGTTTCGGCTTTTCTATGAAGCCATCTTCAGGGGGTGTGTCACAAAACTACATATATTTAAATAACACGTCTATGCATTGGTTCACTGTATAACCATTAGTGGTTATACAGTGAACCAATGCAAGAACCTTATAGTGTTTTTTAAATAAAAGGTGCATTTAGTTGGTGATCTAAAAATAATTGTGTAAAAAATGCACGGTGATTTTGGAATAAAAAACGAGAAACTTGTGCGACTTCTGACTTAGAAATTCACGACGATATAAAGCGGCTGAATTTCGGAAAAGTTCGCTATATAACGGGCATGTCAACATTTGCAATCTCTCACGCTGCTCCACTCTTGTCTTACGAACAGACAGATGTGTCATTCCTATTGCTGTTAATAGTAACTGAATGACCTAACCATGCCCTGAAGAGACAACAAAGACCACCACGACTACGTGTCGCTATACAGCCGTTTACATATCAATATAAGGTGCAGCTGCACTCTATTGAATTACAATTTTTAAGTCATAAGTGAAGATGGAATTTACGATGACAAAGTCCACACGTTCCTGGTTCAAGTTTCAACGCAGGCTTACAATCAGAATGCGAACAGTATCAATGCCTGTCACAAAGACTCGACTCTTCAAAGTGAAATAATATACTGTGCAAAAGACGAAGCAAATGTCTTGGCAATCATCCTTGGATGGAACCTGACGTTTAAAATGGATTATTAGAACCAGATTACATTTCCAATACCGCAGGCTGCAGGTATCTTCGTGCGGGCATTCAAAAGAAAACCCTGATATCTTACATACTGGCGGATTTATACCTCCAGTCTTTCCGCATCATTTTAAGTCACATACTTCAAAATGGTAGATTTATGTCACTCTTCCTCGTACGTGTTGCCTTTACTGGTACATTCTTAGAAGTGAATCACGGAAAGATCATTTACACTACTTTAAAGTAGTTACAAGGCAAACAAATATTTTATCAATTAGGCCACGATATATGTAGGTAGTTCAAAAAGTGAGGGTCCTTATTTTTTATTTAAATAAAATAACAGCACGCAGAATAACTCATGAGACCGACATACAGTTTCATATTAGCTTTACTTCTGCACAGTCACGAAGTCTGTTTAGACATTTATCATAGCTATATATCAATTTTTCACGACCTTCATACAAAATGCGCCCTGGACATGTAACCATTTCTTGACTTAATTTTGAACATCTTCACTGGAGTGAAAGCGCTGACCTCTGAGGTGATTTTTCATCTCTGGGTATAGATGGAAGTCCCACAGTGCAAATCAGGACTGTATGGGAGATGTGGAAGACTTTCCCAGTCACGTTGTCATGCAGTATTCTACACTGCAGCCTCGATCAATGTTTGTCATGTATTTCTTTAAGAATTACCAACATCGAACATTTTATTAACGTAACCTGATGTCTTCTTATGGTTGAAGTATAATTACACCAGGCTACGAAATGGGTGACCGAGGAAACGTCCTTCAATTCCCGGAAGGGGAGAGATATTTTTCTCATCTTCAAAAACACGCAGTCAACATCCTATTCACCGCGTACTGCGGCCCCTTTCCCCGAAGGAAATGGGTAGTTGCGTCAAGCTGGCCATTCATATGAATCTTCTGCCCAGATTAAGAATCGGCTTAAGTTGTGCTACACGTCCACCCCCGCATGTGCTTTCACGGCGTGCACAGGGACGACATTACTTTAGCGTTATGTTTATCATTACTGCTTTATACGTTTATGACCTGCACTCATAATGTGAGGTATCGATGAAGATTACTGTGTTGATTTAAATCATACTATTCAGTCCAAAATGTATCCTTATACTGGTGTACTGTTGTAGCCTGTAGCCAATCGTGACTTCAGAGTACTCATGAAAATACTCCTACATCTGTGGGACAAACCACCAAGACGAAACAGGAGAAGGAGGGACTTCAAGATCCTCTCGGTGAGCATTCTCTAGAGGGAAATCCAAGCACGAACTCGTTAATTAAGGGACCTTCTGAACTCTGCAAAGGAACATCACATCCATACCAACTAAAGATTCACCCAGACTACACAGTCTAAATAACGGACAAAAACACCATACAATCATCAAATGACTGGAACATAGAGCAGCTGAAACAGGTCTCGTGGAAATGAAAATTGAAAAAGACGATGTGCAAACAGGCTTAATTAATTGACGTACAACCGATGCTACGGTGATTGTCTTCTACAAGGCAGTTTGAAAGAATAAGGTAACACTGATGTCGAGAACTGTCTTCTCACTTAGATGTACAGATGGCACATGTTACAAGTCTGACCTTCACGTCGTCGCCGTTGGCATTTAAGCATCTGATCCACCGTGCCATGGAGACATATCCCGGCGCAGAAGAAAACGGCGTCAAGTGTCTGCAGCCAGGAGGTGACAGCTCTGTTGTGTATTAAAATCCCTGAACATAGGAATACCAGTCCATAACATATCTAACAGAGCAAGGAATCAAATAACTCCGCCTCGACTAAATCTTACCATAGACCACGTACAGTGCAGCAGAATAACGCAAAAACAAAGCTGCAGGTCACTGTTGGATTACAAATCTGTATTCCCTAAATATGGCATAAAGAAAGGATTTTTAAAATTGAAAATCTGAGCAATAAGAAAAGTAGGCTTTTAAGATTTCTACTCGAAACTGCGTTTTCCTAAGGGGAAAGAATTTGAGGATGTTTCCACATTGAAGCCGGTCACATGGGTATAGCAAAGCTTTCTATACAACAGAAGTTCCCATCGCTAAAGGCCGCCATCTCCATGCTAGAGACAGAGCTTTCGACAGACTTTCAAAGCACTTTCAATGCTCAACTTTCGCAGCTTCCGTCCCACAGATAATTTGTCTAACAACCTTCGTTCCACCACAGTAAAATTAAAATTTATTTTCTTTCAAGAAGTGCGGCCTATTCTCACAATTACACACAATTTGCCATCACATCGATCACTGAATTTCGAGACCTCGGTTCACCCGAAGCACCCAGTCAAGACGACTCACCACATGAAACCCCACGCTTTAAGACAGCGTGCAATACATAGGCCTGCATATCTCGTGAAAAGGATAAAAATGCTTCAGTTCAACTCAGACGTTTCGGTATTCACTTCCCACAGCTACATGTAAAACTTGACTGGTTGACTGATTTACTGACTGATTGATTGCGAGGTTCCAAATTGGTTAAAAGCTCTTTTGTCTATAGGACTAATCTACCGCCCTAAAAAACTGAATCAATCTAACTTGCACTTCGTGATATAATTACAGCTTCAATCTGCAGGCTGCATAAAGCGTTCCAATTTGTATAGAAAAATGCGTAACAACTGCTACTACAAAAAAGTTGCAATTATAAACTGTACAATTAGCAGCAGTCCCCATTAATTCGTATTTTTCTACCTTTCTAAAAATTCCATTATTACAGTGTTGTACTGACATGTGACCTCGGTACTCTCCATGAAATGCAAAACGTTCCGTGTGACATCGCTATTAAAATCTCGCAAGATGACTTCATAACACACCGTTATGATCTGACGTCCCGACGGAGTGGAATACACTCCTGCTCCGTATTTGAGATATCACGAGTTCATATCTACACCAGAAGACTGGAAATTCCGAGGGCCTTCGTGGTTATCTTCATTTTCTCCAGGCACATTGCGGGATATAAACTGAAATAAGGTCATGACGCTTCACTCCACATCCTTTCAATTCATTATTCATTAATAAGCCTCTCATCATATGCTACAGTAGCTGTATGCATCGTTAATTAAACCGTAAATATATGAACAAGTAAACAAACAAACAAACAAACACAACATTACGTAGATCTCTGTATAATGTACAGCAGTGCTAGGCGTTCAGTGCGTGAGAGACCAATTATAACTTTAAACAGGTCTAAGACATAAAGTACAAATTTAAGAGCGTTGAGCAGTGTTTGTGTTCAAAATAACTTGCAACGCAAAAAAAGTCACATTAGTTAAGAAGAGATGGGCATATATACAGCACGCACGGAGATGAATATAAAATGTTGAAGTGAGAATCTACAGGGAAGAGAACGCTTTGGAAACCTAGGCGTAGATGAAGAAATATTATTAAAATTATTCTGAAAGAAATAGAGCGTGACAATGTGGACTGGATTAGTCTGGTACTGGATAGACACCAATTATGACCGTCTTGCGAAGATGCCTTCGGCTTCCATAAAAGACAGGAAACATCTTGACTAGCTGACAGAAGGCCGCCTTTTCAAAAACGACGCTCAGTCACACTGCGTTTTCAGTTTCTGTGTTCACTTACAGTTCATTTAACGGGTCTGTCAACAGCTCAGTCAATATTAAGTCGAACAGTGGGATCATTAGTGAATAATGAATTGGAAGGGATATGGAAAGAAGCCGCCTGGCATCATTTGAGTTAGGGTAGCGGCATTTTTCTTGATGGCCAGAGAACCCGTGAGAAACCTCAGTCACGATACAAAATCGATGTGTCGAAATTTCTAATGAGATGGACACATAACGCATAATTGGTAAAAGCAAAAGCAATCCCATTACAGGCCTTGACAGACCCTTAGGGTTCCAGGAGGTTGAGGCTCCCAGATTTTTTAGACAATCGGCACATAAAGGTGGCAAGGTTGTCAGCCCTACGCACCGGCCGCCTTTACCCCCCAGGAAAGATTCCTGGTACTCATTTCTGTCAGAGGCTGAGTCGACCCCAGGGCCATAGTGCGACCGGAACGATTATGCCAATGAAAAATTCCAGTGACACCATCGGGAATCGAACCCGCGACGTTCCGGTTTGAGGCGCAGTGCCTCAACCAAATGCGCCACCGCATGCCCCACGTATAATTGGTACGGAAGGAAATTAAAGGAGGTCGTGGCCTGTTTTAAGCTATTATGTCGTAACTCGCCTGGAGATACTGCAGCAAAGCACGCAAAACCTCGGGTCAAAACAGCCGGTAACGTATCAAACACATTTCACTTGCCCCAAGCGACGTGATTATATTCTTCCTTCCGTTCCCTTTCAGTCTCTCACTTCCCGTTTTTAATTCCTTTCCACCCTCCTCTCACCATTCACCAACCATCCTTCATCAGACCAAACTTCACGGTAATCAAAAACATATGCATTATACAGTACGAAATGATAATGTCTACACTGGCTACAGTGGGGATGGCCTTTATCTGCCTGAAGCTGTTACTATAATATATATTCGCACGGCAAAACAAGTATATGTTAATGTATCCATTACAGTTCTAACATTCCGAAATCTAACCTATGCTACAGCATAATGGAAACCCGAGGCAGCAGGCTCTCCATGCTTTCTGGCGACAGTCCAGAACAGCCAACCATAAACATGTCCTTACCCTCCGGCGTCGTGTCGCATCTTTTAGCTTCTTCCGACAGACGCTAAAAACTGGGAACCAGCCAGTCCAACAGAACAAACGCGTGGACACAGAACGGGATTCAAACTAAGATCATGCACAATAAGCATTATTTGATCAAAGTAGAAAATGTTTCACCGCCAGAAATATTGACTAATTTTCGATTAAAATTAATAATGTCGGCCTACATTAAAGGTTATCAGATTAAATTCATTTTGTCAGATTTTAGATATTCACCATGATAAGTGGGTCCCTTACATACAAGCAGTCGCAGACAGCCGACAAGGGGTGGTCCTCCAGCTTGGGGGTTGGGCGAGGTGCTAACGACTCCTCACCGTAAAAAATTACAGTGTGACGAAACATATCACCAAGCTTACGACCTGGGCTGATTGACCCAGGCGTAGATGGGATAATATTAAAATGGATCTTCAAGAAGTGGGATGGGGGGCATGGACTGAATTGTTATGGCTCACGATAGGGACAGGTGGCGGGCTCCTCTGAATGCGGTAATGAACCTTCGGGTCCCATAAAATGCGCGGAATTTCTTGACTAGTTGAGGACCTGTTAGCTTCTCAAAAAGGACTACTCCATGGAGTTAGTTAGTTAGTTAGTTAGTTAGTTTAGATATTCAGATCGGTAATAAGAGTACTGTCATTTTGGATCTGACTCCCTGTTGTTTGGTAGAGAGGTAACAATGTTGAGAAGAAAACTGTTGCCTCCATTTTAAGGGTGACGACCCTAGGTCTACTCTGACCCCCCAAACACTGGAACCAAACTACATCACACCCCGCAACAACGTACTCTTCATTAACTTCGATTCGTACTGGTCCAACACAAAGCTCAAGTTGATTCTACAAACTTTCTCAAAAATGCCTCATCCAAAAGATACAAGATGCATGAAAAATACAAGAAAGTATTCATTTCAAAAATATTGTCGACATTGCGAACGTCTAAGAAAACTAGGGCACTTGCTGCAATGTGCTGTCTGCTTTTGCAGCATTACATCTGCAGTACCTACGAGTAAAAACACGAAAAACATACATATAGAAAATGTGTATTTTTTAAAGCAATCCCATTACAGGTCTGGACAGGCCCTTAGGGTTCCAGGTGGTTGAGGCTCCCAGATTTCTAGACAATCGGCACATGAAGGTGGTAAGGTTGTCAGCCCTACGCACCGGCCGCCTTTACCTCCCAGAAAATATTCCTGGTACTCATTTCTGTTAGAGGCTGAGTCGACCCAGGGCCACAGTGCAACCGAAATGATTATGTCAATGAAAAATTCCAATGACACCATCGGGAATCAAACCCGCGACCTTCCGGCTTGTAGCGCAGTATACCAACTGTGTATACTCCAGAGAACACACTCTTTGTTCCTTGTTTCTTTGCTTCTAACCTGTTCATAAGTACCGCTTCCCCCAGTACTCAAGTCGGCGTTCAAAATGCAGAATACGCAGCTATCTCTCAGGCGGTTTTTAGTTCCGAATCTTTCGTTCACACAACCTTAACGATATCATACATAATAAACACATCGCATATTCCTCCATCTGCGATGATGGTATATTAAATTACCAAAATAAAACCTAATATTAATAAAGTTACACACTTAACAGGAAAACAGTAGGTAAAGTTCTGACTTCAAACTGTAATATATACGTGAAAGTTTATTTGTTTCCTGTCCCGAAGCTACGGATTTTTTATCATGTCCCAACAGCACCTAGTGGGCCTTGGCCTCCTCATTATGGAGGCTTCACGATCACACTCAGACACACCACACTCGGTAGGACTCCTCTGGAAGAATGATCAGCCCGTCGCAGAGACCTCTACTTGACAACACACAACACTCACAAGAGACAGACATCCATGCCCTAGGCGGGATTCGAACCCGCAATCCTAGCAAGCGAGCAGCCGCAGACCCACACCTTAGACCGTACGGCCACTGTGATCGGCGACGCTATGGATTAATCTAGATATTTCTCATAAACCGACGATACAGACGATGGAAACACAAGCAACGTTAATTAGTAACCTACTTAATTATTCTACTACAAATTCACATCTGGGACATCTGTACTTGTGTTTCATCTCTAACATAACTAAGCTTTGAAGTAGAGCAGTACAGTAGCCCACCACAGGAGACAGAACGGATTTGATAAATATACGAACACAGACAGCAGTGAACTGATACGTGACGGCAAAGACGCGCAGTTTACTTCACCGTGCATTCATAAAGAAGTTTATTCTCAGACTTTGGTCCCGTTGTGGCCGCACAGTAAATATTTTCAACTCATCGCATGGACACTGGAATAGTATGTGCCATATTTACCTTACTGTTGTTTTCTTTTTAAATATCAAACCGCTGGACAAAGCTCAGAAACCTGGAAATTCGAATGATTTATTTCAGTATTTTATATTTAAGGCTATCTTAAATTTGAAACTGAAGATGTTAACACAGGAACAAAAGTCGTAATTGGAATCTTCTTGTGACACTGGTACTTGTAACAACACAGTGTGTTACAATATACTGTGTTCACCTTAAGCACAATGGTAAGTGTATGTACCACCCACTTCAATAATTTAAACTCAACATTTTGCTCACTCACAAATTGCATTTGTATCTCTCGATTATTCTCGCAATAAAGATCGATTATGCCTTAAAATGACTGACGGTTGACCTAATACTCAAAACAAAGAGCCATCAAAGTACACCGAACACTTTTCGCAACATACATATATACAATTACGTTTCATCTAACGAAGAAAACCCCTCTAACACGCCGTGGAATAAAGCGTACTTCACACAAGACACTCGATATAAGATGATGTACGATATTCAGTGTTTAAATATAACGCCAAATGCGTCTCTTCCTGCTACCATGCAAGTCTACGTCTTGCAAGTGGTCTCTTTACCTCACGTTTCCCCAGTAAGACTCTGTATGCACCTCTCCTCCTCCCCCACATGTGCTACATGCCCCACCCATGTCATTCTTCTTGATTTGATCACCCCAATAATATTTGGTGAGGAGTAAATATCATAAAACTCATTATGCAGTCTACTCCGCACTGTGGTTGTAAACATAAAACGCAAAATACAGTCGAACCCGGCTATAACGACATCGGTTTATATGACACCTCGCCTAAATAGTCAGATTTTCTGTGGTACGAATTCATTCGTCACTGTTAACCATAACGTTATTCTGCTCGGTTATAACGACACTCGTTCATAACGACACAAAATATTCAGTCCCTTTCATGACATTACAACTGAGTTCGACTTTACGTTTTTTGGTTCAGGGGTTCAACATAACGAGAAGGTATGAGACGCCTCACTCTCACTGCACTGACAATATATTAATGTATATACTGGTCAATGCAGCCTTTAATATCATTGTTTCCCCATATAAGCTTATGCACGTTTCCCTAGCGATGGTCTTACAAAGACCGAAACATAGAGTTTGTGAATAAACAGGTACTAGTGACTATCATAAGGCGCACTCTGAAGATTTGTCATTTAAGTCAATTATCTCCTTAAACATCATCAACCGACAGACACTTGCAATGGGAACGAAGCGTTCTTTTTGAAGTGAAAACTGGTTTTTAAAATATTAGTTTAAAATATTAAGTTTCAAAGGGTTAACTGAATATGTGTGCACCTTGTTCTCCGTGAAAATAGCAGCCCAAAATTCAACAGCAAAACATCATGTTTGATATCTGTTGCGCAGATAATCTAGTATTCTTTTCTCTAGTGTAAATCCACGATTTTTTTTAAACACAAACACTTTTAACCCTTTGAGACAGAGAAATAATCTAAATAAAATGTACAATTTCAGTTCTTACCTCACAGAAAAAACACTACATCAATATTAAACAGACCAACTACTTAATGACGCTTTTAGAACAGATATCGCTGTTTACTCCAAGAATTACACTCAGCACAACAATGATTTCTGTTAGCATAACACAAATATTTTGAGTACTACAGTGGGTAATTCATTTACAAACCACAGTGCTTAAAATGAGAACTGCAGTGACCCTGTGATACTCAAATTTCCCAGTCTTACGCATCTCGGAAGGACCACAGCAATAAAAGACACCGAATTTTTCAGTAAGTCTACTTCGCAAGTAGAGAAATATGAAAGCATTCCGTCTGCTCTTTGCGCTACACTCTTGTTCCCTCATTGAAGCACATGTTCGGTGCAGCTGACATAAAACAAAAAGGTGCTCGTGCGAACCGCAAAGAACACTGCGACACGTCTGATCCCGCACAGCAAGCTTCATTAGAGTCCGTCATTAGACACAGTGGTGTGGGAGTTTAATAAGTTAGGATGTGTGCGCACAGCGCAACAATTCTGGGGCGTTTGTTCTGTTTTCTCTGTACACTGCAAGAAAAATCTTGTCTTTATTCCGAATATCCTGCGCCTATTTGACATAAAATGTACTTTGCTGTCTACAGTGTTTGTTCAAGACGTTTTCACTCGCACATACGAGGCATATTCAGTGAGTCACGCTCGAGATATGCGCATGTTGTCATGTAAAGTGCAGTAATACTTAGGGGTCCAAAAAAATTAAAGAGGGGGGGGCGGGAATTATTGACTAGCTGTGTGACTTTTAGCTACTCAAGAAGCAATCTGCTAGTTATTCACAGTGACAGTAATTACAAACACACATACATACATACATACACACATACATACATATACGCACATAACTACATACACACATATACGCACATAACTACATACATACATACATACATACACACATATACCCACATAACTACATACACACACATACATACACATACATACATACATACATACATACATACATACACACATATACGCACATAACTACATACACACATACATACATACATACATACATACATACACACATACATACATGAAACTGGCTTTTATACGTAACGCGTAAACAAGTTCCAAAAAAGAAAGGCGATCCAAGTCACGCCTTTAAGGCTCTAAATCTAGTGGCCTTAACTCCCATTCGTAGCGATAAAACAGACATGGTTGAAGTGCAGAAAATTTAAAATACGTGATCGGGAAAGCAATGTTCGTCCACAGGAAGATAGACCAACCGCAAAGCGCATAAAACAAGAATTTCAGTGGAAATTGAGATCTTTCAGTGATATTCTCCAAGGGAAAGAAGTTTCTGCAGACTTTACTTTTCATTCCATGAAAGTTGACTTGTGTGTTCGTTCATTCCGGCCATTTCAATTTACTTGCTTCTTCGGCGAGAATGTGATAGCTGACACAGGGTTTATGAACTTGCCCCGCTCGAGTTATCAGTAACGGCACTACTGATAAGGCACCTGGTCTGTTCCTAGTACAAGGAGATGTAAGGTTCCCACGGCTCTGAATCAGGAGCCCGCAAGCTTCTCCGAAACGGCGGTAACCGTGTGTACCAGACTACACAGTGCTGCAGCACAGAAAAACAAACTGAAGAATTAAATCTGTTGAACACAACCCGAAGCAAGCTTCTCCGAAACGTTGCCCTTTGCATTTCGAAATTCGCGTTTATGGACAAAATAAATCAACATTCCTAGACAAGTACGAATAAGGCGGCGACACATCCTTTATCAGGTGATACCTTTAGGTCCATTTACATCGGGTTCGTTACCGTGTTAACCATTCGTTCTAACTATACACATTCATTCTAACTATACACATTGATTCTAATTCCCCAATACATGAACTGATTTTAATTATACGTATTGATTCTAATCACATGTATTGTTTATAATTATATGCATCGACTCCAATTATACGTACTGACTTTAATTATACATATTTATTACAATTACATGCATTGATTCTAAATATGCGCACCGATTCCAGTTATACGTATTCACATTTTAATTACTTTGAACAAGGTAAATGTGTGACGAACAAAAGACAGATGGAAGAACAGACGTTTGAATGATGAACCAAAATGCGGAGGGAAAGGAACTTTATAGATGTTAAATCTGTATTGTGTGTTTCAATGCCACTTTTCTTATGTGTAGTCTGCCACTCGGAGAAAATGCAGCTGTGGAGATATTCAAGCTAGCCCAGCCGGTGACTGTGTAACCTTCCGTAATAATTCCATTACATATGTGTGTGTGTGTGTGTGTGTGTATACAGAGCGTTAGTTTTAAAATTCAAACCGACTTCAGAGTACAATATAACACTGTATGGAATCAAATATCAGTATTAATACACACAATTCAGTACATAGCCAAGAATATTCCTACCCCTCAACAATACAAACGATCTGCTAGCAAAATAATATTCTACAACAAGGATCGTTTGTTGAAAAGTAAAATCAATTTTGCTTCATCAAAAACCACGCACTGAATTCAGTTAGCAAACCGGGGGGAAAAACAAGACAGTCGTTGTACTTGGATGTCGAGGGTAAACAAACACTTCTGACGATCTAAGCTGCTGCGATATCTACCCAATGACCAAGTCCATCAAGCACATGGGGCTTACAGAAACTCTGAATGAACATCCTGTAAATATATACGCTCTGGTCTATCACCTATTCATGTTTCCATCCCGCAACAACGTGTCAGTGCCATTAGCCTCCTTCCACTCCACCAATTAAGCCAGTTTATACATACAATAACGACTCACCGTTATACTTCCGCTATAAGTAACGACGCAATAACGGCGGCTCAGTTGATTCTTCGACCATTAACTACAGTCGCAGTAATGGACGCCACCTTTCACAAACGAATTAAATTAACGCAGACTCACATATACAAACACGACTTCCCCGAAACTACTGTAACGTCTCCTGTTTAAGGTTCGCTGAGACATTCTTGTAAATTGCGTGTGGCGCTGTATCTGGAATTAATTGCCTACGCAATTTGCAAATCGTACAATTTAGTTTGCCGTTAACAGTTCGCTTTGTTTATCAACCCGTGAACATCACACTCCGAATCTTCAGCAAAGTGAATTTATGTCACAGGGACTATTTTCTTGCCAACCACTTTTGTGTCCACACATTGCCAATCACATCTGTATTTGGAAGACCAAAATGCTGACAATATAATAACTGACGTTCGAAGAATTACTTGTATGAACGTGATGCGTACTCATTTGTTATCATTTCGATCTTATTTACACAACATGAACAACAGGTTAATGAGCACACAAATCGAACCACGGATAAGTATTCAAAGTAAACTTTATAGGTACAGGGAACCAGGAAAGACTATTTGCAAACTTTGCAGCAACTGGGTCTGTTTTTAAATTTCATCAAGCAGACACCCTAGGAATGGAATGGGTGACCCCGCTAAGGAAAGACTTCCTTTATGCAAATTTAATCTCCTCCCCCAGAACTGCTCACGTTACCATTCAGCAGAATGAGGCACAACTTGCAGCTACTCAGAAATTAGATCAGCACTTCAGTAGAGGAGGATTACGCAGCCTCTATAAAGTTTTCATTTTTGTGGTTTCTGTGACCGCCAAGATGAGAATGAAACGTGTTATTCTTACATTAAGACATAAGAACGCGCAATTCATCAGAGTGCAAAAGGGAAAGAATAATTCCAGTTCCCACTCTGTTTTTGTACTGCAGTGTGAGAAAAGGGGAAATGAAGAAATATAATTAGAATTCCGTATAATGATGTAATCGACTAAAGAACTTTACACTTAAATTAATTCCAGTAACAATGACTTCATTATTTAGACACCCACATAAAACCACATAATTACGTATAATTAATTGAATTAAAGGACCTCGGTCTATAGAAAGTTAATGAGTACATGAATTATCGGAAGGGCAAATACTCGTACCTAACAAAAAAAACGTCATTTGACCAACAAACAAATGCCCTTGAGCGTATGAATGTAATGTTATTACATAGGAACCACCGACATGTTTCGGCCACTCA
Organism: Reticulitermes speratus; assembly: GCA_021186555.1. NCBI lineage: Eukaryota > Metazoa > Arthropoda > Insecta > Blattodea > Rhinotermitidae > Reticulitermes > Reticulitermes speratus. The sequence continues at coordinate 9,641,154 of JAJKFL010000014.1, forward strand.
TATGGCCATCTTCAGGGTTGTAAGAACAAGAATAAAATTACAATTATAATGTGTCGGAATCATCCACAGTCAGGTCATATAATTTTGGTTAAATTCACGGTTAAACGAGTGTCGTACAGATATGTATAAAATATCAGAAGATACAAAGTTGTTGTACGTGCAGTACATTGCTGTGGATGATGTACGTAGAAGATAGACGTAGGCGAGCGATGATATAAACAGCACAGTGAACCACCCGAAGTGTGGTTATATTATACAAACCTTTTTAAATATTCTGGGTCACTAAATCGCACTTACGTGATACAATTATGAAACAAAGTACAGGATAACGTGGATGAAAAACTGATGATGTTCTAGACAGATTTTATGAAAACAAACATTGAAGTGCGTGATTTCACGCTTCCGCCGCTATGTAGATGAGACCCTTGAAGACAGGACCTATAGGTTGTCCCAAAGCGTCGGTACAGAATTACCACTCAACGCTGCGTAATATCCCATAAAAGCGCAATTTCCCCAGACTGTAGTAGTCTTGGTTGTGACACTGATTAGTGTGGCAACAAGTGATCTGCACATTCAGGGTGACTCTGAAGATGGAGGAAAATCAGCAGCTATTAACTGTAGGAAAATCAGCAGCTATTAACTGTAGACAAATCAGCAGCTATTAACTGCAGGAAAATCAGCAGCTATTAACTGCAGACAAATCAGCAGCTATTAACTGTAGGAAAATCAGCAGCTATTAACTGTAGGAAAATCAGCAGCTATTAACTGTAGGAAAATCAGCAGCTATTAACTGTAGACAAATCAGCAGCTATTAACTGCAGGAAAATCAGCAGCTATTAACTGTAGACAAATCAGCAGCTATTAACTGTAGGAAAATCAGCAGCTATTAACTGTATTTCTAGCTAAGGACGTGGACCCTTGATGTCCTCGGAACGCGGTTTTGTTTTTATTACATTTATTGTGTTTCCGCACGAGACGATGGACGAAGTTCACGAAGCATACGACTTCAAGTGTGATACTGCACTGTCAAAATCTTAACATAATCATATCTGCCTGCAAGTTTGACAGAACATGGCGCACAAATTCTTTGACCAGCAGAGTTCCCAGACTTGTAACTACTAGACTATGCCTTCTGGGGGTTATGAAACATCATTCTCACAAAGCACAGATGCCACAGTCCATAGCAGAGTTAGGGGTAAAGATGCGGCATGCAACTACTGAAATCGATATCATTAGTTTGCAGACTACAATATCGTCTGAAGACTTTCGAGTCACGAACGGAATACACACTGAGCACCTGCGGAGAAAAATTGATGCATTTGTGCACAGTGCCAAAATACTTCGTCACTATCAGCCCTGTACTTAATCCAAACATTTCTAATCTTCTCATTCCTGGAACACAATATATAAAATACACGAATGCCACAGAATGACGCCTGTCTGGAGTGACGAGCAATTACAAAACAAAGTTCACAGGTTCCAAATTCCTGAATCCACAAATGCCACTGTATTGTGAAGGAATGCATATACCCAGTGCGATTCGGAATGTGGTAGCTGGAATAAAAAGTGTGGGAGGGGGAGCAATGCTGTGTGCCATTCCAAATCTGTTTCACACCACACTGTCGCTGTGGACTACACCAATACGAAATGCGTTATTTACCAGTATACGTATCTCACCTTGAAGAAAGACACAGCTTGAAAGACCTAGGCGTACGTGAGAGAATACCAAACTGCATCTACAGAAATGGATTGAGACGAGGAGTGGATTAATATGGCTTAGGATAGTAATTAGTGACGGGTTCCTGGAAACACGGTAATGAATCTTCTGGTTACACAATAAGTGGGGATTTTGTTGACTAGGTGAGGAACTACCAGATTCTCAAAAAGGAGTGTCCTCAGTGGATTTAATCAGCTAGTATATCATCGGCCTTGGTGTTCATTTACTGTATTATAGGCCTATGTGTGAGAAATATGACAAAAAATTTGTTTCAGAATCACGTACATTACTTACTAAATTCAACCGACAGTAAGTTAAATTAAGCAACTGTTAGGTAAACGTAAAGCAATCCCATTACAGGTCTGGACAGGCCCTTAGGGTTCAAAGAGGTTGAGGCTGCCAAATTTCCAGACAATCGGCACATGAAGGTGGTAAGGTTGTCAGCCCTACGCACCGGCCGCCTTTACCTCCCAGAAAATATTCCTGGTACTCATTTCTGTTAGAGGCTGAGTCAACCCCAGGGCCATATTGCGACCGAAAGGATTATGTCAATGAAAAATTCCAATGACGTCATCGGGAATCGAACCCACGACCTTCCGGCTTGTAGCGCAGTGCCTCAACCAACTGCGCCATCACTTGCCCCCCCCCCCCCCCAACATATTATATGTGGACCAAATAATTATCCTCGATGTTTTATGAATTAAGCGCTCACACGTTCATCAGCAATATTTTAAATTGCAAAATCATTATTTTACATTTTTGCAAGAGCTACAGCTACTTGACAGTGCAACTTTTTAAATTAATATAATGACTTAGATATGACGTAATTATAGCAAGAAATGAAGCATAAACGCTTCACTTGTACAGAAACTGATAGATACGGAATACAAATACAAACAGAAACTAAACTGCAACATGAACAACACATACGCACACATTTGGCTTCCCTACGGCCCGAAGTCCAACGCGACACAGCACCTCTGTTGTGTAAATTGCTACCAGCGTGTCGCACAAACCTGCTACTTTGGGAAACACCTGCGTAAACACACAGTGTCGCAACCCACACCATCACCCTCTCAGTTACTGAAGATAACCTTAAGCGTCAGATCTCCACATAGCAATGACTCCCCATCTCCAAATTAAAACTATACAGGCATGTGTTGTTACATAAAACACGGAAGGTAAGACGTCCACCGATGCTAACAAACTGATCAACTGCATTCCTAAACAAAGTGTTTGCCTTCAGCAACCATCACTCTTTATCTTCATCACATCCAATTGGTTTAAAATTTAAACAAATGTAAAATTACGATTTCAGGTTTCCACAGCGGTGGAGAATCATATTGTGAGCTTCTGAGTCATGACACTGTGCAGTCTGGTAAATGGGCAGCAACGTTTCGGAGGAACATACGGCTTCCATCTTCAGCGAAGATGTTACCGGATGACGTAGGCAGTATATTTCTTAGCTCCAGGCTACACAGTGTCATAACTCCGAAGACCGTAATATGAATGTAAATTAAATTCTACAGAAAGATAATAAAAACAGGCGGTCAGCAGATGCGTCTCTCACAGTCAGACACTCGTGCTTCCACGGTAGTCGCAACACAATACACAACGACTGTTCCCCATTTCGGTAGTAACTCCCAGCCATATGGTTTCCAGTAGAGACCGCAACTTTACAAAATCCATAACTTGTCTTGCCCTTGTAACAGATCCTTGCAGTGGCCCTTTATTGCCGACGCTAAACCCTCGCAGCAGCACAGCAAGCGCTCATCAACGTGTGGCCATTACACATTCAGAAAACATTCTCTTCCGATCCCGCTTATGTCTGTTACTAACACTAACCAATTACTGTACACATACAAACGAAATTTCTTCATCCATCACTGTTAAAAAGGGTCTTATCGCTGATGGAACTCAAATTTAACGTTGTAAATCTATCCAAATTACACCACTATTTATCTTACTTGTAACTAAACTGTACAACGTTTCGGTACGACGACCAGTTTTTTCTTAAAAATCAATGACATTTTATACGAGGTTCATGTAAAATAGCTTGCCTGTGGCTTGCGCAAGAAGAAAGCTAAGATACAGTAGTACATGAGATTAAGAATGAGCTCAGGTTTCGACAGCAACGGAGATGCAGCAGCAGCAGCGAGGATATAGATCTGTTGGGAAACAAACGTTATTTACCCAGAGATTTAGTGGCATAGTATCGTGCAGTATTATACCACCAGTCAAGTCTAACAAACGTAGCGGTAGGGTGGGTAGCATCGCTGTCTACTATTTGGGAACTCAAAACATAAAATGTGAGTAGGAATATCTCCCGATCTGCCAGCGGTTTATCGCCTCTTAACTAAGTCACTCAAGCCAAATACTGGGACAGTACCTAACATTACACCACGATAGCCTACTTTCATTTCATTTCCAATTCATTATCCATACATCACCCAATCATTCGACGCCATTACAGCCTCAGATATTGACAGGGTAGTTAAGTAAATGCATACATCACTCTTCATCCGTCATAGTAACTACATAGTATGTTGTTTGGCTGTGCACATTTTAAACTAATAGTTCATTAGTAGAAAGGGAACTGACAACCGACGCTTCTGTGTTCGACGAATTCGCCACATTCTATCCTTCCGGTACAAAGCTATCGATGTCGGTCTCAGATAAGAGTCAAATTAAATCTGACAATAGAGCATCATTCTATTTCTCGGCGCGACAAACAGTCTCTCACCCGTCTTATTGTTTTAATCCATAATATCAGCAACGTAACTCTCTCCCTCGTCCTCCTGCCCTCTCTCTCTCAACTAACTCACTAACTCCATGGAGCAGCACAGTCCTTCTTGAGAAGCTAACAGGTCCACAGCTAGTCTAGAAATTCCCTGCATTTTATGGAAACGGAAGGTTTATCACAGCATTCACAAGCGCCCGCCACCTGTCCCTTTCCTGAGCCAAATCAATCCAGTCCATGCCCCCCCATCCCGCTTCTTCAAGATCCATTTTAATATTATCCTCCCATCTACGCCTGGGTCTTCTAGGTCCCCCCTCTCACTCTCAGTACATATATCGCTCCATCTTTTCTCTGTCACACACACACACACACACTAATATACACCAACAACGTAAAGATCCATATTTGTAAGACTGAAATATTGCGCAGTCGAAACTCGGCTTCCGCCTTAAAGTAACGGGCCTTTCCAAGTATTAGGGAGTGTTTTAGATCTGTTCTGTACATTATTGCTTTTTACGGCCCTGAGTTGTTTACAGACCCGACTTCCTCGTCTGCCAACACACATACCAAGATTAAACCCATATCTTTTAATAATTACGTTCTTCGACTGAAACAATGCACTACTGAGCGAACAAAGCCAAGAAGCAACACATTTTCCTGTCAAATCCAGCCGGTCTATAACCCATTACGGTCTTCCTTGACAGTGGCGAATGGCCTAGGTCAGCACCAGCATGTCACAGGCACATGACAAAAAACGATCCACTTAAATTCAGTCATAAAGGGATCCGATTCAATCAACCAATACATATTTTGCTTGGCTTAATCGGCGGTTTTAGTTCAACTGCACATATTTCAGTATCTAACTCACAAAAATGTCCGAACACATAAAAATAGCATCTTACGCCCAAATTTCAGTAAAGACAATTTACTTATCTTACATTTCAAGAAATGTTGTTCATCTAAATGCGAGTTGCTCTACAGTACACGGAGCTAAAATGCACCCGGGCCCCATCACCACTTCGTCGTTGGTGAACGAGACTAATTTTATTAAGAGAAGAACTTAATATTTTTATTCCCCGAAGTTGGAAAAGTTCCTCCACACATAATACATTATCTGGAGATGTAAAAAGTTAAGACATATAAAAGTGGCCAAGTGTTTTTCTTCAAGAGAATAGACAATTCTTTCTCAAAGTGATGTATGGTTCGTATTTCAATCCAAACCCTGCCCACAGTGCAGTATAATTTCAGATTACATTTCACGAACCTGACTGACATGTATAAATATACACTTTATAACAAAACTGCACACTCGCACACAAATGCATATGTTTCTTACGATACTGCGTTCCTACCCCTCAGTTCCATAAATTAGTTTACGAAAGTCCAACCATCCGCAACGTGACTGAATTATTTTCGCATCGCACCACAATGAATCAAAATATTCCTCACATCATAACGCAGTCTGTCTTACGACAGGTCCGTAGCCTCTTTCAAAGCGAATTCCCCATAGAGTGCGATATAGTGCTTCCTCATTCAATTTCCAGCATCTTCTAGTTTCCTTACGGTCATCCTGTAGCTGCTTACGTCTTCTTCCTCTTCTTCCCGTCCCATATATCCTTCCTTCAATAACGTGTCTTACAAGTCCGTTCCTACGCAAGATGTGATCAATCCTAACAAATAAAATAAATAAATATAGTCGCATAAACATTGTCACCGCCCAAAATAATGATCAGTCACTAAAGTCAAAGCTATCTAGCCGACAGGATACAGACATATGTATATTACATGTAGCCAGATAAAGACCCCGTCGTATGCTTATTTACACATAAGCCACGATATCTCAGTCGGTAAAATGACTGGGGGTCGGTTTCTAGCCACGGTAAGTCAAGTCTAGGCTTAAGACACAGCCGGTCTCATGCCCTATGGGTACCTGCGTATCTTTCCTCTGGGGTAAGACAACCGGAACGTCTCAATTCCATGCATAGACAGGCTTAATATGATCTGTGCAGCTTGGCCTCTACTGCTCCTACACCTATTCATAGCTTAGTATTTAAGCACTCTTAGCTTTACCTGTCTCACGGTGACACAGCCCATCGCAAGAATATACAACCTATGACACGCGGGAATGGAGTGGCGAAACGAGTCAGCTTTGCACGTAAGCGTATCTGATGCGAGGACATATTTCATACGCAAACGAAAGTCGCTGCAAGCAAAGAGCAGCAAAGTCCTTCATCCGTTGCACAGACTGAACTCTGTTACCATTAATACGTATTATTAAAATGTTTTGTGCCTCTGCTGCAGTCTACAATTTTTTTTTCAATGGCTCGAAAGCCCCTTGGTGGCCTAGGCCGCCTCATTGTTCGAAGCTTCACGATCACACTGGTAGACACACCACACTCGGTAGGACTCCTCTGGACGAGTGACCAGCCCGTCGCAGAGACCTATACCTGACAACACACAACACTCACAAGAGACATACATCCATGCTCCCGGTGGGATTCCAACCCACAATCCAAGCAAGCGAACGGCCGCAGACCGATGCCTTAGACCGAACGGCCACTGGGATCGGCACAATTCTGTTGCTACTCATAATACAATACTTATGCAAAATATATCATTTTTTGTAAATAAGTTTACTTCAATTTAGAAGCAATATCAATCACGGCCTACAATCCCACCTCAAACTGTCCCCAGCTCCAGACCCACTTCTCGCTGCTCAACAATTCTATGGCCATGCTACACGCCTTTGTTACAAATCTATAGTATTTATGTTGCACAGTCTCAGACTGACTCGCTACCTCTGGTCTAGAGCATTAATGCAGCTGGTTTGCGACCGAAACTTCAAACAGAAAGTACTTATGCACAGGGCGTATAAATGAACACTCTATTTAGCAACATCGTGTTGAATATGTCAATAAATTCATCCAAAATCCCCTTTGATGGATCTACATTTATTTACTCTACATACAATAATTAGCTCTGTGATTTATAGAAGGAATTTCCAATTGATTTAATTCCATTACGAGTTTAATGCCATTCCATCAACATAAGCACCAGTCGTACCACTGACTATAGTATTGTAGATGGTCAGTTTGGTCCCGTCAGCTACCAAATTACAATGCCAGATACAGAGATATCCAATATTATTCTGCAAGGCAGGCGTGTGGTCTTAGGCGTTTTTAATATAACAGTGGGGATTCCAGGAAAGTCGCAGATTGTCACAAATACGTAGACAACAAATTTCACACTGCAGTGTCACTTTTTAGCTTGAGTACACCATTTCAAGCAAAATAAGTATTCCAGAGGATACACATGAGGTGGGTAGTTCCCGTCCCAACGGTATGGTGAGTCCCCGCGTCACAGATGGAGGAGACAACCTCCAGGCACGGATAGAAGCTGTGAATATATTGAACAAGCTATCACGAGTAGCCGACAGTGATGGTCCTCCAGCTTGGCTACTGTGCGGGAGAATACAAGGCACAGTAGAAGACCAGAACTTTACGGAATGTTACACAGAGTCTATGACTAGGTTTTATCTTGTGACCACGGTAATGAGGTCGTGGGTTCTACAAAAGGCAGAGATATTCTTGACTAAGAGATTATCAGTTTCACAGGGACGCTACTTCATGGAACTTGTGACTTACTCCAGAGGGCAATGTACTAACTTTCACTTGTTTTATAATCTCAGAATTAATTTCACAAAATGATAGAGATGTCAAGGCATGAAACCTCAGCTCTGAGCTGCGCAAGGAGGGTACAACACTGCCTGCCAGTGGCAACAGCTGCGCAAAGAGGGTAGAACACTGTCTGCTAGTGGCAACAGCTGCGCAAGGAGGGTACAACACTGCCTGCCAGTGGCAACAGCTGCGCAAGGAGGGTACAACACTGCCTGCCAGTGGCAACAGCTGCGCAAGGAGGGCACAAAACTGCCTGCCAGTGGCAACAGCTGTGCAAGGAGGGTACAACACTGCCTGCCAGTGGCAACAGCTGCGCAAGGAGGGCACAAAACTGCCTGCCAGTGGCAACAGCTGTGCAAGGAGGGTACAACACTGCCTGCCAGTGGCAACAGCTGCGCAAGGAGGGTACAACACTGCCTGCCAGTGGCAACAGCTGCGCAAGGAGGGTACAACACTGCCTGCCAGTGGCAACAGCTGCGCAAGGAGGGTACAACACTGCCTGCCAGTGGCAACAGCTGCGCAAGGAGGGTACAACACTGCCTGCCAGTGGCAACAGCTGCGCAAGGAGGGCACAAAACTGCCTGCCAGTGGCAACAGCTGTGCAAGGAGGGTACAACACTGCCTGCCAGTGGCAACAGCTGCGCAAAGAGGGTACAACACTGTCTGCTATTGGCATAGCTATAGCTACCGTACACCTCAACACCATAGCTCTGAGCTCTATGACAGGGGTACAACACTACCCGCTAGTGGAACAGTCATAGCTACTGCGACTCACTGCCATAGCTCTGAGCTGTACGAGAGGACACAGCACTGCTTGCTACTGGTATTGCTACAGTTAGCAAAACTCAACCCGCCGCTCAGGGCCCGTAGCTACAGTTCCACTCCCTATAAAATGGGATTTATTCCCCTCCTGTCTAAAATGAACTAATCTGCCGTATTTTATAAGAAGGCGATATGAAAGAGACTTTAAAAGGTCAAAAGAAGAAACAATCCTGGCCTATTTAAAAAGGTTGATTATGTTCACCTGGACGGACTGAAAAAAAACCTGGGCAAATAACGCGGTCAGAATAAGTCGCTTGGCAGAAATTCGGACGAGTACAAGTCACAGGCACTATCATTATATGAAACTGATATATTTCAGGAAAGAGGACAAGAAAATTATATCCATACTTAAAAACTTGTAGCGATAAACAGAGTTACTCACGCCGGTGCTGGTTTGTTAAAATATCGGAGTGAGGCATCTTTAAGCAGTCGACTTCAACTGCCCGAATTCATGTTTTAAGTTTCCTTTTTCCTTTGCAGCTACGTTTCGCATCGGGATAACAGCGTACCAACTGCCATTACTTTATAAAACTTGAGTCATTTGCACTTCTTACTGTTATCATCGGAGTCCTGCCCATTATAAATATAGTACCTTCTCTCGGAAGTTTTTACCAACATTAAAAACTGAACACAATCCTGCACAACTCAGCTATAAACATTGAGACTATGAGAAATAATGCACAAGCTGATATTACCACTCTGAAACATAACAAACACGATATTACATTATAAACGTTTTGTGTGTGAATGTCATCAGCAGGATAATGTTTTATGAAATGTGTCAATTAAACACTATTGCCTACCGGGCATCTGTAGTTCAATCTGACACAAAACCGAAATGCTATATGGCATGCAAAGCGTGGATACAGGCAGACACTGTGGAATTTAAACGAGGCAGGAAGGGAAATTGTTACCAAATCTGTTTCAATATCAAATGAACACAGAATTCAAATTCCAATGCGTTCATACAATTACTGGGCAATTCCCCAACACTCCCCATGTTCAAAGCGAAGATCCACAAGACAATGTCTCACCTGTAAGCTCATTTTATGAAAAAAATTCTCATACGAACGTTTCACGCAAGACAGATAAACTGCACATAGCGGTGAAATGCGTAACGCTCCTCCATTTCCTGGAAGATCCGGGTTCAAATCCCTGCCTGGATACCGGACGTTACACTTGAGACGTTGCACGGTTGTCCTCAGTCCCTCCAGTCATGTCAGTACAGTACCACAAGGCCACGCTCGCCTTCTTCCACATTGTTTCCAGTTCACTGATCGCTAATAGACCTAGTGTTCGACGCTATATACAGAAGTCAATAACCGCTGCCTTAGATCGCCAGACATTTCTCCATAAGACAGACCGCGTCTACCAAAACCAACGTACATGCCTCCAGCCAGCCTATTTAAACTCACATAACACACGGAACAAATAACGCAGTGTCCGTCGTATTGCTGGTCTACAGTATTTTTATACATCGTCTCTACAATTCACTGTTCAACATGGGTGCAGAAATCATAAAATGAAATCGAGACGATATTAACGAATAAATTTGAAGACTTTTTTAACTCGCTGCTTTTCATTTTTCAAAGACGACCACTGTGTTTCACACAGCATCATTAACACTGAGACATACACCATACAGTTCGATAACGTACCAATTAGAAACCTGTTTCCTAAACTAACTTCAGTATATTGTGTAAGACTGATCGACGAAACAAACCATCAATAAAGAGATCAGTTTCCCAAACCATTAATTTTGCGAGGTTTGTAAATTGCAGAATCACTTCATCTTAAATTATCTGCATGGCTAAATCCATGATAATGAGATGGGTAAAGCGTGTGTAGCATTCACAGGTGAGTCTGCGTGTCTCACACGACTCTCACCATAAACAGCTATATTTCTCTAACATCACTAAATGTTAATCTTGGGGACATGCTTTCGTGCTCCGTGAAGTGAGAAGTGGATTTCTATGCTGAAATTAGACGAACTGCCGTCTTCAAAGGGTAATGCATAAATTTTAATTAGGATTTGCAGGATTAAATACAAACCTGTGCTCTGCTTCGCCAATGTTTTACACATCGACATTGTTCTAGAAACTTTACACATCTTTCACTTCTACATGCTTGGTACATCATGCAACTATCCTAACATGCGAAAAAGGACCTAACGACAAAGGTCTCAGATATTAAAATTTTAGACGGGACGTTTACGAACATTCATTGCAATATATTGTTTGTAAGTTACTGGACGTTCTTTACAAAGTAAAATAGCCTTATGTGCAGACAAAGACTGCATGTCCGTCCGTCCGTCCGTTCGTCCGTCCGTCCGCTGTCTGCTATGTTGTATTAAAGTCTAGAAAGTGTGTTTCAGGCTTCCTTACAGGCGTACAAGAATGTTTACGCTACTTTCGGCATTTACTCTCCGCTTTGGGCGCAATTCAGTGCAAGAGACCTGAGAATAATCACGTTCAGTGACTGTGAGTTAAGTGAAAATCGGCGCTGAGAAGGCCGTACTTTTCTTACGGCTGTAAATGAAACCGCATTTACGCGTACCGTTAGACCCTCGGGCGTAAAGCTCTATAGAGCGCCGGGGTGAAAGAACAATATTTGGCGAAGAGTAGACACTGTGAATCACTTCAGTGCGGAACATTCTGCACCGTTTTGTTCTTCCCTCCTCTTAGGTCCAAGTATTTGCCTAGGCAAATACTTCTCAAACACCCTTAATCTACGATTACGTATACATACATACATGCATGCATGCAACATACATACATATATATACATACATACAATTAATACATTAACCTCATTTTAAATGTTTGCTCTGGAAATTCAACGCTTCAGCTGTGAATACTATCGCACGTTTACGCAGGCCGGGATATCGCAGTCGCTATAGCGACTCGCTACGGGCTGGACGGTCCGGAGATAGAATCCCGGAGGAGGCGAGATTTTCCGCACCCATCCAGACCGGCCCTGGGGCCCACCCAGCCTCCTGTACACGGAGTACCGGGTCTCCTGGGGGTAAGATGGTCGACGAGTGGCGTTGATCAGCCACCCCCATCTAGCGCCCAGGTTAAAAAAAGAGTAGAGTTATACTTCTACGCCCCCTCTGGGCTTTCATGGCCTGTTCTAGGATGTACTTTACCTTTGCCTTTACCTTCAAATTTTTACACTAAGCCTGGTTGATTCTTATAATGCGTTTCACACACACACACTACGTACAAAACACGGAAGATGCTACAGATTTTTTAAGAGTATCCGGTAAAAATAGGCGTAGCTTGTCCGAAACAGAATGCGCAAGTCACTTTCGAAATTAATTCGGACGTACAGAATCAAAACGTACGAACGCCAAAGTCTATAAACGAGACTGCGAATCCTATCAGTGGCAGTGGCACAGTAATGGCGTTTAAGCGTATTGATCTAGAAGGGAAGCTTTGAACCTGCCTGGTACAAAGAATAACGAAAAGCGCTCTTGAAACTTATATATGAGGCATGAAAACCTCAGATATAAATCACGCCGCGTACATTTAATTCTGCTGCTCGGGGAAACTTCCAATTCAGAAGGACATTCGTGTCATTAGGCCCATACAACATGCAGTTCCTAATAACACAAATGCAGATGCAAACATTTCGTAAGTGGACAAACTAACTAAACATCGTCATTTGGTTCTTCTTATTCGGGAGATCCCGGGTTCAAATCCGGTCGCCTATCATGACAGAGCATTTTTATGACCTTCACCAGGGCCTCCAGTCAGATATCTCGATCACAGGCCTACACTACACTAGGCGATGATCGCTGCCTTCAGCATCCTTTCCCACTCATTATTTACTTATCTTAAATAAACCAGAAATGAATCCTAATCGATCATCCACATCATCGCTGTTCATCACCCGCCATATGCCAGTCGATCTGCAAATAATTTGAGCAGTTGATACGCCGTTGGCAAGACAAAATCAGTCCTCGTTTAACGTTGTCCCGTACAACATCTTTTCACTTTAACGCTGACAAATTTTAGTGACCAAAGCATCGTTGCACGTTGCCCGGACTCGGATTAACATTGTTATCGCTGGCAGTTGGCGGGATCTTCAATGGCCAGGCTCTCTGGTATTTTAATTACTTGTTATGCGAAAAAAAAGGGCTCCGTCCTACGCTGTTTCGTTCTACTTTGCGATTTTGAGGTAGGTAAGCGACAGCTTGTATATGACAAAAATACAAACACATGTTCTGTTGTGATGTTACGGCAACTTAATTCCCACTACATGTTTGCTGAGTCCAAGAAGAACTGCTTGACCCTTGAAGATGCGACCGATTGGGTGTCCCGAAACGTCGGTAAACCACCAATCTATGCCGCGTAACATCCCAAAAGAACTGCTTGATTCTTGAAGATGGGACCGATAAGTTGTTCCGAAACGTCAGTAACTAACTACCAATCTACGCCGCGTAACATCCCAAAAGACTGAGGATCTCTTTTACACCACGGAAAAGCCTGAAATCATAGGTGTTTGTTCTTCCCTGAAGAAACTCGGAGGTAATTTCATATTACGAGTAGTTCAAATTTATGTTCAAATTCAAAGCGCCTCCTGCAGTGTTCCCACTCTGATAGCACAAAGGCACATTTCGGTTAACATTTCTGTGAAACAGTCGGCACTCACCACTGCCTAGCACATGCACTAGTAACGAAACTACAGCAGTCCTCCTGGTAAATACCACTTACCATATGAACCTAACTCAACTGTAACAAACACAACAGAGCAAAACAAGTAGGAATCGAAGGTGTAGTAATCAACTTAACACACTGTCTGAATCACAAGCTGGTAAAGCCGAGAGCAGCAACGCTGATGGAACGAAAAACGCGAGCCATTACAAAAAAATAGTGGCTGTTTTCGAATGCTGAGCAGACATTTTAATACACATAAGTATAAACGTTCACAATATAAGTAAAACTCGCACTGTACACGTATTTATTACCGATAAAAAAGATGCAACTTCTTATTTTCGGTCCAATTTATAAATATCATCGAGATGAGAACTTTTTGTGCTGTTTTTGTTTCAAGGGGTACTGATATTCATGTCAGACTTTGAGGTTCTCACACGGGTGTTGATGAAGGGCCAAGTCTTCTACGATATGACGCCGTGTAGATTGCTAAACACTTATCGACATTTCAAAGGAGTTTGGTGCTCCCATCTTCAGGGCGTAAGACATCAAAGAAGATTGTACTGCAGCTTTAAACAGTGTGTGATGAAGTGTAAACAACACCACTGACAAATAAACTAGCACATAATTACAGGATATCTTGCTGAGCTCCCACCCTTACTTCAGACTTCTAAAAAATCTTCCACTTACACTTCTAGCAACCTTTCCCCCACTTTCCAACATAAAACATGCCGCCCTACTTCTCTACAACTTTTCTTTTCTTTCAACACAACTAACGCCGTTATTTCATCTTCTCCCCCATGACAGCAAAGAGGTACTTTCTAAGACAAACCCTACCGTGATAGCACAAAGCAGCCGCTTGTTGTGTTCTTCATTTGCACTCGAAAACACAGGGCTTTAAGACACGCACATACAAAACAATACCTCGTAACTCCATAACGTTACACTAAAACATACGTCTCGACATTAAATAGGTTTATGCAGGCCATTCTTCATTAAAGTATAACAATTCCATGACACTGACCCATTCTGATTGGGATTACTTCTCTAAGCACATTTTTTACATTTTAATACGCACACGCTTATTGGATTATAACGATAATAATCACTGAACCAAATTCTGTGACTAAACGTTTCGGCACACTCGTCTCTAAAAGATGGCTGTCAACAAAATATTGTCAAAAATAAAAAATGGTGCACGTGTTATTACACAACACGTGTCGATAAAATTTTGTGCAAATCCTAACATCACATTTAAAGAAAGCCCGTTAAGTGGTTCTCAAACGTTTGTATGTGGACTGGCAGACGTGACAAAGCGAGAAGGCACAACGCCGAACGTCAGTAGATAACTGTCTCTAAATATCACCTGAGGTTCATCAGAGTGTACTATCAAATACAATATTATTCACATTGATGTTATAGAAAGAGGAGAGGCATACACGAAGAACAACTGTAACTAAATTGTAATTAAACAAGGAAAAACATGCTCTCCTCACACCCACCTATAGGTACATTTTACGTAATTAAGAAAATTAAGTAACACAAGTCGGTTTAATTACGCTTAACAACTAAACTAACCCCACATGTCATGAAGGTCTTAATGCCAGAAACTTAAATGCCTCGGAACGGTACAAATTTCCAAATTTTGAATCTTCGCTGTTCGTTACGAAATGAGATTAAGAATATGATACATAATTATGATAATAAAGTGGAGGCAATTCAAAGTCGGGTAGTTGCGGTGTATTTCCACCACCGGAATACTGGGAATTGCAAAATAGTAGTGGGCTTGAACGTAGGTTGCTCGATACAGTTCTGGAACCGACAGGAAAAGAGACGCGTAACCCACAGGCAGCAACCGATTTGGGATCTCGGAAAGTGCACGCAATCTTTTCTCGGTAACACAGACGCGACCGAAATGTCACATGCCATAGCGTGGGTATGAATATCGAAGATAAGAAAAATACAGAACACTTTGCGGCTATTTCTCTACATTATCTCGACATAAATACACACGTATGTAGCTTCGTTTCTACGCAGTATAGGACAGAGATAAGCAGTCGCTGTACAAAGATACAGATATGAATCCTACGCAACTGCGCTACAAAACTTTACCTTCACACACGACCATGTACCAACTTACGGAAGATTCAAACTCATCTGAACAACAGCCATTTAACAAATATGTTTTGATTTCACACAAAACATGCTGCGTCTCCTTTACAAATATCAACTGGTTAATATTGTTTCAGGCAGGCGTGCACAAATCCCGGTTGCTCAGTCGCCCGGGCAACTAAAGTTTCTACGGTGGCAACTAACATCTTTAGCATAATTACTGCAGTTTCCCCCCTACATATAAAAATGTGTGTCAGTTCACATGCATCGAGCAGGAGGCGCCACATAACAGTGAGGTTCATAGGTCAATCCAGAACTGTGGGACGGAACTTGCTTCATTCCCCCTTCTAAGGCCTAGAATTTGGTGGTGACGCATAGATATTTGGAAAATTCGTGGACCCTTTGATTAAGGAACCAACCACTGTTTATTCCGAGAAAAATACAAAAACCATACATTGTGTGGGCACAGTGCACAGTTATTGTTTACTGGTAGAGCACACAAAAAACGACGTTATAATGCGTTTCCACACAGACTGTAGTTCGTAACGAAAATTTTCAGACTACCGTAATCAACAAACTAATGGATACTGAAGTAATTTGTTCACTGCAGGAAAAGTAAGACAACGAAAACACCAACCAACAGTCCCTACAAATTAAATTTCATGCTGTATGTACGTGCATGTATCGTGAGTTTAAGTCAAAACACCAACAGTCCCTGCAAATTAATTTCATGCTGTATGTACGTGCATTGTATCGTGAGTTTAAGTCAAAACACCAACAGTCCCTGCAAATTAAATTTCATGCTGTATGTACCGTGCATTTTATCGTGAGATTAAGTCAAAACACCAACAAAAGCACAAGATTATTAACAAGTACAAAATGTATTCACAACCCCTATATATATTTCGGCATATAAATTGCCGTCCTCAGGGGGTATTTATCAAAGAACTACAAGTACTGATTGCATCCAAATACGCAATAGTTGGTTTTACAGTAGAAGATTTACGCAGCTCACAGTGTTAAAATGTATAGATGCATGAAATTATAAAATTAAAACTTAAGAGCAATAATACATTATACCTCAAGTAGTGATTATGAATAAGTATGCCATATGAACTCAAGAGTCTACAATATATACAAATACTTTCTACATGAATCGATATTGGTATTAAAACATATAATGGTTTTTTAAGAGAGGTATACTGTACACTATACCTCATCGCACAACGCTACAGGACGGGATCAACAACAGATCAACCACACGCTTCTATGCATGGCCAACAATCAACTCTTTAAAAACCATTGAGGTATAATGTAGTATTGCTCTTAATTTTTGAATTTATAATTTCATGCATCTATATATTTTAACAATGTTAGCTGCGTAAATATTTTTACTGTAAAACCAACTATTCTGTATTTGGATGCAATAAGTACTTGTAGTTCTTTGATAAATACCCCTGAGGATGGAAATTTATTTGACTTAACATATGTAGGGATTGTAAACACATCTTATACTTGTTAACAATCTTGTGCATTTGTTGGTTTTGACTTAAACCTGTCAATTAAAGTCTAGAATTCCAGTAGAAGAATGATACAACCTGCCATGTATAAAACAGTCAAGCTATAATTGTCCAGTTATTGAAACATGCTTTAGTGCTTAACATGAATGTCGTGAATTCGATCCCCTCACTCCGAAAGGCGATAAAACCACTTCATAATGTCAGACAGCACACTGGCTTCCTAAATAGGCCCGAAAAAACGTACGAATATTCAGTATTTACTTCGAAATGTTAGCCGATGAAAAAATAAGCAATGTGTAATTTTAAGAATGCACTTATAAGTCTTTACGAAATAGGGGGATAACTGTAATTTGGGATGTGCGATATAATAGTAACACTATACAGACAAATCACACAAACATGATGTAAGTACGTGAGAATCTGGAGTGAAATGAGAACACAAACAATACCATTCCCGACTGGCGGAAGCCAGTATCAAGAGAGCGTGTTACGTACAGTTTAAAACAACTGTGCATGAATCAACAAAACACTGCGGACTTTCCAGTCACATGGTTCAAGGATTCCAGACTAGGCGGCGACGACACCGACAATCATCACACAGCTGGTAACAAGCCGTCGGCGCTCACTGTACAGCCCTTCCACTAGCAACCGTTCGTCATATTAAAACACGCACACTTCAGTCACCGTCAGAAACCAAAATCAATTAAACGAAAAATTAAAAAAATGAAAATGACCCGTTCTGACCCAGGCTAGGTCACCGCATGGCCTTGCTTGCCCCTGCACACTTGGCGTTACACTGCGACGCGGGCGGTGATTTGGTTGCCTGGGCGGGCAGGGGCAACCCGGACCCGAACGAACTAGTTTGCGGCGGGCCCACGAGGTGCCGCCACCAGTCCAACACCAATACATGATCCCATACTAATTATAGTCTTTGAATGATACAAGGTAAAACCTTTATTGTTTCCATTTTTGGTGTGAATAAATAATCTCCTAGAGAAAAACATAACAATCGAAAAATGTACGACAATATATATTGTAGTGAATTGGACACACATCAAAAAGATTGTTTACTTTGATGGTGTACGATAAAGAACATTTTGTCAAAAAGCACTCTACATTCTGACGTATACACAGGTATATGGTGGAGCCAGTTCGGACCACTTAGGTCCTACCGGTATATAAAAATTTAAAACGGACAAAGGTCCTGCCCTTCTGCATAACCCTCCTGACCTCTTGAAGCAGATACATACAGCGGAGAAAGAAGCTATAAATTCCTTTTCATTCTACGAAGTAGGCTAACGAAAAACTGGCATTTGACAATACAACACGCGAATGGGTAGTTCGAAGAATGGCCGCACGCCCCTACAGTACATCAACAGAAGCGAATTCTGTTAGCTATTTGCGATCTGCGGCATCAAACTAAATATGTCACTCAGAATTTTATATTTTCTGTACTATATAACTCACCACATAGGAACATCGATGAATTTCACAGAATGTAATAAGCCATAACCGTACAAAATGTCACATCACAACAAAACAGCGAAACGTTCATAATATAAAGCTGTTACTCCTTCACTACTTACGCAATATAAAACATGTCACTGCTCACAGGTATCGACAACCAGTACTCACCACCTGTGCATAACCACAGACTGTAGAGCACTCCTGCATTTAAGGGGTGGTTCAGGGTTCGAATCTCAAATAGAAAATAGGATAGCATTACTGGAATTTACATAAAATAATAAACTACCAACATAAACACAAGAAAAATAAGAAAACATAATGCAAAATAGCAATACTAACAACTATACTTAGCATAATTCGATCCCGATGGCCGTGCGGTCTAAGGCGTGGGTCTTCGGCCGCTCGCTTATTAGGATCGTGGTTTCGAATCCCACCGAGGGCATGGATGTCTGTCTCTTGTGAGTGTTGTGTGTTGTCAGGTAGAGGTCTCTGCGACGGGCTTGTCACTCGTCCAGAGGAGTCCTACCGACTGTGGTGTGTCTCAAATGTGTGTGACCACGAAAACTCGACGAAACGAGGAGGCCCAGGCCCATATAGGGCTGGCGAGCCATACAAAAAAAAAATACTTAGAATAATTAATTTAAAAAATCGATAAGCAAAATAGACTTCCATTTAATATACTGATGTCCCTACTGATGGCATTAGACGGCGAGGCGCATCTAGCAGAACAGTTGCGACGTTTGTCAACATTAAACAAAGTAAAGTATCTGAGACTTCGAATCGGCACACGAAGGCCGACAGTTTCCAAACGAGTAGGGGCAAAATTTGAACCATTGCAGACATTAAGCAACAGAAGCGCGTCTAGGTGACTCCTCCAAATACCTAACGTACGAAGTTTCAGGTCATAAACCTAATTGCATTGTGACTGCAGAAACGAAGACGACAGAGGCATAAGAAGCTCCGCTGGATGCACTCAAGCTGATAGGCATCAGTAGACGTAAAGCAACTGCACGCAGCTGAGGCATATTCTAACGTAGGTCTAACAAACGTGCAGCATCATCAGAAGGCCTTGCAGGGAGGAAAAGCGAAAGGTTACCGTCCGAATTAAACCCAAAAACCTAATGGTCTCAGAAAACACGTAATCAATATGATGACCAAAATAAAGTTTTGAGTCAATAAACACACCCAGATCTTTGATGCAGTCAGTGCGTGTCATACAGGATACACACAGTTTGTACTGGAAGCAGAGCAAGTTGGTTCTACTACAGAAGTTCGGCTTCATGAAGTTATAAACGTGCCATCCACGAACACAAGTCGTGTAAGACTAAGTAAGAACCGTCATGAGGGGACTTTATTTCACGAAAAAATGTTGATGTCATCAGCAAAGGGAAGGCGATTTGACCACGCCACCCACGTCAATAATTCATTCATTCATTCTGTAGTGTGTCTTACGACAGGTCCGTAGCAACTTCCAAACGAGTTCTCCAAAGGGTGCGATCTATTGCTTCCTCTTTCAATTTCCAGTACCTTCTCTTTTCCTTAAGGTCATCCAGTAGCTGTTTACGCCTTCTTCCTCGTATTCCCATATTTCTATCCTTCCCTCTAACTTTCTTTCAATCACGTGTTTTAGAAGGCAGTTTCTACGCAAGATGTGACCAATCCAGTTAGACTTTCTTCTTATGTAGGATATTCCTTCTTCATAAAAATACTAAAAAGGAGTGGTCCCAGAACTGATCCTTGTGGCACCCAGATAACACTTCATACGGTGAAGAAACCGCTCCACAGTAATGGACATGAGATATTATGTTGGTCAAGTAACAATGGAACCAGCTTATGTAAAAGCAATTATTTTTCGTAATAATAATAATAATAATAATAATAATAATAATATGGCAACTGAAAACGGTCTATGCAATATCAGTAGTACTATCCACAACGCTGACAACCTTGCCACTTTCATGTGCCAATTGTCTGGAAATTCTGGGAGCCTCAACCTCCTGCAGCCCCAAAGGCCTGTCCAAGCCTGTATAAGGATTGTTTTACCTTTTAACTATCCATAACGGACATTATTCCAAACAAATTACACGAACGTTTATAACTGCTTAATCTCCGCCATAGTCTATATATTCTGCTGCAGAAAGCAGTGATACTCAATACATGGCGCATAGTCAAAGTTTTTGGCAGTACAGTGAATAAGAAGTGCTTGGTCAGTGAGACCGTACTGTTGTGAGAACCGGCTAAACTGCTGTGAAGTAAGAAATGTGGATGTTGATGATGATGATGACGATGATGATAAATCTGCGATAATTTGAAGGAATGGAGAAAGAAACAACTCAACATTTATATTCATTTTTCACAGCGATTGAAAGTGACATTCGTAGCATAAGATGTTCAACATTCGACTGGTTTATGAAAACCTACAAAATCCATTCCACAGACGGGCCTTAAGGATGTGAGCTAACTCATTTTGTTAATTAAATCTTGCTCAGTTCCATCCAGACAACAGTCTGCGTTCTTGTAGGATAAGGAAGGACGATAAATGCTTGCTTTCAACTGAAGTAAAAAAAAGCAAAAGGATTTCCTACGTAAAAAGAAGAAAAGCAATTAGTCTCCATTCCCCTGTTCCTCTTTCTGTCCATTCTTGAGCATATTAAATTACATTAAGAGTCCCAGATTCATCACTCGCTGTGAAGAATCTGAACTCCATAATGCAGTTTGAAGTTACTGCTATCATCAGAAGAAAACCGGGTATGTGCAAATATAAAAGAAAATTTAAAACAAATTTAATGGAGCGGGGTTCTTTTTCAGAACGCAACAGCCACTCAGCTACATGGGGGCGATACAAACGGACTGCGAAAAGATTCGTATACCAGGTACATGACGTAAAAGGAATAAACAAAAACAGGGCAAAAAAGTAATTTCTAGGATAAAAGTTGTTTGGAAAGAAAGAGATCCTAACGAGGTACAGCGCATATAAGCAATGAAGACAATCAGACACAAGTGATCCTTACGCCACAAGAAAGATGCGAGAGAATGGCTACTACACAGTGACGAAAAGTCTGTTATTTGATGACAACGTATGCACTGCAAAGTTCGTATACATCTGAATGTGTGTAAGTTTACCATGGATAATGAAGCGGTGGATATATACCAAAAAGAAATTGGTAAATTCCGGTAATATTGTAGCATGACTTTCGTCTCGAGCAGTAAGAGTGGTTGGTTCGACGACAGAGACTTCAACTGGTTACCTAGCAACTCATACGTTCTACCTCAGTTAAATCTGCTCGTTTTATGCGACTGAATTGTCAACTTACCTCGCAGTTTTTTCACGCATATATAAAGAGACATTTAAATAAGTCGTGTAGCACTAAGCCGTAAGATGAAACGAAGCAGTTCTGAGCAGCAGGGAGTGGAAAAAGTGAATGTTTCGAATTGGAATCTCATTGTGAATTTTTTTAATGTCTTTTCCACATTGGAACAGAATTAAATTATCCTACGAGACGTGCAAGACAATTACTTTTAGGATCATTAGGCTTTCGTTCTACGAATTTGTAAGTTACATCCCCACTTTAACATCGTACGCTTAATGCTCGATGAATTTAAACACTTAACTGAACTTAAGTGAAAGAAACGTATTTACTACATTCCGCTCCTTAGAGTTTACGGTTCAAAAGTAGAGTACGGAAAAGCAGACGAATTCTTGTCCTCTTGTGTTTGTTTATTTATTTACGTGACAGTATCTGAACCTGCATAATGTCGAATGAACCGTACTAATGTTGCGGTAGAACAGCTCGTACATGTACGCTACATTCTGTAGCACGCACATATAAATATATACTCGTAGCTGTTCAGCATCTTGCGACTCCTGTTTCATACAGCTTACTTAATAGAACAAAATGCAAAATTCATTTTTTAAATTCACTCCTTACCCTTTCTATTATGCACGATAGCCACGACGCATAACGAAATAAGCAAAAATGTAGTTTTCTGAATGCTTTTTCTAATCTTTACTCCCAATATCTTTTTAATTACACTAGGTAATTTGAGTATTATTACTTATTATAGTTTCAGTTACAAAATTATTGACAAAGAAAGCAACAATTTCCCGGCATAATAGGTAATACTGCGTCTATAGAACAGTCTAATATTCGTGCCTGTATCTGTATACAAGCTAGGCTATGGGCTAGACAGTCCGGGGTTCCAGTACCGGTAGAAGCAAGGAGTTTCTCTCTTCTCCAAAACCTCCAGACTGGGTATGGGGGCGACTCAGCCTCCTATTCAGTGGATACCCCGTTTCTTTCCCAGGGGTAAAGCGGCCGGAGCGTGATGTTGACCACTCACCTCCGTATAGTGACGAGGTTAAGAATGAGTGGAGCTATACCTCTACTCCCCTAATACGTCTTCATGTCGTGAACAGGGACCAACTTTACTTGTTTTTTACATCGAAAGCTGAATAAATGCAACGATGTCTTCTAAGCATAAAGCTCCCAAGAGAATATTCATAATTTACTTTCGCCAACTCACATTCTGCGTCGTTTCTAAGAAACAAACCAATACATTAGCGACAGCAAAATCATGCAAAACAGACTCCCAAGACACCCACAGCGCCTACTGTTATTTCTTGAACAAACAACACAGATTAAGCCTCCAAGTACGGCCATTTGTATTAGGTTTCTCTCGTAGTGTCTGGAACCGCATTTCAAATTAAACATTCCATTGCTGCGTACGTAAATGTCACGGCGTTATACAATATGTGCAGGCCTACCACACAATGGCATACATTTCCTAAGCATAACAGACATCAGTACGATACAACATTATGTTTCAAACGTTCAAATGTTGTCAAGAAAAATGTAAAAAGGAAACTTTGTGGACCTGTTTGATGTGTTTCCAGAAACAGGTGCCAGCTCCTAGTGTTAACAAAGCATCAGTACACTAAGACCACCAATACCATCTCACAGTCTCTTAGCTATTGTTCCTTCTTGCACATTCATACCGACGACGGTTATGCATTACTTGGACTTAAGAGGAATTACATTTTCTGCTAGCTGGATAATGACGAATGTCATAATGCTCAAAAGAATTATATTCAAATCTCTTATACAGAATTCCACCCAAATCGATTTAAAAAGTGTAAAGTAAAGACAGAAATTCAGTTACACCCCTAAGTAAAGTAGGCTATGGCTTTCACTGCATCGATTTTCACGAAACTCGCAATCACTCGATACATTTTTTGCGGATATCTCTGCGCCGAATTTCATCCAAATCGACTGTCACTGCGCCGATTTTCACGAAACTCACAATGACTCGATAACGTTTTTGCGGATATCTCTGAGCCGAACTACATCCAAATCGACCATCAGTGCGCCCATTTTCACAAAACTCGTGATTCCTCGACAACGTTTTCAAACATCGCCTACAACACATTTCATGAAAACCTAACAAACGGTTTAGTCGCTGATACTAGGCCACAGTGGAGGTGGTTGTCACGTAAGGCGTTTTACACTTCGTAAACAACGCCGAAAGCCATCCTGAAATCCTGCGTATTCCCGGTTCTATCATACGGCGACGAAACGTGGTCGCTCACGGAAAAAGAAAGGAGGATGCTCCAAACTTGTCAGCGGAAGATGGAACGGAGAATACTGCAAGTTGTATGGAGCGACAGAGCGACGAATGATGAAGTAAGGCAGAGAACGAACACGAAGGATATCGTGACAGTGGCTCACTGTCTCAAGTTGTAATGGGGAGGCCATGTAGCAAGAATGGACCAGCGCAGATGGGCACACGCTACATCTGTGTGGGACGTAAGAATAGGCGAAAGGAGAACTGGGCGACCGAAGACAGATGGGCAGACACGTTCAAGAGAGTAGCAGGAGGACAGTGGTCACAAACAGCCAAAAAACGGAGCGAATGGAGTACACTCACACAGCATCCGTAAAAATGCGACATCTCAAGGAATAGCACACCTAATGATAAAACACACGAGGTCTCCCTGGTTCCAACAGGAAGCCGTTGCCCTCATGGGATTAATTAGGCTTACTTATATATGATTTATTTATTTACTTAAACATCGCCTAAGAATGGACATCAAGGGGGTACCCCATATACATATACACCACCCGATAGATTCTGCCTGCCTCAGCGTTCGTAGCAACTATTATTAACAGCATCTATTCCTTTCCGAAGAAAGATCACAATACGAATTTCATAGTACAGAAAACAAGAATACACGACAGTTTCCAAAATGCCTGATGTTTTTAAATAATGAGTTAAAATCGACCAATTTATTCGTGACTTAAGGCTAGTTACTCAGTCGAGGAAATTGGGTAACACGGGCGATGTAAATAACGTTACGACTGAATTATTCTGCAGTGTACCGCACCAACATGCGAAACTTTGGGAGGCAGATAACGCTTTAGCTATATCGTTCTGCAGTGTACCGCACCAACATGCGCAACTTTGGGAGGCAGATAACGCTTTAGCTATATCGTTCCTCGATTATAGACGACTTCAATTTCAGGTATAAAACCATGTTGCGTATTAGCGAGGAACTATGGAAAACTAAACAATGGAAAATACTCATTTCAGACCTCATTACACAGGAAGATTGAGTGGCCGAACTTGTCTTCATATGCAGAAAATAAAGCATACCTTCAAATACTTTTCCTGCCGTTCCATTTCCGACTATATAAATTGGTTCCTCGCTTCATGTCGTTCGAAATTTATGTGCAAATGTAACGATATATACAGGATGTTTCAGAACATTTTGCCTGGACGCAGTAACCACTATTCATCTCCAGATTCCCCCCACTTACACCACTTGTCGCGGACAGTTCAAATGTTGCCAACTGTTCACACTGATCGTCGACGTGATGCCAATAGAAGTAATCACTGCTTGTCTCCTCAAGCCGGTACAGATTACGGCGATAACAACTCACAAAAAAAGGCTCTTTTCCGATATTGTACGTGTTTCTAAACGACTACAAGCTGACTGCTGAAAGCTAAACGACCTATGCCATACAACAGCGGCCACAGCGATTGAAATTTGGGCTGACTACCCGTAAGGCACATTCTACAAACTAACACGCTGGGACACAATAAGGAACAGACCTTAAACAAAAAAGTGTACAGAAAACAATACATCTGCACAGCCACAGACGTACGCTCCTCTGTTATGATGCCCCCAATAACCACAAAACCAAACCTGAAAGTACCCATAATATGGACTTCTGGGTTATGAGACCAAAGTTTTGGAGGAACATATTGTATTCACCTTCAAGATACAGGATGGAGGCAGTGCGTTCCTCCACAGGTCACCACCTACCAACGATTAAACCATTTATAATAAAGATTCGCGGTACATCTGCTGTCTTGACGGCGTAAGTTCATATTTCATTCAAAACAACGTCACTTTCACAGTTCGGAAAGACACATTTCATCACGCTTTGATAACGGGTGTAGTAAATGCATTTGAACACGCCAAGCGAGAATAATATGACAATACTACTAGTAATATGATTCTGAATCGTGTGCTACGGAAATGATGTGCATGTCATCGATAGGTTTCACAGATAGTTCGCGGAAATTGCCCGAACCCGCAGGCACAGCCAATGCAGCCCACACGACCTGCCAGTTACCGCCGACTCTAAACGCCTGACGTGTAGATTACAGCAATCACGCACAACACACAAGGTCTAACGAGCGGGAGCGTTGAGCTACAAGTAACGGGAGAATAACACAGATAGGAAATGCAGTCTAGAACTGACAACACGCACACTTCATGTTAAGGCACCTTCTAAATTACTGTTCACAAATTAACATTCACAAATTGTAAAATTTTTAAATGCTGCGGCCTTGGGGTAACCAAGGAATATAGAAGACTAGAATATTACATAAGGAGGAATTTATTAATTTACAAACTTCATAAAATTTTATCGAAATATACACAGCTGAAACGATTATGTAACAGTGACATGAAGTGAGGATTTTACGCGACACGTTCGACAGAAAAACCTGATCAGTAAAAACCACTTGCGAGACCAACGCACAGCTGGGCGTAGATAAGCGCAATAGGTAGGCCTACATATAAGTTATATTCAGTTAAAGCTATCCCATTACATGCCTGGGCAGGCCCTTAGGGCTCCAGGAGGTTGAGGCTACCAGTATTTCTAGACAATCGGCACATGAAGGTGGTAAGCTTGTCAGTCCTACGCACCGGCCGCCTTTACCCCCCAGGAGATATCCCTGGTACTCAGTTGTGTTTGAGCTGAGTCGACCCCACAGCCATCGTGCGGCCGGAAAGATTAAGTCAATGAAAAATCCCCATCGGGAATCGAACTCGCGACCTTCCGGCTTGTACGGCAGTGCCTCAACCAACTGCGCCACCGCGTATCCCAGTACGTTTTTCCTTAAGATCCATTCTAATATTTTCCTCTCTAATACGCCCCTACATAACACAGCTGAAACACCATATTGCAGTTTTTACGTTAGACGCCCCGGGTTTCATTATCACAATAGCCATATATCATTTCTGAGGACGTTCGCGTTCTTCTTCTGTCTTTGCAGACAAATTACATGACAGTACCGTAATCCTTTCCAGGCCGCGTTGTTTTCATCTGGGCTGTTCTGAAGTAGCTTTATTGGTGGTGGGCTGTTCTGAAGTAGCTTTATTGGTGGTGGGCTGTTCTGAAGTAGCTTTATTGGTGGTGGACTGTTCTGAAGTAGCTTTATTGGTGGTGGGCTGTTCTGAAGTAGCTTTATTGGTGGTGGACTGTTCTGAAGTAGCTTTATTGGTGGTGGGCTGTTCTGAAGTAGCTTTATTGGTGGTGGACTGTTCTGAAGTAGCTTTATTGGTGGTGGGCTGTTCTGAAGTAGCTTTATTGGTGGTGGACTGTTCTGAAGTAGCTTTATTGGTGGTGGGCTGTTCTGAAGTAGCTTTATTGGTGGTGGACTGTTCTGAAGTAGCTTTATTGGTGGTAGGGTGTTCTGAAGTAGCTTTATTGGTGGTGGGCTGTTCTGAAGTAGCTTTATTGGTGGTGGACTGTTCTGAAGTAGCTTTATTGGTGGTGGACTGTTCTGAAGTAGCTTTATTGGTGGTAGGGTGTTCTGAAGTAGCTTTATTGGTGGTGGGCTGTTCTGAAGTAGCTTTATTCGCTTCTTCTGTTTCATGGTGGCGAGTTACAACTGAGTTGAAGATAAGCCGCGGTGCGTAGCAGCACGTAGAACTGGCAGCATGTGGCATGACAAGTCCGACTTGGTCCTGTACTAATTTCCTTCACTGAATTTTAAATCACTAGTACAGACAGTCACGACTGTAACTGACATTAGACTTACAAACTAATTGGCCCTTTTGCCACGAACATGATAACTGGGTCCCTGTTACCACGGCACGGCGCATCCTCAGGTTACGGATGGAGGAACCGCCTCCGGATATGGAGGGTAGCTGCGAATATACTGAATAAGCAGTCACGGACAGCCGACAAGGGGTGGTCCTCCAAGTTCGGGGTTGGGGGAGGTGCTAACAATTCCTCACCGTAAAAACTTACGACATTCCGAAATAACTGGAATGCTCTGGTTCACGATACGGACAGATAGCTTGCGCTTGTGAATGCGGTAATGAACTTTCGGGTTCCATACAATGCAGGAAATTTCTTGAGTAGCTGAGGAACTGTTAGCTTCTCAGGAAGGACTCTGCTCCATGGAGTGAGTGAGTGAGTTAGTTCGTTCGTCAGTCACTCAGTTAACCAGTTAGTTAGTCAGTTAATTAGTTGCACGAACACAGCTGAGCATTATTACATCATCACTCATAACTAACACACGCTACAATTTAAAAGCAGTGTCTCGAAACATTGGCTATTACAAAGCAACCAAAATCGTTTGCCACGTCACAACTACAGTACATCGCCTAGTAATATACTATACTATAGGCCTACTATTCCGCACTGTAAAGAATAAATCACACCCATCGCAAAAACCGTCAACCGGTCATTATGTTATTCAGTGCTAATAACAGCAAGTCACCCTCGCACCTCTGTGTAATTAATAGCGGCACATCACTGCAGCGGTGGCAGCACTGTATTCCAACAAATTACGTGTTCAGCTTCTCGATTCCATTAACGGTGACAGTCATGTGCTATTAAGGCAAGCCACATCACGATTAATTCATATTCGCTAATCCTCAGTTTAGCACTGTAACAGTGCGTCATTTCAGTAGCCGATGACATCACTTCCTTCCGCCAGCCGCATTTGTAACACAGCACTATTGCACTGCAGTTTATTAAATTATACGTACTGTGCTCAATACGACTGGCGAGAAAATGGCCACTTCTACGCATACAAGCTGTACTCCACATTTTGGATGGGGCACGTATTATGTAACACGTGGAAACAAATTGATTGCATTATACTTTGCGGATGAACTTACGTTCTGTAATAGATACACATAAACTGGCTGCAATCTACGTTTCGGATAGAACTTTAATCTGTAACGGATGAAAACAAATTGGTTATATTCTGCATTATGGATGGAGCATACACTGTGCAACTGACGCAAGCAAATTAACTGCGTTTCACGTTCAGGATGAGACTTCAATTTGTAACAGACGAAAACAAATCTGCTGTACCGCAAGTCACATGGATCTTGAAATCTGCAGCAGGTGAAAACACACCTGTATTCCACGTTGTGTACTGAACGTACAAAATACAACACGCTGTAATTTATTTAAACGTATCGGTTGCATTCGGCGTTTTGGACGGAACTTGCATTATAAAACTAATTCAGACAATAAGTCACCTAAAGACGGTAACAGAGCCCACTCCCGAAACGTCGTGTATATCAAGTGAACTTCAGCCAGTAGACAATATAATACTGCTTTTTTTATTGAAGTGCCCCGCAGCAGATACTACGGAGGCACCGCAGCCTTGAAGGCTTACTGTGCAACCCTGTGATGACGATGAGGTTTTTTTCCGCTTTTCCATTTTAATGGAGCACCGGTGGAATGAAATTGACAGGGGAAAACCTAAGTACTCGGAGAAAAATCTGTCCCAGTGCCACTCTGTCCACCACAAATCCCACATGGACAGACCCGGGATCGAACCTGGGCTTCCACGGAAGAGATCGGCGACTAACCGCCTGACCCATGGCACGGCATATAATGGTGTTACAAATAGTGGACTTTATTACAAAGCTTGAACCACTTCATAGGCCCTGTGTGAGAGAATGTCTAAATGCATAAGCCCTATTAATGATCGTCTGAAAAAGCGACGACAAATTTACTGTCTACATTTCGTACTAAGAAAGTGGCCTGTAAATGTAAACTTGACTTATATTTAGAGTTAAAATGTGAACTGAATTATTCTTATGTATGTCGAATATGTAACGAGCTGCAGTGAAAGACATGACGTCGGTCTTTGGCACTTGCAGTACGATTGCTTTGTAATAATTGGTTTGTATCTGAAATTATTGTTTTGTAGGCCAGTGAGGTGCTCGGACTCGCAACGGAACGCGCGCACAGAGACTTCGGTACACGCCACATGTTTACACCTTTATGCTTCACGACTTACGCTGTAGTGTATTCACGTATTTCGGATGAGACGTTACCCCTCAACATGCAGCCCGGTTTCCATGGTGACAACGGATCGCGCATTGCGGGGGGCCTGTGTAGCTGTGACTGCGCCGATGGACCACGAACTGAGAATGGCCTACATCACTGTAGGCAGCCTTGTGGTGTGTAATCTTAGTATGAAGACCGTGGCTGTATAGGGACTGACAACGGCACGCAAAACCTTGTTTCATGGGAAAACCTCGACGCTGGATGGAGGTGAAAGATCAGTCTCACGCCCCGGCCACTGTGTCCCGGGGAAAGAACGCCCGTTACCCACTGAATATGAGGCTGGGTGGGCGCCAGAGCGCGCCTGGGTGTCATGTGGAAGACAGAAATCTCTTGGCCCTGCCAGGAATCGAATCCCCTGCAGCTAATAGCCCAATCACTATACTGGCTGCGTTATCCCGGCTCAATATTTAGTGGAGAGTGCAAATTTTGGAGTTTCTCGTGATGCAGTTTTATCCGCCTCCTGTCACTTCTTCCTTCTTAGGAAGAAATATTTCCCTCAGCACCCTGATCTCAACACTCTGTTTTCCCTCAATGTAAAGGACGCCGTTCACACCTGCAGGAAACAACAGGTATGGCCTTTACTTTCTGCACTTAGCAGACGGGAAGACAAGTGATTGCGAACTGAGTTGTGGCCTTCGGATTTGGACTGGTGACGAGCAAACACATTAAAGCATATCTGTATCTGTTTAACATTCAGAAACTCTTCAATCTGAGCACAGAGTTTACTTACCGGCTACCTATGATTGTCTTGAAAGAAAGCGGTTACCGTCCTAACCAGCATTAAGAGCATGACCTATGTAATGCAGATGCAATGTTTTCCGAAGTGCAAGACTGACTTCTTAAATAATATTTAGACAAACTTCAGGCTCCTAAAGATTGAAGATGATTCGTTTCAGGCATGTGTTCGTCTTTAAACATCTCTTTCAAGATTATCTCTCCTGAATTTGATGCCACTGAATCGTTCAGTCCCATGCAAAATATAGGTTCTAATTTGAAATTAAATTCTTACGGACCGTTAAATGTAATTCAAGCTCTAAATACGTAGTTCGATCTTGTAGCTACGTAACAGTATCGCACTTATCGAAATGAAACGGGGAACATGCAGTTTCTGCATAATGTTAGGGGGGGGGGGGGACATTACACTTCTGTAGCTAAAGCAAAGCTAACGCAAGTGGGGTGTAGCTTTTCAAATGACTATTCAGTCCTCCTGAAAATCAGACAAATTAACTGCATAGAGTCACCAGTGTCAGGATTTTAAACTCCAATGAAAAATCAATTAGAATCGACTGATAATTACTGCTTCACTTGTTCTGCTCGAGCGTTATTCGAGACGACGAAGGAATCATCTGTATCGAACAACCATATCCATGTGCCACTGAGACTCCGACCGCGCATGCTGCGCACGTTCGCACAGCGTTGTAATTATTGTACGTTCGCTCGTTTTTAAATTCTAAACCTAAAGACTTACGGAAGAAATACACTGGCAATAAATGACAATGAAGAAACAGCTGAACATCCCGCACATAATACAACAGAATGCATTCTGTGGGTGATACAAGCTAAGGCTGAAGAAGCAGTTGAGCATCGAGCACGTGACACGAAATAGCACAACCTGAGGGCAGCAGTCTGATGGTTAAAATTAACGCTTCGTTCGCTCAAATAATAAAGACACGACCGCTGAAAGAGGCCCTGGGGTGGTGCTGTGAATATTACTGGTGAGTACGTCACTAATCGACAGTAATCGACAATCGATTGACACTGATTGTTATGGATTAGAATCGATCTGTATCGATTGACATCGATTATTATCTATAGTTACAGTGTTGCGGTGGATTATCGTGCTAATATTATGGCGGCCCGTCATATAAGAAATACGAAGCTACAGAATGTTCCACTTAAAACCGGCCCCCTTGCACAGCGAAATCAAGAAAGCGGGCTGGTCTTAAGTAAAACACCCTGTAGTTTTAAATTTGATGGTTCTGCCAGTCACTCAGACGACACGCAGAGTATCAAATGACGCGACAATTAGTGAATGATGAATCCGAAAGGATACGTAAGTAAGCGGTTGTGACGTAATGAGAATTAATGTGCTGGAGCGTGCTTAGACGAAACGAAGAAGACTACAGAAACCCTCAGCCATGACCACTATAATGTAGTGATATTTATGGTATAATTAATTAATTAATGTGAAAACCAACCACCCCAGGTTAAACGAAATGTTGTAAGGTATGTGTAAGTTGGATATTGTGAAAACCAGGAAACAGTGCAAATTGTTGAGCCAGCATGTAGGTGAAGAAACCTTGCAGAGTTTATAAGGAAATAATTATGGTGATCAAAGGTGGTTGCGACGCTTGAACGAGGTCGCTAAACGGCAAAACGCTGACATCGGTTGCGAATGCGAATGCGGAAGACTACGAATATAAAAGGTTAGCCAAAGGTTGGGGAGGGGGTCTTTTCGTCTTTTGACATCATTCTACGTCGACCGTCGTCGTTCCGCTGGTTACCGAGACTGAGGGGTGTCTCGGTCACGAACCACGAGGGGACCAGATCATCATCATCATCCCGAGGGGGGACCAACCGGTCCAAAGATGGAGTCCAACACAGCGCTGCTCATAATAACCATCGTGTCAATTTCACGAGGTAGGAAGGTTTATTTTTCGAGACACTAATGTCCCTGGTGGTTTGTTTTGGTTTGGTTTGGTTTAGTTTGGTTGGTTGGGTTAATATGCGGAACTAAAGCAAATATGCCGTTGTCGCCTCGTCCTTACTAATGTAAAATAATGTAACTTTTTTTGAATTAATAATATTGTTTTTTGTAGATTTATATATACAGCATACTGCTCTTTACCCCCTTACGAAACCCATTCGCTCCGAAAACCCGAGAAGTCAATCGTAGAGACCGACCTCCCGCGGCCTCTGCGTCCTTTTTATATTAAATACATATACGGGAGGTGGTGGCACGCTACCGGATCGGGTTTCGGGACTCCAAGCCCTGACGCCCGGTTCTAAGTTAATTGCGCCCCAGGGAACGATCGTTCGAATCAGTGGGAGGTTCGAAGGATCGAACCTTGCGGCACAACAACCACTGATCTGCGTGACGAGACCTCAAACCGGGACCTACCAATGCGAAAGCGGATTGTAAC
The DNA here is from genome assembly GCA_021186555.1 of Reticulitermes speratus. Taxonomy (NCBI): domain Eukaryota; kingdom Metazoa; phylum Arthropoda; class Insecta; order Blattodea; family Rhinotermitidae; genus Reticulitermes; species Reticulitermes speratus. The sequence continues at coordinate 9,674,622 of JAJKFL010000014.1, forward strand.
CACTCGACCGGGACCTTCCGCATATCCATTTATCGACGTTGACATTCATACTTACTTTATTAATTAGAACCTGAACTACAGCCGCCATCACTGCATCACACGAACCAAAACCGTGGGTGAAATAAACGCCCCTAACATTTCAGCCTGACTGTACCGTCCATTCAGTGGCCATACTCCACTTCTAAGTGGCTACACAAAGCACGCCGGTCTCGATTTGAAGACAAAGGCAACCATGTAGAAGAAAGAAGGAGCCCTCTTTAGTGCAATGTAGGCCAAGAAAAGAAATGGTATAGTTGCAGTTTAGCGCTCCATTAAAATATACAATGCAATTATAGCTTCCATTATCGAGTTCAGGTCTCACGAATGTATTGTAACACAAACCGTGCCAGGATCACTAATGGAGTTTAAGCCCCAGTGTCCTTATACACAATACTGAGGGTAGGAAAAGACAGCGTCATGTTCCTGGCTCTAGTACCTTGCGGATAATAAATATCAATACCACTTTCCACTAATGTGGTACATTTCAAGATTCCAAAAGATAAGACCTCATTAGTGGAAAAGAAAACTGTTCGCTCTCCTCACAAACGTCACCACAAACATTAGTAGAGTAAGTCGGCTAAGAGGCGGTCAAAATAACATGAACTAAAGAGGGGGTCACTAAATTTGTGGAAGGGAGTAACCAGTTCCAATTTTGTGTTTGGCTTCAAACACTTGGCGCAGGGAAATGCCTACACAGTAATATAAAATGTTCTGTTTCTCGCAATGCACAAACTTCAGTGTTTCAATTAAGACACTGAAGTCCTCTACTATTGATTACAGTATTTACAGATCCGTGAAAGCTAGCAACGTAACTTAATATCCGTTCCTTTCGTTCGCACGTCGTCAAGAAATTCTTTCTTCTGGACGCACTAAGACGCTGCAGAGCTGCGTCATACTGAACGCTCTAGGACAGTGGTTCCCAACCTCAGGTCGCGACCCAAATCAGGGTCGCTGGGGGTCTGACGTAGGGACGCGGGAGCGTTTTATGGAGAAATCGATAATTATGAAAACAAAATAAAAATTTATATGTTCAGTATTTTAGAAGTTTTTATTTAGAAGTAAATGATTTGTCTAACCAGCACATGTATGAGTTATTTAAATAAAGATTTGTTTCTTGCATGTTTTGTGTATTTAATAATGTCCAAAATATATTGGATTTGACAAGTAACATTAAAAATTTATTATTTTTTTAATAAGTGGCAATATTATGTAGTGTTCAAGAAAAGGCATTAGTATCAGTTCATTTACAGTAAATATCACTGACTATTGCCGTTTCCATGGTAAGGTCGCGGGTCACATACCGTTTGCTACTTTAGGGTCACACACATAAAAGGCTGGGAACCGCTGCTGTAGGAGTTAGAGCCAGTTTATTTCAAAGTGGGTGTAGTTTGCCGGCACTCCTCACTGACAGCCCCCGCAAATAATTACAAGCAGATAGGTCCTTCTGAGCGCAGAACATCGTGTGAGACTTGAGGTCCTCACGGCGGTAACATTACTACAGTTATCTGGGGTGTGACGCTTGCACAGTTTTGTAGATGGGAACCATCGTTTCGGACAAACCTGCTACAGTGAATAGAGTCATCTTCAGGTTTACCTTTCCCTAATAAGGTGCATAATTTGAAGGAAATAATGCGGTATTATAAGCCCCAAAACTTACAGCTGGCTAAATTTAATACACAAACAGGCGCAGGTAAAATACATTTATACTCGTTAGGTCTAAAAATGAAAGAAAATTTACACGGGCATTCTGTCTGCACATCTGCCTGTTTATTTTTCTGCTACGTTAAGCATTTTTCACAGGAACCTAAACTACTAGCAGTATTCTTTTCTCTTTTATTACAGTCTGTGAAACTCACAAAAAAAACCTGGACATGTCCCACACCGAACATACAAGCCCAGACACTTCGGACGATGTGTATATATTTGCATAATTTGAATGGGATATAGAACTGTCACTCGAGCACAAAACAGCCTACGTAGGCCTATAATGTTCGCAGTGTATGTGATTTCAGAGTGGCGTAATAGCTTCAACAGGGTATTTGGGAGTTAGCGAACGGTAAAACGATGAGAAGGCAAAGCAATAGGCTGCTAAAGCAAGTGACGTAGTTATTCCTCCGTGGACCCACACTAACAATGACTTGGCGTACCACTGTGACTTACCAGATACCCGCATAACGCCCCCCGTCACACTCCCATTCCCAACCTTCACGCCGCCATAGGAGTTGACCACATACAGACAAATACACTTCATCTTGCCTCCAGTTTTTATGCCAAATGCCATCTCCACCCTAATCCACTGGTCGGTACCATTGGTAACTAAACCCTGACTGACCTGACCGCCATGTATAGGCGGTACAAGCATAAGCGACCTAAGCATATACTGCTCTAAGTAGGGAGTCTGTTGTGGTAGTGTTTTTTTTTCAAGATTTTTCACTGCTGTCCATGATACATATACTTCTACATTCCTGTTTTTTTCGATTTAGTGTCCATATGTAAATTGGTAAACGGAACAACGTGTTACCCGTCTGCCTGTTATATGAGTACTTGAATGAAAATAAAGCTTTATTTTAAAAAAATACCCGCATAACAGTATTTGAGTGTAAAAAGTACTCGCACCTGCGTTCGTGTCTTCCTCGTACGAAACAGCACTGTCAGAAAGGAAGTGATGCAAGTTAAACACTCTCAAGTTTGACTTACACCAAAATTACAGATGTTTTCTCCTACCACGGTATTAAAGGCCTACGATCAGTTCTTATGACAATTACAAGTATGCTACCTTGCTTTACGCAGTGGCGCATAAGCGATACAGAGTTCATTCCGCCGAATTATCCACTTGGTATACATTACGATTTAAGGCCGTCTTACCGAGCACAAAATATATAAACCGTATCCGTTAATGACTGTGTTAAGACTGACGTCAGGCGTACTGCTGCACTAATCACCAGCGAAGACTTTTTAACAGAACCTAATTTCGACTACAAATGAATCAAACAACACGTTTAGAGAAATACGACCGGGCAGTACGATTTATTTCATACATAAATATAAAGTATTTTATGTCTGACCAGTGGTGAAGACAGAGTGTTGTTTTATCAAATTATTTAAAACAAACAAATGAACGCAATGAACGTTACTTGATTCGTATATGCGATGTTGGTACTTTAAGTGCATCATGCATAAGCAGAATAGGTATTTCCAGCCACGCCGCTTGAATATGTTATTCTCAGCACGCCAAATCATGCAACTTGTGCTATATAGATCCACCCGACAATAAAAATTGGAACGGCTGTAAAAACTTAAATTAACGTGAAAGATATTCGTGACATGTACAGTTCTGTCAACGTTCATAAACGAGACAAAAGATCGTAATTTTGCTGTGTTTATGCTCATTAGGTGGAATTCGAATTCAATCCAGTAATTTAATTTTGGACCGGACATACCCTGAAACTGGTGAAATGAAAGGCATGGGAAAGGAATACGAAAAAAATAAGGAAAGGAGATACCTCCCTTTCAGCTTTCAACACTTTCTGCAGCGCAGTCCGTTTCATTAGGCATCGGCGCCACAGCATTCCAGACAAGCTGGAGCGTAGGCAAATGTTCGCAAATATCGATATGTCGCACAACATGGTGTCCCTATCGATACTTTCCTGCCGAAGAGAAAATTAGGTTGAAGAGTCGACACCAAGCGGACTTCCGTGAAATCCTCTCGTCGTTCTCCAACGCATGCGACGAGATAACTAACTCCATCCGTACGGGAAAAGTGGAACTACTCTGACGTTGGTAACACTGGCTCAATGGCACTCAAGCAGGCGCGAAGAATACAACTCGGTCCCAACACAGAATCAATAAACGAAACGCAGCACTGTTCGTGTTCACTACGGTACCAACGGGAGGCGCCAAATGCAAACCTGAGATCTGCTAACATTTAAACATTAATTTAATCACTCTTCAAACGTACAAAACTAACACGACGAAAATGCTAGTACGCGACCAATATTGATAGCTGGTATTTTTACGTTATTTAACAAACTCGAATCACATTATTTTACGCGAGATGACACACTGATATTCTACTGCTGTTTTGCACTTTATTTAATAACACTGAGTCAACTTACTTTACCACTGTGTGGCATTATAGAGCAATATGAAATTACTGGGGTGACAAAGCCGAAAATCATTGCGCCGACCAGAATTCAAAACGGGCCCCTACCAAAAACACTCTGGTCCTTTACAAATTCAGTGAAGAAAGTTAAATATGCTATGCACTTCTTACGTCTCACATCTGTGCTACATGAGCTCTCCATCTCACCCTCCTTGTTTTAATCTTCTAAATAATACATGAATAAAAAAAGGACGATGCTCCTCATTATCTTATTTTCCCCATCCCCTTATGAGTTTCGACATTTGAGTTCCTCACAACTGATAAAAATTTCCTCCTTATGAGATAAGATGTAATGTAAATTAGATGGGTATATAGGTACCAACGTTTCGGAGGAGCTTCCTACCTCCACCTTCAGTGTAATCCTTCTTAGACTAGCCGGAAAACAGTCGGTAGGCCAAAACAGTTCCAACGTCCTGTCATCAGGATATCATGGGACTATACTCGCCCGAGGGACGATCCTTCTGGACATTCCGATACGATACTAGGAACAAATAATACCTGAAGAAGTACAGTCAATAATATCACGAATGTTACAGTATCCACTCCACGGATTACATGTAAGGGGCTACAGACAGAAAGACGGGCGTCATGGAACACGAAAGCAGACAATCCGTATAATCAGTTCCCAACTGTGAAGATCTATGACACTGAGGAAGTTTACAGACACATAAAACCACTGGCATATACTGAGCACAGATGAAGCGTACATTTTCTTAACAAACACCACAACGTATAATGTTAGCTCCCTTTGAAGGTAATCAGAACTTTTTCAGAGTTCCCGTCCTCAAACAGAATCTTCGAGGTCTATCAAGACACATCAGCAGAGCAAAGATGAAGAAGAACGAATTCTTCTATCCGAAGGAACGCTTCAGAAAAACTGTAATGAACCTTGAACAACGAAGTAATCAAGTACTCTTTGTTACGCCAGTCACAAAGAGGCCATCAAGCTTCAATTATAATGCCAAAGAAATCGACCTCTCTCCGCCTCCACTTTGCTGCCTTAATTCTAGCATCTGACATCCCCAACGATGCAACGTTATAATCACTAACAAAAAGTTGAAGGAATTACATTATACGTCCGTTAAGAGTATTACAACATAAGGAAATTGCTTCAACCAATTTATCTCCAGTACATAATCGGAGAACAAAGAACAATATCACAGACAAATATTCATTACAAAATTGAGTTACGCGCGCACATTTACAGAATATAGTGGCAAAAAAAAATTGGGTATACAGCTTTACTTTCCACGTTGACTTAAGCGAAGGTCATTAATACGGCTGTTTATGGCCCTAACGGTAGGTATTTGAATCGCGGCGGCGTCTTTAAATGTTCGTGTTTCTCTGCACCGTTCAGAGCAATGTCGGAATGCATCTAAATCAGAAACAGACGAAGCATGCTTCTGACAATTCACATCAAAATAGTTCCGCGCTTGCAATGCGTGACACTAAATCCATGCGCGCAATAAACACATTTACGCACGGTACAACAATACTGATGACATTCATGATCGGCCAGCTGTATCTAGACATAATTGCAAAGTCTCTCGAGGTAAATTTCGTGCTCCTGAACATAATCCTCTTTTATGTAATTAACAATTAATAAAAAAACACCATAAAACAACTGTATTTTTTTGTGTAACATTACCCACGAGCTACATGTTTCCGTCCTATCGGATCATTATCAGGCTACATATATAAAAAGTTTAAAAATACGGTAAAAATGTAAATATGACAATCATATTTGGAACAAAGTACCGTAAAAAACACGCCTAAAACATTTCAAGTTACGAATATATAATTTAAATACAATTAACAACTGTAAAAACATATGTGAGTGAGATCTCATATGAACTATTTTCATTTTTGCCTTCTTTTCAAGTCTTTTATATAGCCTGATGGTGTTCAGATAGGCCGGAACATGTAGATCGTTGCGAACAATCTGCTGTTACACAAAAAATGTGTTAAATGGTGGTGCTTATTAACTACTAAGCGTTTAAGAACACAAAGGGAAGTCTTCAACTTTCAAAATTCCACTTTATGTACGTTCACATTCTCACATCAAATCAACTTTAATGGTCACTTCACTCAGCAAAACCTGGTCCATATTCAAGTAATTTAATACCACTTCCGAAGCCTACGTCTCACCTATTCGTGAAATTTTGGGGGTAAAACTGACATTCAAATTTTAAATAAATTACTTATGAGAAACGAATAAAAACTTAACACTAGACAACTTTATTATATGCTATCTGTAAAAACTTAACGTATACAAGCTCTAGATTGTACTCGGGACACATGTGGTTCAAACTTCGGCCGGCATACCAGCTATCCAGAGTTAATCGTGATTTCTCTCAGTCCCTCCACGCAAACATCGCGACAGTACTTCGGATAATGCTACAGTACTCTCAGAGAGGACACTTTCTTGCAATAACCGGCTTGTCCATTAAGCAGTCACTATTAAAATACTGACAGACATCTGTTGACTATTTGTATGGTAAAGACAGTGAAGTACAGGGTGGCGCAGAGCCAACTGACACATTTAATAACGCACTTTTTCCTTACGTTAGGGGTAGGGGGCAGAGTCTATAAACACCAAGAAAGAGATGACATCATGGCCTTTCAAAACCTGTTCAGTGACGATGGCTCGGTGGAGCATGCAGCGGGTCAATGAGCGAAGAAGAGCATTTTCATGTATCGAGTATCCCATGGCCCGTACCGTCGCCGGACCTCACGGTCCCCGTTTTCTTTCTATGGGGATGCTTGAAAGAATGTGTATATAGGAATCGCCTACACACAGCACAGGAACAGAAGCGTGCTATTCTGGACGAAATTGCGACCATAAATCAAGATATGTTGCGCCAAGTTTCTTGACAATTTTGTAAATCGTTTAAGACAAAGTGTCGCAAACAAAGGAGGCCACCTTCAAGATGTTAACTATCAAAAGTAATAAATAACAAACTGCTTGCTTACTACATAAAACTGGTGCATTTCATTTCATCCCTTTCTTGTTGTGTAAAATATTATCATGTTTCAAACAGTGTCAGTAGGCTCCGCGCCACCCTTTATATTACGTAGGTTCTTACGACACAGAAAACAACCTGAATTCTCGTTACAAATATCAGCGGTTAATGATAATTAGAGAAATAATAGTTGTTGTTTCTAGGAACCAAACGAACCCCACAAACAGCAATGACATAATGATGGGTTATTTACATTTAGTCGTCATTTTCTTGCCAAGAGTTAAATTACAAAACTAAGGAAAACACGCTGCGATAGGCAATTAAAACCAAAATTCCTAAAATCCTCTCAACTACAACTACACAGGGATATTTTTAGTTCTACAATGAAACTTCGTACAGAGCATCACATTCACGCGACGAACATTATCCGAAGAAAATATGTTAAAACGGTTGTTACAACTAATTCATTAACATCAATCGTACACATAATTTCCCTACAATAGATCATTACTTCATCAGCTACCTAATATAATTTCATTTCACAATGAGCATGGTTTCGACTCCTGAAAGAAATACTACGACAACGAGAAAGGCGCCGAGTACAACCAGTCTTACTCACCCTGACATGCGGTCGCGCCAGAATGTCCCTCAGCTCCTCCAGCTCCCCGAATTCAGACTCCAACTCCGGCGAATTCTGATCCAACTCCCGGAGTACTTCCGCAACTTCGCGGCACTTCTGCACGGCGTCACTAGGAGGCGCGCGCGTCGGACTCACCACCTTGCTCGAGATGCGATCGTATAACTGTTGACACACAACACACAACACTTACTGTCACGTCAGACATACGTCAGCAGTAGAACTGATTTCAGTGCAAATAAGCCACGGCCTTCTTCAATTGCTGCTGCATTGAATTGTTCTATAGCAGATCCTGGAACATACCGTTCATAGCGGAGATTTCACTGTACTGTTTGTACTAGAAACAGCTCCGGATTGTGGCACTGTAATACTTACTGACACAAAACACTGCAGATAAGACAAGAAAGCGAATCGCTTAACACGTCAATATTAATGCAACTCAATATATGGTACGTTGAAAAATAACTATGAAAGACTGCAACTCAATACAGAATCCATTCACAGCCCTGAAAACATTTAAACGATATTCGAGCTCGGTGCACACCCCTGTTAGCAACGCAGGTTCGACCGAAACATTTAGTGCAGAATCCTAATACCAAATTTAGCATAAATCCGCTCAGTAGTTCCAGAGATTATGCACGTGAATAAAAAAGACGGTAAGGCCCTTTGTCAAACACTAAAGCAAGCTTTTTGGGCCGTGCCATGGCTCTGGCGGTTAGTCGCCGGCCTCTCACCGCGGAGGCCCGGGTTCGATCCCCGATCATTCCATGTGGGATTTGTGGTGGACAAAGTGAAACTGGGACAGGTTTTTCCCCGAGTACTTCGGTTTTCCTCTGTCAATTTCATTCCACCGGTGCTCAATTACTTTGAAAAATTACAAAAACTGATCACCTTTCTCTTCATCACAGGGTTTCGGTGCGTCCGTAGCGGGGCCCTTCACCCCACACCCCAAAAACACAACCTTTAATTATTTATTTTATTTATTTATTTATCACTCGCGTGTCAGCTTTCATGCGTTAATGAGTAAGTAGTTTTCTTCCACAGGCGTAGTGAAGTTGTGCCAATTCGCATTCAGCATACAAGTGTCACTGTCATTTTTAAAAACGAAACTCCACTCAGTTAAAGTTGTATCCTTCAAGTAACAATTCTGTGTTACACTAACTCACTTAACATTTTACTAACGCCAGGCCGGCTCCAGGCATGTAGGAGGTAGAAAGGAGCAAGGGGCTTCGCTAAATTTGCGACAGGCGCTCAAGTAATATAGTCGTCAATTAAACATACTGTGATACGAACGTGAAATGGAACTGAAACGATTTTATAAAAACATTTACGGATAGAACACTGAGCGCATTCGTCGGTAATCACCTTTCTGACGCTTCTGGTGAACAGCAGCGTTGGAGTGTAAATCGAAAAAGACAGACGACAATGTAAGTCTAGGACAGACACATCACTGCGTCTATCCTTCGTCAGCAAATTGCATATTCGCATGTCTCTTTTTCATTGCCTCTATATCTCATTTATTCTAGACTTAGTTCTAGACCAGCTCCTACAGCTTCGTTCCGTGTCCTGTTTATATTTACACCTACGTTAATAAATTAATCAAACAGCATGCAACAGTAACTAATTAAGGCAGTTCATTTCCAGTCCCTGCTTGCTCTCTTACTCTTCCCTGATAATGTATTCAAGAGCAAAATTCAGTGACGAGAAAGAGAAATGCAAATACAGTCTAACGTAATTGAATTGAACGGTTTCACTACTAAACAGAGCAACAGTGAAACAACGGTAAGGTCACCATCTGCTGCAGCTACAGTGGAAACGCATGTGGGATGAAACTTGCTTAGTTATACATCGATCACACATCCTTTGTGCGTGTTACGCAGCGTACATCCAACGACGCAAAAACTGCTCCAAAAGCTATCCCTAATTAGGCCCGGACAGGACCCTACGGTTGCAGGAGGTTGAAGTTCCAAAATTTCCAGACAATCGGCACATGAAGGTTGTAAGGTTGTCAGCCCTACGCACCGGTCGCCTTTACCGCCCAGGAACTAGTCCTGTTACAGGCTGAGTGCGGCGGGAAGGATTAAGTCAATGAAAAATTCCAGCGACAACATCGCGAATCGAACCCGCGACACCGCGACCTGTAGCACAGTTCCTCGACCAACTGCGCCACCGCGTACCCCGACAGCTCTTCAGCTATACAGAACCTGACAGGACAAATCTATCCTGACAGCCACTGCTCAGACAGAGAGAGACAGTATTACCTTATCCGCCGTAAAAGGTGCCAGGAATTAAGCAATAAAAATCGGAAAGCCATCGTGAAGAGACTTCGTGGTGAACTTTCAACAATATTTCACAATTTTCAACAAATTACTTCCACTGACTACAGCAATTTACTTAATGGTGCTGGGTATTTCTATTTCTTTGCGGTTTACTTTGCGACGCTGTCAGTATCTCAGACTAAGTAGCGATGAAGATAGAATGATTGATGAATGATGAATTGAAACGGATTTGGAAGGAAGCGGTCGTGCCCTGTTCAACATAAAATCCCAGTCGACCTTCCAACCGGACACGTTCCAAATGCAAGTCTACGTTGTTAGTTATATAACAGACCCTTCGTGGATGTTTCTTGTAAAACCCCGACACACAGTATTTCGATTTACCGCAACCCTCGACATACCGCCATAAACTGAGGTGAACAAACAGTGGCGCTATATCGGGTGTTCATTGCGTGTATGAAGACTTGGCAGCTACTTCCAGCTTCAAGCAATTATTTATCATCCCCACGTACAAAAAAGTGATCGTAAAAAACGATACGGCCCAGGATAGGGACAGGTTGCGAGCGCTTGGGATTGCGGTAATGAACCTTCGGGTTCCATAAAACGCGGGGAATTTCTTGAATAGCTCAGGAAGGACTCTGCTCCATGGAGTTAGTTAAGACACGATACGAGCAAGTTAGTGTAGCGTAACGTTAGTGCACGTATTCTGGTGGTACAGGGTTCTGAATACGGCCGTCTTGATGAATATTCCAACTTTCTTTTCCTCAGCCTCCCTAAATAATTACCGCGAATGTGCTTTTAAATATGCCACAGCCATCTACTTCTAGTTCTCTACCGACACACTCACAGTACCTACATACAAAAAGTATGCTCCAGCATAAAAATAGGACAGCTTTTATAGGCGCCTATGTTTATGGTGACATATAAACATCGTTCAATCATGCACTCACTCTCTTTATAGCCCCACGTGACTATAAATCGAAAACTCCAAGTGCGCCGTCACGTTTCAGAGTTTCCCCTTTGCATCGAACAAGACCGTACTTCAATCCAGCCTGGCAAACTATGCACTTATTGTTAAGTTTGTGCAGTAAGGAAGACGTCGTAATGAACTGCGTTTATTGGCTATATGCGTTCCAGTGCTTAGATATGTTGATATGCAGGTTACATAACGACCCTGTTTCAGCTACCGTACCGTAACGAATTAAAGTTACTAACATTACACACCACACACACACACACACACACACACACACACATACACGTACGTACACATCGTGTCTATAATAAAAAAAATACCTGAATTAATATACACATGTGTGTGTGTGTGTGTGTGTGTGTGCGCGCGCGCGCGCATCGCCCTGCGTCAGAACCAGTCTGTATATGCGGTCATCACAATCGCTACGTCACAACCAGTCTGTATATGAGGTCATCACAATCGCTACGTCACAACCAGTCTGTATATGCGGTCATCATAATCGCTACGTCACAACCAGTCTGTATATGTGGTCATCACAATCGCTACGTCACAACCAGTCTGTATATGAGGTCATCACAATCGCTACGTCACAACCAGTCTGTATATGTGGTCATCATAATCGCTACGTCACAACCAGTCTGTATATGCGGTCATCACAATCGCTACGTCACAACCAGTCTGTATATGAGGTCATCACAATCGCTACGTCACAACCAGTCTGTATATGCGGTCATCACAATCGCTACGTCACAACCAGTCTGTATATGCGGTCATCATAATCGCTACGTCACAACCAGTCTGTATATGCGGTCATCACAATCGCTACGTCATAACCAGTCTGTACATGCGGTCATCACAATCGCTACGTCACAACCAGTCTGTATATGCGGTCATCACAATCGCTACGTCACAACCAGTCTGTATATGCGGTCATCATAATCGCTACGTCACAACCAGTCTGTATATGCGGTCACACAATCGCTACGTCATAACCAGTCTGTACATGCGGTCATCACAATCGCTACGTCACAACCAGTCTGTAAATGTGGTCATCATAATCGCTACGTCACAACCAGTCTGTATATGCGGTCATCACAATCGCTACGTCACAACCAGTCTGTATATGCGGTCATCACAATCGCTACGTCACAACCAGTCTGTATATGCGGTCATCATAATCGCTACGCTGAGGCTCTAGTGGCTTACAGTTAGTTATAAACCGTGAGAATTTTACAAAATACATTTCAACTTCTGAAGATCTCCGTGTCACTGCAGTCGCCTTGAAATGAGCTATCATGAGTCACAAATGTCTGTGTACAACAGTCACGTATGTGTGACACCACTAGTCACATTCTAACATAATCTACCAAGTTTCATTTCCTTCTATGCCACAAGTGAAAATTACTATAATGAGACAAATTTCTTAGCAAATAAAATCTTCACTGTCTCACAAACGTAGCTTGCATATCAAACTGTGTTGGTAACAAATAAAATTTACAACGCCTATAGAGAGGCGTAACAAGATTTGTGTTTAATTTCACGAGAGGACAAAACTTAAAACCACTTCTTCAGCGAAATGTAGATTACCGAAGAAGTGAAAAAGTGTAATTGATTATAATACAGAAGTACTGTATCATTGTATGAAGCACGCGCTATTCGATACCTCGAACAACAGAAACATAATTCAATCGCTGTTAACAATTGCCATAAGTGCATCATAACAACACTACGCCATACGTGCACCACACAGCACGAAGCTACGGTTTAATTTCATCCTCTGTCCCCATGAGACCGATGTAGATCGGTTAACCACTAAATGGATTAATTAAGCCCTTCGACATGCTAATTGGAGACGTGGGCAACGCAAGTCTGACAGCAGTTCTGAATTAACGAATATCGAAATGGCAGGTGGACCTGTGCATAGCGCACCTTAACATCACAGCAAAAACCCAATGATATAAACCGTTTATATGTTCTGCATTCATATTTGAGGATTTACAGGCTAACGCGGTGGTGACTATGATGTAATATGGTGCAGTCTGGAGGTCTGTCGACTGACACTCTCCTGCCCTCAATATAGACGTAGCACATCCCTCTGAAACGTTACTAGATTTATACCACACAGTACGGCGTTACACACCAGAAACAGCAAATCTCATGAGTTTAAGTTAAAACGAACTAATGCACAAGATTATTAACAGAGTAAGATGTTACTCTGTTAATAATCTTGTGCATTTGTTGGTATTAACTTAAACTCATGAAAAAATGCACGGCACATACAACATAAAATTAGCAATTTTCATACCTTAGGACGCATTCTGTTACTCGGGAAGTACAGTACATTGGGTTTTGATGGACAAAAGTGAATACCAACAAGAATTTTATCCGAATTTATTCTCGAAACTGTTGTTTCAGCCAACCTACATAAGGAAAAAAATACGTTTATGGCATCATGCGGTGTGTGTGTCTCCGTCCTTAAAACATCTGAACCACATGACCGATCCTTATGAAACTTCGTATCAACGTCAAGCCACTGGCGGCCACCCCAACGTCACAGGACTACTGCCTAATGTCCCATTGAACATTAATGCCGTGAAGAACGAGCTGACTAATGAGTGGGAGACAGAATGTCGCCACTTAATATAGTGTCATGACACTGTGCATGGTAACAATCTTCGAGGAATATGAAACTGTTGTGTAGGTAACTCTTCCAGAATATACTACTAGTAAAAATGCCATGGCGGTCGTGCGAAGTTTGTATTTGGCCATAGATTTGATTATGGTAAATAACGTACTATCAGAGCTATCCACGTGAAATCTGGTATCACAATTATACCTACAGGCTAAGAATAAAATATTGTTTGAAAGTGAAAAATTATAAACACGCGATGGTGTGAATGTTTTAGGTTATATCTCATAGATTTAACGAAGACAAAATCCTTACTTAAGTAATAAGTTGTTCACAAAATAAAATATGTTACGATGCAATACGTAATAATAACAAATGTCAAATCTAAAGTACCAGCAGTAATGCACTAATTTAATATATGACACAAAGTCTTCAGAGGATCACTTCAACTCCGATATGTTTCAGTGGCATATATACCACCATCATCAGGGACAGACTTCACACCGAAAGCTGGAACACCGCTGTAAGGTAAAGTCCTTCTTGCTATGCACACATTGCCACAGTCACTTCACAGCAATTCATGCCCATAGAGCACGGCAGGCACTGTATACGCGCTGCGAAAGTCTACTTCACACTGCTCTAGTTAACAATTCAATAAAATGTACGGTGTAAACGACACAGTGAAATAATAATAATGTCAGTATGGCTGAAATACATATATATATATATATATATATATATATATAGATCCGCGAGTTTCATTAATTCTGCTCGGTATCCCTTGCTTTTTTTGTATAATCGCATTGCCGTAATTATTAATGTTCCGTGTATATTTATTATTATTATCATCATTATCATCATCATACCGTCATCATCACCGCCACCATCGTTCAGGATATTACACAAGATGTATACATATCACACTCGATAAAGCTATTAATGTTCTGCCTATCCTTTTCCAATCGAGTCTCCGATATCACACAAACCCCAATACGCACCAAGAGACAGCAAAACAGCACTAGCAAAAGTTTTATTGCTGAGATACTGTGCAATTAAATAGCTACTGTCATAGTGAGGTTGCTGTAGACTGAATGGTGACCACAGGAACAAAAGCTAGACATGGTTTCGCAATTATCGCGATCTGATCTCTAATACGTATCTAATGAATTAATAAAACCAACGAATGCACTATTTTGACCACTTTTATTATGGCCTATGTCCCCTCACCCTACACGTGTTTCAGAACCTTATAGTTCCATCCTCAGGGGTTTGCCATGTGCTACCAATTACTCACAATATGTACAATAGTCTGGTAAAATCTTAAAACCATAGGTAAATGTATATTCAGAACCTGTTTAAAATTGTACGATATGTACGGTAGTCTGGTAAAATCTTAAAACCACACGTAAATGTATATTTAAAACAGGTTTTAAATATACATTTACCTATGGTTTTAAGATTTTACCAGACTATTGTACATATTGTGTATTTGTTTTGATATGTGAGTAATTGGTAGCACATGGCAAACCCCTGAGGATGGAACTATAAGGTTCTGAAACACGTGTAGGGTGAGGGGACATAGGCCATAATAAAAGTGGTCAAAATAGTGCATTCGTTGGTTTTATTAATTGATTAAAAAATGCACGGTGGTAATACTGTGAAACGTATCTAATGATAATAATTTCCGCTCTGTCTGGCGATGTACAAGTGCTGTGTATCTGAGCTCTGTAAAACACACAGTACGCCTTTCGCAAACGGTAGGTAGGTCCCTCGCATGCCTTATTCATGCAAACGCGGGCCTACAGCATGAAGTTTGTGTCTTCTGGGATGTGAAGCAGTGTATTCTCCTAGAAATTTAACGACGTTCAGGAGACCCTACTGCTTCTATATTCGCAGTAGAATGACCTTCGCTTTTATTTAAATCGTAATAGCATTCTTATTAGTGTTGAAACCCGTAATCCATTTCCGGATTGTCCTTACATTCGCATAAAACGGACTTAAATAAACAATGTACATATAATATAACATTGAGGCGCGTTCGTATAACCACTGTTGCCGTGGAAAAGCAAAAAGTATTAAATACTATTAGTGTGTGTTGGTATTCTTTCCTTAGTATCCGGCATGCAAATCGCATCTTTTCTGCACCGAATTGCATTGTCATCTGTGGCCTATCTGGCTGGAACATATTATTTTCACATTATCTCATAAACGGCACGATATTCGAAAAAAAAAATTATTGAACAACTTTTGCCCGAAACATTTCTCATTCTAAGAAGTTAGTGAGATGTCATAAATTTACATAGGTCTTCATGTAAAGTGCCCGTTATTGTGGTCAGATTTTAACCAAACTTGAATTTCTTCGACAAATTTTCGAAACCCCCTCAAATATCAAATTTTACGAAAATCCGTCTAGTTGGGAGCCTAGATGTTGCATGCGGACAGACAGACGGACAGACTTGACAAAGCTAACAGTCGCTTTTCGCAGTTTTGCGAACGCCAGTAAAAACAGGATGGGAAATTTTGGACTGTATTACTCTGGCTCAGGGTAAGGTCCAGTGGCGGGCCCTTATGTTCATATTAATGAACATGTTGGTTCTACAACTGGCGGGGAATTTCAGTAGCTGAGCAATATTTTTCTTCTCATGAGGACTCCACTCCAGGAAGTTAGGTAACTACACTCCTGAAACCTGTTTCCGACGGTACAGCCACGGCCGTAATAATTACGCTCGATTCACGCCATCGCGATGCATCGGTACACTGCCCGTCGTCTCACGGTCACAGCCAATATTCTGTGCCTGTATCTACACCAACTATCGCGCCGACATCACACAACAATCGACTGAGGGCGGGCACTCTACGAAAGACTACGCAACCCCAAAACAATCCGATTACCGCCAAATCTTTACTGGTTAAGTTTCAGACGTGTTTCAAGCAAAATTAACTGCCCTAGAGCGTTCAAGTACTCTGTCCAAATCCCTCACCGTGACCTTACAATGCGCTGAGCGTGAGTGTAGCCATCGTGTGAACAGTCTCTTACCCATCCACAGATCTTGGCAAATTAGGTTTTGAAGTACAGTGAAGATAGCTTAGAACAAAATGGTGGTGCAACGGATGGAGATTTTTCGGATAATGAGTTGTGTCATGACACTGCAAGATACTCTGGGCGTTCATGTGTTTCGGAAGAGAACCGGGAGGAGGCGCAATGATTGAACCTTGCTAGGACGCAACAAACTCCAGTCCAGAACAGCTACACTGTTCGGATAAAACAATGTAATTTATAAGAAGCTTCCGCTTCCTTCCGGAGTGCTGATTAAAGTCGCTCTGTCCGACCGACCATCTACAGCAGCGTTTCCCAAACTATGTTCCGCGGAACACTGGTGTTCCGCGAGACGTGAATAGGTGTTCCGTGAAAAAATCGAAAAACCAAAAAAAATCATAGACGTTTTATTAAATGTTAATTTAGCATACTTGATCACAGTTTAACATAAGAAGGTAAAGCAATCCCATTACAGGCCTGGACAGGCCCTTAGGGTTCCAGGAGGTCGAGGCTCCCAGGTTTTTAGACAATCGGCACATGAAGGTGGTAAGGTTGTCAGCCCTACGCACCGGCCGCCTTTACCCCCCAGGAAATATTCCTGGTACTCATTTCTGAGTCGACCTCAGGGCCTCAGACCTCGACCGAAACGATTATGTCAATGAAAAATTCCAATGATATCATCGGGAATCGAACCCGCGACGTTCCGGTTTGTAGCGCAGTGCCTCAACCAACTGCGCCACCGCGTGCCCCCTCACAGTTTAACATACTCTTCATATAAGAATTTTTATAAGAACCTTTCATTTGGCTACTAACAGATCTCATTGGCGTTGACTTTTATTTGATAAATTAGGGGCCACAAAACATATGTGTTCAGTAAATATTTACTGCGTTTAAAAACTGTTCCGTGACCAAAAAAGTTCGGGAAACGCTGATCTACACATATGAAACTGTTGGACGAATTTTAAAGAACTTTGACATTGTCGAGAGTTTTACTGAAAGTTGTTTGGACCTATCGAACAACTTTGGAAGAACATGAAGACCCACATGCGTTTCTGCGTGCACCTCGAGCAAAACTCGCCAACATGTTTCGAACAAAGTTATCTCCAACAAACTGTGTCCGTAAGTCTGACGACTTTCGAGATAATGGAACGAAAGGTAAACTACACGTTGTATACATTTCTGAATCTGTATATTCAACTTCAGATTTTGGGATCTCACGGCGATGACTTTGACGAATGGAGCCTTTAAGTATTAACACACAGCAAGTAACTCCTACACTGAAGGGATGAAGCTTAGAACAAACTCTCCTACGTGGACAAAAATATAAACTCTAGACTAAAAAATGGGTTAACGCTCAAAGTGTAATGGCAATAAAAGGATTCATAAAAATAGAATAATCTCACTATTCACAGAAAGGCAGATTTGAAGTACATCATTTGCAATGTGTTCCACTTAATTCTAGTTTTAATTACTTCGGTACTTACGTAAATGTATAAGTTAATAAATGTTCTTAGTAGAAGTATAACATGTGGAATGTCACTAATGTGAATTACAATAGCTTAATTGATTAACTCACACCAACAAATGCACCAAAACAAGTTTGTCACTGATTTCTTTATTAAAAGTTTTCCCCAATACGCATTTCGGCAACTATATTGCCATCATCAGGGGGGTTCTTTGGAGTTTGTACATAGACCAATGTGCTTTGTGCACAAACTTGTTTTGGTGCATTTGTTGGTGTGAGTTAATCAATTGTACAAAAATGCACGGTAAATATAACGTGAAGTACAATAGCTTAGGTAACAGCACAACTCGCATCTGGAAAAAAAAAGTGAGATCGCAACACGTCCATGAAATTACAAGACATAAATTCTGCTGCATTCTGATGGCTAATAGGCAAATAATGCGTCAATGCCAGTGGTGCTGACATTACTGACTTCTTTACATGTGACATCCCGTTGTGATATACAGTATAGCATACAGTACAACACTACTAAATATAACCTAATACTTGTGATTGACTGCTCCTTTTCCTCTGTTTATCAAAGCTCACTTCATTTCACTTCCTTTCACTTCAGTTACCTGTTTTGGACAGCTCTGTCACCATATGCCAATAATGCTGACGGCTATGTCTTTTGTAGAGTGAACAGGAATGTCATCAGCACATTGGATTCCGTTAAATACACAAAAGAGCGCGAATCTTAGCATCAGATGTCTTTCAGCAAGTTCTATTTAAGTTTAAGGCAATGCGGGTAACACTGTAACCACGCGAATCAAAACCAAATTCGATTGACAGTTTTTATATAAATCCCAGTATCAAATATAAAAGCCCTTCACTAATTTCCATCATACAACGAGCAGTCGGAAAGATGCACAAGATATGTACATTTAAAGTTCACTTTTAGCAATGCGTGGAAAAAACACTTGGGTTACAATCCTAAGCTGAATGTTTTATAAGCTAACTAACAAATACGGTCGAACCCGGTTATAACGACATCGGTTAAGGCGACACCTCGTCTATAGCGTCAGATATTATGTGGTACCAATTAATTCCTCACGGTTAGGCATACATTATATATACTACTCGGTTACAAAAACACTCGTTTATAAAGACACAAAATACTCAACCACTTTCATTACGTTCTAACCGAGTCCGACTGTAACTGGACAAGTAGTTAGGTTCCCGGTAAATCGAGTTCTATCCGATTCACCGGCAAAATATGTGAGCAATTAGTTCACGGCCACAGATTCACCGTGTAAGAAGTTAGGAACACAACTCTCGGCTATGCAGAAACTAATTCAAGCGCGACATTATGAGGAAGCACGTCTATTGCAATCCACACGCCGAAACTCCAGCAACACGTTCACAAGGCAATACAGAATTCACAGGCTTTTCACTGCAAATATAAATTCCATCAGGTTGTAATTACAGATAGGCCAAATACAATCCTATATATATATATATATATACGAGTAGAAGACCTACAAATATCACAGTTAAGCAACTGTCAGCTTCGTAAAGATCAGCTCAATAGAAGTCACACCTTACTCATGGGTTTAAATAAATTTCTATCCGCTCTTTCCACATTTATTGTCTGATTTGCGGAAATTAGGTATAATTTTGTGCACAACGATCTTAAGCACTTATCAGCTTCGTGAAAATGGGTCCACGGAAAACGGTACTTTTCTAATAGTCGTATTAGATATTACGGTTACGGGTATACCGTAAAACCGTATAACATCTTGAAAGTCAAGAACGCCTTTCAATCTTCTCACAGCGTTACTTCTTTCTCTGAAACTGCGTCTCGATCACGGTTGGATGTTACAGTGTTTAATTTGCCGTGGCTTATAGCGAAATATTTGCATGTTTGAACCAAGGTGGCTGAATTTCCTTTTCTGTAACGTACAGAAATGTGATGCTATACATCTTGCTGGTAGTCGCATACTTCTTAGATCATCCTAACCTCCAAGTACGAAACGGACTTTTCACATGGCTTGCAAGGGCAATTAGCGTAGTCAAAAAATCAGAATTTCTGTAATAATGAAATTTCGGAGCATACATGCCATTAGTAATATTATTTCCTTTTGATGTATAGAAGATTTAATCAAAAGAGCAACATAAATATAAGGAATTTCGTCACGAAGTAGGTACCGACTGGATCGCGCAACGAGAAGACATGGCAGATTCAGCGACAAAGACGACGACGAAGATGATGATGACGACGACAATGATGACAATTATGTTCCATCAAAGAAGAGTCCTACACCAACGGATGATTCAAAGTACCCACCGGGAAGATCCCCGGGAAATTTCGTTACGCACAAGTTAGGGAAAATAGCAGGTGGAGGACAGTGGAGAAAGAACTACCCTGTAAGGCAACGCATAGTTTCTTCTGCGCACAAAAAAAGCACAATCAAACTAGATATATTCACTAGTTTTTTTGCGCCACTTCATAAAGGAACCTGTTTTGAAAACGTATGACACTCTGAAAAGAGTACTAGTTAACTTGTGTGCAAGAATGCCAAGTTATGCCCCGGTGCATCAATTACAGCATACAAATATAAATAGAAAGATCTTCTTGTTTAAAAGTTCGAATACCCTTGAAGTACCCGCCAAATAGGATATGTACACTTAAAAAGACAAACCGGCCTGCGATGCGTTAATATTATCCTCCCATCTACACTTTCGTCTTCCAAGTGGCTTCTTCTCTTCAGTTTGCCGACGACAATTTTGTATGCATCTTAAGAACAATCGCAGATACACAAAACCACACACTGCGGTTGGGGTCAAACGACTGCAGTGCGTTTTATCACATATTTCACTGCTCTGTCTCACAAAAGACAGCGGACACTTCACCACCATCCAATCGCATATATGACAGTGCTTCTGACGGCCGACAAGATCAAAGCTACTTAGGTAACAGCGATGTGAGAGATGGAGCCACATATAATACCCGTAGTTTGGATCAGATCGCTTAATAATCCAACTGCATCTTTGACAAATGATATGGCTTGTAGTTTATCTTAATCGTTTATCTTACGTCAGGCAGACATTGTTACTGTTAATTTGGTGGATCCATTACAGATGAAATAAATACCAGACAATAAATATTGTAGACCGCGTCACCTCTCTTAGTGGCAAAACAACTCTAATAATATCACACACAAACAAAATTAATAAATTATGCAACTGCAGACAAATGAATTTAACGATTCCACACTATCGACACAGGTCCATGTACAAAAAATTCTCGACAAGTAACAGAGCTGCCAAAAGTAACGCCATGAATATAATTATTTCCACATAATTACTGCTCTAAGAACGGTCCTTAGCCACCAACACAAAAAACAAAATAACTAACCCCACCGAGCAGAGTACCACTTCAGAAGCTGAAAGTCCGTCACGTATTCAGGAAATTCACCTCCCTTCTTAGAAACTGAACGTTCATTAACGTATTCAGGAGGGGGCGCAGTTGACCCCTATTCTAGCAAACTGCATCCAGTCCGCACCCTTCTCAGCATCCCTTAAGACCAATTTTAAAGTTTTCCAAACAGATACGCCTATGTCTTCCCAGTAGTCTGCTCCCTTCAGGTTTTACGACAAACACTTTACATACATTTATCGTTCCTCATTGCGTGCCACATGCCCTGCCAATCTTATCCTAATACTAAGGTGAAAACTGTGGTTAGCAAACCTGAAGGAAAGAACCTCCTTGGCGGGGGTAGTCATAGATGGGAGGGAAATGTTAAACAGACTCTAGATAAACTGGTTTGGAGGGCGTGGACTACATTCGTCTGGCTATGAATAAAGCAAACTGGCAGTTCTTGTAAACACTGTAACGGACCTTCCGGGTTCCACAGATGGCGGTAACTGCAAGCGGATATCCAATCTTCTGGCCCCTCTTTTTGTTCAGACACTGAACTTGCAAAGTCTTATCTAAACTGCAGTTCTTAGCAGCAACTTCAACGCCATTTTCAGATGTGCCGAATTTTGACTATACTTGTTCATGTTTCTATTATTTTCCCCCTGAATAATATGCAAACAGTTTTTTCACGAGCAAAACCACTGATACTGACGGGCCTTTAATCGCACCCACCACCACCACCACCACCACCACCCCCACCATACTACTACTACTACCGTTAATAAAAGGCAGGAAATTGCTTGAGTAGCTGAGCGAATGTCAGCCCTTCAAGAAAGACTCTGCTCCATAGAGTTGGTTATAAAGGAAACGACAATGCGTGCAAGATTATCGAAGTTTAGAAAGAAAGCATTGATAGGAAGCATTACCTATACGGCAAGCTGAATGTAGCTGACAACACTGCGGAGTGAGAAAAACCTATCTGTGATTGATAACCGCAAGATCATACAGACGACAAGATGTGTTGTGAGACGAGTGTTTTATCACTAGTGTAGCCCTACTCTCACGTTAAAAGCACACGCCATCATCATCATCTTCAAGATAGATCACAGATAGCCTGTTCCGTCTCAGAAAGTCATGTCATCATCTTCTTGGTCTTCTAGAGTCTCGTATCACTTTCGGTTTATTTTCTTAAAGGATGTCATCCCGTTGTGTTGTTTATAACAGAAATCCAGTCGATATCCGTCCAAACACAACTACATTTCATTTATTATGAAGAGTTACGTGTTTCGATCTATTTCAGGTCATCCTCACGTTCACAATTTGTGTTTAAAACACTTTGAGTAAGGAATATAAGTCCGTAAAATGCAATAAAACTATTTTAATAGTAGCTCTGCATAAGAAATTAAATTTGACTGTGTTTGGAAGGATTTCGACGGTACTTCTGTTTCGGTTTATATGCCACAACTGTACTGGGCGATTCTTCTTGCACCCACTCGCCCGGTATGTTCATACCAATTTACTTTGTATTCTTGAATTTTTCCATTCGCACCATGCATACCCAGCAGTTGTCTAACATTTGTAATGCGCATTTGGTCCTTGAGTGTGTGCCCAGAAGCACATTCCTGGAATTTCATTTCAGCCGTTTCTATTACTCCTCCGTCTGCTTTATTCACCGCCCAATTCTAAGGACCATACAGGAGTATAGGTATTCCATCACCTTAAAAACATCAGGACTGTTAACAACACATACCATAACTTCCGTGCGTCTTCACAACGTTCTGGAGATAGCAATCACAGCGCACGTTTGATGCACCCAATAATTTTCACAGTCATACTGAATTTACAAATGAAACACAGCAAACCTGTGACACTTTTATTCTACATCTACACGCGGTCAGAATATCACAAACAGAATGCACAGTCCATAGCAAGCCTCAGTATATACACTGCCGCTCAAGCTAGCCAAGTACGTAATTCTTTTCCATCTCTTTTGCTTAGAGAATTTAAAATACATAAGAAAATGGAATGATCGAATCATTTGGGGATGGAGATAAAGCTGTATTAACTGCCAATAACTGCGATACAAATTAACATAAGACTGTCAATAGATTGTACAAAAGAGTGGAATAGTGCCAATATTCTTAGCGTGAGTTGCGCAATGGCAACTCCGAATTACGTGTGTGTGTGTCAGTCTGTCTGTCTGTCTGTCTGTATCTCCTCTATGAAGTAACAATGTCAACCACGGAAGATGTCGCCCGACACCGCGCCAACAGTTTCCTAGGACCCAGGCCCGAATAAATTAATGACAATAAGAAACTTTAGTTATCCTACTGCATATTAAATTTATGACGCACGTAGGAAAAACGTCCCTAGAAACTTTAGTTATCCTACTGCATTTACATTTATGACGCACGTAGGAAAACGTCCCTAGAACTTTAGTTATCCTACTGCATATTACATTTATGACGCACGTAGGAAACGTCCCTAGAAACTTTAGTTATCCTACTGCAATTACGTTTATGACGCACGTAGGAAAACGTCCCTAGAAACTTTAGTTATCCTACTGCATATTACATTTATGACGCACGTAGGAAAACGTCCCTAGAAACTTTAGTTATCCTACTGCATATTACATTTATGACGCACGTAGGAAAACGTCCCTAGAAACTTTAGTTATCCTACTGCATATTACATTTATGACGCACGTAGGAAAACGTCCCTAGAAACTTTAGTTATCCTACTGCATATTACATTTATGACGCACGTAGGAAAACGTCCCTAGAAACTTTAGTTATCCTACTGCATATTAAATTTATGACGCGCGTAGGAAAACGTCCCTAGAAACTTTAGTTATCCTACTGCATATTACATTTATGACGCACGTAGGAAAACGTCCCTAGAAACTTTAGTTATCCTACTGCATATTACATTTATGACGCACGTAGGAAAACGTCCTAGAAACTTTAGTTATCCTACTGCATATTACATTTATGATGCCAAGGACCGCTTCAGTCGAAGGACTTCCCCGTGTTTTTCGTATTATCACAGGGCCTTGTTATCCAGGGCGAGGTTGAAGTAATCTCAGAGTCGTTGATGAATTGTCTGGGTTCTTCAAATAACTGGCGGTGTCCAAGAAACGAATGTATTAAATAATCCAATCGGTGTCGCAGTTGGTTCTCTCAAATAATACAAACAATAGCGTGATGACTATCGCCTTCTTTGTCCGACGCTTTCTCGACCGCTCATGACCAAGGTCCAAATTGAATTTAAACGAGTTCTTAACCGAAGGTGAGGAGAGATGAATGATCTTACGCCACACCAATACAGCACTGGAATCCATACAGCTCACACGGGAATATGTCTTCGAGAGTTCCACACAAGAATTAACTTTTTCCACAAGAACTAATTTCGCACCAGTGATCAGTCTCACACAAGAACTCCTCTTATCTCCAAGAACTGAGTAAACAAGCAACCAAGTAATCTCTCTTCTCCCCAGAACTGAATAACCTCTTGCCTAGGCGTGCAACCCCTTATGATAACTTACGCGCCTCCCCGTAACAAATTCGAATAGGTTCCACGGTCTGTGATTGGTCAGTTGTCACGCTAGACCACAAACCACAGAAATAATTACTGAAATTAATGCATACTTAAGAATTTTCATTGGTGGACGTGGTGGTGCGCTTCCACCGTCACTCTTAGGAACTAATTCCCTAGACCCTATGTGACGTCACGAAAACACTGAGCTGAGAACGTGACCAGCACCGGATTCTACAAGATTAAATTAAGAAGTAAGAATTTGTGAACAGCAAAAGTCTTAAACTCTGAGAGGACACCTGTGACATGCAGTTGTCTGCACCTGTTCACACTCTGGCTACAACAACTTACAAATTAATACTGAGATAGCCAACAGGAATGATCCGTTACAATTTCCCACAAAATGCCGTTCATTTCATAATTTTATCTTCTCTCGTTCAAATAATATTCATGTTTTACACAAGGCTGGCGCTAAAATTTAAATACTCATCTCGCTGGATAAGGTTAAATCCTCGAACACAAAAGCGATACTTGAAGTTCTGACGTCAGTTAACATTAAGACTGCGAACTTCTACGATGTGACGCCGTGTATTCTTTTATAGGCTGTCATCAACATTTCGGAGGGACACAGTGCCTCTATCTTCAGAGTTGATCCCTGAATATGGAGACAGATTTTCCTCTAAGGCGTCTGTAACCGTCAACCAGACTAAACAACGCCACAGCCCTGAACACTCAGTCTTCTCCAGTTCTCTTTAGTCGCTCCATAAAGCTGTTACACCCTACAGCTGTGCGTTCTCACATTTCCATGCAGAACGGTTCATATTAGCCTCTATACGAATGGGAATTTAAATCGCAACAGACACGGAACTAATGGCACAGAACACGTCCTGATCAGACAGTACAGATGTGATATTTAGGACATAGGACGGTATTTCGTGCAATGCGCTAAACAAAATAGGAGGGAGCAGGTGAGTTACTGCCCGACCACATGGGTCAAATAAATAAAGAGAGGCTTTCGAGTAAGTGGGTCCTTTCCTTTTTTTTTTCTCCCTTCTTTTTTCTTCTCCATCTGACCCAGTAACTTAACAAGAAAAACGCCTCTGGAATCGGAAACTGATTCCTGCTTCACTTATAGCCTACAACCCACAACGTGGCTGTAAATTAGGAGTTCAAGTTATGGCCCGTACTACGGACGTGAGTCGGAATACTAGGCATCCGTATGCGAGAGACAACATTTAACAAAACCACAGCTAGAAAAGGAATTCCTAGCAGAATTGAAACAGCCTAATTTCCTATTTTTGTCCTACAGATTTAGTAACCAACTCAACAAACCGGGTCCTCTTCTTTAGGAGCTAACAGTTCCTCAGCTAGGCAAGAAATTCCCCGCATTTTACGGACGTAAAATGATGACTGCAATGTTGAGTCTCGAAAAATCAGGTTTCGTACTACCAAGAACACTGCCGGCAACGGTCCACTTCATAAAGTAATACACGCAGTTACAAAGTCGTTATTGGCAGTTTATTAAGCTTACTGATGAGAACAATAAAATGCTAATTAGCAACGGTATCAAACATCAAAATTGAACAAAATTTGTGGAAGGTTTAGTCTTTTTACGGTCTGATCTAAATTTGGCTTTATTATATATTTGTATGAATGAAACTCATAACTGTCCAACTAGGCACAGCAGAATTCCTCACATCGAATTTCAACGTACTTCATGTTACGGGCATGCGAAAAGTCAATTTATGGTCCTAGCTACACTGCGCCTTATTATGGATGAACAGGAGGCTTAAAAATACAAGTCGCCGAAAAACGTTTAATGGAAGCTTCCTATATCGAAATTCCGTAAAATCCGTAACACCAAGTACATGGTAAGAGAAAAAGTAAGCGAGGCTTCATATCAACCGGCCTGACAAATTTCATCAGTCTCCAATATCAAATAAAGAGTCTGTGAGATGTATATGGAGTAAGCAGAAGAGTCCGTTTATGGTATTATATAAACAGGGCTTTATTGCGGATCAATACGGCTGAAAACCGGAAATGCGCAACAACTTCTGGTGGGGCTCCAGTGTCGAATTAAAAAAAACTGTCCAACGGTTTACGCACTGATATTGGTCATAAACGAACAGACAGACATAACCTTCAGTCCATGCGTTCCTTTCTGTTACGTTGTAGGGAAGGTCTAAAGTGAATGGCTAGTGTACTAGGAAAAGCAAAGCAGATATGTCAGCTGCTATTAGAAGTAAACATGCAAAATTACAAATGACGTCTCACGACAGTGTCGATAATTTCCAAGAAGCACACTTCTCATTTATATGGCCCAAAAACCCCCTTTAAGTGCACTTGGCATGTCACGTGTAGCCACTGTATCGACAGGATGGCAGTGACATACTGACAGCAGGGATTGTACTCACTTCCAGAAGTACTCCCGCGTAAAATGTGACATTCACAACAAGTGAAGGCGGCATATCGATATGCATAAACGGTTGCTGAATTTGCATTCTTATCCCTTAATCTTACTCATACAGGGGGTCTATGTCTTGCGAGCACACGTCTGTTGAAAAGTCTGGGGTGTGAAAACAGTTCGAGCAGAACTCCAACACGGGTGATGTACGCATAACGTAATATACGGGCGCGTTCGCGTAACCATTATTGCCGTAGAAAAGCAATAAGTACAAGTATAGCGTACGTCAAGTGTGTGCTTGTAACATTAGTTAACCAGCATGCAAAGCGCATGTGCCGTATTATACTGTCATCTGTGGCCTGTCTTTCTCTACCATATTTTTCCACATTATCTCATCAACGGCACGATTTTCGGAGAAAAAGTTATGAACATAAACTGTGTCTTGATTTTCCCAACACCTTTTGTCTGAAACATTTCTCATTCTAAGAAGAATTCAGTCAGATACTATCATAAATGCACTAGGTCTCCATGTAAAGTACCCGTTATTCTTGTCAGAATTTTCTCGGCAGACTTTCGCAAAATTTCATGAAATTCCGTCCAGTCGGAGTTGAACTGTTCCATGCGGACAGACAGACAGACATGACGAAGCTAATAGTCCTTTTTCGCAATTTTGCAAATGTGTCTAAAAATTAAACATTATACAGTTACCGACGTTTCGAAGCATTCTAATACTCCTAGACCCTGACGATGGAGGCAGCACATTCCTGCGAAACGTCTACACGGTGTCGCATCCAGGACGACTCAAATCTTTATCAACATTGCCGCGAAAACCTCAAATCTCACATAACACACAAAGCCTAGCTTCCTACGGCATGCATTTCCAGCTCTATAAATCTAGATATTATTATTATTATTATTATTATTATTTCTGTGAATACATTATTTAAGAATGGGCCGGGATAGCGTAGTCGGTACTGCGACTCGCTACGGGCTGAA
The DNA here is from genome assembly GCA_021186555.1 of Reticulitermes speratus. Classification (NCBI taxonomy): domain Eukaryota; kingdom Metazoa; phylum Arthropoda; class Insecta; order Blattodea; family Rhinotermitidae; genus Reticulitermes; species Reticulitermes speratus. Next base: position 9,703,140 of record JAJKFL010000014.1, read on the forward strand.
CGGTCGGGGGATCGAATCCCCGTGGAGGCTAGATTTTCCGCACCTGTCCAGACCGGCCCTGGGGCCTACCCAGCCTCCTGTAGAATGGGTGCCGGGTCTCTTCCCCACGGTAAAGCGGCCGGGGCGTGGCGTTGACCACCCACCCCGATCTAGCGCCGAGGTTAAAGAAAGAGTAGATCTATACCTCTACTCCCCCACAGGCCTTCACGGCCTCTACCTCACCTCATTACATTAAGATTCTTGACAGACCTACGTTAGACATGCTGTGCCTAACCTCGAAATTCCGCACCGTCATCACGTCTCTTACTGTTGACTTACGAACAATATTCCATGAATATTGTGTAACGTCATTAATTATGTCTCCGTACCAAATTTCATTTGTCTAGCTCCAACGATTCATCAAACCAAAGGCTAAATAAAAATGTACAGGCGCCATGTTGTTATTTCACATTCTGCATTCGATGTGTGGTAACAGACATTCGAAATACACCCAAGTTTTGGGGACAAATCTGTATTTTCATTTCGGCCTAACGGCGGAATCTAACGAACTACAAACGTCAAATCTTCTATTGAGACAGATCAAGAACATATCAAAAACTACACATGCGCTACTTTTTCTGTATACCATTACCAACATGGCGATCTTTCAGATTGTATCCAACAAACGTAAGCAGGAATGTGTACTAGTAAAAATTATATGCAGAAACGAATCATGCTTCTAATATACGTAGGCTGGTACTAGTGCTTGCTAACCTCATGACACAGAATAAAGCACACGCGTGGTGTACGTACAAAGACACGTTCCCTGAAATTTGGAACGCTGTATTATGTTAGCGAAACCAAGACAAATAACACTTCCTGAATTTGACACTGATAGATAATTTGATCCATAATAAAAATCAATTTCTGACATGTTTAGAAATCTAGAAGAAGATGGAGGAGGAGGACAATAAAATGCCGCAGTCACAACATATGTATATCTGAACTCTTTTGCTATTACGAAGAACATTTAAAGCGTTAGGCCTGATTTTCCCGTACGTCTGGTTGTGTTTCAACATGAACTTTATCTCCGTAAACTGATTTTTCTCGCTTTTAGGTGCTATACTGCCACGTCACAAAATTACAACAGAACGGTGAGTGACTGAAATCTTGTTACGAACGTCTTCTTATACACTGAATAAAGCTAAGCAGGAGTGAGCATCCATACTGCTGAGTAAGGCCGTCTCGATGTTCTGGCAGTAGAGGGTAAGACGGGAGTGCCCAGTGTCACTGTGTATTCATCCTTTACAGCCTGAAGTTAATGTAAATTTTTATTTAAAAATCCAGTTCCTTCCTTACACAAACGACACTGCGTATCGAATACAAACAGTAGGGGAAGAATCGTTGTTCATCCTTGGGATCACGCAGAACATATGAGTACATTCTGTGACCAAAACGCATAACTTCTCATTGTCAGGGAATGGTACATATAGCCCTCCCCCCTCTTCAACGGTTATCGGAGGCTCCTACTGCTGGGGTAAAGCGGCGTGGGAGGAAGCTAACCCAGGGGCGGTCCCTCCGTATAGGCGAACCAGGCGGCCGCCTACGGCGCCAAGTTAAATGGGGCACTAAATTCGAGTGAAAATATCAGATTACTACAAATAACTAGTTTATCTGATCTCTGGAACAGTGCTTGGACAGACGGAAAAACCAAATAATTGTGCTTCAGCTACAAAAATACTTTTAAACACATTACAGAGAAAATAGATTAAAAATACGTTTGTACACCAAAATCCTCACCTTAGATCTGCCCTTGGAGGGGGCAAAGTACGATGGTCGAGAGCATGGTTAGCCTAGGGTACCGGTCTCTAGAAGCTGATCTAGAGCCGCTCCTCAGCTAGACATTTACCTCTATTTAGCTCTGCGGTTAAGAATGAGTGTACGTACACATCCAATCCCCCCATAAGTTTTCATGGCATCCACAGAAATGCCTACAACTTTTTATTTAGGAGCCTTACCCTTTTTCTGTCCCACTTTAATATAGCAAACGCCCTCGGAATTACATTCGTTGATCCGAACAGCTGGATACAGGATGGGGATTTTGCTGGAGATGGGCTGCATCTGAACGGAAGAGGAAAGAAACGACTGGGACAACTGTACGCTAGGGTTAGTGGACTTGATGGCGGAGGATCTTCACGGAGGAAGGAATGACATACTTCGGTGGATGGAACTCGCAGAACGAGGACAACCAGGGAAATGCGGCAACCATCAATTGAAAAACAGAAGACTTTACATGAAGAAAGGGGGACAGAGACGAATAAATGGGTGAGTAGGGAAACTGAAGCTAGGTCAGGGGTTGAATCTATAAGTACAACATCTGCATATAGGGTTGAAGGTAAGTCGCTAGTGGTGCTACAGGTTAACTGTAGGAGTATATATAATAAAGCCTTAGATTTCTGGAATTTAGTTGACACATACAACCCTGATGTTGTTATAGGTACGGAGTCATGGCTTAAAGAAGACATTAGCAATGCTGAAGTTTTTAGGGCAGATTTTACAATTTTCAGAAGAGATAGGACAGCCCGTGGTGGTGGGGTTTTTATATGTGTTAAAAATTACATTGCCTGTACGGAGCTGTGGGTGGATGAGGATTTTGAGATGATCGCGGTGGAAGTGAAAGGAATGGATCCAAAATATTCGTGGGAAATTATAGGTATATACAGAGCTCTAACGAGGAAATGTTGGCGATTGAAAGACTAGCAGCCCGTACCTTACTTACGCGAAACTCAACGAAGAGATGCATTATAGGAGGAGATTTGAACTTACCTCAAGCGAATTGGAATGGGGATGCAGGAAAGACAACCGGTTTTCAGGCTTTCGTAAACAAATTAGTATGGGAAAATGGTTATACTCAGGTAGTAAGTGGCCCGACGAGAGGTGACGCGCTGTTGGACATCTACCTCCTCAGACCTGATAATACGCTTAACTCTTGTAACATTGTGCACGGAATCAGCGATCATAGCGGGGTTTTATTGGAAGTAGAATGGGATGAAAATTGTCGGGAGAAAAAAATTGAAAGAATAGTCCCGGTGTACCACAAAACAGATGTATTAGGTTTGCAAACATTTCTTCGGGAAAATTTTAGCTTATGGGCTGGAAATGGTAGTAGCGTGGAGGAGATATGGAAAAGCTACAAGGAAATAGTCTTTGAGGGTATAGAACGTTTTGTACCACATAAAATTCTAAGTAAAAATCCGGATCCGGAATATTATACGAAGGAAGTAAAACGACTTAAGGTAAAGGTGAGGAAAGTTTACAATAAGCGAAAATTTGGTGGGCATTACCAAGCAGAGCTGAAACGTTTATCCAAAGAGTTACTGATAGCAAAAAAGAAGGCTCAGGAGACATTCTTAAGTTCGGTCTTACAAAACGAAGGTAAATGCTGGGCAGAGTTTTATAAGTATGTTAAAAGACGTAAAGGTAATAGAGAAAATATTCCTGCGATCAAGGGCATTAATGGAAATATCATCACCGAACCAATAGAAAAGGCCAACTCCCTAAACTCTTATTATGCGTCTGTATTCAGTTGCGAACGAAACACCCCGCAAATCCAATCGACAGATTCAGGAAAACCGTTCACCATTAGTATCAACATTTTAAGGAAACGACTATCAGCAATCGGGAGAAATAAATCCGTCGGACCAGATGGCATTCCTGGGGAAATTTTAAAGTTAGGTGGGGAAGCCATGATTCCATACCTCGCGAGATTACTAGATATAACGATGAACAACAATTCTATCCCAGGGGACTGGAAAAAAGCTATAGTGGTTCCTATTTATAAAGGGGGAGATCGATCAGTAGTGGGAAACTATAGACCGGTCAGTTTAACCTCAGTAGTTTGCAAACAAATGGAGCACGTTATAGCAGGGTATCTAAGGCAAGTCTGGGAAATGAGTGAGTGGTTATATGAGGGTCAGCATGGATTTAGACCAGGGTACTCATGCGAAAGCCAAGTAGTCACAGTTTGTCAAGATATTGCTGATTCATTGGACGAGGGAGTCAGGACTGACGCGATTATAATAGATTTTTCAAAGGCTTTTGATTTAGTCCCACATGATAGGCTGCTTTCAAAAATTGCGGAAACCGGTGTGGACTTGAGGTTAGTGGTGTGGATAAAGGAATTTCTGTTAGGACGTTCGCAAAGAGTTAGAGTAGACGGACAACTATCTGATGAAGTCAGAGTAACGTCGGGAGTGCCGCAAGGGAGCGTATTAGGTCCATTGCTCTTCCTCGCTTATGTTAATGATATTTGGAAAAACATTGAGTCAAATATACGGCTTTTCGCTGATGATTGTATAATATACAGGAGGATAATCGATAGTAATGACATTGAAAATTTGCAGACAGACTTAAATAGATTAGGGGAATGGGCGGTTGAAAATGAAATGAGGATAAATCCAGGTAAGAGTAAAGCAGTAAGCTTCAATAGAGCTAGGGTGAAAGGTAAACTGAGGTATTGTATTGGGGATCAACTAATTCCAGAGGCAAATAGCTTTAAGTATTTAGGAATAATTATACGCAGCGACCTAAGCTGGGCAGATCATGTAAATTATACACTAAGAAAATCATGGAGGGCTCTTCATTTCGTAATGCGTATACTCAAAAGGGCAAATAATAATACGAAAAGTTTAGCTTATACGGCACTTGTGAGACCGATACTTGAGTATGGAGCGGTGTGTTGGGACCCATACAGAGAAGGTCAGGTAAGCGCTTTGAATCGCGTGCAAAAGAGAGCGGCAAAATTTGCAAATAATACAAATGAATCGGGTTGGGAAACATTGACACAGCGTAGAGCGATAGCCCGAATATGCGCCCTTTTCAAAGCATACACCGGGGGACGGGCTTGGAAAACAATAGGGGATAGACTGCTAAAACCATGCTACCTGGGTAGGGACGATCATAGTCGGAAAATTAGGATTAGGAAACAAAGAACAGATGTAGGTAAATATTCCTTTGTAAATAGGACCATAAAAAGCTGGAACCAATTACCTCCAAGCGTACTAGCGACTTTCCCCTGTAAATTAAGCTCTTTTAAAAAAAGGGTCAAGAACGTCATTACAAGCTAAGGATTTTTAAGTGGAGATTAAATAAAAATAAGGGATGTGAAGTGAAGGGGTGTGAAGTGATGTGAAGTGAAGTGCTCTGGTTTCGAAGTGAAGTGAAGTGAATTAAGTTCTTGGGGGATATAATTAGCATGTACTTTGGTCTGACTTTATACTGAGGATATTCTAACGCACTGAAATTAATTAATGTGTGGGTGTTTTTTGTATTGTGCTTGTCTAATTTTTTTTTTTTATTCTGTGTATGGGTGTTTTTGTAAGGTGTGGATGCTTTTGTAAGGTGTGGATGATTTGTAAGTTGTGGATGTTTTTGTAATGTGTGTACGGTGTTCTAATATGTGTACTTGTATTTACTGTATGTATTTTGTTTACTGTATGTATTTTGTTTTGTATGTGTAAGGGTGTTTTAGTAAGGTGCGTACGGTTTTCTAATATGTGTATTTGTATTTACTGTATGTATTTTGTTTTGTATGTGTATGGGTGTTTTTGTAAGGTATGGATGTATTTGTAAGGTGTGGATGTTTTTGTAAGGTGTGGATGCTTTTGTAAGGAGTGGATGCTTTTGTAAGGTGCAGATGTTTTTGTAATGTGTGTACGGTGTTCTAATGTGTGTACTTGTATTTACTGTATGTATTTAATTTTGTATGTGTATGGGTGTTTTTGTAAGGTGTGTACGGTGTTCTAATATGAGTACTTGTATTTACTGTATGTATTTTGTTTTGTATGTGCATGGGTGTTTTTGTAAGGTGTGAACGGGGTTTTTCTAATATGTGTACTTGTATTTACTGTATGTATTTTGTTTTGTATGTGTATGGGTGTTTTTGTAAGGTGTGGATGTATTTGTAAGGTATGGATGTTTTTGTAAGGTGTGGATGCTTTTGTAAGGAGTGGATGCTTTTGCAAGGTGTGGATGTTTTTAAATGTGTGTACGGTGTTATAATGTGTGTACTTGTATTTACTGTATGTATTTTGTTTTGTAATTGTGTATAGTTTGTTTTGTATTGTTAATTTTATGTATATTTATATGTCCATTTGTATTGTGTGTACTAGTGTAAGGACTACTGCCACCGGGTGAAAAACCCAATTGCAGTAATTAATAATAATAATAATAATAATAATAATAATTTATAATTTAGTCCTTACATACCAGACCCAAAAATAAAATACAAATGCCTGCACATGTGTTTATTTCAGTGACATAGGCTTTATTATAAGTGTTGTTACTGTAAGTTTAAAGCACAGCGGGATGAACTCTATCAAATAAGATATCTGACTTGCAATTAGATGCATGATTGTACTGACTGGACACAATTCGCGTAACCTTATACACCTTCTAGTTTTCTGGACTCCTACATTAAATCCTAGTACAGATTTACAGCAAAGGTAAAAATATACACGTGAATATCGTTACAGGAAACACAGTCTTAATCAATCAACGTGGAAATCGACGCTCTTCAAGTTCACAAATCAAAACAAGATAGTTAAAATGTGATATTAATCAATAGAAGACAATTCCGTCCCATAAATTCTTACCGTGTATCTTACACAAACGATCCGGCAATGAACAGGGGTCTACTGCATGAGGCCATGCCCTTTACACGGTACTTATCGGAGTCACAGGTCGCTGACGCACAAGTTGAACGGAGAGCATAAGACGTTCTTGAAATGAGATACACTCTCGATGCCTTTCATTTCAGGCACACGTGTCTTGCGACTGTGCCATTAAATTTTAACACACGGCGCTGCCAACATCAGGTAATGGAGTTTGATTTTCCAGTCACGAGACTGCAGATTATAGCTCAAAGACCTACGCAAGACAGCTCCAGAATATGCACTCTACTTAAAGAGGCAGAAAAGTGGCAATGTTAATCTTCAATGACTTCAGCAAGCCTACCCAAAGTCATATTGAAAGCTTTTCGTAGTCTTTTTCGGCTAACTATGCAAAGTACGGCGGTTAATGCTTTTACATCTTCAACGTTAAAAACAACACCGCATGTTTCGACACAGACTGTATTTATGGGTTTGGTACGATTCTCAAAATAAACAGCGATAATTTACCTAAAGAGCATTAACCGATCAGTCTTTGTAACGAAGACAGTGTTTTCTGTGAGGTATGAACTTAACTTTTAAATAGCTACTATTTACACGAATCACAGAAATCAGAGATTAACCAGTTAAAACAAAAGCGCAAACTGTTTTGAAGAATACTATCTTCAGATATGTGACGCTGCGTGGTCTGGTATATACATACCGACGTTTCAGAAAAACCTGTTGGCCCTATTATAAAGATAGATCTACGAAACAACATAGCGTCACATAAGAAACGACAGTAATGTCAAATCTTACACTATACTCTGACCTCACGTGTAGTCTAATTTGAGGCTAGTGCCAAACACATCCCAAAAGAAACGAGTTATTAAAATACGTACATAGAAATGCAAATGGACTTCAAGTCCTGAGTTTGCTGTTCTTAATTGGTCTTCGAATTTTCTTAATCTGCGTCTACATCTACAGCGTCGCCCTCGGTGGGCTAGTGGTTAGCGTGCTCGCCACTGGATCCAAGGTTCGCGGGGTGATAAAAATCCGAAGCACCACTTCCTTCGGAGGGGAAGTAAAGCCGTCGGTCCCATGTCGTAGATTTACGGCATGAATAGAACTAGTAATGCTCGTAAGCAAAATTCAGCGGCCATTTCTCACCGAAGTCTCCTGACTGCCTGCCAGATGGCTCTGGCAGTCACATCAGCGGTCAGTGGGCTGGTCACTCACTACATCAACGCACATGACCATAGAAACCTCCGAAAGGAGGTTTCTATGCTCCGCGTTGGAGCGACAGGGACAAACAACATCTACAGCAACGTCCTCACCAGCGACAGACGTTCCCTGATCCTTAAGGCATGCATATTTCGCTCAGTACATTAGTATCAACAGCACAGACCAGAATCTGGTAAGACCCTTTCAGTTCCAGTCTCTCCTGATTTACGTAACCTTCCTAATGGCACATTTTAAAACAAAGTTGAAAGCACTGGTGATAAATCATCTCCGTGTTACAAATAATTTGCTAACAACACAATGTTAGTCAAACTCGGCTCAAAATTCTTCTACGTGTGGTAATTTTGACACTAAAGAGCCACAAAGACGGCCATTTCGATCATCCACCGAAATGGTTGGCTATGCTTGTAAGCAGTAATTTGTCTTGACGCTGTTCACAAAACAGCTATTGTCTTATGAATTGTCCGACAGCCCACAGCCCTCGTGTAAACCGACCTTAACGTGTGTATAGTGACAAAAGAAGAACTGCAGTGCCGCATAAAAGTTACAGCAAATGTTGTGTCCTTTAAAAAATTAAAATTCGAAAAGGTAGACGCAACTCTAACCACCTCAAGTACCGAAACACTATACATAACAAAGCCGCACTTAGAACCTTCAAACCAGCGTTCAACCTCAAGGAAGTAAAAGCAAACTCCTTGACCCACGCGAAACTATTCTGTGTCCCGAAAACGTTGAACAGACGTTGAAGAAAGGTACAAACTTTGCAGGTTAGCCGGCCTTCTGACAGCTGTCACAAGACAGGGAGAGATAAGTGTTATTTAACAAAGCTGTCAATCGCTAAGATTGCTCAGAGTCCACAACTGAATCAGTATGAGTATGCAGCGTTCGTGGCATGACACTGACAGGGGAAAAACAAAGCGCTCGAAGGAAAACCTGTCCCAGTGGCACACTGCCAACCACAAATCTCACACAGACTGTCCCGGGATCGAACCGGGTCGAACTGCTGCAGTGCGGAGTATCGTGGTCACTACAAACTATCCTCCAGAAACCAAATGCAATCCACTTGGGATCAATGGTGGACAGATTTACATTCTAGCACTTCGGTTTTACCGTATCACTTCTCGTTCCGCCGATGCCCTCCACATTTATTCATCCATCATTCGGGAGTTTGAAAGTGGGCCCGTTAGAGGCTGCAGTACCGAGAAACATAATCTCATCCCACCCCAAGGAAAAAAAAAATCCTTCAGAAAGATAACTGACTGTTGGTGGGTTTATGTTCCCAGTTTAATGATGTCATATCCCTTATGACACCGCATGGGTACTCACTGAGTTCGGTTCTGAGTACAGAACGGTAATTCCACGCCGAAATCAAATCCAACACAACCAATTATTAGATTTTAAATATTTAACGACGCTGTAAGAATCGAATCAGACGCATTCTCACAAATGATCAGTAAAGAAAAAGGAAGGAACCACTTATGGCCTCCTTACGGTGTTATGCAGATGGCCTTGCAATAACTACGGAAGGACATGACAAATGTCCATCCAATAGTTCTTATCCCTTCAGCAAGATTCCAGACAGGAGCCCTTGCCAACAGAAACCACAGCACTACATCCGACAACCTGGAATATGACGCGAGTGGTTGTAGTTGTGAGTCCCATTCTTTCCTACTATATTGCTAAAGTCACTTAGGTAATTTAAATTAGTGTTTTTTTCCACTTAGGAAGCATGCATAATAAATTACAATGTTCTGACAGCTAAATTCCATTAATCTCTGATCACTATCATCAAAAATGTGACACGTGATCACACGGAATAGGTCTGAACAATCGATATTCAAACTACAAAAATGCATGTTGTAGTCAATAAGTTATTCTTGGTCTGGTAGGCTGGTACTGACATGTCGGAGGAAAGTACAGTGGTCTGGTAGGCTGGTACTGACATGTCGGAGGAAAGTACAGTGGTCTGGTAGGCTGGTACTGACATGTCGGAGGAAAGTACAGTCTCCTTCTGTAGATTAAACCCCGAAAATGAAGGCACTATATTTTTACGAAACGATGGTATACACCTACCACATTGCACAGTGTCACAAGCCAAAAGACCACAATATAAAACTTCGGGACCGTGGAAAACTCAAACCTATAAAAGCTACATAAACTTTAAAAACATGGAAAATGTCACTTCATACCATAAGATTACTCAGAATTAGTAGCGCAACTATAAAAACATCTCTGAAAACGTGACGTTGCTTTGTGACTCCTGCTGAAAATCAAATGATCAGAACCATATGGTTTATGACAAATAGCGGATATTGACCTTCAGTTTCTAACCCATCCATATCTTAACGTATCTCACATCCAGCTCAAGGGTTCAGTTACTCGTATAAACTCGCATATCAGCACGCTACCGTGCCTGACATCGAATTCTGGACGTCACTACGAAATTAAGTCTCATAATAAAACAAACGTTCTACAATCTTGTCTTTAAAGTAGCAGGAATCTCTGGCGTAACTTACCTTCTGATAACGAAAATTACTTCCTCCAGACTTGACACTTGAAAAATGATGGCCGAAGCCTATCCGCAACAGACGTCGCGGTTTACAACCCGACAGTTCAGGATGCACCTTATTGTGGTGATGTTTGTTACCCCCGGTTGCTTTTCGACAGTGGAAAGGCGAGGAAAAGCGTGTCAGCAAATGTGCTACACCGGTCTTCAGCACCAACATCGCGACAGGGGCACGGACAGAGACAACACACCGGAACACGTGTGCTCCTCCACAGCTCGTCCACAATATCCCCCCGATCGACGAGACGCAGTGAAAGTTCTCTACAACAACAAGGCGCAGACGCTACGAAGCGCAAGCCGCTGTAATTTGTTGCCGTCTACATGAGACAACTTCGGTGGCTGACATCGTGTATAAAACCTACGACTGGAACGCAAATATTTACATGTATATATATAATATATATATATATATATATACAGGCACAGCATAATCACATGCTGCAATTCGGGGGTTTATATACAAAGCATGCTAACGATTTATTAAGAATGCAGAAAGTCGCTACAAAGAAATAAGGCACGAGTATTACAGAAATCAAGACAAAATCCTTCTAAACACAACTACGTTCTATTTATTACATAGAACATGTTTCGACCAAATTAGGTCATCGTCAGGTTCAGAATGCTTATTTTCAGAGCATATTTAGGAAAGAATAAAAATCTATAAAATGCGATTAAAATGTTAAAATTGTCAAAATCGGAAATGATATGTATGGGAAAAAATCTACCACACTATTACAAACATTTTGTAGAAATTCTTAACTTCTTTAATTTCTACAAAATGTTTGTAATAGTGTGGCAGAATTTTCTCCGTACATATCATTTCCGATGTTGACAATTTTAACATCTAATCGCATTTTATCGATTTTTATTCTTTCCTAAATATGTTCTGAAAATAAGAATTCTGAACCTGAAGACGACCTAATTTGGTCGAAATATGTTCTGTGTAATAAACAGAAAGTAGTTGTGTTTAGACGGATTTTGTCTTGATATCTGTTACAACTAACACGACGGAATGACTTCCATTAAACTACGAGTATTCCTTTGAATGACGAATGCAAAGAAAGAATACAAACACGCCATGTTGTTCTTAAAATAAAAAGTGAAGATGAAGTACCTCTTTCGTTTTTCCTTCATAATAATGTCACGAAAACAGAAGAACTTGTAAACCGTCTGACAACTGAAGACAGGCCCTCCACCGATAGAAATACTACAGGCGTGTTCTTCAGAAAGGCAATCATAAAGTTATTCCAACTGAGCTCTATTGCACGAAACGCAAACGGGACCACTGCGCGATACCTTACACGTTTAATTCACCAATTTACAGCACGAATTTGGGCCATAATTACCACCAACACATACATCCAATTTTCAAAGCATCTTATGCCTGCTGCTGTTTGCAGTTGTAATTCTCAGAGCCGTACTCGAACCTGCGATTTCACGACACAACATTATGAATAATAGAGACGTTCAACTCAGAATTCGAAACAGACCGTCTTCACACACGCGTCTCCCCCACTCCTTTTGTTGGGCCAGCGCCGAGGCACTGGGGCGGGCAGGGTGCCGAGTGGTCCAGCGACCGCGCACCCTCTACTGTGCGATCCCGTCGCCACTCGCATGCTGTTCGATCCACACTCCACTGCAGAACTCAGGTCGCATGGCCCAACCTCGCTCAGTTCATCAAGGTCCCGTCCACTGGGCTACGTGGGGGCTCACGCGTTTTAAACTACTTTCGAGGAGGGATAGGGGTCACTATTATCGAAATATATAGTACTTGAATCTCTAATTCTACAAACCCATTACAAATCTCTTAAAATTTAAGCAACGGGTACACTAACTACGTGAAATACAAGTTTTTCACTATTACCAACCACTTCACGAGAATTATTGTGCAGAGGCTGTTAATAATGAAAAACTTACATGCAAAACAACTGCACGGAATATGTATAATATTAACCATATAAATGCCCAACAGGCAAAAACTATATATAGTTTCAAGAACACCACAAATTACAGACAAATGCAGCTACTTTTTGTTTCTATGGCTCGACATCCCTATATGGGCCTGGGCCTCCTCGTTTCGTCGAGGTTTCATGGTCACACACTTCTTAGACACACCACACTCGGTAGGACTCCTCTGGACGAGGGACCAGCTCGTCGCAGAGACCTCTACCTGACATCACACAACACTGACAAGAGACAGACATCCATGCCCCCGGTGGGATTCGAACCCACGATCCTAGTAAGCAAGCGGCCGAAGACCCACGCCTTAGACCGCACGGCCACTGGGATCGGCGAATGCAGCTACTTGGTTCAATAAAATATGCAGAAACCACCAGTTAACACGTAAATATATCAACATAAAAGTGAACAGGAGTAAAAAGAATTATTGTGCAGTGGTTGGTAACAATCAAAAACTTATACGTAAAGCAACTGCACGGAATATGTATAATATCAATAACATAAAATATGTTTAAAATGACGATCAAACAAAATACTTTAAATATAAATAATACTGTCTTCTAAGAAGCAACGCCTTCCAGAACCCTAAGTTCGTTACCGTATTTAGAAAGACCTGCCGATGGCCCGTGTCCTGTAGTCGGTTACATCACGCCCAATTTCTATAAGACCCGTTTTAACAATGCACTGACGTCACGACACCACTTCTCGATTATTAATCTGGTACATGAAAAAGAAAAGGTGCTACAGGGCATGGTTGATAGACTAAGTGAAATTGGAAGACGCTATGGAAAGGAAATGAATGTGGAAAAAACTAAGGTAATGAGAATCACAAGGCAACCATCCCCAATGAAAATTATGATAGATCAAAAGCAATTGGAGAATGTGGAATATTTCAATTATTTGGGTAGCATGATAACAAATGATGCAAGGTGTTCACGTGAAATTAAATCCAGAATTGCCATGGCTAAAGCAGCATTCAACAAGAAGAAGACTCTTTTCACCAGCAAACTGGACTTAAATTTAAGGAAGAAACTAGTAAAGTGCTACATTTGGAGCACAGCTTTGTATGGTGCTGAAACGTGGACACTTAGGAAAATAGATCAGACGTATCTGGAAAGTTTGGAAATGTGGTGCTGGAGAAGAATGGAGAAGATCAGTTGGACCGATCGTGTGAGAAATGAAGTATTACACAGAGTCAAGGAGGAGAGGAATATCCTACATACAATAAAAAGAAGAAAGGCTAACTGGATTGGTCACATCTTGCGTAGAAACTGCCTTCTGAAACACGTGATTGAAGGAAAGTTAGAAGGAAGGAGAGAAATTATGGGAAGACGAGGGAGAAGACGTAAGCAGCTACTGGATTACGTTAAGGAAAAGAGAAGATACTGGAAATTGAAAGAGGAAGCACTAGATCGCACTCTGTGGAGAACTCGTTTTGGAAGAGGCTACGGACCTGTCGTAAGACAGACTACAGAATGAATGAATGAACATGACTCGAGTGGAATGTTCATTAACTCTCAGCATGCAACGCCAGTACAGACATTTTATGATATAAAATAATAGAGAATCCCTAGTTCTTGTTTGTTGTATGTAGTTAGATATCACACTGCGGTTCCCTTCAAATAAAAGGGATGTGACGCATGACGCTAGGCCGCGTATTGTGTACAAGTTCCGTCACAAGGTGGGAAGCACCAGACTTCACCGGTAAACTAACCCTCTTCTGAATTAGTCCGTATGTATTGTGACTTAAGTACGAAGGCTTACAAAGGATTTGTTTTCAACCCGAACTCATTGTGCGTGTCTGCACAGCAAGGGAATCATATTCACCAGAACGTAAATTTAGAAATTAAATATACAATAATGCAAACACAGGAAATAATACAACACACCATAATACCACGCAGAGATTAGAAATGAATAAATTCCGAATGCAAGTGTTAATGCTGCACCCACTTTCTGTGGTTCATATATGTGACACAGAATTCTTCAGAAAAAAAATATTACAGTTCCAAGCGACGTTGAATTCACTCACATACTCAATATAGATTTTCCATTCTCTGACAGCACTCCATTTATTACACGTAAGTATAAATGATACTGCGGTATTGTACAGACTGCAAAGCCTCACCACAGATACCAGTTAGGAGGAAGTCATAACTTGCAATGGTATACAATAATAAAGACAGAGATAAGCTGTACATTTTCCGTTCCGTGCATTATAATTCAATTTCTGTAATTTTAACCAACAAATGCACACACCTGTCTTGAGACAATAACATTTTTAAAAACACTAAACTCCTACATGTTTCGGACCTTACTGGTCACCCCTGATGACCAGTAAGGCCCGAAACATGTAAGAGTTTAGTGTTTTTAAAAATATTATTGTAAGTCTAATGAAAGGTGTGAGTATTTGTTGGTTAAAACTACAGGAACAGCCTGTACACTTGGAAGCACAGTAGAGAATACCGAGGCACGACTCTGACGACGATCTCTGGAGTACGACGCCTAACTGTAGAACCATAAGCCAAGTCAGTTACCTCACTTAAGGGTTTAAATACAAATAATAACGGTAAGTATGTGTGATTTTCACAGCGCAGATTTCCCGAAGAATTTTACCCTGAAGATGGAGGCAGTATGTTCCTCCTGAAACCCAACAGACGACGTGGTCTCATAACCCACAAGGCCACAATACGAATCTTTAGCACCGCGAGAACGCCAAATATCATACAAGAATTACGCAACTACCGAACATTAAACGAACGAAAAAAAAAATCTAATGAGAAAATGGAGGAAGCAGATACAGGGCAACTTTCAACAAAAGTTTTCAAAGAGGCCTACCAACTGAAATGCTGACGGCAAAAGGCTGGTGTCCAAGGGAAAACTGGACTGAGTCCAACACCGGACGCAGGAATAAATCCCAAACCGAATGATGGGACCGTCACATTTCATTACTTCCGGTTCATTTCAAGATCCGTACTGTAGGCTACACTATACAGCGTCGAAAGATAGCATGCTTACTGTAAAAGTATTGGAAAGGACGCGTATGGGAGCGTTCTTGGTTTAATATAAGTCACCTGCTCCGAAATACGAAAACCATGACGATCGGACTCCGGTACAAAACTTGAACTCGAAACCTCCCAACAATGTAGCACGAGCATGACACACTACATGTCGACGTGCAGTCAGTACTGTTACATAACAAGAAAGGCAATATACGTAAAACGTAACACTGAGGCGCGTTCGGGTAAGAAATATGTCGTGGAAAAGCAATACGTATTAGTTGTTCTGAGTGTGTGTCAGTACTATTGCCTTAGTTATGCGGCACGCAAATTGTAGCTGTTCTGCGCCGTGTTACATTGCCATATGTAGCCTGTCTGGCTCTCAATTTGACGCTATCCATCCCGTTATGTACGACATACGTAAATAACACTGTGTATTCCGTCTGACACAGCCTGTATCTGTTATTGTTTTGCGAACACTACATGTTTCGATCAAGCCGATCATCATCAGGTGTTTGTTTATACAAATTTACATTTCATATTTTATACAGTTTATATCATTTGTATCGCAATATTTTACACTTTTACCTTGAATTTTTATGTTTTTGTATAAAATAAACACCTGATGATGATTGGCTTGATCGAAGCATGTAGTATTTGAAAATCAATAGTAAATACAGGTTGTGTCAGACGGAATGCACAGTGTTATTTAGGTCTGTCTGGTTCTACCACATTTTTCCACATTATCTCATAGATGACATGACTTTCCGAAAGAAAAAAATTACTGAACATAAAATTATGTTGTGATTTTCTCCACAACTATTTTTTCTGAAACATTTCTAATTCTAAGAAGAATTCAGGGAAATATTATCATAAATATACGCAGGTCTTCATGTAAAGTACCCGTTATTCTTGCCAGATTTTAATGAAAATTGAATTTTCTCGAATATCAAATATCAAATTTAATGAAAATCTGTACAGTGGGAGCCGAGATGTTCCATGCGGACAGACATACAGTCAGACAGACGGACGGAGGGACGGACAGACATGATGAAGGTAACAGGAACGCGCTAATAACTGAAACGAAGACTCTACTGCTAAGATCGAGGAAACAGATCGACCTTAATAACAAGACAAATCTGAAAACATTTCATGACGATGATACCTTTACGCGCATTTCACTGTGAAGGAAGGAGGGCAAACGATTTCTGCGACAACTTAGTGCTAGCAACATACGGTTTCTGCGCAACTACACACGACTGGAAGCCTTTTAGGACACATCCGACGCCTCAGACTGGTGTCCAGTGCTAATAACTGACAACTGGCACACAGAAATAAAACCATCAGCGTCACGTCCGAAACGCAATAACAGGGCACGTCTGAAGTTGTCGATTCAACTTTCGGATGGAATTGGAAGCTAGAAGATGTCAACTTGGGGCCGAGATGACATAAGCAATGACTGACTGGAATTTTTAACAAAAACACCGTGCGTTGCAGAATTAACTGTGATATACACGCTGTTCCAACAAAGAACTGGCTTAAATGTACGTTTGTTCCTTCCATACAGCTCCGATTTTACCCCTCCGCTGTTATAAAAGTATGTACTAGTAAAATGAATAAGAATATGGAAGTCATATTTCCTGTTTTTAAGTAAGCCTGTTACTTTCACTACAAATCCAAACAAATTGAAATTTACAACTGGAAGCTTTAACAAATATGTCCTAAACTGACACCCAGGCTAGTGAGCTTGTTCAGGTCCTGAAAGACATCAGGCCTCACTGCCTGTTACGTGACTCATAATCTTTGCGTGATAAGATTAATTCACAGTGACACTTGCCGACACACCAAGCAGCATTACACAACAGTACAACACATTCTGTCTAAACATCTGGAACCAAAAATGGCACTCCAGGGTCCAGTCTAACAAGTCAGGAAATGTAGGCATAGCATAACAATTCCAGCGCGCACGCTATGCCATTGCCTTTAAAACAGCGCACACATTGCTTTTGTTCACTCATCCTTAAAGCCACAAGACTTACAGGACAAGTGCATTTGGTCAATTCACAACACCCAGACCAACAAAATGGTCAATAGCCTACTGTTCCGTAGATATTTATATTGGGGAACGTTCCTACATGTTTCGATCCCCTATCATCCGGGAATCAAATCAAACCAACACGGGGGGGGGGGGAACTTGCAACCTTTGCATACAGAAGAAAGGTGTAAAAAGTTTAAAAACAGTTAAAATGTAGGCAATTCTTTGTAGTATAGTTGTATAAGTTTAAACATGTTTCCATTTTAATTAATTTAATGTTTTGTAACATTAATTTCCAGTATACCAGGATCCACTACAATTATACAAATATACTACAAAGAACTGCCTACATTTTAACTGTTTAAATTTTTTCCACCTTTCCATTATATGCAGAGGTTGCTAGTCTGTTTTTGTGCGGTGTTGCTTTTATTTGATTCCCTGATGATGATCCCTTCGGGTTCGAAACAAGTAGGAATGTTCGATGTGATATTGTAATACAAATATCTAAGGAACAATATTTTGCATATTGTTGGTCTGGGTGTTGGAATTGGTTATTGACATTGCAGGGTATGAACAGTAAAAGTGTGTGTGGTATAAAACGTGGGTTTCAGTTTTCTCTACAACTTTTTTTCCTACACATTTTTCACTCTTATAAAATATTTAGAGTTACATTCGAGTTCGAGTCGTGTGGAGAAACGCACGTAGTTTTGCACGTAAAGTGTCCGATTTTAAATAAAAAATATGTTAGTAAAACTTCAAAGTATGAAGCTTCCTGCAAGTCAGTAGAGCTGTTTTCCAGGCACATGTGGGCAGACAAACAGACGGATGGACGGCCGGGCAGATATACGCATTTTTCCAACTTCCTTTTGCGAACGCAACGAAAAGTTGATGAACAATTTTACACAACAGAACGGGAATGGATAAGTTCTGCCACAATTACATTAGTGCCAGCTGTAGAGAGCGTGGTACTGTCTGCAGCAGTAATCATTTTCTCAGACAAATAATGACTATAAAATGAATTCCTAGAACGGTAAAGTGGCTAGGAGAACCTTCCATCTTTAACACGCCAATTAAACAGATATTAAATTAGAATATGAAAGCCTAAGAATACAAAATTTCAGGAGGCTAGTCAAGTTGTAATGTTCACCGGAATGGGACTTCAACAACACACAAATTTCCCCATCCCCTATCTCGACAGGTCATCCAACAGACCAATCACTTCCACCAGCTTTATCTTCCCTCTTACCCCCTTCCAACATACCGCCTCCCAGACATATGACCTCTATCAACAGCCACACGTTGCCATCTAAATCTAAACAACCACACTTAGACTAATTCCAGACTTACAGTACTATTGGATCATACAAATCCACCAACACCACAAACAATAAAATATATGTACAATTTATAAAGATTCTCGCCCCAAGCCTATGGTTCCCACGGAGGTTCTGCGCCGACCGTGTTTCAGGCAAGAGCAAGTCATCCAAACTAAGAAGCTTACGAGTACACAACTAGCCAGTACAACAGTAAATCTTGCCACTACGAAAAGAAGCTTAGTGTTCTACCTCGCTTTTACCTAAGGCCTATACTGCACCTACTGCACTTAGCTGTTATAAAAACAGTGCGACATCAAGAGGGAATTGTACCGCTGTCTATATCGTAACACTGAAGGAGCGAGTCTTTTGACAAATTTGTAGGTGCTTTCGTAAAGCTGCGAAAAGTGACTGTTAGCTTCGTCGTGTCTGTGCGTTCACAAGGAGCAACTTGGCTTCCGCTGGATGGATATTCGTGAAACATTATAGAGGGGTGGGAAGCTGTTTATTAGAATCTGTCGAGCAGATCAAGTTTGGTTAAATTCGAGCAAAAATAACAGCAACTTCACACGAAGACCCACGTTCACGTGTACAACTGTGAACGCCCTAGATCTGTGTGACCTCATCACGGCGTGAGACTGTTTCACATCACATAAATCAAAACGTATATTATATTGTTTTATATTTTCATCGTTGGGCGTTCAGAGAGGAAAGACTCGGCCGTGCCATGGCTCATGCGGTAAGTCGCCGGCCTCTCGCCGTGGAGGCCCGGGTTCGATCCCGGGGGTCAGTCCATGTGGCATTTGTCGTGAACAAAGCGGCACTGGGACAGGTTTATCCCCGTCAATGGCATTCCACCGGTGCTCAATTACACGGAAAAACGACAAAAATAGTCATCTTCATCACAGGGTTGTACAATAAGCCTCAAGGCTGTGGTGCGTCCGTAACATCTGCTGCGGGGCCCTTCACAAGAAGCTCTGAACGCATTCCCCACACTTACTATGTTCCCAATTTAATCGTGAATATATGTTATTTATTACCGCTCTCTAAACTTTAGTGCATTTTCGAAACATTTATTAGGTATTTTCACTCCAAGTTTCAAATTCCCTCGCCATTTTCACTTGTTGCGACAACTTAGTAGAAATACGAGTAATTTAGCTGAATCGTCAATATAGAACAATTATGCTAAAACACTTTAACCTTACACCTTTCGCTGTAACAGGCAACTAACTGGTTACTGTACTTAGTAAGAGCGATGAAATCGAAAATGTCCTGCAGTTAATATTACTTAAATTGCCTGGAGGAATTGTAGAAAGTCACAGAAACGCAAAAGTTGATACTTATTACTGGAAACCACTGAATGCGGTGTGAAAGCTAGCATTAATTACGCCTTCTGGTATCAGGTTTAAGCCTATATGAACGCCAGTACTCAAACGTAAGGGCCTGCTGTATGCACTTCATTGTGATTCAGTTCACGGTAATGCATTAATCAACTTAATCGATCTGCGTAAACCCTCCTCTTCTTTATCGGCTATGGTGACGTAAGATGGTAGAAGTTCTACTGCACTACAGCAGCAATGTCCTAACGTAGGCCCAGCCAGTGTACCATAAGTTCTACTGCACTACAGCGAGCAATGTCCTAACGTAGGCCCAGCCAGTGTACCATAAGTTCTACTGCACTACAGCAGCAATGTCCTAACGTAGGCCCAGCCAGTGTACCATAAGTTCTACTGCACTACAGCGAGCAATGTCCTAACGTAGGCCCAGCCAGTGTACCATAAGTTCTACTGCACTACAGCAGCAATGTCCTATCGTAGACCCAGCCAGTGTACCATAAGTTCTACTGCACTACAGCGAGCAATGTCCTAACGTGGGCCCAGCCAGTGTACCATAAGTTCTACTGCACTACAGCGAGCAATGTCCTAACGTGGGCCCAGCCAGTGTACCATAAGTTCTACTGCACTACAGCGAGCAATGTCCTAACGTGGGCCCAGCCAGTGTACCATAAGTTCTACTGCACTACAGCGAGCAATGTCCTAACGTGGGCCCAGCCAGTGTACCATAAGTTCTACTGCACTACAGCAGCAATGTCCTAACGTAGGCCCAGCCAGTGTACCATAAGTTCTACTGCACTACAGCAGCAATGTCCTATCGTAGACCCAGCCAGTGTACCATAAGTTCTACTGCACTACAGCGAGCAATGTCCTAACGTGGGCCCAGCCAGTGTACCATAAGTTCTACTGCACTACAGCGAGCAATGTCCTAACGTGGGCCCAGCCAGTGTACCATAAGTTCTACTGCACTACAGCGAGCAATGTCCTAACGTGGGCCCAGCCAGTGTACCATAAGTTCTACTGCACTACAGCAGCAATGTCCTAACGTGGGCCCAGCCAGTGTACCATAAGTTCTACTGCACTACAGCAGCAATGTCCTAACGTAGGCCCAGCCAGTGTACCATAAGTTCTACTGCACTACAGCAGCAATGTCCTAACGTAGGCCCAATCAGTGTACCATAAGTTCTACTGCACTACAGCAGCAATGTCCTAACGTAGGCCCAGCCAGTGTACCATAAGTTCTACTGCACTACAGCGAGCAATGTCCTAACGTGGGCCCAGCCAGTGTACCATAAGTTCTACTGCACTACAGCGAGCAATGTCCTAACGTGGGCCCAGCCAGTGTACCATAAGTTCTACTGCACTACAGCGAGCAATGTCCTAACGTGGGCCCAGCCAGTGTACCATAAGTTCTACTGCACTACAGCGAGCAATGTCCTAACGTGGGCCCAGCCAGTGTACCATAAGTTCTACTGCACTACAGCAGCAATGTCCTAACGTGGGCCCAGCCAGTGTACCATAAGTTCTACTGCACTACAGCAGCAATGTCCTAACGTGGGCCCAGCCAGTGTACCATAAGTTCTACTGCACTACAGCAGCAATGTCCTAACGTAGGCCCAGCCAGTGTACCATAAACAGGCCTGCATTGCAACTTGGAGAGGCAGAGAGACGTCGGCAGCGGAATTGCCATGGAGGTTCGTTATAACACACCCGCGGGGCGTCGTTTAACGAAACAGTAAACCTTTTTAATGTATACGAAAAGTTACATTCATTGGCAGTAATTTTCTTGTTCATCCGTCACAGTTGCTAAAATGCCCATAATAAAGCAACTACATTAATTCGCCCACAATAACATACCCGTAAGGAGAATTCTATAAAAGAAATCACTCTCGAAATTTCTAGACCATTCACGTAGTTATTCGACAAATCCAGTTTATCTAAACAGACAATTCTTGCATGAATTTCTATACACTTCATTGATTTACTCCTCTTAGTAGCACAAATAAAAAGTGTATTTTAAAACACAGTTCAAATCCAAGTCATTGTGCATGAAGTTTCAAACCGTTATAATTATCAGTGAAATCATATTTTAATTATGAAAATTGAATAATTCATATTGTTTATTCACATGATGATTCACGAGGTATATGGGAAACGTGCTAACGTTCTGAGTGTTGAGTATGCAAATTTCAAGATTCAATCATGCGGCCATGGCCTGTTTTATTGGAATAACCTGTAATTCAACCAGACACGCTGCGAAAACCGCATAATCTACAAAATACGTCTGGATAGCGTAGTGTGTTGAAATGTAAGACATGTGGAAGCAGTTGCAATATATTTTAAAGCACTACACCAAAGACCTTCGGGTTGACTAGTGAATCCGTAGACATCACCCCTCCCTCCCCCAGAGAACGACATAAGTGATGACGTGATGACGAGAGTGACGTAAGTGATGACCGCTCAACAGAGACTTTCAATGGGATGTCTTCCACTACTTGCGACCAGAATATTTCCACTTACAAAAACTCTAGATAAAACGTTTTTCGTTTATGTTCTCATACTTAACAAAGAAATGTCCTAGCATTCACACTTGTAGAACAATACACACGCCTGTTGATATCGATAAACGCATGAAGTGCCTGACAAAAATACAAACAAATTCATTCTCGCAATGTGCAAGAATTAATTTATTATTTAATCTATTAAGATTCTAAATTTTTTTAAGTTCTAGTTAAAAGTGCAATGTCGTTGCAACTAATATTTCAGGACAACCAGTTCAATGCACGTAAAAGGAATCTACATAACGTTTAACACTGATTTTGACTGAGTTCTTCAGACATTTAAATAATCTTGAAACTACACACCAATCATTTTTCATTGACTTAATCCTTCCGGCTGCACTATGGCCCTTGGGTCGACTCAGCCTCTAACATAAATGAGAACCAGGGATATCTCCTGAGGGGTAAAGGCGGTCAGTGCGTAGGGCTGACAACCTTGCCACCTTCATGTGCCGATTTCTAGAAATTCTGGGAACCTCAACCTCTTGAAGACCTAAGGGCCTGTCCAGGCCTATAATGGGATTGCTTTTACCTTTAATATCGACCAATCAGAATTCCACGCGTCTTCTACATCAACCCATTGCTGTCAGTCATAAAACGCTTGTTAAAGTTATAACTTCTCATGCTTCTGTTGTAAGGCATGGTTACAAAATACTGTCAATAGGAGTTTTCGGGCTCCCTGAACTTATAACGATTTGTTTCAAAGGGTACCGAGTTTAACTACCACTACCGAAATATAGGAATGTATTAAAGTCACAACGCAACCAGCCGGTGAAGCACACAAGGCACAACACGTAACAACATAACATAGAAAGCTGCAACATCTCTGTGATACTGCATACAAGACCGGACTGCCACTAAGTTTTAATTTTTAATTATTAATTTTTAAATATACAACGGATATGTAATTTTAACCTTTTATGTACAAATTCCCTAGGAGTTTATAGTTAAATCCATTGGGAATCAAAGTTTCAATTTGTTTTACACTCAAGTGGATGTACCAACTTTTAAAACAGATGTATAGTCTATGTTAAAGTACTTTGACCCCCTGAAGATGGCATGTAACAAGTCGAAACACATGTAGGGGTGAATGACATTATTATAAGAATATAGTGCATATGTTGGTATAGTAAAACTTTTAATTAGATACAGATACATGCATCGTCCTGTCACTTATTTGAACGATGGGCTGGTCGAAACGTCGTGTCAAGTATCACGGGATTAAGGTGTAAGCCTACAAAAATGTGATTCAGGTAAACTTAAAACTGCCCCTGTGCGCGACATGATGGCATATGGGGGGGGGGGGGGTAGACGTGGAGGCTTATAAGATTCAAGAAAGCTAACTCACAGCACTACCAGACAACAAAATTGGGTTCTGGAAATCACACATTTCACATGTTACTGTAATGCAGCATAGCTCAGTAGCCTCACCATCATCTGCAACGTTTCTCGGAACAGAAAACCTTACGTACACAAAGCGCTTTATACAAATGACTCGGTAACAATTCAACTCACATCATGGAAATACTTTTAGTGATCTCGCAGCTGAGTGCTTCATGTCACTAGACACATTCAAGTTTTGAAAATAAAATTCGCAACATTGGACAGACTTCGGGAAAGAAGATGCGGCTAAAAAAAGAAGGAAGCTGTTCCCGGTTTCAATTTAATATATAATTTATGGTGAAACAGGTCTCCAGATACATAATGTATATTACATCCAGAATTTGCAGCCCACCTGTCCACGTTACTCCCAGCAACTCGACTGCAATATATGATAACGGCCTGCCCTCCGGAGGATTCAGACCTGTATGTGACGACTACAGTCGCAGAAGAGTACGGTCGAGCTCTGGAGGCCGGAAGGAGCTGCAGTTTCCTTGGCTAGGTGACAAAGTACGTGGTACCCCAAGAGAAAACACACTACCAAACTAGAACCTCGGTTCTTCCTATATATATATCCACAATGTCTTCACTTTTCCTTTCAAGAGCATCTGAGGTAGAAAATCCACTACACTGCTCCTCTCTCGACATATTTATGCTCTTCACAGTATGGAGGTGTGTCTAATTCTCAGTTGGTACTGCACCAGAGCACGTGATACCAACAATGAATATCACAGCAATGTTCAATTCTACATTTTTATATCTATAAACCAATACAGTAATCAGTACACAAGAGGCGTTCCCTATCAGTAACGCTATTACAGAAACCAAAACATTCAGCAAGGACATTAAAGCTGCGACACACTAAATTTTTAAAAACCAGAATTTATACATGAAATTAAAAAAAAAATAAGATTCGAGACGAATAACGAGGTCGCATCTAAAAACTATACCGCAATACTTGTGCGGTATAGTCTTCATCTCAATTTACTCTTATCAGAAGACCAAACGGGCGAGGCCTAGAAACCTTGAAACAAAGCCATGCCCTTTCGGACATTGAGAAGCACTGGACACAAAATTACTTTCAGATTGTTCCTTCCTGCTGCAAAGGGCAATCGATGGCTGCATACACATATCGTATACCTAGATTACATTTCGGGAAATGGGAATTTCAGCAGTCATAGACTGTAAGAACACAAAATACACGTACAAACGGGGTTACGCACTGAGCCGTAACACACGAAGCGTAAATGAGGTGTCCCTTCTGTGTCTGTATTTCGCCTGCCTCAGGTTCGACATGGTGCCTGCTGTAAGCCTGCAGCTCTGTCCTTACACACGTTTGGGATAAACCAATGAGATCGGTATATTCAGAGCACTCGAACAAGGCCTTATGGTTCACAAACGTGTACACCCAAATGCCATCAAAATTCCCTCACACCATTTCTTGCAGGCCCCTTCCCGTCTGTCTCTTCTCCGTCCCTTGTCCTTCCTACAGCCTGTGGATTTATTTTAGCTCACTACTGTGTAATTATATGACTCGATGTATTCTGCCGTGTTATTCACGTACATTTTCGCAATCCAGAGATTGTTTCACGTGAAAGAAGCAAGGTAACCTTTTAAAAGGACTCCGAGCTTCAGAGAAGCCGGAAGGTCGCGGGTTCGATTCCCGATGGTGTCATTGGAATTTTTCATTGACATAATCCTTTCGGTCGCACTATGACCCTGGGGTCGACTCAGCCTCTAACAGAAATGAGTACCAGGAATATTTCCTGGGGGGTAAAGGCGGCCGGTGCGTAGGGCTGACAACCTTACCACCTTCATGTGCTGATTGTCTAGAAATCTGGGAGCCTCAACCTCCTGGAACCCTAAGGGCCCTGTAATGGGATTGCTTTACCTTTACCTTTTACCGAGATTCAGAGCGCACGAAAACAACTCGCTTCCGTTGAGTGCACAGACACATGCATTTATGGTTTGTATTTCGAATGAACAGCCATGTTTCTTAGTTTCAAAGTCGCACTTTTTTCCAGTTCGTGATTTTGAAACACACCAGGAACATTAGATATCAAAAAGTGCATATTGCTGGAAAACAGATTGGGTGCAGAAATGTTAACGATAACAACACTTTAAACCAAATCATGCTGACTACACAGCTCGAATTTTTATAATAATAATAATAATAATAATAATAATAATTCAATTCTAGTTTATTAATGTGCCAAGTCAACAGCCAGACGGCCAATTACAGAAACAGCACAACATACAAACACAAATAACAACAAAAATGAACAGGACACAAATGAAACAAACACAACCAATACAAACAAACAGAAGAACAAATAAAAATAAAAATAAAATATATATAATAATAATAATGTGTTCCCTCTGTCAAGGCACCAGTACAACTGAAGAAGTGTAGCTGCTGCTGCCTTCAAAGTTACCCACATTTCCTCCAAACGTGTGGCCGGAAGGCGCTTCAAAACCGTGCTCCCTACTCATAATCCAGCTTCTTAATTCAAATTCGACAGCAATCTCCAGCTGATGCAGTTGGTATATTCCTGAAGAATATTCTGTCCGTTTAGGTGTCAAACATTACGCTCATTAAGGCGAGATAAAGATTCACATGGCGTGAGAATACGTGCACGATGTAACCTTTCGATATTTAAAGAGCAGATCGTAGGTCCCAATTTGTAATCTACGTTAAGAACAATTATAAGAGGCGCAAAGCCTAAGTAGAAACACTAACACGTTACCTAAGTAGTAGCACTAACACGTTACCTAGTAGTACACTAACACGCTACCTAAGTAGTAGCACTAACACGTTACCTACGTAGTAGCACTAACACGTTACCTAAGTAGTAGCACTAACACGTTACCTACGTAGTAGCACTAACATGTTACCTAAGTAGTAGCACTAACACGTTACCTAAGTAGTAGCACTAACACGTTACCTAAGTAGTAGCACTAACACGTTACCTAAGTAGTAGCACTAACACGTTACCTAAGTAGTAGCACTAACACGTTACCTAAGTAGAAGCACTAACACGTTACCTAAGTAGTAGCACTAACACGTTACCTAAGTAGAAGCACTAACACGTTACCTCAGTAGTAGCACTAACACGTTACCTAAGTAGTAGCACTAACACGTTACCTAAGTAGTAGCACTAACACGTTACCTAAGCAGTAGCACTAACACGTTACCTAAGCAGTAGCACTAACACGTTACCTAAGTAGTAGCACTAACACGTTACCTAAGTAGTAGCACTAACACGTTACCTAAGTAGTAGCACTAACACGTTACCTAAGTAAGTAGCACTAACACGTTACCTAAGTAGTAGCACTAACACGTTACCTAAGTAGTAGCACTAACACGTTACCTAAGTAGTAGCACTAACACGTTACCTAAGTAGTAGCACTAACACGTTACCTAAGTAGTAGCACTAACACGTTACTTAAGTAGTAGCACTAACACGTTACCTAAGTAGTAGCACTAACACGTTACCTAAGTAGTAGCACTAACACGTTACCTAAGCTCCCAGCAAAGAGGAGGTACGTATAGTCGGACTGTAGTGGATGGCAAGAAATTGAGTTCAAATTCGCCTGTGACATCAGCTGACCACACAAACAACCATCTCTAACCTTGATTTCAGGCTTCCGCCGCGATGTTGATGTAATCTGTGGTCTTTTGGGTAATTACACGGCGTCGTGTGGTAATTATTTACCGACGTTTCGGGACAACGTGTCGGTCCCATCTTCATTGGTCAAGATTCCAAGATGGCTTTCCATCTTGGAATCTTGACCCATGAAGATGGGACCGACACGTTGTCCCGAAACGTCGGTAAATAATTACCACACGACGCCGTGTAATTACCCAAAAGACCACAGATTACATTAAACCATCTCTAACATTGGCCCGGTAACAGATAAAAAAGAACACACATACAAGAACGATTAAACTAATAAAATGTATGATTTTGGAGTGGAAACGTGAAGGAAACAGACCACCTGGAAGGCCAAAGCGTCGGAGGGAGAATTTTAAAATGGATCTTAAACAAACTGAATGGGAGTTGAATGGATTAATTTGGCTCAGAACAGCAGCACGTAGCGGGCAGTTGTGAATGCGGTAATGGACCTTCGGGTTTTGTGAAATGCGGAAACTTTCTTCACTAGCTATATAACAATTAGCTTCCCACGACAGACTTTGCTCCATGAGTCAGTTACATAGTTATAAATTACTCCTCGAAGGCTATAACAATCCTCTGAGCATATACTGTACGTACCATGACTCACGACGACAACACCACCACCACCACCCCACAACAACAACAACAACACAAGGTTACAATGCTTACCAGGAAACAGGCGATTGTTACCAAGTCCATAGCCAGGGAGGAGTTAAGGAGGAAAACCATCTGATACAAATGCAGCACCATTCTTAATTTGTTTCCAGAAATTAAAACCATAACGAATGTAAACACTCACACGTGATTCTTCTTTTTTTTCCTTTTGTTTAAAAAAGCGAGTAATTAATTAAGTTAATTGTGAACGTCCATCACAAAATACTCTTCTGCACAGTGCTATTGAGCCTCAAGAAACAGCGCTCTTACAAACAAGACGATGCGCATAATTCAACGCACAAGTCAAAGTCAAACTGCATTCGATTGCTAGTAATATTTACAGCTTACGTGGTATTTATTGTTCCGAAACTTTTGTAACTTGGACTTTATGCAATATTTTGCAATTCACTGTTATCACCAAACATGAGAAGTGAACAAGCAAATTAAATCGACAAGTTTTCACATCTGACATGCGCACTAAAGAAAACACGAAGTAGAAACAGCCAATGAGCTGACTCCGCCATCACTCTGTGATTGCGGCTCCTGCGAAAGGACGACACTGGAGGCACCTCACTCTCCGCCAACACCTACACACATTTCAGGATGAACAGACATCGCTGGCAGACCAAGATGCAAGGTTCTTTGCCCAATGGCTTAATTCTGTGACATGCCTAACTCGTCCAAGGCCTTGTCCGGCAGATTTTAGGGGGGTGGTTGGGTCCTGGTGCGCGCGGTTCGTTTCCGATTTGCTCCGGGCCACAGAACATGCAGGTACAGGTCGATCAATCCAGACCGAAAGCATCAGCCGGCCACCTGCTCAACAGACGCGTCCCTGACGGACGCCGACGTCGCTACCACTTCGTGCACCCCAACCTGTCGCACTGCCAGGCGGCTGTGGGTCCAAACCCCAACGTGACGGTTCACACAGCACAAAAACAAGCACAGTACTACCCCGTGTGAACACAACAGGATGTCAATGGATATGAAATTCCGTACCTCTATCGAAAATGCCAGTATGAATATCGAATATTTTTATAGGTTTTGAGCGTGTTTAAATTTCTAATACTTATTTAATTCATTCTAGGGCAGGGATGGCCACAACGCGGATCGCGCCAAGTTGCATGTAAACAAATAATAATCAGGTAGTTTACATGCACGTTAGGTTGAGGGTAAAGGGCGTTATAAGAGATTTTCTAAAGACAGGAGACTCACAGCTAACCAACTGTCGTTGGATGAACAGAAATAAGAAATCATCAGACAAGGAAAATACACTTAATATTATTTTCACCGTGCATGTTTATTAACACTAGTAACCACTATACCAACACATGCACTTACTATTAAAACATTAATAGTTTTAGAAAACCAAGCCCTACATATGTTTCGGCCAGCTAACTGGCCATCATCAGGGGCAACTAGCGATCACAGCATAATCACGTTCAATAGGTTAATGATAAGATGTGTGGGTGTTGTATAAAAACGTTAAAACAATAAAGTTCACGTCGTTCTATTGGAGACACATCCAATGGGCACTGTATAGAATACAATAGAACGACGTGAACTTTATTGTTTTAACGTTTTTATACAACACCCACACATCTTATCATTAACCTATTGAACGTGATTATGCTGTGATCGCTAGTTGCCCCTGATGATGGCCAGTTAGCTAGCCGAAACATATGTAGGGCTTTGTTTTCTAAAACTATTAATGTTTTAATAGGAAGTGCATGTGTTGGTATAGTGTTTACTAAGAAAAATACATTTTATTTTATTTTATTTTATTTCAAGCATGGCTCATGCCTACGTTGCCTCCTGAAGTGCGGTCCCTGAAGCCACCCCAGGTCTAGATGCCGTTCTTAAACAGCAGCATTCGGACATACATCACAGCTTTCCCGGACTCATACTCTGCACATGCCTACGAACACGTCTGAGAAACAGTCCACACTAACACACACTAACACTACGTAACACTACGTAAGCGCTGCCCATCTACATCAAACAAATTTTTAGAGTCGATTCCCCCCTCAAAATAAACACGCCACATCTCCATTACAAAGGTCAACCGATTCGTGACATTCAGATAAACAATCGCTGATTTGTTATAAATTCAAAGGAACCCCATAAACGAACAATAGTTACGACATACCGTGTAATTTAAAATTATAAAGAAAGTGTTATACATAGTTACCAGTACCACACAGAGGGTTTAAAGCACTCAATACTCAGAAATATGTTTACCAGTACGGTGTTCCCTCTGCCTACAGTCACGACACTCACCAATACTCAACGTCATTATTTTCACATCTCTTTCACCGTATTTCTCCCGAATCAACCAATAAATACCGAAAGTATGAATAGAATTTAACTTACGTCGCTAAGATTTCATCACCGCACTGTTTAGCTTTATCGAGAACCTTCCACAGGTATTACAAGAACAAATCTGCCTACTCGGAATTTGGAATCAGAACCATACAAATTAGGCTAAAATCTGAACTCCAATAATATATGATCTTCAACAAACTAATTCACTGAACACGAAGAAATGGACAATTTTCAGTAAACCCAAATCTCAGACAGACTGATCCTGTACCTAAATTCAGATGTGTCCCTCACAACTTCATACTAAAACATTCATTAAATTCTCATCTAGTTCATCAGTCAATGTGATTGGCTTCCATTCAAACCTCAAAACAGATGCCTTCATGCAGCAGACAGGGATACCTCTATAACTATTATACCAAAAATGAAAGTGTATCAGCCTCCAAGTGCATGTCGTTTACACGCCTTAAAAACCTTCATTTACGTAATATTAAGACATTAAAAAGGAGTTTTAATATTGAGCCTAATATTTGCGTTGCACTCAAATAAAGCCAGCTGTTGCTACAGCAGCTTGCAGAGAAAACAACACAAAGAGCATATGCAGAATAGTACGTACTTACCTCAAGGAGGGCGTGAAGTTGTCTGTCTTCTAAGACAGAATGCAGGAAGTCACGGTCATTGAGAGGCGCTTCTTGAAGACAGTGAATGTCATCCAACGAGTCAAGAACCAGGCTCACAGCTCCTTGAGGAAGACCAAAACACAACTTACAAAAGTGCTCCCTGCATATTTTCTTATTGCTCCTTAATAGGAACTATTAATGCTTTCAATTACATTTGATATTTCCATTGTGATATTAATAACATCTTTTAAGGATAACAAGTTACGATTAGTACACAAAAGAACAGGGTTATAGGTCAATAGGCAGGTCTTACATTGGCATTCCCCGGGCTGACAGTTACGACTGTTTCAAGCAGAGTTACACACGGACATTAAAGTGCAGCCACATGATGACAAGATTAAATGCAAACACAATCTAAGCGTGAACTTTAAAACATCTCAGATATGTGACACAGCTATCTTGACACAATGGGCAACTACACTGTGGAAAAGATGTTCGTCAATGACAGGTTCAAAACCCTGGAATACCTGAGAAGAATCTATCAGTGAATAAATGGGAATACCAGTTGCATTCCCCTCAAAAAATGTATATATATTATCATGAAGCCTGACGGCCTTTAATGTGCATCATCAATATACCTATTTTTAATAATTTTTATGTTACCAATTCACAGCAACCCAGCTATGAGATTTTTAAAATAAAGTCCAACACACTTTATAGAGTAGATAAGTATCTTTTCTTGCTTTCAACAAAGAGATGTTGGTAAAAATCTGCCACCATCAGTATTCTTCGCTTCTTACACGTCCTGCCGCCTTCAATGTAAGCCACATTCTTTCCCCAGTGACCTTCTATTTTATGTCACAAACATATGACACTTGTGTCATACAGTGGTTGTTTAGATTCATAATTACATGTTTTAACACTCATTGTAGGAAATTAAAGAATATAAAGTCAGGGTTACTTCAAATAGTATAACATTCACTTCAAACTTAAAAAAAATCAAGAACTTGTCCAAAAGCTGATAAAGGGGAACTCACAAAGACAGGACAGCGATCTCATCAGCCCACTATCTTTCCATAAGAAAGGAAAGTATGTGAAATGGCCACATATGAAACATGTTGGGAACTATATAAGTTTTAAAACTTTTGCGGCGACATGATTCAATATAGTCTTCACGGGCCACAGCCGCGTCAATTCGTTTGAATACAACGTTTCGGGGACTAGCTCCATCCCCGAAACGTTGTATTCAAATGAATTGACGCGGCTGTGCGCCCGTTAAGACTATATTGAATGTTGGGAACTGATTATGCAGCACCCCATCAGAAAATTCAGGACAACATTCAGGACTGTGCTTGAGCACCGTCGTACTGAACGAATGTTTACTTGAAACCAACAGCCACACTTTGCTGGAAAGGGAGAAAATGTTCTTTGAGGTATATGGAGATAATGACACAAGAATTCCCAGTAATTGCAAGAAGAAGGGAGTCCAAAACAGTGCATGTACGTTTTTGGGGTGTCACGATGACTAAATTATTTAAAGTGGCAAGTTTTCAGGGGCCCACACATACTTATTCTGCTTTTTGGGGTTATTCAGATGAAAATGAGTTTCATTTGTAAGCCTTATGCTTTGCAGAACTGCTGGATTTTTCTCTGGCAGAGGCATAAATGGACCACAAAAGTTAACTCTTGTTTTACCACCCTGACCAAAGTACTGCCACGTTTGAGTTTTGTAGGAATACACTGCACTATATCAAAACAATCCTGTATGCTGATAATTCTCTGATGTCAAGTTCTTCAGCAAGACACCTTACATATCTTCCAAAACCGCACCTCTGCTTGCGTATACATACAATTGTTTTCTCATATTTTGTCACCTCTTTGTTTGTATTACCCTCCTGCTGTTGACCACAGTCTCAGTCATTTCACACTTGTTACAAAACTGTCTGCTTCATGATGCTGCTGCTAACAACAGTTTACTCTCCCTCAACTGCTGCGATCACATCACACACAATATTGACATGTACTTAAGCAAATAACAAAACTTCAAATGAAGGATCTTTTTTTGAGGATTCTCAACATGCCCATTGTACTTCCTTTACCGCTCGTTTTCCGAACAGCCAGTAAACATATCTAGGTTATCATATTTAGGTTCCATATAGCATGTTCTAAAACTGAGTCAATGAAATGGAAAAGGAAACGTCCATGTGAAAGCAACGTGGCAGCCTCCAACTTCAAGGTCAAGTGCCACTGTTTGACACTGAACACGAAGACACTACTGTCCTTCTAAACATCAGGAACCACACACCTAACAACAGAGCATAACATCCCAGAAGACTTGAATCCTCAGCAACACCGATGTGAGAACCTAAAATCTCACAGTATTCTGATAGTCGGTTCGTACATAAACTTACTAATGCAGAGAGAACATCAAACAAGTAATTTTTGTTTATACCATAACTGTAACTGTATACCATTCTGCATGTAAGCTTTTTCCCCTTTATGTCACTCTACATATAACCTAACTTCTGTGACTGGAAAAAGATGAAGAGTGAACTAATGGACATGAAAGTAGCACTCAGTGTTGGCAAGGAACAGTTCAGTGGCTCATAAAAGCGAGCAAGAAACAGTCTCTCTCTTAAGCGACATATTGTGAGCAATATGAGAATGAGGTAAAGCACAGCCTATAGTGTGGTTTGCAATGAAGGTGGACTGCTCAAAAAAGCAGAGCTCCAACACATGCAATCAATAAAGATGATCACCACACATTAGAACACAAGGACACTCAAAACCTGCTTTAGACCATATCACCATGACACACACCCATCACTGAAAAATAAGTGCTTGCAACTCAGACAGAGAGACACACTGTCAGGGTATACATACTTCAACAAGAGTTCTTTAATGGCTGTTTTCACAAAAGTGTGCATCACTTACGCTACCATTCAGCAAATCTGTCTTTTCCAAAGCTTAAGATAGTGGGGTGGGGGGGGGGGACAGATCTTACTCTGTATTATGTGTAAGTTGATCACATTAATGATTTTATCAACAGAGAGCACTTTACACCTGAGGAGTCATGCCAACTTAAAAGTGGAAAATGTTCCTGTGTAACTGTGCAGTCTGTTCAATCATTTCATTTCTGCCTATTTATTTTGTTCAGTTGGCATAGCCAGTGCGGGCATAGTTAAACTGTACGGTGATCACTGAATAACTTTTGTGTTACCTGCAGTATAATAATGTTATGTTTTCAGTGCTTAATGATGTTGCAAATAAGAATGCAAGACTGACATGTACGAACAACATGAAAATAGCATCACTGTATATTTATCCTTCATTGGTGATTTGTTGCACTAATGTAATAATGCATGCATGCTTCCCAGCTGGTCAAGCATTTTCAATTTTTAGGCACATTTGCAGCCCTGTAGAACACTTATTAAAATGCTGTGTCCATAACTCTGTCCATCTGTGTGCATATAACAACTCACAAACCACTATATGGACTTTCAATACATCTAATATATGAGTATTAGACAATCTGACAACCACTTCACATGACAGCCTATATTTATTTCTGTGTGCATCAGCATTTGCACCTGCTCTGTGCACATGCACAGTGTGTTTTCACACTCTGCTTTACTGCTGGTGTTAGGTTATGGGGAAAACACAACACACCTGTAGCACCATACTTGTAGACAGACAAGCTATGCTTACATTTCCTAACACAATCATTCCAGAGTCAACCTCCAACTGTCAACATCTTATTGCATGATTTAAAATCCCTTTTCCTGGACTGTACACGTTCCATTGCAAGCCATTTCAATACAAAGGGTTAAACTTTTTCAACCAGTTGTATACTTCTGCATGTGTCCTCATATTATGATTGGACTCACCCGAAGATGTCACTTCATCCTCTCCAAAATCTGAAAAGCCATCACTGTTAGGGTCTGAATAGAAAGAGGTCCATTTGGGTGACGAAACAGCTGCTAGCACCGCGCCCTTCAATTTTCTCCGAGCATTGAACTTCTTCATTTCTTCAACTGTGTCTTGCAAATGAATTTTGGTAATTCCCTTGTCCCGATCCTAGAAGACAATAAGGATAAATTAACTGCTACATACTCCAATAGCATGAATCTCAGCTAGTACAGCAATGTCAGAAGGATGAGGGATTATCTACTGGAAATATCAAGTTACTGTAACTTCCATGACCATAATCTTTCTGCTAGTCTCACTGCTGCACTGAGTTTTGTTACAATTACAGTCAGACATAATGTAATATAACCCTGTCAGCAAGGTAGCTGCCATCAAGTCTGTGAGATGTGTAAACTACCAGGGTGGCCAACTGCCAAAGTAAATGAAGGACAAAACCACTAAACTTTAGTGACTTTGACTTTCATTTGTTTTGCTGTATGGTCTATACAAAAAGTTGTAGAGAGTGAATTTTATTTCTTTCAAATACTTTAATATAGATGCTGGCAAGTTATAAATATTTATTTTATTAACTGAACAAAAAAGTTCTATTATAAGTAATTTTATTGGAAATGAAGAACACACATTAAAAGTGCTTCCACTCACAGCAACTCATGTGTGTGTACTATAAATACACTGATACAATTGAAAAAAAGGAAATGAAACGAAAGGAGCAGACTTAATAGTGAAACAGAATTGTGTGTGATTGACAGCGTGTGTTCCAGATGAAGCAGAAATTATTACAAAATGGCAGACATACCCAGAAAATTAGATGAAAAACAACTATAACTAATAATTATTTCTGTATTCATAGTATTGATTTACTCAGCATATGTATCCTACTATATAATTTTATTGCAATTCCATCAAAAACTTATAATGTATGTGTACTGTCTTTCTTTTGGTCACAGTGTAAACAATAATCCTAAGGTAGGTAGTACAGTAGAAACTTTGAAAGGCAATGACATCAAATACAGGCAATTTTATCTCCACATCCTGAGGAGTTTAACTTCACCTCTTCTATGAGTGCTTCTATAAATCCTTGCTTTTATATGTGTGCTTCCATTTCTTCAAATTATGGATTATATCTCATATAAACATATGTAATATTCCTGCCAGTTTCCTACTGAACACCTAACAGAAAACACTTAAATATTACATGAAATTCACTCTGTATTCTCGCTTGTATGTATGGTAATCACACCTCTTGAAGCAATGTGTAAGTATTCTTGAACAGTTTCTGGATCAAATTCAAATCACATTCCCAGTGTATTTGTAAATACACTGATAAATCCTAATTTGCTTAATTTCAGTGTTACTCCATTAAAACTTCAACCACTATAGACTGTGTTAATGGCAAACAATGCAACCAAATCCCAGGCAAAGAATCGATACCTCCACTTGTCTTCTACAAACACATCACTCCTTCAGCATTCAGCACATAATTACAAAAACGTACATCCACAACGATATCTATGGGTGTGGCACAAACCTAGCCTGATCAAATGTGTTCAGGAACAGCTAATTAATAGAACTTAAGGGTGAAGCAATGACTTCAGGCAAAGAAGCACCTGCACTTTGCACAGTAAGAATGTACATACTCTGAGCCACTTATGGTTGAGCACTTCTTGAATTGTGATTCTTTCAGTGTGGTCCACTGTCAGCATCTGTCGCACCAAGTCTTTTGCTGTCTCACTTATGCATTCCCATTGTGGTGTATCAAGCTGCAAAGAATAACATAAATTGAACACACAATGTTAAATTCCAAAGCATTTTTCAAAGATATGTATCAATATTTTAACTAATTGTACTATAAAATAATTCAAACTAATGGTAAAAATATGAAATTTGATGTTCCCATGGCAGTGATTATTCAGATTACAGTCTTGTGAGATGTGATGTCAGGTAACAGTCTTCTTTTGCATTTTTACACCTGTAGTGGTTACATGTTTCAGAGTAATGTACTGCCTCCATCTGGAGGATGACTGAAATGGTTTAGATTGATACTGAAGTGATATGGAGAAAAAATTCTTCACTTACATGGGGTGGTTTGAGGTAGTTTGGCCAATCACAGCTATGAAAGACAGCAAGAAGGGTTGTGATTGACCCAACTACTTCAAAACATCCTATATAACTGACAAATTGTTCCTCTGTGTCCAGCATCCACCTGAACCAATTCAGTCACCCTGTAGATGGAGGCAGTATGTTTAACATCAGAATATTTAGCCACTTATCATGCCATACAAGCCAGAGGTCTGTAATCTCACAGTACAAAATGGTGGGCCCATGTGAACTCAGATATGAACCTTCCAGTTCCACAAAAGGCACAGGATTTCTTGAGTAGCTTAGTGATCATCAGCTTCACAACAATGATACAGTCATGTTGGGAAGAATACTTGTGGACGTATTACAGCTAGTCTATTGCATAACAAGAAAAAAGAAGGGAGAAAGAGAGAGGGAGAGCAAGAAGAGAACAAAGATAATATACCTCTCAATGTTTATTTGAAAAGACTCCATATGGTTTATGCCCTTATGTCAGTAATTTAACATTATTACACATACTTGTTTTTTCTTTTCCTTCTTCTTTTTCTTGAACTAGTTGGCTATTTTAAGCATGTCACACGTGTTCCATCAATTCTAATCCATAAACCCCTTTCCGGTACAACCTCTTATTTTCTTTGCCAATGGATTTACAATACAGCGCTAGCACGGTAAAAGCATGTAAAGAAAGAATGCTGATAAAGATAAAAAAACTACTGGGATTGAAACTGTGCCTATAAAGCTGTGTATGTCCATGTCTGAATATGACTGCCACAGTTGCTTTAATGGCATTCAGACCTTACTTCTAAACGCTCCTGTGCATTTTGAGTTTAAACACTTTGATGTACATCAATAATAATGGTACTACAAAAATATGAAAGGATAATTTGTATAAATATTTGACACCAAAAGGTGAGCTGGAATTGGGCTGTTTCTGTGTTTGCGAGATTTGAGGTTCTGACAGCAGTGTCTATACACACATTATCGTCTTCTGGGATGTAATGCCAACATCGTCTGCTGTATATCTGCAGACATATCGTTGAAACACACTGCCTCCATCTTCACGGTAGGTCTTATACCAAAAAAATGGAGGCATCACATTTCTCCGAAACGTCGGTAAATTTCTACCAGACTATACTGCGTATTATTCTACATTTGTACGTTTGTTCATTAACGTTATTTATGTATTTCAATACAAAAATTTGCCATATATATGTTAAATGCCTCATCGCTAAGCATATTATTGCCATATATTATTATTATTATTATTATTATTATTATTATTATTATTATTACACCTTAGACTTCATATTGTCACCTGACCTCTTGTATTTATGTTGTGCGGGTTCCATAACTATAAATTGCGCTGTTAAATTAGCACGTTAATAAATGACAATTGAACTACACTACTACTAACCTAACTGTTTAACCAGTATGAACTTACATACAACTTCCCTCTGCATATGCTATCATAGAGTCTGTCCTTGGTCCCCAGAAATGGTAAAGTTCCTGACAGCAGGATATGCAAGAGGACACCAGCTGACCAGATGTCAATAGGCTTTCCATACTGCTGTCGTTCGATTACTTCGGGGGCCATGAAGTGAGGCGTACCTATCCGACCTGTAACCATAATGGAACTTCGCTTAAATTCATAACAAACATGTTCCATATACATTAAGAAGAATATTTAATTACAATGAGACGTCATACGCTCATTGTCCATAAAATCCATCTCACATTTCAAACCAAAGCGCTATAGGATAAATAATGCAATAATATAAACAGACGAACGCCGGTATTTATTAATGAAACTGAAACACCGAATTCTACACATGCACAATCTATTAATTAATGATTAATACATAAACCAACATATGCACTTAAAAATACAATTCAAGACAAGTATAAAAAAAACTCCTACATGTTTCGGCACCGGTGTGCCATCATCAGGGAGTTAAAATAAAATACAATCTTGTGGTAATAAAGGTTAGCCGTTCCAGGTATAAGTTTGTAGTTGTTTAAATTCTGTATGGCGTATGCATACAAACATCTGTCTCGATCTTATGTGATCCGAAGAGATGTCGTTCTGATGGAGCGTGTGAAGTGTGTCGTGTCGGGCGGTGTAGTATAGTAAGTTTATGCTTATCAACTTTATATATTTTAGAATTGTAATATTTTAATCATCCAGTAAGGGCGAACAATACCTAGATTGGGTGCTGGTCCTATACTCCTTTGTTCTAAATAACTCCCTGATGATGGCACCCCGGGGCCAAAACATGTAGCAGTTTTAGACTTGTCTTGAATTGTATTTTATTAAGTGCGTATGTTGGTTGATGTATTAATTGTAACAATATGCACGGAATGAATAACAGGAAATGCACAATCTATATCTCTGCACATCACAAATACACCAGCTGCACTGTAAAAGCATTAACACACCTGCAGAATTACATTTGTTCTCGGTCCCGTCATTGGGAGATCCCCCTAAAGTTAATATCTGAATGAAAGGAGATAGCACGGTTATACTGGCAATTTGGAACTTCAGGGTCTGCGAAAAGGAGACACACGAAGATGCCCTCCGTGTAGAAAAAAAGGGGGGGGGGGAGTTATACCTATTTTTGAAGTGTACGCGAACTCAAAGACGGAGGAAAAAATTATTGAACTATGAATGGCTAAATATAAACAAGTAAACACCGTACAAAAATAATTATTTGCTCCAAGATTAAAGAATTAGATAACTTAAATTTTTATAGAGCGGAAAATGCAAATGGAAAAATCCAGAGAAGAAAATTACACATAGCTTTGAGGAGGAAGAAACATTATCGTAAATAGATACGGCAAAGGTATATATACAGAATACGTAGTACTCATATAGTAAGATAAACTACATTGATTGCAGGGAAAAGATACAATTTTGCGGCTCGGAAGATTTCAAACAGCATCCGCTCGTTCTGGTAGAGGCAGGTTGGAGACCAAGGCACAAGGCTGGTACAGGTAAAGGGAAATGGACTGATGAGTACGCAGTGTTATGTTTACACACAGCAGCGCCTTGTTATAATGTCCGCAGTCTGTGACGACCCGCCTGTCATAACAGTGACACCAACATGAAGATGAAAATGAGCGTGTTGGAATGATAGTTACATGGGGAAACCGGAGTACTCCGAGAAAAACCTACTTTGTTCACCAAATCCCACAAGGATTGGTCCGGGATCAGTATACAGTTCTCACTCAAGTACTAAACAATCAATTCGTACCTCATACAGAACACAGGCAGCTTTCATCATAAAGAAAAACACGTTAATATTGTTGAGGGAAAAATTCGGTGTTTAAACAGCGTGTAGGAAAAATGCATAGCTTCTTAATGTTATACAGCAGGTGGTGCATAACATTACATCTAATGCCACTGAGAAACACGAACGTTGTAACAGCACTGAAGCAAGACCCTTAAGTTAGGCCCTTCGATTGAAATACTTCGTAGACGTCCGATGACGACGTCAATTTTATATCTTAGTCACGCCATTTACTGTTAACGGCAATACGAAAACCTTGTTGCTGCAGCTCTTAATACGGCCGTTAGATGGGAGTAACTGGAGCAGTCACTCCAATAAAAAAAATATATTTCGAGGAACCGATGTTTTTCCACCACAACGATACGAATTTTATTACGAGACAGCCACCCCTGTCGAAATGTCGACTTTCGTGTCTGGCGTCTGCAGTAGCAGTAAAACAACATGCAAGGAGCACAGCACTCGCATTATGTAGGTATACAGTTCATACCCACATAACGTACATTCAACCCGCTGAAAATACTAATGTTGGTTGCTCAGGAGCACGACTTCGACTTTGGTAGTGTCTTCGAAGGGGGAAGTCAGAACGTTAGATGTTTATAACCAGCAACCGATGTATTACATATCAAAATACGTTGGGCTGAAGTAGAGCCGTGTCTTGTAAAGGCGAGTTAATTCTATTATGCGACACAGAATTTTCCGTAGTGTTCTGTCTGGTTACAGCTTTGCACAAATTCGACCCCATTCTTGTTATAAACAGAACACCTAACAAATGGCGACCAGTGAAACGGTGAAAGATACTTACGTTTTCGATAGAATCTACATGTTTTCTCTGTAAGCTTCATCCGGAGAAAAGGGGCCCCGCCCACGCGGTCAAGGCCAAAGATGTTCTCCTGACTAACAGCATGTAGTAAGGAGTACAACATTCGCATTCTGTAGGCGTATATACCGGTATAACAACTTGTATTCAACCCGCTGAACATAACCCGATGAGGTGCCCAAAACGGTAAACTCATAAAACTCAATATGCAAGACACAACAAGCGGAAATACTGTAACAGCCCACTCAAATATGGCTATAACGAAATAACTTAAACCTAGATTATGTATTTCCGCTGTCGACCACAAATCCTGTTACTAACATTCTTCAACAATCAAGGTCCTTCCAACATACATGTTAAATAATACTAAGTGTGACACACTTCAAGGTCATTTACTCAGACATTTATCTAAGGGCCACTGTGAGTGAGCTAATCAGGAATGGGTGACCGTATAACTAGGCTCCATACTGCTCTGTTGACTAGTTCCTGTACAAAGACAGCTCCCAAAGGCCTTTCTGTGAGTATAGGTAATTAGTTTTAATGTCACGTATGGGCCTACACTGCCGTGATGGGTGCAGCGCATGTAGGTTCAAGGTCACAAAATATTACAGGGAGGTTCAAGGTCACATGGAATCTGGTTCCGTCGTCAACGCCATGGTGCATCAGTTTATCAATCAATCAATCAAAGTAAAGGAAAAGTTGTCCCTGTCCAAAACATGAAGGTATATAACAGCGGGAGTAGAGGTATAACTCCACTCATTCTTGCTCTAGGTACTAGATGAAGGTGAGTGGTCAACATCATGCCCCGTCCGCTTTATCCCCGGGAAAGAATCCCTTTAAATAGTCCGAGAGCCGGTCTAACGTTGCCCCTACCGAAATTCGAACCCCGGACCGTCCAGCCGGTAGCCTAGTGGTTACACCGACTACGCTATCTGGTCTCCACACATACAGTAGTACCTAATAACCACAGCCCATAGTGTCGATGATAGGATACCTGGCAGGTAAATGATGAACTAGAACGAATTTGGAAGGGACTGGCAGTGACGTAACGGGGCTGCTATGCCTGGAGAAACTGAGAAAACAACCGAACACCTCAGTCAGCACAGCCCGTGGTTTACTCGAGATTCGAACTGGGCACCCCCAGTATACAAGTTTAGAGTATTGTTGCTACACCAACCTGTTCGACAGTACCTAATAACAAATCTGACATCATAATCATTGATAAATAACGAACAAGGCAAAAGTAATAGATAAGGATTAGAACTGTAATGATGAAGATTTATGAAAAAACGAAAGAAGCATGCAACCTGTACCACGAAACGTAGGCACTGCGGTGTGCTCAATTCTTTACAGCGTCCACATAGCAGGTGCTCAATAACTTTACTGTCCACTATATTTAAATTTCGACAGCCTGCGTTACTGGTCACTTGTATTTAAATGTGGAAACAGAATTAGTACAGTCAGTGCCAACGTAATATGACAGCGTCAATCTACAATTTAATTACGAGACATGTACAAATTTAAAAACTGTAGTTTATTTTGAATTTTTACGCTGTTCATCTGTTATGGAAACTGCCTACAGCAACGCTGACCAGAGGAACAAATTGCGAATATCAAGTTTAATTAATTTCGATGTTTTCCTGTGAGGTTCCTACATTGAATTCCACTGCTGTCAACCGGGACCAACAGCATCCATTCACCTTCTAAAATCATATTGTTTACATGTACGGTAAACCTATCCAATACCGTGACGTACCTTATTTCGCAGCACATCCTAATATTCGCTACGAAATTAGCAATGTGTTCCATGGTCAGTTCAAAGGAGCCTTCACTGACGGCACCACTACAGAGCTGCGTTATACGTAGACAGGCACAACTAACTCCATGGAGCAGAGTCTTTCTTGACAAGCTAACAGGTCCTCAGCTAATCAAGAAACCCCCCCCCCCCCACAAAAAAAAACATATACTATTGTAATCCAGCCCACCATCCAACATAGTGTTTTTTTTTTGTAGTTTTTTTTCACAGATATTATTTTCATATTTCTTTTTTCCCTATTTATAACTTTAAGATTCATGAACTCATTTTAGTTAAATTGGTTACAGGTATAATTTTTGTTATTTTCCTTGTACATTGTTCATACCGTTAATTGTAACCTCCAATAAATAATTTGTATTAAAAACCCATTTTAAGGAACCCGAAGGTTCATTACCTCATTCACAAGAGCCCGTGACGTGTCCCTATCCTGAGCCAGATCAATACAGTCCATGCCCCATCCCACTTCTTGAAGATGCATTTTAATATTATCCTCCCGTCTACGTCTATATCTTGCAAGTGGCTCTTTCCCTCAGGTTTCCCCACCAAAACCCTGTATGCACCTCTCACACAGGCACAAACTCAGTACAATATATTGCTCGTAAGTCAACAACTACAAACATGGCGGCGGTGCGAAAATAATGTCACAACAAGACACGTCACAGAGCTAATCTGGAAGGCAGAGCATCTTTCGGATGCCATTAGTGCTGTCTCCAGAAAATGTCGGTCTCTTGCTGCGGTAACCGCCATTTCTTCAATGGTGTACACAAAGAAAATGAGGATTCAAAGAACCCGAAGTGGATACAAATGGAAAACCCGAAATACGTACTTAAAATATGCAATTGGCAAAATTTCTGTTGCCAAGCTACTGCTGTATTTAAGTGTTTCCCAAAAGTTTTTGGCTGCGGGCCCGTTTGGTTTTGAAAATTCCGACAAATTCCTAGGCCAATGAAACACGTGTATTAAAAATTAAATCTAATGGAACACGTTTATGTTGGTATCAAATCAGAAGAGAGTCTTCACTGAACACATTGCAGCGTGGTCTGATCGAACTTAATTCGTTGGCTTGAAGAGAAATTTCCTGTGGCTTGGTTTATCTGCGAAACACAATTTCAGTAATCTCTTTAGGATCTCTTTTAGGAGCCGTTACTCTACGTGGGGTTTAGTAAATAAAGTTTATTAGCTGCAGTTCAATTCAACGTATCCCACAATTAAAAGCAACTTCCTATTTCCCTTAAGGAGATAATATTACTTATTCCATCGTTATATAAAACATATATTCGTCAAATTTCACGTTATATTCACCGTGCATCATGTTATCAATAAAATTGTACGCAGCCAAATGGTGTAGCACGTAAGGAATAACACGCAACAACAGAACACAGAAATCTGCACATTTCCACGATTCCACATACAAGACCGACTGTCAGTAATTT
This sequence comes from Reticulitermes speratus, assembly GCA_021186555.1. Classification (NCBI taxonomy): domain Eukaryota; kingdom Metazoa; phylum Arthropoda; class Insecta; order Blattodea; family Rhinotermitidae; genus Reticulitermes; species Reticulitermes speratus. The sequence continues at coordinate 9,747,781 of JAJKFL010000014.1, forward strand.
TAAATATAACAAAGAACATGTAAAAATTTTTATAATTTTTAATTTCTGTATTTTACATATTCCCTAGAAGTTTAAAGTTGAACCCATTGGGAACCACAATTTATTGAAATAGTGTTTTACTCTAAGAGGATGTACAAACTTGTATAATTGATATATAGTCTATTGTAAAGTCTTTGACCCCCTGAGGATGGCCGGTAACCGGCCGAAACATATGTAGGGGTGTATGATATTATTGTGAGAATATAGTGCATGTGTTGGTAAAGTGAAGTCTTTGATTAATATATTCGTCACTGCAGAATGGCTCTGCGGATCCCCTGGAGAGCAGGTAGGGGGAATCACCGTTGTACTCGATCGATACACGAAACGACAAGCGAAAAATCGTCGCTAGTTGTAAGACAGCAATTTTTCCATTTGTGATAAAATATATATGTAAAATGCAGATAAACAGAAATAACGGGCTCAAATAAATTCAGCCTCGAACCACCGGTTGACAATAACGAAGCTTGACAGGTTATTGTGTAAATATGAACACAAATCAACTGAACACTGTTCTGGTCTGAAACTTCGTTACAGGTCCTACATAAAGCTAATAATAAAAGCAGGATGATAAAACAGTGACAATTCTGACTTTCAGTTTTCTTCAAAGTTGTGGCAAAGTTTGGAGCAACTGTTACCTTCAGTAACTCATAAGAAAGTACGACAAATACAGACCGTCGTTGGCAACTAACTGCTACTAACTGCTGGTTCATTCGGGAATCACTGTAGGCCCTACTCGACATTTGTGCTATCCAATAAATTCTCCGCTCTTCTCGCAGCCAAAGGTTCACTATCGTGCTCACAGGAGCTCACTGCCGTAACCTGTTGAATCGTATTTTTAAGTCAGGGGTGAACGCTTATTTTGGATGGTGGGCCAGATCGCCAGATTAGGCGCGCAGTCGTTACGGTCACGCGTGTTTATCGGTGTAAAAGTACACGTGTATAAGTCATGTCTTCCTTTTGTACATCGATAAAAGCAACGATACATGTGCATAACTAACATGAGTTAAAAGCACCAAATCATAGCTCTCAAATCTGTTGGTTAATAATTATCATACTCATTAATGAAAAGTAATTATGCTTATGAAAAAATTACCCGAATTGCACACTTACTGCATATTTCATGACATTAAATTTGTTGATCAAAACATGGAAAGTTAAGAATTTTATTGAGTGTGAATACTGAAATTCGTGAGAGCTGTAAGCAACAAACTCAATTCCTAACTCATAGAGCACAAAAACTCTCCGATATAAACATCAATTATCGCTGTATAGAGAAACAAGCCGCCGATCCCAGTGGCCGCGCGGTCTAAGGCGTGGGTCTGCGGCCGCTAGCTTACTGGGATTGTGGGTTCGAATCCCGCCTAGTGCATGGATGTCTGTCTCTTGTGAGTGTTGTGTGTTGTCAGGTAGAGGTCTCTGTGACGAGTTGGTCCCTCGTCCAGAGGAGTCCTACCGACTGTGGTGTGTCTAAAAAGTGTGATCGTGAAGCGTCGAAAAAATGAGGCGGCCTAGGCCCCCAAGGGGCTGTCGAGCCATTGGAAAAAAAAAAAAGGGAAACAAGCCGTGTTGACCGTCATGGTCACATGAAACACGTAAGTACACTGTGTGGCATAAATGCAGCTTTTATTAGTGTTACAGCAGATAGATGGACTTCAGATGGCTAATGAGAATAATGGCAGTGTACATGTGCGCCAATCAACAGCATAATACTGACGACTGTCGGTTTCCCCGTTGTATCAATTTTAAACACTGCTCTCAGTTTTGAGTTGCTCGAGTTTTTTTTAAACGGCGTGTTTACATAGTTATGACGTCCAAAATAACACAGCACAGCATTCAATTTTGTAAATTCGTAGCTACTGTGAAAGGCACAATAAAGTGTCACTGACTTCGGTTCGTCTGAAACCGCCGAATACACTGCTATCGAAAAGTTCGCGTTGTAAGCCAATTAGGACTTACAAGCATCACATGAAGAAGGCGAAGCAACAAACAAAATGACATCTTCTATTAATCTGAACCTTGGAATAGCAGTGGGCCGGTTGGAAAGTATTTTCGGGAGGAATATGGCATATGGGCCGGCTTTTGTCCACCCAACACTGCCAAAGTTTAATAAGCATTATTAAATTCAGCAACCTTCCACAGCTACCCAATCTTAATTTACAAATTTAGTACTTCAAACGTAACGTTCTTCCAGATTCACTATGCTACACTTTTCATATCTTCATAAATTTATTACGAACATAATCACACGAAGAACAAAACACAGAAAACGTCTAGCAACGCAGCCATAGTCTATTTGGTCTCGCAGCGAAATGAATTTCGCTCATGTAAATATTCACAAACTGGGAAATATTTTTAGCGGAGGTACGAAGGAAATCAATTCTGGTATAGACTGCGTGGGGGGTTTGAACGTAAACAGCTTCATAACACGCAATGGGGTATAGCTGTGCTGTTCCTCGACTGTGTAACCTACGCAGAGGAAAAAAAAAAAAAGGACCATGACCATGGCGGACAGAAGCTCTTTTAAGACATTCAGCAACACGTCACTGCATCTACAGCTTCTCAAGCAAATACGTATGTGGGAGTTCCAAGCGTAAATCACAAAACCTTCCCCCCCCCCCCCCCCATTACATGAAGTTGTAAATTATTACTCAGGCACTACGTCTCTTGGAAATTATAACTGTATATTATTATGAGAATCGTGAAACATATAAATACACTCTCTGGGCAAAGTGAAGAGTTCTTTAACCCAGTAGTTCCCAGGGTGTGATCCGCGGATCCCAAGGGATCCGCGACCAGTTCCCACGGGATCCGTGAATACTTTCTGTAATGGCTGCTTTTAAGTTTACTTATTTTTTAGTTAAAGAAATAATGTTTTGTCAAAAAAATCGCGGAACTTCTTTAATTGGCGATGTGTTTATTTCGTATGATCGTTAGAATATCCAATTAAGAAACCCCCTGTACCCACGAAGCGAGCGACAATCAGTTTAATTAAGGTCAAATCATGCAATGTATTATTACGTATGCTGCTGGCATGTATTCGCAGCTATCTAAGATCAGTTTTGAGATGTAAATTTTTAATTTTGGATACCTATCATCCGGACACTATATTTACGTGAGCAAGGATGTGAGGATCCGTGGTTATTTTTTGGAGCCAAAAGGGGTCCGCGAGCAAAAAAGTTTGGGAAACACTGCTTTAACACAGTGATGGCTAAAAAAGTGAAAGTACTTTCTGTCTAACGCTCAACGATTTCCAAAAGAGCATTGCATTTTGAAGGTTCCTAGGTTTCACCCGTTTGTCTTTCTGGTAAGAACAACATGTAGATAAAGATGGAAGATTGGTGGAATGATATGGACAGGGGAAAACCGACGTACTCGGAGAAACGTATGTCATTACCTCTTTATACTCCATACATCTCACATGGACTGGCGAGGGACTGAACCCCAGCCTCCGCGGTCAGAGACCGGCGAACCACCTGAGCCACGACACGGCCGGTGATTGCCAAGCCTGATATAATTTAACATTTATAGATTCAATTCGTACCTCACAGTAAACACCTGTCTCCACCATAACACCAATCGCTGTTCTGAGACTCACATACATACGTACACTGTATGACACAAAGTGAGAGCATTTTAATATCAAAGCATACGACACATGTGGGTAGCGCTGTGATTATGAAACAAGGTGCAAATTACACTTTCCATACGCAGGTGCTCAGTGTGTGGTTCTAAAGCCATTGCAACACCACATTATGTGAAGTGCTGTGACGCATTCAGTGAGGGTGCGTAATAAACACTAAGATTAAACTATTTCGAAATAAATTTGTTCATATGGAGCCTCACCTTTACCACATATACCACAAACATTTCACCCTAAAATTGCTTTGGAGTTTAATTTCAAAATTTACGCCATGGACAAACACTGAAAGTCGGTCATCGACAGTTACAAAAAATACACAATTTTCGTATTTATCAGCTGTTAGCTGAGTTGCTTGTTTCAAGACATTGTCTCAACTATCGTTACTAAGTAGCGTCAAAGGTTACTTGCTTGGACGCCTGTCAACAATGCAGCGGTTTTTACCTGTTTCGGACATCATCACAGAGTTTTCGAGGAGGGACTCAGTAAAATCATTAAAAATCACATGAGGAAAACATGACTGCACTTGGAACTCGAACCGGGCATCGTCTGAATGCAATGCATAAGAATAACCACTGTGCAGATGAAAGGTTTATTTGAACTGCGTTGGGTATTAACATAATTAATCTTCTCATAAACATTGCTCTGTCTTTGCAGTACTTAATAATACATAATCCACTAGCTATCAAACGACGAGGATTAGTGCACGGTTGATTTACTGGCCCCAGTACGTCTCAGAGGGGCGTTGTACGTAGGCACGGGGGCACCATGTATGTATTCGTACAGACAGAAGTCAAGCCGTCTGCAAATTTTTGTACTAGCTTCTGGGCTTATGCCGTGTAGTCTGATAGTTTTTTTTTTTGTATTGTGAAGGGCCCCGCAGCAGACGCTACGGACTCACCGCAGCCTCAACGCTTATGCAAACCTGTGATGAAGATGATTATCTTTTTCCGTTTTTCCGTGTAATGGAACACCGGTGGAATCAAACTGACAGGGAAAAACTGAAGTACAAACCTGTCCCAGTGCCACTTTGTCCACCACAAATCCGACATGGACTGACCCGGGATCGAACCCGGGCTTCCGGCGACTAACAGTCTGAGCCATGGCACAGCCTTCCTCTGACCGTTGGTACCAACCTACCAGACTACACGGTGTCATAACCTAGACAACTGCAACAGGAATCTTCACCACTGTGACGACCTCAAATCTCACTTCAACAAATACTGGGCACTGCACTACGTGCATCTTTCACACTTATATAAACGTCACACATTCTGTATGAGATATGACTGACTCCACTGCATTTCCTCTTGCATATGCGGAACACACGTGAATGCAAGCACAAGCGGCACAGCTAACAGCAATATTTCTGATACGTTCAGTGGACCTTCGACGAGGACTGCACAGTGCTCACTGCAAATCTGAAATCTCACTTTGATTTCATCCAGCAGCTTAAGGCGTATTGCTTGAAATGCGGATTCAAGCTCTAAGCATAACATACAGCATGCACTGTCTTCACAAGGCACGAACTGCTGTAACAAACAAGATTATGAAGGCTTGTAGAATTCCTCCTACTGACTGTATGGTGGTAGGCATTTGCAACAGGAAATACCGGGCCTTAATACGTGGTTAATAAATATTTGTATTTGGCCACGTTCTAGATGAGGAATAGGAGAGGAATTTTCACTTCATTATTGCGCTGCATTAAATTATTATTAATTATTATTATTATTATTATTATTACTTGTTTATCACCTTGAATACAGCATATTTACAATTACATAACTGACACAAACCATGTTTCTAGGGTACATAATGTTGCAGCTATCCTGTAGTTACAATTTATGCTACATGTAATGTTACTTCCCACGTCGAATGTTTTGTACTCTTACATTAGTACTTTCCGCAGTACGTGTGCAGTGCCCAATATGGCTGTTTTCTGTAGTTCCTTGATGCCGTGTGTTCCCGGTATGTTGCTCAGGTATTTTCTGAATGATTCTGAGATGGTTCCAGCTGCCCCTGTTATTACTGGTATCACTTTCGTTTTTACATTCCACATTCGCTGTTATATTTTAAAATCTTTTCGGCTTCTTTCTTGATCACATTTCCATCTCCTGAAATCGCAGTGTCTATTAACATACATGTTCCTTTTTCAATATCACGGATTATGATACATGGTCTATTGTTAGGGATGGTTTCGTCACTCTTCACATGTTGACTCCATCATATGGTTACCTTACTCTCTCACTTGTTTCTATTGATTTTGGTACATGCCCATACCAGTGTTCCTTGCCTAATTATAGTGCTAGTTCCTTTCATATGTTAAACTGTAGTTGAGCACACACTATCATGTCGCTTTATACGTATAATGTTCTTTTGCCAACACTGGGCACGCTGGTATGATGTGGCCATACTGTTGACATCGTTTGCATTTATTATCTGTTTATGTTATTATTATTATTATTATTATTATTATTATTACTAACTCCGAGGAAAGTATGTAATTGTTTTCCCACCACAACGACCTGAGACAGCGGAAAGAAGCCCCGTGGCTTGTGATTACGCTGTTCGAGGGTTCCCCCTCACCGCCAACTGTTACAGACCCCTCCAGTTCCATCTGGTCTGCATCAACAAGCTCAAAGCGCTTGTCCCTTCCGAAAATTATCATTAGCAATATTATTTAAAAAGAATGGCCCTACGACAGCAGGGGAATAAGTCGGTTGAAAAAAGCATAACATCTCGAGGGAGATGTCGAGGAAATCTATCAACAGGACTTCTTTCAGCAGACTCCGTATGGTAGATTTCATGGAAATGAAACACTGCAATTCATTAATAATTCCCGATAGAAAACAATTTAATGGCTGCTCCGACTCTCCTTTACTTACTCATATGTATTCCTTCAAATGTATCGTTTTGAGAGGTGAGCGTCCATATAAACATGATATTCAGAACAACGTCTTCCCTTACCCTCGAGATCTGCCTTTAGGTAAAGCCGCCCCATCGGACTTAAGTTGGCTCGTGTCTCTGACACAAGACACTCTGTAGGGGATGAAAACATACATGTTATTATATGGGACAATCGTCCTCCTGTACCATTGATTTAAACACAGTGAGGGTGAAAAGTACGGATCGCCATCACCCTTGATTTGACGGAACTCTAAATAACAGAAGCTGCAGTCATTATCACGTGTATGGAAGTCTTCTGGGCCGATAAGCAGTGTCAGAAGGCATATGGAATGCATTTACAGTGCTTCAAAAATTCTCTGTGCTCTATCATCAGGGACTGATAAACCCATCAATAACTTTATATTGTTGGATCCAACATGTTTCGGATCCCTATTCTGGGACCATCATCAGGGACCCGTATCGTGAATCACACAAAAGCACAAATCAACAAATAATGGTACATATTAAAAATTCAAAGGGTAAAATGTAGGCTATGTCAGTTGTTTTTGTGGGTCCGTTGTGTATTGGTTTAAGAAATGTGTGACCATCAATAACTGTTAACATCCACGCAAGGAAGAGTCAGTACTCGCACACAGCACATACTTCACAGGCCCAGCAGATGACAGCGCTGCTATGAAGCATAAGACACCGCCCGACTCCCCCCAATGTTATTATGCTGCCACATAAGGCGACTGGACTGCCAGAGCAAGTGTGCATAAATACATCGTACAACAGCCGCGTCAACGTCTATACTTAAGCTACACACTTTTTGAGAGACAATACCTAAGGGTCACCTCCTAAATGTTTCGGCCAACTCAAGGCCATTATCAACAAGTACCAAGAATTCGACAAATCAAAAGACGAAGGTACATAATGCTACACATTATTGCACAATGTTGTAAACACCTTAAAATCCACTAAGTAGGAGAAGACACTTAGGGATTTTATCCAAAATAAAACTGTATCTGTTGGTTAACTAGTATTGTTTGTATAATAAAAATACACAGTAAAATGCAGCACTGTAAGACAGTTGCGTCACCATTTCAGTCCCTGATTAGGAAGGCACAGTCTTCAAAACGTTGTAAATTCACTCCACATCCAAACGGCTGATCGCCCGACTCCATTCTCCAGCCATGAAAGCTTCAAATCCAACGTAATAAGACAGCAAAATTCAGATTTCTTTATTTCACACAGCAGTTTCAATACGTATGTCGCCATAGTGACATACATACTCTATATACGTTATTTGTTACATACCAGAATTAAACTTTTTACCTGTATTTTAAACTGTAATATGTATTTTAAACCATGTAATATTAACATTTAATATTTTAGATGTGCATTGGTTCACAAACTTTTGTATATCTCAATGTATTTATTCTTCGTAACGCACCTCCTTGAGGACGGCCACATGAGTGGCCGAAACATGTAGGAGGTATTACTACGTTTATAACATATTTTCACAAACTTGTGTGCATTTGTTGGTTTTAGTTACCGTATTTAACTGTTCAATACACGGTTATGGATCATTTAAAATTCTTCTAAAACGTCTGTATACACCTGTCAGACTACACGGCGTCACATCTCCAAAAGACAAATTATCTTCAAGTAATGTTCAGACTACAACACGCTTCCTCGCCTTCAGCAATGACTGCACAACGTGGTGCGCCTACAAGAAACAACGTTCAGATATCCTGCATCGACAGACGTGAGGCCTGGGGCCTTAGTCACAAAGTTCCAAAATAATTCCTAGCATCTCGTAAAATAACTTGTTACGGGTACGAACACTACACAACGACCGCCTTTGTCAGCCCCTGCCTACCAACTCCAATTTCATTCACGAGCACTTCGCTTCAGGCACGGCTTTTCCTGGCCACCAAGGTCTGGAACACATCGCAAGAGCACAGCCACATGGGGCGTAAAGTAACTCCAATTTCCAACACTACGATCAATGACGCGATCTCCGAATTGCTAAGCCACTTGTAATCCGATACACACTTCTGTTTTGCCGCTAACAGAAAAATACTGCGCCCACGGACTTCCCGTATAAACACGACTAACATCACAATTCTAAAGAAGGTTTAATAAGAGTCAGTACATTTTTTCAAATGGAATAAACATTTCCAAGGAAGCTCTTGAAGGGTTTGGAGACTTCAAAATGGGAGGACAAGTAATTCGCACTGTGAAATATGCTGACGAACTTGTGCTACTGGCTAAGGAAGAAACGGTGCTACTGGGCATGATTGGTAGACTAACTGAAATTGGAAGACGCTATGGAATGGAAATGAATGTGGGAAAAACTAAGGCAATGAGAATCACAACCATCCCCAATACAGATTTTGACAGATCAAAAACAACTGGAGAATGTGGAATATTTCAATTATGTGGGTAGCATGATAACAAATGATGCAAGATGTACACGAGAAAATAAATCCAGAATTGCCACGGCAAAAGCAGCATTCAACAAGAAGAAGAATCTTTTCACCAGCAAACTGGACTTAAATTTAAGGAAGAAACTAGTAAAGTGCTACAATTGGAGCACAGCTTTGTATGGTGCTGAAACGTGGACACTTCGGAAAGTAGATCAGAAATACCTGGAAAGTTTTGAAATGTGGTGCCGGAGAAGAATTGAGAAGATCAACTGGACCGATCGTGTGAGAAATGAAGAAGTATTACACAGAGTCAACGAGGAGAGGAATATCCTACATACAATAAAAAGAAGAAAGGCTAACTGGATTGGTCACATCTTGCGTAGAAACTGCCTTCTAAAACACATTATTGAAAGAAAGATACAGTGAAGGATAGAAGTAATGGAAGACGAGGAAGAAGACATAATCAGCTACTGGATGACCCTAAGAAAACGAGAGGCTATTTGAAATTGAAAGAGGAAGCACTAGATCACACCCTATGGAGAACTCGCTTTGGAAGACGCTACGGACCTGTCGTAAGACAGACTGCAGAATGATGATGGAGTACACATGCGATGGACATGCGTTGTTATTTTTCACACCTCAATGCCCTTGCCGTATATTTACTGCAGATACAATATATTGTTGCGAAGCCAATCGAACGATACATACGATACTGTTCCTTGCTCTTAGTTAAACATTCATCGGGTAAGAAAATATTCCAGGCAAAAGTCGTACATCCAAATTAGGTCCACATTTTCTGTTCTGAAATAACTTTCTGTACGACGAACTGCTTAAAAAAATTTACAGGTACACGTTACAGGTTATATGTAGGGCTTTTAATTGACGGCTAAGCACCAAGGTTAAACCACTTCAATCACTTTTGCTATAGATGCATAATTTTACCGAAATGCCTTCAGAAATTTCAAAGATTAAACCACTAAACCTCCCATTATGCGTTCATTTTGTACAATTCGTGAACATTTATAGGCCTACATGCATTTCATCCTTGAAAATAACTTGACCAGTTCCCACACGTATATTCCCCTACGAACAATACGCCATTTTATATGCAGTCAGCCAACTTCTATTCACTTCATCTTCCTTTTAGGTAAATGTCTCTGAAAGGTCGCTCACATCACAAAGGTGCCCTCTTTTATCTTTTCCAATTTTCTGATGTCGCAACAGAGATACTTCCGCAGACAATGTTCACGTTCAAGTACTCTGAGCAGCACAGAATGTAATTAAAAAGTTTTAATACAATAATTCCAACATGTGATTTGATTGTTCGATTAATTAAGAGTTAGAATCAAAACCTAATTCTGCTGAAGTTCCTCAAGTTCTGAGTGAAAAGTTTCTCTCCATATTACTTCATACACGATCTAAGCAGGAAATAAGCTGCAAATAACTCGCTCGCCCCCCCCCCCCCCATGTCCCCAAAACTAATAAAAATTTATAAAACTAGGAATCTTCTTCCTTTATTCTGACAGCACCATTACAGACCATGGCTGACACCCAAGATTCAACGGAAGCGCTACCCTAACGGAATCTCCAGACTTAAAAAGTGTGACAGGCATTCGCCGGCAATACAAAATCGAATAATCCAACAACATTATTTCCACGTCTACATTCCCACACCATCCTGATGTTCAAATCACTGAATTTTTTGTAGTTCCTTTCGTCTTGTCCGCCTTATGCTGTAACCTTATTTATGTGTGGCTTATTTAACGACGCAGTCAGTGGCTCACGATGATTAACAAATAACCAAATGGGAAATATTCATAAGGAAGTAGCCCTGACATCATGAGGTACCGGAATAATTAAGGAAAACCATGAAAACTTCAGACTTGTTGGTATCGGAGCCGAATCTTGAACCTGGGACCTCCCGAATACCAATCGTGAAGCAATTTCTCTTTGCTTCTTCGCCCGGGAATCTGACTTCACAAGTTTCTGCCTACCAGGCACATGTGCTGCCACCACACCACGCAGGACTCGACCACGACGTCCGGTGCTGCAATCTCGTGGCAGGAATGACAACTAATCACTACAGACCGACGTAGGTACATGTCTCGAAACATTACGCGCATCAGATGTTCCTCGAACAGACTATATATCCAACACAATGTTCCTGGGACGATAATATTATTAATGAAATATGATAGACGGGGTGGGCTAGGTTCATCTACCTCAAACTACGCACTGGAAGAGGGCTACGGTAACCACGGAGACAAACTTGCCGGTTGCGCAAGAAGCTGGCAATTTCTTGACAAGCTGATGGCCTGCTGGCCTCTCAAAAAGACCTACTCAGTAGAGTTAGGCGATGGGCGAAGAGCAATCGATTGTTCTTCCAGTAGAAACGTGACCTATAAATCTCGCAGACTGTACGATAAAGCTGTGTCACATATAATTGTATTAAAATGTCAGGTGCTTTACTGCGGTTACGTTATGGGCCATAACAACTCACAAAAACAATAGGCTGTCAACAGAACCTGCTTACCACATCGAATCACATCCCAGTGTGCATGACGCCAATAAATGTTTGTTAGACTCAAAGCCTGCCCACACATGTCGCACGCAATTTAACATCAGACGTAGCTACGTCTCAAACAGGAAATTTTACTGTCAATTTATTTTGATGTGAACAGCAGTTACAGACGGCGAATTGCTGTATCCAAAAACTGCCGAACAATGTCATTAATATACACAATCATTTATAACAGTTTCCAAATGCACAATGCGACCGTTGTTTTTTTATATCATCAATGCGTACCCGTAGAGAGAAATTAACACCACAATTCTACCCACAAATCCGATACCCGTATAATAACTACGGAACATATACAAACAAGCCTACCCATCTGATTTTTTTAAACCGGATTTCGATTTCAAGGAGTATTTTTCTTTTCAGTAATAAAACTGGTCTATAATATGGCCCAACAGCTCACGGCGGAGTACCGGGTTCAATCCCAGGCTAGCTCATGTGGGATCTGTGGTGGATAAACTGGCAGTGGGACAGGGTTTGCTCCGAGTACTTCGGTTTTCCACTGTCAGTTATCATTCCACCACTGTTACACTTTTTTTCATGGCGAAACAGCCCCTAGTGGGCCAGGGCCTCCTCATTATCGAGGCTTCACGATCACACTCAGACACACCACACTCGGTAGGACTCCTCCTCCCGCCGCAGAGACCTCTACTGACAACACACAACACTCACAAGAGACAGACATCCACGTCCCCGGCGGGATTCGAATCCGCAATCCCAGCAACCGAGCGGCCGCAGACTCGCGCCTTAGACCGAGTGGCCACTGAGATCGGCTACCAATGCTACATAGTCATTCATTAATCTCACCGACGCTCGACGACCTTAGCAACTGACAGCGTCGTTAAAGACACTGAGAAATGAGTTTCGTTAGGACCGGTGCAGTCCAAGCCATACATTACTTGAAGGGGTAAATAAATTCATACCCCTAACTTCCACATTTCTGGGCCGATTTTACTTAAATTACGTACAAAAGTTTCACACTTAATGCCACAAGAATTTCACTGCGCTACAAGCCGGAAGGTCGCGGGTTCGATTCCCGATGGTGTCATTGGAATTTTTCATTGAGATAATCCTTTCGGTCGCACTATGGCCCTGGGATCGACTCAGCCTCTAACATAAATGAGTACCAGGGATATCTCCTGGGGGTAGAGACGGCCGGTGCGTAGGGCTGACAACCTTACCACCTTCATGTGCCGATTGTCTAGAAATCTGGGAGCCTCAACCTCCTGGAACCCTAAGGGCCTGTCAAGGCCTGTAATGGGATTGCTTTACCTTTACCTTTTCTTCGCCCTCGCAAGGTCACTCAAATGGTAAAGCTAACTTTTACATGTAAAGTCCGCGGTTTGGATCTCAGCTGGGATCATCGAATGCCGTGTGAGAACCTCGAAACGGGTCATGACTGCTACCTTCTGACTGCTCTCCAGTTCCCCCAAGGTGCCCATCGTCTCGTATTCTCAAGGTATGTCCGCTACAGCTGCTACTTCATCGTTAAGTTACCCATGGTGCTCCCATAAATCGGTCCGTCAAGGTTCGATAACTCTCCTCGTTCAACCCAAAAATACCAATCCGTACAAGTTCAAAATTAGACACACAAATGCTATGACGTGCCTCGTTTGCACATCGCTCTTCTCTGCCCTGTGGGCGTCCTTCTGAACGGCTAAAAAAGCAAGCTGCGTTGTCTGAAGTCGTTATGTGAAGGCGTATGGGTGGAGAAATTGGAACAGCCGACATAATTCCAATTATAAGTAATTATAAACACATGTAGGCAATTCCGAAAGAACATTCTGAAGAAGCGCCACTGCCTGAACCGCCGAGGCATAGCAGTTTGTCCAAATGACAACAACACAAGGAAATCCAAAGTCATGGAGAAGAAGCTGACAACCGCTCATGTGGTCAAGAAATCTCCCGCCATTCACGGCACCCAATAACACATAACCGTGCATTACACAACAACCCGCAGCTCGACCCCATCCTAAGCCAGATAAATCCAATCCACGTCCTCTCACTACTTCTTTAAGACCAAATGTAATACATATCATTCTCCCATCTAATCCTACAACTCCAGAGTTGTCTTTTCCATTGAGCACATCCGACTGAAGTTTCGTATACATTTCTCCCCTCCTCCACCAGTTCTCAGAACACTAAGCAGAGGCCTAAACGCAGACATAGGAAAATGCATCTTCATTAGTTTCATTTACGGTTTATTCAAAATACTGTGAGTTCAGACTACACAGCACTGAATGATAGGACGATTGGCGGATAGCCTAATAAATTGGAAAGGATAATCAATACATCAACAAACTTATGCACTTAATAAAATACATTCAGAAGCAAGCATAAAACTCCTATATATTTCGGCATCGGGGTGCCATCATCAGGAAGTTATTCTGAACAAATGAGTACAAGGCCAGCACGCTTATCCAGGCATTGCGTCGCCCCTACTAAAATGACTCAAATATTAAAATTCCAAAATAAACAAAGTTAACAATGGCAAAACTATAATGTTGCAAATTTGGATGCTTGTACATGGAGTGGCTCACTTTAAAGTTTTAAATTTGCAACACTGTAGTTTTTTGATTGTTAACTTTGTGTATTTTCGAATTTTAATATTTTAATCATTTTAGTAGGGGCGACGCAATGCCTGGATAAGCGTGTTGGCCTTTACTCTTTGTTCAGAATAATTCCCTGATGATGGCACCCCGGTGCCGAAACATGTAGGAGTTTTATACTTGTCATAAATAGTATTTTATTAAGTACATAAGTTGGTTGATGTATTAATTGTAAGAATATGCACGGTATGAATAACATAAAATGTGGAAAGGGTAACGAAGGAAGCTGTCATATCCTAATTTGAGGTAGTAACACTATACTTGTATGGTGAGGCTGAGGACACACGAATAACCACAGGAGGTCCGAGATATGAACCCAGAACCTCCAAAACACGAGGTAGTGGAGCTACTCACTCGAAAGCTACGTTGAACAAAAGTGTAACAAACTAAATGAAACAATGTGGAACTTAAGTTACCATGGCAGGGTATATATTACATCGAAAGACACAACGGACTGCGTGTTCATAAACTGTAGACAGAATTTAATTAATTCTACCCCTATATGCGATCCGGAATTGGTTGTAATGTCTCATTTCAAAAAACATAAAGGAAATTGATTTTGGTTCATATTAAATTTGAATTTCAAATACCTGGCTGTATTCTAATACCTGTGGTTATATGCATATCTACTGTACTATCACGAAGGGGAAGGGGGCTCGAAATCGTATCAGACCCTGCCAATACAAACACAGCACTCTACTGGTCTGAACGTAGTGGCGAAAAGACACTGTCCAGCCCTCAGCTAGTCAGTCACTGTACCAACTGAGCCATCCTGATCTATCCTTGTTCACAGAAAAGTGAACAGATCGATGAAAGTCGCATCCATTCTGCACGCCTCAAAACCTAACGTACTTAGTTTTTTGTACAATCACAATAAAA
Source organism: Reticulitermes speratus (assembly GCA_021186555.1). Lineage (NCBI taxonomy): Eukaryota > Metazoa > Arthropoda > Insecta > Blattodea > Rhinotermitidae > Reticulitermes > Reticulitermes speratus. Next base: position 9,762,841 of record JAJKFL010000014.1, read on the forward strand.
ATTAATGAAGTAAAATATCGATATGGACTGGATTGAAATTAACTGGCTGCATGTGTCTGGAAATGTAGCTACTAAAATATCAACGACGCGTATTCAAACACATCAAAATTGCACACCCCATATTTAATTATTAATGTGTCAGTTTTCCTTACATGTAGTTAACACACGTAGGAACATATGAAATGGTTCACGTGATAGAAAAAGAAGAAAAACAAAGTAAAGTACACACAAAAACTTTGATAACACTCATTAAGAGTTATAAAAAATTAGAAACATTTTGAGACTGAACTTCAGTTCAAGTCATTCTGCATCTAAACGAAACATGACTACAGTATGCTCAGCTGTATATCACTCTACTGAAGTCTGCATTACACACTGAAGGAAGTTCCATTAGTACTAAGCAAACAGCGATAGTTCTGTTAATCAATTACAACTATACTGTCAACAGATACAGCTTAGCTGTTATGACACCAAAAACAGTACAAATTATCCAATGATTCGGCATGTTTTAAGTCTTCATTCGGCCATCTTCATTGTCTCATATATATCATAAACGTCATCAAAAGTTATCACGCTTTTGTTGTATCATTTCTGACTCCCGTCGCAATCTGCAGGGCCTCTTACATTCCAACATTGGAAAATACAAGGAATCTGACGCCATTTGTCATCTAATTCGATTACAGCTTTCTGTTGTGCCAAACTATCCCCTAAACACAAGACACTCACCTCCATTTATCATCTGACCCTCCTGCAGTTGGATTGCAACTCCGAAGCCCCCGATTTTGACAGGCGCCGAGTTTTCCTTCGTCGCCAGAAGAACACAATGCGGTTTGATATCTCGATGAATTATGTCATTTTCATGACAGTAGCGAAGAGCTTCTAATATCTGCCGCATGTAGTGGCTGCAAGAAACAAATATAAACAAGATCTTACAAAGCCTAACAGAAGTCAATGAGAGACTGTAATTCAATTGAATTCAATGCGTATGTATTAACGTGCAGGCTTAACAGCACAAGTGCCTATTATAAAAACACAAATACAAAACAAAACAGTACAAATATACAGAAACGAAACTCTAAACAGAACAAACAAACAAATATGGCAGCAGTAGGAAAATAACAATATAAATGAAATGCTGAGACAAAAACCCTAAACCCTGAAAAAAAAACATAAATACGTTGATCAAAAAACGCCACAGACTAGCGCAGAATCTGTTTTAATGAAGTAATGGGTTTCCTAAAGGTACCGACGTCTTTGCACGCACGGTTAGCAGCCGAAACACATCTAGCAGACGGAGAGTTTTTACAAGTAGCAGCAAACAGGGAGGAGTTTAAAGGAGTTCAAAAGAATAATGACGATATCTTGTGGGTAATAATGACGTCAAATCTTTACATAAATAAAATATACAACGAAAGCAGATAAATCATATACTCTGTTTTCCTTAAAAACTGACGCCCAAATGTTAATGGTTACTGACCACATATCTGTTCACAGCTACCTGGTTTATATAATCCTATCTTATGTCAAAATAAGGCACATATTACTACTGTATAAATCAAACTGCGTAACGGAACAGACATGAGACTTAAAGATGCTGATAGGAATCACTTCACTACGAAACAAGACGAAATGACCAAACGCCTGGCTGCATGCAACCCAATCGTCAGCGAAACGTACGGCCTTTGGGCACGTGCATCATTGATGCGTCGCTGTGTAGAAGACGGGCGGCAGGTTGAGCATCTGTGACTTTGTATGCGTTTATCTGGATTCACAAGGCACCACACCTTGCTCCACTTACGCCATTTTATCACATCCACCTATCGCTTCACACTGTCCAGTGATAGTGCCGGCACGTGCAATACCAACACGTGTCAAGTATGATAAGAATGCGGACACGCCGACATCTCATTTGCTTACCCATGAGCAGAGCACAACGCAATCATGTCGGCAGGCTTCCCGCGCATCTGTATCACGAAAGTGTCCGCTGATTATACTGTACAGAGTCGAACGGTACGATGAATGGCGAATAACGAATTCGAAAGGAAGTGTGAGGAAGACGTCGTGGTCTAAATTTAGGTAAAAGGTAAAGGTAAAGTTGCCCCAGTCCACGCCATGAAGGCATATAGGAGGAGTGGAGGTCTTTCTTAACCTCAGCGATAGGTGGAGGTGCCAAACTGAAGTGCCATCTTGGAATTTGCCTGTACCGTTCTATTATTCCGTTAGTGGGAATAATACTTTATTTATGGATATTGTATAATTTTATGTAAAAAAGGAAAGTAGGAAGACCAGCTACATGGTGGCTTGATGTTGTAGAAAACGACCTCAAGACTCTTAAAGTAAGCCAATGGAAAAGGAAAGCCCAGGAAAGTAATCAATGGAAAAATATCATTGGGGCGGTATTGGCCTAAAAAAGGCTGTTGCACCAAAGAAGAAGAAGTATAATTAGATGCGAAGGACCGGCCTCTACCTAACACTCCCCCTTACCCTTATGCAATTGTAAGTCAACTACCTGATGATGGAAGGAAGACAGGCCGAAACAGGTCGCAGTGTAAAATTAGAATAAAATCTATTCTTGAAGTTCTGTTATTCGGAACATATAATTAACTCGGTTAAAGAACGACAACGGGATGACGACACCTATGTCTAGGAACTGAGTAAAATCACGAACATCGGTCAAAATAACCGGTCTCACAACCGAGACTTAAACCTGTGCTCTTCGAAATAAGAAGCAGGGACGCTAACCGCTCGATCACAGTCAGTCAACATACACAGTACACTTCAAACAATCAACAATGTCCAACATAAATGCCACAGCTCTGTAGGTAGCCGTTCAATTTACCGTACCTGCAACAGGATATGAGAAAGCAAAGTGGGCCCCGCACGGATTTGCCATAATCCGTCCTAGCTCCTAGGGTGCCAGCACAGCCCTGGCAGTAGACAGTCGCTGTCGCCGCTGAAAGCTCGCGACGTATATGATTAAACTGCACGACTGAGTTGCTAGAAATTGGGGCTGCTCAGTGCAGTATAGAAATTCGATTCCGAGCTCGACACTCTGCTGACGGACGGATGGTGGAGGGGGGGGCCTATAGTGGCTCGGAGATGGAAACATCACAACTGGCCGTACAGGCTACTGTAGCTGCAGACTGACCCATAATGTGACATCCAGACACAAACAAATGACAACCAATTTGCCAGCATCGACAGCATTGCGCAGGGAAGCAAAATCTCTGCTCCTGTCGGAAATCGAGCCCTCGACGTCCACCCCGTAGACAGTCACTGTCTCAGCTACCCAGGTTCCCAGCATGCCGCATCTTAATACAGAAAACGTGTCTATATCAGGAAGGTAGAGGGGATACTTTGAACTTTGTGAGATGTGAAGAGAGAAGAGTTTAAAAATGTCGGCTCCAGAAAATTACATTTATGTACCATCGAATTAAATCAAATGGTTAGATCCGCGCTCTTCTTGGATAATACGCAGCGTTGTGTGGTAGTTCTGTACCGACGTTTCAGGATAACCTATCGGTCCCATCTTCAAGAGTCAAGAAATCCAAGAAGTCATTTTCTTCTTGCACTTCTTGACCCTTGAAGATGGGACCGGTAGGTTGTTCCGAAACTTCGGTAAAGGACTACCACTGTACGCTGCGTAATATCCCAGAGGAGCGCAGATGTCACATACATCGCGGCGGAAGCTGAAATCAAGTAAATTAAATTGTATTTATTACACATGAAATTCGGTGTAAGTCGTTTTGCATTACAGCAATCAGGCATCCCGTCTTAAAGAACAAAACAGGATTTTTATTTTATCTGACAAACACCACTGTTTGTCACCGCCACTATTCCGTCACGCGTTTGGGCGGTCGGGTGACTGGCTACTTTAATACGACAGGCCAGAGACAGAAAATGGCAAACGACATTTGTGAGATAAAATAAGTGGCCTACATCAAGATGAGACAGAGTTTTTCTCCTCCAAGTGCTCGTGTCCATTGTTTTTTTTTTAAATTGCGTGGTGAAGGGCCCCGCAGCAGATGCTACGGATGCACCGCAGCCTTTAAGGCTTCTTGTGCAACCCCTGTGATGAAGATGAGCAGTATTTTACCAAGTTTTACAATTAATGGAGCACCAGTGGAATGAAATTGACATGGGAAAACCAACAACTCGGAGAAAAACCTGTCCCAGTGCCACTTTGCCCACCACAAATCTCACATGGACTGACCCGGGATCGAACCCGGGCCTCCGCGGTGAGAGGCCGGCGACTAACCGCCTGAGCCATGGCACGGCCCGTCCATTGTTTTAATACTGCAAGCATACAGCTGCACGGACATCTACTCCACATAATAACTGAATGTTCCAAAGAACGCCTAGTAATTGAACCAGCCAAGCACTACGCTGCAAACAAGCACGCCGCTCTGAATCTCTGTAGATGTCGCCGCTCATAAACACATTAGCGTAGCAGCAGCTCTTCGTATCGCACGACCCATTTCAATCCTAATTAACGACAGCTCGAAAAGCACGTAAGACGTGGCTATGAAGAACCTCGTTTACATGAGACGAACTTTCTAAATTGCCTTATGATACCCTGAACGCTCCCTGCATCTCGGACATACTTGAAGTTACTTCCAGCAGCCGACTTACGAAAGTGGAGAATCTACTTCAGCAAGGTTTTCACCTCACAGTACAAGAAATATCCGTGGTGTGAGCGAGTGTGAGTGAGTGAGTGAGTGTGAGTGAGTACGTCATATCCCTCGTGTGAGTCATATACCGTTTCTCTGTGACGTACGCACTCAGGCCTAAGAAATAGTTGAGCATTCATCATACAATATTAAGAGAGTTCTCTATGCGATAGTCACCCTCGGTGGACTAGTGGTTAGCGTGCTCGCCACTGTACCCAAGGTTTGTGGGTTCAATCCCGGCCGAGGTCGATGGTGATAAAAATCCGTAGCACAACTTCCTTCGAAGGGGAAGTAAAGATGTCGGTCCCATGTCGTAGATTTACGGCATGTAAAAGAACCTTACGGGCATGAATAGAGATTTTCGTATTTCAGCGGCCATTTCTCACCCAAGTCTCCTGACTGACTGCTAGATGGCTCTGGCAGTCACATCAGGATGAGTAGAAATTGTGCAGTCAGTGGACTGGTCACCCACTACAGATGCACACTTCCAGACCAAGAAACCTCTGAAAGGAGGCCCTATGCTCCGCAAGGAGCGACAGGAAGAAACTAACTAACTCTATGCGGTACGAGCTGAGGCTAGAGAAACAGCTAAACATCGAGCACGTAAATAAAACAGCGCTACCAAATGGCAGGACTACGACACATGAACTTTAAATGATCCAGAACCGTGCACTGAACAATTAGATACGATACCAAAACTAACAGATGCACGTAAGTGTATGAAGTAAGTATATTACACACATCGCATACGGTGTGTATAATATATGTTCGTACACTTATGTGCATCTGCTGGTTTTGATATCGTATCTACGGCACATGAATTTAACGCTAGGTTTGTTCTAATGATACAAAAGCGACGATGGAAGAGGCCGTGGCATGGCGCGTATTATGGCAGCACGTTGTACGACGGACACGTGGCTAGTAGTTATAATAATTTCGGAATAATAGTTGTTGCTATAGGCCTACATCAAGTGTGTACTGAGAGGGCAGCACGCCTGCATCGTATTGAATAGAAAGCTGGGAGCGCCACAGACGGGCTCCGGGACCCAAACAGCCTCCTATTCAATGAGTGCCGGGGTCCTTCCCGGAGCAATAGAGGCTGGGGTGTGACGTTGACCTCTGACGTCCATCTAACGCCGAGATCAAGTATGAGTGGAGCTATACCTCTACTCCCCCTATATGCCTTCATGGCTTAAACAGGCACAATTTTACCGTTTATCATACCGTATATATCTTTCGACGCATAAAATAATATTCCTATGTGAAACAGAGTATTGGCCGTGAACTGTGACATAGAGATCACATTTAACATTTCAACTAAATATCGCATTTCTCCCAGACGATTTTTCCAAATGACTTTCCATGCATATGGCACTATAAACCGTGAAATTTAATAAATGGAATTGCGCAACAGCACATATGCGCATTCTGTCGAAGTGTAAGGAAAGAACTCTGGAGACCAAAAGGTATTCCACAGAAGAGAAGTACTTCGATTCTCTGTGTTATTCATCTATGCACGGTATCTAATCCACGGGTAAGTCAATTCTGCACTCTGAAAGTCCCTGTCGACATCGGTTTTTGAATAAACCACGTCTTGGTTGCAATTTTACTACATAATAAGTTTAAGGCTGCTGTCACAGCCCAGTTTCACTGTTTAATATCAATTTATGAACAGCACCACCTAATACATGAACAGGTACAACAAATGTGTTTGAAGTTTATTCAATTACACGACAAGGTATAGAACAGTGAATTTTAACCATAGTCGCTTCGTGGCTACGTGCTCTTGTGATGAATCCACACAAACGTCAGGGTCTTGTAAACAAATACAGCTTTCCTTAGCTTATCCAATCACAACTGACATATCGCTACGTGTGTATACACACGGCATGCAGAGACCTAAATCTGTCAACTTTTGAGCTTTTCCATACGAATAACACACTGCAACGTCTATAAATTCTCGATTTGAGTTTATTTAACAGCACCAAGGGTTCAGCTTGCAGACTGCCCGAATGCCAGGCTCACAATTAAATTTAAAGCAATTTACTGCCAACCATTATATCTGCTTTTAGGTATCCATGACCTTTAGCCTAAATTTCCTTCCTGAAAATGAAACAAGAAATATTTTGAGATCAACATTCTGTTCCAATTTAAATTTCTTGACCAATCATTCGATTTTCAAGAAATTTGGTTTAAACACGCCACTGACGGACAATCCCATGCCGTAACTTATAATTTCCCAAAAAGATGGTTGAAGCGACATTAGCGACACTAAAGACACTTCTTCATGGCTCTGAAATTACGTATAATGTAACAGATCTTGGGATGTGCAGCCTTTGTTAAGGTGACAGTTCTGTGGAACGTAAAGAACACAGTGCGAAGATTTTATTTAGCTTTCGTTTTGCTGGCAATAATTACTGAAACATTTAGAGATACGAGTGTGAAATTTGGTACATACACAGATTACGCACATACCTACAAATTATTGTTGTTGTCGTTGTAAAGTAACAGTAGTAGTAGTAGTAGTAGTAGTAGTAGTAGTAGTAGCAGTAGTTGTTATTGTTATCCTGCGTGTTCCTTGTCTTTTGATCTGTCTTGGTTTGTTGACGTCACCTTCTAGCGCTTGTGCTCTCTTTGCAAATGGCAACTAGGCTCTTATATGAGCACGTAAATAAACATATAATTGAACTGAACTGAATTACGAAATCCGTCCAAACACAACTAAATTTCATTTATTAGTTGCGTTTGAACGGATTTCTACTGGATTTTTGTTATAAACAACACAACGGGATGACTAACTAACTAACTCCATGGAGCAGAGTCCTTCTTGAGAAGCTAACAGGTCGTCAGCTAGTCAAGAAATTCCCCGCGTTTTATGGAACCCGAAGGTTCATTACCGCACTCACAAGAGCCCGCCACCTGTCCCTATCCTGAGCCATATAAATCCAGCCCATGCCCCCCCATCCCACTTCTTGAACATCCATTTTAATATTATCCTCCCATCTACGCCTCGGTCTTCCAAGTGGTCTCCTCCTCACCAAAACCCTGTATGCATCTCTCCCCTCACCCACACGTGCTACATGCCCCGCCCACCTCATTCTTCTTCCTTTAAAATTGAATTGAATTAAATTGAATTGAACATGTTAAGGTTTTCCAGATGATAAAGATTCGGGCCGTAGTCTTCTGGATTCACATCGTTTAGTCTGGTGCGTTTTTACCAGCATTCTCTGAAACGTCGGTGACCCGTAAGAAAACACTACAAATCTTCTCCGTTGTTATTCGCTTTACGCGAGTCCCTTATCGAATTTCGATATGCAAACTCAGTGAAAGTCCAAAGTTTTTCGAGAACAAACATGCTACGTGCTTGTTGTGTATAATCCAAACCAGCAACGACTAAAATGCGGCACTGTTGTGGCAACAGCCACAGCATGGAATTACAGGATCACGTCTATTAATAGAGTCGGCCAGGTTACACTGGCTAGCAAACAGCAGCAGCCAGATGGGTGCTTTGTGTAACTGAAAGGTGAAAGGCTATTACAAATAACACTGTGAATGAAACGGCGACAGAACAGCATGAATCATTCCATGACGTGTTCATTATTCCTTCCGTACAATAAATCACATTTTACACACACCGCTAGACATGCACACAATACAGCAACGTTTAAAAAATTAAACACGTTCCGACGTATTGATATTCATGTCATATTGTTATATTCATACTCCGGGAATACACGGTCCATAACCGGTATTTTTTACTGTAACACAGGTTTCTTAAATTCTCGATTAGTAGAAATTATGTTAGGTGTAAACATTTGACAGGTGTTTTGTCTGGGTGCGAAACTTGGTCTCGTACATTTAGGGTGGAACATAGGCAGAGGGTGTTTGAGAATAGGGTGCTGAGGATATTTGGGCCTAAGAGGGACGAGGTAACACGGGATTGGAGAAGACTGCATAACGAGGAGCCTTATGATCTGCACTCCTCACCATATATTATTCGGATGATCAAATCAAGAAGAATGAGAAGGGTGGGGCATATGGCACGTATGGGAGACTCAAGACTTGCATACAGGGTTTTGGTGGAAAAAAACTTACGCAACGAGTCCACTTGGAAGACCTAGGCGTAGATGGATAATATTAAAATGGATCATCAATAAGTGGGATAGGGGGCATGGACTGGATTGATCTGGGTCAGGATAGGGACAGGTGGCGGGCGCTTGGGAATGCGGAGATAAACCTTCGTCTTCCATAAAATGCGGGGAATTTCTTGAGTAGCTGAGTACTTAGTAGTAGTACTTAGTCCACAATTTGATCTTAGTTAATTTACTAGCAGATTTGTACATTATTTGTCCTTGTCAAGACGGACATCTTGACCCTTGAAGATGGAGCCGATAGGTTGTCCCGAAACGTCGGTACAGAACTACCACTCAACGCTGCGTAATATCCCAGAAAAGCGCAGCTCTCAACTACTTCGCGGCAGAAGCCTGAAATCACGCATAATTAATATACATTCTTTAATTTTATGCCTTATAATTAAAGTGGGACTGGTACGGTTTCAGCAAGTTACTTTACTTTATCACAATTTATTCTGAGAAATTACACAAATTATTCTATACTCGCCTTCAGAAATACAGATAACTGTTAAGGTACTGGAGTCTCACAGAGTAAAGCCACGTAAATGTCACTCATGCTCAGAAGACAAGCACGTACAAGCAATTTCTTGATACACAGTTATGGCCAATAAAATGTCTGCCATAAACATTAAATAAATACCCAACAATACTGATCATCAGTACGAAGTCCGCAATATTTGCAGTGACAATATTGCCACAATAAAATTGTGATATTTCGAAACTGACGATTGACCACAGAGTGAGAATATTAACTACGGAAAGACTGAAATGAATAAAGTCACAGAACTGTTCGGTTCGAGTGGCAGGCACGGTGTGAGGGCTTATGGGGAATTTAAAAAAGCAAATGGTAACTCAGTTTTTGCACGTCTTCAAACACTTTTAACTGTTCTGAACAGATTCTAGAGTCAACAGTCGAATATTAACGAAGCTTCAACTGAATGAATTTATGTCGGACTGCGTCATCAAACAGCGCTTCAATTCACATTTGTCATCTACCAACTTACAGTTCATCAAAGTAATGGGGACGACCCCCCCCCCCCTGCCAAATTCAGCACTGATGAATACGTAAAGAAGAGGCTTATGAGTGACAGAAGGCGTGATGGAGAGGAAAAAGGGGAAAGCAGAAGAAGACGCTAATACAGTTCACTGTAGGACGCTTTACAGATGATCCAAGGTATGCCCTCCGGTTTTACATGGACGAAAATCAGGCACAGACAGTTCCCCTGTAACGTAAAATATACGGTTTGTGTATATATGCTGGAAATGTAAAATTACATTTTCCGTCTTTTGAAATATTTAGTTCCTCAGTACAATGAAACCCGGCATCGCTTGTTTACTTTGCAATGCCCAGTGACTTAATGAGATCGCAGACCTCAGCGGACAAGCACTGTAGCCACTTTACAATTAAGTGTTCACCATTCGTCGGAAATTTCAACTATGTCTACTTGGTTTTGAGAAGCAATTTCCACTCTTGACGGTATCTCAAAACGTCACGACCGCTTCCTTCCACATCCCTACCAATTAATTACTCGCCAGTCTTCGACATACCAAGCTGTGCTATTTAAAGTGCCGTTAAGACGGATATACGTTCTACGTCCGGTCTACACCCGTAACACAGTACATACACTGTACTTTACTTTGTGAACACAAGCCATATCAAACACTTCCGCTCTTTGCCATGTGTTGTGCGTAACCCCTGGAACTGGACCCACGTCGAAGACTGAACAGATCGCAATAAAACATCTCGTGCCATACGCCTACACTTAAATAATAATAAAATGTGATACAATGCAAAGGGGCGTACTAAGCCTAAAATACGTCTATTGTAGTTCAGAAGTGTGTTCAACACTTGACCTGAATATTAAGTGACTGAAATCGGAACAGATCTGACAATTGCCCCTTTAATTATTTCGAAAAGCCTATGGAAAAAAATATTTTTCCAATGGCGCAACAGTCCCTAGTGGGCAAGGGCCTCCTCATTATCCAGACTTCACGATCACACTCAAGACACAGCACACTCGGTAGGACTCCTCTGGATGAATGATCAGCCCGACGCAGAGACCTCTACCTGACAACACACAACAATCACAAGAGATAGACATACATGCCCCCGGTGGGATTCGAACCCGTAATCCCAACAACCGAGCGGCCGCAGACCCACGACTTAGCCCGCGCGGCCACTGGGATCGGCGGGGAAAAAAATATACTGGACATAAAATGTGTTTCATTGCTCTCTACGCCTTCTCGCGCCAGTTTTCGTCTTGACAAATATTTAGTTGCGGTCGAGAGGAGGGCAGAAATGCATGAATGTATTCACGTAAAGTGTTCTCTATAAAGCGCTGTGCCTTCTACATGCACCATCTACTTTAACGTTAATAAACTCCGTACTCTTCCAACATAATGTGTTAATGGGTTTCGCGCGATTCCCGCGATAAACCATGATTATTTTCAAAAAATAATTAAGAAATGGGAATTTATAATGAAAACTCGCCGTGTTTTGTGAGGTTCGAGAGATACCTTCAACTGTATTTTCAGATGAACTGCATGCCTCAAAGGCTTCAAATCCGTATCTATTTCTTCGCGCAGTCGGCAGCAGTAAATACGTTCCTCGGAAGAGCCAAAGGCGCTATAGTAATCCTCAAGCTCCGTATGCAATTTAGTCCCTCCGCAAAGCTGCTTATACAGTTTTCTTTACACAAGGTATGAAGACCGACAGTGCTTTCAATCGACTTCTAACTTCTCGAAATAGGTTTACTTTTGCAGCGTGGTGTGGTCTAACACTTGTGAACAGAAGCCATCAAACTTCTTGGAATGGTATAAAAGCACGTCCGGGCAGGAGTGGGACCTGTAAGGTGCCAAATTCGTCACAACACCTACTTCAGTAAATTCCACAATGATAGAATCAACAATACTGCTTAAACTGTTGGGTCACCACCACTACTCCTTCGTACTGGGGAAGATCCGTGTTCATGTCTCGGACCGAACGGTCAACCTCATAGAATTTTCGCTGTTCTTCTCAGTCCCTCCAGTTATTATTCGGACATGCCTGGTGGGTCCGAGGAAAACCCCGATAAACCTAACTCAGACGCTCTGTCTCGAGGACGATATTTGAATCCGGAACCCGCCAAACACGAAGCAGGAGTGTTTAACCACTCTAGTGCGACGTCCAGTTCGGAGAACTCAATCACAGACGTCGGCTAGAGTAATACACTTGCGCCATAAATGATGAAACGAGGCGGACACCAGGCTTAACTTGTTTCATACCAGCAATTTATACCCATATCGCGTAACGATACAATTAAATACAAAACCAATCATGGGCCGGGACAGCGTAGTCGGTATAGCGACTCGCTACGAGCTGGGCGGTCCGGGGATCGAATCCCGGTGGGGGGATTTTCAGACCAGTCCAGACGGGCCCTGGGGCCTACCCAGCCTCCTGTACAATGGGTACCGGGTCATTCCCGGGGGTAAAGCGGCCGTGGCGGGGCGTTGACCTCCCACCCCCATCTAGCGCCGAGGTTAAGGAAAGAGTAGAGCTATACCTCTACTCCCCCTCTGGGCCTTCATTGCCTGTTATGATTGCCATGATTGGTAAAGGTAACCTTTACCAATCATGGCAATCATAAAAGGTTACAGATCTTGTTCTCAAAATCATCTTCTTTGCCCTATCCTTGTGGGGAGACCAAAAAGACGCTGGCACAAGACTTGCGTGGAAGGCTGATAATGTGATGATGATGATGATAATGATGACGATGACGACGAAGTGGTGGTGATGGTGGCGAAGGTGGTGGCTGCGTTGATTATCATTATTATGGTGATGATGATGATGATGATGATGATGATGAGTACAGTTCAGTCTAGAACCCAAGAGTTCCTGTGGTGATGACAAACCAGATACCAAGCAACAAGAAACACGAACACAGTCAGTGATACTGACGGAATTACAAAATAAAATATTTATGAATTAGTACGATTATGGCGACACACCATAACCACCTACATTACAGACAGCGTCTGAGATGGGAATAAAATTCAGTCACATACAGAAGTATAAAATTGTCTTTGGCAGTTCAGTCGAACCTACAGTTTCAGCTCTGCCATGGCTATGCGTTATGGGTGCAGCATTTACTGCGAGGTACCTCCGTTGAAATACCAATGAGTTAACTTTGTAGGCCTATCTCTCCATCCATCCATCCATCCATCCATCCACCCCTCCGCTTGCCTACCTACCTGTCTGTCTGTACCACGCATGTCTATCTATCTATGTATATATATATATCTGTACTAATACTGTGTTACAATCCAACGTGGCTCAGGGCCTCTCGTTGTACGGGCTTCTAAATCTTGTTTGCAAACATCTGGTGTGCCTCCTTGGGTGAGGGATCGGCCTGTCGCAAGGCCTCTGCCTACACAATATAAACACAATATAAACACACAAGAAACGCAGACACGTTTTCATGCCCCACGTGAGATTCGAAGCCAGCATCCCAACGTTTTACCGACATGGTGATCGGAAGTGCTGCAAGCCTACAGGGAAATGAGAGCTCTTTGCTCCGAAAATACACGAAACACAAAAATACAATCCGTGTGCAAACTGCACATTTGAATGTTCAAGCAGGCGACATGTTTAGCAAGAACTGCGCTTTGCAGGGTTTATTGATCACAATGAAGCCGTATGAGGGTGATTAAGAACGGAATTCTGCCTTACGTCATTGGCTAGCGTGCAAGATACGACTCATTAGCTGCAACAAACTGCCCGTGGCGATTACTTACCTCGCTACTCCTTCGCTATAGACGAAACCTGCCGAGGCCCGTCGCACCACCTCGAAACACAGGTCTGATCCGTCCATGCTGCAAGCAACAAAAGCACCATTAACTTCTCTTCACTGCTGCAAACATTTTGTATCACGATTATGTCATTACACTAAGATTAATGAAGTTGATTCCTGGGATTTTGTGTGTGCATTTCAACAAATACGCAGACCTGTATAGCGTATTTCCCGCCTAATAACACGCTTTTTTTCCTCCCTATAAAATGCCCCCAGAATCACCCTGTCTCGTAACACCGGATGTAAGTAGACTAGCAAATCCGCAAAAATACGTTGCTAATAGTAGGATGTGTCTTATCATTTTGATCGTCTTATGAGGCGGGCAATACGCTACGTTTTAAAATCGCAGTAGTGCAAAAAGTTCAGTAAATAGTACGGAGCAATCACGTATCCCTTTGAAGCATGACGTTCATCTAAGTAATATCGAAAACTAAGTTCCTACCACACAGAGGACTCACTGCATCTTCACTACAAATAGCGATTGTTTATAGACGCATGCTGTTTAGGAAAATATTCATTGGTTGTCTATTGCAAGAATCAAAATAGACTCGTAAATACAGCTATAGCGTACTCAGGTTACGAAAGCCCCATGAATGACAGCAGTGGTTGTACTCCCGTTCAGACCAGTCCGGTCTGAATCAACCATCTCGCAGCATTTGTCGCTAGCACAGTTATCAGTCGATAGCTCTACAAGCATTCATGCAAACAGAACTTCTGAGCGATTGGACAGAAATACATAGAAGTAGCTGAAAGGAGATGATAAACAGCTCGAGGGAGTTTGGAACATGGCCGATCCATCGGACTTCTTCTTGTGGCCTCAGCAGAACGCCACTCCTATCACCTGTAACGAGCAGACATATTACAAAGCAAAGAACTGCCCCGCATTGCCAGATACCTGTGTTCCAAACACTGTACAGGTATGCTAGACATCATTACAAGGATAAATAATTCATACACGAACATTAACAGGATAATATTATCATTATTATTTGCTTTAAAAAATCGCACAAGTCATTACAGACAAAATGTCTCCATACGTATATAGCGCAGGAGTGGGCGAAATTTTCTAAAAGTATGTGACTATTCGCACTTGCACAGCACTGGATCCAGTACCACCAAGAGCCCACAAAGTACTTAATTCTAATTCATCCGGCCTGTCGCAAGTAGAATTGCGTTTACACAAACCCGGTATTCCTCTCTGCGTTCGCTAACATCCCTTCCTGTTCTTCGCCATTCCGTTACCTCATCCCCCTCATCCCCTCTACTACGCATACTCCGCCATCTACATTTTCTTTTTTTCCTTGTGTTTTATCTTCCCTAGCCCCTGCGGCCACCTGCAGGTCTATCTCTTTCATTCGTCCCTCATACTCTTCAATCTTTCTGCTGATACTCTGCCTTGCATCAACCCTGAAACAGGTTTATGCCGTTGTATACAATTAATATTTGACTTCATAGCTCGAATAAGAAATGTCCACAATAATGGAATTTTTAATCGCCTACTTCCAAAACACAGGACACTCTGTAACAGTACACTCTTTGCGGCGAATTCGCAGATATAAGTTGCAAAAAATCACTGAAAAGCTTCGACACACATGTCTCTCCATCAAATATACAACACAATGTGCTCCGTTCAGCACAACTTACATTACACTTTAACACTTTGCGCCTTACGTAAGTTGTGCTGAACGGAACACATTGTGTCGTTCATTTGATTGTGCGTGCACAGCGGGATGCATCACGTTAAACATGTCTGTCCGTTACAAACCGAAAGCCGCTGCACAGACTGACAGCAAATCTGAGTTTCATTGAAATTTTATCTCCAGATGTTCGTTACATTCAGACAATAACAGCGGACACTTTACCTAAAGGCCTACGCGTTCTTCTGCATCGTGAAAATAACCCGCTAAATGTTAAGACTGCTTGGAACAAAAAATTTAGATAAAAGTGGAGATCACACTTTATGTTCACTACTGTTACCCTATGACTTGCGATCTTGGAAATAATTAAAACTAAATTAGGGAACTGGCCAGAACTGTTCCGCTATACGTACATTGCCTAATTTGTAGTTATACTTCACCAACACATGCACTAGCTAGTGCATGTGTTGGTGAAGTAGTAACAGGATGCACGGTGAATTTAATGTGAAATTGCCTAATTTGTTCCACATTTTCTCATACTTATTCCATTTGTTCCTATCCTATTGCGTCTTTTAATTCTCCCATCATGTCATACAAATATTTTCATCGTAGAGATATAAACTGGCTGTCAGCAGACAATGGAGAGGAAACAAAGCTATTCTACACAACCCTTCACATACTTCTATTTGGTTATTATATTTAAAATATTTTAAATATACACTTATTTTAGTGTGATTATTTAATAACGTGGCTGTGCTGTGTTTCCATGCCTAAAGCATAATATCATAAATAAATGTAAACACTTCACGTGTTCCTGCCTGTTCTGAGAATTCCCATAATTCACTATACGGCAGAAATAGTGCAATTTTACAACCCTTGAGAGAAAGAGCCTTCACACGTCTATTTTTTTTTTTGTAGCTTATACTGAATCATGCTGTCAGTAGCTTAGATTATACGGGTGTTCTGCATACGGTGTGCAGAACTTCAGGATGACATTACATGAGTTATTTTGAGTAAAAATGCTATATCAACATATGCCCAGTGATCAGCTGTTATATCGCTACGCGCATTTTAATGTTTCAAGATGCTGAACGATATCAGTTCTTACGAACCCCCTTCACGCTTACTCCCCATTACAAACACTACACCCTCATAGCACGTGCTCTTTCTGGTCAATAAGTCTGGCCTGCGAGGTCACCACACCCCTCGCCCCTCGACTACTTATTGTGTGAGCACCTGAAAGACACAGTCTACCGGCAAAAGTCGCAGGTAAGAGAACTCTTGCGGTGAATCATGGAGTCCGCTGATCGCAAAAGGGGAAATGATGAAATTATCAGAAAGGCAGCAAATTCTCTTTGAGACGCCCAGAATTGTGCGCAGAGAACGATGAAGATAATTTTGGGCAGTTATCACTGTAACAATCCAAAACTGACGGTTCTTTGTTATTATGTACTCAGAACTGGTGTTTTTCTCCCGCGCAGTAACATAACTACGCTAACTGACATAACTAACTCGGTAGCATAACTAAAACTTCATGTCTTCCTTTGTGGTATCATTTGACACATAACGAATGATCCATAACGGGACAAGATACAAATTACACAAGTTTTAAAAATACCATAAATTCGTCCAGTAAAAAAAGAACAGAGGCCCTCTCAGCATCAGTTTCTGTCTGCTGCATTCCACAAATGACTTCCCCTCTCCAGCACACTGCTGCACTCTACATGCTACACGCTCTTAAACTCTTGTATCCTGCTATCTACGTGTCACTTTTAGTTTAGATTAGAAATTAATGGAACCCAACGCACCACTAAATAATGCAACCCAATACTTAGCAGGTGCTAACATCGGCAAAGGAACGATGAATAATGAATCTAGCGGTAAAACGCTTCCAGTAATGAAATTCAGCAAGGATAAAGACACGCCCATATCTGCCTTCCTGAGTTTCAAGTATTGCCTAACACGCATGAATGCAAAATTGTAATTCTTCTCACGTCGCAGTTAAGTGCGTATCACTCCTGCTTCATGCTAGGGAGGAAGTGGGTTCATATCTCGGCCCGGAGAACGGTTATCTGACTCAGGACTGTCATTGTTTTCTCAGTTCCTCCTTAATAGTTCCGAGATCGTACTTCCAATGAAACCACACGAGTTTCCCTTCATATCCTTCACAATTCCTTGTTCGTTCCTATCATCTGACGCTATCAGCTGAGCTAATGAAAGTGCTGTTAAACCAGAAATACGAATTAGCAGTCTAAAATGCCGTGATAAATCAAAGTGTTCGCTTAGTATAAACTCAGTCGGTGGATATGAAACTGCGTGGAGCAGGGGCCTTGAGAACCTTACAGTTCCTCAGCTATTCAAGAAATTCAAAGTTAAATATCGGTGGTTTCAAAAGATAAAAGTTATGCAAATAATACGTACGTGTACCTAATGGCGAAGGTGCTACCATCGTAGCAACAAGGGGTTTAATCGGTGGGTGGCCCTGAGCAAGGAAAGCTGAACTGAACCCTATTATTATTATTATTATTATTATTATTATTATTATTATTATTATTATTATTATTACACTTAGTCAGATGTAATACTTTATTACATTATTTTAAGGTGTTCTTATTAATTATCTAAGCAAGTTATTGTTTGTTTATTTATTTGTTTTGGTTGTGTTTGTTTTATTTTTGTTTTGTATATTCTCCGTTGTTATTTGTGTTTGTATGTTGTGCTGTTTGTGTAATTGGCCTTCTGGCTGTTGATTGGGCACATTAATAAACCAGAATTGAATTGAATTGAATTATTATTATTACGTATTTTCAAGAAATTCCCAGCACTGTATAGAACCGCAAGGTTCATTACGGTGTTCACAACAGCCCACCACTTGCCCCTGTCCTGTTCCATATTAATACAATCACGCCCCCCCCCCCCTTCCCCATCCTATTTCTTCAAGATCCATTTTAATATTTTCTTCCAATCTCTGCGCCTTAAATAAAATTAAGTGCTTAATATATGTAACGAAATGCAATGTGTTTCATCCAGGTGGGAACTTTTAAAGAAATATTTAGATGAAATTCAGGCACGCAAGGGTCAAAGATCCGCGGACCATTATGTCCGAGGCTCTGTGCAACATTCCGTAACATGCTACTTCATTTTGACGGCGTGGAGTTGTCGGCCTCCTGCCGAAACGTCCAGCTGAAGGACCACCGATTATTAGATGTCCGCGGCAACTTCTTCGGCACATGCGCAGCTACCTTCCATACCTCGAGGCCGTTTCTGCCACTCGTAGTCTCACGATGCGTGACAACTAAACACATCTGCTTCCATAAATGACTTCAAGACAGAAAACTAAAAACATATCTCTATTAAGAAATTGCAGACGCGGCAATAAAACGATACCAACGACTCAGGGCAACACTGAGACTTTATGGACAGTTCCGAGAACATGGAAGAGAGACAGACAGAGAGACAACCTACAAAAGTGCAGCCTTATTTTCTTATGGCGTGAGTAAGAGATACTGATTTCTTCTATAACTCTTTTTTTTTCATGGCTCGAAAGCTCCTAGTGGGCCAGGGCCTCCTCAATGTCGAGGCTTCACCATCACACTCAGACACACCACAGTCGGTATGACTCCTCTGGACGAGGGACCAGCCCGTCGCAGAGACCTCTACCTGACAACACACAACACTCACAAGAGACAGACAACCATGTCCCCGGTTGAATTCGAACCCGCGATCCCAACAAGCGATCGGCCTTAGACCGCACGGTCACTGGGATCAGCTCTTCTATAACTCTACCATTCTGAAATTTTAAACTTAATTCTTAACTTCAGTACGAGATACGATTGAATTAACGTCACAACACCGGCCGTTTAACCCCGGGGAAAGAGCCGCCGGTACCCACTGAATAGGAGGCGGATAGGCCGCAGATCGAGCCAGGATACTTTGGAGAAAACACAGCCTAAGTCAGTGTCTCCTACATGGACTTCCAGCGCATGGCCTAGTCACTATACCGACTGCGCTAGCCCAGCTCTCATGTACACCTACTGCAGATACAATTCTGTTCCTGCACAACGAATCAACACTGCCACGTGCCACACCGCCGTCGTACATTCTCCACTTAACGAAGTTATTACAAAAACACAAAACATTTGTCCTTGTATTTCTAGGCTCATATTTCTGGGGAAACCAGATGGAAGAAGCAGGAAGACCAAAATTAAGGTGGTTAGACTGTATTGAGAACGATCTGAAATCGATGGGTGTCAAGAGATGGAGGAAGAAAGCAGAAGACAGATCTGTATGGGCTATCATTCTGAAGGAGACACTAGTTAAATTATAAGGACTGTATACCAAAGAAGAAGAAGATTTCTAGGCTCCTACCACATCCAAAAAGTATTCAAATTTATATCGTACAATTTAGGTGTATGTCGTGTATAAATTACGTTCGTAGTGAACCGTTTCTTTGTACCAAAATCTACAGTTCCAATGGAGCTTCATATAATGTAGAGATACATTGGGCTAACACTGACCACAATAAAATTAATCCGACAGCCTGAACACAGACCTTCCAGCAAACAATTTCAACGAATAGTCCAGCACACCATGCAGAGTGCACGAATATGAGGCCAGACAGACACATGAATACAAACAACCTCCCAATCATGCGTTCCTCTCATAATTTAAAATTCCAGTCATAAATCGCTGATGTCCTCTGCGTGGACATCTCTTGTTTCCGACAGGCCTACTACGATTAGCAAAAGTACTCAGTTCGTATGATAAACAGTGAGTGCGTGTGTGTACTCGTATATACAACGGTTTCTATCCTTCAGTAATAAAACTGAAATTCATTTTCATAATTTTAAACAGTTTTCAAACAAAATCTCAAATCTGGAGTGCGGAATCAGATACGGATTACATCTGCAAAAGGGATCAAGCACCTACACTGCCACGTCATTATCTGACAGGCCTTATTTCGTGAAAACAGCACAAAGGCGTTAATACACTCAGAATGGAGCTCATAATGTAATATCACGAGTATGTATTATCTATTATTAATTTCATTATATCATTAATTATTTGCTGTGTGGTTTGATTGCACGCTTTCCTTAGTGAGCAATTAAAATTCCTTGTCACACCATTTCCTGTCCGAGACTTACGTTCAGGTACCGGCAGCGTGTAGGCTACATGTGTGTAGTCATTTTTAATTAACAGGAGCTTCATATTTTTGATATTATTTTATGTGAGAGACAGATTCAAACCTTATACAAAATTACAATAATAGCTAGAGACCTGGAATAATGTATAAAAATATAACTGAAATTAACTATGAATGGCGACAGCACATTACTGAAAAACTGCGTACACTTATGTACATTAAAGACGAAAATTTCGGTATAAAAATGATCCACAACAGACCTATAACACCTGAATGAATATGGTAATACTGCTACCTACTATATTACATATGACCATAATACAATAACAATACCGCATTAAAGTAATTAACACTGCATTTTAAAAACCACATGTCTAAGATCCGCTCTACTGTATATATCCATCATTATAAGATCATTAAAACACATGAAAATATTTAAATATCCCATACAATAGGCATGTGCATATTTTCTTTTCATTTCAGTAAAGGTTCACCGAACCCCGTCCCTCAGTAAAGTCATCCAGTAGTACCACATCTAAACATGTCACGCTTAGCATTCTATTGAACTGACCTACCCAAATTCGTGACATACTGTACCTTACTTCGAGGCACGATACCGTACATTCGGCATACAATTAGGCAGACTGTGCGTTTCACGGTTAGTTTGAACTGTTCTCTGTAACAGGCATCATCTAGTCAATTTCATGGCAAATTTGGACTACCGTATTGGATGGGAATATCCTACAATCAATCGTCCACAAAAATCTGCGAACAGATGACACAGTATCCCCTGAGACATGCACAATATCGTGCAGAACTCACTGGCCCTACAGCAAAATATCGAAGAACGAGATAGATCGTACTCAGTGCAGGCTTCTCTACTGCTACTTTCAACCCCCGGCTCCGATAAAAAGAAAATGTCACGACTACGAGGCATATACCGGGCCCCTGTGTCAAACCAGAGTCATCTGCCAGTAGCCATCCTCATTTATCATTGCACGTTCATCCGCCCGCAGCAAAAAAAAAAAAAATCGGGCTTCTGGGTGTTCCAAATCAGCACGACATACATTTTTTTTTTAAGTTGTCCATTCTGTGCATTTCGGCTAAATGTATTCGTTTATTAACCCAAACAAATGCACAATATCAAATACATATAAATAGCAGAGACACTACTCCGACATGTTTCGGTAAAAATATACCATCCTCAGGGAGTACTGTGCCAAGGGTAAAACCATCTACAAACGGTGAAATATTTACAAAGTTTAATCACCTGTAGTATTATCTGTAGTCTGAGAACGTAATTACATATACAGAGAGACTGTGGACTACATATGAATCACGAACAGTTAAGGGTGTCGTAATTAAATAAGTGTTACCGAAATTGTATGGATCTTTAATCGTTTAAAGCCAGTGGTAAGGGATATATACCACCTGCTGTAACAATATGAAACTTGCATTATGCAACACAGCGTGTTTGGTGTTTCATACAGTTCCCACCATTATTACCGAATATTTGCTGAACAGCATTGACCAACTGGTCGTTCTACTGGAGGGAGACAGACTATTCACTGTGAGGTAAGAACCGAACTTTTATACATAACTCATATAAATGCCGATCTTCAAGTGGCTAATAAATTAAACAGATGTGTCCATGTTTTTTAAATAGTGATCCACGCCATCATAAGTTCATCAGTATGCGGGCAACATCGTTTTTTTGTTTATACCCACGCTGAATATAGCTCGTTAGCTATTACACAATATAGACATTTCAGGAGTCACACGAAAGCAGCGCGCCTGTGCTTAGAACCTGCTGGCCTACTAGTTCATGTATACTAGCTAATCATGCAAAAATATATATTGCTTAACATCTCAGACTAGAAGCGTTTGGCCTGCGGCGACATGTGAGACGCCCCGGCACTAAACGTGCGTGCTTGAAACCAAGGTGCGAGGGTGATAGAAAATTGTTTTATTTAACGACGCTGCCAACTGCTAGGATTATATAGCGTCGGTTGTAGATTAATGAAATATGAGTATGGAGCTTTTGTGGAATGAAAGTGACAAGGGAAAACCAAAGTACTCGGAGAACAACCCGTCCCAGTGCCGGTCTGCCCATCGGCAATCCCACAGGGACTAGTCAAAAACATTACTTTGCACAAGGACAGTAAAAACAATCTCGTTGAGCAGACACGACGTGATGTGAAGAGAACAATCTCATTCATCATGACAATGTCTGCGTGTCACACAAACCAGCACCTCAAAATTAACTAAGTGAGATCAAACCTTTGTAGGTTGCGCCACTCTAGGCAAATAAATGGCGGCGCAACCAGCCCAAGATATTCCTAAACTCGAGACCCGAAATAAAGTTAATCCACATGACTAGCCCTTTAAAATCAATTGCATAATCCTGCGCAGGGAAATAATCGCTATTTATTGTGAGAATCATACGAAACCATAAATAGAGTATGTGGACAAAATGCAAGGTTTTTCACGTCAAAACAGGTGGTCCACATAGTAACCAGCATACGTCAAAGGGATGGTGTGTCAAATCCGGTATCCCCGAAATTGTAACAACATGTTACAAAATTCCACTTTATTCCTTTATCATTTGCACTAAGTTCTTGGACCACTTCAGTTGTGTACACAAACATGTGAGGAGTTGGGATACCGCAGTCCCTACAGGGACTAGGCAACGGGCTGGACAACCGAGGAACTGCGGCTCCATTCCCGACAGGGGCAAGAGATTTAGCGCTTCCCCGAAATGTCCACAACAGCTGCTTCCGCGCAACAGGTCTCTACCCGCCCCGCAGTACTTCCCAGGACTTCTTTTTTCCGACGCACACGTCTGTCAGGCTGGAAGGGCATATTTTGAAAGCGCTGTTGTTATCTTCCTGAAAGCTGAGGAATGTGTCAAGCACGACATAGTTCCAGGACTATACTCTTTGTCTACGCAAGATCCTTTATAAATGTTGCAAATGTTCATAATCATAAACATTTTACGGTTAAGACCTTACGGCCTGTCCCTATGAATCCCTAGATGGTCTTGGACCTTCCATGGTAATCCTGGTCGTCCTACGTCTCGTCGTCCCTTCGATGGCAACGGAATTCCGGTTGTGGAAGGCGGTGTCTTTCCATTTTTCCAAATGGTTTCTCCTAATTTTGTATGCATCCTTGTATCTCTTACCCACCATCTGGAACTTTCTATCCTTCCGCAACATCAGCATTTATTTTAGTCTATTCTAAAAAAATTTAAAACTCATCTGAAAAAAAAACGCGTCTGTTCTACCTCTAATTCGTCTAACTTCTTCTTAAAATAGGATTTCACTGCCATATTTAAGATAAGTGGCGCATCTAATACCGAAACACAGCAGTATTAACACTAGTATTAAGCATTTCAAAATTTTACGTGAGGTGAAAATGTCACACATTTCTCTCTCGGGATTACTGACAGCACGTCATGTGTGAGTGAGCGGCATTCCTGATTCGTATTCAGAAGGTCCCGGCTTAAAATCCCGGCCCCTAGAACGACTACTCTGTGGACCTTCATCTTTGTGTCAATCTGCCAAGACAAATGCTGGGATGGTGCTTATAACTAGGCCAAGTGCCTCCATCCACATCCTTTATAACTCATTTTTCATTCATCTTCATCCTACCATTCACCGCTATACGTCTCAGACTGATCCACTAACTAACTCCATGGAGCACAGTCCTTCTTGAGAAGCTAACAGGTCGTCAGCCAGTCAAGAAATTCCCCGCGCTTTATGGAACCCGAAGGTTCATTACCGCACTCACAAGCGCCCGCCACCTGTCCCTATCCTGAGCCATATCAATCCAGTCCACGCCCCCATCCCACCCCTTGAAGATCCATTTTAATATTATCCTCCCATCTACGCCTGGGTCTTCCAAGTGGTCTCCTTCCCTCAGGTCTCTCCACCAAAATCCTGTATGCACCTCTCCCCTCCCCCATACGTGCTACATGCCCCGCCCACCTCATTCTTCTTGACTGGTCCACTGACAGTGTTAAATACGCAAATCAAATGGAGAGGCACATTAGTAAATTTATTATATAATATATGAACACCATGTGCAACATATAAACAGATAAGTGAAATTATTATTCATACACACACAGTCTACAGACAAACATTCCGTGAATCCTCAAGTGTGTCACAATGACAATATGATGTGGAACAAGTCATAAATACACAAAATATAGAGAATTTTTACACCATGCAAAACATATAGACAAACTAGTGAAATTACCATTCTAACACCATGCACAGCCTATAGACAGTTTAGTACACTTACTATTCGAACACCATGCACAGCATACAGACAGTTCAGTACACTTACTATTCGAACACCATGTACAGCATACAGACAGTTCAGTACACTTACTATTCGAACACCATGCACAGCATACACACAGTTCAGTACACTTACTATTCGAACACCATGCACAGCGTACAGACAGTTCAGTACACTTACTATTCGAACACCATGTACAGCATACAGACAGTTCAGTACACTTACTATTCGAACACCATGTACAGCATACAGACAGTTCAGTACACTTACTATTCGAACACCATGCACAGCATACAGACAGTTCAGTACACTTACTATTCGAACACCATGCACAGCACACAGACAGTTCAGTACACTTACTATTCGAACACCATGTACAGCATACAGACAGTTCAGTATACTTACTATTCGAACACCATGCACAGCATACACACAGTTGAGTACACTTACTATTCGAACACCATGCACAGCATACAGACAGTTCAGTACACTTACTATTCGAACACCATGTACAGCATACAGACAGTTCAGTACACTTACTATTCGAACACCATGTACAGCATACAGACAGTTCAGTACACTTACTATTCGAACACCATGTACAGCATACAGACAGTTCAGTACACTTACTATTCGAACACCATGCACAGCATACAGACAGTTCAGTACACTTACTATTCGAACACCATGTACAGCATACAGACAGTTCAGTACACTTACTATTCGAACACCATGTACAGCTTACAGACAGTTCAGTACACTTACTATTCGAACACCATGCACAGCATACAGACAGTTGAGTACACTTACTATTCGAACACCATGTACAGCATCCCTTCGGAACTGTACGTTTCCAGCAGTTCCACAATGTGTGGATGTTTCAACATGTGGCATATTGTTGCCTCTCGCTTCAAATCTGAAACAACAAAAATTATTTCAGTACTTTGTTACACACATCAAAGAATTTTAGACAGATCAGCTACTTTTCACATTACTTTTTCATATTTTCCAGTCGCCACGTGTCTTAAGTTGGTTACATCTAGCTTAATATGTTTACGGCCACTAAACCACTGCACTGCAAACGCAATTAGTAGC
This sequence comes from Reticulitermes speratus, assembly GCA_021186555.1. Lineage (NCBI taxonomy): Eukaryota > Metazoa > Arthropoda > Insecta > Blattodea > Rhinotermitidae > Reticulitermes > Reticulitermes speratus. The sequence continues at coordinate 9,788,653 of JAJKFL010000014.1, forward strand.
CGTGAACTCGCATGCATAACAAATTAAATTAGGCAGAGGATGCAAAACACAAAAAAAATCCTGTTTATATAACATTACTTTTCATACTTAGACACAGGCTTTGACAAATATACCAGTAATCGCTGTCTACGAAGTATCACACAGACAAACAAAATATAGTGTCAAATGTTTCTGAATTATTTTAATATTAGACTAAATGAAAGAAATCATATATTTAACGCGAGTTCCTTCTTCTTGTTATGAAACGGCATATTAGCTTGTAAGGTTCACTTTCGTAAACATGAAATACTTAATTTAGTGTTTAAAATGTTCCTTTCTTGAACACCCATCCTGTTTCTCGCCTTCCTTGTCCACATCCTTCATTTTCTGCGTCAATTGCTTCACTCTGCCTCCTAAATTAGCTACGTAATAATTTTCTGTTTGTTCGGTTTCTTCCTGAATATTTTTTCCAGTTCCGATCTCATGTCATCACCTGCCTCGACGCCTAATTTACTCCAAAATTTTATTTTTCTTGTCATCCTAGCACCTAAACAAATAACTCCATCCATTACACCTATCTTCAAGGTTTGTAACGCCACACAAACAATTTTTGGATTTCTTTACACAATGCAGTTAGTACAACACTCCTTAGCGTTTTGTGCGTTTCCTTGTGTACATGCTCCAAATACAGCCTCGTGTCAGTGCAGTCCCTGTAATCTTATTTCAGAGATTTCAGCACAGCTCCGTTGTCAATAAGTCTATACTCTTCCTCAGCAGTCTCGGCTTTGCTGAACCCACATCAGCTATCAGCACCTTTGGGGTGCTTGCCACGGTATGGTTTCCCACCTGTATTGAGACGAAGGAAGGAAGCTGCTCACGTAGTCTTTTTCCTTAGATTCACATCATTAGAACATGAGCCTCCCGTAATACGGCTGCAAAGGATCAATAGGGCATCGGCAAGCTGCTCTCTGACACAGACTGTTTCCTCTCTTCCACTCTAATACCTCTTAAATCCTATGTCCATTGTTCTGCTTCCCTTTGTTAGTTACATAAAGGTCCGAAAACTTATGTGACTGTAACAATTCAAACACTTCACATACCGCCATATCTCGTATCGTTTAAACATCTAAATATCAGATAGTCCAAAGATTAATATACCGGAATATCAAAGATGGTAAGGTCAATTGGACATGCAGCACGCACAGAAGACGCGGAACACACATACAGAATTTCGGTCGGGAAATCAAAAGGCAAGAGAAGATCTAAGACATAGATGCGAGAATATACTCAAATGTTGCTTAAATAAACTGGGTGGGAGGGTATGTTTGGGGCACGTTGCTCCAGACGAGAGCCAACAGCGGAATCTTGTTAACAGGGCACGTACTGAACACTTTTACAGGTCAAGGTAAAAAACTGTGTCCATTGTGTGGAAGTGCGGAGTCACACAAACGCGGTCACTGCTGCACGAACCGATATGGGTTTTCGGAACGACTCTGCTGCATAATTAGTTCATTGCTACGAGTATAATGCGTGGTGACAGAACGAGTAACATTGCAGAGGAAAAAGCGGCTGCATATACGCAGATAAATCAACTGAAATGACAGACTTCCACAGACAAACTGTCAGAACAAGGCACACAGTAGGTTGGTGAGCGGAACGACCTGTTCGAGAGGTACATCGTTCGACTCTGGCCGGGCTCTCGGCAACTCCGAGATTAACCGTAATTCCTTCAGCGTCTACGTATAAATCCCGCGGTAACAGCTTCTAACAGATCGTGTCTTCAGCCTTCTACATTTTTGCCTTCATAACTATCTTTCCATACTTTTCCACAGTATTTAACAGTGCTTAGCAATCACTTTTGCCACCAGGCCGTATCGTAGCCTGAAGCAAGCTGTACGGATCACATGTCTTTATCAATGCAGTATTTAAACTTTCAATTTATGTCTCACACTTGTCCACAGAACATATTAAGAGATCACAGTTAACCCTTTAAAGACGAAGCGTAAACTGTTTTATTTAAACACCCAGTTCGTACCGCGCAGTAAACACTTTTTATCTCGGTTATAAAAACCAATCAGTTTGTTATATAGGGCACAAGTCGCTGTTTGTTATGAGATAAATACAATACACATAACGACAGTGTGGGCAGAATGTAGAATTGTTGAATGTTAAACTTGTTGATGCATCAATTAACCATTAGGCTTTAAAAGGTTAATATGTACTAAGAAAGTTCAAATTCAAATAGTCCAAAACCGCCCTATTCCTTCACACTCCTTACAACTTGTGACTAATTAAATTACATTTCTGCCACATAACATAAGTTCACACAGAAAATATGTGTTTCAATACATTTTATTTACACCTTACTATGCTGCCGCAGACAGAGCTGGAAGTGTTGCCTAGCCGGATTGCAACAGAGGGCTGCCTTCTGCTCACGTCTGCTGCAGAAGCAGCGCCTCTCAACGTCTGAACAATCAATTTCCCAATCAGCGTGCTGTACGGATTATTTATTATTATATAAATAAATGCCTACCTATTGAATGCCAGTTATAAAATGTTTCAAGTGTATTATGATCATACAAAGGTTCGCGTCGCCGCCATCTTTGTAAACATCAGAACAGTAATTAATGTAAACCACGAAAACATACCGCATAAAATGCCATACGTTAACCAAAAACGTGAAAGCAATTACCGTCACGGTGCAGTTATCGAGACAACCGTCGACTGTAATTAAAAATTAATTACAAATCAGACTATCGGTAGCCCTTGTTTTAAGCCTTTTTATTCAACGCCCCTTGCCAATATACACCCACTTCTTAATTTACGCTTTCTCATTTTCGGTTTAAGGCCCTTTAGCTGACTACGCTTAATTACGCTAACCCCGCCTATTACATTATTTTTATGGAAATATTTTTATTTGCGCCTTCTTAATTACGCCCACTTTTTCAGGAAAACAACTAGGGCGCAAAACAAGGGCTTAGTCTACACTAAATTTCAGGAACGATCCAAATGATTCTGTTGACAACCTGTCGCAACACAACGTCACTTATTTGGAGGTAGGAGTTTAAGAAACATTTCTCCCAAATTTCCTCCACTGCAATAATCTTCCAAGTTCCACAAAACACGCTTTCAAAGAAAGCGCAACGCACACTATGTATATGGCTGTCTTCCCGGTTATGACACCGTGCAGATGGTCACTATACATTGCAGTTGTGTGTATTTCCGAAGACCTGCAGTACATAAAATTTCAGGAACCTGATTAAGTGGCGCTAGTTTCGCTCATACCTCAGAAATCCCCGTCATGTTGGTATTACTGATGGCAGCAAATATAAAATGTGGTTTGTGACAAGATGTTCATACCAAGTTAACAAGATTATTCGTCAATTTGTTCAAAAATATTTGATGGGGGAAAGAGCACTCACAAGGACACACCATAAGCTTGTTCTTAAATATAATAAAGAAAAACAGGCTAACAAAATCTGTTTTAATTATTCTTTTCAAGTGCATGTTTCAGCACGTATCAAACCGTAATGTAATTGATTTTTCACGCATCCGTAATTACTGCACTGCTCTTGTCCTGCAAAATGTTACTACATTCTCAAATGTACCTCTATACAACACTCGTCGATTGGTCTTCCTAATGGAAGCACAGTGTGTTCTTTGTGAGGTACTAAAAGAATCTATACGTATATAAATGCCGATTGATTTCAGTTTTTCAGGGGTTAATTAAGTGTCCTACGGACTTCTGCGTGTGGGTGATTCAGGAAATGCATGGAGAGATTTTTTTTTTAATTTTGTTGTGTTGGCTATACTGCTGACTGTGCATACAGCAACTTGTGGCCCGGTGAATTAACTGCCTTGAAAATAATGGTGATTATGTGCAGAAATAATGGTACTGTACAGACTAAAATTACAATGTATTGTTGTAAATAACACATTCCCGATATTTTCTGACCCACTCACGCATATGGCAAAATTATACGACAGCAATAACATCACCTACTGGTGTGTTGCGTCTGGTAAGAACCAACCAACAGATTATACAACGTTACGTAACGAACCCACAAAGATAACAAAATGTCAAGTACGTATTTAGTACTTGAAATGTCAAACACGTCCAGCAAAAATCGAGACAACATTGATGGCATTTACCATCCAACATTTAACAAGGGAGAATGAAACCTTGCCAGTAAGTCAACAGAAGCAGGCACCTTCACTGTTTTGTTAACAAATCGACTCTTCAAAATAAAGTCGTATTCTGCCAGTCTGGGGTTATTTTGTATATTGTACGTACGGTTTATGAAAGGACTACTTCGATGGTTCTGACAATCTGACGTCGAACGAATGATTAGTGAAAAGTAATGAACTCGAAAAGGTGCGAAACTGAGTGTCCACGGCCTATTTGAGACCTATTGAACCGACTTCTAAGCACAATGGAAAGAAAAAAAAAGTCACATAAAGAACAAAGTTTCCCTTTTAGGGATTCGAAACAAAAAACTTAAAAATGCGCTTGTTATCTACTTCATGTCTGTCCGAGTATAACAATCCGAAAACAGCTGAACGAGTTGTCATCGCATATGGTTCAAATCGGACGACAACAACCAAACACTGAAGACCTAAATGTGTTCCTGGAAGTATTTCGAGATATATCGCTAGAGATGTGTGTGAGGAACGAATATTTCAAACAAACCTTGTAAAGAAAAATCGGACACACTGTACGCTGCATACACTGTCACAGTAACTCTGCGTTTTCGACATAATTAAAAAAAAAAACTACAAACAGCATAAAGATGCAAAATTGTGGTTCTGATTAAAATCCGTGTCAATGCGGGTGGCCGCGCGGTCTAAGGCGTAGGTCTGCGGCCGCTCGCTTGCTGGGATTACGGGTTCAAATCCCGTCGGGGGCACGGGTGTCTTTCTCGTGTGAGTTGTGTGTTGTCAGGTAGAGGTCTCTGCGACGAGCCGATCCCTCGTCCAGAGGAGACCTACCGAGTGTGCGTGTGTGTCACTGAGTGTCATTATGTGCAACAACAACCCTCTACACCTACAATAAGTAGGTAGAAGAACGAAAGAAAGATTAAAATCCGTCAGGGTGTGGGCATTTATACTGTTGTATATGCTGCATAAAAAGAGATCACTAAATAATTACTTGCTGTATACAATACACGCAGTACTCGTTCAAAGCTACCCCGAACAACGTTCTTTAACATCGATACATTTCAGTGACCAAAGCATCGTTGCACGTTGCCCGAACTCGGATTAGCATTGTTATCGCTGGCAGTTGGCGGGATCTTCAATGGCCAGGCTCTCTGGTATTTTAATTAATTCTACAGAAGAAAATTCTCCGTTCTCCGTTGTTCCGCTCTGCGTTGTGATTTTCAGGAAAGTAACCCCAACGTTAAACTAGAACTTGCTGCACGTGCACGCGCCTGCATATGCGTATGCACGAAAGCATGGAAGGAATGCGCGATCGAAACAAATAATTACCACAGCGTTCCTTAAAATACTATTTAAGTGAGGTTCGTGCCTCAAGCGTCAGAGCGACAAAAATATTCCTCCTTGTGCCACGCGGTTACTTCAGCATGTTCTGAGATCCTGATCGATATGAAAGCAGACGAAGACGAATAAAGAGTAACCACCATACCATCTGACGACGCTATAGAAGTCAAGAGCTGAAAAGAACAAGATCTTGACTACCCCGATGCAGAAAGTGTAAATAGGGGTTGCAGCACGTGAATGCATGTCGTTATTTCAGGGTGTGGTGTGGTGTGTGGATGGATGCTTATGCTGTGACGTCCTTTTATGCTGCCCTGAAGCTATTTGGAGAATGAAGTGGAAAGTGGGAAACGAAAGAGATTAAACAAGTTAGCTAAGGGGCATTTTACAAGCCAAGGTGTGGCAGTTTTAATTTGAAACATAAACAATTTCCTTACACCCATTTATCAATATATTAACGACCCGCAGGCCTGTGACTGACAAACCATACTACTTCTATATTTCCCTACAGAGACCTCTGAGAAATGAACACGGACCAGCATTACGAAATGTGCCTTACACAACTTACCTGGACAACATCCATCGCACGAGACGGTAAACTGGTTAAAGTCATTAAGCTCAGTACTTAACACGTCGCAGGTGTGAATCCAACCGTCGTCACTAATCGTAAAATAAAATATGTGTCAATTTAATATCGATCAATCAAATGAAGTCGACAGCAGACCGAACTCCCGAAAACGTCGTATACGCGTATAATAATACTCACGCAATGGACATAATATTGGTATATGACCCTGTAATATCAGGTGCAATCATGTAACGCTAATTGTTAGCCCCAATCTGCTAGCGAACGTCGCCTGTTCGTTCTTCTGCCTGTAGGTTCAGACGCAGCTGTCAGAGGCACTCTGCCTGAACACAGTTTGATTAAGTTACGTGAATGCGTATACAATGATCCTTTCAAAGAATGTTGCTAGAACGAAGTTACAACTGTCTTTGAAATTCAAAATAAATTACAAGTGGACGTATTTCACGAAATATCTCTTAACTAATCTGTCAAGGAGAGTGATAGTCTTTGACAAGGCAAATGTTTGTCGGATATTCCTTACCTGAAGTGCTGTTTCGTAAACTTCTTTTCTTTCCTAAATCAACTAAATGCACATCAAACATACACAATAGTACAGTCTTTTATCACTCCACAATGTTTCGGCAATACTGTGCCATCTTCAGGGACTTCTTATACCAAGTTTTAAAACTAACTAAAATATGATAGATTACATTTGTAATACTTGTAGATATAGCATTTCGCAGTAAAGTTCAATTTGCCATGTGTACATACGTAATCTGTAAAACATTATAGCAATATTGTGTGTACATCGTATGTTTACATGTATTATAAAACAAGTAAAAATATAATATTTGGCTAAAACTCTACTTTCTTGATAAGTCGTGACAGTATTCGTTTGCTTACACAACCACGTATCGTTGCATTGGTACCACTGCAGGTCGTGTCCCTATGTGGCTAGTCGTGTGCTACGTGCAAGAGGCGGCTGTTTACTGTTTACTGTTTATTGTGCATGTTGCATGTGCATTCAGTTGGTTCAGTAAGTTCTACTAAGTTAATCAAAATGCACGGAGTAAGCAATTTCAAAATGCTGTTTTGTAAGTTGATTTCGGTTGTTACACAGCAGCAGCTACAGTACAGTGACTGAATAAACAGTCGGTAATTGGTTAGTAGATTCACTGGTTGGTTGGTCAGTCAGTCAGTCAGTCAGACTGTTTGTTTGTTTCTTTGTTGGATAGCTGCATAGCTCTTAAGCGGTTTTACCTCAAATTGCCACAACTTTCGTTTTGAAGATTCGAGTCTACTAGATGTTACGCTGTGTCTAAGGGTAAATAGTTACCGATGAGATGCAGGCACTACCTTCATTCGAAACGTCAGTAACTATTTACCCAATGACACAGCGTAGCGTCCCATAAGATGATTCACGAGCAACTTTCGTTTTATAGTTACATATTTCCATATTTCATTATATTCATATCATCACAGATGTGTATAGATTCTGGTAAATAATTATCATCTCACGGTTTTATTTCCCTCTCCATTATTAATTAATTCTTCATAATTATAAAAACTCTGGGGTTTGTCGTCTTCAACATTTTTACCGAAACTTCACATCGTCGTATGCACCGTACATTTTTTTATTGAGTTACTGTCTAGAAAGTTACCAACAGTAATGCGCCTTTTAATGCTTAACAAAAGTTGTTACAAGATAATTTCAGCTCCTGAAATGAACTTGTAACAACTTCTGTTAAACATTAAATGGTGCATTACTGTTGGTAACTTTCTAGACAATTTCTACAGAAGGTTTACTTACTTATTTTATATACACGCCTGGATGTACAGCATAATAACGGAGAGTCCACATCGTAAATTACCCTTAGTGCAGCGTATTACCTGTCCATTCTCTGTAGGTTACAACTGACTACGATTCTTTACGGCCAGACACCACGCCAATATCGCTATGTCGTCGTAAGTTTCTTTTACCTTCACGTCCGCAGCACAAGGACCCCTTCAGGTCAGAGGTGCACAGATCCCGGGCGCCTGGTCACCCAGGCGACTAAATTGTGTATGATGGCACCTAATGTTTGCTACATAATCATTGCAGTTTGTTTCCTTACATACAAAATGCGTATCAGTTCACATGCACCGAGCAGAAAGCGCCAGACATCAGTGAGGTTCACATGTCACTGCAATATTTTGAGTCCTCGGTATGAAACCTGCTGCATGTCACTTTTCTGGAGCCTATAATTTAGAAGTTGCTTCTATATTTTTGGAAAATCTGTGGACACCTGCTTTAAGTGACGTAGCACCGTTCATACTTTCAAAATTAAACTTCCTCATCTTTCTACATTTCTCATGCTAATCAAATCAAACTATCGAAGTTTCTGAATTGAAAGCCATAAGAGTGCAGAGCTACTGCTGCAGCCAACCGATGATAGTCGCTCGTCGTGCGATGTTTAATAATAAAGGAAAATCAAATTAAAAGCTTTCATATGTGTTTCACGGTTGGTTCATGCACCAAAGCATAAATTACTTATGCGATAGGATCAGTCACAGAACTTTATTTTTCGACGTCGTAAATACCGTGAGGTACAACTCGAACATGCTGACGTGTTCCGCTCTCTAGGCACACAGACAGAACACTCAGAAAAAAAATACATGCCTCCGTTGTTATAAGTCATAATGCCCAACACAACAGGACTCACAATCAGTCCTTCACTTGTTAATCAAATTTGAAGGGTACCACAGAAAGTGCGACAGGATGATGCAGTCACAGTGCCTTATTGTTCCGGACGCCAAACTATACCAACCTCTGCACATAAACACGCTATGCTAACAGGATTAGGTCGTTCCAATAATTCCATCGAAGAATGAATCACGCGGTTTACATAACGCTCGGTTCGACGAGTTAATTTCCACCGACACCACAATATGCAAACGCATGACGCCAATGATGCACAATAATTATATTACTGATGCAATACACGCTTCCTACATGTATCTGCCGACATGTGACCCAGGGTCTCGGGGTCTTTGCGCCCAAAATACTCTATTCGATCAAAATAAGAAAAACTTAAAACATTAACAGACCATAATTCTGTACAGTCCTACCCTCTGTACGGGTGAATCAGTCCAGAATCAAGTACAATACTGTTGCTTATTGCAAATACGATGAAAATCGCCTGCTGTATTCTTGCGCTGAATTTCAGATGTCACAGTCAACGCGCGATACTGTTCGACAAAAGATGAGAAGTTGGCAGCAGTTGTTGGCTGCATTTCGCATGTTCTTACAGTGACACGCATTGGAAAGATGAGAAATGCATACAAAACTTTGGTAGAACAACACAAGGGAATTTAAAAACGTATGTGTAGATGGGAGGCTAATATGAAAAAGAGCATTGATGATGGTGTGGATTTTATTAACGTGGCTCGAGACAGGGACCGACATTGGATTCTGATGAAGACGACACTAACCCTCCGGGGTCCATAAAATATACGCTTCTTACGGTAATCGGTGTTATCATCTGTTTTGTTTTGTACAGCACACACACTGCATGCTCGGCAGGGCTCAAGACATTCTCCTCTTTTCCAAAGCGTCCAGACCGGCTCTGGGAACCTGCCAGCCTTCTATTAAATGGGCAGCGGGAGCTCTTGCCCCGGGGGGTACAGCGACCCAGGCGTGAAACTCATCATTCTCCCCATCTAGTGCCGAGGTTAAGAATGAGTTCATTCGCACCTCAACTCCTCTACATGCTTTCAATACAATACTTTGGTCTCTTGTATACGTAGAACTACCATCCGTTCTACGTATACAAGAGACCAAAATACTGAGTAATTGTTTTATGCAACAACAATTGATGTACTCCCTGATGATGGACCAGTAAGATCCGAAACACGCAGGAGTGTAGTGTTTTAAATACATTATTTTGAATCTATGGCAGTTGTGTGTATGTGTCGGTTAATATTAAAAAAAAAACTTTCTTTAACCTTCGGCGCTAGATGGGCGTGACGGCTTAACGTCACGCCCCGGCCGCTTTACCCCCCGGAATGTCTGGGTACCCATTACATAGGAGACTGGGCGGGCCCTGGGACCGGAATGGACGGGTGCAGAAAATGTCGCCCCCACTGGAATTCGATCCCCGCACAGTCCGGCCCGTAGTGAGTCGCTATACTGACTACCCGATCCCGTTTCGTGTTGAGTATGAGTGGAAATAAATCAGCTAGCTAATTTTGTACTCCACACATGCATGGGATTTATTAAACAGCTCAGAACCTGTCACCTTGTCAAGAAAGACCACATACAACATAATTTATTGCGAGTGCACAAACTTAAACAATGAGCCGAATAATGGCTTAAATGACGAGAACAAACTCTGGCTTCATTATTTTAGCCACTGGCTTAAAATTCTGTTATAGGAAGCACATACATACAGATCTTGGCGCAAACTGTCCATAAATGGAATCAAAACAAAACGTCCTCATTGACGGAAGAGTAATTCAATTTATATAGCTTAACATCGCCACTTTCAATCTACATCCCGGAGAACACAGTGTTACTTCAAGCCCTGACGTGAAATCGATTAACTTAATAAATATCCACTTCAGACGGCCGATATTCAATTCAGCACAGTAGCACTCAAAGTGCCATCACAGTCACAAACCTCGCAACATAAAATGACTACCGATCACATAATCCCGGCGTTGGAGCCTCTAGCAAGAGACACCTGCTTTGTATTAAATGAGGGTCTCTCCCGGTTATATTCTATTACATTGGAGTGATTTGCAGGTGGTGTGAAGGGCAGATGATGACCGGCCGTGATACCTGTTACACGGACACATGCTGCACTCTTGATCCTCCTTTAATAAACACGTGGCTATTACAACACTGCAGTACAGCTGTTGGCCGGCCAGTAATCAACAGAAATATTAACTATTCAGAAGACATGTATGAAAAAAGCTAAGACTTCGTGATACAAGGCAGGTCTGTAACGAAACTGGGTACATTTAGTATGTACTGTGCAATAGTACGTTAAATGAACTTCAACCCATTCCCACTTTTCCATCAAAAGGCTAGTGGATAGCAGGGTGTGCCTGAAACATACGTCATAACTAACATGGTACAGCGACAAACGTTTTCGTGATGAAGCAACAACACACTGAGATGTGATGTCCGCTATGTCTAATAACAATCCACAAACACATTTGGCTCTCTGAAGGAAAACAAGTTCGGAAAGGTAAGTACAGAGGTGCAAACATTCCACGTGCCTGGAACCCGGGCGACTAAATTTTGTACGGTAGTGCCTAATACTGTCACCATAATTATTGCAGTTGATTCCTTACATACAAAATGTGTATCAGTCCACATGCACCGAACAGAAAGCGCCAGATAACAGCGAGGCTCACAGGTCACTCCAGAACTGTGGGTCCTCAGTATGGAACTTGCTTCATGTCACCCTTCTGGCGCCTAGAATTTGGAGGTGGCTCTTAAAAGAGTTTTGGAAAATCTGTGGACCCCGTGGGCAATTACATCGTAAAAATTGTAGCATGGTTGCTCACTTAAATTTAAGTATTTCCAAAATCTTAAATCTTAAAAGAAGTTAACCGGACATGAAATATGTGTTGAATTTGTTCCAACAATCTTCGTTCGAAACATTTTTTCGCAAACACAAACATTTAGCGAGTTATGTGCAAGTTTTGCTGTAATTCGCACAGCAACGTACGAAAGTGTTAACGTGAAGTGTCTCCCCCCCCCCCCTCCGGTTATTCGACTTTAACCAACACTGCAACGAGTCTACAAACTACGGTGAAGTCCAGAATATCAAATTCCATGAAAATTCGTTCAGCGGTTCTCGAGCTGTTGTTACACGCAGACTTTTGTGACTTCAAACTGTGAAGGCGTAAAACAAGGTGGGTGGACTTGCCACTTGCTGCACTAGTCTGTCATCCTTACGTTCAGTGCAGCGCAACAGCTTCTCACAAACGGCGCATTTGCGCCAAAGTAAACTGCACCAAGGAAGAGGAGATGATGATGACAAGTATTCACTGTGACTGGACACAAGGAGGATGAAAGTAATTGCATTAATTCCGGCTCACGAGCCCATCGAACTAACCCCCCCCCCCCCCCCCCCCGGTTATGTGTGTAGTCCTAGACTCAATCGCTTAAGTGAATTCCGCATATCAGGGATTCCCGATTACTTCACGGTACCATTTGTCACTGTGATAAAGGATCAGGTTAAGTGAATCCCCTTACAGCGTGGTTTGAAAAAAAAAAAAAAAAAACGTATTACATGGCCATGCATGTATGTATGTGTGTATACTAACATTTGATAAAACAGATTCAGTTTAGATTACATTCGTTACTTTAAAGGAAATATAGACTAAATGTATCGCTATGTCCGTGTCCGTGTGTTTCTATACCACTAATTACCTTCAGCGAACTGACGGTTTTTCACGATACTTCGTATGGGCATCGTTTCCTAATGCACATTCCACCTCTGCATATTGTAATTTCTTACTGTGAATAACACCAATATGGCAGCAGTCAAATTTCCAAGCTGGGAGTAAAATAAACCCCCTAATCAGATAGTCACGCGCTCCTGAAATTCATAAAATATACAGCTTGTGTTAAGGTAGAACTAATTATTTTGTGTCAAGCAAAACAAGAACACGACGACCACTTGTGACATTCACTTCTACTGTGACGGTGGATGCCGGAGGTTCCTCCACACCTGCGACACCACGCGCTGTCACAACGCTGACGGCACAGTCTAAACCTTTATCGCTGTACACACTTCAGTTCTCATACAATCTCAACTGCTGTTTCGTATGGGTGGGAATGATGGTCTCTCCTCATAGGGTTTGGGAACAGGCTGCTGAGCAGAAGATTTTGGCCTAACGAGGATAAAGTTACGGATAAGCTAAATAAGCTGGACGGTCCGGGCATCGAATCCCGATTGGAGCGAGATTTTCCGCACCCGTCCAGACCGGCCCTGGGGCCTACCCAGCCTCCTGTACTATGGGTACCGGGTCATTCCCGGGGGTAAAGCGGCCGAGGCGTGGCGTTGACCACCCACCTCCATCTAGCGCCGAGGTTAAAGAAAGAGTAGAGCTATACCTCTACTCCCCCTCTGGACCTTCATGGCCTGTTTCTAGGGACAACTTTATCTTTACCTTACAAGCTAAATAAAACTGCGTAATGAGATATCTCATAATTTGTACTCTTGTCCAAATATGATTAGTAAAGGACAATCAAATCGGGAAGGTAAGATATGCGGGAGATGTAGCAAGCACGGTAGTGATCAGAACCTTACAAACACTTAAGTCGCAAAATCTAGAGGACTGAAATCGCTTGGGAGGTATGTGTGTAGATGGGAAGATAATATTAAAATAGATCGATAGAAATAATGTTTCAGGATGTGACTCACGACAGGACAAGTGGTGGTCTGTGGAGATAGTAATAAACCTTTTGGTTCCATTAAATGCGAGAAATTCTTTGACTATCTAGGCGACTACCAGCTTTTGCAGAACGACACTGTTTCATGCAGACAGTAGTTGCTGGAAGTGAATTGTGATGCACACCTAAATGTTCGTCCTTGCTTTCCGACATCATCTGAAGGTACAGAAACTGGAGTACAGGAATGACCCTACAGCTGTATGACCCACACTGCTGTGTTCAGGACACACTGGGTCCTACCGTCTGACCCTGTGGCGCTACACACTTAGAGCATTTTACGGGGTTACTGCATAGGTTGTCGACGGGCAAGACTTCCTGGACGCGGTACCGGGCCACCGCATGACAACACAACTCACAGAAAACAAACAGCTAACATAGATCCTTCCCCGGCTGGAATTCGAACCTAAGGTCCCAGTGCTCGAGCGGCAGAAAACAATACTCTCTCACATCTCGGTGCCAACATGGTCACATTAAGGTCTACAGGTGCTTATTGTTTACAAACAGTACTAAATGCAGATCTGACTTCTAGCGCTGTGTAATAGCTTCTGCTGACGAATTATGCAACCTCCAAAGCCTGACAGGGAAAATCATGCAGACTTAATAAAATGACACTAGTAAACACTATACCAACACATGCACTTCCTATTAAAACATTAATAGTTTTAAAAAACCAAGCCCTACATTAAAACTATTAATGTTTTAATAGGAAGTGCATGTGTTGGTATAGTGTTTACTAGTGTTAATCAACATGCACGGTGAAAATAATATTAAGTTAATAAAATGAATTCGATTTAACGCGCCCAACGACTTCTCTGCATGCGAGAACACGTTGCTTATTCTTAACCGCGCAACAAGAACTTGTCGGAAAATAAATCTTTCTATTTAAAGACTATACTATGAACTAAAACACAAGCAGTACATCTCACACGGACACATATTAAAACACAAACCCATACACGGCAACTGAAATTCCGCTCAGACTATAAATCTACTTTACAGCCTAAAGATCTGACACTAACGTAAACAAAGGACGAAAAATCCTTTCATTACTGTCATACATCTAACGGTTTCTGAAACGTCTTCTGGCTATTCGGTACGTCTGTGAATTACATGCGTTGAAAAAACAAACATTAGTGCTGACATAAAATCCGCTGCAGGTAAAACAGCTATTCCTGGACATAATCCCCTTTCTGAAAAGTCGATTATCGATGTCACTGGAATCCAGTCCACGGGATAAGACCAGCACAGAAACTAAACAGAGTCTACTTTTATGGACTAATCAAATAATGTTGTTGTTACTGCATAACAAGACACGACTGTCATCATGGCGATCTGTGTTTCATTTCCACAAAATCATCACACACATCTACTGTTTAAATAAATAATGGATTTTTGCCGCAAGTTGTGAGATTGGGAAAAGCCAGCAGGGGGCAGATATGTCAAAGTACGAGTATTACAGTTAGTCTGATGGTATTTCAATTATATTCCAATATAAAATTTGTGGTTAGAGGTACCACACTGATGTGACCTACTACGTGTAGCTCTAACACAGTGTCGGAAATGCACATTCACGGCACGGAAACACAGCCGTGACATGGGACAAGGAAACTGCGAACAGCACTTCAGTGGAACACTAGGCATAATCACGTACAACAGCAGGTTCCTGCAACAACCACGTTATGCCATTCATACAGAACACAACTCGTACAAAGTTACACAATTCAATAATTTTGCAGGGAACTGAGTACAACGACCGCACATTCTCTTGCGTTTTTGGAAAAAAAAAAAAAATATATATATATATATATATATATATCGTATTACTTTCAATTTAATTTTCACATTTTTCCGAACTAAAAATTAGAGTGCGCCTTAAATTCGAGGTATTATTTTGCACTCTTCAAAAGTCTCGACAACATCATTTTCCTCGAAGAACAAGTGGCCTCACTAAAAGAGTAGTAAATTTTACGGAAAGCGAAATGTATTTGCTTGCAAAATTTTTTCCTGAAAATCCCTTTTTAAAAGTGCAGTGCATCTTAAATTATAGGGCGTTTTAAATTCCAAGTAACACGGTATATATATATAGTCGGACTCTGTTATAACGTCATGAAGGCGAATGAATATTTTGTGTCGTTATAAACGATTGTTGTTATAACCGAGGAGTGTAATGTTATGGTTAACAGTGAGGAATTAATTGGTACCACAAAATATCTGACGCTATAGACGAGGTGTCGTTTATACCGATGTCGTTATAACCGGGTTCGACTGTACGTATACATATACGATTAATGTAATGTGGGTCATCCCGTTGCGTTTTACGTAACAAATGTGGCGAATAAAAAACTGTCATATAACCATTTATTAAAATCAAACACCACAACTACAGCAACATGTCTCGCCTTGATACGTTACGCCATCTTCAGGCTGTATATACAAACCATATAAAGGAAAATCATATAAAACCGAAAACTGGTATCTCAATTCATTAATTAATGTAATGCATATGGTTTTAGATAGTTCCTCTTTACATAGTTTGTAGACAGAGCCCGAAGATGGCTTCACATATCAAGTCGAAACATGTTGCTGCAATTGTGACGTTACATGTTAATAAATACTTGTGTTGCCGGTTTGTAATCAGTAACAATGTTCATATAATTAACGGCTCTTTTGCTCCGTCACCATATTACAAGACAACTCACGTACAAACATGGAGTTAACATGACAGGCAATGTACGTATAAACATAACAGTCAGGCGCGTTCATGTAACCATTGTTGCCGTGGAAAAGCAAACAGTATTACACATTCTGGGTGTGTGTGTCCGTAGCCTTAGTTATCCAGCATGCAAAGTGCATGCGGCGTATTACATTGTCATCTGAGGCTGCCTGGCTCTACCATATTTTTCCACATTATCTCATAAACGGCACGATTTTCGGGAAAAAAGTTATTGAACATAAAACGTGCGTTTTGATTTTCTCTACAACTTTGTATCGAACACTTCCCATTCTAAGAAAAATTTAGAGAGATGTTATCATAAATGTACATAGGTATTAATGTAAAGTACCCGTTAATCTTGTCAGATTTTAATGAAACTTGAATTCTCTCGAAAATTTTTACAAAAACACTCAAATATCAAATTTCATGAAAATCCGTCCAGTGAGAGGCCAGTTGTTGCAATGCGGACGGACAGACAGCGGACAGACAGAGCTAATAGTCGCTTTTCGCAATTTTGCGAACGCGCCTAAAAATCTATTTACCATGCACTCGTTTCCATTTAATCACAAAAAACACCACAAAAACAACAGTTTTAAACCTCATCGGTAGAATAAGACGCAGAGTTCTAACTCACTCCATGCTTTCAGAGCCCTCGGAGGTACGGACTCCTCCTCTTATCGCCTCACCGAGCACACCAGCTTTACACAGAGACAACGCACACGCGTAGGGGCATCGTGTGACATCTGTGGTGCCCAGGGCGGCTATTTAAAAAGCGCACTGTATTTGTACTACACAGTGAGACACAGCAGCCGTGACGCAAACGTCTGCGCTACTGGTCGACCCGACTTGACGGACGTAGCGTATTTATTTACTTTATTTATTTATTTCGTCATCAGTCCAACCAAAGTCCGTATTCTCGCCACAAATAATGCCGTTGTACTTGCCGAACTGCGCTTTATGTTAATGCGGTGGTTGAAATCGCTCTAGGTGTTGTTTTTCTGCGCCAATGTAGTGAACACAGACTGGCTAAAGCTGCTTTGCTAATGCGCCGAAGTTGTTCACAGAAGAACATGTAGCTACCGCCTTACGCTAGCAATTTCAAAACACGGCTGCTCACTGGCCGCGCAGATTCATTTCAGTTGTCAAGAGCACAATACCCATTGGCAGTCTCCACTGTCCCAGTATAGGCTTTTGCCGTAGAAACAAAAATCTATGTTAAACGTCGAACATACCACAGCTCTAATACTAGTACAATGTTGCGCATTCTGCATCGTATAAGGTACATTACATACAAACGACGTTTCGGTAGTTTGCCTCCGCCTTTAGCAGTATGGTTGTCGTTACACTGAGGGATTGTTTATTATTTCATTTTACTTTAAAATTAAGTGGTACAGAACCCGCGGTATTTAGAATACCGGACTACTGAGCTAACCACCAGACCACAGAAAGCGAATTCTGGAACATCACGTGCATCAAATATTCCTCAGACAAACAACAACGTTCAACACAATACGCGTATAATGAATCAACCTTAAACCTTCGAAGAGTAAAATCAATCTACGTTATATACATAAAAATGCAGTTCGTACCTCACAGAGAACACAGTGTGCGTCCATTACACAGACCAGGGGGTGAATGTTGTACAGAGAAATGGTGGTTATTTGGTTACTGACTGTAAGAATCATATGCAACACGTAAATAGAATGTGGGGTGACGGAATGAAGAGTTTTCATGTTCAATCTGGTAGTTAGTACATTAATCACTTTGTTCTGGAGAGCAAAGAGACTCAGGCCTACTAATGGCATTCTCTTTCGCGCAGCCAAGTAGCAAGGCCTAGTAAAATCAGTAGAAATCATGTGATAATCACCCAGGGGAAATCTCAGACATTTATAACTTAAAGCCAGTAATAAAACACCATCAGGCCAAGCACTAATTTACTTACATTATGGGATGTATAAGATTTAGTTATTCTATAGGTGCCGAGGGTTCTTTCCCTCGGGTAAAGAGGCTAGGTGTGAGGCCCACCACCCACCTCCACCTAGAGCCGAGGTTAAGAATGAGTGGAGCTATACATCCACTTCCCCTGTATACCTTCACGGCGTGAATAGGGACATCTTTACCCTTTCTAATCTTTAATTAGTATTTAAAGATGTTCCTCCTCTGACCACCGTGTTATTTAATTTCAGCAGTGGGATGTGACAGAATTCCCTGGCACTCTGACGTCAAATGGGTGTATTACACGGACTGCGGACGGACAGGGTAGACCTGAGTGCTCGGAGAAAACTTTGTCTCTCCCACTGTCCACTACAAATCCCAAGCAGATTACTCTGAACCTGAACCTGGGCCACCTGGATGAGATAATGGAGAAAAACAGCCTGGTCTATAGCATGGCCCTCTGAACATCTCATAAACAGCCTGGTCTACAGCATGGCCCTCTGAACATCTCATAAACAGCCTGGTCTATAGCATGGCCCTCTGAACATCTCATAAACAGCCTGGTCTACAGCATGGCCCTCTGAACATCTCATAAACAGCCTGGTCTATAGCATGGCCCTCTGAACATCTCATAAACAGCCTGGTCTACAGCATGGCCCTCTGAACATCTCATAAACAGCCTGGTCTATAGCATGGCCCTCTGAACATCTCATAAACAGCCTGGTCTACAGCATGGTCCTCTGAACATCTCATAAACAGCCTGGTCTATAGCATGGCCCTCTGAACATCTCATTTCGACCGATTTCCAGTGCAACGCCAATAACGTTCACACAATCATGTTAATCTCTTTCTCGAAAGTTCTTTCTCCAAAACGCTTATCCTGTAGGTCTGTGGCCTATTTCCAGTTCGGTAATCTCAACGCCTAACAAACTACGTATTTAGATCATGTTTATGACAGTAGGAATCCTTGTAAGCAGGAATACCCTAAGACGGTCCATTCACACTAAACAAAACAAAATCAAAACTCCAAGAGGGACACTTCCGAAATTTGCCGTATTATTACAAACGCATGCCATACTTTTTCCCGCATAAAAGTCACCGTATGAGTTTGGCACATTAAAGGAAACAGCTTGTTTCTTGCGCTGTTAACCAAGCTTAGACCCTCGGCTTGATCAACCCTTCAACTTAAGGCTCGGTGCATGGTACGGATGTCTAATTCTTCACATGCTGCCGGTCTCCGTCCACCGTACAGATGTGACTGCATTTAAGGGTAACATAAATTTAAAATCCTTCCATCCTGGGCAGTAGTTGGAATTTAAACCAAGTGTCATTGAGGGGTTAAAACAACGATCGATGACAACTTTATCATTCCTTTTAGCAGAGTTGTGGTTAACGTCACGTACTCTCTGCCTATGCTAATTAGTTTCATTACTTCTGTCTGCTCGTTTTCCGCTATTTAATCTACCAGCACGTCCCACCCCATCGTACATTCATAATCCGATTTCCGTTTTCATTCCCTGTCTTCAGTGGTCTCTTCGAATTCTCTTTTGCCTATCAGCTCAACAAGCAATTATGAACATATGAGCAATGTTTTAAAATAATCCCTAACCTGAAAGCGTCAATATTCAGACTTAGAGATTTAAAAAACATGAAAGTGCGTACAAAAGACGCGCAAAATTATAGCTGCGTATTTTAAGCTTTGTTTTCTGATATTACGCAGTAAGAAGTAATATTCTGAACTGAAGGGCAGCAAGCACACCTCAAAGTGAAGCTGCATTTAATTTCCTCGTGAATACAACTGATTGGTGATCGTCGCTCCCATACATTTGAAATCTTGTGCATGTAAATTAGTCAAAAATGTTTCCGTAAAAAAATCCCTTTCTCAAATATTTACAAGTTTCTGTTACCGTTTGAACAGTAACAACTATACTCTAAAGTGATGACAACATAATTCCCAAATAACATGTTTTCACAAAGTGCTCATTGTAGTATTATATGCTTCATTTATTGTTATAGGCTTCACAGTGGAAAGACAGACAACAATAAAAATGGGTGCAACTAAAGAGTAAAGATCTGTTCAGCTGAACAACTTCGACACAGCAGGAGGCATAAGAAAGATGAGTGGCGTAGCGACTGCAAAAGTTAAAGTAGCACTTGTCTGGAGACGAGCTTCTAGCTGCGGCAACATTCTGTTTCGATGTCCTACAAATTCAATCATCCTTACAAAATAAAGGTCGAAAATGGTTTTTGTCGTTAAAACTTTAGTTACTCCACCCGTAAAACATCTGGGAAAAACTTATGACCACGTGTTAACTTTCTGAAACCGTATCGAACAAACTGGTCTAAAAACTGAAACACGTGACTAAATATTTGCATGAATGTAAAAATATGTGAAGACAATCTTAAATTTCATTCGAATACTTGAGTAAATGCAACAAGTATATTTACTAGAGAAGCAGAATACATAAAAGAAAAAATCGTCAGTTGAACATAATACGTTCTGAAGTTGTTTGCATTTCGTCCAAAATAGTCAATGGTAAGAAAGTTTAAGGAAGGGTAAAGGTAAAGGTAAAGCAAACCCATTACAGGCCTGGACAGGCCCTTAGGGTTCCAGGAGGTTGAGGCTCCCAGATTTCTAGACAATCGGCACATGAAGGTGATAAAATTGTCAGCCCTACGCACCGGCCGCCTTTACCCTGGTACTCATTTCTGTTAGAGGCTGAGTCGACCCCAGGACCACAATGTGGCCGAATGAATTATGTCAATGAAAAATTCCAATGACACCATCGGAAATCGAACCCGCGACCTTCCGGCTTGTAGCGCAGTGCCTCAACCAACTGCGCCACCGCGTTCCCCGTTTAAGGAAGGGACATGCACATATCATGGTGTCATCGCAATTCCACATGTTATTGCCGTCTGTACGAAACGATCCCAAGACACGACTCGAATTCACGACGGTGAAAGTCGAGGCAGCCAACGTCGCTGTAGTGACTGCTCCCATGATTCGAAAAATTACTTTCTTTAAATCACAAAGACACAACAAAAACACATTATACGAAACTCAGTCCAAATTTATCATTTATCGTAAACAGTTACCTGTTCAGAACATAAACCGTACACAATACGCACGTGTTGCAGACACTCGTTAAGTGCCCAAGTCTAAGCAATCACCCCCCCCCCCCCAAGATTTCGGAGAATCACAGTGCCACCATCTTCAGAGCAGAAGAAGGCAACAGGTCTTCCGTAAAGTCGGCACATATCGGACACCACGTCACCGCATACCGCCATGCCGTACCATGATCAGACGGTTAGTCAACGAGCTCTCACCGCTGAGGGTCTGGTCTAATCCCACAACCTTAATATATACTGTATCTACTTAATAAAATCCATACATAATCTGCGCTACTGACATCACAGTTAAAGAAACTACAAATAAATAAAGAGAAGATGAGGAACATGAAACACCAAGTTCCTCCTATGTACAACACTTCTCATAGGTCCAAAAACTTCTCACCACAAAACAGCACTGTCTCCTTGGCTGTGGCGAATGTCCCACATGAAGGCAACAGCGTATCTCCTTTACAGAACAGCTCGGGTCAGCGAGCTGTAACGCACTATTTCTCATACATGGCGCCTTACGGCAGTGTCGGTTCATGAATTTCTAATAGGGAAGATTAGGCGACGTATAGTTGTGATCTCCATTATCCCCCTGACGTGAATGGGTAAACTGGTTTGTTACAGCAAATGCTAGGAGGGCCTCCTGTAATCCAGGTTAACACTTCAGATTATCGTCATCATCTATATCGTATGGTAGATCTAATCTCATTCATGCTGTACTCAGTCGTTATCAGGTCGTGCCTTGCGGTACGTTACAAGTCAATTGTGTAATAGTGCATTAAACGGCCCTGCGACCGGCAGCATTATATGAGGGTTATGAGATAGCATAAGTGCAACATTGTCGTATACACTACATATTGTGCCTTGCAGGCTGGCAGGTGGACAGCCGATATCAGCACTTCGAAATCTTGACCGCCGTCAAGCCCTCAGTACTTATCGTGGGTCATTTAGTGACGCGGATTTTTGGAAGTAACACTTATGCTGATTATGTGCTAGAAAAATATATAACCCTTAAAGACGAAGAGAGAGAGAGAGAGAGAGAGAGAGACGTAAGATGTAGTAAAGGTAAACCTACCCATGTACAGGTCTGGACAGGCCCTGAGGGTTCCAGGAGGTTGAAGCTCCCAGATTTGAAGATAATCGGCAAATGAAGGTGGTAAGGTTGTCAAGCCTATACACGGGCCGCCTTTACCCCTGAAAAATATTCCTGGTACTCATTTCTGTTAGAGGCTGAGTCGACCCCAGGGCGGCACGTAAGATGTAGTAGAAGAGTAAAATAAAGGGAAAAAAGCAAGGTAGACGTCAGAGACACTTTAATTTTGGGAAAGGGGGAGAACGAGCATCACTTTTTAGAACGCTCCCAAGCTTCACCCGCTCGTCCTTCTAATAGGAATAATACGAAAATAAGAGTGAAGACGAGGACGTTAGAATAATGAGAGTAGCGGCTTGATCAAAAAAGATATTAACCTGCATTATATTTATAACCAGTCCGTACCGCGCAGTAAACACACTCGTCTCAGTTATAAAAACCAACCAGTTAATGTTGTATAGGAAATAATGGCTGTTCCTTCTGATCTCCAAACAAAACACAAATACACTGCGTTGGCAGGCTGTAAAAGGTTTCACTATTATACTCGGTACATAAAGTAACCACTAGACTTTAAGGGCAAGGCCATGTAGCACACGTGACAGTGATAACAAATGCGCACAAAATGTAACAAAGCTGAAAAGAAAACATCACTGGGGAGACCAAGATGTAGATGACAGGATAAATTTAAATTAAGACAAAGGATGTGATCAAAAGAGCCGTGAGATTTTTTTACAAGGTGCTGAATATTACCTATATGTAGAGTGACCAACTGTTTAATAATCAATGCTGGACAAGACAGGAACACAGTTGCCATTTAATTAAACTCCACAATTAATCCTTACACTAAAACCCTAGGGAATGTACGAAATTGCTTAATTTAATAAATTATTAAATGACAAAATCCCAACATACTGTATCACCTTAAACCTCGCTGCCAGGACCCCTGGAAGTGATGGTGTGGGCCGAATTCATTCGGCTAAGGACAGAGACCAGTGGCGGAATAAATTGAAAATGGCAGTGAAGCTTTGGGTGCCATAAAAGGCAGGCACTTTCTTGGGCTGGCTGAAGGACTATTGGACTATCTGTTTCTAAAAAAAAGACTCTGATCCATTAAGTTAATTACGCAGAGATCGGAGAGAAGTTCTTTAGATCGATCACCTCCACATCTCCCTCGGGCTGTTACACTCCCCCACCACACTTCAGACGTCTATCCAGTCTGTTAACACGAATACCTGTAATAACCGCATGACAGCCTTTGCCTGGGTATACGTGCTTGCGACTACTAAGTAAGACCAACCGGAGCTTTAAAGGATTAAAACCGACTATAGAGAGCGGAAAGCCTCAAGCGCCGTCAGTCCTTACCATCGACGAGCTTGAAAGATTCAAGTCTTCTGGGTTGTTACGCCGCGTCGGCTGGCAAATACCGACGTTTCAAAGAAACGACGGCGAGTATTTACCATCCGACGCGGCGTACATCCCAGAAGCCTTGAATATTCAGCAACACCTTTGTGAGAACCACAACTCCTACATCTAAGAGCCTCTTTTCGTGATCTCAGCAGAGGATATTTCTTTTCAAGGTTTTATCCTTTTATAATTGCGTAGTCTCTTCTTTTCATGTTTTCTTCTGGTTGGCTCCTTGTTTCTTTCTGTTTAAAACTCACAACTTTACAATGCAGCGTTGCATCCAGATATGATGAGCGGTTACGCTGATCTAAATTAAGTTTCAACTGTGAGAGAACGTACATTAATTGGTCGTACCCGGAGCAATACGCGCTGCGGGAGCCAATTATGCTTTTTGAACTCGTGCAATGAAGTTAATCATGTGACCTGACCGCAGGAGGATCAAAGCCAAGAAGACTGAACACTGCGAACGTTGTTGGCTTATCGGTAATGATCCATTGGTAACTTTAAACCCATGAACGTACGGCAACATTAGTACCTGCAGGGCTCAATAACTTCTACACTGTATGTACCTACGTGGAGATGACTTGGTTATCGGTGAACAACTAACAACTTGCGGTTTCTCTGTGTAACAGTTCTGTCATTGGCAGATGTAGGGGTGTTGCTAATTAGATTGGTGAAAAGTCTTTTTAAAGCGGAAATTGTATCAGGCAAATTATACAGAGCAGAACTGGATATATAAACGTCAGTAAATTATTATACGTGAGTAGGTAGGTCTGCAGAGCTAATATGGCTAGCAGCGACTTATTACACAGTGGCTTCTCACTGAATTAACAGTACAATACCAAAAGGTCTCATGTATTAAACCTATTGACTGAAAATACAGTCGAACTCGGTTATAACGTCGTGAAGGAAACTGAATATTTTGTGTCGTTATAAACGAGTGCTGTTATAACCGAGAAGTGTAATGTTATGGTTAACAGTGAGGAATTAATTGGTACCACAGAATATCTGACGTTATAGATGAGGTATCGTACAAACCAATGTTGTTATAACCGGGTTCGACTGTACTTTGTATATTTCGAAGTTGTAACAGCGATTCCGTTGTAGTTCTGTAAGTCCAACAGAACGTGTGTTCTTATTTATTTATCTATTTATTTGTGTATTTTATTTATTTGTGTTTACTCTCAATTTATTTAATCAACTATTTATTTATTCACTTAGGATTTATTTGTTCTTGTTTATTTATTTGTTGTTTATTTAACAGTGTAGCTCGGACTACACAGGATAGAAAAGTAGGATTAGCAAATAATGAATCGGAAACGGAACTAGACTGTAGGGAGGAAAATCACGAAAGACCTTTGTCAGGATATTTGGTTTTAGGGCAAAGTCTATTGATGTGATGTCAGTAACTTTCTTATCCGAGTGATACCGCAATCCATATTTTGTTCCGTCTCCAAATAACAATAATATTTAACGTTTTTTGCAAATTCCCGTAAACATGCCCCATGATCTGCTGCTGCAGCAGTGATAGCAAGACACTATCCAACAGCACGGGACAACAATCTCCTTACAATGGGTACCGGGTCATTGCCCGCGATAAAGCGGCCAGGACCTGGCGTTGACCACTCACCCCCATCTAGCGCCGAGGTTAAAGAAAGAGTAGATCTATACATCTACTCCCCCTCTGTGCCTTCATGGCAGGTTATAGGGCGAATTTTACCTTTAACAAGATAGGCAATACACGTATAATGTAACATTGTGGGCCGTTTGCGTAACCACTGTTGCCATGGAAACGCAACAATGCGTTCCCTTTGTTGCGCTACATACTCGTATGTCGCTGCCAACAATATGCAACACACTTAGGCTTCATGTAAAATGCCCGATATTTTTGTCCGATTTTAACCAAATTTGGACGTTCTTGTAAGATTTTCATAACAGTCCCTAATATCGAATTTCACGGAAATGCATCCAGCAGGAGTCGCGCTGATAAAGGACGGACCGACATGACGAAGGTAATAGGCGCTCTTCGGACTATAACACCGCGTATAAAAATTAAAACTTCATTAAGGCATAATGCAAAATTATGGACGCGTATATAGCAGAGTTTCATTGCAGTTATGAATTCATTTACAGCCCACTGCACTGCTTGTGTGGGTCGCTGTGAATTATCACTGGGACCCAGTGTTTTGGGGCTCTGTGTACAAAGCAATTACGTGCCGTCGTGACGATCACAGGCAACAGGAAAGTCGTGGTTACCAAATGAGACTTTTCTGCAGCCGGACTCTCCGCTACGCAACACCACCACATGTAACAAATATCCATTAGCATCATGCGTCTTAATCCAAATCTTTGGTGTTGATAATAAATGTAAATGCTACCTTAAAATATTCATTACATCCCCCAACACGGTGTTCTAGGCAAACGTGGTGGCAATTTTACTTTTCTGTAGCGAGAAATGCAGTTTTACAGACGATACGTTGATGAAACGCGGCCTTACCACATATCAGCAATCCGCTATTGTCTATTCCATCGATTTCAACAAAGACCTTTACATTCGAAATGTATTTAATATCGCAAATCTTAAAAGGGAGGCTACCACAGAAATGACATTCCTAGTTGTTCGTTAAACTAAGTCGTACCTGTGCACGTGACGAAGGCATATGGAGGAACAGAGGTACAGCTCCACTCATTCTTAACCTCGGCAAGAGACCGAGGTGAGAGGTCAGCTTCATGCCCCGGCCACTTAACACCCGGTGAAAAAGTTCCGGTACCCATTGAACAGGTGGCTGTATGGGCCCCAGAACAGGTTTGGGCGCTCTGGAGAAGTGAAAAATTTCTTGACCCTGCCTAGTAAATTTACTAAATGTAGGCATACATAAAAATATGAGAATCTGAATCGCTACAAAAAAAACACCCATATGCAATAAACTCATTCCCTTAAACACGACCGTCACGTCGCGGCAATGAGCACTGTTGCCTGGTATTCTTGACGTCCGACAGACCGGCCATCACGACTGCGGTTTTCCTCAGTCCATCCAGAAAATGTCGCGATGGTAAACCCTACGTCATCGCAGACTACGACTTCCTTTCCTTATACTTTATTGTTAATTTATGTTCCTATCGGAAGCCCGGACAGCGTAGCCGGTATAGTGACTAGAATCCGGGTTGAACGTCCGATAAATCGCGGTTCGATTCCCGGCAGAGGTCAAACATTTATCTCTTCTCCAAAGCGTCCAGTCCGGCTGTGGGCCCACCCAGCCTCATATTCAATGGGTACCGGGGATCTTTCCCCGTGATAAAACGGTCGGAGCATCCACCTGACCACACACGCCATGTGGTGCCGATGTTAAGAATGAGTGAAGGTATACCTCCACTATCCCATACGTCTTAATGGCGTTCCAGGGACATTACCTTTACTTTGAATAGTCCTATCATTCAACGTTATGTAATCTGATCTGTTAACGGCGTCGTTAAAGAAACAAGCAATAGAGTAAAGAAAGTAAGAGAAGCATCTCTGTGCGCGATGCGTAATTTAGAAACTTCCATTTTCGTTACATAAAATTTAACCAAACAGCTGGTCACGTTTATCCACTTGTTAACGCATGTTTCAAATTTTCGTTCTGTGCAAAATTTTTCTGCCTTCTCCGACACGTGTCGACACGTGTTTCAATCCTGCCCCCGGTAAGCATGTAGCTATTCAACGTTCTGAACGCTGTTCCGTGATTGCTACATGTCAACTGGGAACACTCCCGTTCGGTCGATTGGGATTTCTGGTAAATGACTACTGGAGAGTGGAATTCGTTAGCTTCGCAACTTCAGACTTTTGTTGATTCTGGTGCTCTATCCGAATCTCCACCTTACTGTACGTAAATTTACACAGGCCCAACGCATCGCGGATTTACGCAGACTACTACAGACAGGCCTACAGCTTCACGTACTTAGCTTGAAGGAACCATAATTCAGTATTTCGTTGCGCAGGTCCTACATATTTAACATTCTCCGTGCTAGCATACGCCATCTCTATCCAACTTAATAAGCTTTTGGCCTCTATGACGATTAAACGCACCCCAACCGGCTCTGGGACACATGCAGCTTCCTTCCAACACGTACAGCGGCTATTCCCAGCGGAAAACCTAGCCGCAGCATAAAGCTAACCAACATTCTCATCTAGTGCAGGGATTAAGAACACGTGGAGCTATACTTCCACTTTTGTATTCAATTTACATTCGTTTCCAGCTCTTCCAGTGTTTAGCAATCACTTGCAACTGCAACGTTTTTCTTATGTTCAGTTCTGCAGAATCCTGTACAACAAGCATGGGCGTTAAAATTACAATCTGTGCCGCTCGTATGCCCCTGTCTGTCCTTCTGACCCGCGTAGCCGTAACATATTTTGTCACTGCTTTAAGCAATATACAATTATCAAGCGCAGTGTGCGTGTTAATATGTAGGCCTACTTTTTTTGAGCTCAGGGAAAACAAGTTAGAAAACGGACGCAGGGCGTAACACATCTGGCGCGTTCGCCCCGATACGTTCGCTCCGTATCTTACCAACAAACAGCCTGGCCTGCTCAACAGATGTAGAGTCGGTCATGCTTGACTTCTACGTTTCGATCGTCAACATTTTCTCTGACTTCAGCTCGTACAGAGAACACAGTCTCAGTTGTTACTTTTATATCGTTAACTGTTTCTTCGGCCGCAGCTCGTACCTCCCGGAGAACAATGTCTCCTTTACAAAGACCTTTGACATAAATGTACGTACGTGTTGGTATAAAGTGTAACTGTTGTCCGACTTCAACCAAACTTGAATGTGGTCGATAGATATTAGTAAAAATCTCCAATATAAAATTTCACGAAAAGCCGTCCAATAAGAACAGAATTATTCCACGAGGACGGACGGACAGACAGACATGACACGGTTAATAGTGTGAACGTACGTAAAACGCAGCAGTTAACACCACCAGTACTGTCCACTGCTCCCAGTAAGGGCCCATTTTGAGCGATTTTTGTGGGGAACTATTTGAATACCACAGAAGAAGATGAATACGGACATGAATGACGTTCGGGTAGACAAATAAAGGCGCTTAGAAAGAAGTATGGCAGGAATGAGGAGAGGATATAACGGTACAAGAAAACAGTGAATATTAAAATTCTAAATAAATTATATTACGCGGGACACTGTACCTACGCATGTAATAAAAGTCACCGCCAGATAATGGGAATTCCTGAGAATTTTCCGCTGTTCATGAAAGGGGTTCACAAATCCCGGGCGCCTGGTCGCCCAGGCGACTAAACTGCGTATGGTAGCGCCTATTATTTTCAACACAATCACTGCAGTTGTTTCCTTACACACAAAATGCGTATCGGTTCACATGCGCCGAACAAAAAGCGCCAGATATCAGTGAGGTTCACAGGTCACTGCAGAATTGTGAGTCCTCAGTATGCAACTTACATCATGTCCCCCTCCAGGCGTCTAGAATTAGAAGGAGGTTCCTAGAGTTTTGGAAAATCTGTGGACCCCCTGGGCAAGTACACCGTAAAAATTGTAGCATGGTTGCTCACTTAAATTTAAGTATTTCCAAAACCTTAAATCTTAAAATAAGTTAACTGGACATTAAATATGTGTTGAATTTGTTTCTGAAATCTTCATTCGAGACATTTTTCGCAAACACAAACAATTAGCGAGTTATGTGGCAAGTTTTGCTGTAGATGTGCAGAGCAACGTACGAAAGTGTTCATGTGAAGTCCCCCCCCCCCCCATCGGTTGTTCGACTTTAACCAACACTGCAACGAGTCTACAGTTTTCTGAAAACGCGTGGACACCTGGTTTATGTTAATCTGTTCAAAATTCCGCGACAGTATCACGAATTACGTCACGGCCGCTTTATACCACGCCTCTCCAGAATCACTATAGTGACATTACAGGTTATCATTCCATACCAAATTGCATGTGTATTTGATACAGCGCAACTAAGAATTACATATTCATACAGCCAGTTTGTGTGTGTTTGCCCGGATGGTTCACCAGTGCAAACACTAGCGCTCGCCATTCTAAGTAAACATGCGTGATTAGGGTTACACCTCTGGACTGATGTTGCGAATACCTATATCTGTAAACAATAATAATGTTATAAACAAAGAAACTTTCAGTTCAATTAACAGCGGGATCTACGCAAATATTTTGCATAATTTTGAAATTATTAAATCCGTGCATTTTTTTTGTGGTGAAGTGCACCGCAGCAGATGCTACGGACGCACCGTAGCCTTGAGGCTTGTTGTCCAACTCTGTGATGAATATGATTAGTTTTTTTTTGTAATGGAGCACCGGTGGAATAAAAGTGACAGGGGAAAACCAAAGTACTCGGAGAAAAACCTGTCCCAGTGCCACTTTGCCCACCACAAATCCCATATGGATTGACCCCGGGATCGAACCCGGGCCTCCGCGGTTGGAGGCCGGCAACTAACCGCCTGAGCCATGGCACGGCCATTCCGTGCATTGGTTTTATAAATGAACATTTTACATACGTACACCGGTATATTATTTTACCATGATATTTGTTTAATACTCAACTTAGATGTTAAACGCTTGCTTTCTCTTTCACATCTCCTCATTAGGACTACCAAACATCTAAATTCATGTACTATGCTAAGTACACAAGGCGGATGGTAGCTGCCGTCAATTCACCCACCAGAGTAGCGGGCCGCCTCTAGCACCGTTCCCCACCATCCGCCTTCAGGACTCTGCAGACCTTAACTTGCTCTATTTAGTTTATCTACACCAGTCCGGCGTCTCATTAACACTGCTACTGATAGCCGCGTTGGACAGGTCGAAGTTGAATCGTCATACGAAGCGAGTAACGGACAGGTTCACAGGCCCTAAAATGACAGCGCTGACCCGTAATGGGGGGAGATGAACGTCTATTTGCTGATAAGCCTCAAACAGCAAACCGACGTCTTCCGCTTCTGTAGTAACTGCTGAATAGCGAAGATCGCAATGAACTTAAAAGGGAGAAACACGAAACGTATCCGCGAAAATAAAAACCGAGCTAATTACCTTACTAGTACCTTAACCACCGAACTCTGTAGGATATGGGTGTCCAACCCGCAGTCCGCTAGGTGGTACTATACGGCCGGCGGCCACATTTGTAAATTCTGTATATGCTACAAAATCACACAATAATTTAGGCGGTTAGGTATGCCACTTATTATGATTTTTACACGCGCGGTCCGCGAACCAGCCCAAAATAACAGTTGTGACCCTTTGCCAAAGAAAAGACCGGACGCCCATGCTGTAGGCTAGCACATACCCGTACAGACACTCCCCGACTTACGCAGCAGTTACGTTCCGTAAGGTCCCGCGCAAGTCGGAATTGAGTATACACATGGTCAACTATACTTGTATATACGAGGGAGTCCAGTTGAAAGTCCAAATTCACACACATTGAAATCTCATCAGCTGCAGCATGACTGACACGCCGCCCGCGTTATCTCCCAGCAGTACTCTTCCGCCACCTTCGTCTCACTGCACTTTCATTCCCGAAAGGAAAAATTCAACGCGCGTTGGACCGCTAACTACCTACTCACTGACGCTGCGCAACATCCCAAAAGACCGAAGGCCCCAATTTTAAAGAAGACTGCCGCCCACAATTCATTCCCAAAATGTAAAAGGTAAAAAGGTAAAGTTCACCCTAAAACAGGCCATGAAGGCCCAGAGGGGGCGTTCAGGTATAGCTCTACTCTTTCTTTAACCTCAGCGCTAGATGGGGGTGATTGGCCAACGCCACGCTCCGGCCGCTTTACCCCCGGGAATGACCCGATCCATTGTACAGGAGCCTGAGTAGGCCCCAGGGACGGTCTGGACGGGTGCTGAAAATCTCGCCCCCACCGGGATTCGATCCCCGGACCGTCCAGCTCGTAGCGAGTCGCTATGCAGACTGAGCTATCCCGGCCCACACATTCCCAAAATGTAACATTCCTGTATGCTGTAACGTATGGGCCTATTTAGAGTCGCAGTGTGATGCTGTGGCGCGCTTCTGCAACGGCGAGTTCGTCAATGGAGGCCGTGCCGTCTGGACACACGTGACTTGAAACACCGCCTGCAGCACGGCCTTATTGATCGCCGAAATGCAACCCGCACGTGCTCTGTACGGAGCTCGGATCTTCCTAAACAGTTCCCTCTCCTTTATTAAGACTAGGGAAATCTTTTATCTGTCTCGTTTCCCCGAAGTGAAAGACACCTCAAGCCCACCTCAAGACAACACCCCCCCCCCACCCCCCGTTATATCAACATAAATACCGAAAAGTAAATTAGAACAGAACTCTTAATATCAATATATCAACCAACATATGCACTTAATAAAATACAATTCATGACAGGTATTAAACTCCTACATGTTTCGGCACCAGGAGTTCATTAGAACAAAGGAACACACGCTCAAAACGCTAATCTGGTATTGTATCGCCCTTATTGGGCGCCCGACACGACACACTTCACACTCTCCATCAGGACGACACCTATTCGGATCATCTAAGATCGAGAAATGTTTGCAGACATGCGCCATACAGAATATAAACAACTACAAACTTACACCTGCAACGGCTCACTTTTCATATCACAACACTGTAATTTTATGCTTATTAACTCTGTGTACTTTAGAATTTAAAAATTTTAATCATTCCAATAAGGGCGACGTAATACCTAGATTGGTGTGTTGGGCTTGTACTCCTCTGTTCTGAATAACTTCCTGATGATGGCACACCGATGCCGAAACATGTAGGAGTTTTATACTTGTCATGAACGTACTTTATTAAGTGCATAATTTGATGTATTAATTGTAACAATATGCACGGCATGAATGACATAAAAAATCTATAAATAATTCAAGTTATTTTTAGTTTTCAAAGGGTTAAAAATTCGGAGCTAATTAAGCGTAACAGCAGCCTAAAATATAGGTGCTGGAAACGGCACGGAACTGCCTACTTGTTGATTCTATGGAAGCGAATGTTACATACACAGCCACGGAGTCAAATCGCCACAAAAATAGCAGCGACAAAAGGAAGACAGCTTGCTGCAACAGATAAGAGTGGACGAAATGATAAATATCAACGCCAGATTAATAGGCTGACAAGCTCGTGTTACGGAAACATTACCAAATTAACTTCAGTACGGTACTAGCAGCGGGGGCGCGCGGTGGCGTAGTTGGTTGAGGCACTGCGCTACAAACCGGAACGTCGCGGGTTCGATTCCCGATGGTGTCACTGGAATTTTTCACTGACATAATCGTTTCGGTCGCACTATGGCCCTTAACCTCAGCCTCTAACAGAAATGAGTACCAGGAATCTTTCCTGGGGGGTAAAGGCGGCCGGTGCGTAGGACTGACAACCTTACCACCTTCATGTGCCGATTGTCTACAAATCTGGGAGCCTCAACCTCCTGGACCCCTCAGGGCCTGTAATGGGGTTGCTTTACCTTTTACGGTACTAGGAGCCTCCTGAGCATCTAACAGGAGAGCACACGGGATATTAAAACTACTTCCCATTCAGTCCTTACCGTCACATAAAAATCTGCAATTCTTACTTTACGAAAATCGATTATTATAATCAAGATCATACGAAAATTCTCACTTCAGAAAAAATTTAAACTTCAAAATGCAATTACAATATATATAGTCTTATATGTACAAAAGAAGTCACACGAGATTTCCACACTCTACAGACTACAGACGTTTTTATTTGTTAATTTCAATTTTACAAAGATAAGTCACAAAACTGTTCCTGTAACCAATTTAGCGAACTTGTGCGTGAAACAAAAGTTAAAGAGAGGGAAATATAAGTAACATTAGTGAGCTGGTTTTCCATGCAGAAATGACACTTGACATTACTACTTCAACCAGTTCATCGCGAACCAATTTCTACGTAGACGTGGCACCAGAAGTCGACAAGGGGACCCTGACAGAGGGTTTCCGTAATTATCCTCAGTCCCTCCGGAAAAATTCTGGGGTAATACCTCAAATTATGCTACGGCCGCCCCTTTCCCTACCCTCTGTAACAAGGATAATGAAAAACACAAGACTACTCAGAAACAGAAAATGAAAAAATAACACATTCGAAACAAACTATGTGGAAGAAGATCATTGAAATATCAATTTTGATAAACGGCTTGTGATCGTTACGTTATATTGACCGTGAATTCTATAGCAATTGGAGGTTATTTATTTATCATGCCAACTCATGCACAATTTTTACAATATTATTACTTCACCCCTATACGTATTTCGACATTCAGAATGCCATCCCCAGGGGGTCACAGTGTTAAAAGCATAGACTATACATCGATTGTATAAAAAATCACATCCATATGAGTAAAATGTTGAACGTTAAAATACCCGTCCACTGTTTTGAGTTCTGATTGAGCTCATACACCATTTAAAAAACTTCAAAAAATGTGTAACAATTTTAACATTTTAGTGATATTTTAATACACATGTGGTGTATGAGCTCAATCAGAACTCAAAACAGTGGACTGGTATTTTAACGTTCAACATTTTACTCATATGGATGTGACTTTTTTATACAATCGATGTATAGTCTATGCTTTTAACAATGTGACCCCCTGAGGATGGCATTCTGAATGCCGAAATACGTATAGGGGTAAAAGTTGTGCATGAGTTGGTATGATAAATAAATAACCTCCAACGGCTTGTAATCTGTTTTAAATTGCTCCTGTGGTTTACGAACAGAAGATCAAATAATACAATAAAGAGGCTACTGTACAGAACGGTGAGACTTTAACGATTAAGGAAAGCTTGTGCAGATAATTCCGCGTAACGAGACAGTGTCAACTTTCAGTCCTGTATGGGCAGTGTAAACCTGACTTTGTCTCCCGTCCGTCTTCTGCAGCGGCCACAATCACTTCCTCGGGCCCATTTCGATTCATAATTAATTCTGAAAACAGTGAATGTTTTACACATTCGATACATCGCCACTGAAGGAATGTCTGTCTACAGCACGGTGGCACCTACACACAGCAACGTAGGCCTAACAGCATAACACGCGGAAACACATTAACGCATTGGCCGGAAGTCGAACCACCGTTTCCCGTGTTCCAGTCATCACATACTACGAGACTCAGAAGATGCGGTACGTACGAAAGCATCATTTACGCCAGAAACAATAAGAATACGAAACAGTTCGATCACACATAAATTATAAATGATGACAATTCAAATACGATTCAAATGCTTGTACTTTAAACAGAATCATTTTCGCTGGTTTTATACAGCAGAGACCGCAGCTGTTCACAGGCCTATGTAAGTCCGTAAACATTTTATCCTAAGCAGCTGGCTCGTACCAATAGACAATGAAGACTAATCACGACACTGAACAAGATGCGACTCTTATTTAGACCAACAGCTTTGTTCCTTTGCACAGAATATAGTCTGGGACAAATCACCTTCACACTGCCGAAGATACAATGTATGAATCACAATTCATGCCACAGCATTACCTTTTATGGTGAATTGTTTCAATATCTCTTGCTCCACCTTATTTCAAACTGTACGACGGCAAGAAAGAAACCGAATGCTTCTAGTCGTGTTTACGGCTACAAAACCTCTTCTTTCACTGCCTATCATTTTGAACAAATGAAGGGCCTTTCTCTACTGTTCTATTGTTCCGATTGTTAATGCTTTACGGTAGGATTCTAGGAACCTGAGAACAAAAGGACGAAATGGACCTCAAGGTACAGATACGTAAGCAATTGGTTTGTACAGTAGTGTGCATGAACAAGCATCACAAAGCGGTGATATAACTTGTGAGTGTGTGTGTGTGTGTGTGATGGATTGAGGCATTACTGGTTCATTTAACGAACGTAAGGCAAGGGGATTGGAGGTTTAAACGTCAGGAGACTCAACAGAGCAGGTTCACTGACACCAGCAGCCAACATAATTAGCTTAAATTAAACTACTTAAATTAATGGCCGTACAGGTCAGAAAGGATAGGTTTAGCACTGAATCAACAGACGCAGATGCCTGTACATTATTTCTGAGAATTCTAATCATCGCTTAGAGGAGGGCTTTATTTTATATAAGAGAATTTAGTCAGCAGGTAAGGGGATATGAGGCAGTCGATAGAGGTCCCATGGATCGCCAGACGTCACAACTCTCTAGAGCGGACTACCAGCAATGAACGCTTGGAACTAAATAAAACGGCCCAAAGAGGGCTAAAGGTAAGAGGGGAATTCTGAAGCGCTCTCATCCCCTCCACACACAAGACGTTTTTCCGTGGCCTCAGTATATTTTGTCAATAACATGGAGAGGGTAATTCCGGAGAGACGCCACATTTTTTTTGCAATTTTCGCTGTACCTCAATCCGGAAATTGTCAAAACCGCTGAAACTTCAGAGATATTATAGTTAGGATTTCTACTTAACTAAGGCGTGTGCCAAATATCTGCAGAAGTGAAAGTTTCTGAGATACAGGGCGAGGAAAAAATTCCAAATGCGAAACTTCATGAAACTCCGCCCCGTGAGAGTGGCTCTGATACATGCGAGCAAACAGGAATAAACGACAGAATAGTCGCTTTTCGCAGGCGAACACGCTTCACAAACCTTCACAGCGAATTATTATTATCTGTGCTTACACCTATAAGAGGTCTGTCCAAAAAGTATCCGACCTTGGGCCGGGAAAAAAAAGTTCTGTATCTGGGTGGTTACAATACCTAATCCCCTTCAAAGTAGGCCCCTTGTGACTCCACACACTTAGCCCAGCGGTCCTTCCATCGCTGGAAGCAATTCTGGAAGGCTTGTTTTGGAATGGTGTGCAGCTGCGCCGTCGCGTTCTGTATGATGTCCTCGCGGCTGTCAAAACGGGAGCCTTTTAGCGGTGTCTTCAATCTCGGAAACAGCCAGAAATCACAAGCAGCCATGTCAGGAGAGTAGGGAGCCTGGCGAACCTGCGGAATGCCGTGCTTAGCCAGGAAACCCTGGATCAGGTGTGATGAATGAGCTGGGGCATTGTCATGATGCAGCTGCCAGTTGCGTGCGTCCCACAGCTCCGGTCTCTTGCACCGATCTGCATCACGAAGATGACGGAGGACTTCTTGGTAGTACTCCTTATTAACAGTTTGGCCTAGTGGTGCGTACTCATGATGCACAACACCTGGTAATCGCAGAAAACAGTATCACCTTCACATTGCTCCAAACGTGTCGTGCTTTTTTGGGCCTCGGGGATGTTGAATGCTTCCATTGTGACGAATGAACCTTGGTTTCCGGGTCATATCCGTACACCCACGACTCGTCACCAGTGATCACAGTCTTCAGGAACTCAGGATCCCTGTTGGCTCACTCCAGCATGTCCTGCGCGACCTCAAGGCGGAGTTGTTGCTGCTCCGGCGAAAGCAGCTTGGGCACAAATTTTGCCGCCACTCTTCGCATGCCCACATCCTCAGTTAAAATCGTGTTTGCGGAACCTCTGCTGATCCCAACCTCATCAGCAATTTCCCGGACGGTCAAACGACGGTCCTCCATGATCAATGTCCGCACTTTGTCAATGACATCAGCATTTCGGCTCGTTGATGGTCTCCCGGAACGCTGGTCACTGTCCGCCGACATGCGGCCATCTTTAAAGCGGTTGAACCACTCTTTAATTTGAGTGACCCCCATTGCATCATCACCGAAAGCCTGCTGAATTTTGCGGATTGTTTCCGCTTGGGTATCCCCAAGTTTCTGACAAAACTTGATGCAGTATCGCTGCTCCAAACATT
This sequence comes from Reticulitermes speratus, assembly GCA_021186555.1. Taxonomy (NCBI): domain Eukaryota; kingdom Metazoa; phylum Arthropoda; class Insecta; order Blattodea; family Rhinotermitidae; genus Reticulitermes; species Reticulitermes speratus. Next base: position 9,826,158 of record JAJKFL010000014.1, read on the forward strand.
CTGTCATCTTCAGCGAAACGAGAATGCGACGAACACGTGTTACACCACTTCGCTATCTGGCAGCGACAGACGCATCCGGCGGTGTTGCGAGGCAGCAAAAAATCACGCAAGCGCATGAAAGTCCCTTCTACCACTACGCTCAGTTTCCCCACCCTTTCGCCATTACTTACCGCGGGAAAAAAATATAGTCGGATACTTTTTGGACAGCCCTCGTACATATCAATTATTCACGTAGTTTATTAGTTACTGTCATTTATTAGAGACAAACCTTAATATGCAATTCGTGGGGCCACTGCGATGTTTCATGTTCTACTAAATACGCACTCAACAAGTCACAGATTTTGTAACTCCTATAGCATTGCATTTTTGGAATTCACATTAAATTGCACTAGATTTGCTTCCACTTCACACGACTGACCGAGCATTACCTCAGTTACATCACGTTAATTAAGTTTGGGGTTTCCGGTAGTGCACGGCCCCCACTGAATCGCAAAAACAGACCTTATATTTTATTCGCATGCAACCTGCAACATTCCAGATCTCACGACACAACCTAAACCGGAGACAGAGGTTACGCATACACTTTGTACACATATGCTACAGTCCGTCATCTTGTCGGCTACGGCCCGAAGACAATTTTCACAATTCTCAACTTTGCTAAGAACCTCCGTTTATAACTTTAAACGCATTTAAGCTATAAACGCCTGTGCAGTAAACTGAATCGTGATATAGGCTGTACTCAACATCTGTTACTCCACTAAACTTCCATCCCAGAGGCCTCGCGTTTCGGAACACTGTAAAGAGCACGACATATAACATTGAAACGAAACGTCAATTCTTCACAAGCACTTGCACGAAGCGCGCACATCGCAAAGTAAACAACTGTCTCTTGCAGAATACGCATTGAAAAAATTAGGAATTAATTTTGTTTAAATGGTGCCAAAGTCACACAATCTCCAAGAAGTAAAACTGAAACGCCTTTGGAACGTTAAAAGAGAAAATTAACGTTTCTCTATGAATCCTCACAAAGACGAAAATTAAAATATTAATTGGTTCGGTTAGATCTTACACATCGCAATGAACTTCACTGGCAAAGTAAGACACTTCATTTCACTCATTTTTTCAAAATTACGCCGCATCTTACCTTACTTCTTCCTAGTAACATAATGAAAACGCACGAGCGATGTTAAGATGAGTGTTGCCAGTTATTTTTAACCCATCATTCTTCAGTTATGCACACTAATTGTTCACAGACTCTTCAGATTCTACAACAGTTAAAACTACAGCGAGTTTTCCACGACTGGTTCTCCCTCCACCTCCCTCACAGTGTAGTGTACAGTACAAACACTAGCCCTGACTCCCTCATAGTGCAGTGTATAGTACAAACACTAGCATTGACTCCCTCATAGTGCAGTGTACAGTACAAACACTAGCCCTGACTCCCTCATAGTGCAGTGTATAGTACAAACACTAGCACTGAATCCCTCATAGTGTAGTGTACAGTACAAACACTAGCCCTGACTCCCTCATAGTGTAGTGTATAGTACAAACACTAGCACTGAATCCCTCATAGTGTAGTGTACAGTACAAACACTAGCACTGACTCCCTCATAGTGCAGTGTACAGTACAAACACTAGCACTGACTCCCTCATAGTGTAGTGTACAGTACAAACACTAGCACTGAATCCCTCATAGTGTAGTGTACAGTACAAACACTAGCACTGACTCCCTTATAGTGTAGTGTACAGTACAAACACTAGCCCCGACTCCCTCATAGTGTAGTGTACAGTATAAACACTAGCCCTGACTCCCTCATAGTGTAGTGTACAGTACAAACACTAGCCCTGACTCCCTCATAGTGCAGTGTATAGTACAAACACTAGCACTGAATCCCTCATAGTGTAGTGTACAGTACAAACACTAGCCCTGACTCCCTCATAGTGTAGTGTACAGTACAAACACTAGCCTGACTCCCTCATAGTGTAGTGTACAGTACAAACACTAGCACTGAATCCCTCATAGTGTAGTGTATAGTACAAACACTAGCACTGAATCCCTCATAGTGTAGTGTACAGTACAAACACTAGCCCTGACTCCCTCATAGTGCAGTGTATAGTACAAACACTAGCACTGAATCCCTCATAGTGTAGTGTACAGTACAAACACTAGCCCTGACTCCCTCATAGTGCAGTGTATAGTACAAACACTAGCACTGAATCCCTCATAGTGTAGTGTACAGTACAAACACTAGCACTGACTCCCTCATAGTGTAGTGTACAGTACAAACACTAGCCCTGACTCCCTCATAGTGTAGTGTACAGTACAAACACTAGCCCTGACTCCCTCATAGTGTAGTGTACAGTACAAACACTAGCACTGAATCCCTCATAGTGTAGTGTACAGTACAAACACTAGCACTGAATCCCTCATAGTGCAGTGTACAGTACAAACACTAGCCCTGACTCCCTCATAGTGCAGTGTATAGTACAAACACTAGCCCTGACTCCCTCATAGTGTAGTGTACAGTACAAACACTAGCACTGAATCCCTCATAGTGTAGTGTACAGTACAAACACTAGCCCTGACTCCCTCATAGTGCAGTGTACAGTACAAACACTAATACCGAATCCCTCATAGTGCAGTGTACAGTACAAACACTAGCCCTGACTTCCTCATAGTGTAGTGTACAGTACAAACACTAGCACTGAATCCCTCATAGTGCAGTGTACAGTACAAACACTAGCCCTGACTCCCTCATAGTGCAGTGTATAGTACAAACACTAGCCCTGACTCCCTCATAGTGTAGTGTACAGTAGCACTGAATCCCTCATAGTGTAGTGTACAGTACAAACACTAGCCCTTACTCCCTCATAGTGCAGTGTACAGTACAAACACTAGCACTGAATCCCTCATAGTGCAGTGTATAGTACAAACACTAGTCCTGACTCCCTCATAGTGTAGCGTGCAGTTAATATTTCTGCTCCCAGTATATGCCTTCACGGCGTGGACAGGAACTTTACCTTTACCTTTACTTTTACCATTCTAGACCGCAGCTTCTGACACAGCTACCCAATTTTCAAAACAAATTTAGTCGCTGAAAAGTATCCACAATGAAATAAAACAGACATATCTAGGTCCACTTGTCAAACAGCAACTTTCAGCAGTCTGTGAATCACTGGTTGTGAAATACTGTTATACACAGACGAAGATCCCTGACACGTCAGCTAATGCAATTTATCATCGCACGACCACGTATTTTTAACTGAGTCGTATGGACTGGATGGTAATTGGTGTTGTGGGATTTTCGCACCATCACAACGTCCAGAAGAAGAGATTTAGGACCCACCCACCGCCCTATACAGTTCGCAAGCAGAGACAGTTACCCCAGGGTTAAAAGCGGCCTGCGAATAAAGATAAGACTTTAGTACCGCCATCTTCGGAAGCACTGAACTTTATCTTCATGCGCAATACACATTCTAGGTGTGGCCCATGAGCAAAAGACTTACTTATTTACATTTCTTTTAATGTGATAAATTACTGTTCTTCTCAAACAATGGACACAACCGTATCACACCGCCTACAAGTGTAAGCACAGTACTACCTGTAGACGGAAATGCCGTTATCATGTTCAGCAAATGACACTGTCAAAATGCGTGACACAAATGCTACTACCTTCTGGCACGTAGTGCATTAACGAACTTCACGCAGCAAAGTCCTTCTTGAGAAGGTAATAGGTCTTCGTCTACTTAAGATATATCCCACATTACATGGAAACCGGGAGTTCATTACCACGGTCATAACAGCCTGCCACCTATCCCTACCCAAAGCCAGATAAACCCAGTCCACACTCTCCCAACTTCTTTAGCGTCCATTTTAATATTATACCCCATATAAGCCTAGACGTCAGAATAAATTGCACAAAATACTTGGTTTTAAACGAAATTAGAAGTTTATAATGCGCTAAATTTCAAGTAAGGAAAGGAAAAAGTCATCGTTCTGTCACGGACAGCTCTAGAAACTACAGAAAAGGCTGCAAGTTTGGGCCTACTAACTGTACGAAACATATCCAGGGACTGTGAAAAATGGGGGGTGGGGGTATCAAGAAACGAAAGATTCAACGTTAAGAAGGAACACAGACGTACTTCGAAAAAAGACAGAACTGGGCCACTCTGATAAAAGTCTTATACGCAGAATCTTCTGAAGATTATTTTGAAATGAGACAAGAAATACCAACCTCGCGCAAACGCCTTGTCCACACATTCATAACCTCGGCACCAGGTGCACGGCCGTGGCCAACTTTATGCTGCGGTCGCTAAATACCCATATGACGGGACCGGGTATTCCTCTTCCCTTCAAGCTTCCGACCAAACATTTCTGTACATTTCTAATTCCTCCCACGCGTGCTACATGCCGCGCCCACCTGGCCCAACTTGAGTGTATTATTCTGCCACAGATATTTCTTTTCGCCACATCGAGCACGACAGCTTTATCGCACAGGAAGCCTGGATCCACCGGGACATCCCGTGACAGCGATAAAAGAACGCACTATATATGCTGAACGTTATAAATTATGAAATTCTTCATTACACATTTTCTCCATCCTTCTATTACTTTCTCTTTTTTTTGTGTGTGTGGCGCAACACCCCAAATCGGGCCTAGGCCGCTTCATTCTTGAGGTTACTAGATCACACACAATTAGACACACACACGTCCGGTAAGACTCCTCTGAACGAGCGATCAGCTCGTCGCAGAGGCCGCTACCTACACAACACATACCAAACATAACAGATGAACATCCATGCCCTTAGCGGGATTTGAACCCGCAATCCCAGCAATCCAGCAGCCGCAGACCTACGCATTTGACCGCACGGCCACCGAGATCGACTTTCTTACGTTCAACTATTCTCCTTGGCACCCTATTCTCCAACGCCCCATGCGTGCCCTTCACTTAATATGACAAAAGGTTTACACACACACACACACACACACACAGACAGACAGAACGTACTGAAGGAATACAATACAGTTAAAGGACTGGTTTCCAGTTCGACAACAATTTCAAACTTTTTTTTTTCCTATTTTAAAACAAATCCAACATCAAATTACTCCCTAAGTATACAGACATATCACACGTCTTTGTTGCTACAGTCACTACGGTCTCCATACTCAATGGCACCGCCATTAAAACACCAACACCAGCATTCCATCACACTTGCCATTATCTCCTGCTCCCGTGTTAATGTAAGCTCGGAAACACCGACACAGTGAATGCAGTGTGGCTTAGTGAAGCGGTAAGAAGACGAACGTTTTAATCCCATTTTGCTGGTGGCACAAACCGCTCGTTTCCTGTTCACACTAGACAGAATACTACGAGGTATAAGCAAGCGTGCCGCCCTAGGACCGTCACTAATTTGTTACTGCTTTATGTACGATGGCAATGTTAACTCCTCTAACATGATTATGTTCATGCTTCGTGGACGAAAGATCTACTCTGCGGGTCGTGTAAAATGTGTTAGCATTATCGAAGCAAGAATTGTGCGTCGAGGAACGGTAATACGCATTCACGACGTAGCCTTTCAAACTGTCACAGAACTAGTGTCGCTGATCGACAAACTTAGTGCTCTGAAAATACAGAACACACCATTCTGAATAGTGTCTGAAATTCCTATTTGCATACATTTATAACTTTTTAAATCTAATATCGATCAACAAATGCACAAGAAAAGTGACACGTATAAAATGTATTTGAGAACCCCTACATATGTTTCAGCAGGCAAGTTGCCATCGTCAGGGTGTTTTTAGCAGAGAACTACAAGAACGTTTTACATTCAATTATACAGTAAATGGTTAACATTAAAAATTACAGAGCATACATATGTCATAGTCATAATTCACAAATGTATAAATGTATAATATTTAAAGTTAAAAGTGGTAAAACACTGTGTACAATATTTATTTACAACCACTGCTTGCACAACAGGTTGAGTGTTTTACCACTTTTAACTTTAAATATTGTACATTTATACATCTGTGAATTATGACTTTGACATATGTATGCTCTGTAATCTTTAATGTGTAACCATTTACTGTATAACTGAATGTAAAACGTTCTTGTAACTCTCTGCTAAAAACACCCTGAAGATGGCAACTTGCTTGCTGAAACATATGTAGGGGTTCTCAAATCCATTTTATACGTGTCACTTTTCTTGTGCATTTGTTGGTCTGTATTAGATTTACGATACAATGCACGGTATATACAATACAAAATTTAAAAAGTTATAACTTTTGTTCGACTCGCCATCAGCACACAGGCCTAGCTGTATCCAACATTCATGCCGCAGAATAAACTATCGTGGCACACCCAGGTATGGTAGCAGCCATTTCCAAAGCAATAAAATCAATCATTACGAAGTCAAAATCCTTCCTTGAACCCCATCCGTAGAGATACCATACCAGGATACTTTGGTTCCAGTCTCTTCGTCTTCTCCAAAACCTACGCACGAGATTTTTCAATATCCGTCTCCAGCAAACCTAAAACCCATTCTATACAAACATAACAAGATAACACACAGCCCTATGACGTCACCCGGACGAAATTATGTTGAGTCCGAGGACAGACAAATTATCGCCAGCACAAGTACCAATGCCACTGGGTCATAACTATAAATTCTCAAACAAATGATGTGCTTTTCATGCAAAACGAATGAAACCACTGTCACTTTCCCCCTTTACTCATTACACAGTCTTTGCACGGAGTATCGTACGTACGAAAAGACGTGAAAAGCAGCAACGCCGTACAGCGTGACGAAAAAAAGTAGCAGTACGGAAAGGGCGGGAAGAACAAAATACAAAAAGAAAATAGTACCACAGGGACCTGGCCGTGCCATGGCTTAGGCGGTTAGTCGCCACGAAGGCCCGGGTTCGGTCCCAGGTCAAGTCCATGTGAGATTTGTGGTGGACAAAGTGGCACTGGGACAGGTTTTTCTCCGAGTTGTCGGTTTTCCCCTGTCGATTTCATTCCACTGGTGCTCCATTATTGTAAAAATTGGTAAAAAAAACTGCTCATCCTCATCATCTTCATTGGGGTTGCACAAAAAGCCTTAAGGCTGTGGTGCGAGGGCCCTTCATCACAAATGAAAAAAAAAACCACAGGGACCTGAAAATAACAGCGAGAACAATGCGGTTATTAACAGCGATTTAAGTATGATTTTAACAGAAAAGACAACTGACAGCGTTAATAAAGCTAAATGGAGGTGAGTAGTCAGCTTCATGCCCTGGTCCCTTCACCCCTAGGAAAAGAACCCGCGGTACGCATTGTACAGGAGACTGGGCGGGCTCCAGAACAGGTTTGGACGTTGCAAAGAAACTGTCTCTTGTCCGTGCAGCGATCTCAGTCTCATTCTGCACAAACAATGCAACGCTTCAGCAGCACTTGTTATACAGGGTATACACAAAAGAATGGTGCGGTATCAATTGTATTCACCTTTGAAACCGCACCATTCTTTTGTGTATGCCCTGTATATACTGTACTTTCTTCTCTGGACGACGAGGCATCTTTGTCAGAGGAAACGGGGTGGACTCACTAAACATACCTACCTGCAATAACATTAGCATCTCGCAGTGGAAATTACGATACCTCCTCTAAATTAATCCACTTCGCTTTATTTTCATCACTGATTCGATGATACAAAAAGTATTTTAAGATGACTAGCGTCATGGGCTTCGTACATCATTTGACGTTAAAATTAATAAAAGTTATAATAAACAAACAGTAAATAAAACACTGTGTTTCGGGGACAGGATCGGGCCCTGAAACGTAGTGTTTTAATAGGATACTACTCATTTATTATTACATTTATTAATCATAAACCATCAGACAATGGACAAAGCCCATGACGTTAATAATCTTAAATTTTATATACCATTTTTAAATGATCCATAACCGTGCATGAATAATTAGATATGGTGACTAAAACCAGCAAATGAACACAAGTTTATGAAAATATATTATAAACGTAGTAATGCCTCCTACAATTGTTACATACCAGAATTTAACTTTTATCTGTATTTTAAATTGTAATACGTATTTTAAACCATGTAATTTTAATATTTAATATTTTACATGTGCATTTGTTCACATAACGTTTGTAACATCTCAATGTATTTATTCTTCGTAACGCACCTCCCTGAGGACGGCCACATGAGTGGCCGAAACATGTAGGAGGTATTACTACGTTTATAGTATATTTTCATAAACTTGTGCGCATTTGTTGGTTTTAGTTACCATATATTGATATACCATCATCAGAATCTTTAGAAATGTGCTACAAAAAAACTTGTATAAGGAAAGTCAAAATATTAGTAACAAAACAATGACGGGCTACGAAGGCATTTTTGAACACTCTGCGGTGTATGCAAGTTCAATTTTAATAATCTAGTGACTGTATCAAGTTGGATGACTTATAGGACATTCAGACGCAGCGTGTTAGCAAAAGGCAAAGAGATGTGAGACGAGATGTATCATGTTACTGAGTTCCTCATCTATGGCAGAACTCTCACAGGGTTCAGCTACGATGCTTTTCAGTTTATATCTTAAGCCGCATGTGATGGAACTGACGTATGAGCAAAGTTTACAGCTTCGTTTTAGGATGCCAAGTATGAGTGACAAACGACGCTGTGGAATTTCAATACACAGTAGAAGGAAGCATGGCGGAAGATTAGGTTTTGGGGAAAAAAAAGTTATTCACAATCTTCCTTCCTCCTAAGATTATTCTCAAATGCTGCCACTTTGTCCACCACAAATCCCACAAGCAGTGGCCTGGAATCGGAAGCACGTGTTCGATCCCAGTTCAGCCCATGGGGTCATCATCTAAGTAATTATTAAAATATTCGATATCTACAGTTCATAAAGCGCACTGCATTATGATTGGGGCAGTAACGACCATAAAACAACTGTTTATTCTGTAAAATAAACAAATAAACATGTCCAGATAAAATGTTACGTCACCGCCCGGTTAAACAGGCGATGCATATAGTAACAAATTTCCGCCGGGGTTTAAAAGTGACGTGAAGACTTACTGAAGAGAAACGATGACATAAAAAATACATTAACTTAGAAAATAAATGACTATCCTTCAAAACACTAAATTACGTGTTCGCACACTTTTTCGCTGGCGTACCACTAAATGAAATTTAACAATTTCAAAATGCCACCAATATTTTTTTATTTAAATAAAAAATGTGAATTTGGAAAGTCTGGCTGACAGCTGGGATGAGTTACATGTTGCCAGCAACGTTTTACGCAGTTTTGAAACCATGTCCTAAATGTTTTCTTGACTAATGGACTGCGCCTATTCAAGGCCAATAGTACTGATCATATTTTACAAAGATATCAATGTACTTCACATTTCTGTCACCTCCTTTCTGTTGGGTAGGGGGGGGGGACGTAGTCAAAAATATGTATAGACCTTAAAATAAACATTTTCAAATGTTATATTACCATATAAATTGGGTGCCGAAAGCATATCAAGTATCAAAAAGTGCAAAATTCGGTGGTTACACAACTGTGACACTAAACAGACCCTCCACTGTGCAACACACAAGAACAACATGGCTGCCCAACTAACCTGACGTGCTGAGCCCCGGACTGGAGGTGAACTTGGCTACGTCTACAATCTTGACGGCGAACTGCTGCGACGTCTGCCGGTGAATACATCGTCTCACGACGCTGAACGGCCCCCTGCAGCAAACAAACATGACGACGCTGTTCACAACGTAACACTGTACACGTGAATCATAAACAGCGCACATACGAACTCTGATCAGACCGTACGTGCCATTAAGGAAACCCGTTTGAAATGTTAACGCTGAATGTCTAACATTATTAACAAAAAGAAAGACATACAAATATTACTAAACTGCGCTCTCTGACAGAAGGATTAACGACACTGCGTAATGAAGAGCTTCATAACACACAGCATTAGCAAGCCATGAGCCAGGATTTTTTTTTCAATGGCTCGACAGCCCCTTGGGGGCCTAGGCCGCCTCATTTTTCGAGACATCACGATCACACACTTTAGACACACCATACTCGGTAGGACTCCTCTGTACGGGGACCAGCCCGACGCAGAGACCTCTACCTGACAACACACAACACTCACAAGAGACAGACATCTATGCCCCCGGCGGGATTCGAACCCACAATCCAAGGAAGCAAGCGGCCGTAGACTCACGCCTTAGACCGCGCATGAGCCAGGAATACCATAACAAAATGTGCTGGCAGCTCTATGAAAATGTCCAGGCGTTCGTCCAAGCGAAAAGAGTGCAATATGGCAATACATCAATACGAATTCTGAAAACAAGAGAAATCCCACACCAAATATTTTACCAAAATAACAAAATAGATTAAAATTAATTAAAGTCTGACAGTTGTAACAAAAAATGTGCCAATTTAGACAAAAAAAAACAATGCATTGCCGTGATCTTGACGGTAAACAGGTAGCTACTATTCGAAACACATCGTTCCCTAGTCATAACAGTGAACAATAAATTTGTGTGTAACTTTCTACTTCATGCAATTCAATTTCCACAACATATTTCGGTCACTTTACAGTACCAACATACCTACTGTATATGTACCGCTACACCTTTCGCTACCGTCGTACCGGCGTACCAGCACAGTTACTACCTCGTAACTGTGACATTACTTTACTTTCATATTAAAATCCTACATATTTTAAAGGTAAATAAACCTTACAAAATAAAAATTAATTAAAATTAAAAAACTTCTAAATCTTAAAGGAGCACTGCGCTACGTTGAAGTTATCACTAAAAATTTAAGTCTGAAGACTGGTATTTGTAAACTATACAGCACTTCAGAATCAATCCACAGACACTGGCATACAGGTCCTGTTATGTTCCTTTGAGGGTCCAGCATCACGCATCATACAGTTGGTAATGTCCACAGTGCGCACTTTCATACGCATGTATTCCTCGTTTCATTTAAGACATGTTTATAGGCTCCTCTTGACACAGCGCACAGCACAACGGCTAATGCAGGCCTGCTGAAACGTAAAAATATCTGATCGAAACGTTACGACAACTGTCAACAATGTCACTGTATTGTGTTGTTTGTTATGTGTGACAGCAATACATACTCATATACATTCATCCCAAATCGATAGTCATTTCTCTTTATTTTCATTTAACATTACAATTACATTCCCTATTCCCACTTCCTAGCCAATACTTTCCGCCATTCTGTATCCAGCAACCGCTCGTTGAAACGCATATTTGCTGCCCCCCCTTCCCTCCGTATCTCTACCACAAATACGACTCGTTTAATTATGTTTATGGAAACAATCGATGTTCATTCCAAAAATCAAACGAACCCCATAAATTAACCGCGCAGGCGAAATGGCCTGTTCTTAACGATAAATCAGCTCGTGTTTGTGTGTTTGTGCCTACGCAGTTATCACTGTCCTAAAGAGTAATTTAGACGTAGACTGTACAGCACAAACTACAACTTTTTCATTATATGACGCTCCGTAGACTGAGCATTAAGCGCTGAACTAATCTAGGCCTGCTCGCTTTTACATACATGCTCGCAGCATAATTTGACACCCCACCGTACTTATCTCATTTGCATTAACTCAAGACTGTATACACGCGTGCGTGTGTAAAGTTAGCTTAGTTAGGCACATGCTGTATTTCAACGACCTGCTAGCAGATCTGCATGCTGTAATATCTTTCACTTTAAGTCTTGCTATATACATTCTTACATACTTAGCTGTTGCGTAAAAGGCCTGTATATAAATGACAATTTAAAAATCACTCGAGCGTATCGGAATGCCGAAAAGATCGGCCTAACGTTGGCTATAGGGGCCGTGCCATGGCTCAGGCGGTTACACGCCGCCCTCCCACCGCGGAAGCCCGGGTTCGATCCCGTAGCCTATCCCAGTGGCCGCGCGGTCTAAGGCGTGGGTCTGCGGCCGTTCGCTTGCTGGGATTGTGGGTTCGAATCCCGCCGGGGGCATGGATGTGTTGTTTGTTGTATAAGGACAGTAATATGGAACATAAGTGACATGAAGGACGGAAGGATTTAAAAGTACAAAAATGGATCAAAGGAAAAAAAAATCCCGGGTCAGTCCATGTGGGATTTGTGGTGGACAAAGTGGCAATGGGATAGGTTTTCCCCCCGAGTACTTCGGTTTTCTCCAGTCAGTTTCATTTCACCAGTGCTCCATTACACGGAAAAAACTAATCATCTTCATCACAGGTTTGCACAATAAGCCTTAAGGCTGCGGTGCGTCCGTAGCATCTGCTGCGGGGCCCTTCACCACAAAAAAACATATTTCGCTATAGACGTGCTGACAAAATTATGGGTACGAAATTACACAGCGAGAACGAGAGATAAAACATTTAATTACATGCTTCTGTTACGTCCGGCACACGCAACAAATCGGATATTATGACAATTTGTTTAACTCCGATGATTTGAGGTAAATTTGGTTCTACATTGGTGCCAACATCACACAAGCTTAATGTTTCTACAGGAAAGCAAATGGGAACTTCAGTAAGATAAACCAAAACGTCTCTCTTTAGACTTTAGCTCACAAAACGACATTTTATGCAAAGTAGCGTAAAGTAATCATACACTCGGTTCCCTTTACTTACCACAGAGTGTTTCATGGACGCCAAATATCGTATTAACCGTTTCAAGCACAGTGGCAATTACACGTGACATTACTTGAACACATTATGTGCAATTTGCCGAAATAATGTATTTATGCTTTCAAAATTCCCTACAGAGTAATAATAGAGTGGTCTCTGTAATGGAGACACAAAGTGTTTTCTGGACTGCGTGACCCTTGAAGATGGGATTGTCAGATTGTCCCGAAACGTCGGTAAGAAACTGCTATTCTACGCTGCGTAAAATCCCACAACAAAGTAGAAAATAAGTTTTTAAATATTATTTACACGTAGATGGCGGGATCTTGTGAATGCGGTAATGAACCTTCGGGTTCCATAAAACGCGGGGAATTTCTTGACTAGCTGACGACCGGTTAGCTTCTCAAGGACTCTGCTCCATGTAGTTAGTTCAGTTAATTTACAAGTAGATGAGCTTCAGGCTTGAAAATGTTAAAGAAAACTAAAATACATTGTATATAAGTAAATCAAGTCACGGCGCATCTTATGTTATAACAACAGACACAGAAAGAAAACGTGAAATTTTCTTTGCTGTTACAAACTGGTTTCAGCAGATTTTTGTTCGTAATTCCCTTCCCTGAATGACAGTTTCTTATCACGCCTTGACACACGACAAAACATGGTGATCACTGCGACTACAGATTCAATCCACAGTCAAGGAGGCAGCAACAAAATCTTAAAACCGTTTAAATGCTGAAGGAAGTTTTAAGTAATAACATTTTCCTTCCAGGGTCGCGCCCCTGACTTCCTCTCTCAGCACACGGTATCGTTCTGAACTAACTCCAAAGCGCACAGCCCCTCTAGAGAAACTAGCATTTGCTCAGATACTCCATACCATTTATGCAACCCGGAGGTTCATCACCGTGAGCCAGATGAATCCAGTCCTATTTCTTCAAGGGTGGCGCAGAGCCGACTGACACATTTAAGAACGCACGTTTGCCCTACGATAGGAGACAGGGGGCAGAGTCTGAACACGAAGACAGATGACGTCATGCCCTTTCAAAACCTGTTCAGTGACGATGGCTCGGTGGAGCATGCAGCGTGTCAATGAGCGACGAAGAGCATTTTCATGTATCGAGTATCCCATGGCCCGTACCGTCGCCGGACCTCACGGAATCCGGTTTCTTTCTATGGGGATGCTTGAAAGAATGTGTATATAGGAATCGCCTACACACAGCACAGGAACTGAAGCGTGCTATTCTGGATGAAATTGCGACCATAAATCAAGAGATGTTGCGCCAAGTTTTTTGACAATTTTGTAAATTGTTTCAGACAATGTGTTTCAAACGAAGGAGGCCACCTTCAAGATGTTATCTATCAAAAGTAATAAAAATAATAAATTGCTTGCTTACTACATAACACTGGTGCCTTTCATTTCATCTCCTTCTTGTTGTGTTAAATATTATCGTGTGTCAAAAATTTCCAGTCGGCTCTGCACCACCCTGTATTATGCTACCTTCTACGTCTATCTTCCAAGATATCTCTCTCCTTCAGGTTTTCTCAACCTAAATAGGAGGGTAGGTGGACCCCAATCGGTCTGTACGTTTTGGAGTCGAGAAAAATCAGTTACTCCTGCAGGCATTAGAACCCCGAATGGACCAGCTCGTACCCTAACAATTGTACTATATCACTTTAATATTATTCTCACGTCTACGCCTAGGTTTCCTAAGTGGCCCCTCCCCTCGTGTTTTCGGAAAAATATTCTGTAGGCATTTTTCGTATCTCCCGTGCATGCTAACCTGAGATACTCTTATGGCAAACACAGTTTCATTCACATCTATATGTTAGCTGGGAGAAATCGGTAGTAGTTATTCCAGAGCTAACAGTCAACTCAGTACGTTGGGTTGCTGGACTCAGTCCAAGACCGCCCTGAGACTGGGTTCTGGTAAGCTGGTGCAGCAAAGCGTTTGGCAGACAAGACGGACAGTCTAACCACAAAACTGTAGACGGAATCTCTCTTTGCTTGGGGTACGTTGACAGCAGAATGACAGTGTGTGCAATACACATATAGGATAAGATAAATTAAATTTTATGACACTAAACGTGTACACAAATTCTGATTGTGCAGATGTACTTCAATGAGCGGTACGAATTCGACTGTTAGATATACAAATTTACTGCCAATGAAAGGGTCGACTGTTAATATAAGCGCCTATGAACAGCAGGCAAGGACCGAAAATTCTGTGAGATGCTGTACATAGGAGTATCAAAACAAACACAATGATTAAAGGACTTGAAATAACTGAAATATTCCACTTTAAATCTAGAGTATTCTTTTTGGATGATCCTGTTTTATAAAAGGTACAACAGTTGAGTTGAATACCCAAAGGTGACGATTGAACTGCAACGTAATGCACGTAACCAATGTGTAAAAACTGAGATCTTACGTACCTCACAGTAAACACTTAAAGACTCTCCATTACAAACACTAAACAGCTACTGCTATTCTCGGAAATACTAGGTGTTTATTCCGTGAATTATATGAAATGTATAAATAAACTTGTGTGTGGGAAATTCAGAAACTTTACACCTTACAGCAGGTGACACATACGTAAAATCACAGCCGCGCTTTCAAAGATTAATTAACACACGGATCAGTTCCTGTTCCACAACTCTCGAGTCCCTCTATACAAAGCTTCTATCAGCAATTATGTAATGCATGAGATATGAGGTTTGCACGATGATAAAAATTTAAATTATGACCTTCTGAGTTGTGATATAGTACAGTCTGGTAAGTGGGTACCTGTTTTGGAGAAACGTGCCTGCTTCAAAATTCAAGGTACAATATAACAACACGGTGACACAAATCAAAAGGTCACAATCTCAAGTATTTACGGACTCATTTCTGTTCAAGCGCACTGCGTTTCCCGACATAACCTCAAAAGTTCGTCACAATCACCACGTTTGTAATTGATAACATTAAAAAAAGTTTCAAGCAGAATTCGTAGGTGTGTTTATGACGTGTCTCAAGATGAACTTCCACACACCTAGCGCCTGTTATTAATTAATTATGGTCATCCACAGAAAATTTTCGTTCACGATATTATGTCGTCGTAGCAACTGAGCTTCTCTTGATCCGCTCACCCATGTTCAAAGTTCTGTTTTGTTTTTAAATGGAACTGTCGTCCTTGAAGATGGTGGCTGGCAACAACTCTTCTTGTCGGAACACTCAGCAACATGAAAATTGTTGAGGTCGCAACAGAAAACACGATCACTGCAAATCTTGTTAACTAACACAGGCAGCAAAATGAATTTTGATAAGAAATTATACAACGGGACCGGGATAGCGTAGTCGGTATAGCGACGCGCTAAGAGCTGGACGGTTCGGGGATCGAATCCCGATGGTGGCGAGATTTTCACCACCCGTCCAGACCGGCCCTGAGGCCTACCCAGCCTCCTGTACAATGGGTACCGGGTCATTCCCGGGGATAAAGCGACCGGGGCGGGGCGTTGACCACCCACCCCCATCTAGCGCCGAGGTTAAAGAGCACAGCTATACCTCTACTCCCCCTCTGGGCCTTCATGGCCTGTTCTAGGGAGAACTTTACCTTTATTACGCAAAGTGCCTTGTTTTAATATTTCCGTACGTATAGACAGGTCGAAGACTTATAAATGTTTTTTACACAATTCAGACATCTAGCTGTGCAACACTGCCCTTTGGTATAACCTCCCTAAATCCTAAAGCTGTCAGACGTAGTATCAAAACTTCCAGGCCATGTGTAACTTTCCAGACCTTCAAGAACTCATGCATAAAGGACAAGTAGGACCCATGCCTACAATTAACACGACATGAAATTTGGCATACGTGCATTCACCACTTCATCACATATCACCAAAAAAAACGGAAAGTAAATACTGGTTCCGTCGCCATGGTCTGATTTTACATTCTACACACATATATCCTTCAATCAACAATGCATTCTTTCAGAGACATATAAAGACAATAATTATAGTATTGTTACCACCTCAGAAGTTCATCTTTGTATCCTGTAAAAACAGGTGATTTATAAGTATAAACATCACGCGACTTGCATTACAGGATCTCGATAAAATTAACCAACTTGTTCCAAAAAAGTTACGCGTTAGTGACACATTTGTATACACTAGCATCGGCAAACACTTGCACTGATATGCTACATCCTGATCCTCATGATCGTATTAAACCAGGCTCAAAATTAAACCAAAATATTTCTCACTGTGTATCTAACCTTATAACGACACAAAGTTTGAAACATGATGGCGAAAGTACTCCGCAATTTGGAAGTGGCAGGCACTGTAGTTCTACGCAAACTGAGTTTGGTTTAATGAATTAGTTAGCGCTGCCAAGCATGTCATGTGCCAGCTAGAGACTCGAGTCTGATTCAAGACAAGTGAGTGTTGTTAATGCACATGGGAAACGTCAGTCAACCACCAGAGAAGGCTGGCCTCCAGGATGTAGGAAGATCGTATTCTGACGGATAACAATCACAGTTTCACGGCACGTTCACTCTTCAGTTTAACGGGCGTCTTGCACAGTAGCAATGTCCTCACCACGATTAACCTAATGCAAACATTAATGACAAATTCATTTAGATAATGCACGTTTCAGTTACGTATGGGCAAGCACAGCCGATCCCAGTGGCCGCGCGGTTATGGCGTGGGTCTGCGGCCGCTCGCTTGCTGGTATTGCGGGTTCTATTCTTGCTGGGGGCATGGATGTCTGTCTCTTGTGAGTGTTGTGTGTTGTCAGGTAGAGGTCTCTGCGACGGGCCGATCCTTCGTCCAGAGGAGTCCTACCGAGTGTGGTGTGTCTGTGTGTGATCTCGAAACCTCAACAATGAGGCGGCCTAGGCCCGAATAGGGCTGATGAGCCACATAAAAAAAAAATGGGCACGCACATTTCATCCCACGGTGGGTTTTCCAACTCTACAACACCTACAAAGTCCCTCGGAACTTACCAAGAAAATGCCATCTCACGGTTACCACTAAACCCTTCTTCTTCAGTTTTTAACATGTTTCAACCAGCCAATATACATACAAGCAGAATTTCCCGTTCTTCCCCAGTGAATTTATATTTTTCCTTGTCAGTATTACAATATATAGGAGCTAAACTTTAAATAAGAAATAATACTCAGATTAAGGGATTACAATCAACTAATGTAGTTAAAATACCGTTGCGAGTGAGGGTTGAACTCACGTCCAGAGCCTGTAGAGCACTGCTGGCACATCCGTGGCTACCCAAAATGTTGATAACAGCACGAGGTAAATTTCATATCTGTGGTTGTTCTCTAGTACATCTTTGGCAGGAAATACAGACATAGGAATGAAATAGTAAAACCAACAAGGTAAACTTTTGATGTTCTGCATCCCATTGTACATTGGTAACATCCCTTGTGTAATCGTAATACTGAACAAATCAAAAATGTTTAAAAGTCGGCGCAACAGTATTAATTAGTAATAGATATGTATAGGTTAGCTACATGTTTCGGCTCTTCAGTGAGCCATGTACTTATGAATACTATGAAATGTGCAGCATCATTACTTATTAAACTTGGAATCTCATGTTCATCACAAAATTCATTCTATAGAGTAACATGACTTAAATTACTTCAAACAGTTTCCTTGTGCCAGTTACAAACTATCATTAAATTATGTTCTAATAACGTGTTGTGAACGTATGTATTCATATTAAAACACATGCTTCAGAACTTACAACGGGATGTCACAATGGATAAGTGCACTAAAGTGCACATTCCTGATAAAACTGGAATCTTCTGACATGTATTTACTGAGTAGAAACTTACCGCATTTTCATTCACTGCTGACGACGCATTTCCGCTAAATAATCACGTAATTAAACCACACCCCGGTAATCAAGAGGCAGGTTACAGAATATTCAATTATCAATTAAGCTAAGCCCGTACATCCACGTACATGCTTTTCGAATCCCGTCAGAGGTGTTTCAGGTAGTAAGGAACCTGCTCACTTTATAAGCGGAAAAGGTGACACTAATGGTTCTTTCGTGTGTATTTTTACACGAATTTCGGAGAAAAAATGTAACATCAAAAGAAACATACAGCCCACCAGGAACATTTGACTATTAAGATAATGATGAGTGTAAAGCACTGGTGGAATGATCCTGATAGGAGAAAACCGAAATACTAGTAGAAAAGCCTGGTCCAGTGCAACTCTTTGCGTCAAAAATATCACATGGACTGGCCGATAAAGAACCCGGGTCTGTAAGGTAAAACGCCGACGATGAATAGCCAGAGCCATGGCACGGCCTTAAAGACTGATGTCCATACAAATAACATTTTAAGATTCAGTTCGTACCATAGAGAAAACATACTGCGTCTCCATTAGAAAGACCGACCGGTTAATGCTGTTAGAGAAGTGATCGGTGTTTATTGTGAGTGAATAGTAAATAGATTGTGGGTAAAAAATCGATGTCTTGTAGTGTTAAAGAAGATGTTACAAATAGGGTGATTCACGAAGAAAGATCGATATTTTTGGAAGTGACAGTATCGGTCATTGTGAGAAAAAAAGTTCATATGACCATGTGTCTAATTCTGAAAGGTTACCAAGATAGAGCTGCTTGAATCTACAGACCTAACTCCGTTAGATTTTTGTTTGGGGGGGTTGGATGAAGAGCAAAGTTTACAAAAGAAAGGTGGATACACGAGATTAATTGCTCGCTCGCATTTTGGATGCTGCTGCCCGCATAAATAAACGTGAAGATCAACTGAGACGAACAACACGCGATCTTCGCACACGAGTAGCAAAGTGCACTGAGGTCGACGGTGGGATTTTCGAACATTTATTGTGAACTGTAACAAATTTGTCATCTAAACATTAAATTACAATTAAAACAAAATTAACAGTAAATAATTTCTCTTTCTTTATTACCATTCACAGTGCTTTGGTATTTGTAGATTCCAACAGCTCTATCTCGGTAACCATTCAGAATTAGACACATGTTCATATTAACTTTTTTCTCACAATGACCGATACTATCACCCCCCAAAATACTGCCCTTTCTTCCTGAATCACTGTGCACAAGTAACTACTACGCTTTAGGGATTAAGCACGACATAAAGGCGTGTACAGGGAACGAAGGCAATGCTCTTCGCGCTGGATGGAGGTGAACGGTCAGCTTCACGCTCCATAAGCTCTAGTCCCGAGTGAAGTGCGTACGACGTACACACCACAGAAGAGGCTGGATTGGTTCCAGAGCCAGTCTGTAAAGAATGGGGAAGAGAAAAATCGTTGCCCCTGCTAGTGAAACAGCCCGCAGACAGTCACTTTCCCGGTATAATTGTCACGAGGAGACAGTGTGCGGGTTCTCCACAATGGTTATCGTGCAAGTCTCGAAAGGAAGGGAAGGAAACAGAACAAAGAGCCGACAATGGACACAAAGACCGCATGTATCTCGCTGTGTGTGTCACGAGGCGTTGCGATTTGGCGGTATCAGAGAGCAACGGAAAGGTAATTAACGGGGTAGCTTCAGCTCCGTCACATTCATATCGAGCTCCAGTTCCCATTACCCTGAGCATGCGCCCTAAGACGTGTCCCTATCCGGTTAATAATATCGTGTTAATATACTTTTAATACATCTGGGGACACGGAGAACGTAGAGATGCAATAAATCACTGCAATAAATGCATTAAACTCTAACTCATTACTACCAACTTTAAACTATACTACAGCAGCTCCTAAAAAAGCTTCAACAATCATTTTAGGTACAAGAGGCTCAGGATAAGGCGTAGTGGCGGCAGCTTGTGAAGACGGCGTGAAGAGAAGGAGGCGGTTTATTTAACGACGCTATCAAGTGCTAAGATTATATACAGTCGGTAGTATATGAATAAAATATGAGTATGGAGCATTGGTGGAATAATGTTCATAGGAGAAAAAACAAGTTCTCGAAGAAAAACGTACCCTAGTGCCCCTTCGTCTACTACGAATCCCACATGGAGTAGTCTGGGTTCGAAGCCAGGCCACTGAGATTACAGGCCTGCGACTCGGTAATAACGGCCGTGACTATGAATATCATTGCTTTATTGGACGTGACGCCGTGTAGTTTGGTGGTTAAAAAAATTCATGGTAATTTTGTACCGACGTTTCGGGACAACCTATCGGTCCCATCTTCAAGGGTCGGACTTCTTGACCCTTGAAGATGGGATCGATAGGTTGTCCCGAAACATCGGTTAAGAAGTACCACTCTACGCTGCGTAATATCCCAGAAGAGCGCAGATCTCACCTTGGTGCCTACATTCCAAATTACACGGCGTCAGATGCCAGGAGACAGAAATCTTCACGGTAATGTAACCGGACTACATAAAACCCGGGAGAATTTGACCAGCTAAGCTACTATCATGCAGAATCATGAGTGCATTCCAGTATGCACTTGGAGAGAATCCAACGCTTGATTGCAATACCACAGCTATGATACGGGGTAAACAGAAACTGTATTTTCCCCTCAAATAGAATCTGTAAAGCCGTTTTTTCAGCACAGGCACAATATTTATTACATAATACAAACAAAAGTAAAAATAGCTACATTCCGGCATGCACGATCTGTATGCATCGCGGTTCTCATTAAGTGTCAGTGAGTGCCGACGGCTGAAACCGGTTCGAAAGTGCGAAGAACAGGGTGCGCGGGCTTTTGTACCGCCAATGCTGCTAAATTAAGTAAAGGGATATAGTGTAGGTTGTGTAGCCACCGGTCACAACACACACACAAACTTGTAGGAAACTTAATTAACTTTTTCCATTTCACGCTAACCCATGCGAATGTAAACAATACTGTCAACACTAATTCATGGTTTAACTTTTCATCACCTGAAAACTAATCTCAGTTTCCAAACAGAGTAGCTTCGTTCAGCGACAATAAGTGATCGGCCCTACACACAGGAGAGGTACATGAGCCAGACAGAGTATAGCGATCAGGCGACGGGCGGGAAGACAGACGAATCTGGGTTCGATTTCTGGCAGGGACAAAAGATTTATCTCTTCTCCAGAGCGTCCAGACCAGGTCTGCGGTCGACTCACGCCGCTCGCGCATGTCACTGATGCGGCTCGTCAGGCAGTGAGCATGTTGCTACCGTACGTTTCACTTGATAAGTAAAGACATGCCTCTTGCCCAAGTTGCCTCATAAAGAGCGGCTCTGGAAGCTCTCACCTTACTGCACTTGCATGTATCTTACTGTCTTGAGGCCGGTTTATTCTCAATACCTCTATGCTCCTAAACCTTGTCTCGCTCCCCCCCCCCCCACTCTCACTGGTTCAACCCCACTGGCTGTCATCACGCTTACTGATTACCAGTCACCGCCCTCACTTTCCCCTTTATACACTGTGGTTCGGCTTGCCGGCTTTCTTTTCTTCTTGGACTTCTGACCCCTCAAGATGGGACTGATACGTTGTCCCGAAACGTCGGTAAACAATTACCACATAACGCCGCGTAATATCCCAGCACAGCGCAGATCTCATCAACATCGCGACGGGAGCCTGAAATCAAGGTTATAGTGTACAAGACTGCTGCCTCTATCTTCAAGATAGTCTCAGAATTCTACCATCCTAGAGACTTATATTCTTCATCAACTATGCTGTGAAAACCTGACTGCGAAACCAGAGGTCCGCAACCACACCGATATCTTCACTGAAGTACACTCTCCTTACTAGAGGTCTACTAGCACTCTTAAAATCCCCACAGCTTGGTATGAATGCAGTCACTACTGGCTAACTAGTGGCAACTATATATCCATTTTCCTGATAACGTTATGGATGCCACCTAAGCCGTGTGGATGCATACGGTACCAGGTTGTCCGCCACTAGACCCTAGACCAGCGGTCGCCAACCATTCGGACCTCACGGACCACTAAACTCACAATTTTGAATCCCGCGGACCACTAACATGAATTTTTTTTAAAAAGGTACACACATCTATAAAATAATGATCATAAAATTTGATTTGATGCAACGTAATAAGGTGAAAATTGTCAGCGATCCTGTGTCGGTGACACGAAGACGAATCAGAATATAATGAAACAGTATAATAAACATAAAAATTGCAAATAATGTCCAAATTTCTCCACGGACCACCAAAATTTTCTCGCGGACCACCGGTTGGCGACCGCTGCCCTAGACCATAAATTCAAGAAGCATGGTACCTGCACAGTCAGGCACTTGCTAAACTGTATCTGTATATGTAATACAATTTACACTAACACACCATCCCCCATCTTCCTCGGTTAATTTATGTTGTCTACGACCTGATTATTCACGTGATCTTCATCAGCCTAGATCCTAGAACTAGTTACTTGAACAGAATATCAGGCTCAGAACTGACATCCACACTACACTAAAAGCTTACGGCAGCTGTCGACAGGCAAACGCCCCCTGAACACCCACAGTTATAATAGTATACAGCAGCAGTGCTTACCGTAGACTGGAGGAGGCTGTCGATTACGCCATTTGTACTCTGCTTTCCTTGTTTATTGACAAGCTGTTACTCAAATTTAGCGTCTTCACACAAGCCGTCCTACTCAAGAAATCAAATTACAAAATCGTTTAACTAAGAAATGTTGCTGCACATGTCACACTTATCCTATTTATTGTTTATTTTTAAAAAAACGCTGTCGGTCGGCTAGTCGCCTGCCTCTCACCGCGAAGGCCCAGGTTCGATCCCGGGCCGGTCGACGTTACATCTGTGGCGGACAAAGTGGTGCTTGGACAGGATTTCCGCAGAGTATGCACGTTTTTTTCCTGTCAGCAACATCACGTCAATGCCCCATACTCACTGAATCCCCTATCACAGAGGCGATTTAATCTTAGAAACCGACAGCGTCGTTAGCTAACACACTTAAAAAATAAACTCAAATGATATGACCTACGCTTATAGCCTCGAATAATAAAATGATAATTGAATAATGAATTGGAAAGCGTGTGGAAATAACCAGCCGTGCCTTAATGTGAGACACTATTCCGGAATTTGCCTGTAGGGACTGAGGAAACCCACAAAATACTTCAGTCACGGTAACCGGTCTCCAGGTCAAGATTTGAACTTGTGACATCGTGCAAACGAAGCTGGAATGCTACCCACACCATGAAGACCGTCGGTGAGACAGCCATCAAGCCTTCCCAAAACTTTAAAAATGTGTAACATCTTGCACAAAATCAAATTAAATACAGCTGCACATAAATCTCTGTAAGTACGATTGTCGTCAAATAACACTGCAGTACATGTAAAATACCGCACCTGTATCAAAGAATGTGTAGGCGGAGTAGAGCCTTACACAAACACAACCCAAATGCCACGGAACGTACGAAGAATAATGGCTCCATTTTGTTGCATCCTGAATAACAAATACAGTGTGTAATTTTGAGAAAGGGGATACATTTTGCCTCTCGTTTTCATGTCTATTCACAACGAGGCACGAAACTGAATTTTGTTCTTTACACAGTATCCATTCCAAGTTCAACAAAGTCGTCTGGCTTTAGAGTAGCACCACATTAATTTCCCGTGCAATTTTTGAAGTTTTCTCTTTGAACAATAACTCTTTTTTATGAAAGATGCTTATGTAACGAACCTCACAAATATTTAAATAAAAAGCACACTCAAAGCAATCAACAAATGCGAATAAAACACGACATTAAATGTTTAGCCACGAGCAAACTTATCTTACGCTTTGCCTCTCTTATTCCTCCTTAAATGAAATAATTACAAATAACGGATTTCTATGACTGCACCGTCCTTAGCAAGCCTTTTAATTAAGGCGATGTACAGGCCTGTGCCTTGTGGTTCCGGTAACACTCGTACGTTACCCTTTGACAAGTGCCCACTTAGTTTCGTTACGTTTTGTGTGGGGGCTGCACAACTACACTCTTTACCAAACATTATAAGGTAAAGGTAAAGCAATCCCATTAGGGTTCCAGGAGAATGAGGCTCCCAGATTTCTAGACAATCGGCACATGAAGGTGGTACGGTTGTCAGCCCTACGCACCGGCCGCCTTTACCCCCCAGGAAATATTCCTGGTACTCACTTCTGTTAGAGGCTGAGTCGACCCCAGGGCCATAGTGCGACCGAAACAATTATGTCAAGGAAAAATTCCAATTACACCATCGGAATCGAACCCGCGACGTTCCGGTTTGTAGCGTAGTGCCTCAACCAACTGCGCCACCGCGTGCCCCTTACCAAACATTATAAGCATTACTAAATAAAACATAAAGAGACGGATGTATGCGCATAAAATTTTGGTTGCAAATCCAAATGGTACGAGGCTTATTGGAGGGCGTAAATGTGGACTGGAAAATGTATCACGAAAGATAAGAGGGTGGAAGAATGTAGATTTAAATCAGCTGGCTCAGGATAGGCAGGCGTACATGCCAGTATGAACACGGTAATGAGCCTTCGGCTTGCCAAAACGCGGGAAAATTTCTTCAGTCCTTCACAATTCACCATACCGATAATCTGAATTCAATGTCATAACCCCCAGGTATCACTGTCAGTTCACTGGCTGCAGGCAGAGAGCTATGACTAAACATTCTATGCACCACGCTCTCCTTTATCAATGTACACATGACCGCACATTACTTCCGATAAAAACTGGCAGTCTAATGCTCGCGCACAACGCCAGTGCGAGATGCTACTTCTTGCCAAGATGACAATTTCCATTTTCCTTGTTGTAGCCCAGCGTAAGTTTAAAATATACGACATATGTTACATCACCTGTAATAGTAATCGGCTATTTCAGGGTGGCGATACACCAATATTCCATTTCAGGACTACATACTGTAAAGTTCGTGAAGACCTTCCCGGAGTTCCAAGGGCGCAGTCAGTAGCCTACGTGTAGGCTGTCTTAATACTTTAATTCTATGGCATACTGTAACACTCTGCTCTGCCGTTTTACGCATAAAGCGCATCTAAATATTTGAGAATACACTATTTACCTCTCAGTAAACCCTGCGTCTCCAATACGAAGACCAATCGGCTTATTTTGGGAATCGTATAAAACATACATACACTGCGAGGTGAAATGCAGAGTTAGTGATAGTCAGAGCCGGTGATACATACAGTTAGCTCTGTGCTATACATGGTCACGCGTAGCACACTGCACGCCGCATACCTACAGCGCGTGTACGCACAGTCTCTTCCAACAACGATGACCCTTTTATTTATAAGAAATGAAACAATTTTGGAAAAGTGTACAGGTGCATTCAAGTACAGTTCAGTATTTGACAATCATCATATCGAAAACGACATGTCTTGTAAAGGTAATTCACATAACACGCAAGGTTTGTTTTACGACAGCCAATAATTTCTGCCTGGCATTTATGGCATCCAGTTCTTCACGTAGTGTGTTCGTTCGAATTGCCCAATATGTGCTGCAGTACAATGTATTCGTGTCTCTAATCAAACGGTAAGCTATCCCTGTGTACATAATAAACGGGTATGAGGAAGTGGCGGAAGCATTAACCTCGACACCAAGACAGAGGTCAGCTTCACAGTCCGCCCGCTTTGCTGCCGAGGAAACATCCCTCGGTTCCCATTGAATAGGTGGCGTTTAGTAAGTAATGACAACTTGAGGAGGTTGGCAGAGAGCGAAATGACAGAGTATTATGTTCAAAGAAATGGATGGCGGAAAGAATGAGGGGATGGTTTATACGTTTGAGAGTCAACGCTTCGTGGAACAGTGCTCGAGAATACATCAAACGACTACTGGGTATACACCGTAACAAGCAAGAACGCGTGTGGGTATACTCGTACTTCCTTTCACGCATTACCGTCAGGTCCCTGCTCAAAGGCGTGTCACACCAGACAGCGAGAGGAGGAGAAATGTGCGGGTAGCGTTTTCGTACTCACTCCATGGAGCAATATCTTCGTCAACTAGTCAAGGAACTCTCCACATTTACGAAGCCCGCCACTTCCCTCAGCCAAACAAATCCAGCCGACATAACCCCACTCTATACGCCCATTTAAATACTATTGTGCCTATCACCACGACATGGAGTGTCCTCAAGTTGCGGATGGAGGAGGGGCTCCCTGATATGACGAGTCGTTTCGAGTATATTAAAAAAGCAGTCATAAACAGCCGATAAGAGGTGGTCCTCCAGCTTGGGTGTTAGGCGAGGGGCTCACAACAGCTCACCGTAAAGACTTGATGTGTTACGAATTGTGCACACCATCGTCCCATATTTCCAAAAGAGTATCTTCTACCCAGATTTTCGTATTAAAATATTATAGACATTTTTGTCACATGCGTCATACGTATCCAAACCATTACCTCACCCTTGATTTGCATTAGATGAAAATCAGTCGTTAGCATAAAGCTCCGGCCGCTTTATATCCGAGATAGCCCTACCCCATATCCTTTGGACAGGGGCGGACCTCAGGCAGTCTGGACGTGATAACGAACAGAACGTTCAGACAGACAGTAGTTCAGCTGCGGCGTGACGTGTTGTTGAGAGGTCGGACAAATCAGCACCAGTTTTAGTCAATGTGAGACACTATTATTGCTGTATCAGCTGCTGATCAACGACCGCTTTGTTCTACATACTTTCAAATTCATTTTTCAGTAATCATCTTAAAATTCGATGCTATAAACCAAAAATCGAAGACTGTAAATAGCAAATTGGTGCACGACCTGACCTTCCTGCACCCTTGCAACTGTGAAAGCAATAACAGTGAATGGCCGTGGCTAAAATTGACCCACATCCGCCCTACGTCGAAGCAAACACGCACTATCTAACTGCTAGCCATCACGATATTCTGTTATAACGCAGGTATAAAAGTTAGATAGACAACCAGCATACATACTTGAGAAAATTAATTACACATTCAGGTGTAAGATCTACTTAATTTGTTCACAATGTAGTACAAAACATGTGACAACTCATGTTACACTCAGGGTTACATTACACACGGCGCTGCATACACAAATCTTAATTAAATATAACAAGACCAAAAAGGTGCGCAGTGCGCAACAATGCACGTGTGATAGGTCATTTGTTTCATTATTTAGGAAACAGTAACACCTGCAGAAAACGTGTATTGTACATAAAATGTCTCACTGTTCCCTAAAAATGATGTCCAGACCACACATTTCGCTCAGATAAATATGTTCGAGATGAGTGCAGAAACACACACATTTAAAGTAATCATTAAAATTGTCGGATCGAAAAGGAAACACATATGGCTCAACAATTGTTGTAAAATTCTCTAATATAAAGTTCAATCCAGATGGGTTCACATTACGTTGTATTATGTGTGTTTTTATTTAATGACACTGTCAACTGCTACAATTATACAGCGTCGGTAACAGATGACAGTATGGAGCAATGGTAGAATACTGTCAGGGGAAAACCGAAGCACTAGGAAAAAAAATCTGCTCCACTGCCACTTCGTCCACCAAGAATGCCACATGGCTAGCAATGTGTTGGAACTTGTAATAAAAATATTTAATACAATTCTTCTTACGTCAGTAATCTCAATTATAAATAACGCCATTCTATATAAGATTCTATTCTGATGAAAATAAAACTAGATGTACTACTTGAATGTTTTATAGAACTAGACAGACATGTCCGCCGATCCCAGTGGCCGCGCCGTCTAAGGCGTGGGTCTGCGGCCGTTCGCTTGCTGAGGCTGCTGGTTCGAATCCCAGCGGGGCATAGATGTCTGTCTGTTGTGAGTTTTGTGAGTTGTCAGGTAGAGGTCTCTGCGTCGGGCTGATCACTCGTCCTGAAGAGTCCTACCGAGTGTCATGTGTCCAACTGAGTGTGATGGTGAGGCCTCGATAACGAGGAGGCCCTGACCCACTAGGGGCTGTTGCGCCATTGGAAAGACAGACATGTCCAGTGTAATAAAATCATTATTCGATCAAAAAAAGTTTCCTCTGGGAAAAATACGTAAGAAGTTGTGGCTTTGAAGGTGATAGGGCACTTCTTCTATCGCAAATGTATGTGCGACATTTAAAACTACTATTTAGGCCGGTAAACATAGGTACCGTATAGCGGTCATCGTACATTTCTTCCGTTTTCTAAAAGTTCAGAAAAATTACCACGTGTTCGAAGATTCTTGTGACACATTTTTTTTTTTACAAACTGAACTTGACCGCCTCTCCCACTCAAAGACACCGAACACCGACACAGTTACCACATCATGACCTCCAACTGGTACTGCCACCTCATAGCCTGAGGTGGCTTCATCGTTTCTCCACCGAGTCCATTCTCAAGTCCTCGGCCCCCGTGTGCCAGCACTAAAGCACACACATTCTTCCGGCTTCCGTAAACATAAAATGCAGGAAGGAAAGACGGCTTAATAATGAAGTTGTAAAGTTTCGAAAGATCACTCCCACGCGAACACAGGGCTCACTATCGCAACCGTACAGTGCTCATAAGTCGAATTTAATGCAACACTGAACAAAGAGTAGATCATAGCACAAAGATACAAGGTAACTGTAAACCATCTTACTGACAAGAAGTGGAAGTCTACAAGAAGTTTTAATGAGACACGCAAGATAACTTGCCTCGTTAATACTTTCATTAGAAAAATCTTTGCAACGTCATACAACGCTTCAAGAAAATTAACATAAAATGGGTCAGTTTCAGGAACCACTACACATCTATAAACACTTCGGGTATCATTTGTACAGCTTTATTACAATTTGTTACAAAATCTCGGGTGTTACCGGCACAACTCTCCATACTGCGACAAATAACTTTAACAGCTTCTCGTGTCTGATTTCTACACTTTCCTTACTGTCACCAACAACTTGTGACAACGCCCCGGTATGATTTGTATGTTTTTTTTACTGCCACAAACAATTTGTAACAACCCCTCGAGCATTATTAGCACAATTTGGTTTACTACCATAAACAGTTTGTTACAACGCCTCAGGTACGATTTGCACAACTCAGTTTACTTCACAAACGACCTGTTACAATACCTTGGGTATGACATGTAGAATTTTGTTTACTGCCACAAACAATCTGAAACAAATTCCTCCAGTATAGTTTGTACAACCGTATTTACTATCGCAAACACTCTGTAACATCACCTCGGATACGACCTGTATCATGGCCTATTAGCTACAGTTACATAGCAATATGATTTGATATAGGCGGTGATTATCAGGTTACATACGGGCAAGCATCACAAGTTGTGTAGTCTATTGCAAACACGAATATCTTGTTTCAGAATTAGTGTATACGGATTTACTTAAAATTCAGCTGTAATGTTTCTCTTATCTTGTTGATTTAATTGCATAAATGATTACATAAAATTATACATCTTTGTGCCCAAACAACACACCGTAAACACGTACAGGAGATATATTAAAATCTCGTGGCCGTAATCTTCTGTAGCACCATTTTATCTCAAATTGTAACAAGCATGAAAAATACGCAGGTCAGGAAAATGGTTCCCTGTTACTAATCCAGCGGATGAGGAATCTGGCACTTAAGCTCATAACCAAATATTTGAACTTCCAATTAATTCAGGCAAAGTATCAACCCCCACCTGCCAAGCCATTACTTCAATAACGGTGGGTTTCATCGGTTTTCGACACAGAAGCTGGAACACGAATCCGACGTTAGAGACAGAGACAGACAGTTCAAATATCCAATTTCGTCTCCGGTAATTAAAGTTGTGTTACGTAAGCCTCCTCCCTACCTTGTGCAAATGAAATGTGCCTTCCTTTACGGATTACTGTCAATTTTTGCTTTTAAAACCTCAGGAACGTAAGACACGTAATGCAATGTATATACATATACAAATGTTTGGAACTGGTGTCACTACATGAAAGACAAGAGGGCCTGCATTCCGGCAACTGTTGCTACCAAAAACGTTTGAGCACCGCGTTTTCCTATCTGCTTTCCAAAAACGTAAAATGTAAATATTAAACTAAACTACAATTTACCTTAATATTATACATATTCCGTGCAAAATACATACTATTTTGTATTTAATTTCAACTAATT
This sequence comes from Reticulitermes speratus, assembly GCA_021186555.1. Classification (NCBI taxonomy): domain Eukaryota; kingdom Metazoa; phylum Arthropoda; class Insecta; order Blattodea; family Rhinotermitidae; genus Reticulitermes; species Reticulitermes speratus. Next base: position 9,856,823 of record JAJKFL010000014.1, read on the forward strand.
AAACAATGATAACAAATATACACTGTATCATTTCATAGTATATTCTCCTACATGTTTCGGAGTTTATTTACACATTTTGAGAGATAATTCAATCACAAAGGAAATTAAATGTTGATGCTCGTAATATCATCATGCTTTATATTTGACGATGATATATATCTACGTCAGCATATAATTTCCTTTGTGATTGAATTCTCCATGAAGATGGCTAAATAAAGCCGAAACATGTAGGACAATATACTACAAAATGAAGCAATGTATACCTGTTATATTTGCAATTAGTTGGAATTAAATACAAAATAACACAATTTACCTGCTTTTTTTTAAGGACTTTTGCCTCTCACGTTAAAGACAGAACACAGATTGCGTCTGATAATAGGATGATGGTAACAACAGTTGGACCGCAGAGGTAGCAGGTAACTTGGGGCCGAAAAGAAACTGCATAATGAGGAGTTTCGTAATTGTGCTCTTCAGCCGAGGAGGTGGAGGCGGACTGGCCATGCAGCATGCATATGACACATGAGAAATGCATAGAATTAAACTTGTCCATGCGCACTCCATGAAGGCATATGGGGGAGTGGCGATATAACCCCACTCATTCTTAACTCTCGGCACTAGCCGGAGGTAACCAGTCAGCTTCACGCCCCGGCCGACGTACCACCGGAGATGAAACTGGGTGAGCCCTAGAGTCGGTGTAGACGTTTTGGGGAAGAAAAAAAAATATCTTGCGCGAGTCGAAAATCAAACAACGTATTCACGGCCGTCCAACCCGCACCTTAATCACTATACGCATTGCGCTATGCCGAATCCTGGTAACATCTGCATGAAAAGTTTTAATAGGAAAATATGGCACGTAAACGCCACTTGCAAGACCTAGGCGTGGATGAAACGGTAATATTAAAATAAATCCTAGAGAAATGGAATACAAACATGTGGACTGAACATACCTGGCTCGGGACATGGCGCGGTCTTATCGTGCACATCTGGGTTCCATGTAAGCCAGGGAATTTCTTGACTAGCTGAGTGACTATATCTTTTCAAGAAGTGACTTAGTTTACGGATGCAAGAAACTAGCAGCCCTCCTCTTAATTATTACGGCAGTACTTCCCACTAAATATTGAAAAGTGCAGTACGTAACACAAGATCTTTATTCTGTTGAATATTTGTACTTAGCAGCGAGGTACAAGCGGGAGTTCCACACTAACTGGCTAGCCTTCCATTTATTTTTTTTATTTAACAACAATTTCAGTTCTTCATGTTACTTATATAGCATCAAATCTTTTTTGACTGCCATGCTGGGTATTAACTAACTAACTAACTACTCCATGGAGCAGAGTCCTTCTTCAGAAGCTAACAGGTCCTCAGCTAGTCAAGAAATTTCCCGCATTTTATGGGACCCGAAGGTTCATTACCGCATTCACAAGAGCCCGCCAGCTGTCCCTATCCTGAGCCATGTCATGTTCGGTACTACTTTTCATTAAGGAAAGAATTTTCGGTGTTGTCTGCAACTCTGTGTATAATTCCCTGATTCTCAAATGAATGTCTGGGATAAAGATGTTTCTTTGTTGCCAGAAGTTACTCTGTTCAGTGCGCTAACTTAGATTGCGTACTGTAAAATTAAGATAAACCTAATGATAAACACACACTGATTACATTCTTAATTACATAATCAAAGGTAATCATGTACAGCAAAAGCCGTATAATTTTCAGCTACCAGAAAACGTGTTTGGAATGTAAATGAAGGATGCCAACAACTAACAACAAAGTTACTTCATTAGCAAAATCGCTGTCGACATCAAAAGACTGTCACACTTGTGATACTGCTGCTTCCTTTGTTGAACGTCTAAAGCCAATACACTTCCGTGCACCATGAGTTAGCAGCCTACACTAAACTACGCCCATTAACGAACCCGAATGTGACCCATGTACACCGCTCAATATCCATAACAGACGTAAAGGAGGGAAAAGGTTTACAATGAATGAGTGTGTTGCTGCGTAAAGACAAAACAGGCAGTAAGCATAAGAGAATAAGGCACGTGTTGCTCTAATTAGAGCTTCTTGAATGGTAGTGTTTTTACGGGAGCTGGTTACCTATTTTTCACTACGATCACTTCTCCTGGTACGCTGTACTTATCTATGTTCTTGAGTGTATAATGTACGGACTTCAGAATTGGTGTAAGGAACAATTCAGTCACTATCCTGTATACTGATGTATTCAACTGAAAAGAAAATAAAGCTGTTCATTAAAAAAAAAAAAAAAAAAAAAAAAAGACAGGCAGTGTACGTACAAACGTAAGATTGAGGCGCGTTCGCGTAAACATTGTTGCCGTGAAAAAGTAATAAGTATTTCATATTCTGAGTGTGTGTCTGTAGCCTTAGTTATCCAGCATGCAAAGCGCATGCGCCGTATTATATTGTCGTCTGTGGCCTGTCTGGCTGTACCATATTTTTCCACATTATCTCATAAAAGACACAACTTTCAGAAAAAAAAAGTTATTGAAAATAAAATGTGTGTTTTGATTTTCTCTACAACTCTTATCTGAAACATTTCTCATTCTACGAAGAATTCAGCAAGGTATTATAAATGTACATATATCTTTATGTAAAGTACCCGTTATTCTTGTCAGATTTTAATGAAACTTGAATTTCGTCAACAGACTCAAACACGAAATTTCATAAAACTCCGTCCAGTGGGAGCCGAGTTGTTCCATGCGGACGGACAGACAGACATAACGAAGCTAATAGTGTCTTTTCGCAATTTTGCGAACGCGCTTAAAAAAAATTAATTCCATACGGTAACCCAAGTGATGACGATTCAAATCCTCTGGTATACGACGCATGGTAACCCAGAGCACTACAGACCGATATACGTAATTACCACGTACCTGAGAAGCTTTCTGCTTCCACCTCCTGAGTGGTCATAGCAGTTCTTGTATACAATAAATACGGAGTCAGCAAGCTCCTCAGAAACGTCGACAACAATGTACCAACATACGTGACGTCATCCTAGACATGGAGCGGGGATAGCGAGTCGGTATAGAGACTAGACTACGGGCTAGACGGTCCGGGGTTCGAACTGCTGTATGGGCAAGAGATTTTTCTTTTCTCTCAAACGTCCAGACCGGATCTGGGGCCCACGCAGCCTCCTACTCAATGGATACCGGCGTTCCTTCCCAGCGGTTACAGCGACCGTGGCGTCAAGTTGACGACTCACCTCTACCTAGCACCAAGGTCAAGAATAGGTGGAGATATAGCTCTACTCCCCCTATACGCCTTCATGGCGCGAAAAGAGGCAAATATACCTTTTTCTACCATTACGATATTCCAGAAAACTTGAATCATATACGAGTACAGTGCCATGAGAACCTCAAATCTCGCAGGCCATGTGTGTTCCTAGGAACGTCCCTGGAAATGCTTCAAATACTACAACTTCTACCCTCACACGGAGCAAGTTGGCTGAAGCGGTAACATCTGTGACTTGCATTCGGAAGGTAACAGATTTGACTCCCGGCCGAGAGGCAGACCATTCTGACTGCAGCATTCAGTGTTTTTCCTTAACACGTCTATTCGCTGTTGGGACATTAACTTAAATTAGGCAGCGACCACTTCCTTCTCAATACCTACAAGTTTATAGAACGCCATAATAGTTCTCCCGTATCATTTGTCGCTAAGTAAGCGCTGCAGTTTCCACAGCGTCATTAAACATCCAGCCGTAACTACATAATCGTAGGCAGTGGTGGACAAATGTCGGGAGCCAGGTCGCCCGGGCGACTGAATTTTGTATGGTGACGCCTAAATTTATGGGTCCTCAGTATGGCTCTTGCTTCACATTACCTTCCTGTCGCCTACAATTTTGAGGTGGCTCCTAGATTTTTGGAAAACTTGTGGATTCCTGTTCGTAGACATAACCACCCTTCCACCGTTTGGTGAGACGCTAGAATGGAGTTTATTGGTCTTAAAATAAACGCTCGGAAAATACATTGGGCTACAGGTTCAGGTCTCGTCACCAGGAGGCATGACACTATCATCCCAATAATTCCTCCCAACATGTGACATGTACCAATATTTGGTAACAAAAGTAACAAATCGAAAGCAAGCTACATTCACGAGCATTGTAACAAGTAGATTAAATCCGGGCGGTATGCTTGATGTCGCTCGGTCCAGTCCTTTACATATCGGTCTGCTATCTACAACACAGAGATTAAAACATATTCAAAACCACTATTTGATACGGGTGTGAAACCTGAACATTAAGCGAAGAACAACGAATGATCGGGAGTATGTGAGAACAGTGAACTGAGAAGACTATTTGGGTGCAGATGGAGAAAGTACTAGCAAGGGGATGGAGAAACTGCATAACCAGTATATTCATTATTTGTTCTCTACAGTTAACACTTTTTTCTCTTCAAATAGCGCAACAGCCCCTAGCGGGCCAGGGCCAACTCATTATCGAGGCTTGCAAGATCAACATCAGACACACCACACTCGGTAGGAAACCTCTGGACGAGTGATCAGCCCGACGCAGAGACCTCTGCTGACAACAAACAACACCCACAAGACACAGACAGCTATGCCCCGGCGGGATTCAAACCCACAATCCCAGCAAGCGAGCGGCCGCAGACCACGCCTTAGACCAAGCGGCCACTGCGATCGGCACTGTTAACATTATTAGAATGATCAAATCAAGGACGGGAGACTGACTTGTCACACAGGACATGTGCGTGACTAAAGACCAAAGAATTTTAGTGTTAAGATACTCCATTGGTTAGTCAGGGCATGGATATGAAAAATATATTATGAAACCGGATATGAGGGTGTGGACTTAACTCACCTAGGTCAGTGGTGCAGTACTGTTACCGTAGTAATGAATCTCTGGGTTCCATAAAAGGAAGGGGACTCTGTGAAGAGCTGAGTGACTATCAGTTTTAACAAGGAACACTTTTATGTCAATGCACCTGTTCCTTGCTACATTTGGTGGCACGGATTAGTGCCTGGTGGAGCCCGATTCAGCAGCGTGCAATACAGAAGCACCCTAACGGCCAACGCAATTACCAAGTTCGACCGTACGGCGGTAGACTACAGATGTAAAGCCCTACTGATTTACTGCGATGTGGTTATGTCTGACACTTATCTTCCTTTATGTCTGGTTTCAGATCAACACAGCTACTAGTGTCCAATGGAGTTTTTGTTCTTTCTTTGTGGTATTTATGTTTTCACCCAACAAATTAGTATTATCATTGCAGGCCAGAAGCTGAAGTGTCCCATTAAATTCCAATCCAACATCAAAAAATTACACAAGAAAAATATTGCATTAAGCTTTCTTGTGAGCTAGAAACGAACACCTAAAAGGATTTTCTTCTACTGGCCGAACAGAGCAACAGCCATGAACTTGTTCAGACAATCCGACAGCAGATAGGCGTAAATGTCTCACTGCATGGCAGCCAGAGATGCTCCTGTCAGCTACAGGAGATTTCAGGATTGTCTAAGTCAAGATGTCGGTTAGAGGATAGAACAGAAAATGGGGCTGTTTAACGCTGTTTCGTGGGATTACATCAGGTCCTCACACCAGTTCAAAAAAAAAACTTTGTTTTTCATTCCTGAAATCCTGTATATCACAGTTAAACGACACATTTTGCGGGAACTACACTTATGGTTTTATTTTTCTTCAAAATCAATAGAATTACCTGTTTGGTTTCTGTGTATATAAAAGCTGGAAAGATTTTCGTTCCACTGCCTATTTGGTTTCTGTATTCACAACACTGTAGCAGCAAGGAATTTAGATTCACTATATTGAAATACAATTCAAAATCAACACAATTACCAATGTGGTTTTCGTGTGCATATTAGCACAAAACAATTTTTATTCGTTACTTTAAGATCCAATTCAGAAACATTACTATCTAATAATCTTCTACATCAGACAAAAACCAGTGTCCAACATAACCATGCCGCAAAAAATCAATACCCCTCTATATCAGACAAGGAACAGCGTCCAACATAACCATGTCACAATAAATCAATATGTTTCTACACCAAACAAGGAACAGTGTCCAACATAACCATGTCACAATAAATCAATATGTTTCTACACCAAACAAGGAACAGTGTCCAACATAACCATGTCACAATAAATCAATATGTTTCTACACCAAACAAGGAACAGTGTCCAAATTAACCATGTCACAATAAATCAATATGTTTCTCAAACCAAACAAGGAACAGCGTCCAAATAACCATGTCAAAACAATATATCTAATAAATTTCACATCAGACAAACAAGGAACAGTGTCCAACATAACCATGTCACAAATAAATCAATACTCTTCTCTACACAAACAAGGAACAGCGTCCAACATAACCATGTCACAATAAATCAATATGTTTCTACACCAAACAAGGAACAGTGTCCAACATAACCACGTCACAATAAATAATATGTTTCTACACCAAACAAGGAACAGTGTCCAACATAACCACGTCACAATAAATTAACAGACCTATGCATCGGACAAAGAACAGTATCCAACATAATCATGTCGTAATAAACAATAAATCATTTTCAAGAACCTTCACAGAATCACAGAGTCCCCTCAGATTATAGCAATAATAATTTCAGATGCATGCCACGTTGACACTGAGCAGAAAAACTCGGCGGTAATGCATCTGACATGTACTAAGGACCCGGTAAAAACTCCGCCATGGTACAGCTTTCGCTGTCCTCATACCCTCTAGGATGGCGTCGTCTTCCGCCACCCCCCCCCCCCCCACCCAAACTAACAGCATACAGCCCTAAAAACCGTGCATTTGCATTAGAAAATAAATATGTGCAGGTGATAAAGTGTGATCAGTCAAGAAGCTTCAGCAGAACATTTCAGGTTTTCAAGGCGGTGTTTATCGCATTAGACCATTGACTGCAACTAACTCTTTCTATCGGACACAGTGATCAGTTGCTTCCCCACCATCTACCTGGATGCAAACAGACGCAGTTTACGGACCACTGAGTTCTGCTCGGAATACTAGACCATGGACAGAGACCTGAGATCCAGTAACTTATTTTTTATTGAAGGGCCCCGCAGCAGATGCTACGGACGCACCGAAGCCTTGAAGGCTTATTGTGCAACGCTGTGTGATGAAGATGTTTTTTTTTCTGCTTTTCCATTTAATGGAGCACCGGTGGAATGAAATTGACAGGGGACAACCGAAGTATTCCGAGAAAAACCTGTCCCAGTGCCACTTTGTCCACCACAAATCCCACATGGACCGGCCCGAGATCGAACCCCGACCTCCGCTGTGAGAGGCCGGCGACTAACCGCTTGAGCCATGGCACGGCCAATCCAGTAACCTTACGCAATAAAATAGTATATTTTGAATGTAGTTTCATACGGGCCTACCTTACTAACGAAGAAAAATGTACACGATACAAATATTACAGAAGACAGAATTTATATTCTGCTGTAAAACTGTTAACTACAATCGTCACGTTATCCGACGGTGTGAAAACGAGGACCGCAGGCGACCGTTTGTAATGTCACTGTCAAAGCTGTCAGGAATATTAGCATCAGGTTATTTATAAAGCAGCAGTCTAACAGTTGACTGCTAACAGCTTTAAATTACATTTCAGGCACGTTCGTTACAATATGCTACGGAAAATCAATGTATTAATTAGTATTTGGAGGCACGCATTTACTATATGAGAGTTTTTTCTAAGACATTGAGGCTTAATGATTACTACATGTACACCAGGATTAACATTCAAAAATTCCTTTCGAAAAATTCTCAAATATCAAAATCCGTCCAATGGGAGCAAGGCTTTCTAAATTCGCGGAGAACAAAGTGTAAATCATTTACAATAGTACCCAAATATCAAACATTGCATTTCACATCCAACTGAACACATAATAGTAATTCAGTTTCCACAAAACACACTGAAAGTGCCCTCAGCTACTCTGAATACATGCGTAGATCATGCTTCGGGACACAACCAGATGCATAATGCAATTTCTTTTCTCCCTGCGTTCCGGTTTAAATGGATCACTCTGTACACAGCTCACACGATATCTGTGAAAGACTTTCTACACAGTAATCTGTATTTTCATCCCAGTTCCAGGAAATTGCCAGCTACAACGAAGAAGATAGCAACTTCTGTTCTGTAAACTCAACCACTAAATACAAAGTACGGTATGTTTCCATCTCCCTGAAAATCACTGCACTCGTTTTAAAATTTAAGAAGCTGAGTCTAACTCCTCTCAAACAGTAATTGTTTGCTACGTTGCGTGTTTAAACACGCATTCACTGATCGCAGCTACGCACAAGTTACTTCTATAGGAAGCAATTTATGTGTACAAGAAGCCTATAATAAATTTGGGGGCCCTGAAACATGCCTAACACCATTATCACCGCTGAATCAAACTGCGAATCTAATCACCAAAGTCGGAAACGTGTAACGATTCAATCAATCATAAACTCATGCAGGCAAGACAGCGCACGCTTCATATACACCTAGAACCGATATGCTTGTTAATTCTACCAAGCGAAACAACTAGCGTTCGCCAAGTGAGCATGAATTAAGTTCTTCCTCGTAATTATAACGAAAATTGACCACCTAACCGTCAAATAACAAAGGATAAAAGTAAATAAGACAATAAGCAATATGGCCACATGCCTGCGCTGAACCACAGCTCTGCCACGTCCGTTCAAGAAAATCAATGGATAATACCTCCAAACAGACCACGCCACAAAGCCGTTGGTCGTCTTTCAATCTGATGAGACATATCCTGTAAAGGTATAAGGCAAAGTTGTCCCTGTGCACGCCATTAAGGCATATGGGGGAATGGAGTATAGCGCCCTTCATTCTTAAACACTACATTAGATAGAGGTAAGTAATCAGCTTCACATCCCGTTTGCTTTACCTGCGGGGAAAAAACTCCCTGCACCCACCCACTGAATGAGCCCCAGAGCCGGTCTGGACGCTTTGAAGAAGATAAAAATCACTGGCTTCCACCGGGAATCGAACCATGATTCCTCTGACGTCCGGCCCACAGCCTCGTCACTGACTACGTTGTCCTACCTCCTGGATATATTCGAGTGTATCCTGTGCAGCTGAGAAACCGCAGTTAAATAACGCAACAAACTCACAGTTAACACTGATGATTAACATTCTTTTATGCCCAACAATGAACTCCTGTAATGATTAGCACTTCCGACACAAAGATAGCAGTATCTCGTGCCTAATGCTTTAATATGTTCAAGATGGCAACGATTAAGCAGTCAGTAATTATGCCGTGACTAATTATTCTGTTCATTTTGATTAGTAGGTCTTCGTATCGCTGTATCAAATAAATAGGTCAGGGAGTGCCCAATGGGATAGGACTCTGGTCATAATGGTGAGCAGAAATGTATTTGAAAAAAGGCAATCGGAGGCAAAGATATTATGTGAGTTTTTAGACTTTCACAGCGGTGGAGTTACGGAATATCACACTGTGTCACTGGGTGACTGGTGCCCGACGTTTCGGGACAGCGTGGTCATCTCTTCAAGGGTCGAATTCCATTGGAGCAATTCCTTCAACTATGTAAGCTTCGCAACTCGCCCCCCGTAGGCTTTAAAAACTTGCGATGTCTCTCCTCAGGTGATCTGTTTGTACGATCGTCATCTGCACTGACAGCAGACTACCCTTAACATCAGAGAGCGGGCGAACGTCCACAGGCAACTTGGGAGCAGTCCAGACAAATAAACATGTCATAACTTTGCGTTCCTCACTAAATACACAGACGTGTCAGCGGTGTTCGTGTTTGGGTTAGGTCATACTGTGCAGATGGCCACGTTTACCTTATTACTAACGGACGTTGCGGTGTTGTGGTCGACATCTGCTCCATATTCCACCGCTATTCGCTACCCAGACCACGAGTTTTCGAGCTTCCATTCTCTCTCTCAGGCGAATTCCAAGATCGTACCGCCAAATGGCCCAGAGCCTTTTCCCACTTTCCTCAAACTCTCACGACCAACAGTTCACAGGCGTCTTTTGAACTCGTATTCGACTGTACGGAGTGACAAGAAAGCAAATACATAATACTAATTTCAAAAAGTAATCTAATTAAGTACTGCATCTACATGTTATCAGCTACAACCCAATTTCCAATGGAAGCTACACACTGCTCCATACGAGACTTCCAGGCCTGGTAGTATCACATGATATCATTTCGTGAGAGTGGTTTAAGCAACTCTATCGTCTTGTCCATAAAACTCACGTAACAAACTGAAAGTTCGATGGCTGTTTTCTCAAATTTCACATTTCCGTCAAGTACATTTCAATGTGATTCACTGAAGTAAACAAATCCTTACTACCACACGCAACGTATTGACTCTTTAAAGCATACAACGAATCTGCATCACACGATTATAAAGATTCAGTTCGTACCTCGCAGAAAATTGTTCCTATTAGAAGAACGTATAAGTTATTGCTATTCACGGAAATAAAATATTATTTACTGCAACAATGATAAGGAACACATAAACACACTGTGTTTGCAAAATGCGGAGTTTTTAGTGTTCAGACAGGCGGTACATATAGCTTAAAGGGTTAACGTTAAAAAATTATAACAAATGGCAGAGTTTCTTATTCACCACAAAATGCTCACGGATCGTTCCCCGTTTCCTCTTAAAAAATGCATTCTGCGGATACGTGTATGCTGTAGGCCTTCTCATTTATCATCGTCTAAATGACGCGTGAAAGAAACGACAGGCCCCTACCTCTTCTAGCTAAGCACTGTCAGGAACGCAGTGCTAAGCTAGGGCACATCTTTAGAGACATAACCTCAGCTGCAAGCAGACTGTCGTAAACTATCGTTATATACAAGGTAATGACTGCATCTTTCTGAACGATTACCACTGCAGCAACAAACATGCACCGGTACGACGCAGTCCCGCCTTCGTTCGAAACTGCTGACATCGTTACTCAGTAGGACTGCAACATCAACAGATCGAATCCAAGATCAAAGAACATCCTGTTTGTCGGATGTTATATAACATGCTATGACGTAAAACGATCTACCGGATTCTCGTAAATGTATTACGGTCAATTTTACACATACAGTCGAACCCGGTTATAACGACAGCGGTTTATACGATACCTCGTCTATAGCGTCAGATATTCTGTAGTACCAATTAATTCCTCACTGTAACCATAACGTTACACTACTCGGTTACAACAACACTCCTTTCTAACACAAAATATTTAGTCCCCTCTATGACGTTATAGCCGAGTTCGATTGTGTATATATATATATATATATAACATCCGGGATTGCTTAGTCAGTATAGTGAATACGCTACGGGCTGGACAATCCGGGGTTCCAATCCCAACAGGAGCAAGAGACTTTTCTGTTCCCCAAAACATCCAGACCGGCTCTGGGACCCACCCACCTTCCTATTCAATGGGTACCGGGCTCGTTTTCTGGGAATAAACCGGCTGGGGCATGAAATTGACCACTCACCTCAATCGAGGGCCGAGGTTAAGAATGCGTGGAGCCATACCTCTGCTCTCCTTATATGCCTTCATGGCGTGGACAGACAACTTTACCTTTTTTCATAGTATGTATAACAGGATTATTGTAAGAGGGCTGCAACGTTATTCGAAGGACCCTGAAAATTCACGCAACTCCGCAACTATTCTTGTCCCCCCCCCCCCAGCCTGGGCTTAGTTTCAACTGTTTTATTTATTATTATTATTATTATTATTATTTGTGATACAGTGTGGATTAAAACGTTTCTGATAATATAATAATGTTTTTCTCGATTAACGGAGCCTAGAAGGACAACTATTAGCATGTGGGGGGTCCGCGAAATTTTTGAAATTCAGAAGCGGTCCTTATACTCAAAAAGGTACCCCTTTCCACCACGTTCTTTAACATTCATTTTAGTACGATCACCCCATTTACGCCTCAGTCTTCACACATGTCTCTACCACTCGGGTTTCCTGATCAAAATTTGCACGCATTTATATGCCTCGGCCAAATCAAGTTCCATATCCGGTGTAAACCCTACGTAACAGCATGCTGCGTGTGATCCTCCCGTCCAACCCCAAAACTGCATAACCACCCCTTTTCGGCGGCTGCACGCGACTCCTTATTCAATACCTTGGCAACTAACTTCTGTATCTGCACGCCGTCTCGTTGCGCTATGCAACGGTGACAAGCAGCACATAACCCTGTAACAGACAGTGGCACCCATATAGCCAATGCAACCGTCTCTAAAGTCAAAAGCTCCGTTTTTTGTCCAAAGATTTTCTGTTGGTTCTCAAAAAAAAACAGCTTCACAATTAATACGTTTTGTGTTTTCTGAGAGGTAGAAAGTAAACGTAGCCGATCCCAGTGGCCGTGCGGTCTAAGGCGTGGGTCTGCGGCCGCTCGCTTACTAGGATCGTGGGTTCGAATCCCACCGGGGGGAATGGATGTCTGTCTGTTGTGAGTGTTGTGTGTTGTTGTCAGGTAGAGGTCTCTGCGACGAGCTGGTCCCTCGTCCAGAGGAGTCCTACCGAGTGTGGTGTGTCTCAAATGTGTGTGATCATGAAACCTCCAAATGAGGAGGCCTAGGCACCCGAAAAGGGGCTGTCGAGCCATTGGAAAAAAAAAAAAAAAAAAAAAAAAAAAAAAAAAGTAAACGTTTATATAGCAATCAGATCCATTTTGCCTTTTAAAGGTTTGACATGGATTCCCCATAACATAAATCAGGCCCCAAAGCGTTCCATTCAATGTGTAAACAAAATAACTTGATAAACCCATTTCATGATGACTGCCAAAACCCTTTTAACACACAGAGCCGTGGCTTCAATCCACAAAACTGTTTTTTTTTTGTTTTGAAATGACAACGCAGATGTGCCTATTTTGCGACAGCTACTGTACAATGTAAACATTGCACATCAAACATAAATTGACCTCAGGGTCAGTTAGTGTCAAAGCAGACTGGAGCCGCGGTCGACCCCACAAATGCAGTTCGTGATGGGACATACAGCAGTTTTGATTACAGAGCCGCTGCGCAACCATGTCAGTGTCATTTGTTTCAGCACGTATTTCTACGTTCCACGTTCGCGGGTTTCTAAGTGCGGCCACGACATCAACTCTTCCATCTATACCCGACTGTATTCTCGCATTAGCTCCGTTCCATATGTGAAATCGTTCAAGTACAATGAAGGGGAAAACAGTACACGCCATGATGGCACACAGGGCGAGACGATGTACAACTCTACTCATTCTTAACCTTGGCACTAGCTGCTAAGTGATTAGCTTCACTGCCCGGCCGCTTTATTCCCAGGAAAGAACTCCGGTACCCATTGAATAGGGGATTGAGTGAGCCCCAGAGCCGGAGCGGACGTTTTTGAAGAAGTGAAAAATCTCTTACTCCTGACGGGAATCGAACTCCGGATGTCCAGCTCAAAGGTTAGTCAGTATACAGACTACGCTATTCCGGCTGCAAAGGCAAAACAATAAGGGCGAGAAAATTATAACCTTTCCTATACTTTCAGCGATAGTGCAAACAGGATCACAAAACAAACATCGAATACAGGTTGCTGAGGTGAAGTTAATTTTTTTTAATCATCATCCCGTTGTGTATATAATCAACTATTTTCATCTCTGTCAGAGTAAACACAACACTTTTCATATGCACTGTTTATTTTCTCTACAACATGTTTCGGCCGCGTACGCCGGCCATCATCAGCTAGAAGTTACAAGATCATAAAACCTCAACATATGTTTTTCATTTTATGATCCTGTAACTTCTAGCTGACGATGACCGGCGTACGCGGCCGAAACATGTTGCCGAGAAAATAAACAGTGCCTGTCAAAAGTGTTGTGCTTACTGTGACAAAGATTGAAATAGTCGAGATGAAGTTAGTTACTTGTCGTTTGTCTTAATTAGACGTTCGTTTGCTTCTAGCAACAAAATGTACATAAAATTCAACAATCTTGATTTCAAAACGTCAATTACCTCGTAGTTGCAGCTATGTAAAATATTAGCGACTGTTCGTTTGTTCCCGGCAATAAACTGTGGGCCTATACAAAAGTTCCAAACTGAAAAAGAGATCCTCAAATAGCAGAGCAAGGAAATATAAGTCGGAAAATCTTACAACAATTTCACAGTACGGTCCGGACCAAAAACATACTACCATAACCAACAAATGCACACAACTGTCGCAGATTCACAATAACATATTTAAAAACACGCTACACCCCTACATGTTTCGGACCTTACTGGTCCATCGTCAGGGAGTACATCAATTGTTGTTGCATAGAACAATTACTTAACAATATTTTTGATCTCTTGTACATGTAGAACTTATGGAAATTCTGCGTCTAGTGAGTATGTGTCGCGGGCAGAACTGTTACACTGTAAATTGGAGCAACGTGTGGATGTGACGGAGGTGTTCGCGGTACTGTTTTATCATACCACACTGATGCATTTTATACCACCTTTCTTTGATGTTCTTAAAGTGGTAAATTTGTTTTGTCTGTTGGGCATTAACGAATTTTATCTTCCACCTCCAACACACCCACACGCTGCTCCAATTTACAGTGTCACAGTTCTGCCCGCGACACATACTCACTAGACGCAGACTTTCCATCGGTTCTACATACACAAGAGACCCAAATCTGTTAAGTAATTGTTTTATGCAACAACAATTGATGTACTCCCTGATGATTGACCAGTAAGATCCGAAACATGTACGAGTTTAGTGTTTTAAATATATTATTTTGAATCTGTGACAATTGTGTGAATGTGTTGGTTAATAGTAAAAGATCCGAGTTGCAATGCGCGGAATGGAAAATGTAAAGCACCATTATGTTGTCGTACGACAATGTTTGTGTGAACATAAGCCTACAATGAACTGCGCTTTCAGGCAAGCGTTTAGCAGACGTCACACGTTTACACAGACCGTAACCGTAAGAACCTATATAAAATCTTACACACGCTCTGCTCACTCCTGTATTCCCCCTTCATTTACATAGCATAAGACCGTTAGATCTCGCCAGCAAGAAAACCAATACCCCAATTCGTTCAAGAAAACAAAAGGTGGGTGCACAATGTTTAACCGCCTATCACTGCTGGTTCCCGGGCTGTAAGATAAAAGACACGATGGCTGTGCTCCCGATCGATTTCCTCGGACACCCTGCTCTGGAAGTACGATAGGTGCATATCGTACGTAACGAATATATATAAAGTAAAAAATAAATGTGCCGATCCGAGTGACCGCGCGGTCTAAGGTGTGGGTCTGCGGCCGTTCGCTTGCTGGGATTGTGGGTTCAAATCCCGTCGGAGGCATCGATGTCCGTCTCTTGTGAGTGTTGTGTGTTGTCAGGTAGAGGTCTCTGCGTCGGGCTGATCACTCGTCCAGAGGAATCCTACCGAATATGGTGCGTCTAACTGAGTGTGATCGCGAAGCCTCGATGATGAGGAGGCCCTGGCCCAGTACGGGCTGTTGCGCCATTGGAAAAGGAAAGGAAATGTGCTTATTTTCGCTTTTCGCAAAGTCACAAGGATATCCATAACAAGTAAGACAAGGAATACAAGCACGTCAACAGTGGTAGGAAGTAACATAACTGCTACTTCGACACTCTGTAGCGGACACGAATTTAAAACTCGGTGGCAGTTATATCAGTGGTAGAAATGCAGTAAACTGACCTTTTAAAGCCCAGTGGTTACTTTATGTACCACCAGGTATAACACTAAAACAATTCTACGTTTGCCCACAGAGTGCATCTGTGTGTTTTGTACGTATCTCAGAACAAACAGCGACTTTTGCCCTATACAACATTAACTGACTGGTTTTTCGTAAAACAGCCGGAGGGCGTTTACTGCACGGTGCGATCCGGTCTTTAAATCAAACTGATTGCGTTTCGTCCTTAAAGGATTAACTTTCCTACTAACGCGAATGTTGATGTTTCACCCTTTAGTAAGGGTGAAACAGGACTGTATCATGTGTAAATTAATGCCGCCACTGCCCCCAATAGAGCTTGCAGCTTTAGGACAGAATGATACCTCATCACCAACCACATGCTGCACACGTCAGCCGAAACACGCTCAATCATAAAGGTAGAAGCACCGGGATCTCCCACGGGGAACAGCAGGATTAATTACCACTAATAACATATTACGTACGGTCGCATTTGCGAAATTTCTAACAGCCAAACGTACGGAAGACTAGGACGAAGGCAAATGAAGGAAACTGGTCCGCTGGAGTCTCTATCAAACTGAAGAGGCATAAGGACAATGAATCGCATCGATCCTGTTGTAAACAATGCTCGGTACAAAACTCACTCACACCATACCGCACACCTGGTGGAACACCAATACGGCACAAACCGCATTATGCTCGCCTGTTTCTTCGTTTCATTAGCAATTCAAAGCCCATTAGTACACTACATGTACCACCTTCCGTTAACGTTTAAAAAATTTGTATTTTTCCCACACAGTGCACTTCAGTTTTTCCCTGTCAGTATTATTCCACTAATGCTCCATACACATTCACACATCTACCACCGACAGCATCGTTAAATCAAACACTTCCCTCTCTCACGCAATAGTAAGGACAGAGAAAGACAGGCTATTTGAGAACAGAGAGTCGCGTATGAGATAATGTGGAAAAATATGGTACAGCCAGACAAGCCACAGATAACAATATAATACGGCGCATGCGCTCTGCATGCCGGACAACTTAAGCTACAGACACACATTCAAAATATGTAATACGTTCTCTTTTCCACGGCAACAATGGTTACGCGAAAGCGCCTCACAATGTTACGTTGATTCGTGCATTGCGTGTCTTGCATTTTTAGCTTTACGTCTGCTAAAAGTCAAATATTGCACTTGTCACTATCTTTACAGGCAAAGAAAAACAACTTACGGATATTTTTTTTTAATTCTGTTGCTATTTTAAGCGTTTCATTACACAAGACAGCTAACAAACAGCTCTCACGGTTCTATAAACAGCTGATACGATGATTGATCGATCAACAGATGACTGGACTCGTTTATCTCAAGTGTATTTCAACACACATTTCATCCTTTGCTTGCACTCGAAATTTCGGGAGATTAGTTGTAAATAAACTCACATATTGCGTCTTTTGCTAGTTTCCATTCTTGTGGGAACGAAAAGAAATTCTTGAGAAATTACGCCCGGTCGCTGCACAAAAAAAAAGGAACAAATAAAGCACATGGTTAATAACTGTAGAGAAAGACATGTATAGGCTGTTAACACGACATAATAGTGTGAATGACTCTAATGCGTTAGTTTTGTAAATATTAATGTTAGTGATTTACAATAAAGGTTTTCGTAGCGGTGAAGATCAATATTGTGGTTTTCATTTTGACATTGTGGAGTCTGGTATGTGGGTACTAACGCTTCGGAGCAACATACTGCCATCATCTTCACTTACGCCCCGAAGACTGAGGCACGTCATTCCTTCGAAACTCTGATACCACCTACCAGAGTAAACAGTTCGCCGACACCGAATAGCACAGTATTAGTGCTTTCGGTAGGGGAGAAGAAGTGAAATTCCAAACAATTTTCCAGTGTCATTATTTCCTCACATTTCCTTAAAATTAAATATGTACTCATTTCTACTCAGTCTTGTACAAAATAAGATTATTGCATGCATATCTATATGTTTTTGTGTATACATACATACCCATCGATACTGCAAGAGACTTCTTCACTGTAACTGAAGTTGCCTACACTGTGTTCTCAGCATCATAAAGGCTCTGCTCTTCATTTCACAGAGTGCTGCGAATTGTTATATCAAACATAAAACCATTTCAACTGGACGAATATTCTTTTAACACGCGAGGCATGAATTTGGATATCTTATCTGTAAAAAAAACGGTGCTCACCCAATTGAACATATCAGAAGCAGAAGCCTCTAGTGAGCACTTTTACAAACACGGACCATTTCATAAAGATAACCCAAGTGGAGAGAACGACGTCGATTCGCACTACGGACACCACGTCTAATCCACTATTACAAGTGCTGATAATGCACAATGGGAGATAAACTATCTGCCTGGTGCACTGCACACGTTAAATACAAGTACAGACGAAGAAACGTGAAATTAAGTGTTCAATGAACTTCAGTTAAACTCTGTCGTCCTTTCATTCAGTTGTATGATTTAATTTCCTTTACATATTCATCAATCAGATAACTGTTGTAACTAATGAGGAACAATTACACCAACAGAAATTACGAACAACTGAATGTTATTAACTGAGGCGCATGATTTTGTAACAGGCGCTCAAGCAGAAACAAAATGATGGTAATATTGGCCTAACGTAAAAAGTGTGGGCATCCAATGGATTCAACTAGCCCAAAACAGCTGTCCAATGACAGGATTTTTGTGAACATTGTTAATAAATTTTTGGGTTCAATAAAAGGCAGGGAATTTCTTGACCAGTTGAGCGATTATCAGCTTGTCAAGAGAAGACTGTTATATACAATCAGACACCTCGTCAGTTACTAGCCCTACTTAGAAGCTGACAAAAATTAGTTCAATTATGTCACTGTCCTTCGAAAGAGCAGTGATGCGCAGTCCCAACGATTTCACTCCAGAGACAATTAGGTTTTTTTTCAACGAGGCCCACGACAATGTTAAAACTATGTGATAGTAAAGTAAATGTTAAAATACCAAATTGTCTAATTGTCTTATATACAGGGCATACACAAAAGAATGGTGCGGTTTTAATAGTGTTCACTATTAAAACCGCACCATTCTTTTGTGTATGCCCTGTACATTCACAATGTATTCACCGACGTAAAAGAGATCTCCTACCTATAACATACACAGAGCTTCCTTGTGATAATTTTTTCTTAGTGGCCTGATGATGGCTCACTCCCCGAGCCGAAACTAGTTGCCAAAAAACGTATGTAATATAACTTGGTGTGATTGAAAAAGCTAAATGCAAGTTTGTTAATTTAACACGCACATTTTTCTTTCTGCGTCCACGTGCAACATACTTTGTAATCAGATAGTTACGAATACAGACAAGTAGCATACGTAATAATGCATTGCATGATTTGACCTTAATTAAACTGATTGTCGTTCGCTTCGTGGGTACAGGACGTTCCTTAACTACCAGGCTGACCATAATTCCTTTTGACAAAAACGGGACGGGGGTCGGGGGGGGGGGGGGGAATGTTCATAAGAGTAGGACATTAAAAAAAGTTTTATTACATAAAAATACTGAACTTACAATAATTCTTCACAGAACCGCGCAAGTGTTGCCAACACGTATTTTTTTCTCTGAATAATTCATTGACTTTAAAGTTACACTATTTATTCAATGGGCAATTGTCGATCTCGATCAACGCGCCTCTACCGATGGTTACACGAGTGACTGGTACCTACAATAGCAGCCATTGATGCAAACTTGATTATAGGTTATGATTGACCAATATTTAAGCATATTTTAAAGTTTTTATTAAAAAAATGGGACAAAATGGCATTTTTACTAAAACGACGGGACGGCCGGGACATAGCAAAAAAACGGTACTGTCCCGTTCAAGACGGGACGTATGGTCAGCCTATTAACTACATATTCTAACGGTCATACGAAATAAACATATCACCAATTCAAGAAGTTTCGCGATTATTTTTAACAAAACATTACTCCTATAATTTAAAAAATAAGCAAACTTCAAAGTAGCCATTACAGAAATGTATCCACGGATCCCCTGGCAACTGTTCGCGGATTAAGGGATCCGCGGAGCACACTTTGGGAACCACTGGTCCAGACAAGCAATAAAGCCTGTCGGTGCCGCATTACAAGTTCGCTCGGAGGTCGTTAACATGCAGATGGAAAGCTGCTGGTCCTCCAGCTCGCAGAACTCGCTTCTGCCGCTGGCTGCGTCACTCCAGCCAACTGTCGTAGGCAATGTACCGCGGCGGTCAGTGCGTCTCCGTGTTCTTACTTTGTAGGAATGTTAATTAAAGTCGATGCAGTCTAACAAGGTTGTGAGTAGCTATTACACTGTAACTTCTCCGTTAATGGTGGTAACATAAAGCAGCGCACCCCCTATAATATTAGCGAAGTTACTCCCAGATCTCTCAGAGTACTGCCCTCTGTCACAAAGAAGAAATTCAGCCCGAAAAAAAAAACAACAAATTTCAGTATTCTGTACCTTTTGGTGCCCACTTGACCCACGGCACCCCCACCCCGCGCCGCGTGATCTGCGGGGGCCTTTTCTAAGCCCCTAGTCACATACTGATACGTCACTGCACTTCGTCTTGCCGCAGACAGAAAGAAGACTTCCATGAAAGTAACCTACAGGAGATTTCAGAGCTTCACAACAGTGAGAACTCTTATTACGTCTTCTGGGTTAAGAAAACGTGTAGTGCGGTAAGTGGGTACAAATGTTCCACAGGAAGATACTGCTTCCGTCTTCAGGACAGAAGATAAAGGAAGTGTATCCTCCGAACCGTTGGCAATCACTTACCAGAGTAAATGGTACCATAATCGTGAAGACAAATTATGACGCTAAGGGTTTAAAATACGGAAATGGTGGTCCCATATCCGAACACAATTGTGGGACGCTTGCTCATACGCTTGGGAAGAGCTCATCGACACTAACAGGTAAGAAAATAAATACTTCCTGAGAATTTATAAATCAAATTCCGCTACGTTCACATTTCCACTCACTGCCATCCCTGTACAATATAATAAAACGTATTCAAGTCTGAGCATTCCTATTTCAGTTACCATTCTGTATGGGCATAAATTCGCAAACTACAAACAAACGGGAGGGAGAAACTTGTAACATGACTGCTGCTCACTGTTCCCCTCTCAGCATCCAACTTTCTACACACGAACGTAACTGCTCAGTTGCAGAATTTCACCAACTTCCAGCAAAGTTATTACGGATAATTCCGCAGCAAAATGAGAATTGCCAAATTGAAAAATATAGTATTAATTTTTAACGATAACGTCAGCATTGCTGAATCCTTTGACATTCTCTTTATATAGGGATAATTGTTTTGTTCGAAAATTTAGGTTGGCATACGTTTCAGGCCACGAAACAAAATACACTTCCTCCTTCGGTGCCACAACATGAAGGTAGGGAATGTAAACAGCTGGTTTAAATTTATTATAATATGCCCCATACCAGTGGTGCAAAATCCCGGGCGCCAGGTTTCCCTAGCGACTAAATTTTGTACGGTGGCGCCTAATATTTCTGGGTCTTCAGCATGGAACTTGCTTTGTGTCGCCGTTTCTAGCTCCTAGAATTTTCAGATGGCTCCTTAATTTCTGGAAAGTTTCTGCATACCTGCCCCATTCGTTTTGTATATTAGTAGTGCACATTTAAATTTCAAAAGCTAAGAAAGTAACACTTCTGGACCAAAGTAATACGGCACCAATAATTCATAACATAACTGTTGTATTAACAGCAAAGGCCAAATTATAATTATACAGAAACACTCTTACATTCGAGACTTCAAAGCCCAGTCAGTACAGTCACTAGGCTAAGGGCTGGACCAACTAGGGTTCGATTTCCGACAAGTACAAGAGACATAATTTGTATATAAGTAACAAATTCTTCATAAAAAGTAGCAATAGCAGTAGGCGGTAAGCATGGAAGCTATGTGATGTCCTGCAGGGGACTCTTTCTTCTGGCAGCAGCCTGTTCCAGGCTAGTATTCCCAGTCGTTCCTAAGCGCGTTAGCAAAATTGCGAAAAGCGACTATTAACTTCGTCAATATCTGTCCGTCCGCATGGAACAACTCAGCTCCCACTGAACAGATTTTCACGAAATTTGACATTTGAGTATTTTTCGAAAATCTGTTGAGAAAATTCAAGTTTCATTGAAATCTGACAAGAATAACGGGTACTTTACATGAAGACGTTTGTATATTTATAACAATATCTCGCTTAATTCTTCTCAGAATGAGAAATGTTTCACACAAAAGTTGTAGAGAAAATAAAAAAAAACATATTTTATAATCTAAAACTTTTTCCCGAAAATCGTGCTGCTTATGCGAATATGTGGAAAAATATGGCACAGCCAGACAGGCCACAATTGACAACATAACACGGAGCATGCGCTATACGTGCTGGATAACTAAGGCTACAGACACACACTCGGAATATGTAATACTTATTGCTTTTCCAAGGCAACAGTGGTTATGCGAACGCACCTCAATTACACTGTCTGTCTTGTTACCAATCCAATTTACATTTGCCCCTCTAATAGCCTTCCAGCAGCCTTGCCTCTTCTGGAAGCACGTCTTGTTTCTAATAACGGAATGATATAACGCTGTAAGTTCACATTCCTTTAACAAAAATCCAATTTTTGTACAACAGTAAAAAGTCATTGTGCTGTTCAATCCTGCTCTCCCCTCAACAGAAACCTCCTCACACAATGACGCTTTTCTACGCCCTCGTGAGTCTCTGCTAATTCCAGCAACGACGCAATGCATTTTACAAAGTCATTGCCGTTTGGTTCGCAATGTATTCACCCCGTCCCACAGATCCTATTGTAGGCCAGCTATCAAGCACAGGCAGAATGTAACCCTTTGAATCAGCGGTTATTAACCTCCACTGCAGCTCGCACCACTTGGGTTCTCAAAACATGTTCTTGAACCCATACAAAACTCGTTGAAACAGATCAGCTGTTGAAAATATGCAGCGTAAGTATAAAATGAGATAGAATTAACATTAATTTTAATTTCACAGTAATATCAAGAAATATTTGACACGTATCGCACCCCCAGAAAGGGTCTATAGCACCTTCCGGGGATGAGTGCACCCTAGGTTAAGAACCACTAATTTAAAGCATAGTGGTTAGTGTATGTACCACCACGTTTAACACTAATAACTCTGCGTTTTCCCCATACATTGTATTTATGTATTCTGCATGATTCTTACAAAACATAGCCATTACTTCCTTGTACAGCTTCCACAGACTGGTCTTCATATGCAAGCACAGTGTCCTTGTGAGGCATGACCTGAATCTTTATGTGTAATGCACATTCTTCAAAGTGTTACTTGCTAATTTCAGGGAACCTCATTACAGAGTGCAGGCCTACTCACAGTTCTGTTTCGGTCACAGACAGGATGGCAGACATCAATCAGAACCGTATAATGGACAACTCTTGTACAAATACACATTACAATTATAAAAATAAAAAAATTGTTTACTACCAACACAACTAACTTCCTCTACTTTAACAACTAAAAAGGACTACATATTTCGACCACATTTATATGCCACCACCAGGTCTTTATCTTAAGAACACTGAAGAAATTGCTATCAAAACAAAATTTTTGAAATATTTACATATTTTTGCACTAATTAGGGCCTCAGATGTAAGTTCCTTTACAAATCATTACGTGTATTAATAGAACCAGCATACGTATATGTCCTTTCAGAGCATTTCAATTCGTTAAGCATGCAATAATTAAGCTTATTTATAGGATGAGATCTGCGCTCTTCTGAGATATTACGCAGCGTACAGCCGTAATTTTACCGACGTTTTGGGACAAACTCTCGGTCCCAGTTTCATGGGTCAAGGAGATTTTGGACTTCTTGACCCTTGAAGATGGGACCGGTAGGTTGTCCCGAAACGTCGATATAGAATTACCAATCTACGCTGCGTAATATCTCAGAAGAGCGAAGATCTCATCTACATCGCGGCGGGAGTCTGAAATCGCGCACTTCTTTACAGGAATTGTTTCTTCACCTTCTACCTCTGATATGTCGGTAGTTTCTTCTGCATATTGCCTCTATATCGCTATGTAGGAAGTACGTGCAATTAACCTGCTGTTGATAAGTGTACTATCACAAATACAAAAGAACCTAGTGCAAGAATGTAGCTCTGTGTGTTATCTCGTAACTTTTAAGCCATAGGTTCAATTGTGGTCAAACTTGTCAACATATGAAATCTGTCAAAAGAAAGCGTGAACGGAAGACGCTACATCAGTGGTTCCCAAACTTTTTCGGTCCACCGCCCCCTTGGCTCCATATACACACCCACAGCGCCCCCCTACCTTTTTTAAGAAAACATAAATGCGCTTTTGTTTCCACTTTTATTTTATAATTAAAAAATCGTTTAAATACAATTATAAGAGTTAAGCTTAATGTTTTATGTGTTAATTAATAAATTAAAATTTACTATATTTTTTATGATTAACAATAATTAATCTAGCAATAGTTTATTACAAAAATAATGTGCTTGAATAAGATTCATAAATTAAAATACTAAGAAATTTAGTTCATTTTTTATCTTTAACACAAAAATTACTTCATTTGAATTTTATTATAAAAATAAATGCACTACTTGTCTACTAGCGCCCCCCTGTGATAATAACAGCGCTCCCTTCCACCTCTCGTACCTATCAGCGCCCACCTCGGTAATCCCACCGCCCCCCAGGGGGCGGTACCGCCCACTTTGGGAACCATTGCGCTAGATGGATGAACTATGCGTAGGCAGGAAGACACGAGGCTGTGTTCAGGAACGTCCTGAAGTGCGTTACATTCGCGTTTATCACTTCGAGACAGACGTCCCAACACGAAGAACAGATCGACATCTGCCGGTGCCTCTCTACGTAATTTCCAGACAAAATAAGACACCTGCTCCAGCGACATACAACGCGTACAATTCTACTAAAATAAAGTAGAGAACAAATATTAAATAAATGGAATGAGACGGTATGGACAGGATTCGTTGTGATCACAATGTGGACCACTGGCCGAGTAATAAAATTTCGAACTCCGCAAAGATGGGATATTTCTCGAATGCATGACGGACTGCTTACTACCTCCTCAAGAAGTAATCCTACTCAGCTCCATGGTGTCACATAACATTAATGTCTGGAACGTCCGGTTAGCAGCCATCACACTATATAAGTGCACATTTACTTTTTTTGGGAAATCTAGTCTAAAATAGATCTATTTCATATTTAACAAGAATTAAAATGGAATACTCCATGACGAGTTACGCAGACTTCATACGGTTACACGGCACATGGAGTACACGTAATTTCAATTATGTCCATACGAAAAGAACGGTCTTCCCTGTGCCGTTTCTCACTAAACTCACAAATGCTCAACAGCATTATGTGTAGATTTTGGCCCAGATACGGGCCATCCTAGTCGAAATTTTCGTTTATCTCCTCAGTCACTCCACGTACCAGTTGTGATAGTAAGGATATGACTTCTTCCCTAAACTTCATTCCAATCTACCAGCCATTCTAACATTCAAAGCTACGTAATCTGAAGTACTGAAAGAGTAAGTAAGTAAAAAGTAAAGTTTTCCCTATAACAGGCCATGAAGGCCCAAAGGGGGAGTAGAGGTATAGCTCTACTCATTCTTGACCCCGGCTCTAGTTGGGGGTGGGTGGTCAGCACCACGCCCCGGCCGCTTTACCCCCGGGAAAGACCCGGTACCCATTGTATAGGAGGCTGGGTAGGCCCCAGGGCCGGTCTGGACGTATGCGAAAAATCTCGCCCCCACCGGGATTTTTTTTTTTTTTTAATTCCTGGGTTTTCCCCTTTGATCCATTTGTACTGTTGAAGTCCTTTTTGTCCTGCATGTCACCTTATGTTTCATGCTATCGTCCATATATCTAACACAACACAAACATCCATGCCACCGGTGGGATTCGAACCCACGATCCTAGTAAGCGAGCGGCCGCAGACCCACACCTTAGACCGCACGGCCACTGGGATCGGCGATTCGATCCCCGGACCGTCCTGCCCGTAGCAAGTCGCTATACCGACTACGCTATCCCGGCCCCTACTGAAAGAGTCCTTAGCAAATCATAAATAAACAGGTTGACACTTTTAAATATGTGTGACCTCTACGCATGTCTAAACATCAGAATCTGATACACCTGGACTCTACACAGGTATACTGTTCAGTCCACAAACATCGTTACGCAATGATACACACTGCTTCTTCCACAGACACCTTACCAGTCCATAGCTGAGAGATTTATGGACTTCGTAGCAAAGCCGAGGATCTTGAACGGAAGCAGACACACATGGCGCTCGACGTTTCAGTAACTCAGTTCCATTGAATTCGGCTCATTTCAGCCTACCGCAACCGTCCTATGGATATATATATATATATATATGCCTACGGATGTGTACTAAGGAAACCGGCTCCTCCCTACGACAATACGATCGTGTTTCATCAGCGTTGTGGCTTGCTGAATCTTTCTTAAAGAACATTACAACTCAGGGGTGCAAAAAATTTCCAACAATTTGGGAGCCACCTCAAAATTTTAGGCATCAGAATGGTGACGTGAAACAATTTTCCTACTGAGAATCCACAAATATTATGTGCCAACGTAAAAAATTTAGTCGCCATGGCGACGCGGCTCCCGGGATTTGTGAACCCATGTTACGATTATTTTAAGTTAATTATGCGTCGGTTTCTGGCTTATTTATTACATTTCCTCATGCGCTGACATTTAAAACAAAACACAGAAACATGGTGGCTGTAAATTAAGCGCGATAATCACTGATAATCTAGCAGCCACATAGCTAGTCAAATTTCCCAAAATTTATGGATGCCGAGGGCTCATTGAGGGGTACGTAAGGGACCAATGGACCTCTGCCGGATGAATCCAGTCCACGTCCTCACATCTTATTGCTTTACGATTCATTTCGGTAAGAGATCTTCGCTCTTCTGGGATGTTAACGAAGCACAGATTGGTAGTTACCGACGTTTTGGGACAACTTCTCTGTCCCATCTTCAAGGGCCAAGCAGTCGAAGAAGAATATTATCACTATTATCAATACTATTAATATTAACCCCTTATCCACACCTAGAACTCCCATATTGTCTCTTCCTTTAAGGTTTACAACTAAACCTTTCTATAAGTTTCTCATCTCTCCTGTTCATGCTACTGCCAATTCCCATATCATTCGCCTTGCTTTTATCGCCCAAACAATACCTGGAAAACAATCTCAGTCGTTATTTGATTAAAACTGTTGCAAAACATGTCGTAATACAGTTGCAGTCCAAGGTTTTTCATTATCGACCTGTTTACATACTGTTCAGTCTGATAAATTAAAGTCAGCGTGATACCATACGAAGCATCGGCGTTTCGACTGACAGTTATATTACATAAGTAAAGGAAAAGGTAAAGTTGTCCCTTTGCACGCCATGAAAATATATGAGTGGATATATAGCTCCACTCATTCTTAAACTAAGCAGGTCAGTTTCATTCCCCTGCCGCTTCAGCCCCACAGAAATATAATAAAACCGTACTAATAATAAAATAATAATAACCTATAATAAAATAGCATAATAACCCGAAAAATTATATCTATAAGTAACTGACTCCAAGGAGCAGAGTCCTTCTTCAGAAGCTAACAGGTCGTCAGCTAATCAAGGAACTCCCCGCATTTTATGGATCCCGAAGGTTCATTACCGCATTCACAAGAATCCGTTACCTTTCCCTATCCTGAGCCATATCAATCCAATCTACAACAGGTATGCACATATTACAACGTTAGAGTTACATAATTCTTTCCACCAACCGGTAAACCTAAATCCAGAGCTGAGGTTAAGAATGAATGGAGCTATACTTCCACTCCCCCTATATGCCTTCATGACGTGTGTAGGGATAGCTTTACCTTTTGCAGGCGAACCGCACGATGTTGACTGCAGTGTTTGCAGCACCTTCACAGCCACATTACTGTGCAAGACGTAAGTGTGCAACACTGGCACACAAACAAAAGAGAGGGCAGAATGAACATGAAGCCATTTATACTTAATATTATACATATTCCGTGCAGCTGTTTTGCATATATAAGTTTATTTATAACTACGGCTGTAATATATGTATATATTTTACCATTCAGTGACATGCTGCATGCTTCGTAAGTCTATAAAAGATGACTCCCTGATGACGGCTGAGAATGACAGCCGAAACATGTAGGAGTATATAGAATGTATATATGTAATCGGTGAGCGGTAGTTGGTATAAATAAACTTATATATGATGTCATTTACTTAACAGTGAATTCTGAGAGAGAACAGCATCTCTTTATTTACTTACTGACGATTTATTTAAAGACAATGTCCGTAGACCATTACCGAACATCTTATAAACAACAGTTCCACTGCAGAATTCAGTTTTAAGCGAAAAACTTTAATCTGCTTTTACATGAAACCAATATCTGTCAAAGGCACAGCAACTGTCGCACTTCGTACGACTGCAATGGACAACAAGGTGACAAGACTAGTGATAAAGCACAGACTGCTGAAAAACAATTTTAATACAGCTTTCAAAAACCGATAAAGTGCGCGATTAAACCCCTAGCAATGCTGCACAAGTACAGACATATTGAACAGTAGGCTGTAACAACGTCATGTGCATGATTGGACATGTACACAGAATGAATGACGGCAGCAACATTAGAAATGTTTATAACCTATTACCATTTTAAATTTAACGAAGACTGTTACAATGTTTCGTCATTTATCCCTATCATAAGAGAAAGCAAAAACACTCATAGATTCCTCCTGTTACTGTTTCACAGTCTACCAAAAACTGGTCCACGAAGATGGACAGCTACATGTATTTTTTTATTTAAGGGCCCCGCAGCAGATGCTACGGACGCACCGCAGCCTTGAGGCTTATTGTGCAAACCTTGTGATGAAGACGATTAAGTTTTTTCTGCTTATCCATTTTAATGGAGCAACGGTGGAACGAAATTGACAGGGGAAAACCGAAGTACTCCGAGAAAAACGTGTCCCAGTGCCACTTTGTCCACCACAAATCCCACATGGACCGATCCGGGATCGAACCCGGGCCTCCACGGTAAGAGAACGGCGACTAACCGCCTGAGCCATGGCACGGCATGTCTTTACTGACCTATCACCATACAATATTTCTGGCAGGTACGCCGACTAGCGTGGTGTGTGTATTCGCATTTATTACTTTTTGTACAACCCACTGGAAGGTCAGTAAGGAAATCACACATCATTCTAAACTGGCATAAATTCAGAGAATTAAAATCGTATTTACCTATGGCAAAACTATAATCAAATATGTATACAGCGTCGTGTGTACACTAACCCTCAAGAGCCACTGCACAAAAGACTCTTCATTTTCATTCGTAATTCATAACCTTTTAAAGCCTAGCGGTAACTTTACGTAGCACCAGGTTTAAAATTTAAAAATTCTAGATGGTGCTCACATTGCATTTGTGTTTAGTATGGATCTCAAACAAAGAGCAACTACCTTATACAGCATTAAGAGACTGATTTTTATAACTGAGGTGGAGAGTGTTTACTGCGCGGTACGCACTCAGTTCTTATATAAGACAGATATGTTTCGTCTTTAAAGGGTTATGTCGTACAAGTCTTGCTTATGGTTTACACTTGCCACAGCGTTCAGCTGTACCGTTCAGTAAGAACCCCCAACGATTAAAGCGGACTCCTGGAGAAATTTCAAACTACACGCATTACACGCGTGTCGGAGAAGATGCCGATAGGACAAGGCGTTAAATACATCAACAAAGCATAGAAACTTTACATAGAGTAAAATATATTTTCTCGGACTGTGGAATACCTTCAAGATCAGGGAGATTCACGACGATGTAACTGAAAAATTTAAGCTTATGGACCTTTTACGTAGATTAATGTATATTTTGACGAAATTTGTTTCAACAGGGCTTACTCCAAGCCCCCCCCCCCCAAAAAAAAAAACAGAATACGTGTCTTCCTTAATTACGCTCAAAATAACAGCTACTCCACCCTGTTATGTTACAAAGGGCCTCGGACATAACGAATTATTTGGCCTCGGATAAGGGCTATTGGTGGAGTTTCTGATTACGGTGAGAAACCGCATGCTCCATAAAATCTGGGATATTTCTTGACCAGCTGAGCGACTATAATTTTTAAGATGGACTCTGCACCATAGGATCAGTTCGATTTTGTAAAAGCAATTTAAAAGTTCTGTCTTTACACAGTTCATGCCTCTTCACACATTCTGTTTCAATATTTACTTGTATGTCATCATAGCTGAATCATCAGTAACTGCAAGTAAATGCCTCGTTCTTTACACGTTTTTTTTAAATTCATCTGTTGTTATTTCCTGCCTACGCCATCAACTCCTTGACCTAAAGTACGCACTCGACAACTATCAGCTGTTTCAAAAGGTCTACTGCTACGTACCCCGCAAGTTTCGTCACCGCAAAAACCAAAATCTGGGAAATACATCATACCACAAAAGTCACCTTAGTCTACTAAATGCCAACATTCCACAACGATCCCCTGTCTAATATTTTATACATTCATTTCCCGCGAGCTATACTCCTGAACCATGTCAACAAATTTTGTTACCATAGACGAACAGCGTTACAACCAATGAGGCCGCTCGTTACACAATTCACCTCGGTCCTCACCGAAGTACAAATACTTCCCTCTACCCTCGGTCTTCAAAGATCGCCTTTTTATCAATTTATTTCAATTACGTAACGCACTGCTATATCATTCACTGGCCTTAAGTCAATCCTAAAGAATACTGAATATCACGGGGAAATGGTTAGCAGTCTTATTTCTTCCTTTCAATGTCCTGGGTTACACTCTCGAGCAGATCAGCCATCGTGATTACCTTTGTGATTCTACTCAATCTCTTCAGAAGATAAATTATTTAATAGTACCTTAGTGGCAGCCCACGACAGTTACCTCGCACACCAGAATCATCCTACCATTCAACGTCACGTGACCTAAACAGCTGAGACAGCATAGTTAAACAACACAGCAATCAATCGACCCGAGCATGAGGACTTAACAGTTAACCCAGCACAATTACAGTCCACGTTGTTCCGGACAACAGCGTTAATCAGTGCCCTTGCAACTGCGTCCCACAAAAACGGCTACGGTGGCCTTTTTTTCCAAGCGAACAAGTTTTGTGATGGCACTTGTGGCTTGATAGTCTTGTAATAGAAAACATCTGTGGGGTTAATATCAGAGGTTAATGTTACGACGTAGATGCAATCTCTGTCCTGCCAGGCCTACTCTGTCGTTAAGAGTGACTGTCTTTTCTTACAACAGACCGCAGTAAAGGACGACAAAACAACTGAGCACTAAGTGTCTCACAAGAACGTACAAAATAAAAGGCGCGTTTTACCTCGCGTCAGAATTTACAAAACCTGCGTGACTGGGTATGAAACTGCAATTATCCAACGCAGTCGTTTACAAAGACAATGGACGCCTCTGTCTTCTGCGCATTTGCAACAAAAAGTTGCAAAAACGCGTCACTTAACTTCGTCAAGTCTGTCCCCATTTAACTAAGAACACCTGAAGGGGTTTTCGTTACTTTGACAAGTATTGGGAAGTTATATGCAAAGCTGTCGATGGAATCTAATTTTGGTTAAAATCGGACACATTAAAAGGCACACTTTGCATAAGGCCCTTACATGTTTCTCGAATATAAGTCGCTAAATATAATGGACACAAAAAAATTGTGCAACAAAAATGTTATTAGAGAATAACGAAATATTAATTTTATGTTCCCTTTTCGGAATTCTTAACGGTTTTCGACGTAATCAAAAAAATCGAGTTGGAAGCCGTGTCACCGAATTCGAGAACCTTTCGAACAGTTACAATCAAATTTCACACTGGAGATTCTTGCACAAATTCATCGAACCACCTCATCTTTCTTACATATTTTCATTAACAGAAGAAGTTAAATGTGGATTAGACCGAGAAACAACTATTCCTCAGGTTTTAGGTACGTTCGCATAGTCGCGAAAAGCGCCTATTAACTTCGTTCTGAAATGTTTCAATACTTTTTTTTTGTGAGGGGCCCCGCAGCAGATGCTTTGGACGCACCGCAACCTTGAGGCTTATTGTACAACCCTGTGATGATGATGATAATTCTTTTCGTTTTTCCGTGTAATGGAGCAGCGGTGGAATGAAATTGTCAGGGGAAAACCGAAGTACTCCGAGATAAACCTGTCCCAGTGCCACTTTGCCCACCACAAATCCCACATAGACTGACCCGGGATCGAACCCGGGCCTCCGCGGTGAGAGGCCGGCGACTGACAGCCTGAGCCATGGCACGGCCTATGACATTTTCTCTGTTTCGTTTGTGATAACACGTGTATGGCCAACAAAATTCCCGCCAATTATTTCAACACTTAAAAATTAAATGAGTTACACACGCGTAAATGCAATATACAAAAAAGTCTCCCCCACACGTTTAAAAACAAAATCCGGTAACATAATTTTATGCCAGTCACAATGGAAAAAGACGGTCTTGACAGGTGTACGTTCGCTGTTCCTGATCATGATTAATGACTGCTGGTCACAGCCTATCGATCTGAGCGGAATGTAAAATGTTACACTTTAATCTGCAGCGAGTAGCAAAGTTCGTTTTAAAAGGGCTATCCTGTCGTTAAAACGAAAAAGGCACTTGGAAGGCGGCTTTCGTGGCAGTTGTTGAGACGCATGCGCATGGTGAGCTGGAGTGGAGACGTTCAGGTCACCCGCATTACATCCACCTCCACTGAGAAGAAACAGAAAATTAAATCTTAATTTATATATTCCTGCGACAGGAATGCGAACCAGGTATTTCTGCATGTCACGTTGCCTCGAACACGTAAACAGACCGGATCACAGAAGGTGTAGGCAACGCAACCCAACAAACACTCGACGGCGATAAGTTTCGACGTATGATTCCGATGCTGCTCATGCCTATTTATATTCCTGCACCCCGTATGTACCTGTGGTCTCCAGCTGTGTTTGGGTGACGGACAGATAGAACCTTACAATCACAGCAGCCACGACATGAATCTAAAAAAGCAAAAAAGGTGCGAATTTAATCACATTACGATTTCTTTGCACACTGTCTTCTCACGCCAATATATTTTCCACAACACTGTTTGGCACTTACAAAAACATCTATGGAATAATAAACAATCTTCTATTCCAAAAAGCCACTATTAACATAATTTATATAACGCAACTCCCAAACTCAATGCGATACTTGAACACAAATGAAACATTTAGAACTTTTCGACACTGAACACACATTCCATGTACACAGCGGACACCATCACTTGCTTTGCCGTCATCAGCGAACACTTGAGACGTTATTATGAATATGTATTCAAAACTTCTGGTCGGGATATCTTAAGGAATATTACTGAGAGACATAAGTGTAAAATGAATATTCAAGAAATAAAATATGAATGTGTAGAATGAATCTAGCTCTGGATAGGGACAACTAGCGGGCGGTAATAAACTTTCTTAAGACGATACATCACGTTGTGTTTACAGTACAATTCAAAGTACAAAATATTCAGGGCTTAAGAAATAAATACAGTCGAACTCGGTTATAACGTCATGATCATTCATGCATTCATTCTGCAGTCTGTCTTACGACAGGTCCGTAGCCTCTTCCAAAGCGAGTTCTCCACAGGGTGCGATCTAGTGCTTCCTCTTTCAATTTCCAGTATCTTTTCTTTTCCTTAAGGTCATCCAGTAGCTGCTTACGTCTTCTCCCTCTTCTTCCCGTCATTTCTATCCTTCCCTCTAACTTTCCTTCAATCACGTGTTTCAGAAGGAAGTTTCTACGCAAGATGTGACCAATCCAGTTAGCCTTTCTTCTTTTTATTGTATGTAGGATATTCCTCTCCTCCTTGACTCTGTGTAATACTTCCTTCATTTCTCACACGATCGGTCCAACTGATCTCCTCCATTCTTCTCCAGCACCACATTTCAAAACTTTCCAGATACTTCTGATCTACTTTCCGAAGTGTCCACGTTTCAGCACCATACAAAGCTGTGCTCCAAATGTAGCACTTTACTAGTTTCTTCCTTAAATTTAAGTCCAGTTTGCTGGTGAAAAGATTCTTCTTCTTGTTGAAAGCTGCTTTTGCCATGGCAATTCTGGATTTAATTTCACGTGTACACGTCATGATAGGGACTAAATATTTTCTGTCGTTAAAAACGGGTATTGTTCTAACCGAGGAGAATGACGTTACGGTTAACAGTGAGGAATTAATTGGTACCACAGAATATCTGACGTTATAGACGAGGTGTCGCAGTAACCGATGTCGTTATAACTGGGTTCGACTGTAGTTGTGTTCAGACTGAATATTTTATACTTTTAATAACCTTCTGTTTCCTTACAAGGCGGGGAATTTCTTGACCTGCTGAGCGACTAACGGGTCTTCATACGTGGATGATGTTTGTTTGGTCATGCACGCGAAACTTTTATTGTAATGGATTACTTCATCAATACGGTTTCACATTCTTTATATGAGAAGTGTCACATGCATATTGTGGTATTGTGGGTTATGACACCGTATAACCTGATGGCGACAATGCCTCCATCTTCAGAACCTATCCTAAAAATGGAGCCATTGCATTCCTGCTATACGTCGATAACCACCTGACTAAAGAATCACAACCCAGCTGACCACGATATGAATCTTCACCACTACGAAAACCTCAAATTTCATGTAAATTTCGAATTTTTCAACACTTCACCTCCCCTAAAGACACGTGAGCGCCGATCCCAGTGGCCGCGCGGACTAAGGCGTGGGTCTCCGACCGCTAGCTTGCTGGGATTGCGGGTTCGAATCCCGCCGGAGACAATGATGTCTGTTTCTTGTGTGTTGTGTTGTCAGATAGAGGTCTCTGCGTCGGGCTCATCGCTCGTCCAGAGGAGTCCTACAGTGTGTGTGTGTGTGTGTGTGTGTGTGTGTGTGTGTGTGTGTGTGTGTGTGTGATCGTGAAGCCTCGATCATGAGATCCTGACACACTAGGGGCTGTTGCGCCATGGAAAAAAAAAGGACCAGCGCGCATTTCGCAACTGGAAGTGCAGAACTTATAATTCACTGGAGAAGTTGTCCCGAAGGAAATATTTAAAATCTCTTACACATTTTCTGCTTGTAATATAAAGCGTCTTACGACAAATTCTACTGCATGACAAAGTAACTTCGAGTACACGGGTCCCAAACGCAAATACTGAAAAAAAAAACTGTTCAGACGCATGAAAAACCACGCACACTTGGCCTTTCGGCAACGAAGAGACTATCAAAACAGATGGAGGAGAAACACGAGCCACAGGCGCTGCGTTTTTTGACTGCTAAATCGAAAATGTGTGCCCATGTACTCTTCTATTTATTCATAAAACACGACGTCAGCTCCTAATTTGGTACAGAACACCGTCACACATCATGGCTTCTCAACACGGACGCAGAGCATCCACAACACAAAATCCGTATATTCAATATGAAGTTCTTGCAATACAAAGACTGCATACTTCTTTATATAGGGCCTACTTGTCGCTTTGCCACGTGTAAAATGCACAATGCGGCTACAAACTTCGCCATATCTTATTATTCAGTAACCAACAAATGCACAAACATAAACTACTTTATAGTTTTTATTAGTATCGATGTATTCCCCTACACAATTCAGCTTATACCACTCCACACAACAGCACGCGAAACAACACGTTTATAATCAACAGCAAATGCAATACCACGATTCTGTGCATCAAGTGACAAACGCTGCTATTTTAAATTCTGACTTTAACTTATATAATAAAATTTTTTACAGTTTTATATATTTTATAAATTCAAATGTTTTAAAACTTATTACTGACACAAGTGTGCTCTTCGGGCCCTTTTAACATGCGATGTGAAGTGTAGTAGCTTGTTACCGCCTGAAGATGGTCTACGGACCGAAACACGTGTAGAGGAATACATCGATATTATAAAATATAAAGTTTATGTTTGTGCATTTGTTGGTTACTGAATAATAAGTGAAAATAACGGTGAAAGCAATATAGAATTCACCATGTCTGTCTGTCCTTCGTCCTCTGCCCGCCTATCACCCTATAAGAGGCCCTGAAGGTCAAGAGAGGGAGAAAGATGTAAAGTGCTACTCTTTCTTTAACCTCGGCGCTACATGGGGGTGGGTGGTTAAATTAGCCACGTCCCGGAAAAGACCCGGTACCCATTGTACAGGAGGCTGGGTGGGCCAAAGGGCCGGTCTGGACGGGTGCGGAAAATCTGGTCCCCACCGGCATTCGATTCCCGAACCGTCCAGCCCATGGCGAGTCGCAGTACCGACTGAGCTATCACGGCCCACGCCAGCCTATCTGCTTGCAACAACTCGAGAAAAGCTCAGCGGAATTTAATTACGTGATGTTGGCGAGTTACACTAAAATGAGTACAAACATCTGAGTTCTGTTTAAAATCGGACAGTAACGGACACTTAGCGTAAATATTGCATGCGTTTCTGCGCGCATCTCGAGCATAATTCGCTAAACACTTACCGGGGCGGAAAATATTTCGAACAGACGTTTACAGAATAATAGAACACGTTTTATTTTGTTCTTACGGTTTTCGGGACAATTAGCCCTGTAAAACCCCCGTGCTTACTACAAGTACGGCCAAGTTTAAAATATAACAAGACAGGCAATGTACTATAACGTTAACATTGAGGCGCGTTCGCGTAACCACTGTTACCGTGGAAAACCAGTAAGTATTAAACATTACGAGTGTGTGTTTGTATTCTTGCCTTACTTAGCCGGCATGCAAATCGCATTTATCTGCGCTATATATATATATATATATATATATATATTATAGTCATCTGTGGCCTGTCTGGCTGTACCATATTTATCCACATCAAATCACAAACGGCACAATTTTCGGGGAAAAAAAAAAATACTGGACACAAAATGTGAGTTTTGATTTTCTCTAGAACTGTTGCCTGAAACATTTCTCATTATAAGAAGAATTCAGCGAGATATTATCATAAGTGTACAAAAGTCTTCATGTAAAGTACCCGTTATTCTTGTCAGATTTTAATGAAACCTAAGCTTTCTCGATAGATTTTCGAACAAAATTCCATGAAAATATGCCCGGTGGGAACCGAGTTGTTCCACGCGGACAGACGGACGTACGGACAGACATGACGAAGCTGATAGTTGCTTTTCGCAATTTTGCGAACGCACCTAAAAACTCTACATTCTGCCCATAGCGTGTATTACTGTGATATTTATGATCTAAGAACAAGCAGCAATTAGTTTTTAACATCGAGAAGGTGTGTGTTTACTGTGCGGTAGGATCTCACTCTTTAAATACAATTCACGTACATTTACGTCTTAAATGGTTAAACGGGAAAGAACCAAAGCTTCGAAACGGTTAGGTTATACGTACGTTTCCAAAATGGTAGATGGTTTCTTCCAAATACTGACATGGCGTAAATGATATTTTATTTATTCAGGCTGCAACTGCGTCAGCTAGGCGGAATTACCGGAAAGCTCAGTAATTACAAAAAATATATATACCTCAGAACATGCCCCAACAGGAAAGAGTTGCTTAGGTTGGCTTTCATCCAACACAGAAATAAGTGGCCGTGCCATGGCTCAGGCGGTTAGTCGCCGGTCTTTCACCGCGGAGGCCCGAGTTCGATCCCGGGTCAGTCCATGTGGGATTTGTGGTGGACAAAGTGGCACTGAGACAGGTTTCTCCCCGTCAATTTCATTCCATCATTACACGGAAAAACTAGTCACCTTCATCACAGGGTTGCACAATAAGCCTCAAGGCTGCAGTGCGTCCGTAGCATCTGCTGCGGGGGCCTTCACCAGAAAAAAAAACAGAAATAATCTAAAACTAAGACTTCAAATATAAATATGTGACAGCTGCAAGAACAACCGCGAACGTCAATTTCACAAAGTACTAGAGCCGTACAAATGGCAAGCTTCTGCACTGACACTGACTTCGCGTGTTTGTTTCTGTACAACTGATTTTTCGTTATTTACTTACGAGAGGAGATGGACATCTTTCACTATAAAATAATCTAAGGTAACGCTGCCACCGTCCACGCCAAGAAGGTTTATAGGGGGAGTAGAGGTATAGCTTCCACTAATTCTTAACCCCACCGCTAGATGGAGATGAGTGGTCAACATCACGCCATGGTCGCATGAGCCCCGGGAAAGAACCCACTGAATAGGATGCTGGGTGGGTCCCAGAGCCGGTATGGGCTTTTGAAGAGAAAAATCTCTTGCCGCTGCCGGGACACAAATCCAGATCGTCCAGCCCGTAGCCTAGTCGCTATACTGATTACGGTATCCCCTCCTATGAAATACTGTATATAATATATTCTGTAAATTTTGTATTCCCAGTGTGAAAATACTTTGTTGCATTTTGCCTCTAATGCACTATAAAACAGTTTGAGAAATAAACCTAGTAAAAGCCCTCTTATTCATTTTTAAAGGTCCCACAAAATCTGACCGATCTGGGCCTCAGGCCCGCCTAGAACGACTGTTCTCATGCACAAAGCACTTAAGTTAACTGGTACTGCGACTGACGAGACTGCTGCTTCAACCTACCACAACGCCATTCCAATTGGTCTTTACAAATGTTTTACAAACAACAAAAGCAATTGCAGGGTAAACAACGCTTCAAAATTACTTTGCGTAATCACTGTTAGGTAGAAGTCTGTATGACGCAGTCAGACTAGTCATACAGATAAACGGTCTGATGGGAGACAGCAAACTACAGACCACCGTGCGAGAACGGCATACGGGACTATATATATGTATTAATGACAATTGTAGATGATAAATAAGTCATTCTTTGACAGTTCGAGGGACAAGAGAGCCTGGGTAACTGACACCAAACATATTCTTAAACGAATATAGTTACTTAAATAACAGCCAGGATGGCGTAGTCGGTTTAGTTACTAGACTACGTTCTGAACGGTGGACCAATCCTGGTTCGATTTCCAGCAGGGCAAAAAACTTTTTATCTTCTCCGTTGCGCACAGACCGACTCTGAGGCCTACCCATCCTCCTGTTCAGTTGGTAACGGAAACGTCTACCCGGAGGTCTAGTCCATCGACTTTCGAGGTTAAGAATGCGTGGAGTACGCCTTCATAGCGTGCACAGCGAAACTGTACCTTTATACCTTTGTCTTTAACTTTCCCACAACCGCGTGACATTTCGCTGGATAATTGATAGAGGTATCATGTACATGGCCACTGCCTTCATATATTTGTTCTAAATTCAAGTATGAAATAAGGATGTTTTAAAGGAAACATATTTTAAAAAGGATTTGTAAATAATTTAAAACAAACTCGTAAATTACAAAAGAAACATCCAGATTCTATATAAAAAACACGTTACCTTCAATAACGCAATATTTGTTACCGTTTAATGGACTAAAGTTTAAGCACCAGACCTAATAGCGTACTTAAATATACTACACATCATATTCAAAATCAGCGCTTCATCACTTAAGCGTCTCGACAAATCTGTTTTTGTATTTGCATATATTTGCTAATGTTTTGTAGTAACATGCAAGCTCAGTATAAACGCACCGTAACAGAGATAAATTAGCTACGAAATAAGGGTAAATTGCATTTGGGTAAAGCTATACCTATACAGGCCTGAAAGGCCCCTAAGGGCTCCAGAAGCTTGAGGCTCCCAGGATTTCTACATAATCGGCACATGAAGGTGGCAAGGTGACAAGAGATATCCCTGGTACTCATTTCTGTTAGAGGCTGAGTCCACCCCAGGGCCATAGTGAGGCCGGAAGGATTAAGTCAATGAAAAATCCAATGACCCCATCGAGAATCGAACCCGTGATCTTCCGGCTTGTAGCGCAAGGCCTCAACCAACCGCGCACCCCGTGTCACTATGCTGGCAACCTAAACTCATTATGTTTCCTACACTTCAAATGCAAAAACGTATTAACACACAAAGAAAGGTATGTATTTAGATTTCATCATAATTTTCACTCACAAATATTGCTTCTGCTGTAGAAATGAAAATATTTCAAAGTGCCTGTGAATGAAGACTGGTAAACATTAAGGTATTATACATGATATATGTGCATCCCCATGCTTTGTTAGTTCCCTACGATAACAACCTTATGAATATTCTTTGTAGTCACTTTGTCTTGGCATATATGTAAAAAGGCAAGGTCATATTAAAAGATACACACAAACATGCACACACACATGCCTCATCCCCTAATTTGAAGAATGATAGCATG
Source organism: Reticulitermes speratus (assembly GCA_021186555.1). Taxonomy (NCBI): domain Eukaryota; kingdom Metazoa; phylum Arthropoda; class Insecta; order Blattodea; family Rhinotermitidae; genus Reticulitermes; species Reticulitermes speratus. The sequence goes on from JAJKFL010000014.1 coordinate 9,896,849, forward strand.
TTGATACCTACCCCAGAAAACACTTCTTGGATAAATAGCTGAAAAATATGCAGAGACAATTACGGAAACTTCTCAAATCATCCAGGTAATTTTAACACTATTGGGAATTTTTAAAAAATATGATCACATCCCTGCATTAACCTCATGAATGTTTGCACCTTAACATCTGATATACAATACCATTCAGTGTGCAAATAGTTCATTCTGGATACAAAACAGTTTTGAAATTCCCAAACTGCTCACATGTCCATATAACACACACATATACATATATGATTTTCAGTATGTCCACAGAACCCACCACACTTAAATTCCATTCAACAATGCATCTGGATTAAATGTTTCATGAATGAGAACCGATTTCTTTTACAATGTTTTTAAAATATCAAAGACAACATATTTAATACCTGCAACATACTGCCACTGCCACTGCCTCTACTTACTAACCGGTAATTCTAACATGCACAATCCTTACATAGTATTTCGACTTTTTTACTTGTTACTAAACTTCGGCAGTAAGTACAACATTCAATGACATCTAAAATACATGCCTTCAGTGCACGTTCAACCAGTTACCAGCCTCCTTACCAGTTATGAAGCAATCCATTTTCTTTTTATGTAGTAAGCATATTTTCTACATTACCTGTTACCAATTTCCAAAAATCCAAGGAGTTTGCATAACTAGCGCCCACACTTTCATATACATTAATAATTTCTTTGTATGTGAAAGTTCATCATAAGTATTAATTACAATACATCAAAATCTATCCACTTAATTAAATGCAGAAACTAAACACTTTTGCCAAGAGCAGTTGTAATCAACAAAACATACAGAATAACGAAACAGCCATGTCTGTCATGTACATAACTAATATCCTCTTAACAAACGACACACATCCTCTCCTAAAGGAATGAAACTACGCTTTTGTCTACAATGGTATTTCATTTAAATACTTTTCTCTTATCACTGTTTCTGATGCACTCATGTACTATAACACTAATAAATTCATGTTCATGCCTGTACCTAGCCTAATGGGGGCGTGGACTATCGACAGGCTATTCCATCAATGGACAGTTCATTATACGTTACACGCGATTAAGAAACGTCTGCTTCCGCACATAACCCATCACTGAGCCAGATAAACGAAACGATTACTTATGCATGAACGCAAACAAGCTTCCCTAACCTCTTAACAGGAGAAAAACACTGGTTAGGAATGAGAAAGATTAGACTTGGAGAGACGGAATTTCTTGGTTTGTGCACACACACACACACACACACACACAGTACACTCGAGACATTCTCTCAACTTACTTGCCGATGATTTCACAGAGTTCATAAACATCATCAAATAACACTTCCTCGTCAGCCATGTTTCGCTGCAGTCCGCCGGTCAGCTTGTTGCGTTGGGGTCTCTCACGAGTTCAGTATTTCACTTGTCACTCACTTGCTGTGGCCGTAGATAAGACGGTCATACATAACCATTAATGCCACATGTTAGCATGGCCACACACGCAGGTACTCATCCATTCACATTGCAGGCTGTTTTTCAGAATTGTGGGGCGTGTCTCTTTTTCTCTTTACTAACCCCTGAGCCACTTCACTCTACCAGCCAACCAGCCGGGTCGGACCGAAATATGGCCGAGCCGCGCTGCAACAACACTTTCACTCGCGAACGCTTTGGAACCTTCGAACCAATTACCGTATATCCAAGTCGAGCTCGCCCGGTGACCACGTTACATTCGTTACACAGCGTGCAATGATATGAAATTCAACGCACACGAATCTCACAAAAATTACCGCACGATATCAAGCAACCGTCGCACAATTTTTTTTCACACGCACTCATTCACAAACCCGCAAAACACATCCGACGACACCACCTCGTGGTTTGATTATTTTGCGCGACCAGCTGCTAGTACCTACTCCCCAAAGCCCACTAAAATATTAACGCGCCTGCGTACTATGACGATGTGATATCGAATGACAGCTTACATATTTTGCCGGCAGATGGCTCGCCAAATATTGCTGGGGCTAGTAACTATGCCATAGTACATTGCAGTTACGGTTTTGACAGTCTAAAATAGTTCACGTACTAACCCGACACTTCATCAGTAACAATTTGTTCATGTCCACACTATTCAGGTATGAAGGGGGAGGATAGTTATGGTTTCACTCATTTATAACTTTATCACTAAATAGTGGCGAGTGAGCAGCTTCAAGACCAGGCCAATTTACCCTCACGCAAAAAAGCCTGGAACCCAATGAATAGGAAGCTGTGTAGTTTGTGGACTGATCTTCCATCTTGTGACGGATTTTGGTACAAGAACTCGAATAAAGTCGATGCAAGGGTCATCTTTCGGGAATACTGTGAACTACGAATTGTCAACGCGCAGTGACACCACATACCCGAAATTTAAAAAAAATCATCCGCTGGCTAGTAAAAATTTTCTGGCGAGGAATCTCCACCAATTACGAATTGTTTTTTGTATTAAATATTGCGGGTGCGGTAGTCCATTTCCTCATTTAAACATTCCTGCCTCGCTAGCATTTTTAAAATCTACGAGCGTACTAGTAAGTTTTTTCTACACTGCATCATTTTACTTCTAACTTCTCTGCCAAAGTTCTTGAACTGGCTACCTGACGTCTCTTCTGTTACCTGACGATCCTAGAGCCCGATGGACTCGAACTGCTGCACCTTGGATTGCTGTCCCAGCTTCTTATCAACTAGACCATAAAGTTCTTCTTGAGACAAATAATTTTGGAACTTCCTGATGAAGTGTGAGGCCAAGGGATCCTAACAGAACATTTTCTAGAGTCCAAGTCTTTGCCGCGTACGGTCTTGAACTGCTCTGTTCATGAAACATAGTAGTCCAGTGCCTTATCCACTAGACTACAAATTTCTTGTTGGAGTAACAACTTCAGAACTTCCTGATGAATTGTGAGGCCAAGGAATTTGGACAGAAGTCTGTGTCCTATGCACTGAACTTCCTTGCTCTTGAACTTCTGATCATAGGATATCTGTAAACATGAACCCTACTCGATAAAGTGTTCTCAGGCAGACAGCCATGTCAAATGATTATTAATGAGTTTATTAATCATTTAACACGGCTGTCTGCCCGAGAACACTTTATCGAGTTCTGTCGCCGTGAAAGTCTCAAGACATATATGAACCCTCCTACAAGTTTCAGCAACAAATTGCCATCCTCAGGGAGACATCAGTACAAAGGAATATGTAATACTAATACATCAATTTTACATGTACAATTTTAAAAATGTAATAGCAGCTATAAATATAATCATATGGATTATTAAAAATATATATTTGTAGTGTTGGCTTCTACTGCCTGCATAAATATTAACACAAAATATCAATAATGCTTGTTTTTAACATGTAACACACTCAGACATTCACATCAACATACTATACACCACCACATCTGCATTTTAAATCAACTCGATTTTCATTGAACCCATATGTGACTCAGATGCTGGCATGAATATCACAAACGACTTTGTTCTATGCCCACTTATTTAGAATCAGTCTGGTCCAATTTCAGTTTACTAAGTGTGAACTTTAAACTTTGGGATAAGTCCAACACTGGACAATATGACCATCATATTTCAGGCTAAGGACCTGAAACTCTTTTCTGCCCTCTCTCTACATTCATTACATTTTAGCATACAGTACCAACACTTCAAAAGTGATAAAACCTTATGCTGGAGACCTGGTAAATTTCATCTCTGTTTTTTGACAGCTAACACACACGCCGTAAGTTGTCTGCTGATACAGATGAGATTTACCTGTTCATTTCAGGAAGCCCAGATTGTCTAACAGTCACCTAAAATACTGACTGCATATAGCATGAATCTCTTCTACATCTGTCAGTTAATACAGGCTTCTACAAGGACAATAGGGTATGGTTGTTACAGCTCAACAAAAATTTGTAAGCAGTGCCAAAAAATGTGCAACATGTCATATGGAAAAGCAACTACTTCAAATTAGTTAGTGTAGCTCACTAAAATGAACAAAAGGCCATTAGTAAGTATGAAACTAAGCTAGAAAAACGGGATAAACAATCCTAATATAGACACCGTAAAGAACTGAATTAAATGTCGCATTCCCATGCATACACCAGAAAAGCTGGCATGTAACTGCAACCCAAAGATTATGATTTTAGACCACTGTGATTTAAAAAATAATGCCCCCTAAAGGCAATGCACATTATTCATTTTTATTTCATAAAATACAAATGGAATGACATATATAAATAACATACACTATTCATAGTATCAACCTGTGGACAAATTGAGAATGAACTGAAAGAACAGTATTATTGTGACAAACAGCATTCAGAAATTGCAAACATCCTGCTTCTATATAAATTTGCATAACATTCCTTTACCTGTTCTGGAAGAATTTTCAATATGCAATAAATAATCTTGTATATACTATACAAAATGGTATGAAACAAGCTCTAAGCCTTGATTTAACAATCAGGATATTTTAAATTACTTAAAATTTAATAAATAATGTAACTGAGATATTATATACTTGTATTATGGATATTTTCAGGTTTTGAAAATGTTAACCATCCCTGTAAGAACCCAAGTAACATACACAGGAGTCCTTAGACACAACAGTGCCAGTGCCCTAAATAAACTTCCTGGCGATTTTGCATAGTAGCAATTTATGTAATTAGGATTGATACAGTTTATTCCACATTTCAATCCTGAAACGTCCATGTCTTTCCATAACAAGCATTACTGTGCAATAAGGGATGGCCTTACGCTTTTACTTTACCAACAGTCACAACAGATTCATTCTTATATGCCATCCATTGTGTTATACTGTAAATAAATGAAGCAAATGGGAAAAGAAAACTAAGAAAACATAACAGTTGGACAGAGCACACTAAGTTACTGAAGAAAAAGGGTTTCATGTAAAACATAGCCAAGATGTAAGAACAGGTTTCAGAGACCTGTTATTTTTCCAGTGCCAAATATGAAGAAGAGTTGTTCCATGAGAAGCCAATTTCATTCTCAGAAATATAAAACAATAACTTTCACCTTCCCATGAATGTCTGCTGGTACTTCATAAGAGGCATCCTTCATAATAAATCAAAGAGATCCATTGCCTTACATAACTTTTAATATACCAAGAAAGCAACAATTCATCCATAATTGAACATTCAGAGACTGCCTGGAAGTTATGTACATAACATTGTGATGTAATATTTGTGGGATACCAGTACTGTACATAGAAATTTCCTTTAAAAATCATAGTCGCACATGAACAAGAAACAAAGCGTACACAAGAACCAGTTTTGCAGTAATGATATTAACATGGCCCATCAGTCTTACAAATTCAAAATTGATATATACATTGGAAACTGTGAGGAATTCTGAAAGGTATTACATTAAAAAATACTGTACTTGAAATATTTCATTTCAGAATTTGAAAAGTAATGAATATTAATTTTACAAGAATTGACTGTACACTGAGATTTCATATTACAGAGCTAACCAAACGGCACAAAGCCACGACTGCTCGAGACAAATTGAACATTCCATTATCTGCAATATGACATCATCGATATTATTGTTAAACATACTACATATAAATAAGAAATAAACATGTAACATGATCAACAAGACACTTTTAAACAAGTTACTTGATAGTAAGCAACGCATGAGCCAAATGCTAAACTGGAATCCTATGGTTACAAAATGGACGTCAAGCAACATTTGTTACTTTCCCAATGGTTTTGCATTGTACCTGCAACCACCAAAATCCAATAAGTAAAAAATTCTAATCTATATGCACGTAGGTACCACATGGGTTTGTTATTCTGATGATGTTCCAGTGGCATTTCATATTTTCTAACGTGCCACAACAAACACGCATCAGAATTCACCCAAACTGTAAATAGTATTGTAATGATATTCTGTAAATGTAACACTTAAAGGTAAATATATAAAAACTGCCACATTCATTATGAAAATCATATAACTTGATGAGTATTAATTTCCATGCACATGCAATGGTCCATATTTGGTTTTGGTTTTATCAACAACCTCAGTCCAGAAATACCACTTTGACGGTAATCTTGCAAAAATTCAAGAATGTTACATAGTCCTGACATACTCTCCACCAAGAAGAAAAAATTAAGTCAGAACACTACACAAAGGACGTATATGATGCACACATCTTTCATGAAAAAAAGCTGTACACACAACGAAATATTCATAAATCATGTTTCCATGATTCACTTTTATGAAAATGTTCATCGTACGTGAAGTTTCAATGACATGAGATTCTGAAATTCTGTAAACGTTACACTTGTCTAAGGTTTTACGACATCAATAAAAAAAAAGACAAGTTGTTTGGAACCTTAAATGCTGACAATTAGGCAAGTACGGGATCTTGGAAATTTGAGCTCAAGCTGCGCTACAAAACCTTGACAGTCCAACTCTGTAATCTTTTTCGATGTGTAATTTAAAATTGCTTTAACACCATTTGTCTTCAATTTCCACAATATTCCTTTGACTTCACAGATTACATCTGTAGGTTTTGCGATACATATGCCCACAATTTCAGAGGAACCTGATAGCTTGACAAGCTCACAAAATTCCATTGGTGAGATACTGGAAGCCATCATATAGTTTGGTGCTCAGGGAATGAATGCTTGACTCCACTAAGTTGTCCACCAATAGCTGAAGCTGTTCTTCTGTAAGGTTCAAGTGAAAGCGATTCTTCAGGCCTTGGACAGTGGCTGCACCTGACTTAAAGCACGGTAGCTGTGATCCTAGAACAAAAATAAAAATATGCACACACACACACACACATACCATGATTTTTCCTTCTTTAATAATTCTTTCCCACACTGGACTCTTGCAGCATATGCAGCCAAATCTTCCCACTATTCATACACACTGGACAATAGTCTGACTTCACCATGTGTATCCTTCCTGACACAAAATGCTGCTTTTTTCAATTTCATTTTTTGTTTGTTTTGTTAAAATAGTGCTTCAGAAGCTATCTCCACCACTTCCATCACTAGGTAAAAATACAACTATGAAACCTACCCTGTTGGGTCCAACAGACTTGGCTAATCATTCTGTCCCTGAGGTAGATATTATCTCATTCTAATGGACCCAACAGAGTAGTTCAGGATTATTGCAGTTCTGGACGTTCTGCATAGTTCACAACTGCAGTATTCAACTGCCTAACAGAGCAAGTGCAGTTTTTTTTAATTTTTACCTGATGAAGGAAGCACAGCCAACCTCTGGAACATTTTAACAAAAAAATAAAGATGTTAAAGAGCAAACATAACTGTTCGTTTAATAGTGTGTCTTTGTCAATTTTTAAAGCTCATCTTAAAAAACCAGCAGTATAACAGCAACCAACCCCCAAAAGACCAAAGAACTCTTGAAACACGCACTTCAGACAATGGACAGTCTGCCATGACTGTATCATAACACAGCTATGAACAGTTAATCATACAAGCAGTGTTATTACCTGAACGCATAATCTCCACAAGATTGAGAATTCGATCCATATGTTTTCGTGCTGCTATCAGACCTTGTAGGATTAATATCTTGAAATATTCGAACATATCGGAGCCAAGTCCACCCATTACTTCAACAAATTCTGGAGTCAGCTTAAAGGGCGATGTCTCAAATCCCAAATTCCGAGGCGATGTGGACAGAATGAATCCAAAATCTATGTGGATCAAATGACCCTCACTGTTGAGAAGAATATTACCATTGTGCCTGACAACAAGAAAATTAAAAGACTTCACCCCAAGTGTACAAACAGTTATAAAATTCTGAGCTTTTGAAAATATACAGTACAAGCCCCACACAACATCCAATACTTGTTAACACTTATTCTGAACAAAACTGAAAAAGAATAAATAAAAACAATCAACAAAATAAAAACTTTACTGCCAAAAAATAATGTGAAACAGCAGAATGACCCCAGCTCACTCAACCCACTTCTTCAGCTGCCCAAACCATTCAAAATTGTAACTGTTTACACATCACCAACAAAATGAATGATTGTAATATGGTAAAACCAGCAACTCTATTAGCAGTTTAATATCTGGGCCTTTTAATCACTTAAATTGTAGTCATTTTATGAAATGCATTATGCAATGATATATGATCTTTACAGAGTTCTTGTAATAGGTCCTTACCTGTCTTTCACTTGCACAAGGTAGCAGACAAGGCAATATGCAGCACAGCTTTCTACAAAGTTACGCTGTGCTGTGAGAAAAGCTTCTGAGTTGTGGGACCCATATTCCCGTTTAAAATACTGCAGCAATGAAAGCTGACAGTGCTTCTTTATCTGATGTAATGATACAGTATTTAGGATCGGCTCAATAAGTCCAGTGTCATTTGATAAGCACAAGATCCTTAAATAAATAAAAGAAAGACAGAGTAATTATAATTGACATATGGAAGAACCACAGTCAGATCTTAAAAAGACAGTAGAAAAAAATTAATGCATTTTAATCAGAGATAAATCACTAACTCATGCTACAGAGGAGTCAGTGAGACATTAAATGACATTAGTTTAATCTGAAAACTACAGCACATAAGACAGAAATAGAGATGTTACTTCTGTGGCTTACTTAGTAATGCTGTATTAACTATGTGGTTATGCAGTGTCAAGGGATATGAGTGACTATATTGTTACATCACAGTAATATTATTCATCAAGTAAATAATTCTGCCAAATTCTGAACAACAATAGTGACTGCTAATGAAATACATACTCTGACAATACTTACTTATATGGGCGAACCCAGAGATGAATCCTTTCTGCTTCCCAGATGCGTTGCAGCATGGTGAGTAACTGTGATGCAAGAAGCTCTTGTCGCAGATCATCACCACATTTAACGATTACTGACAGAAGACGCCATGAAGCCACATGTCCGTATGGTGAAGCTTCCCTTACACGCCTTTCCTTTTCTTCCCATGGCTCTTTCAGTGCAGCAGCTGAGGGATCTTCTGGATCACGTGTAAAAGCTGCCCGTCGTGAATCATGTAACGACTCCGATAACCGTCGTCGAATATCACCCGCAGCAATGAACACTGGAGGTTCACGAGAATCACTTGACTCCTGACTTAGCTGGGAGATTGTATCACGATCGATTGGTTTTCGTAGCTGCATGTACTGAAACAGTAACCACACAAGCTGGTAAATAAATTAGAATGTAATACAAGTTCGCTAGAAATGAGGAAAAAATTCAAAGTTCAGTTAACTTTATTAATGACTATAGTTATTATATTCACTTTTTACATTAAAATTTACATTATTTACTACCTGCTTAATGTTTGAAGCCATAATTAAAGCATACATGCAATAACCATAAGTGTCCAGATCTCACTAAATGTTTTATTACAACCTGGAAACTGCACGATGAAGACAAATCTGTATCAAAGATACACTGTAAGTGTAAAAGGGTAGGCTGTGTACAAGCAAAATGGTGTAGCTCACTACACTAACAAACAATTCACAGCATGACATTTCATGTCTATGGGACACAAATTGTTTCATCACCATCATCATCGTCGCCATCATCATCACCATCATCATCTTCTTCTCCTCCTCCTTCTTCTGTGGCTGCACTATCCAAGGAGCATAAGTGCCTCCCTAGCTGCTCTCCTCCATCCATCTCTATCCTGCGCTACTTGTCTCCAGTTAGCAATTCCCAGCCTTCTTTATGCCATTCTCTACATCATCTAATTCTGTTACATGGGAAGTTTAAAATCAACAAAAGTGTGATCAGGAGACAAGAAGGTCCACAGGAAACACAACCATGATCATAACATAACACCTTCAAGCAGCCATTAGGACAAAACTTGCCAAGAAGCTTGTGTGAGGAATATAATTATTCTGTGTTAAAATGCATGTCTTCCAAGAAACACCCCCCTCCACACCAGCCAATACCATTAAGGCTATAATACAGCAAATGTTAGAAGGGACATTAGAACATCATACATAGAGTACCAACTCTCACTGAAAAGCAATTGACTTTACTAACAGGCTGCAACATTCCATGAGAAAAGCTAAGCATTCATCACCTGGTCACTCTATGAAATGGATGCCTCAATACTTATACTGACTGACAGACTGGACCAACATCACCCTCCTACTAGTATCTATGCATCTTCCATAGAGATAAAGTTTCAAAAACACTTTCATGTGCTCAACTGAGAATTTAAATTTACCATAAGGTGAGCAGACACACCAATCACTTACAACAACAGTCTTTGTTTCAGTTTTTCTTCTGCCTCTTTAAATCAATATTAATAAACTGACAGTACATTTCCAACTATTCTTCCCGAGATCAATCATACAGAGACCAAATAAAGTGAAATAAAAATGGTTTAAATGTATACAGACAGATCAAGAAGAACACTTCAGTACTTTAAAATAAACTGTAGTACAAATTTTGTTACTGTACTGTTATTAATTGCTTTTATGTGGAGATCCAACTTCACAAATGTTCATAAGAGTAATGAATAATATATCTTTACCTTCCCCATCACTGAACCAGTAAAAATTAATAACAGGCTACAATGGAACTAATAATAATTATAATGGCAGTAAGATAATATTTTTTAAAGGCGTAGGTGTGGTGAATGAATTTTAGTTTTGTAAATAGGACTTCAAACAATTTTAAACACTCTGCATATATAAAATTTCTTATTCAGAACTGGTAAATGCACACAAACAGTACTGTCAAGTCTGTAACTGCAATAATTCAACACATTTTATAAGTTTGTTCCACCTCATGAATATGGTTACAAAAAAATTGTGAACACTTTGGTAAATGCAAGAAAGATTATCAAAAAGAATAACCTAATATGAGGACTGCAGTGAGAAAAGTCTTGACATGTCTACTAATATTCAGAAGAAAGATAAAAGATTCCAGCCCATAAAGCTGGGACTGAATCCAGATCTTTGAAATGCATGTCAGGTGCCTAAATTCAGTGCTCCTAATGACAAATATTTTGGAACTTAAATGTCTTCCATCCTTCATCAGAAAGCTTGCAGCATAATAATTTTCAAATATTCAGATCTTCTGGAATGTTATGCTGCATCACTGGACAAACAGTTCCTAGTACTTCAGACACTCACAGCACCTTTAAAACATCAGGAACTACTTACCCAGTGACACAGCATAACATCCCAGATGACTTGAAACTCCCGCACCACTGTTGTTAAAACCTCAAATCCCGCGACACAATTTTACTGAACAGATCCACTGTCCGAATCTTTCCAACACAAATTTTACACCTTTACTATAACTTTATGCCATAGGCTTAACATTACATCCTGGCTCTTTATATTCTCTGACATCTTTTCTAGCAGTTCACACACATAGACAACAGATGGCAGGAGTTTTACATCACCCCACACACAAATGCCGTTTTGCAGCTGGTAGGAGTGAGGCTGGGAATGAAAAGGATAGGGAAGGGTTAAAGTAACCAGCGCTACCTGTTGTGATATTTCGTCATCTTCCTGAGACCAACAGTCTCCAGTCTCTTCATCAGGATTGCCATATACACTGAACGCACAAAGAGATGCACTCTCTGCCTGCGCAGCAACCTCAGCTGCCAAGTTTTCCTCCGACTTGGTGTGGCGAAGAGTGTTCATGATCTTAGGTGGTACTGGCGAAGTATGAATATCTTCCACCTCCAAGACCTCTACGTAGATTATGTAAGGAGCCTATCAACAGTCAAAAGATTACAATCTGATATTATATTCCTTTGCTTCAACTTTCTAACACCAGTAAAGTGTTGCACTAACAACAGTGTAATACACATTTCACTTAACGAACAAATGGTCAGACTTCCTACCAGTCTCACTCATCTAATGTATATAAAAATGTATCTGTTCTGTCAAGTTGTCTGTGTCCTCTTTTCTACCACAGACATAACAGAGAACACCCAATGGTAGTATGAAATTTGCTCTGTACTCTTTCCACTATGTAAAGGCTGTTCAAGCAAGGTACAAGTACTGTAGTACAGTATCATTTAGCAATATAGAAAAAAATTACGTGTTCAAAGTGTGTTCTGAAAATTAAATATTTGGTTTAGAACTCGGAGAAAGGAATTACTGCTTCACTAACTTGAAAGCCGTTAAGACTTACAAAAAAATTGTACCAAATATAAAGCATGTTTCATTTTTCTCTACAGATTCAGTTCAGAACATTTTTAAGCCAATAAATATTTAATGAGCCGTGCATGAGTTATGCTATATATTTTTACAGAAACACATGTAGGCCTTAACATAAAGTGCCCATTATCACTGTCTACTTTTAACTAAAACTGGGATTTGTCAGATTTCAGGCAAGCTGATCCAACATCAAATGTCACAAAATATGTTCAGTTTTTCTCTCAAGTTGTCACATGAGAGTCTTTCTGTGACTTTCTGTTGTGATTGTGAAAGAGGGATAAAATCAATTTTCCATGCAAACATAAAGCTGGCTGAACTGTAGGGGTTGCCATAAAGATATTCTGTTACCCGCCACAGTGCTTGAAAACAAGATGTGCACGAAAGAACACGTACACCTTGCTGTGGCTTACCGAATGCACAGCACACAATCATGAAGGCCTTCAACTCAGGCATGTTCAAACGTTTGTATTTACCTCCAAAATACCATATGTTACATGCAGAGTATCATTCATTGCGTGGAAGGTGCATGTTGGAAGCTCTTTGCTTATTATTATTATTTATAGAAAATAGAAAACAATGTTCCCATCACTGATCTTGGGAAGCACAATATCACTGGTGCAAAGAAAAGTGTTGCAGTACTTTAAACCTTCATTTCAAACACCGTAAATGTTTTGCAAACGGAGGCTTTGGCAGTGAGGCACCTGTCGATGAGACGAGACAGACTGGAATGGCACTGATTGGAGAGAGATGCAAAGGAATAGGGACTGTCCATACAAATTTCACTGACTACATCAGTGTAGACAATCTTAAACCAGTAACAGATAACCAAGTTAAAAAATATATATCACCTCTGCCTCCAAATGAGAGGCGTCACAGACAGAAGAGGAACATAAAACCAGTTCCTTCATACTCAGTGCAAAAAGAACCCCTCACCAAGTTCCACAGTACGATGTACAAAGCAGATGACAGTGACATATAAGCTATGAACAAAATGCAAGAGTCTGACACCAAGATATACAAAGACTGTCAAACAAAAGATAACTGACTCACATTTTCTTAAACAATGACATAATATGCCACATGACCAGTGGAATTAAGTTGCAGCAGATGTGCATTAATGTTTACCGCCAATATGTGATTTTAATTTATAACTTCAGAGTACACATAATAACAACTAAATTTATTCTAATTATGGAGCTACTATTTAAAGTTTACTACCAGCCCAGTACAATGTTGGCACTACTATTATCAGCTCCAATGCTTTGTAGTTAAATCCATGGTGTAAACCACATAATGACAACTTGTTTAATTCAAAGTTTGTATTTTTATCCCATAAATGTTAAATTGGCACACTTCTACTGCATGCATCTTACTGAAAATTACCTTATCTTTTGAATTGAGTACTGCAGATGCTTGTGGAGGTATTCTTACAATATGATGTGGGATTTCACTGTGTATAGGCAACCACACTCTGGCAGGAAGATTAAGGTTCAATGTGTGAAGTTCAGCAAGAAGATGAGTCGTTTTTGCTTCCTTTGTGGGAATCGAACTTAGAAGCTTACCAATGGATATAAGGGCCTTGATGAATTCCAATTCCGGAGCTAAACGTGGAGCCTAAATTAAGAAAAGCAGTAAGGTCACAGATGTTCAGTATGACAAGTATCAAAATTCTTATACTATGTCTTTAGTATCACACTTTATGACTGCATTTTGTAGTAGGTTATTTGACTTCATAATAAAGTAAATGTTCAAGCGTAATATTCACTCATTTAACCAACGAATGCACTTATAAATAAATTTTCACTATACCCTACATATGTTTCGGCCTTAATTTGGCCATCATCAGGGGTAACTTGTTATGTACACTTCACTTATCACCGTCCATTTGGCACCGTTATTCAGCTATCATTTTGTCAGTGTTACTACAATATACTGGAAGTCACAAGTATATATATATATATATAAGGTTTTACAGGTAATTTTCTTGAATTCGTTCGGTGTATATGACGTCCATTCGTTTTTTAACTATATCGGCACTGCACTTTTTGTAGGGTGTTTGTCGTTATTATCTATTGAGATCGTCGAGGTTACTAAAACTTGTTATTAAATTATTTAAACTATTAAAATTGTTAAAACCGTTGGTTATGTTTATATTGAAGTCCGTATTCTGTTGTAGCGTTGTCTCGTTGCGTAGGTGCGAATGACAGTCCTTGAGTTTTTTACAGTGTATATGACTTGCTTTCTTGTCCGACGTATATTCCAGTACAGCTGTTGTGGTTGTATGACGCTGCGTTGTTGATGTCTATTGTAGTCGTTGATGTTTTTGAAACTTGTTGTTGACTAGTTTAAGAGGTTAAAATTATAAAATTGTTAAAACCTTCTGGCAACTGGTCACTTATAAAGGAGTCTGTGTCCTGTAGTTGTGTTGTCTAGTTGCTTGGCTGTGAGTGACTGTCAGACTACTTTACTCTCTGGGAAAGAGACACTGGTATTCATTCCATTGACAAAGATGGGACCAACACACTGCCCCGAAACACCGCTAACAAACCAGCTGACACTGTACAACAACCAAGAAGGCAGAGATCTCATCCCTAACCACTTTTCTGTGAATTTCAAGCTCTTTAAGCTACTTTCACATCAAACTCATATGATCCACAGGGTTTACGGAAATAGAGAGAATTTTATGCCTGCACAGCTGGCAATATAAACCCAATTACAGGCGGTCCTCAACTTTTGAATGTTCGAATTTCATACAACCCCCAGTTTCATACATTACAAATTCTCACCCCCAATCCGCCTTCTGTACACTGAATTCGGACTTTCGTACACAGCTGACAAACAAACATTGTGAGATATCACACAGTGGCACTGTAGAACTGTATTTTGTGCCTATTAAATGCCAGAAAAGGTACGCGAGATAACTAGAATTTAAAGCAAGAAATAACTTTAGAAAATTTATTTGTTCTGTTTCTATTTTATAACCCAACCGACAACTGTGATGTTGGTGGGGATGGTTGAGTTTTCATGTTGGCTGCTTTTGGTGGGGGTACGTGTTCTTTGTTGTTGGCTATCCTGGCCATTTAATCTGGTAAAGCAATCAGGTGGAAGAAAGTTGACTTACAACATGGTGGTGGCGATACGTAATTTGTGTGTAGAATGACATGGCCATTGTACTGTGAAGTAGACATATGAAAATGTTTTTAACAATGTTGTTAAGGTTACCACTAGCTTACAAAGAATGACTTTCACTGGCCATCCCTTACACAGCCATCAGAAGTGCGAAGAATATTAGCTCATGTGATGGTGGCAACGTTAACAATTACCTTTGGTTGAATTCATGCATGAATGTACCACTAATGTTGGTAAAACTGTTTTGTTTGTTGCCCATAAATTGGGATTTTTACGTACTTTCAAGCAATGGGAACAGAACCCCCCTTATAACACAAGTCTACTGCTCGACTTTCGTACATTTCGATTTTCAAACACATTTTCAGGAACGAATTATGTATGAAAGTTGGGGACTACCAGTAATGCAATTAACCTTCAGCATCCATCAACAGAGATTTTAAATCTCTAGATCTGTCAGGGTTGATGACCATATTTTAATTTGAGAGTAACAGTATACTGTTCAGGAATTGGAGATTTTAAATCTCCCAGTACTATACAGCTGGAGATCATATCTCAACTAAGGTAATGGTATTAGTAAGGAAAAAATGTAATGCTTGGCCAGCTGAACTGCACAAATATATGACCCACAGAAGGTGATCCAAGAAAGTTAAAAAGGCTACTAAATATGTACACTGTTCCATAAATGTGGAACATTTGTTATATGAACTACAACTGGTATGAAGACTCACACTGCAAGTGCAATCTGTTCGCTTCCCTCGAAGGTCATTCACTACACCCTGACATGTATCAAAACACGTGCAACCATTATCAAATGCTCTTCCAGACCCCAGGTCTCCCAGGCAAATCTTGCTGCTGCTCCCTATGAACAGTAAATGTATATGCTGTTCAACTTTAACATATAGCATTTATGACAGGCTCATGGGTTACCTTCATCTTCAGGGTCAACGAGTCCAACAATTCTTGAAATTAGTAACTTACACTTGCTCAGTACATGATCTGTACCCTCTTTCCTTTCCATAGCTCTGACTGGTCAGTCCTGACCACCTTCCTATCTAGTCAACACACTTCCTCCTCCCAGTTGCTTCAGTATCGACTCTAACTTAATTAGTAACCCTAAAGATCAAGGTAGCATGCTCCTCAAAAACATAGGAACGAACTTATTATCCTACACAGCGTAAGAACCTTGAACACTGTCATTTGAGAAACACACATGCTGAAATCCTGGAAACATATACAGCATTTATATCTCACAGCTGCAACATACAACACTTACATGAACACACACTTAATAATCAACCAACCAACCAATTTGACAGAGCAGGATTCTTTTTCAGGAGCCAATAGCTCCTCAGCTAGCCAAGAAATTTCCCACAGTTTATAAAATTCAATGGTTCTTTACAATATCCACAAAAGCCCGCCTGTCCTAAGCCAGATCAATCCAATCCATACCTTCCATTCCGTTTCTTAACTTCGTAGACAATGTTTCTAAAATGTTCCATAAACCTAAATTCACAAGACAAAGGATGTAAACATAAAAATGTGTGCAACTCAATAGCAAGTTACCTGACGGCAACATTCTCCTATGCCCAGAGTACAGCCCTGTGGCATCAGACCGAGAACGCTGGTGAGTTTTCTTGTTTGGTGAGGTAACAGGAGTAGCTGGCGGAAGAGGAGGGGGTGGAGGTGGAGGAGGTGGAGGACTAAGAGGAATAGTTGGTGAAGCCAGTTCTTTCATCTTTGAATAATCAGGTCCAGGGCCACCAGTGCTAACTCTTGAACGACGAGCCAGGACAGTATCCATCTCCTTGGGCCGCAATTCATCTGACAAGATCAGGTTTTTCAGTTTGGTCCCATGGGATTTCTTCTTGGAAGGCAGATGAGCATCTGAACTATATGCATCAAGAAGCCATGCACACTTCAGTGAGAAGTCTGCTGACTTCCTGCATCTGAGGGCCACAAAAAAGAAATAATGCAAACATAACCTTTTTGTAGATACAACTCCGTAACTTAACAAATATAAGAAATGTTAATCTCTGATATCACAGGCATAAATACTGCACACTTCATAAATGTTACTCTACTGGAAACACCATTCCACACCATTCACATATACCAAAAAACTTTGACACTGACAAAAGAGTAGGGTTTTCAGCTTAGCACAGCCACAGAAGTGTAACTATTTCACTGAATGGTGTCTATACCTAGGGTTTTTGCTTATAATCTTGACATATGAAAGAACATAATAAAGTAATGCAATAATTTCAAGCAGAGGCATATTTCTAAAAAAAACAATGAAGTAAAGATATTAAAGGTGACCATAAGATTTACATTTCTGTCTACAGTTCTTCATGAACTACTAAAAAATACATGAAGAATGATCATCATCTCAGTCTTGGCTTTCAATCTTATAACTGACTTCAGACTGTTTCTGATCAACATACTTACCACATTTGTCAGAAACTTTTACCTAAAACACCCGACATAACCACACAAGTTCATTTATGCACATAAATAAAATGGCAGATCCTCCCCCAGATATGAAATGTGACAAGGATAACATTCACTTAATAACAAATGTCATTGCAGAATTTCAACACTTCATCTTCTACTGACATGTCTCTAGGAAAGAGCAAAAATGTGTCAATACTCTCAAGATGTTACATCTTACACTTTGTGGCTACCTTATGTTTCAAATGTGCATTCTGTTTGAATAACACAACCTTAAATGTCTGGACATAAAATGGATGTCATTAAGCAGCAGCGGAAGCAAATAAATATTACTCAATAGAAAGTATTACATTAACCCAGTTTCCAGTCACTGGCTGGTCTCTCACCTGTGGACAAGATATGGATGAATAACTTCAGCTACATCATGCATCTGAATATACATGCTGACAAGCTGTGGCAGATAGAAGTCTACTTCATGGTCAGCAAAACTGAATATTTTGTTCCCTACAGTGGAGGAAAAAAGTGATATTAACAGATTACAACATGGTTTACAGGATCATTCACTGAAACTCACATCTTAACATGTCATAACACAGTAAATTACAATGAACACATTCTTACCTATATAACTCTGAACACCAGGTTCCTTTGAATTGAATAAATAGGTAATAGCCATTGACATATCGAACATTTTGCTTTCAAAAAGTCTCAAAAGAAAACCTTTTGCTCCCTTAATCTGTGTCATATCCCTTTCAGATTTCTTTGTTTCAGAACTCCCACCACAACAGAGAGTTAGAGAGGAAGGAGATAATAATATAGGAAATGACTGACTTTCTGTTGCTGGTATGGAAGCACCTGAATTTTCACCACTCGTTTCACTGCACTTAAAAGCACAATTTTCATCATTTGTCTCTCTAACATCAACTGAAAGTTGCGTGAGTTCAACTGTTGGTGTTACAGGGATAACATCTATATCCATAGTATGAGGATTCACTTCGTGATGTTCAGTGCAGGTTCCAACAGAGTCAGGACAGTCAACACACAACTTGTTTCTGTGATCTGAATGAGATAGTTGCTCGTGACTTAATTTATGTGTTGGTAAGTCCAAGCTCTCATGACTGTGATCTATACCAGTTAACTGCTCCACACTTGACTCACGTGTAGCTGTATTCGCATCACTACCAGACCCACTATCAGAACCACACAAAATGCCCGAGTCATCTGAACCCAAGCTGGTGATCTCCTCACGGTCTCTTCCCTTCCCTACAGGAGGGCCACCTGTCTTATTCTTGGTACCTTCTCCTCCTGCAGCTGCTTTGGCTGACCCTGGTATTCGTTCTGTGGGTTCACATTCTGGACTTGGTGTAATGTCCACTTCAGGGATTCGTTGCAAAGCTGAGTCTAGGCTTCGGTTACGATGGTGCATTGTTAATGTTGTTACAGTTGTGACTTGTGACACTGGAGGCAGCAGAATGCCCATTGATCTGTGTACAAAGAAATCAAAAACTACTATTTCAAATTATTTCTTTAATATGTGCAATTTCAAATTTTCTGCTAACAGTAACCAAGATATACTGTTAAAATTTGCTGCATGAAGCAAAATTAATTAATGGTAGTGCAGAAAAGGCAACCTGATACTGTAGATTTAAAAGACATGGCCTATAGATTATGAGAAGTAAAATGATCTAAGACAATAAATAATAATGAGTATATGTACAAACAGGAAAAAATATATCACACCCAGGAAATGGATGAGGAACAAATAACAGAATTTTGCAACAGCTATGCTGAAAGTCTTATGTTACATGCATAACCTGCCAGCACTAAAGAATTTAAAACAATTTATACCGTATACTTTCATGGCAGAAATGATGGGGCCATAAATTTACAGGAAATGCATGCATGGATACAGATGACTGTAACTTCTGCAACATAATCACACATTGTTCAAATTCTGCAATGTAAGATTTGTGGTTTTCACAGTACTATGTTTTCAGATTGTAGTCTTTGGTATCTTACATAAATAAATATAATATTTATGCAGAATGAAATAACATGCCTGAGAACCATAACATAAGATTGCATTACAGACATGAATTCCTATGAGATTTTGAGTCTTGTAAACGTCTTCCATGAGCCTGCCATATAGACATATCAAATTTTAAGGTTATACGCAAACTGAAATGCGTAAAAATGAAAGTTCATAAGGTTAGGCACATTTCATTTTCTGACTGCAGGTACATCTGAGTGGAATTCTAATTTTGGTACTGGCAGAGACATACTTTCCAAGCTTGATGAGAACTAGTGCTGTAACTGACACACATATTATCCAGCAATATTTAGGACTTATGACCCACTAGCATATCCATTAAACAATTAATTCTCCCAGTTTCCAGTAGACATAAACCACTAAGGTTGAAGCCTGTAACTGGAAGCATAAAAATATATGCAAAAATAACAGGAAAATCCATATCTGGTGCTGACCTAAAATCAAGACTCAGATTGCGCTGATGGTTGCTGAGTCGTGTGCGAACATGTAATGCTGGGTTGGTACGTCCATGCACTGGAGGTACATTGTTTTGACAAGCTGCTAGCTTCTGTCGTTTGATGAATGCTGTATCTGGCCGCTTATCCGCAAGAAGGATGTTTCCTCCCGCATTTCTCCCCAGTGGTGGTGCAGAAGCGACTTCGCTCATAATGCTAGTACTAGGCTTCAAGCCCGGTCATCTATCACTCATGGTTTTCTGACCAGTTGTGTTTACTACAACACTCACCTTGTCTGGAAAACAAGAAAAAATTAATGTAAAAATGTAGTAACTCAATGTAGCACAATTCTTCTTCAGAAGCTAACAGTCACTCAGCTACACAATAAATCCCTGTATTTTAAGGAACCCTGTGATTTATTATTGTACAAACAAAAACCCACCACTAGCCCTGTCCTGAGCCAGATGCAGCTGGTCCACACCATCTCATCCTGTTTCTTTAAAATCAGTTTTAATATCATCCTATTTACCCCGAAGTTTACAAAATGGCCTGCTCTCTTTGCATTTCCTGACCAACATTTTGTACATATTTCTCATCCTCTCCCATGCCTCAACCATCCCATCCTTTTATCACCCCAACAATATCTCGTGGAATGTACAAATTAGGAAGCTCGTGAGGCAATTTTATCCAACCTCCTGTTACTTCCACCATCTTAGACCCAAGTAATCTGCTTAGTACTCTCTCCTAAAACACCCTCACTCTACGTTCATCCATGATGTGAGAAACAAAATTTTGTACATATTTGAAATTAATGTACATAATTACTGTTTTGTATATCAGAAAACTTTCACTGTGTTTACTTCCAGACCACTCTTCACACTCCCAACTAAAAGAACTTCTTTTCATCATGGTTTTAAAATCTTGACCAATTAAATTAAAATATTTAGCACAGACAAGAAACTGGCATGTCCATTCAGTCTCATCGAGTTTTCTTGGGCATTTTAATGATGTATTTTACAGCTATGTTCCAAAACAAACGCAATAAAGCATTACTTGGTTTCAGATCATTCGGAACAGTAAGTACATAAGAAATCAGCTTCAGAGGTGACATTCAGGAGGTCCCAGCAGCTACTCTGACGATTTTCATGGTTTACCTCAGTCACTCCAGGTATATGCTGGAATCATACCTCAAATTAAGCCATGACTGTTTCCTTTCCTATCCTTTCCAATTCATTATGTACTGATCATCCTAACATTCAGTGTTATTCTGAGACATTGACAACATGTTAAATTTGCCATAAAGAGAGTACATTAAAATTGTATTTATAGTATGAAGTTAATGACAATAAACATTTCAAAGGAAAAAAGCGTGTATATACACATCTGTTCAATTGTACTTTATGCTTTCATCTGATGCTCATGGTGCTATACATACATACATACATACATACATACATACATGTGTGTGTACACATATGGGCATTTGCATGTGTGCACATGCACACACACACATGTGCATGCACATGAACATTCACATGTGCATGCACATGAACATTCACATGTGTGTGTGTTTTATTTTCTGATGCTGTCAGTAACTCAAGCTGCATATCATCAAATGGTAGGAGACTCATGAATGGGGAAATGGAAAGGGTACATGGTATATGTTACACAAATGACATTTCACTCTTTTTCACAGGAAATTATGCAACTGATTCTATCTTCTCCTGTCAAGTGTGTTCTGGTCCTTCCTGTTGAGTTCTTTCCCCCAACTGCCTTGTTATCATGTTATCTTCCTTCCTTTCCTGTACATAATCACAGTTTTATGAAGCATTTGTCATCTGTAGAGCTGTGTCATTTTATAAAATCCCAATTACGTGTCCTTCATTATGTTGTAACATTCAAGACTTTTGGGAAGTTATGCCATGCTGACCTATAAATACTTACTGACATTTCCTAGGAGAGGCTGCCCCCATTTTCAGGATACAGAAGACCAAGATGAGTTCTAGACTCTGAGGGGGGCTGCATGCCCCTCTAAAATGTCAGCCCAGCTGACAAGGCTGACTTTTCCCACATCGTATAAATGATGTAACTTATGTTAAAGTTTAAATTAGATGCACACATCTCAGTTATTGATGCACTAAGTTAGCATTTGGTTTCACACTTCCTTATTCTGCCACCAGCCTAATGCTGGGTCAAAGATGAAGCCTCCAGCTTAAAGACAGTACATAATATGCTGCCTAGCCAGGGATGCTACACACCTCTGGGTTGAGACAGGTAAGTGTGGAGCAACAGTGGAATGATTTACTCAGCAAATCAAAGAAGCCTGGTTCTCATGATTCTCACATGAAGTCACTCATGTTTAACCCAAGGCTCTGTCATCAGACGTCAGTGTCCAACTGCCTGGGCCATTCCATGGCCTCACAAATTCCCTTAAAATACAGTATATTTTACAAAAAAATATAGAAACTGCATTCCACAAACTCATGTAGTTTTCCCAGCTCCATATTCTCACATCACGATTGTAAAGCTACCTGGAGACACGGAATGTGGCAGCTTCATCACTGAGATTAATGCGCTGTAGAAACTGTGTCATGCAACTCGCTGATTATATCTTTAGCAAAATCATGTTGTGTGCGATAGGTAAAGGAATCCCTGCACAGGCCTGGACAGGCCGTGAGGGTTCCAGGAGGGTGAGGCTCCCAGAGTTCCACACAATCAGCACATGAAGGTGCCTTGGCTGTCAGCCCTATGCACCGGCCGCATTTATCCCCCCCCCCCCCCTCCGGAAATATTCCTGGTACTAATTTCTGCTAGAGGCTAGGTCGACCTCAGGGCCATAGTGCAGCCGGAGGGATTAAGTCAATGAAAAATTCCAGTGACACCATATAAAAAACTATGATTTTAGCCATTGTTTTGCACATGGGTAAAACTTGATATCTCACATTAAGGGATGACTGTACAATGAGGATGACTGCAGTACAATGTTTGGTACTCCTACTTCATACTCTGGAGTCCCAGCTCAAACCTTGACCTAGAGACCGACTATCCTACGAGTTTTTCATGATTTTCTTCGGTCCCTCCATGCAACTGCTGGGATTGTACCCTGCATTAGGCCATAACTGCTTCCTTCCACATTCACTCCCATTCATCATTCGCTAATCATCCTGTCATTCGACACTACATAATCTGATCTACTGAACATAACATTAAATAGTTCAAGAATAAATACACCACTAATGCTTCCACAATTCAGTAAGTCCAGAGAACATGAGAAGTGTCTGCCAAAATGTTCACAAGGGTCAGTACATATCCATTACTTCATATGCAGAGACTATAGCTGAATGATAGCATCCTCCAGTGTGGAATGACACATAAGGATAATTGGGGGCAGCACTGCCATGAAGAATGTGTGCTGGTGTTTTATATTGTGTTCTAACAATGTACTTCATAAAACATCTTTTTTAGGCTCTGCTCCAGTTATCAGAATAGCATACATCACATGAAGTTCCCAAGCAAATCAAAATACTGAACCAGACAACTGCTAACCACAACAACCCCCAATTTTCCTATTATAATTTCAACATAAAATATGAGGTTCTCATTGTGATAAACATTTAAACGGTGGTCTTCTTGGATGTGATGCCGTGTATTTTGGTACATTGCATGGCACCACATTCCACAAGACCACAGTCAGTATCGGGCGCAAGAATAATACACCTCTGCGTGACTAAAAATATGACTAGCCACATGCCATGGAATGATAAAAAATTTAGCTTCATTCATTCATGGTAACTACTTGTAAATGCATTTTTGTCTGTACCATGAGTGTGAATTTGGTTCACTGTTAATGAGAATTAATCTGGTTTAATAATTTAATTTTTTCTTACTCATTTGTTGAATCATGTTTCATGTTTCAATCATTTTTTTGAAGTAAATGGACACTGCTGCATGTCTTCACTGTTGGCATCCTGTCATGCTATGTAATAAAATTTCAGCTGATACATAATAGATTTTTTCCTGTCAGAACAACAATCTTTATTGTATCTTAAACATGTACATACAAATTATGACATCTTTCAGCCTATGTAGGTCACCTTCAGGTGATGTCCTATTTTAAACATGCAGGAAAGTAGTAACATGATGCCGAATTTTGTGTCAAGTAGTTTTTGGTTATTTTTTGTTAAGTGCATTCAAGGTTATGTTTTCTTTTCTTGATTTCCTTACAGTACTAGCGGGAGTGCACTTTGTGTCCCTATTTTATTGGTGATACCTGTTTTGGTAGAATGTCTTCTCAGTGTTTTTTGTATATAGGTTTGCTTTTGTTGTACCACACCACAACACCAAACAACATGAAGATCAACAAAAATGTATGGAGAAATTTATAACATAGAAGCAACAAGACCATATACGAAAAAACACTGAGAAGACATTTTGCCGGAACAGGCATCACCAGTAAAACAAAAAGATGTGCACCCCACTGACACTATAAGGAAATCAAGAAAATAATAACATAATCTCAAATACATTTCATAAACAAGAACCAACAACTACACTACACAAAATCTGGCATCACATGTATAACCATCCTGTATTTTTAAAGCACAACATCACCTGAAGGTGACGACATGTTGAAACATGTCATAACTTTCATGTAAATATTTAAGATACAATAAAGATTGTTGCGCCGAGAGGAGAGCCCCTATTATTTTTCAACTGAAATTTCACTCCTGCAGATGTTTGGTTTTTTATTTCATAAGTTCTTAACTAGTTACTAAAGGCCTTTGTGTAATTTCCAGTTAATATCCCATTTAAAATGATGATCTGGTCCAAAAAATACTTCCAGAGGGACAACGTATCCATTTTTCAACATTTTCATGCTTAAGGTGTTAACTTACGAGGGAACCACTGCAGTTGTTTTCACAAAATTATAAGTTTATATTAACAGCTTATTGTTGCTAGCTTCTTCTTCTTCGCTGGCTCTACAACCCTTGGTGGGTTTTGGCCTCATTGACAACTGCCTTCCAGACTTCTCTATCGGCTGCTTTTATCCTCCATCCTCTGATTCCCATTGTCGCCAGGTCCGCCATCACATCTTCTATCCACCTCATCCTAGGACGCCCCTTTCTTCTTCTGTTATCGAGTCTTCCTTTCAGCATTCTTTTTGGCATCTGCGTTTCTGGCATTCGTTCTACGTGGCCCAGCCACCTTAGTCTCTGTGCCTTGATAAATCTCACTATGTCCTGACCCTCTATCAATCTGTCAAGCTCCTGGTTATATCTTATTCTCCAGCCATTTGTATCTTGGACCGGTCCAAATATTCTCCGTAATATTTTTCTCTCAAAACATCTCAGTGCATTCTCCTCTCCAGTTTTTAATGTCCACGTTTCTGATCCGTATGTGGCAACTGGTCGCACTAGTGTTCTATATATTTTAACTTTAGTATTCCTTGTTAGCAGCTTGTTTTTAAAAAGTTTTAAGTTAGTGTAATATGCTCTATTTCCATTCTGTATCCTATCCTTGATACAGTCACTTATTTCATTTTGGCTGTTGACCAGGGCTCCCAGATATCTGAACTGACTCACCCCTTCAAATGTCCTATTACCTATGTTAATGTTTTGTGGTATTCTTGATGTGAACATGACCATATATTTCATTTTCCATTGTTGCTAGCTTACATATTTTATATGGAAAGACAGATTTTATGGCATCATAATGGCCACTTGTTCATCCCTTATAATAATTTTGGAATCAATGGGCAGATGTTCACAAAACATGGTAAAAACATAAAGATTATGCCTCTAGAGATCACCCAGTCATTGTATTTTTCTTCTAGCATTAAAACACAGCAATCCTACAAACTTCTGAAGTGGAAGTGACATACTGTTGTTACTAACAGAACTGACATAGGATCCTAAAATGTACCATAGTAACACATTTTCAAAAATATGAAACATCTGATAAAAGACCAATGCTTACGTCTGATAGGGTGTTTCTTTTTTAACCTAAACCAATATCGCAGGTGAGTAAATTCTGAATTTAGCCACCTGTACTTAACAACTTTTTCACATTTCAAGTGCTCCACACTGTTATAAGTATGGAAGGTCAAACCATTCTTTGTATACACTTCACAAATCAGTGTATATTTTTCCAACAAATATCATTAACCTTTACAAAAGTTATTTTTAACAATGAAACAGAAGCAACCACTAGATTCTAATCATGGCTCAGTTTCTGTAGCCACTGCTCCAGCTGGCTTTAATAAATTCAGGAATGAAAGAACCACAGCACCCACAAATTATGCTTCAGAACATAATGTGTCAGTAACCTTTAATCCACATGACTACGGTTCTAAATATGCAAACTCCAGGTCTTACTGTCTATCATGGTGCCTGTACGTTTACATATGGCTCAGAGCTCAAGGCATACCTATGTATTTTTCTGGCTTAGCTCAGTAATATTACACAAAACATCACAAACAAAAGTATTACACAATGCAATTAACGCCTACTCCACAAAAGCTAAATCTTGGCTGGTGAACATAGCACAAGACCATTCAATATTTCCCTTTCTCTTTCAGGTTTTTAATAAATACATAGGTGTAGCTAGCATGGCTTTTATTCTGAACATCAAAAATAAAATTAGTTAATTACTCCAGCTATGTGGGACCTATCACTGTTTCTAATCTATGAAGTCTTAAAAGCAAAACTGGCATGTTATCTGCTATGTAAATTTATTGTGTTAAAACCAGGACACCAAGAGAGAATTTAATAAGTCTGCGAATTACCATATCATAAAGTAGATTCTATTAGTTTCACTTTCACCTCTCAAATATTAGACTGTGAGTGAAAATTTTCAGATCAAATCTTTATGGATTTGTAGTCATAACTCACACACAGCTGCATTTTCTCAATGCTAAAATGAAATTACTGCTCTGCACATATGTATGTACTGTCACACACACACACACCATAAAAATACCGTATTTTGAAACAGAAAGTCAGTACATCCACTAACTTCAATCTAAACAATAAGCACTGTGCTAATGCAAAACAAATTCTACATTCCCCCAAGTAAATACTTTGTTAGGATTTTCCTCAAAGATGCACTAAGTACCCACACTCCAAATATGAGAACTTGAGAGAAAATTTAAAAATTCCATCAACATTACAGTCACAATGCCACACTTTGGGATACCCGGCAAGGGAAGTTATTACAAACCATGTAACAAATGGCACTGCTTAAACAAAATGTTTATTACGGCCACTTTAAGAACATAATACTTTAAATCCTGCCAAGAATGTGAATACCTGAATACAAACACTGCAGTTTTATAAAGTAAGTTATACACCACTGCAAAAAAAATCCAACAAGAATGCACTTCAAGGCACATGAACAATTAAATTCCAGCTGAGTTCATGGAACGATCAGACATTACTTCAATTCATATTACTTATGCTTATACCATACACTCCACCACTGATAAGCTTTTCTCCTGATCGGAAGATATAAACACTTCCTGACCAACTGTATTGTTGTGAGCACTGAAAAACCTTTTCATATACTCGAAAATAAACTCACGTACCGAAAATTATAGAATCATAAACAATAATTCCTAACAATTTTTATGACATGGCAACACTTTCTGGCAGAACATGAACGCGACTTGTGAATTACAACTGTAAGATGAAACTGCAATGTGAAGCTAGTAACATATGAAATAATGGGTGTGCCCAACTGCAAGCAACAGCATGTGATATATAATACACATATTCACTGTAATTACATTAATTCCAAATATTTTATATTAAATTTACATCTTACTGTATTACTAGCAAATGCACAAGAATGTTCTACTTCCGTGTTACGGTCTAACTTTCTACTACGGCCTGCTGGTTCAACTGCCTGTCATTCCACATGAACAATATTACGTAGATTGACAAAACCACATAAGCTATTTTAATACATGTAACATACCGCTAATGGCATTAGTTTATATTATTCGTCAGTATCAGTAATTACTTACCACCTTAATCCGTCAACAAGAAAATCAAGCCATTGAAACCACCTTTCAACCACACAGCTCAACAACAGCCATACTAGATTAATTCACCGATGTTGCCAACGTCAGATAAACCCACTTGTAATACTTTTTTACTCAACACTGCGGAGAAATCTATTTAGCGATGACACGATCGACTCATTCACAGCGACTGTAATTGCCAAGGGACACCACAAAACTTCACTATGATACTTAAGAAGAAAGAAATTAAACATGAACGTAAAATAATTATTGCGGAATTTTGAGGATAATGTTGGTATGAGACAAATATGTTTGGGTGGGGAAGGTCATTCGCTGAGTGCAGCTGCACTCAAACGAGCTCAATTTTAAGGACGCGCTGCGTGGACGCAAACAGTCGGGCGCAGAGTCCGTGATTCACATTATGCATTTTAACACACTTCCTTCAAGCTTCTCCCGCTTCCAGCTGCCCCTAATTACGTCATTCCCCCAACAGATTTGTGGTAAATAAGTTGCATTGAGTTTCCAGATAATAAAACAGTTTCCAAAGTCGTTTCAAAAAATTGTGTCCTAATGTCTCATTCCTGGGACGAACAAATTCAGTTGACAGAAAACAAGTGATAAGAAATGGAGCGGAAATGTCTGAGACACACAGAACAAACATTCGTCATTGAGCCTCTGAGCATTTCCAGTTATTCAGACTTATCGTTTTAATTGACCAATTAACCATAACAATTAATGTTTAAGTCTATAGATTTTTTTAAATAGAATTCATCCCGCTGTGATGTTGTTCTGATTAATTCTATACATTGTCTACATGCAGGAATGAGCTCTCCAGCTCAAAACACCCACATGTGGTATTTGTAATTCCATCACTGAATTTCTGCTGTGACTGCACCCGCACGTTATAGAGTACTGGTTAACAGATGAAACGCACATTCCACTTCTTTGATAGCACTTCTGATGTTGATGGAAGGCATGGAAACGCCAGGGTATTCCGATATCACGTTTCACCAGAGCTAAGCTATACTGTTACCTACTCGTCACCGAGTTAGTACATGACACGAAGCTCCAAACGTTACTGCTCTTTCGATTGTCCTTGACACAGCATGAAATATTTTATAGCAGCAGCTTTTGTAAATCCGCACATAGAACTCATCAAGATATGTCACACACCTTATCTTGGTTTCAATTGTTATCTACAAAAAAATCGTTGCAAAAGATACGTAGAACAAAGTTAGAAATAAAATAGTCTGTTAACAAATGCATACCAGTATCTTTTTCCTCTGACGTAGCGGTATGTAATGGATGTGATGTGGCAATGAAAAATTTCAAAGCAGTCATGTGGCGTTTCTTCTCAATTGGATCAATCAAAACTGTCTGTAACCATAATCCTAAATTATAATTTGTAAATACTCGAAGTTAACTTCAAAGTATGCTAGTAAAAAAAAAAAAGGGAACAAATGCGTTTCTTACTCCTAAACTGAGTCCACGAAAGAAATCCCATGACTGAAACTTCCCACATCTCCCGCAATGTTCCCCTCAGTCGTCTAACCATGTTGTTCACAAAAACGTTGGTAATGACACTCTACGTTAGCGACAAGCTCTTTTGGCTGGTTGGTGTAGGCTCAAGAAGACTGAATGGGAATGCAAGAATAGGAATAAAGGGGGACATTTTCGATCCACGGGCCTTCTTTCCGTGGTCTCGGTATAGCTATTTAATTAACAGAAAGTTGACTGAGAGGCATACAGTCACTAGAGACCAGTTTATGGTGGGTGTTCTGTGCCGATTATGTGGGTTTGGAGGCCAAGGAAATCGAGAACGAAAGGGTTCTGAAAGGAAGCGTCCGCAGCTGAAGACACTGCTGCCTTGCAGTCGTCTGAGCAGTGGTCCATGCACGATAATTCACAGATACGGGCCATCAGTGCCGTGAAACTGAAACATCAGCACATCATTTTAAAGGATGCCATCCCGTTGTGTTGTTTATAACAGAAATCAAGTCGAAATCCGTTCAAACACAACTAAATTCCATGTATTATAGAGAAATACACGTAGTTCTCTATAATAAATGAAATTTAGTTGTGTTTGGACGGATTTCGACTTGATTTCAATCAGTATATCATGTGCAGCGGGGACATACACGCTGTCCATTTTTACTTTGTTACTCAAAATTACATTCACCTCTTAGTTACAAACGTTTAACTACCCTGTCAGGACAGCGGCCATTTCGAAGCACTACATGTAAATTGTACGATAATATCAGAATGGATCACACGTCAATAAAAATGAATCATCTAAAATGCAACTGTTTATTATATAAAATAAAGTATTTCAGCCTACAAGCTTCGGTGTATGCATACGCCATCCTACATTAAGCTATTAAAAGTTTTACACTCCGCGATTACAGAGCTGTATGCAATCTTCTGTTCGTATTTGTTACAAATATAAATGTTAAAAACACGCAGTTCATTAGAAGTCGTTATCATCTTCATTATGTACCTCATGCCAAAGTAAACACCTACGTGTGTTGTTTGCTCGGTTTGTTTCTTCGTCATGTGAAATGTATGATGCACCACAGGCAGCTGTATAAATTAGGTTCAGCTCCGGACCGAATACGATACCCTGCATTACACCTTACGCGGAAATAAACCCAGCAAATAAGGGAGGTGTCGACCTCGGTGGACTAGTGGTTAGCGTGCTCGCCACTGGACCCAAGGTTCGCGGGTTCGATCCCGACCGAGGTCGATGGATTTTTAAGGATGATAAAAATCCGGAGCACCACTTCCTTCGGAGGGGAAGTAAAGCCGTCGGTCCCATGTCGTAGATTTACGGCATGTAAAAGAACCTTACGGGCATGAATAAAAATGTTGCGTAAGCCAAATTGCCTCCATTTCTCATCCAAGTCTCCTGACTGCCTGCCAGATGGCTCTGGCGTGCACATCAGGATCGATAGAACACTAAGCGCGGCTAGCTGGCCGGTCACCAATTAGGTTAATATTTATTTGTCATGAATGCGCATGACTTAGTAACCTCGACAAGAGGAGGCAAGAGGAGGCCCAGGCCCATACAGGGCTGTTGAGCCAAGAATTATTATTATTAAATAAGGGAGGTGGCTATATCACTTTGGCATGAGACAGAGAATGGAGGTGCATACTGTAAATGACTTCCACGTCGTGTACTGCGTGTGTTTTCAAAGTTTATGGCCAGGAAATTGTATAAAACACTATTACAGTGTAACGCAAAACTTTCAATAGCTGTCCGTTGACACCCCACGAGGATGGCACAGAAAACGCTCAACCACCCGCGCAGTGGTAAGCATCCTGTAGTCCGTGGGCCACTTGTGACCCTCGAACATTTTCTAAGTGGTTCGTGGGGCATCTAATAACACATAATATGAATGCATTTAATACACTGAATATGTTAACATTATCTTTACTTTTTGTTCACCGTGCATTATGGCAATATAAATCACTTGTCTACCAACAACTGCATTATTAAAATAAATTGTCACTCAATGGTATCCTACATATGTTCCGGTCACTACATGACCATCATCAGGGGTATCTATCTAATATATATATTATTAATAGCACTTCACTGCGCGCTGTCCACTTTTGTTGTTTACAACATCGATAATACAACCATAAATTAAACAACAAAAGTGGACAGCTCGCAGTGAAGTGCATACATATATATATAGATACCCCTGATGATGGTCATGTAGTGACCGAAACATATGTAGGGTACCATTGACAATTTATTTTAATAGTACAGTTGTTGGTAGACGAGTGATTTTTATGTTAACATTATGTTTTAATAACCTTTTGTGGCACTTCGCCAAATCATGCGCGTCTGAGTGGTCAGCGTTTAAGAATGTTGTACAACACTGATGTAGGTTGAAATATTTTGCTTCATGTAGAAAACAGTTGTATTTATATGATTCGTCTTCGTTAACATGTAGCAATATAACACAACAGGAGTAACGTGTCATTTGTGAAAACTAAAATGGATCTTCGCTCGCTTACTAGGATTGTGGGTTCGAATCCCACCGGGGGAATGGATGTCTGTCTCTTGTGAGTGTTGTGTGTTGTCAGGTAGAGGTCTCTGCGACGAGCTGGTCCCTCGTCCAGAGGAGTACTACCGAGTGTGGTGTGTCTAAAAACTGTGATCATGAAGCCTCGAAAAATGAGGCGGCCTAGGCCCCAAAAGGGGCTGTCGAGCCAATGGAAAAAGAAATGGATCTTAAAGAAATAGTTTAGTAGGGAGTGGACTGGATTAAACTGCCTCAGGATATGAACCAGTTGCGGACTCTTATGAACATGAAAATAAATCATAGGGCTTTATAAATTGCAGAGAACTTCTTGATTAGCTGAGCAACTATTAGCTTGTAAAGAACAATTTTGCTACATGAATTTCGCTGCTTCGTCAGCTAGCTGTCCTGTTTCTTCTGCCTCCTACTGCCGTACTAATACAGAACGTCTAAAGGTACGAATTTAGGCTTACCCCATTTTATTGCCAATTTGTGCGACTGTTAAAACGCCCTTTACCCGCACCACAGCATATCGGTATGGGCTCTACCTTCATTTACTTACTCGTATTGATGGTTTATTTCATGACACTGTCAGTTGGCTGTCTTAGACTATATAGCAGTGTTTCCCAACGAGGGTTCCGCAGAGCATCGTTAGGAATTCCGCCAGGAACTATAGAATAAATAACTAAAAACTTCTTTATTATTTTCACCGTGCATTTTTTTACAATTCACAAGTTACACACCAACGAAACGCACTATATTTTCACTTCATATTCTTTATTCTTCAACCCCATTTGAAGAATATGGGTTGAAGAATAAAGAATATAAAGTGAAAATATAATGCATTTCCTTGGTGTGTAATTTGTGAACTAAAAACTTGTCTGTCAATCTCCAATACTGGAGTAATCTCCGTGCGCTAACTACTACCTGTTTTCTTAATCTTAATATGTTAAATAATAATCATAATAATAACAATAACGATAATAATAAATCTATTTTTGTTTTGTTTCTTTCAGTTCGTATTTAAGGTTACAGTCAGCTGTGCCGTGTCTACGCTCGTTTCGTACTGCCACAGAGCCGTTTCGCCAGTGACGACAGATTCCATGATTATCAACTTCTTCTGTCCTGTAAACGCGTTCATCTACACATTGACGAGCTTCATGATCTGCACTCCTCACCAAATATTATTTCGGTGATAAAATCAAGAAGAATACGATGGGCGGGGCATGTGCACGTACGGGAGCCAGGAGAGGTGCATACAAGGTTTTCGACGGGAAACCCGAGGGAAAGAGACCACTTGGAAGACATAGACGTAGAAGGGAGGATAATATTAAAATGGATCTTCAAGAAGCGGGATAGGGGGCAATGGACTAGATTGGTCTGCCTCAGGACAGGGACAGGTGGCGGGAGCTTGTGAATGCAGCGATGAACACTTCGACTTCCGTAAAATGCGGGTAATTTCTTGACTAGCTGAATAGCGGTTAGATTCTCAGAAAGAACTCTGCTCTATGGAGCTAGTTAGCAAGTAAGTAAGTAAGTGAGTAAGTTAGTAAACGTTTTCATCGATAGGGGTTCCTCGGGATATTAACATTTATTTTAGGGGTTCCTCTATGGAAAACTGTTGGGAAACAGTTCTGTATCGTGTCGAATGGCAGGATGACTGATGAATGGTGCACTGGGTTTGGAAGTGAGCAGAAGTGGACTATCACAGCATTTTTTGGTGGGACTCAGGAAGACCAAGAAACAGGTAGCAGGTCTACCGACCGAGATTCGAACTGGACATCTCCCACGTACAAGTCTATATGGCCTTACGGTTACACCAGATGGCTCATTAACACTACCTACATGAAATAAGTCTGTCAAATGGACTGTGTGTCAGAGGTATCAAGACTAAGACGCTATTTTTGTCAATCAGTCATATCATGATTACTAACAGTACTATCATACTCGCTTAAACAGTTTGCAATCTGCTATGAGTCAGAGAGTTCCAAGAAAAGAAAGCGTGGTTTTTCACGATACAGAATTCATATTACCATCCTTGCCACCCATGGTGTAGAATCCTTGAGAAGTTAATAATAACTCAGCTTATCAACAAATACTCCAACCCCCCCCCCCCCCCCCCCCCCCCCCCCGCCATCCGCAGAGCCTGGAGCTTCAGTATCGTGTCCACAGCAGCACTCCATTGGCCTGTGTCCTAAACCAGACGAATTCAGCTCACACTCACACAATGTATTTCTTTAAGATTCATTTTAATAGACTTTTATATTCCCATCTTCTTCTAAGTCTCGTAAGGGTCTCTTCCATTAAGGTTTTCAGACTAAAATATTTCATACATTTATCGTTTCCCCAGTACGTGCTACTTCACCCTTATTTAATCCTTTTTCATTTGATCACCGTGATAACATTCGGTGCAGAATACCAATTGTAACGTTCCTCCATATGCAGAATTTTTTTTTTCAATGGCGCAACAGCCCCTAGTGGGCCAGGGCCTCCTCATTATCGAGGCTTCACGATCACACTCAGACACACCACACTCGGTAGGACTGCTCTGGACGAGTGATCAGCCCGACGCAGAGACCTCTACCTGACAACACACAACACTCACAAGAAACAGACATCCATGTCCCCGAAGGGATTCAAATCCACAATCCCAGCAAGCGAACGGCCGCAGACCCACGTCTTAGACAGCGGCCACTGGGATCGGCGCAGATATTTCATATGAAAAAAAAGACTAAATGTGAGTAATCTATAGGCCTATTCACTTTTACGAGCTTGACATTTGATGTGTTTACAGATAATATATTCTTGAATTATGTATGAACTACTGTTTATAAGTCAGCAGTTACAAACATGATGGTGGTGCAAAACATTGGCGTCATATCCGGTAACTTTAATGTAGACGGAATCAGAGATTACGTGCTATACTTGCCGAAAAAATAAAGATGATTTTTTTGTGGCGCTACAACCCAACTCGGGCCAGGCCACCTCGTTGTTGAGGTTCCTAAATCACACACAATTAGACACACACATCCGTTACGACTCCTCTGAACGAATGATCAGCCCGTCGCAGAGGCCGCTACCTACACAACACACAACAAACACAAGAGACGAACATCCATGCCCTCATCGGGATTCGAACCCGCGATCCCAGCAGTCAAGCGAGACCGCACGGCCACCGGGATCGAAAAATAAAGATGATGATGATGACGACGATAACATGCTAATAATACGGTAAAGTTGTCCCTGTGCCTGATTAAGAATGACACCATGAACACATGGGGTAGTGGAGATACAGTTCCACACATTTTTAACCTCGGCGCTAGTGGAGGTGCGTGTTTAAAGTCCTGTCACTTTACCCCCGATGAAAGAGCCCCCGGAACCCATTAGCCATGGGGCTGGGTGGGTCCCAGAAATGGTTTCTGTCCCTGCCAGCAATCTTATCCTTAAACCCCAGCCGTCCTCCAACGCATGGCCTAATTACAACGTTGGCTGAGCAATAACAACATATAAAAATACAAAAAATATAACCATCTTCCGCAAGAGTCCAGCACTCTACCCGCGAGCTAAATTGCGTTTTACGTTAGTAACTTACTTAGAACGTGCGTCATCTGAATAGCACGTCGCTAACATAAGGCTTATAGTATCATGGTTATCGGCAGTGTACTGTAGGCAAGTAGGCGTTACGATCTCCTGGCTTTTTTCCGTGAACAAATGCCTTTGTTCCACGCCCTTTCTTTGTCTGCGAATTTTATCTTTCGACTGTCTAAATTGAACAATGGTGAAAGTGCTGGTGGCTTTTAATTTGGCAGCCAGGATAAGTTAATACTCTATAATAATGACATTTCTTGTGTTATACCACTGAAACGTTATTTTACCATCTGAATGATATATCCCCTCATAACCACTTACGATGACTTATGGATGGCGGTGATGAATGAACGATAAATACATGTATTTTATTGTTTCAGTGGTAAGTTAGCGTATCATATACTTTAAGGATTTTGAACTGTAATAAATGTGTTGGAATGTATGTGAAATATTATATTACTTGTCCAAATGTTACATTTGTAACAATATGGATGTGAATAAATTGAATTGAAGGATTGTATTACTGTAGGCCTGTGCATGTTATTTTAATGACTTCTCTCTGCACGTGGCGATGTCGTGACGGCATGGAACTCTTCACAGACGAAGCGACGATAGGCAGACAGACGTAAGATGTAGTAGAAGAGTAGAAGAAAGTGTAGAGCAAGGGGTAGTGAGAGACACTTTTATATGTGAGGGGGGGGGGGGGGAGAAAAAGCATCTGTTTGTTAGAAGGTTCCCAGGCTTCGCCCACTCGTCCTTCTGGAAGAAGTAGCGTGAAAATTAATATGTAGACGAAGACTTTAGAATTATAACTATAGTACCTTGCAATTTGGGCCATGGAATTTTTTTAATTTCTCGTTAATTATAAAGCACATAACTTGTAAATTTAATTAATCTTTTAAAGCGAGGGGCTTAATTTTGATAAATTTAAATCGACAGCGCTGGATAAGAAGCATGCAGCAGCAATTTGGGAACCACCACAGCATTTGCTTGAAGACAAAGGAAACCCAAGAGATGACCAAGTAAAAGTACTTTTCTGTCCCATGCTCCCCGGTTTCCGAAAGAGCATTGATTTTTTGAAGGTTCCCAGGCTGCGCTCGTAGAACTCTAGCGCAATGTTTAGTTCTCGATCTGTCACAATTCAGATACTGCCTATGCCTACTCACAGTTACACCCACTGCTATCTACGCGTACGACGAGTGAACGGAAATGCAACTTCGTGGAAAGCCAATTGACTGACGATGGAGCTACAGTCAGCAGTTCCGCACACTCGTGACGTATTTCATCATTTGCGGCAGATATAATAATGACGTCACGGTTACTTTCACACGTACGGTATACTGAACTTACTTTAGGCACAACAGTGAAGTCACTGTTCTACCAAAAGTCCTATGCTGTCACTGCTGATCGAATTCGTATTCCACGTGTTTTTCAACCGGGTGTACGCAGACCCCATACACTTCGCGAGTTGATTAGATTCTAATCAGTTGAACATCCATTTTTTCTTCCTCTAGGATCTTCCTTATCTTAGTTTTATCATCACTACTGCCAGTAAAAATTACTGTTCTGTAACCAATTTTACAATAACTTTTGGAAAGGCTGTTACACCATTCAGCCAACCAACTGTGTGCAATGAGGCTGGGATACCCTCCGCTATTTTATTCGGCCTCCAACATATCTTGGCCCAGCTGGGCCATTATCAAGGAGTTCAATACAAAACAAGTGGAAGTACAAAAAGTTTACAAATATGATAATGTAAAAAATAGTATATACATTAGTTTAAATCATGCAATCCATGATGAAAAACAACATATGTTGTGGCCTAATAATATGTTTGGATTGTATAAACGCTTGTTACAAGAACTGCTGTTTCTAAAGTACATAAATGTCACTGACCGTATATAAACAACGAATCTTCTGTACTAGACCTGTTGCCTAGACCCACATGCTATATTTTTACAATAATTGGGGTAGTGTGTTGAGATGTAATTCCAACCCTTACTCTGACACAAGTAGGACTAGTAGAGCTATCATGTGTGGTGAAGTGAAATCAGCCCTCTATTTATTTGGAGCCTCACAGGCAAATGTCTGTCAACAATACTGAGGAAAAATAAATGTCTAATTATCGTGTATAAAGGAATCCTGACGTAATGGGTTTAGCTGACTTAGAAGGGCCAAAAGACCAAAAGATATTGATTTAAGAGTTTGGAATTCATAAGTTCTTTAAACATTTATTAAACTATGTAATTCACATAAATTAATATGTTTGTTATGAACCCCATATAAAGTGCAGCAATGACAGAAAGCGTATGTTGGAATGGAGCAACAATGTAGCCGCAAGAGCAACGCTCTTGACAAAAATGAATGAAATTAGATGCAATTATAAAGACTGCATTTATTAATTGGTGAAACTTAAGTAAACCAGAACCACACCAAAACAAGATGCCTTATTTTATGTCATGCTGGTTCAGATGTCACAGGATTTACTCCACATAGCAAGTTCAGTTTCACCCTACACTGAAGGTTTCAACTGTTTATCATGATGAGATTAATTCAGAGTTTTTTGAAACATGATTTACCACACAGTTTCTACCACACCTAGCTCCTGAGTCCAAATGCCAGCAAGCACTCAGTTTTGATGGAAAAGGTACCATGTGCAAATACGAGAAAAGCAGACAATATGGCACGGTTACCCAGTAAAAAACATTCCTCACACAGCCTCACAAACATGTGTGGAGTTACTGCAGCTGGTTAAAATGAATAAGCCGCATAAATGCTGTGAACCAGACACCATTGCCATGCAACATGGGCACATGGTGATGTGACTGCCACTACACCTACTGAATCCATATGGACACAGCCGAGTCATTAGCTGCAGACAAGCAACACCTTCTGGGTGGCTTATGTGGAGAAGCTCACATGCAAGTGTATTTGTGTGTTCTGTATGGTGTGTTTGCTGTGCAGGAAGAACTGTATCCTTAAATATAATTCAGGTCAATTTTCAAGTTTCAAGGGTTAAAACATACCAAGCAATAATTGCAGCTATTGCTTTATATAGATGTGAAACTTGGGCTCTCGCTCTACAAGAATAACATGGGTTGAGGGTATTTAAGAACAGGGTGCTGAGTCTGAGGAAGATGTTTGGAACCAAGAGGGATGAAGCAACAAAGGATTCGAGAAAATTACCTAGTGAGGAACTCATAATTTTTATTCTTAACCTAATACAATTTATCTTTGTTTATTATCTGACGAATGTACACTTTTATTCACTATTAATTTGTAAAACACAGTCCTAATGTTTCGAACCTTATCCCGGTTCATCGTCAGGGACTTCAGTATTTTAAATTACACTGATTTTTTTACATCAATGGTACAATTTTTTTTACACTGGTTAAAATGGTAAAAACTGAATAACATATCAATTTGTTTTTTTACCATTTTAACCAGTGTAAAAAAATTGTACCATTGATGTAAAAAATCAGTGTAATTTAAAATACTGAAGTCCCTGACGATGAACCGGGATAAGGTTCGAAACATGTAGGACTGTGTTTCACAAATTAATAGTGAATAAAAGTGTACATTCATCGGATAATAAACACAGGAAAGAAAATGTACGGAATGCATAATATTAAGTTTACAATTTATCTTCTTCATGTAATTGTTATGGTACAAAATTAAGAAAGTTGAGATCAGAAGCATGTATATGGAGCAAATGAAATATTAATAGAATCTTTTTATTGGCAAGACTCAACAGGGGATAACATTAAAATAGATCTTAAACAGAGCGTAAAAGTGTATAGTGGATTCAACTGGCTCAGGACAGGGTCAAACCTTCAGGTTTCAGTTACACAGAAAATTTCTCCGACCAGTTCCGTAACCATCAACTTGTTAAAGTACACCTTGTATGACAGAATTATGCAATTACATGTCAAATCTATAAAATGAGAAGCAACATGTTGAAGTGAGATATTTTATTATGTATTTACTTCCACAGGCTCTGCACTATAGTTGTTCAGTATCACCCAAGGGCATGTTACATTCAGACTTATTATTTCAACACAACATCCAAAAAAATCAAGGAATAATGGACAGATCATCTAGTCTGCCATGTTATAATCAGACCAAGTGAGCCAACTGTTCCATGATAAACCACATGTCCAATGCCAGGCAGAAGAAATATGGTCTTAGTATTTGTATCTACTGGTGCACTTCAATGTTTATCTCATCATCACATCACAGGTGTCTCCTTTGAACTGCTACTTCAGTGATCCACAGAAGTGGGAACTGCTGGTTGCAAGGTCTGGCTCAAATTGTGGATGGGCAAAACATTTCCAGCAGTCTGCATGGAAGTTAATGGGGGCATTTTGGGATGCACAGTTCCCAGACCATGGAGCTACAGTGAAGAAAACTATTTCAGACGCGATGAGAAGATGCAAACTGAGATGTGTTGGTAGATGCAAACATGAAGACCTAAATTATTCTCTGGTGAGATCTAACACATTGTATAATAAACACACCTGTAAAACACCCTCATATGTTACCATGTGAACACTCTTTGTATTTGTAATTCAGCAAGAACTGTGCTGAACATTACAATAGAAGATACAGGACACCTACTTCTTCTTCTTCTTTGATTTCTTAAATTTTTTGCGCTGCCTGCTTTTCTTCTTTTCTTCTTCAATTCTAGCTTTTAGGATTTCATCAGGACGTTTCAGACCCAATTTAAGTTTGTTATCAAATTTTCTGTTGTGTCGACCCCAGTGAGTATTGGGGTAAGTCTTCAAACCTGCGGAGAGAGAGATGATAACACATCAGTTGGTGACATTACACTTTTACGAATTTATCCTAATAATATTCAAACAGATATATGCATGGATAGCAGAATATATGCAACCATGTTAATTGGATGAAGGAAAAGAAACACATCTAAAACTTCACTTGTGGGAAACACCTCCGAAAATGGCTGCTTAGAGGAGCAAGCTGAAAATGCTAGTATTACTGTAATCTGTGTAACATAAGTAGATTGTGTGGTGAACTGGAGTGAATGGACACAAAACATTCAGCATACAAATGAAACCTCTTCAAACATGCTCATGGGTGAAGGTATTGCAACTGTTACGAAAACATGACAACAGGCATTTTGACAGGAGTCCCACTGACATCCCATCTGCAAACAATTCCTTGGGCTGCTGCCTAAACCATACCTGTACCATAGCTTCCTGCATATCACCATTTGATGTGAATGTACAGCCTCTGAGGGCTTCCTTCAATGGTCAAAAGATGGGAAAATTGTATGGTGATAGGTCCAGGATGTATGCAGGATGTCTGAGCACCTCCCATCACATGGCATTCAGCTGGCCCTGAACTCTGTGCTTTACATAGGACAGGCAATGTCGTGCAGCAGGATGATGCTGTCAGTGAGTTTACCCACGAGTTTGTTCTTGATCCTGACGCACACCTTTAGAGGTGTTTGATAGTAATAGTTTGCACTGATTATGTTGTTACATGATTTGAAGTCCAGAAGCAGGGGTCCCCCAGTGTCCCTCTGGTCCTATTTGGATGGAATCACCACCTTACATGCCACCTTTTAACCTGCGCTGTAATGTCATACATACTTGCTACTCACCCAGCTGACTACTGTTTTTACCTAAGTGTTTGCCAGTGTGTTTACCAAGTCAAACGTACAGCTGCACCATCTACACTGCTATGGCAGTTGTACGTGCCTCATCCATTTCAACTGTGGGTCCTCCCCCGCTCAATAATGCTGAACATTTCACACAACTGTTTACATAGTTAACATTAATCTGGAATTTTCCACACACCACTTTACTAACAGCTGTTGTTAAACAAATCTTGAAAGATGACTCATAAGATTGTTATCATTAAAGAACATACAATCTTATCAATCAAAACCTTATCTGGCACCAAGTAAGAACCATCTGATACATTCAACCTATCACTCCAGCTGTTTCAGGAACTACTTAAGTAGATTAAGAAAGGTATTTCTGATGAATCACAGAGAAGTTTCATAACTGTAACGTAGAACAGCACTTTAACAGGTGGATTATTTACTTGAGAAATATCTGCAGCACACAGTGACTTTTGTCTTGGCTGCCTGAAGTATATGTTATCAACTGCACAGATCATGGCATTTTGAATAACAAGATTATAATCTGGGAAGGATGATGAAGCAAACGGTTTGGGACAAATTTTAAGGTACTATTCCAGCATCTTTCAGATGAACTACAGTTAGCTACAAAAATCTATTGAGGTAGCTGGACTTTCGATTGGGACTAAAATTCAGATTCTCCAAAATATACAACAGGAATGCCATTCAGTACATTGGGAGGTAATACATCAGTTTACAACTGCATTAGTAATTAGTGTATTGAACACAACATCAATACCAAAACCTCGGGTCTTTGTAATAATAATGTCAAGACTGTTTTCTTACGTTATATTACGTCATGCATCTTCCTAGGTTACATACCAGTGTTTTAGGGGACCGTGTTACCTCTAACTTTGTTACTCCAAAATGCTGGTACCTATCCACCAAGATACAAGGTATTGCATCCCAGTTCTACATATTATCTACAGTCACAACAATGAAAACCTCAGATCTCATATCACATACAACACACACTGCACCTAATGCAGGCAATGGTTCTGTTTCACACTTGCCACCTGCCTACAACTGGAAAGGCAGGTGCCTCATGGCAATTATATACCGATGAAAAAGAGGACAAATTATGGTTGGTAATGAAGTTCTATATGCAACTTGAAATTTTCACAACAGTGACTATTCACATTGTGGTCTCCTGGGTCATAACAATACGTAGTCTTGTCCAGTTGTAGGGTCACTTCAACTCCGGAGATAGGTGTAACAAGTTCCTCCTGAACACTGGCATCCACTTGCAAGATGACATGGCATCACAACCTGGAAGCCCACGCTCTGAATAATCCTGCCTGTCTAATCATGGAAGCCAGGATAGTGTAGTCAATAAAATGACTAGGCCACAGGCTGAACAATTTGGGCTCAATTCTTGTCAGGGACAAGGGATTTTTCTCTTCTCCAAAATGTCAAGATCAGCTCTGAGGCCCCCCCAGCCTCCTACTCAATGGGTACCAGAGGCTTTTTCCCTGGTGGTCAAGTGGCCAGGGCATGAACTTAACCACTCACCTTAATCTAGTTCTGAGGTGCCTAGAATTTTGAGGTGTCTCCTAAATTTTTGCAAAATCTGTGTGGGTACCTTTGTCTAATCATGGGACTGTACAATCTGATATATGGGAGGATGAAATATATAGTAACATGCAGTTAAAAAGGCATACATTGATAAAAAGACAGCTATGAACATATTAAGCAAACAACAACAGAACAGGGGAACCAAATGAGAGTAGAACTTTTCTTGTGATCACACAGTGTGCCACTGATCCATATAAGATCATTCCATGTTCATAAAGGTACAACACAGAGTTCACTGTTCACTGTGCTTTCACACGCTGAGCTTTATCAGATGAAAACAATATATGTATTTATTTATGGCTTATGTAATTGGTCAGCACTAAAGGGTAGAGCTGGCTGAACTGTTACAGCCTACACCCAAAGACGGGCAAACATACAACAATACATATTTTTAGGACAACAGCTTTATTCGAAAGAGCAGCATGATGACCTATGCGTCACTAAGTTCAATGTGCAGCCTATGAACTAC
Source organism: Reticulitermes speratus (assembly GCA_021186555.1). Taxonomy (NCBI): domain Eukaryota; kingdom Metazoa; phylum Arthropoda; class Insecta; order Blattodea; family Rhinotermitidae; genus Reticulitermes; species Reticulitermes speratus. The sequence continues at coordinate 9,940,455 of JAJKFL010000014.1, forward strand.
ATTTTAACCTTTAACAGACAAATGGGATAATGATGTCACATTAAATGTATAACCTTTATCTCCAAAAAGGAAAACAGTCCCACAGCAGGTATTTAAACTGCATAGTGCTCCAGCCACAGCAGAAACCTGGTATTTTAAAGGCTGTATGCTAAAGGTTAACATACCATGTAACTGACTTCTCTTTTGAATTTTACCATCATCATCATCATCATTATCATCATCCTCATCATCATCATCATCAGCATTTCCTGTCAGGTTCTCTGCTACCTTTGTCCTCTCCTTCCACTGAGCATACCGTTTACTCTTGTAGGTGGCTGGAATCCATGCTCCAGACTCATCACGAATTTTCTTCACTTTCTTATTCTAAAAGAATAACAATCATTAACAATCAGTGATAAAATTGAAAAGGTGTACTCTAAATTGAAGCAAACATGTCTCCCAAATGTTGCTTTGGCACTTCTGTGTACCTCATTAAAATTCAAGAGTGCACTGATTTATTGCTGACCAGCAACCTTGGATAGGGTTGCTTTCCATAAGACTGACATAGAAATAACAATGTACCACACAGGAACACCAGTGAACATGGAGTGCTTGATGCGTTACAGAAACTGGTCGCAGTTGCACGGCAATAAAAACAGGAATGGACGGAGACTGTTTGACAATAACAATTTATTCTATATACATAAGATTTGCAATATTTTCATTACTGACCGTATCACAAGCAACCATTTTCTTCTTTTTGCGATCCCAATGTTTCAATCTCCGTTGCTGTTTTAATGTTTCCTCACTGTCAGCAGTCAAATCCAGTTTAGCTCTGGATGCCTCATGATCAAAGCTGTTTACTACAAACCTAACAAATAAAAAAAAAATAACAATAAAAAAACCATTATTAACACATCTGTTAGAACTAACATAAATGGGCAACATTAAATTTAATTCAACTTAAACATTAAACTTTCAGTTACATTTTTTTGTGCTTACAAGATTTTATCCAATCTTACTTTGCCTAGACAAACAAGTAAGTGATTGCAGGTAATTATCAATTAATGCAAATTCTAACATAATACGCCAATGACATGAATTTGAGTCATTAAACTTACACTACAGACAAACTGCCAACTGAGAGCTTACAATGTACTAAAGCCATTTTAATGAGGTTTTATTCTGACAATAAGACCCAGGCATAGATGGGAGGATAATATTATAATGGATCTTGAAGAAGTGGGATGGGAGGGTGTGGACTGGATTGATATGGCTCAGGATAGGGACAGGAGGCGGGCTCTTGTGAATGCGGTAATGAACCTTCGGGTTCCATAAAACGTTGGGAATTTCTTGACTAGCTGATAACCTGTTAGCTTCTCAAGAAGGACTCTGCTCCATGGAGTCAGTTAGTTAGTTTTATTCTGACAATAAAATACAATGGCAATCAGAACTAAACAGACTCTGTAGAAATAACCTCCCTTTACCTGGTTTATGCAACTGATTAGGCAAGTTTGTGAAAGGAATGGAGCACAGCACATGTTAAGTCAAAAGTTTGGAAATCAACAGCTTAAATCACATGATTCTTCCATATTCCTCTTTATTCTTTCTCCAAAATGCCAGTGCAACTTGTTGTTGATTTCTCTAGTGCTGAACAAGTTTGGAAACGGTATCTACCAGCAATAATTACTGTTCATTCTTTCCATCACATCATTAAGTTTCAGAATATCATTTGGTGCCACTGAACTTCAATAAGAGGAATGAACAAATGTTAGCTCAGTTCACACAGCTGACTAAAATCCTGCTTGCCAGACATTTCTCCAGAAAATAAACTGTACCTACACACACACACACACACACACACACCACTTCAATATTACTTACCATCACATAACATACAAGACACACAAAAAAATACTTCTTGTATGTTGTTATGTAATATCAATACAAGATATCACTTACTGTCTGACAGCTGCCTCTGCACCCCCCCCCCCCCCCGAAAAGAAAAAAAGAGGAAACAGAAGAAAAGTAAAAGAAAAAAAATGGTGTGGGAGAGAATATTAATGAACAAATTCAAAGATTTTTTTCCAGTCATTGGCCTCCAGTTGGATGAGTACGTCAGTGGGTTTGTTGAGTCCTGTTGATAAACATACCCACCCTTTAATCAAACAATACAACCAACAAGGTACACTTTTACAAATACCAAAATTATTTACTTAAACACTAAAACATATTTCAGCCTACCATCCACCTTCTGGGATACCATTCAAAACTACGATTTTGGTAGCTGTATAAAGTATACCTTGTTGGTTGTATTGTTTGATTACATTGCAGTACATGTTAATACTCTATTACAAAATACTCACCCCTGTTCTGTATGGTGATCTGGAGCTGTATATTGAATGTAATTCATCTCATCTACCACCACTTTTCTCTTTTTCTGTTTTGATATAGTCTCAGAATCATGTTTACGTTTGTTGGGCACAATAATACTGTGAAATGTGTCTGCGATGTCACCGTCACTACTTGCTATCAGTGATGTCCTCTCAGTGCTCTTGCCGACTGTAAATAAAAAACAGAAAACTTAAGAGAACTGATTCAGACATGCAATACATACGGGAACTAACTACGTAACGAAATAAATAAAAGGCTGCAAGCAACACAGACGAGCCAGTGACAGGGCAAACTAGGAAAAGTCCACATACACTACGTGATTTCAGGCTTCTGCGCAGTGTAAATGAGATCTGCACTTTTTTAGGATTCTACAGTGCATAAAAGCCCAACAGAGCGCAGATCTCAGATTCCATGTACACTGCTTATTGTCAGTGACTTTTCATCGCATTCCTGCTAATACTCAGTACTAGTTTTTAATCAACTGTGTACACATACTTAAGTTTTCTTTCTCTTTGTCTTCCATTTTCCGTTTATGATTCTCTATTAAACTTTGGTGTTTAGCTCGAGTTGATTTCATCACTGTATATGCACGGGATCTGGAAGACTGGCCAATTTCAAACACAGTCTGAAAAGAAATCAAATTAAAATCATGGTCATGTCCTGCAATGGCTTTTTACCATTAAAACATAATGCAATTCTTACAACTGACACAAAGTCTACATTCATAACTCAAGAAAATTTGGTAATCATACAAACAGTCACAAGAAATAAGTATTTGAAAGTCAGACATCATAGACATTGTCTACATTGTTAAAATAATCATAAGCATATTTTAGGGTGAAAAGATTTGTGAGACATACATCTTCTTCTTCAATTTCAATAAAGTTGTTAACACTTCGTGCAGCAAGAGCCAGCCCTGTACCAAGTTCTTAATGTGTCACAACTGTAAGTATTAAGAATGCAGTACCAGGGGATGTGATGCCATGTAATCTGGTAGATTGTTACAAACGCTTCTGAGGAACCTACCGTTTCCATCTCACCAGACATTTGCCAGATAAATCCACTGCTACAAAATAAATGATAATATTTCTAAACACTTATTCAGTCTTACCCCATTAGGTCTGTAGTTCTTCATCTTTTCCAATATATCTGAAGCATTAGACTGAATGGCACCTTGCACTGGAAACACAGGGTGTACAGCAAAGCTGTTAAGATTGATATCCTTGACACGCTTTATGCTTTCCACAGACGCTCCAGGCCGTGAACGGATGTACTGTCTATAGGCATTACCGCACACCTTTTTCATGTTTGTCTACACATTACAGAAAATAAGGTAAAAAGATATAAGATCTGCACAGTTTGTTTCGTGTTAAGGGAAAAATGATATTGGAAAGCTGTGAATGGTGCAAATATGGCCTTATCTTAGTGACTTGCTGGCATTATTATAGTTACAAAACCACTGGATTAACAGATAATAAACTGGGATAACGTTAAAATAACCTGTGTCACATACGCAAATGCAAACACACATAAAAAAAACCCTAGAAATTCATTTTATACATTTAGGCAACAAGGAAATGTACTCCTTTTTTTAAGACACACTGCATAATCTCTGTTATTTTCCACAAAATGCCATTTATTAAATAGTTTTATCTGTTTCTGTCCAAATAATACACTTTTCATAAACCATGCGCTTAAATTTCAATACCAACCCAGTCGTTTAAAGGTTAACCAAAGACACTCATTAGTAAAATCAGCATGAACTGCCAGACAAGCACTCTGTGTAGAAGAATATCTGACCACATATAACTGGAGGAAGAGAAGGCAGGAGGAAGTAAAGAAGGGTGTTGTGTTATGTAAACAAAGCTGCATTATTCATTGCACGTAGGTACGCTTATAAACTTATAAACATCATCTAGCAAAGAAATGCAAGCCAAAAGCATAAGCCACAGAAGTAATCACTGCAGTATCAGATTTTAGGTTCTCATAGTGGTGAACATTAACACTATGGTCTTAATGATTCTGCTTATCCTGATATTTGGTTAAGAAAATCAAAATAAACTATCACTAGTGTCTGTACACTGCACTAAGTGGGTGGAGGGAGAAGAAATTACCATGGCAGATAAAAATGTGCAAAAGGAAATTACAAATATTGTTTTAAAAATTGTATGAAAGCCAGGCCCTCCAATTGTAAATAAAACATTACAATTTTTATGTACATTCATAACAAAACCGTTTCATAATGAATATGCCAGTAGCAAATTTCTCTATGTACCAGCACTAAGGAAAAACACTTATTATAATCTTTATGAAAGAAATCCTACATGACTACACAGAAGGCTGGCTCATCTGAATTTTGGTATGCATAAGCCTGACAGTTTATTTATAACATTATACGTTTAATGACACTTTTAATTTATAAAATAATCACAGAATTTGACAAGGAAATTAAATTATTTCTCAGAGGTGAAGGGTTAATTTTTATGCTTACAACACATTAAAAATCTTTTAGTATCAGTATCACATTTATTACAAAGGCTCAAATGAACCAGACTAGTGATATAAAAACTTCATGGGAAGAGTTAACTTTCAAGACCAAGGTACAGACTGGATATAATGTTACAGCAAATCTTAGGTAAACAGGTTGTAAGATATGAAGTGGATACTGCTGGTTCAATAAACAGGGTCAATGGAGAGCTCTGCAGTGACAGTTATGAACTTTTCAGCTTTGTTACAACAATCAATTTCATTAACAGCAGAAAAAAATACTGACTGCTCATAGAGGACCTCTACCAGGAAGTTATTCTATGCAATTCACATTGTAGTCTTCTGCATTATAACATCATGCAGTCAACTATGGGATGCCAGTGTTCCTAAGATACATACTATTCCATCAATGGAAGTAGTATGGGCATCCAAAACACTGGTAATCACATACCATACTAGACAGTCATAATCCAAAGGCCAAAATACCATCTTTGTAAAAACATTAAATCTTATATATTCTATGCAACATCATGAGTGTAACTGATGTCAATAGTTTTCAGGGGCTACGTCCATGGCACTAAGATGGCACAGACATGTTTTAAAAACGAACAAATATATAAACCTACAGAAGGTTTTGAACAGGAAACTAAATCGCAACACCTACGAGGAAGATTGTGATCAATACGGGAACAGCACGTTAGGAAATGCATCACTCAGAAGCGAGGAAGAACATGGGAAGAAATTGAGGATGAACTTTGGAACAACTGAGATTGATGGAGAGGCTTGGCTGACAAAAAATCTACATAAAAGTGAAGAAAGATGATGTCCTCTGCTGCTGCCTGCAAACTAGAATTCAGCATTTCTTAGGCTGTACATGCACTTCTTTGCACTAACCAGATCATTCACAGTGTCATGCCAAACTTTCAGTTCACTATGTTCTTCATCCAGTAGTACTTCAGGTATACATCCTATGATACCATCTGGGAAATCATCATCCTGACTAGATGCCTGAGATGGTGACACATTAAATGGACGACCCAAAAACAAATGTAGGTCAAGCAGATATGCTAACTCATCATTTGCCACCAGTGAATACGCCACTCCACTTCTGCCTGCACGTGCACACCGACCTACAAATCAATCACACTGAATAAGCAAGTATGCATAAATGTCCCTTGGTACAACTTCAGCTGACATAAAAGTGCTTTATTATTACACTCATTTAAATAAAAAGAACATGAGGCACAAAATTTAAATGATGGATGATTAATTACTTTAATCATCCATATACACCAACAAATGCACACAATTTATATAAAATCATAAACCATCCATACACATGAACTCTCCTACATGTTTCAGCAATAAATTACCATCCTCAGGGACACATAATACAAAGGATGGTGATTTATCGCTGAAACATGTAGGAGAATTCATATGTATGGATGATTTATGATTTTATATAAACTGTGTGCACTTGTTGAAGTATATGACTGATTATAGCCATAATGCACAGAACAAATAATATTAAGAATGACTAATTACTTTCCTGTACATTAACCTTTAAACAACCTATTTTCACATATTCGAACACATGTAAAAAAAATCCATAGAAGTTAATTTTATATATTTAGGAGACAAGGAAATTTACTGCATAATCTCTATTTTATTTTCCATAAAATGCCATTTGTTTCATAACTTTCTCTCTTTCTGTTCAAATAATATGTTTTTCATAAACCTTGTGCTAAAATTGAAATACCAACAAGACTGTTCAAAAGTTAAACATTAAACAAATTAACTGCGATGAATTATTTAACAATATTAAGTTGGACACTGTGCATTGTACATCTGATATACACACTGTTTCAAGAGTTGGCTCTATTCCAGTCTTCAGGTGATCAGTTTACATTATATTGATAAATTTAATTTATTTTATTAGCAACAACAGTCGCAATCAAACCTGGAACCTTCTAAGTTTTAGGCAAATATGTTAACACCATGCTACTGTGTGGCTTAGGAATTGTTGCTGTTGAAGATTCAAGTCTTCCTAGAAGTTACGCTGTGGCAATAGGTAAGTAGCTCCTAATGTTACAAAGGTCAGTAGCGCCTTCAATTGCAGGATCTGAATCTTCAGCCACATCACTGTGAGAACCTCAAGTCTTGCAGTGGTTGTTGTTGTTGTCCGTCCTCATCAGCAGCATCATCGTCATTGTCATCGTCATTACCCTGCTTACTCACGCATCACTCAGATAGTTACTTCCTATTTTGCAGTAGAAGGAGAAATATAGACCTGATTCATACTGTTCTGTATACTACAAGAGCAGGAGCAAAACTCTGGTAAGCAGAATTATAGAAACAGTCATTTCAGGGGGGGGGGGTCTCATTGGTTGAGTGATTTAGTGTATTAGCATGGTGTTCAAAAGGTCTGATTTCAGCTGTTACTTCTAATCAATATAATAACTGAAGACAGGAGTACAGTGAACTCCTAAAACAATCTGAATAACAAACATACTAATTAAATACTTAAAGAAGAATACCCGATATCCAATCTGTAGCATGTCACTTCACTTACAAAATACTTAAAATTACTGTATACAAAATAAGCTGGAAAATTTATCATCAATTACACACATCAGTGTTTCAAAAACAATGTCCAATGTCTGGCACTGAACTGTCTATATAATAATTTGAAGAATAACACAAAAAATAACAAATTACTTTGGTTCCAGTACATGAAAAACTTGGTTTCCTCATACAGTTTAAGAAGCAAAATGTATGTAGCTCTGTTTATATTCTGCTAAAAGTTACAGGTAAACATGAATTATTTTGATAGATTTAGTACTAATGATTAATTTACACATACAATTAACAAGTAGTAATACAGGAATCAACTACAGAAAAAGTTTAAATGGTGGGTTCAACTATATCCTGAAAGCCACCCCTTTCATCATACAATTTCAGAAAAGTACTTTGAAACAACTATGCTTCATTAGGTGGACAATTCGATATTAACACTAAAATTTCTATGCCTTTGAGCTAAGATTAACCAGCAAAAGAAAGAATACTAATGAACAAAAAATATGGTTATCCCTAAGAAGGATGTGTAATAACGAAAACAGCAATATGGACAGTATGCGGATTATTAAAAAGGGTATGTTATAAATAATACACCATAATGGAATAAACTTCATAATTAACAAGAAAAAATAACAAGAACCGATACTTAACCAACTCTATGTACAAACAGCTTGGGTTTAGCTGGGAAGTTATAATTTATAACACTGTCCAGTTGAGGAATATCGATCCCTCTTGCAGCTATGTCTGTCACAAGCAGAACTGAAACTTTGCCCGTCTGAAACTTGGCTGCATTGATCTTCCGCGCAGAAGGATCCAGATTAGAATATATATAAGTGTTTGTGATGCCAACCTTGTCTAGTAGCTGAAATATGAAAGTAATAAGGGAGTGAAAATTGTGGTAAAACTTAATGTCATAAATATAAACACAGCTCATTTCATTAGTAACAATTTTAAATCTAGTGCAAAAAATATCGATTTTACAATAGTTACATTCTCTTAGTAAGAAATTTGTGACGTTTAAAATGAAGCAAATATTTTCCTCAGTGGTCTTACAGTCAGACATTTCAAATAGTAACCATAAATTCCAGAAAATATATGGAAGGAAAATCTTGGATAGTGAGAACAAATAAAAAAAATCAAGAGAGATAATACTAAGATGGGTACACACAAGATAAATACATAAAGAAGAACTTAGTATGGACACTTTTAAGAACGAAGGTAGGATTCCAAAGAAGGATTTGAACACAAAACTACAAGGAAAACATCCAACAGGAAGCCAGAATCAGGATGGGAACAGGTTTAGAAAGATGTCATGCAGAATGAAAGAACATCATCGAAGAGAATTGAGGCACTCTTAAAAGGCAGAAACAAATGAACATGCTTTGTTGCTAGATGATCTACATGAAAATGAAACTGTCAAAGGAAAAATAAGACACACATGCCAATGTAAGAAGTTGAATATTTCCACAGTTACAGACAGCTCCTGTTCACAAACTGATACACACGTTCTGTCTCGAGGTAAAATTTTGGGACTCTTGTTTACAGGATTCTGAGTGTGATCCACAGTCACATTAAGTATGGACTTATATATATGTATAATGTACTTAAACTGTGAAAAAGGATCCAAATTTCAAGTGAGCTCATGGTGTAACACCATAAATATTACTGAAATATATATGGTTAGAAAAATTTAACCTACTGGATGGAACAGCTTGCTTTCCTTCATGAAACACAATGTAGTGCTATATCTTCTTCTTCTTCTGGTCGGCGCTACAGCCCATGTAGGGCCTCGGCCTTCTTGACCACATGCCTCCATTCCTCTCGGTCCTCAGCCTTCCTTCTCCATCCTTTGACTCCTAGCTTTCTGAGGTCCTCCTCTAAGTCATCTAGCCATCTTTTCCTGGGTCTGCCTCTTCTTCTCCCATCAGGTTTTCCTAAAAAAGCTTTCTTAACACTCCTTGTTTCCGGCATTCTCTGGACATGACCTGCCTACCTTATTCTCCCATTCTTAATTGTCACAACTATATCTGGTTGTTTGAACAATTCTTGTATCTCTATATTTGTCCTCATTCTCCAACCATCTTTATCGTTTGTTGCTCCAAATATCTTTCTTAAGATTTTCCTTTCCCATCTTAACAGCCATTCTTCTTCTCTCACGGTCATTACCCATGATTCTGAGCATCTGAGCATAACTATCGGTCTGAGTATCATTGTGTAAATTCTTATTTTAGTATTTCTGCTGACATTTTTGGACTTGAGCATATTTTGCATGGAATAATAACATCTATTTCCACTTGCGATCCTTTCTTGAATTTCTACTGATGTCTTGTTATCTTCCGTCATGATTGAGCCTAAGTATTTAAATACTTTCACTCTCTGATATTCTTTCCCTTTTAACCTTACTGTTGCTTCTCCTCTGACTTCTCCAGCCTCTCTCAGCTTCATAAATTTTGTTTCACTTCTATTTACTTCTAATCCTAAATCCCATGCTTTCTCTTCCAACAGGGCAAAGTTTTCTTCAAGTGCTCTTTTGTTCCTTGCAATTATTGCTACATCATCAGCATATGCTACTACTTGTACTTGTCTATTCAATATTGTTCCTACCGGGTTGATGGGCAATTGTCGAACCACTTTCTCCAGCGCTAAATTGAAGAGCAACTCAGACAGCACATCTCCTTGTCTTAGACCTCTTTTAACTAAGAACTTCTTTGTCGTACCTTGTGCCATCCTTACCTTACATATGTGGTTTTCATGGTCATTTCCGTCAGACTGACCAATTTCTGTGGGATTATAAACTCTTTCATGATCTGATAGATCTTCCTTCTATTTAAACTATCATATAGTGCTATATCTTACCATATGCAAATACTCCACATGATGCTTGGTAGCTGCAAACACAACTGTCATAGATTCTAGTTTTATAACATGTTTCAAAAGACATAACAAAGCAGCAGACTTATCTTCTGATCGACAACATATAAATGCAAGCTTCAATTGTTCTGGAAGCTTTGATTCAACATCCAATCTGAAACAATGACAACAAACACCATTATCAACTCCACCTGGCTTAATACTTTTACAAAAAACAGTCAGTATGCATGCTCACAACAGGTTTCTTACCAAGTGAAACAAAAACATCTATGACTAGATAAGCTCTTGACCAAAATACTGTATATCCAAACTGAACTAACATCTTTGATAAATCACACTGCACAGGGATATGGCTGCAATTCATGGGTTGTGATATTGAAACTCTGATGATGGCAATGGAGTTGGTATCTGAAACGCTGGCGTATTTGAACCACCTGACGTGGCTGTCAGCCCAATAAGACTTTATGCATTTTGTCACCATGACATCTTCAAGACATGTACTAACCCAATGAGTTTGTGCCTCCAGCACAGTGTTATTACTGTCTAAGTACAGATTTGGAGTTGCCTCCAATTGCACAACATTCAAACAAATTTCACTGAAATCATGCAGTTTTTGAGTTGAAACTGATTGGACAGACAGACATAATCATTCCTCTAAGCATTCTTGCCATGCACACTGCAGACTGCATAAGAAATTGCTTACCTCATCAACACAGGATCGTTTAGACCAGCTTTTGCGAACTCAACCAAGACTTTTGGCAATGTTGCTGAAAACAGGAGTGTCTGCCTTCTCTCTGGAAGTCTGTTCACAATATCATGCAGCTGCTCACCAAAACCCATCTCAAACAATCTGAACCAAATACACATATGTTACGAAGAAATTAAGAATATGAAGTGTAACAGCTGTGTTCATTGAAGTCAAAAATCATTCAGTTGTTGTTCTTTGAGACAATATGTCCATGTATTTCTGCTTCAAACTACTAGTAGTTCACGTCAGACATAACTAAAGGTTATTATTACATTGCCTGAATCTTACTTTTCCACATGCAGTTGCCCACAAAGTGTACCACAGTACAGCACACAATTCACAACATCAAGTATTTTACACTGCCTCATTCTCCTCATTAAGGAGAAAAATTAATTCCAACATATTTCACACATTCTAGTCTTATAAAATGAAAGACAACACATACAAAAAAATGTTATCACTGAAGTCACTAAGAGACAGTAGCAGATAACAAAGTGTAACTATGAGAAGTGAGCAGGAAGACATCATTCAATTTGGTTTAAAAAAAAAAAAACTGTTGTTTTATGACATATTACATATCACATGATGTGCAGCTGGCGTGACCTGGCAGGCATGTGAAAATGATGTGAGATCATAAAATCAAAATAACTGCAACACTTAAAATCATTATTTCTGCTTGAAGTATGAGGCTTCTTCACATTAAAACCCATTTGGGTACTGTTCTGGACAAAACAGTGGCCATTAAGAATAGTCAACATGTATGCTGAGAGAGGGCTCTATGAAATGTCAGATTGTTAGATGGGCCTGATATAGTGAAATATATTAAGTTCAAAAGATTATAATGGGCTGGTCAAATAGGCCAAATGGATAATTCTAGAATACCAACAAAAGTAGTGGAAGGAAAAGTCCATGGAGGAAGGCCTGTGGGAAGACCACAACTGAGATAGAATGACAACATCAGGAGGGACTCCTCGTTGCTGCTGAATATAAGAGGAAGGAAGAGACTAGCGGGGGACAGGGATATCTGGAGCCAAACTATTGAAAATGCCAGGGCCTGATGCAGGCTGTCATGCCAACAGAGGAAGAGAAGTGTGTTGAGACAGGCATCCTACTGACACATCAGCTGATGGATCCTTCCCACATAGAACTGCAGCAGATTGCTGCTGGAACTGCTGCATCACCATAGCCCCGGAGTCTTCAAATGACCTAAATTTATACTCCTTTAGTGGTTTAGTATTCAAGGATCCTGACATCATCACCACCACCAACAACAACAATACATCATGATTGCGGAACTCGCTGAGACATTCATACTACTGTCAACGCAGAGTCCAGGCCAGCACACGCTGCCCTCCAAGCACTGGTCAGCAACAAAACCATCTCCCAAACAGCCTGGACCTTTCACTGTGCGACTTCAGAGACAGACAACAGGCTGTAGATTTGTGTCAGACAAAGATGTCATGATTGCACTGGTGAAGTACTTCCAGCAGCAGCCCAGGGAACTCTTTGGGAAGGGATCCATCAGATGGTGTGTCAATAGGATGCATGTTCAGCACTCCCAGTAATAATTTCAATGGTCTCTACTCCTTTACTTAAAACAATCCCTGAAAGGTCTCTCTGAATAGCCTCATATTTTGCTTCCAAGAAATATGGAAAAGGAGAGTTACAGTTATAATTAACAATGGTTAAGTAGTTGTTAATTACATACACAGAGTCAAGTGAAATTTCAGTAATAACTTCTAGTTTAATCTATGAATGCCTTTATCATACCTGTCTGCTTCATCAAACACGACATACTCCACAGTGTGCAACTTCAGTTCCATCTCAACACAAATGTGCATAAATCGGCCAGGTGTTGCTACAATTATATCAGGCTTTCCATGAATTGCACTAAACTGATTGTCCATTGAGTCTCCACCTAACACAATGACTGCATGAAGCCCTGTGAACCGTCCCAATTCTTTGATGAACTTGAGCGTCTAAAAAGAAGAAAATTCAACTGAAATGGAGGCAGAAAATACTTCACTATTAGAGTGCGTACTCACAAGTACCCATACCAATTTATGATCTGAATATAGTGCATTCCAGGCCAAAAATGAGTGAAGGCAGAAACTGAATAGCCAATGTTCAATCCACATAAATACTAGTGTTGCTGCATCAATCCCAAATAAAGTAGATGAAAAACTTTTAACATGTACATAAACGTGCCTATATGGCAAAGACAAGTTCAGAAAAACAAACAATAAAATAATATATACACTACTTAATCCACGATCATGGGGGGAAAAATCACCACAGATAAAGCAGCTAGTGCAAGAAGCTGACCACTCACCACATCCCCCTTCTAGTGCCAAGGTTAAAAATGAATGGAGATGTACCTCCTCTCCCCCATATGACTTCACAGAATACAGATGGAAAACTTCACCTTTTCACTTTTACTTAAAAAACAAGGAACATACCTGTAGGGCCAACTCTCTTGTTGGAGACAGAATCAGGGCTCTTGCACCACTCTTTGCCACTCTAGTTTTAAGTTTTTCAAACAGTGGGATTAGAAAACATGCAGTTTTACCACTGCCAGTTCTGGCCATCGCAACAACATCGTGACCTTCCAGGACTAAAGGGATCGTCTGAAAAGGAAACGTACAAGTGCACAGTGGAAAAAGAAATGTACAAGAGTAGTGCTGAAAAAGAAAGTTCATGTGTCAATGAACACTGTAAAACCATCTATAAAAGAAGGCAAATCAGATAAACTAATTTTACAAATATGTAACTAAACAGATCTTTAACTAATGTTGAAGGTACTTTCAGATCCATATAGATTTTGCCTCCAAAGCTATGCAAAGAGGGGTGGTCAAGTTCATATTATTCTGGACCAAAACCACAAAATTTAGTACCAAAATATGAAGCAGTCACATCTCTCACTTTATTTACAGTTTACTTAATAAAACTGTCAATAACTGCTGCAGAATGTTAACTGGTAGAACTATCAGTAAAGAATAAATAAACTGGAAAGGATGTGGAAGAAAACAGTCATGCACAATTCAAGACATTTGCCTGGAAGAGGTGAGAAAAATTACAAAAAACTACAGACAAATTAGTTGGTGTCTTGGCCAAGATGCAAATCAGGCACCTTCCAAATTGAAGTCAGAAGCACTACTGCTTAAACCAACTTCCTCAAAATGTTCATGTCAGCTGTACAACATATATGACTGTATCTTCTGAAAGGATTATTTTAATTTTTGATCTTGGTATGCCAGTAATGCTGGAGTTTACTTTGATAGCATTAACTGCAAAGGTGGTGTCCTACACTACAGAACAATGGGTGTTTATTTGGAAATGTTGTGCAAATGCATATAAATTATGCAGAACATTTTAATGTATGCGAGTTTTTAAGAAATTTTTAAAGGGTTTGGTACAACAATTTGAATAGTTTGGTTCTGTGTTAGAAAATCTCAAATGTGTTGCTGGTAGTAAGTAAGAGTAAGAAATGATAAAAGTACGTAGCATATGAAGGAAGCACTTCAACGAAGTCCAAGCAAGTCAATTTCTCATATGAAACTCTTACTCAGTTTCTTGAAGGAGAATCATAAATATTCAAATGCTGTTTTTTGCACGTGCATGACCTTTTCACATTTAAAAAGAGATTTAACAACAAACACCCCTGTTGTGCAATGTAAGGCACTTCAACTAATGTAAAGTAATGTCTACTAGAATAATGCTGTCAGACATAACTCCCAGCATATCAACATCAGAACAAATGGTCCTACAAAAGAAGGAGCTAGAAAAATGAATAAAAAATATGAAAAAGATGGAAAATACAAAAAATAAACTTAAAACATTAATATGAAGATCCTGTGTAAACCCTTGGCACAAATTTTTCTGTAAATACATTTTAGGCAGTCCTTATTTTGTTTATTTCTTCACTTCTCTTAAAGTTGTGCACTTCAGAAAATCACCATATAATGAATCACATTTATTACTGAAAAGACATATGATATGACGTGGATGACTTATCATTACGTGCATCACCCAACTCACATACGTTCTCATGAACATGACATTTTCTCTTTAATGGATGTTTCAGTTTTTTGATCTGTCAAGTTAAGACACAAATGTGAATATGACATAATAAGTTTTTATACTGTATGCCGAGTTATTAAGTAATTTTTAGGACTGGTCTTACAATGAAGTTTCCATAGAACTCTTTCATTTAATTTTCTTTAAGTTCAGATTTGGACTCAGTTTCTAATTACATAGTGATTAACAACACAGAAAATTAATATTTACAGATAAGCAATAAGAACTATTACCTTCCGTTGAATAGGGGTTGGTAACTTGTAGCCTCTCTTCTGAATTCCTTTTAGTACAGGAAAACTCAATCCCATTCCTTGGAAACCGCCAGATTTCTTCTTACCTGCATTTTTCTTCTTTATGATGTGTGTGTCATTTATCGTTTCATCGAAGTCACCAAATCCAAGGACTTCTGCTGCCATATTTTACCTATATTATTACATTAAAAAGCCAGATAAATAATAAAGGAATGCTACTACACTTGCTCTAGTACTGTCCATCCTATTACACATTTCTACATATGCCAACTAATATGTAATTCAATATAAGTACCATCAACATTTATATTGCATAAGTTTATATTGACAATACAACCAGCTATATGATATGGAAAGTATCTCAATTAGGGTGACAAGGATGAAATGGGTGGCATATACAAGATGTAGCACACATGGGAAGGAAACACTAACAGAATTTCAGTCAAAGAACTTGAAAGGAAGAGCCCATTTGGGAGATCAAGCCATAGAGGTTGATATTAAATGACTCTTAAAAAGAAGGGTGCAATGAATTGGGCTGCATTCATCTGGATCGGGGTACATTGGCAAGCTGCTTTTAAGTCGTTAATGAATGTTATGGTTATATACAGGCATGAAAGCCCTCTGTCACTAAATTTAGGTATTTTTAAGGTTATTAATGCGAACACATATGAATCCAACTTACAAATATATTCTGATAACTTTCTCCATTAGAAACAACTAAAATACATGTGTGTACCTGACATGTTTTGGTTATTTGGGCATCCCCAAAGGCGCCACAACACTCAAAATCAAACCACTGAGTTTACTTTAAAATGTCCTCATATAAAAGTTTCAAATAAATCATCTATGTCCTACTGTTTAAACCACATAAGTTCTTAACGCATTATGACACGAATATATTATTCACACCTATATTTCATTTTGTGATAATGTGTGAAGTAACTAATCCAATATGACCCAACTTAACCAAGGCTAATATGTATATGCCACAAACGTTACCTCTCTCGTGATTATACACCGTTTCTACCCTAACTCACCATTCATGTGGAACTACAGCACACCACCACTCAACATAACCTTACAAACAGCACCATGAACAATTGTCGATACTACTGCAGCTCACCGCATTGCAAAACAATACACTACGCATACTAGATGATCCGTGTTCTAAGATTGCAGCATTCAGCCAGTAACTGAAGGTCAGTCAAGACCAAAGAGCATATAGTACAGGAAGACGTAGTCAATGAAAACATAGTCTGAGCCTGATTCGTACTTGAGGTGCAGTACGTGTTGCAAGTTTTCATGAATTGAAATATATCATGACCACAGTATATCCATGACTGCTGTATTCAGTGGTTCTGTGACAATCCGTTGCTGAATGTTGTATTTCGCGGAATGTAAAATTGATGCAGGTTTGTCAAGGATGGCTAGAGATTTGAGGTAGTAAATATATTTCAACGAATAATTGTATCATTACATTATTCAGAGTTTGGTGTCTCGATACCTGCAATGTTTGCAACGTGTACAATCCAGTGTACTGTTCTTTAATATTATCTCCATTGCGCATTGCAAAATGACTGTACACAACCTATACATTTTTGACCGCTTTGGTACAATGTTGTACTACTGTGAGTGGAACAGATTAAAACAGTCCGGAATCACGAGAGAAGAGGTAAATAGATTAACTGAGGCTTCTGGTGAAGTCTTTGTAAAATTGGTGGGTTAGGCTTGAATTTTATACATTAATTCTGTTACTATCAAGTTTGCTAGTAGTAGCTTCAAGTCTTCAGGGGTGCTACGTTGTGTCGGGTTAATAGTTGCCGACGGTTCGAAGGATCGTGTTGAGTTCATCGTCAGGATCCTTTGACAGCTTGGAGACGAAAGCGCGACGATCCTTCGAAACGAAGGAGCGAGAGGGACTGTTTACCAGTGGCAGTGTAACATCCCAAAAGACTTTAATCTGCAGCAGCACCGCAATGATATCAAATTTCGCGTAATTTACTAGTTGTGTAGATCGTCTAATAGCTACTATCTCACTAAGTGCTATGCACCCCCTTCATCTCGTGGTAGGTAGATACACTGAATAAAAAAAAAAACACCAAAACATATTGTGAAAGTCAGTGTCCACAATAAGTAAGGCTTTCATTGTGCACAAGACCGAAATCGTACTATCTGCATTTGTGGTGACATAACATGCCCAATGAATGTTAGTGCTGTCTTTTGGGATTTCTTTATAATTTATGGATGGCAAAGTTTTAAACTTTGGGTTATCTGGTTTGTTTCCTGGGTGATCACCCTAACATACAACCAGTTTCAGCTCAGGAAAGTTCTGTACCATGATCCATATCAAGAGGTCCTCTCAAATTGTGAAACTGGAATCTTTAAATTACACAATAATGACACATTTCGTTGCTGTAAAGGGTACATATTGTAATATGCATTAATATAAGGAAGACCATATATGGATTTTATGCAGGAACTTGTTCTTCACTCTGTGTACTTACATTTATCTTCTTTTGCAGGAAGCAAAGTTAATGTATGGCATGCTATTTTCACTGAAGTCATTTATTAATAAAATATCTCCCCTTGACACAAAGGAAGGATTTCTGTACTATAAAACCAGCAAATATGCCTTACATTGTTTTGAGACACCATCAGGTCTGAAATTTATCCTGAACACTGATGTGAATGCCCAAAATGTCAGAGAACTTCTACAGCAGATTTACAGTCAAATCTATGTGGAATATGTGGTAAAGAATCCAGTGTGCAGCATGAAGGAGTCAATTAGGAGTGAACTCTTTAAAACTAAACTAGACACATTTATCAAACAGTCAAATGTGTTTGCTTCCAGAACAGTGTAATGTTTGTTTCCATAAAACTACGTTAGAGATTGTATATGTGAATTATTGAAAAGATTGTACTTCAATCAGGATACTCACTGAGTGATAATAAAGTTGTATATGGAAATTATGTACAGAAATGGTTTATTCTTAAATTATGCAAACATTGCAAGATCAATACAAACCTATCTCAACAAGCAAACTGGGGAAGAAACTATGATATTGCTTTTTAAACAAATGCGATGTTACTGATGCTGACTGATCTATGTTCAAAATCAAAATCACTCACAGTTTTAAGACAAATAGTCTGTTTTGTTCTGTCAGGACATGTTTGGAGATTTCACACAAAGCTGTACAACTTGAGTAAGACACAGGTGTGGTGTTTCTTTGAACACTGTTGAACAATCCATTTTAGCTGTACAACATGCTGTCATTCTTGTAAGTTCATTCTCTCCTTTAAAACTTGGTACAATCACATACGAGGACACATTTCTTGAATTTTTCAGTAGTTGTATTTCAGTATGTGACAGAAAGTGTCTTTCAATCACCATTTGGTACTTTACAGTTACATGGACATATCAAGTAAAAGTTGCAAGTACTGCGTACAGGAACCATAAAAGGAATTGCAATAACTGTCTAAACTGAACAGAAGCTTATACAGGGACACTGATCAGCAAGAAGTATGTAATCTAAGGAACAATTTTTAATGTTATTTTAAGAGAAGGGCACTTTGTTTTTTTTAAACCCTAAGTTTTTGTTTGCCTTGACTTGCCATTCCATGTGTACATTCTGTGTACATAAACACACCCCAAACATAAATCTGGATACAGCACACACTATACAACTGACCAACTGATACTAGAAATATACTTCTACTTGGAAAGAAATACTGCAACATAAGAGTTGCAGTTCCATTCTGCAGAAGATCTGTTTAAAGATTTCTTTCTGAACAGCATTACACCGAGTCTGGCTCTTCAGAAAATTAAGTTTACGCACTACAGCATTGAATATGATCAAAATGTGTTACGTTTTCTACACAAAAACAGAACAGTCACTATCTGCCATGACTACCAGGGTCAGGAAATCGCACACGTCAAATAAATAGGAGTGGCAAAATTGACAGCAGCATTTCCCATGCTCAAAGTTCAAGCCTATTACAGCTTAATTAAGTCCAACCCCACTTTAGTAATATTCCAGCTCATCCTGCTGAGCAGCAAACTTCACCAAACAGTAAAACTTATGAGCACAACCATGATTACTGGGCTGCTGACATTTATCTTTGTTCTTTCACTGGCCACATATCAGAAGACAGTACTGCTCACTTACAGAGCACAAATCATTGGTCACAGGTCCATATAGAAAATTTTGTCTCATTTTTACTGCATGGTTCAAAAGTAAGATATAAAGATGCAAAGGTACAAGCCAGGAAATATCAAAACAAGTACATATATGGTACTAACGTATGCTCTTCAAGAATACTACAGTACTGGTACTTCACATATACCTGCATCAGATGAGTTATTTATAACAGTACTTACAAGTAACAGAAAAGTACATTGGTACACAAAGTTTCAAAAGAATCACATATGTTACTACTTAAACTTTAGATATTTTGCAAATGCATTTAAATATAATTGGTAGCAAAATAAATATTTGCTCCAACTGTTATGGTATTCACTAATATGTATGCAAAAATTTAAGAAACAAATTATGCCAATTTCCCAGTTACATTTACATGGAAAGATATTCTGTAAGTTATTTAAAATTTACTCTTAACTTGAATTCCACTTTTGTATTCACCTTACATGTTAAGATCTCAACTAACCACCAGATTTGTTAGCATTCAATAAATTTCAACCTCTGCAGCAACTACAGGTAAAAATGTTAAGTAACTCCACTATGCAAGTAACCAAACTTGGGACAATAAATACTAGAAGGAACATCTGAATACTGCTGTTATGTAAATTTCACACACAGCTGCATCCTACAAAATGAGCTACAGTATTCACACAAAAAGTCATTCATCAGGAAGAATCAATCTTGCCCTTTACTATGTTACAAAACAAAAACTGATTTCATTCTGCTCTACAAAATGAAAGTAGGAAATAAGGGAGGGATACATTTTTGGTAGCAGTACAAAAAAGGCAACCATGAGCTAGCCCTGAACAAGAGGGAAATGTCTTTGTGTGTTGAGGCACTGCTGCACTACATTTAAAGTGCAAGATGAGTGAGCATCCATCACACTTTATTCCTGTGCCTTCATATCACAATGTGCTGGGGCAGCTTAATTAACTGAAAACTTGTCAAAGGGATTCTTTCAGTTTCGTGTCAGCCTAGATTGGTAAGAACTTTCACCAACAAGAAAATCTTTTAATTCCACAATTTGGACTCAAAATCTTGCACACTGTTTCATAAAATGCAAGATTTCAAGAAAAACAGAGCATGGAGAACCAAATGACTCAGGAGTAGGATACTAGTGTATTTAACACTGGGTAATTCACAGGATGTAACTCGGCAATTTACAAACCCCCTTATCAATTCCACATGGGGTTAAAGCAGTAGCTTTCTGTGAATATGATTTAAAGATCTCAATTATTTTCTTGGCACTTTGTTGTCAATACAAACCATGCATACATTTTCCATGTATTCCTGTTTTAACCGTAGCTGAGAAATGTCCAGAACTACTGTGCAGTTTGTCAAACATTGTGCGCCTGAGACCAAATTACATGTCTAAGCAGATGTACCATTGACCATTGTTTCCTTAGCTTTGCCTTCAGATCGCTTAGATGTTGGTGGTCTCTGACTACGGGATTTTGGTTCCCTCTGCGATTGCGATTTAGGTGGCCCGTCTGTAGCTGGTGTTCCTTCTTTACTTGTAAATGCAGACTGATCACTGGGGCCTGGTGCTGCACCACCTGTCAAACACAGCAGTGTACATTGTGGAGTATCACAATACGAAGTTAGTAGAGGAAACTAAATACTAAGGTCTTCTGACTTAAAAAACAAATGTTGTTTTATTTAAATTAATAGCTTAGTCTGACCATATAATGAAAAATGCATTTCATGTAAGAGTTCCTGTTGTTGATGCGGCCCTTTCTCTGCACCGGGTGACTGTTCAGAAAATGATAAACTCACCCTGCTTGTCAACACTACTTCCTGGAAGGTGGTCACTAGGCCTGCAGTCCACATGCTCGCCCGAGGGCGTCTGGCTACGGGGCCTCGTCCTACGTCTACGCCGGCGTCGACGGGTGCGGGAACCCTCCACACTTGACACTGATTCTACATGGGACAGGACATAGCTGTTTGTGACCAGCACTAACCTCAAAACCTGTACGTTTTTATTGCATTCAGTAGCAAATGTAAATTTTGCTATGTCTGTAGGATTTATATACTCTAGCTGATGGAAATACAAGAAGTCTACAATATATGAGTTAGTTATCTCAGGAAATAAAATTAATTACCCAGTTTCATAAGTTCATTTACTAATTTAAAAATTTCATGTGAACATCCTTTTCTGAGTGAATCTAACATAAAACAGTAAATGGTGATGCCTGGGAACTGAGTCATACATAAGCATTTCAAATGTAATCATTTACAAATTAAACAAATGTTGTATGTACCTAAGATTGTAATAGTACATCTTGAAAATATGGGAGAGAGTCCTTGGATTGCAAAGCACACGGGTTAGCCTTGTGTATGTCAAGCATGAATAACTTTCATGAACAGGAAAATACTGTACTAAGGAGCACTATGTGAGGTGGATATCCTACAACACAGGCTGAGTACACATAAAATGAGCTTGGGGAGAAATTACTTGCCACTCTTTCATGTCTGCGATAAAACAGTAGAAGCTGGTAACTCTGCTTCATATTTTAAATTTTCTGGTGGGTTAGTAAGAATTAACATGCATTCCTGTCAACTAACAGCAGTGTCACATACTATAATATGGTCATCTGCTATTTCATTATGTTACTGATGGTCACAAATGGAGAGTTGTCCTATTTTCCCTGCATGCTCTGGTTTCACACATACACACACACATCAAAGATTTAGTAGCAGTCTGCATATGTAAGCAACAACAATACACAAAGTTAAGAAGCAAAGTTACACAGAAGGAGAATCTTGAACTGCAGGCAAGTATTTAAGCTATGTGAAGTTCTGAGAGAATACAGAATTTTAAAACATTAGATACCTCATTACCATTACATTACATAACATTACCAGTAAAATGGTAGAATTCAAGAAAAATGTCTACATGGAAAAAGTATGGAAAAATAAGACTAGCACACACTGAAAGGGAAATAAATTAATCACAGAAAGACAGCTTTACACGTTTTCTGTCATTATTCATGGAACTGTACTGATTCTTCATTTTTCTTATTTTAGGAATTTAATCTGGTTGTAAGTAAGTTACATTGATAAAGTTCAAAAGCTTAGCATTACATTCATCTAGTACCACACTCACTGACACATGAGGGTCAGGCAGAAAAT
This sequence comes from Reticulitermes speratus, assembly GCA_021186555.1. Lineage (NCBI taxonomy): Eukaryota > Metazoa > Arthropoda > Insecta > Blattodea > Rhinotermitidae > Reticulitermes > Reticulitermes speratus. Next base: position 9,963,170 of record JAJKFL010000014.1, read on the forward strand.
AATTTTCCACATATTCCCCACCACAATTAAGGCATTTATCATATTGTGAGAAGAGCTTTCTTATTTTCTCTTGAGACAGGCCTGTGTCCTGTGCTATCAGCCATCATGTCACATCAGTTCCCACCACGCAATCAGCTTTAAATATGTGACTCCGAAGATTTTGCTTGAATGCTGAAAACTGATGATAATCACTCAGCAACAAATTCTCCTGATATAATCACGATCAGCACAGGTTCTTTTGTTATGAAGTGATGCGCATGTAAACTCTTTTTTTTCTGACCGACCCTCATAATGAATGTGCTCACCGTCACTCCACAAAGCAGGGTTCTTCTAATCCCTCAACTTGTTAATTCTCCGTTTATGGAGCACAGAGGTTCATTACCATATTCACAAGAGCCTAACAACTGGATTGTGTCCTGTGCCAACTGAACCCAGTCCACACATCACATTTATACTTGGATTCTAAATGGTTTCTTTGCTTCAGGCTTTCTTACAAAAATGTTGTATACAATCAGTCCCTCAAAAAAGATACAAGGACAGAGGCTGTGGAAATGAAGTCCCTGAGAGGAACAGCTGGATACAAGCTGATTAAGAAGCAAAGTATTACAGAAAACCTTGGGATATTTAGTCTTAACACAAAAATTATGGAATGCCACAAAAGCTGACTGCAACATGCTTGCAGAATGAAGAGTTGAGTTTCCTACAAGCTACTACATTACTGCCCCACAGGAAGAATAATTCTGAGCTGTCTAAAAGCTGGCACGACCAACTAAAATTAGACAAACTTGAAACTAGCACAGCTCAGTCGGTCTAAATTATGAAAACGAAGATGCCTTAGTCATCATCCACATGTGTGCTCCAGTCGTGTGCATCCTCCATTTGGCAAAGAGTACAAATTATGAAACTCCTCATTATGCAGTTTTTCCAGCCTCCTAAGTTTCTCCCTTTTGGGTCCAAGTATTTTTCTCAGCACCCTGTTCTCAAACACCCTCAATCTATGATCGTCCCTCCATATGAGAGGCCATGTTTTCACGCCCACACAAAACAAAATGCAAAAATATAGTTTTGTATGTTTTAATCTTTATGTTTTCAGACAGCAGAGAGTATGACAAAAGATTCTAAACTGTATGGTTGCAAGCATTACTCAAATGTAATCTGCTCTTAGTTTTTCATGAATGTAATTTTAATTCGATTTGTAGCCTTGTCACTTACAACGTTAAACAAAAAAAGAATCAGGTATGCACAGTGTGTTTTAATTTTATAACCTAATTAAATGGTTTGATGAATGTAAATTCACACTGCACAATTTCATACAGGTAGTACTTCATAGATCTTACTAAGGTTCATTAGTTATCATGTTAGGAATTTTTAAATCACATAATGAGAGCTGCAAACTTGAGTTTGAGAATCACCGATTTAGAGCATCAGATTAAGTTTCACACACACATACAAAACAGATATAAAAAAGGTAAAGTTCTCCCTATAACAGGCAATGAAGGCCCAGAGGGGGAGTAAAGGTATAGCTCTACTCATTCTTAACCACGGCGCTAGTTGGGGGTGGGTACAAAACAGATATAACCATAGGCTTTTGGATCAAATACTTCCTGCATATGTGTAATGTACAATCAAGCAGTGTAAGGGCGCTTATTCTACTGACACATCACATGGTTAGATACATAAACACCAAACAGAAAGGCACCTAAATTTTCATATGTATATATATATACCATATATAAAAAACACCATCAAGGGAGACAGTTTCCAAAACCAACCATTTCTCTTGCTCTGTGTGCAAATTATGGTTACTCTCACATACAAGCGTACTTGTCAAACCTCTCCCATTTCAGGCCATCATTGTGGTAAAACTATAACAACTAAAAGAATACAGTTCATGGCATTAGGGGGAGGAACTCAGAAGAATTCATTTGTGCATCAAGAAAACTAATAACTGGCACAATTTAGTAAATTTAAATATATGTCCTATTTGTGGCAAGCAATCATTGAAGAATTTTTTAAAAAATCTAAATTACAGAAATTATACTTCAAATGTGTAGATTTATCTCAGTTCTGAACAACAAGCATAGTAACAACAACAGAGCACCTATACATTTTAAAAACTCAATTAAATACAAACAAAAGCATGAAGATTATAACATAAAAAAATATGACTCGAACCATTTTATTTTCTATGAGTCTGAAAACTTACAGGAAAAACACAGATTGAAGGTGTTTGAGAACAATGTGAGGAGAGAATACTTTGAACTAAGAGAGAGAAAATAAAAAGCAGGCTTGAGAGAACTGCATAATGAGGTGCTACACAATTTGTGTTCTTTACCAGATATTATTAGGAGGATCAAATCAAGAGGAATGAGGAAGGCACATGTAGCATACAGGGGAGCAAGGAGAAATGTATGCAAGTGTTTGGTCATAATACCTGAAGGAAAGTGACCACTTAGAAGATCCAGGCATAGATTGCAGGATATTAAATTGGAAGATGAAAAAGAGACTGGACAGGACATAGCCTGGATTCATTTGGGTCAGGATATGGATCAGTGACAGACTCTTGTAAACATGGTAATGACTCGAGTTCCACAAAAGACAGTGACTGGTGTCGAGTGACTGTTAGGTTCTCATGAGGAGCTCTGCGGCATGAAATTACAGGCAAAATGTGATAAACATACTGTAATTACCTGAATATAAGATTCCTCCACCCCCACCCCTCTTCACTATCTTCAATTTCCAAGAAAATACCAACAAAGAACATGCTTAATTCTGTGTACAATTTGAAGGTGACCCTTAGTTTTTCAGACGATAAATTCAGAAAAAATTCTTGCCTTATATTTGGGTAAAAATGCTAATTTAAAGGGACTGGATAGACATGAAGATTATGTATTTCAACCATGTTTGGTTATTAGCAGCACCTTTTGGAACAAGCACGTTTTAAAAATTTCATAATTCCCACTGTGTTGAGGTTGCACTGTAATTACTAAATCTTTATCTACCACAAAATTATGCCTATAATAATCTTTACGTAGGGTCGAAGTATACTAAATTTATTTAAATATAAAGTGATGCAAATTTATCAGACTATTAGCAACCCTAGATCCTCCGTTTGTTATTAATTCTGAAGAATATGTAACTCACCCCTATCAACACTTGAAACATCTTGACTATCCATCACTGTATCCTCTTCATCTGTCATACGCCTTCGTTCATCTCGGCGATGGTCACGTCGAAGTGGCTGGCGTGAGGGATGTGTGTTTGGCCTTGGCGCTGCTTGGTACTGGTGTTGCCGTGGTGGCAAATCTCTCACACGTTCATCTACAGTATCAGGGTTTGATGGCGTGAACCTGTGATGTAAATGGTACTGATTGGGTGCAGACGAAGTATCATGATGCACACGAGAGATTACTTATTAATCATATTTCACAAAAAGTACTTTATAAATAATTACAAAACAATAAAGACACACAGTCAATACCACTTGTCAACTAAAAACATCATTCTGGCTCTGACCACAAACATTCTGGTATTAAAAAGAAATGTTACGTCTATAAGGAAAAACATGGAGACAGAGAACATGAAACAAGATGACCAGAGGGAAATAAAAAATAAATATCTTGGAGGATAAACAGCCATGAGATGAGACAGACAAATCTATTAATGAGGACACAATCCTAACAAAAGTGCTGAACATGAAACTGGAAGGAAATATCTCAAATGAGGGCCAGCATCAAGATGCAAGCAACAGATGTCACACAGAAGACAGGCAGAACATGGGAAGAAACTGAGGCTAAAGATCCTCTAGAAGACAGAAAAAGATGCAGAGGAATGTTTGCTACATACCTACACATAGTCTAAGAAAGAAAATGTTTTACTTCTTTGCAGTCAACTATAACCTCTTCTTTACTCAGTGGAACATGAACTTCCACTCAACTATCATTGTAATTCTTTACCTACTTTATCAACAGCAGCATCTCAATAAGTATGCCAGAAGCATGAAATTAAAATACTTCATCCATAACATATAAATGCATTAATGGTACCTTCAGGTGCAAAAACACAGAAACAAGGTTACACATGGGCACTGGTTAGGAAGAATCTTCTACAGCCTGAACAAGGAATGGTGGGGATGCATCTAGGTCTTGTCCAAGAACACAGCTTAGGCCTGAAGAGTCTAAAACACTGCCAGATTGTTGTATTGAAGTTCAGGTTACTTGCCAAACTGTCTTCAATATGTGATTATGGGAATTTACCTCTATAAACAGTCAAAGTACTCTGTTCCAATGACAAGCCCAGGAAATCCCCATAGTCTCTACTGGCTTGCATAGAAAATTTCAATGCCTGGGCACAGTTCAGTTTTTAGCACTTCAATACATCATATGCAATATTTTTTAAATTATTTATAGGTCCACAGTGGCAGATTTACTTCTTCATAGTTTAAATATATTTTCGGTGAAGGGGTTAACCTAAGATTTCTCTTTACTATAATCGCATGAAGACAATTTGTTCTTTTAGGGGTAAGGAACAAGGATTTCAAGAAGTTGCAACATGTTAGTTGACAGTTGGACTCGAACATACTTTTGGCATACCCTTTCAGGCTTCAGTTTGCAAAGTTTTCATGGCTTATCAGCACCACACCATGCAAGCAAAGATGTAGTTAAACCATGCAGGAAGTCTAGGTTAGTAACAGATTATATTTGTTCACTTCTTTCCCAAGCTGTAAACATAAATTTGGATCCAATCCAAATGTGTATGCTACTGGCTTTTGTACACATTAATTTTGTGAAAGAACCAAGTCCCCAGCTGAAAGGGCAGCACAAGTTTCGAGTCTGAACTCTTCAACTCTGCAACAGAGGCTCACATTTAAATGAATAAGACACTCTGTAGTTTTTTCAATCACTGTACAGTAGTTTTTTATTTTTATTTCTTAGAAAATTTCTGTAAATAATAAAGAGGTACGATAATACGAAAAAATGCCCTCAAGTCCGTAAACTGGCAACATTTTTGTCAATGTTTTGTTTCGTCTTTTCCTTTCAAGCCGTCCTGAACAATTACAATTACAACCGTAACGAAGTAACTTCAAAACACACTCCTAGTATCCCTTATACACAGACTGAACGGCCTACACCAATCAATCAAACACTCTTTTGTCCTCTTCATGTAACTAAAAAGCCATCCATAATTTTTACCCTTCCAGCTTGGTTTCAGTTTCTTTCAAGTTTAGGGAGCAAAGTGTTTAGCCAGTGCAAATATTTAAAATATCAGAGGTCGGAAAAAAATCTTCACCAGTGTCTAAACCATTCAGTTCGTTACGCAGATGGTCACAAGGATCTCACCGACTGTTCATCCCTTAGCCATACTCTGGTATTAATATGTACAACAAGTCAATTCCCTGAGAGTAAAAAGCACTAAGATACAAATCTTTACATCTTTAGTCACAATAATTTCCAATCTGTCCCCTGTTACAATCTGTTTCCCAAATGACGTGAAGCTTAATCTCCGACCTCTTGCCAAATGCAGTGTATTCATAAACCACCACACAAATTCTAATTTACTTATACAATAAAAAGAAAGAAATAATCTACCACTCTTAGTATTAGGTGGACTATTTGCTGATATACTAAAAAATTTCTAAACACTGAAGAAACCTGAGTCCAGGTCATGACATTGAACTTTAAGTTTAGAGAACGTAATGATGTCCAACAAACAATGCATAAATGCCAGTGAAATTAACATCACCCATTAGAATACCACACAGAACCACAGTTAAATTTAAAACAAATGGCCAATATCATCATCATCATCATCATCTAACCAACCACTACCTTCACCAAACATGTTTATAAACAACATTTACAATTTCATAACAATCTCAGATGAATTACACTGCATTTGCTTTCATTCATTATGTTGATATTACAAACATTATTAATATTATGAAGCCTACAATCGAGACTGAAGTGGTACAAGTCTGTACTTGGAACTGTGCAGCACATTTTTTAAACCTTTTTCGAGGAAGTAACAGAGCACATGTAGGTAGTAAGAAAAGTTTGCAAAAACATATTTTTTGTATCATGCAATAAGAAACTATAATTTACACAAGGTAGTACAAGTACACAACACCACTTGCAATGTCCTTAAATCAAAAATAAAAGCAACAATCACCATAAAATCATGCTGTTAAACTTATCTTCAACTTAGCTGGGATTCTGTTACATTTTTTGAAGCTGGGAATGAAAATGCAATGCCCCATCACACTTATTATTCATACCGTTAACAGACTTTTTTTTATTAAAAGGTATTCCCCCACAAAATATGCTACACATTTCCTGATGTCATATTTCACCTAATTTTATAGGCCAGTACTTTTCATATCAATAATCTAACACCTTTCAACAAAAATCGGTATACACATACTGAGAGAAGTAAGAATAATACCTAGCAAGAACTGCATTTAAGCAATAAACCATCTTGCTGTTAAATTTACCTAACCTTCTTTCCTTTGAAGTACATTTCAGGTTTCAATATGGGACTCACAACATGAAGCAGTGACTCTTGGTGCTACCACACACCAACTGCGAATAAATCTGTTACTCGACAAAGGGTAAGTATAGGAAATTGCTCCCACAGAGATTTAATTAATTATTTCCTCTTGTGTAAGAAGCACGTATGTCCATTTCACTTATGGATGATATGAAGATTGCACTGATCATCATGAAGAAAGGAAGCATACTACAACACTTTACAGGCGAGGCTGAAATTATCTATAACCTCATTTCCAAGTATTTATATTTAAGATAGGTTAAACTAACATATCAATTACTGAAAAAAAAAAAAAAAAGAACAAACAATAACCAGTCATAGTAATACAGTCCACTGTTAACCTTTACAGTTAACCCCACAGTCCATTTTGTAATACAGCCTGCATGTTAAGACAAAATAGAAAACAATAATACAATTGTACTGCAGTAAAATGCAACACTGCATTAAAACATTTTTGCACAACATAGTCAAAACACAATCTACACAAGTTGTGTAAGATGATGTATAATGAGACAATAAGGTTTCACAGATTTTGCAGCACACCGTGCACTATCACTACTATAATTAAAATATATAATTGCTATAATTTACTGAAACAATTTAATGTGACATGGTCAATTAACTTTACAGAGAGTATGGGTAATTAAAGACAATATGGATAGTTGCTGACTACTTATTTTCTTTCATGCACGTATTATACATTAATCTGTTACATTAATGTAATTTTGGTACTAAAACTGGTCCACCACTGAAGAAACAATTTCAATTGTCTGATTGGCATAATTAAATCAAGCACATTACCAAAATTGTTTCCAGTGTACGTGTAGCCCAGAGTCAGCACTGAATGTTGTATGCTGCAAAATCTACAAAATTATGGTTACACAGTGTAAGACTGCTAACATGAACTAATGGACTTGGAATAAATCATGTGAAAGAGCTGCACAAAATAAAAACATTACCCCCAAGGTTTCTTTAAAAATAAACCATTAATAATGCTTTTAATTTTTATGGCAAGGTCACATAAGTGAAGTCAAAAGCAATGTCTTAGTTTGAGAAGGATGGAAAGAAGTATGCTTTCATTACATATATATTATATATATATATATATATAAAACATGGAGGGGGGAAGAGTAGTAATCAAGTGTTCCCTCTTCACAATAACTTTCAACATGATCTCATGTCCAGGAAAAATCGAAATTGAACATAATGTCCTGTCCCTTTAAATACCACACCAAGTGTCTAGGATATGCAAGGGTTTCATAATGTATGTTGCAAGCAACAGTATGTTGGAGGGAAGATTTTTGCCATCTACGTTGTGTCACATCCTAATACTGTACTTATTACAATGACAAGAATTACCTCACAAGAATTGTTAATAGGCAGGAGTCAATCAAGTGTTCTTCTGTATTTTTAATTTAACTCATAATTTCATCTTACTCATGGTGACTGAAAGTGGTACCTGGATAACTAACTCATTGCATCCTGCCTATAAATAGTGCCATTAGTTCAAGAGCCATAAGTCAAAAGCCTGGGAAGTCGTTATTACCCACAAGGTGTACTGATCAACGTTTGAAAATAATTTTCACTGCCACAAAGACAGATTCCTTTCTGGTATATCAAATCATTCAAGATGTGAAACTGGTATTACATAAATGTCTTCATCATTAGTGTTAAGTTTACAGTAAAATGTAACTTTTACCTTCTTGGATATTCATTACATTAACTGATGCAAGTCTTATTCTCTGATAGTATGAGAGCAGGTATTTAATCTCAGCATCTGCAATTAGAGTTTCAAGCAAAGATCAGTGGGTACCTTGTGACCAGGTGGATCAGTCCAGTATTGGGAGTGGGTCAGGAGCCATCACTTACGATCCTTATCCATGCCACTTCCACCTCCTCCTCCCTTACCACCTCTCCCTCTATCTCCACTACCTCTTCCCATACGCCCATTACCCCCTCGTCCACGGCTTGTTGATGGGCCTTGCCCCTTCTTACCCTCAACGCTGTTAATATAGTCTGTGATGGTATTACCGGCATTGAATCTGGTATCACCGTGACGCCCAGGGCCCCCACGGCCCCTCCCACGCCCTCTCATTGGCCCACCTCGGCCTCGGCTGCTGCCTCCATCCATGTCTGAATTATAACCCCTGAAAGAGAAAGAAATTTTAATTATTACAGACGTTAAGTTTCTATCTAAAGTAAAGTTCACCCTATAGCCTGCCATGAAGGCACAGGATGGGGAGTAGAGGTGTAGCTCTACTCTTTCTTTAACTTTGGCACTTGATGGGGGTGGTTGTTTAATGCCATTCCCTGGCTGCTTTAGGCCCGTGAATGCCCTGGTACCCATTGTACAGGGAGCTGGGTGGGCCCCAAATTTGGTCTGGATGGGTGCGGAAAGTTTGCACCTACTGGAATTCAATCCCTGGACCACCCAGCCTGTAGAGAGTCGTTATACCGACTATGTCATCCCATCCCGCAAGTTTTGATCTAACAAAACTCTTTCAGCAAGATGCGTTTTCCATACATAAGTGCACCAAACACAACATTATTTCATATTACTGAAAGTGTACTTATCACATTGAAAAGATTCCACAAATACTGTAATAACAGGCCTATATGTTACGTACCAAGTACTATAAATTTCAGCTTATATGTGCTGAAATGTTTGTACATTCCAAAGAAGGGCGAATATACAGTACTAAAAGCATCACACAAAATTAAATACAGAAATGTTACAGCAGTTTAAAAATTATGCTTACCAACTAGTCCTTTGGCTGCAGGGCTAGACATTTAAATTTTAGCACTCTCTTTATGTAAAACATGAATATTTTATGAACAATAAAAGATAACATTATGAAATTTGAATTTTGTGGAGAAAAAATGGAGATTGTGCAGCATGTTTTAAAAATGCACTAAGTATATTGGTTGACTAAATATATGATCTTTGGGTGGTAACAGTACTTGCATCCTATATACATGACAGACACTGTTTAAAGGCTAGTACTGGAAGGATTAAACTAAACTGTTGTTGTTGTTTTTGTTCCTACGCAAATAAGCAAATAAATATAACACATCACTTTCCAAAAAGCCTACTTTCCTGTTACTATTTATACTTCCAATCCTACAAACCTTGTGTTCCTTGGGTAATGCAATTTATAATCCAAGAATAAAAAAATGCAATTTAATGATTAGACAGCATGCTGAACTTATAATCAGATGACCACAGTATCAAATCCTACGAGAGAGAGAGAGAGAGAGAGAGAGAGAGAGAGAGCGAGCGAGCGAGCTCTTTCTTTCTTATTTGTGACTGCAAACATCTAACACAGCATTACTGCTGTCATCCTTATAACTTCCTTGTTAAATGTCAGATGTAACTTCAAAGGTTCAAGACATCACCATGTTTACAGCACCTGATTTATAAACAATATTTCACACATCACTTGTAGGTATTAAATATTTTTGTGTCAAGTTGCATTTGGTAACTAATTGTCAGTCTCATACAATTCTGTGTATTCACTAGAATACTTATGCAGTCCTGCTACATGTTTCGGCAAATTATTTTGCCATCATCAGGTACACAACTTCGTCTGGTGGTGGCAAAATAATTTGAGGAAACACGTAGTGAGACTGAAAAAGTATTCTAGTAAACACACAAAGTATAGTTTTATTAGCCTCACAAGAATGAATTATTAAAGGCATATTCAGAATGTACTTCATACCGAATTGTTTAATCTTAGCTCCCATGGTTTATTATTTGTGTTAAACTGGAAGCTCAACAACAATTCTTCATAACTCATACAATGTACAAGAAAATCACTACTTACTTTTGGGTTAAAAAGCCCTAGTGCTGTTCCCACCTCACAAGTTTGCGAGTTTTCCAAATTATGTTCATACCACATTTCATGAAAATTAGTCACACAGGTTAAAAACTTGGAAGCAAGTACATACAGACATATGGGAGACAGGTTAAGTGATATCATAAGGCTACCCATTTTTCCTTTGGGAAATAACAATTCAAAATCATGTCACTCACCACAGATTATGATTGTGCAGCGACACATTCCAGTAGACAGAAAACATGGATACTGAATGTTCTTTCCACCACGATCACAACGGGAGTAGTAGCACTATGCAATGGGTGAGGGGCCATTGGTGGAACACGCAGAGAAGTTAAACAGAAATGACAAGAAAACTGCGTATGAAGCATAAAAGGAAGTGAGAGGCATCTGGGATGTACTGACTCATTGGCTTGCTACTCCCATCGTCTACCATGTCCTTCCGCTACATATTATAACCCATCTTTGAGCACAGCTCACTCTTCTTGGACTACCCTGAAGCTGGAAGCTCCTCCAACCACTGGTAACCAGATACCAATCTACACGGTGTCACAACTCAGAATATTTTAATAATCAATGCAGCTGTGAGATTCTCAAATGCAGGCACACTAGATCATGACCTCACTACACTTGGTACCTGTCAGTGACACAGACCAGTTACAGACTGCCCTAAACCTTCACCCTTTGGTGCCAAATGATGACCATAGTCAGTGCACAGTGCAATGCTCAGAAAATTGAAGGATGGCCGGTCATCGCCCAGAACACGTCATGGCATGTTCTTGTACAGCCCTCAGCTGGGATATGGTGCTTTGATACATGCAGTTGTCTCCAAGTGTGAAGGCAAGTTTGTTTATCAGAATCTTCCCTCCCCATCCCCTTAAAAACACAAATTTAACTCTGGTGCCAAATGGTCAATATACGAAATCCTCAACATCACAGAACCCTGTGATGTGATGCAGAAACCAATGTTTCCCTTCTCCCACCAGGCTGCACAGTTCCTCTTGGATAGTTTACATGCTGCTATCTGGTCTTAACATTCTTCGAAGTGATTCTGATAACTTAAGTACATAGAAATTAAGACAGGATACTTCCATACATCCTGTTGTTGTCTGTACGGTAAAATGAGACTGGTATATTATGGTGCTGTGATGTAACAGGAAACATAATTCTCTTTTGATAAGCACATGTTAACACCATTTGCTCAGGCTGGTGGCTAAACCTGAAAGGACTAACATCACAATAGAGCAGATACTGACAATAGAGTCCCATTCCCAATTTTCTTTACTAGCTTGGAAATAGCTCAGGCCAGATAGTATATGCAGTACTTATTATCTCTACAAACTGTTACAGTGCTGGCAACAGTTCCACCCAGCCAGTATGTGCATCGCCTGTTACCTTTCTGACCCGTCACTGTTTCTGGCAACAGCTCCATCCAGCCCAGTATGTGCAGTACCTGTTACTTTCCTGAATACGGATATTAATGAAATATGTATAGCAAAATAACACTGACTCACCTGTCATTGCGCCTCTGAATTGGAAAGTTCTGCATTGAGCCCATTGTGGAACCGTGTATACTGCGTATTTGCTGATCAATTTCTAATTTTTCTTGTCTTAATGCTTCTACTTCCTGCAAACAGTAAGCAACATAAGACTACTCTGTCAATTAATGAGATATGTTCATGATATCAGGATTATACACACATGAAGAGAGAGAATTCTCTTGAAGGCAATAAAATGACTAAACTCAGCCTGTACAGCTAAAGTTTTCTGATATCCAAAATGACATATATTTTAAGCTCATATGATCATAAACAGAAAATACAAAGGACATTTTATTGTAGATTTTACTGCAGTTTCCATTCAGTCAGTATTTACATTAATTTATATTAAATTATGAACAAATGACTCACCTTTAAATGTGCTAGATGATATTCCAAAAGAACTTTTGCATTGGCTATGCTTTCTACAGTACCTACAAACACAAAAGGAACTTGACCCTCTTCACGAGGGATGGTTGGCTGTGGCTCATTGTCCCCTTCAATTTTAACCCGCACCTACAACAAAAAACATCATGAAAAACAGCAGCCTTACACATAAATTACATAAAATCGGTAGTACAATGTCAAAGTCAAGATCAAGTACTATCACAACATATGCCAAATCTTTTGCTGGATGACATCAGCAAACAGGCAGGAATCATTCTGAAACACAACAGAGTTTTCATGCAGCATGTAACATGTTAGGAAATGTACATACATCATAATAATTCTAGCAGATATGCTCTGTTATTGCTTGCAAATTTTAAACATACTTTTCACCTTAATTATATAGAAAATCACAACAAGCAGAGAAAAGTGTTAGACATAAAATCTGTTTTATTTATTTTATACCTTTAGTTCATAACATATTTTGCTCCCATAAATATTTACTGAGTTATGACCAAGGTGTGCTCAGAAATGAATTAGTGTCTGTTGCAGTTCTCTGATTTTAATGAAACTTGAAATACTTAAGCCTGTTGTTATCTATTTAAAGAACAATCAACAATTATTTTAACTCACTCCATGAAAACAGCATTCACTTATTTCCTAGCCAGAGCAGATAAGACAGTAAATGTTGTCAGCTTATATTCAATCTAAATTTATTACAGAATGAGTTTCAGTGAGTCCTGTTATTAGCATGATCATGCAGCCCTTTGAATACAACAAAAAATTTCATAAACTGTCAGGCACTAATAGCAGAGTGTATTCCATAAGAATACTGGCTCATGTACTCTTGAAGAGTCAAGACAACACACTGTCCTCACCTTCAAGGGTCGATAAGTACCATGTCTTCTAGGACCTACTGACCCTTGAAGATGAGAACATTACTTTGCCTCAAGATTTTGGGATCCGATTACCCACCGACATAGCATCATGTCCCTGAAAAATGGAATCCACCACAATGAAAACCTTGAAACTTGCAAACAAGTTATTGCTTTCTTATAAATATGAAAGCAAAATAAAGTGAGAAACATGGCCTTCTGGAATGTGACATCATGCACCTTGGTGCAACGTGCATGTCACATCCCACAGGACTCCTGTTTTCACCTTCACTGCTACAAAAACCTCAAATCTCACAAAGCAAAATAATGTATTTATCAGAAAGCCTTTGCACAATGATCTGGAGCTATTCTATGAATGAACGAAAGACGTCCACAGGAGCTCTGAATGTCCTGTTTTTACAAATGTATGTTCTTATGGCTGGCAATGAAGTTTGTATCAAGTAGGCATAAATTAAGATAATGCATCGGTATTTACTTCAATGGACAGAAAGAAGCCATCAAAAAGTACACATCAGAACAGCTAGGGGAGTATTAGACCACTTAATGAAATGCAAACTTTGCTTAAAATTAACACAAATATGATACGACCTTATCACTCTTCTAGTACAACTTCGTTTTGTATATTCAGAATGTCATGGCAAAGTGTTTTGATAATCCAACTGCTTTTAGGGATCAAAATAATAAGTATTAATGGATCAGGGTAATTTTGAATGTTTTGAATTATTAGTACACAGCATGGGAATGAACCACAATTACATGCATTTGTGATGATGTGATATACATTTTGCAAAAATCAGGAAAACCTCGGCAGGTTTAGTTGTGAAAGCATAGATAATGTGAAGAAGTATATTATAAAGATGACTTGATGGAAGTTTATTTAATTTTTGGTAACACAAATTGACATACAGGCTTGTGTTCCAGTGGTTAAAACTGTCAAACTTACCACTCCACTCTTGTCCACTATTTCTTGAATAATACGTCCGTTCTTTCCAATTACTTTCCCCACCAAAATCCGAGGAACTTGAATGGATTCTTCACTGTATTCTAACATACCACGGGCCCTTTTAACACATTCAGAAGTCTGAAAAAAAAAAATACATACATGTAATAAATATAACTTTACACCAAAGACTGAGTATTATGCACATTTTTGTTCAAATCTTCTTTTTAGACAATGTGACTACATTTTTAAAATTAATTCTTCACACTTACCTCACCATAAATTTTAAAAGTGCATGAATTCTCTTCAAGTTCAATGTTTGTGATACCATCTACTTTCCGTGCTTGTTGAATGTTTGCACCATGAGCACCAATTGCAAGTCCCATGAGATCTTCACGTACACTAAACTCGTCTGAGTATCTGGGGGAAAAAAAATACCCTTACATTCATAACAACAGATCATGGAATCAAGGTAATATTAATGTACCAACATACATGCACTTTACGAATAATGCATTTTATGAACAATGTACATCTTGTAATAGTACTGACAAAGTGATATATATGAATACATAACGATCTCCCTCCATGGTTCTAACATGGAATACAACCATAAAGCAGACTGACACTGTTTAAAAACAGCCCAGTACAAATATATCAGAGGTTCTCAAACTTTGTGGCAGGCTATTTGTTTAATTGCCAACTCTGTAGAGATCTTCAAAGCATATACAATTTGTTAAAAAGAATCTAACCCAAACTACAAGTACTGCAGAAGGAGTCTTACAAGGTTTCTATAAATGAAATGGAGTAATGAAACAGTATGCTACAATGAATCATAACTTCTCCATCAAGAGGCATGCAGTATCTGATAACAACACACAGTAAAAAGGCCAAATTGTCAAGAAATACTGCGCCTCACCTTGCATTTGCTCTCACCCCTGCCTCATAGTTTGAGACACGCTGATATATAAAGTTTGAAGGCCTAAATTTGCTGAAATAAAAAGAAACGTTGTGTTGAAGCGAGAGTTAGTTAGTTCACATACTGCAGCCCGTTAACAATACAACCCCATGACACTGCACATGTCACCTCCCAACAGGGTGTTATATTATATGGTTAAATGACAGTTCAATCAAAAGAGTTACATTTTAGCCACATATAATGCACACACAAATTAAAATTATTTATTTACAACCACATAAATTTAACCTATAATTTTTTGGGATGTTGCTCATCAAAATACACCATCATGCAACAATACAAAACATAACAAAAATCTGTAATGTTAGGACACACATTCCATGATGAAGAAAGATTTTAAAAAGAACCTTACCCTCCAACATTTTGCAATTTGGTTGATTCTAATTGCCGGGCTGCTTCCTCAGTTCGTTTCAGCAGCAGCACCTTCTGACTTAGATTCCTAAAATGCATCTCCTGAAGCATGGACGAACGCTTTTTTGAATGCTCACTCCTTGAGATCACACTGAGAACTCCTCTTTCTGCTACATACCGGCAGATTGCAGCACCCATGGCTTTCTGAAACTCCTTATGAGCATTGTCCATTTTTGCACTGGAACAAAGAAAACTCATAAATAAAAACAAAACATAAAACAGATGATCAAATGAATGCATACCACTCTCTCTTGCACACACATTCAAATTGTTTAGACATAAAATATCTGGCCAGTATACACAGATTAGGTGTACACTCTTCATTATGAAAACAGACTTAGCAGAAATGCATTCTACCAAACATCCACAACAAACAAATATACATGAAAAATAAGGGGTGTAGTGTCATATGAAAGAGGACAATCTACTACAAGAGCATATTATCATACACCACAATATGATGCCACACACGTCTTCGGTTGCACGTGGCTGTAGTACCAGCCAACCTACACCACATGGCAAGGGACATCCCAACTCTGGGACACACATAACAAACAGAAATTCAATTAACAACATATATTTTGTTGTAATACAAGGGCTTACAGTTTTAAGAGAAAATACTTTTCGGAGATTATAAGGACAGCACCACCAGCTTCAGATTTTTAGCCTACAATTACTTCTAAAGAAAAACACACACTGTTTGTTGTTTGCAACTGCACATTTATTATGGTGTTATTGTTGTTGTCATCATCATCATCATCTTATTATCAGTCATCATCATCATCATCAATGCTGTAATCAGTATTATTGCTGTTGTTGGAAAAACTTCCACTCAAGAACAAATTGCCATCTTTATTAGTTCCATTAGATATAAAAAGAAAGCTGCATTATTTTCTTATGACTTGTTACATGTTCCAGTTTTGTTCCTACCTCATATGTTTGTGCATCTGCCAATTTGTTATTACACAAGGAAGGTACTCAAAACTGAACGTTGGGATGCACTCCAATGGTGTAACATTTGGGCAAAATTTTGTGAAAATGCATCCCTTGGTTCAGAACTTTAAAGGGATGGGCAAAGGCACATGTGCAGATAAATGCATGTCCACACACACAGCATGTTGAGCTCATAAGCCTGTTTTCTTTCATCAAGACAGAAAAGTGGACCACCAAAATGAGCAACACACAGACATGTGCAAGGTGTGAAAGTGTACTTTTTTTTTTCCAATAGCACAACAGCCCCTTGTGGGCCAGGGCCTCCTCATTGTCGAGGCTTCACAATCACACTCAGACACACCACACTCAGTAGGACTCCTCTGGATAAGTGATTAGCCCAACACAGAGACCTCTACCTGACAACACACAACACTCACAAGAGACGGACATCTATGCCCCCAGCAGGATTCGAACCCACAATCCCAGCAAGCAAGCAGCCGCAGACATGAAAGTGTACTATGATTTACAATTAGGGACTTAGAAAGATAAAAGCTATAAGTAATGCAAATACACACTGAATCTCGCTGCCAAATTCCATGCTTCTGTCACCTTCCTACTATCAGCCAGTGACAGCCTACTTAAGACTGAGAGCTACAAGTTCATTCTGAAGTCTAGAAATCAGACCAAGAGCTATCAGCAAAAGCTGCTGACATGATTCATGCTTACATGAACAAATATTCAGTTTTGGTTTTGTCTCCTAATTAATAAGGCTACAACAGTGACAGAATGTTGAGTATCATCATGAGTGGATAAGGTTTAATACAGTGTGACCAAAACAATGCATATTTTTATATGAATCTTATCTGATGTGTGGTTCTGCTATAAACAGTGAAAGGAAATTTCACCATAACTTACCAATGCCAAAAATTTGATGAATAAATGGCAAAGTCTCTTGAACAACAAACCAGTTAAAACATGTTTTGTGTCCATTAAAGAAAAAGTTACAAAAGTATGTGAGAGGATACAGTAATAACCACAATTCAGTAAGACATCTGGCATAGATGAGTGGCACTTCAACTAGCAGCAGCAAACGTCACAAGGTGCTTGAACTTTGGTTATACAAGATTAAATTTTAGAATTTATAGTTACAAAGATTTTTCTGTGTGAAGCTACCTCTATTTAAACTATATACAGTGTGTGTGTGTGTACAGTCACAGCTTTTTCATCGCTCCTTGTAACCTATGGAAGCTGTTTTTACTGTGCTTACGAAGCAGACCTGTATTGTGATTAACTAGCAGAACTGAGCAAAAATATATGGCTGGTCATCAGTCCAGACATGAAGAATGAAATGCAACTCTGCAAGAAGTTGCACTATGTAACAGCACTAAAAAAAATAACTTGAATTAAATAAACTGGATCCACAACACATTTTAAATTGGTAATATTAAATATTTGAATGTTTCAGTCAATATTTTAAAGAAAAACTGTGTAATTTAATCATTGTGCTTTATATACAACACAGGAGTTCAGTTTCAGAATGACAAGTTGCCACAAAACATGTAACTACAAATGAAATAAACCTGCAGTTTTTGAAGAAACAAATTCTGCCTGTAATGTTTCATTAATTCTAACACAATTCTTCAGGGAATTATAAGAAAAAGAGAAACATAGTTACTTTATGCAGCACAACCCCATGGCCAAGCAGCAAATTCCTCAATTCAGCAAACAGTTAACAATCGGCAAACTGCAACCCCCTGGATTTCCAGATTTGAATTTGTGCCATTATTAATTGTGGGGGACACAAAAAGATGGATTTTATGTGAAAAGTCTACATTCTTTACAAAAAGTGAAAGACAACAGTTGAAGAGAACTTAGTAATATTCACAGACAAGGACTTCACTATGTGCTGGAAAATATTCTCAAACATGAGGCATGCTATGATACAGGACGTTGGCATTTTGAAACTCTTCAATAAAATAAGGTATGTTGAATTGCAGGGCAAACAAGGATTACACATTTCCCAGGCAAATGTAGGCTTCATATGCAATTATGCTTCTGTGACAGCTGCCATCCTCAGGGACATGTTCCAAAATACTCCTCATACATAGTGCTCAGAAACATGATAAAAAACACCCTGTATGTCAGTATACTACATGTAAGCTATTTTTCTACACTGCACCCATGAAGACTGAAATGCTTATTTTGTTGCACAGTTTCTCCATTCCCTGATCATAAAAGCAAATGGTCTATTCTCTCAACCTCTGTTTCATCAATGCTTCCACGTCATTACCAATTCTGACTCCCCATGTGGCAACAAGGCCATAGATTTAAATACCATTGCTGGGTATTTTAAAATTGAACACTTCACACTCAAACTTATGGCAACACTGTCCCAAAATTAGCAAAATGTATTTCTAAAGCTGTCACTTTACAAACCATAAATACAGCCTCCTGCCACATTGCAGACATGCTGCCACACTTGTGGTAGATGTCTGACACCATCTGCAGTGTCTGTTCTTGATATATCAGTTACTGCATGCTCTAGTGCACTCACACCATCTCTCATTCCAAAGTGGATGCCACACAAGGATTCTTTCACTTTCCGAAAGAGGTCATAGTCATATGGGTTGGTTCATACACAGTTTGTATTGTGGATGTTCCAGAACTTCCTAATTCCATCTTCTGAACAAATCAGTCGTGCTAGCAATGTGACAGTGAGCGTTGTCATGTAACACACCAGGTCCTGACTGCAGGAGGTGTGGCCGCTTACAATGCAATGACGAATGTAACTAGTGTTTCAAGACATTTCTGTAGTAAACAGCATCTACTGTGGTGCCAAGAGGGACAGCATGTGCGACAAGAATACCCCTGTAATTGTAAGCCACAATGAACATGATTTTCTGCTGCCCCTGTTCCTGTCAATGTTTTTGTGGGCATGGTGATCCTTGGTGATTCAATTTACTTCAACTGTCTCTTGAGCTCAGATTCATATGAATGGGCACGTCTCACTCACTGCAATGATCCAGCAAAGAATTACTCCACCTTCATGTTCATGATGACTCAAATGCTGTCTTGATAGTTTCCATAAGTTGCCACATGTATACCTCTGTCAGATCATTGATGCCCATTGTGCACAATTTTCTGCATTTTCAGATTCTCTTTTAAGATTCTGTTGATGGTGGATAATGAAATACCAATCTCACTTAACAGTCTGGCACATGTCCACTGTCAGTTTGTATCCAGTAGTGTACTCACATGTGCAACATGCACGTCGTCAACTGCTGTGATCTGCTGGCCGGCTCCCAGTTTGTGTTCACTGCTTTCTCTCCCACCTTGAAACACATGCACCCATCTGACAACAATGAGATATGGTACAGCATGTTTACCACAAGCTTCCTGTAATCCTCTGTGACAGTGTTGTGCATTTTGTTAATGTGCAACCTGGATTTTTATAAAGTAGCATTGTTTATAATTACTGAACATGTTTTTAGAGCACTTCCAGAAAATGATGACTGACACCACTAAAGGACACTTACAACAGATCACAGATTCACACAAACAGGCTGACACATGCAACAAGCCACTCCTTTCATACATCATGTACATATTCACAACACTGCTAGGAGCGCCATGCAGTAATGACTTTGTCCATAAGGTAGTGTTTCGAACCATTTCTCTTTCTTCAGAAATTACAGAACTGAAAGCCCTCATTTTTTCAGAACCACATTCTGGTGGATGTGAAAATTCTTGATGTAAAAGAAAAATACATACATGCTGCTTGTTCATGATACTCTGACAATAAAGTGCAATGGGTTAACTCATATCATCCCAGGTAATATCACAGTCCAAATTCTGTGCTGCTTTAACTTCTGCCCTTTCACTTATTCAAACTTTGTGTGCATCTATGTGATACGTGCATGTAACCACATAAAAATTCATAAATTTCCAACAGAATACAGTTAGCCGCTTCACGCACAGATACACTAAAGTTAAAATTATCCCATAATACTTACTATTCGCGGAGATCCTCAGGTACTTCAATCTCGAACTTAAAAAATGTGGTTTTATCTATGGGAGCATTCTGGTTCTTGGGTCGCAACCTTTCACTTGCAACAATTTCGGTGTAAGTATTTTCCCACCCTAAGTACTCAACCACATGGAAATCACCCTTTATCATCTGGAAAAGACAGAAATTAAACCATATGACTATCACCACAACTTATTCCTTACCATTTTAAATCCAAATATCCACCTATTCCAGGTAGAAGTCAGGATATAAAATATGCACAACAACAACAGAAGGAATGAGTGAATCATCTGAATGTATTCACTTAACTAAAAAACTCAAAATAATTTCAGGAACCGCCACCTGCATTCAACAAGAAGCTGAACTGGCAACATCTGACAATGACACATGAAATGGAAAAGGATTATTTTTATGTAAAATAAGCATTATATGCATTATTTAACTTTTAAACAACCAACATTCGCATGAGCAAATGCATGTTAAAAAACCACCCCTAGAAATTAATTTTATATATTTTGGGAACAAGGAAATTTACTGTATTTTTAAGACATGCTGCATAACTCTGTATTATTTTCCACAAAATGCCATCTATGTCACAATTTTATCTTTTCTGTTCAAACAATATATTTTTCATAAACCATGCGCTAAAATTTAAATACCAACCCAATTGTTTAACGGTTAAAAGTCTCATTAATCACAAAAACTTCATTACACTCATATAACACTCATACAGATAACAGGGGTCTGAGAAATGAGACTGAAATGATATATCATTTGAGACATCTGATAAGCTGCATGATCAAAAGTTGGATTTCAAACAATATGTACTCAGAGCCCTTCAAACTAACATGAATAATACTACTACTGCTTCCACTAAGTTTTATTCACAAGCACTTATTCCAAATAGTTCAATATTTATTAAAAGCTACGTAAAATTACTGTTGCTTCAAACACTCAAAAGTGGATTTCACAATGGTATGATCAGACGATGGTTTGTCTACCAAAAGTAGCTGTGCCTGGTAAGAGAATTTCAATGTTCAAACTTCTGATATAGATAGGGAATTAAAAAAAAAACACAAGCAAAGGTACAAGTCACAGCAGTGTCTGCCAGTGAACTGGGTTGTCTGGGACCCAACAGCACCACAAAGTACAGATGAACCTGAACATGTGTAACTTTACCTACTGGTTAAGACAGAATCCTGTGTTTTAACACATTCAGTACACCTAAGTTCATATACACCTATAATACAATGTACATGGATATTTGATGGAGACAGCAGTCAGCACAGTGAGTAAGTTACAGAGTGGGTGATCCAGGGTTTGAATCCAGACAGGGGCATGAAATTTTACTTTTCTCCAAAACATCCAGACCAGCTCTGGGGTACACACAGCCTGCTATTCAAAGGGTACCTGAAACTCTTTCCCTGGGGTTAAGTGGCCAGGTTACGACACTGACCAGTCACCCCCATCTAGTGCGCCTCTTCCAGTCCCATGGACAACGTAAGGAAACCACAATAATCCATTCTAGAATAGCTCTACACTACTTCCAAATGACTAGTCACTACATTGTGAGATCTGAGGTTCTCACAGTAGTGACTATGAAGATTTCACCTCACAGCTGTACTGTCTAGAAAACTCACAGCAGTTACATTCTCATCCAATACATCAACTTCATCAGCAGAAATTAAAACATGAATCCAAGACTCAATAACCAAATTCTTTTCAACCAAATGTACCAACTTATGACAAAAACGTTCGGCATTAGATGCAGTAAGGATTACAAAACTTGTACTTTTAAAGACTTTGGGAATGCCAATGTGGATGGGAACAAGAATCTGTTTTTATAAAATAGAATTTTATTTACAAACACAATTCAACAGCACAAAGGTGTAACCAACATAAAAAACAAGAAAACATGCTGATTTTTATAAATTTATGAAAACTGACATCTTGCTTTCTTCCCCATAAGCTTTCATGAAATTAATACTTAAAGTATACAATCTGGTTTTCATCATTGGACATGTTCTGTTTCCTGCAGAAATTTGTGCATATGATTCATTACGAATTTCTGTCAGCTTGCAAAATTTGGTTGGTTCAGGCAGGCTGGCACCACAATAATCAAGTGCTGA
Organism: Reticulitermes speratus; assembly: GCA_021186555.1. Lineage (NCBI taxonomy): Eukaryota > Metazoa > Arthropoda > Insecta > Blattodea > Rhinotermitidae > Reticulitermes > Reticulitermes speratus. The sequence goes on from JAJKFL010000014.1 coordinate 9,985,792, forward strand.
ATATCAGTGTATGCAAGTACCTGACGTGGGCCAGTGAATTCCGACCAAAGGACAGCAACTTTGGTACAATGTAAACCTGAAATATTCTACATTCTACAGAGTTGGAACCCTTATGGTTAAGCCACAGGGAGGAAAAACAAAGTGTTTTACCCTAGTTATTTAGGTGAAGGCCATTCCACATTATTTGGTAACAGAGGTTCTGAGGAAATGTGACTGCAGGTAGAAACACTGCTTTCTTTGGACATATGATTATGTATCTTGGTAGATAGGCACCAACATTTTGGAGAACCGTACTACAATTTCATGAAGGGTGGAAACAATGCCTTCAATATTCGTCATCTCCAACAAAAGGTATTCCATATCAAAACTTCAAAACCTCTCGAAAAGTCTTGAGTTTGGCTCAGTATTTCCTCTCCAAAAGCTTGTTTTAACATGTTGCATGTTTCTACAAACCAGTTTTGACTAGTATGTAACAGAATGTCATGTTCACCACTAAATGCAGCAGTTACACCCTCACACTTCAACTGGCTGGTGCCAGAATAAGAACCGAGTGTACTCTACAAGAGATGCGGGATTTAAATGGCTGCCCATGACTGTGCATGTTCTGGGCTGACAACTTCAGGTGACGTTCAGTTTTCTCAGCACCACAATGCATGCCAACTGAAGTCATCTTTTGGTGCCAAAGGGTTAAAGAAAGCAGTGCCAATGTGCCTCACCAATATACAACCAAACAACTGTCCCACTGTTACTGTACAATGTTCACTGTTCCAGCCACTGATAGCAAACAGAAAACAGGTATTAAATAATTATGTTCAACTGCAGAAAACGGTTATATTTAAATGTATTATTTCTTACAAATATCCTTATTCATATGACTACAGAATAATATAGGTTACATAAGGTGCAAAAAATAACAAAAAAATAACTAAACATAATGTGAAAGAGCAAATGCAGTGTTGACATGTTACTTTCATCCTACCCTAACACACTTATGCTCAAAAACCATATATGACAGTTTCACGCAGAGCTGACGCCACAAACTTCCCAGTGACACCAAACCTTGATGTAACTAGGCTTATAACAGACTCACAGCTAGTGCAAGAGTTTCTGATTTTTCTTGAAAAATTCTGTTACAGCTTTTATGTTATTTCTAAGCAAAATCTGATCTACTATTTGGGAAACAGAAGCACAGCATACACTAGTACCATCTGCAGTCAACAAATGAAGGAGGAGGAATTCCATGACCTCAGACTTAGGATCCACAAATAATTTTGGACATAAGGTAAAGCACACTTGATTATTGCCCAATGATATCCTCTCCCCTCTTGCTTTAAACACCTTTTTGGCCACAAACATAACATTCCATGTCTAGAAGAGATAATTTAGTCAAAGTCTGAACTTTTTCCAGCTGAACCTCCATTGCAATAAGTAGTGGAAGAGTTCTTGCATTTCACATTAAAAAATATGCTCAGAAAATAGTTGCTATTCAGTACAAAACCCATATCATCCCATTCAATTTCCAAAATGCTCAATGTAAAGACTGAAATACAAGTTGCGGTAGACTAGGCAAGTAGCTTGGATGGAGAAGTCAAGATCGGTTTGTTAGTTCTAATAGTTGTTAATAACTCTGTGTCTATTGGGTTCAAAAAAAGGCACCAGTAAAACAAAACTCTTCCCAATGTGGGACGAATAACCATATGAGAAACATAATTTCTCAGTAGTGACAAGGGAAAATAAACAGGATATTAAAAGTTAAAGAAAAATTAAATAGATGAGGTTACTTTTAGCACTTTGCAAGCATGACTGGATAGCATAAGGTCCAACTTCTGATAGCAACCATTTCTGTCTTATAATTGAACAGTGGATAAATTTAAAGCACTAGCATGAGTTAACCTCAAGTGGACAGTGTAATATGTAGCACCACCAACCTAATGAGGAGGAAATGCACATGTACTAAGAAATCCGTACATCGTAACTACAGATATGTTAAAAACTGCAAAAATGAAAGCCTGGCAATTCTAAACACTCAGTGGAAGAGAAAAATTGCAACAAACATTACATCTCTCTATGCATTTTTCAATATAATCTCACCTTAATGATGGCCTTCCACCAACCACATGCTTCTTGCTCATTGGCCCGAGAATATACTTCAATTTCCTGGTTTTCTGTAAAATCAGGCTTCCCTGCAACACCTTCAGGAGGAAGACGCACTTGGGAAAATGGAAATTTAGACTCCGGCTGCCAACTGAAAAATAAATTATTCTTTACAAGAACTTGCCCATTACTTGATGCACACTTTTGTATTACATAACACAGTATTTACAGTGCACTGCTATGACCAAAATGCATGTACAACTAGGAGCAATATTAAAAACATAATTCATGTAATAAATACCAACTACTACTTACTCATTTTCAAAGGCTACTGACACTTCATCATCAAATACATCTGTCACAAAGGCCTGTAACAAAAAGAAAAAAATGTGATCGATATAAAAATGTACTTCCTAATCTGTCTACATTTTTGTGCAGATTTCATTATTTTGTTTATGCTCTAATACTACAACTGCATTAATATTTCATTGCTACAAGCACTATTTTCACAGTATAATTATCATTAATCCTACAGGTTAGCACTACAAATGGCCTACAACTTCATGCCAAAGAAACAATACACTTTCATAACAGTGTGAGCTGGCTTTTCCTACGATGTGTTTTGAACAGACAAAGAAACATAAAAAGTATCGATAAATCATCTCGTAAGTTTGGGGCAGATCTTGGACCATTGACCTGTAGCCTATGGTATCGCTATATATAGGTTCAATCTACGCGTAGGCAATTTAAAGTTTAAGCAACTTCTAATGTAAACTCCATTGCCAGAAATGAGAACACACGTCACAAAACTCTTTCGTTTGAAGAAATGGCCTGGAGAATTCAAAGTATTGTTTTGCAGGTCAACAGAACCGGTAGGTCTTGGCTTGCCCATGGAGGCTAGGTTAGTGAATTTGAAGGCATTTGGATTAATTTATGTCAGGATACAAACTGGTCAAGCATTGCCAGAGTTTTAAACCTTGACATTTAAATCATCTGATCATATTAAATGTGAACAAATGCCTCATCAGAGTTAAATAAGAACGACAATGATGCACATGGAGAAAATCACGCCCTGTCAAAATGAGACATGGCGTCCTAGCCGCGTAACTGCTGCCATTTAAAACCACGATTCTCATAAAGTAATACCTTTGTGACCTAAACCTCTTCACAATATGTACTCACCAGATAACTGTGTTAAATTAAAATAACGAATATTACACTTTAAGCCTACTTTAATTAATACAAACCTTGTAATAGGCCCCATTCTCGCCGCATACTTCTACTGCTAGGTCCTCCATCTTACTTTTGTACGATGGGCTCTTTGGGTTTGAGGTTATATCAGTATTACCCAATGAAACAGAAATATACATAAAATGTATCCCCCCATTGGGTACTTTTACGTTAAACGACAGACATGGTTGTGTGCTGTGTTGTGGAACTGAAAGAAGAGGCGTTTAATTGTACAATTCACGCGTGTTCTGAAACGCACTGAAAGAAAACTAACATGTCTGGCAGTAGCGATTCTGAGGAATTTTATGATGCTGAAGATTTGACACCTAATCGTTCTTCAAGGTGAAAGATAGCCGTTACTTCTGCACTTGTAGATCAGTTACAGTTGTGTAAAATTTGCCTTCCGATATTATTTGCGTGGGTGAACAGACAGTGATATCATATTTTTTTGTAAATATGGTGTGTTGTGCTTACAATACTGGTTGTAGCACAAAATTATGAGGATGCGTAGTATACCATTTTTGTACATTGAAGTATAATGTTACCTAACCTATTTTAAACACGTACCAGTTTTTGTAATTTTAAAATATGGGTTCTTCGTTGCAGGAAAAACAAAACAAGCAGGGAAATATTAGTAATTTCACGAACGGAATCAAATGATAGTGTGTCGATTAAAGAAAAGGAACCAGAAGTAAAGCCAGCTGTGGAAGATGCGTGTACGGACCATCCAGAAGGCGCGCACAAATGCCTTGTACCGCCCTTGGATAAAAATGAAACTGTTGTAAGTAATGAAATTTATTTGCTCAATAAATTCCGCATGATATCATATGTATCATGCCAGATTAATTGATCAGTATTTCTTCTTTAGCATTCTTTTACAAGGTAGTAGTCTCTAGGATATTGCTAGTACAGATAACACATTAGGAAGATAACCACTTAACTTGGAGGAATCATATTAATCAAATGGTTCGTAAGTTAAGTGGAGCATGTTATGCAGTGCTGAAACATACGTAGGTACTGAAATCATAAAAACAATGTAGTGCATTGGTTGGTACGTATAACTCTTAAATCAATTTATTTCGCATACTTTCATTCTATTATAAAGTATGGAATAATTTTAGGGGTATTCCTCCAACAGTAAGAAGATATTCACGGTACAAAAGAAAATCATCAGAATTATGGTCGGTGCACAATCAAGAACTCCATGCAGAAGTCTGTTTAAAAAATTAGAGATTTTACCTATTCAACAGACTCTCTCTGAGTCTCATAAGTCTTAAGAATGAAAAGACAAAATTTAAAGTAGCATTAAGAAAATACTTAAATACACACTCCTTTTACTCAGATGAATTTTTTATGTATAAAGATGGTTCATAGTGAGGTATGTAACACGTTTATAGTGTTTTAGTTTATAGTGTTCAAATGTAAAATTCTATAGTCTGTATAGCTGTATATTTGTATATTATGACTTATTCCACATCCAGTTGTCACTTCGACAGACTTATGGATCCATGGAATGTATGTATGTATGTACATCAAACATTACCTCTCTAAAGCCTACCTATCAAGTTCACAAGGCTCATACTTAGTCACCTTGTCATGAATTTCAATGACTTTCCCAAGCTAGAAACAGGTAATACATACGAGTATATGTAGATATCTCAATCCTGTATATGGTGATAAGATGAGAGGAGCTAGAAATAACTACACCGGTAAACACAAAACACACAATTCTATGTTGTGAATCAAACCATCTACACAGAACTAAAATAAAAGAAATTATGTTCTGTTACAAACAAGTGGCTAACTCCATGGAACTGACTGCATCTTGAGAAGTAACTAGTTCCTCAGATAGACCAGAAATTTCCAATATTACTGTCTTCACAAAAGCCTACCACTGGTCCTCATGCTGAGCCATATGAATCCAGTCCACACCTTCCTATGAACCATTATAACTTATGCAACATACATGGTCCCTTTATTTTAAAGATGTGACAGTGTCAGTTGTGAATAGACTATTGACACTATGGCTAGTTTTTTCAGTCTCTTGTTGTAATCCATGGTTGTTCCATTAGTGCTAGTACCTGGTGGTATTGTTTGGTCTTAGAATGTTTTACTTTGGAACTTACACATTTATTTTTGCAGGACGTGGAAAAAAACAATTACTGGAAACCATGGTCGTCGTCGGTTCCAGGAGCTTCGACAGAGAATGCAAACAGATGATGAAGATACAGGGCTAAATAATACTTCACCTCCTGATAGCCAAACTTCATCAGTTGAAGGGGTGTTTGCTGTCCCAAGCAAGACATCACATCCATTCCGTATTATTGAGCATGATGCCTTGAGTCTTCAGAGCATGACATCACTTGGTCGTGTGGGTAGGATACTTGGGGGATCCATCGATAATACAGGTGAAGTTTCATTAGAAACATTGCTGTTGCACGATTGGCACTGCCTCTTCATATTGTACAAGTCCCATGTGCAGATCTGGCCTGGACACTGCCTGCTCTGACAGAAGTATTGCGTGGTTGTCCAGGCAAATTTTAAGATACAATGTTACTACTTCCTTTCCAATCCATTCGATTTTGTTGTTTATAACTCATCTATCATTTGAAGGTATATAATCATAGTAATAAAAAATTCTGTCATACATAATAAATTATTGAAGTCTAACATAAAGCAAGTGAAATTTTAGTCATCTTGTAATCCATGCCTGGTTCCCGAGATACAGGTGGTTGTCCCTCCCCCACCATCATCTTTCTGCAGCTTACATTTAACTGTATATTATTACTTTTATCAACATACTGTAATCTGAATCATACGAATAAAGTATAAAATAAGAAAAAGAGTTTATTAAAGTGACTTGATGGTTATCAGAAACATTGTGTAGACTTGATGTGGTTGAACTGTGCCTTAATGCCCATTCTTCATCTTCCTGAGGGAAGAGATCTCTCAATTTCTGTATGAGAACTGGAATTACGGATGCCTATTCCACATAAGATGTCGACCTCGGTGGACTAGTGGTTAGCGTGCTCGCCACTGGACCCAAGGTTCGCGGGTTCGATCCCGACCGAGGTCGATGGATTTTTAAGGGTGATAAAAATCTGGAGGAAATCCTTCAGAGGGGAAGTAAAGCCGTTGGTACCATGTCGTAGATTTACGGCATGTAAAAGAACCTTACAGGCATGAATAGAACTAGTAATGCTCGTAAGCAAAATTCAGCGGCCATTTCTCACCCAAGTCTCCTGACTGACTGCCAGATGGCTCTGGCAGTCACATCAGGATTGAGTTGAACAGCGCGGCCAGTGGGCTGGTCACTCACTGCCACAAATACACAAGACCAAGTAATCTCGGAAAGAGGAGGCCCAAGCCCATATATAGGGCTGTCGAGCCATGGTTATTATTATTATTATATTATTATTATTATTATTCCACATAAGATATTGCTAACTTGATTCTCACTGATAGTTACACTTGTATATTTAGTCCACTAATACCACCAGTGAAATGATGGACACCACTAGAATTCCAGGGATTTTGTGCTCGTGAGCAATTTTAACTCTGTGTCTGCTCACATTGCTGTAAGCACCTGTTGTTACTCTGTCTTCATGAAGCTCACATGCACTGTCAAATGAGATGGCTTCTTCAGTCACTTTCCAAAATGAACTCCTGTTGATGAAGTAAAGAATTTTTATATAAATGAGAAATATACACTGTTCTTGTCTAATGTCCAGCGATTCTTTGTATTTATCAGCTGAACCATTATGTTACTGTATGCACTGTTAAACCTTTGCTACTTTTTGTTGTATTAGAATGACCCAACTGGACTGGAACATGTTGGGAACATGTTAGAAACAGCTGTGTGTTTTGCCAACAGCTGTGTATATTGTTGTTTTTTAATTTTTCATGCTTGTTATGTATTTAAATTCATGATAGTGTGCATCTGGTGGTTTATTTATGTATTTGTGTATTTATATATATATATATATTATTTATTTATTTATTCACTTACTTACTTGTTGGTGCTGTCATTGCCACAGACTAGATGCTGGCCAATAGTAGGATGATGAAGTGAAAAAAATGTAGAAGGTCAAGACCATGGCCTGTTTCAAGGTAGTAACCCAACATTTGCCTGGCGAGACAGAGGCGAACCACAAACACTTCAGTCAGAATAGCCAATCTCCTGACTGAAATTTGAACTTGGGATCTCTTGAATAGAAAGCAGGCTGTCTTATGGTGAAATATCCTTTAGACTCTAACGTATCCTATTTATTTTCAGGTAGCAGTACTGGCCGTGACAATCTGACATTACCACCAGCTGTGTTGCCTACCACATCAGGTGGGAAAGATGATGATTCATTGCCAGAAACCTCATCTTCAACGTCACAGAGTTCACGTAACTTATCTCCTGATTCTGCTATTGCACCAGCTCAGAAATGTTCTAACAATGGCAGGGAAGAAACATCAAAACTTTTGCATTTATTTAAAAAAAGTGAAGAGTCGCAGTCATCACTAGTCTCTGTTTCCTTGCAAGAGCCAGATGTCATAGCAAGTACGAAGAATGCAAATAATTCTAACACCATTAATGGAATGAGTTTTGATGGAGGTGGAGAGTCATCCATCCCGGTTCCAGTTGCACCTCCAAGACGAAAGAAGAAAAGTAAACCTCAAACACCAAGTAGTCTCACTGTGAGCAATGTCCTAAACATTATAGTCATTTTGTCCTCTACATTAATATGCTATTGTCTTCACTAACAGTTCATTTATAGTCATGCTTAATTGTAACTTTGCATAACATTGATGCAGATTACACATAGTATACATGTTGTACTTCTTCCTCAGCCTCCACCTCCAGAAGAAGTATATCCACAGTCATCACCTCTTCCAAGTCCAGCCAGCACAATCGAGTCATTGACACGGGAGTTTGAACATTCATTAGACATTAGATCTGCGACCAAAGGGCAGTATGTGGTGAAACCACAAGTGAGTGATTCCTTTAGCTTGGATTCAAGATTTTCTTTTATATTGGAATCCATGAAAGTTGATGACATGATAATGCTATTAGTTCAGTTTTGTTTTTCCTTCCCCATTTTCCACTTAACAATACACACCTTCAGTTAAGGCCATCCTTGTTTTGAAAGATATAACAACGAAAAGAGCTTCCATTATGACATTAACTTTCGTTATGTCCACTACAATATTGTTTTGTGTCTCCGTATCTTTTTCGTCAGCTACTTATAGCAGATTTTGCAGCCTGACTAGCATGAAGAGACAACTTTTGATGCAAATGATAATTTTATATTGTAGTACCTGTTTGTAGTTTGTTCCATGTGTCTTGATTAATGTTTTCTTTAACTGTATGCAGTTAAAAAAATGTAAAATGGCACTCCTCATTTCTAGCACTAAAATTAATATCTGTTCAATGAGTAGTCATCAAATCACTGTGTTTGATATTCATGAACTCCCTTCTGGAGAAGCCAGAGTGCACTTCCATTCAAACCAGGTATCTTGTAGACTGTTATAGACTCTATATTAGCTAATGCTGATGCTGGTAGGAAGTCATACAGGCACCACATTAGCTAATGCTGATTCTGATAAGAAGCCGTACAGACACCATGCTAGTTAATGCTGACCCTGATAAGAAACCATAACCACAAGCATACATTGAAATTAACTTTGTGTCATATGTCTTAATGCCATACTTTGGTTGACTACTGTTACCTGAATATCAGTTAAAATTCCAATAATAAATCTGCAAAATGTAGCAGTTAAACATAATAATGGAGAAAGCCCTTCAGTTTTTATTTTCATTAGAAGTAGACATTTTTATTGTAGTACTTGTGAACACCAGCTATTCTGTGAGACTCTGCTTAGAGTGTAATACAGCCTGTATAACTTGGAGGAAATGTAATCACTGCCTTAATGTCTGTAATTATTACCTGTTTTTTGTACAAAGTGTGTAACATGATTGTATAGTGTGGAGATTGTGTGTCCTGCTCTTCGTATTTCATTTATTTTGTTCAGTGATTTGGTATTTATACCAAAACATGAGCAGATATGATTTTGGTGTGTGTTGGTCCAATATTAACCCTGGTTTAGCTCAAACTCAACTCAAAGTTCTAGATTCAAGTCTTCTGGTGTATGATGCTATATGTAAGTAGCTGGTAAAAAGTACTGATGTTTCAAAGGAGCATGCCATCTACATTTTCAGGGTCTTAAGTATTCCAAAAAAGGCTTCTGTGACCCTGAAGATTGGGACAGCAGGCTTCTCTGAAATGTTAGTAACTGTTTACTGTGGACTTGGTGTCTTATTGCAGAAGGCTTGAATCTTCATCAGCACCACTGTGACAACCTCAAATCTCAAATGAAATCAAATATGTTTCACAAAAAGTGGTCTGTTGTGTGACAGTTCATATATATAAATTTAAAATGTGGATTTAGTGAAGCTGTACATCATTTATTTGTGTAATTTTTCAGCATTGTGTGTATTTAACACAAATGCAAGGAAAAATAATTTATGACTATATGATGTATGTTTTGTGTGATTAGCTTTTAAACAGCAGTAAATTGCAGTAATTGAATGTAAAGACCACTAATGTACAGTGTATTGCAAAAAACATATTTTGAAAATATGTCTGTCCTCTATTCTTGTTAGTGTAATTATGGCCCACCCATCTTTCCAACTGAAATATGTTGTGAGGTATTCAGCATTGCATTCTTAGAGACTGAGGTACATTTCTTTTAGTTGTGAAATTGTTCTGCAACCAGCCAGGGAGTTTTCCTGTTAGAACACAGTACCAGGCTGAGACTTACATAAATGGAGACAGGAACAAATGATTCTTGAGTGTGATATAACTATTTCATATGTGAAATGTGTTATGAAATTTCATCTCTTTCAAAATGCACTTGGGAATGTTCTCCTTAACGTTAAAAATAAATTCCATTTAGTGACCGTGGCATCACTTCCCTTTCAGTTAGTGTACTGAAGATATCTTGTTTGAGTGTTCTTTATTTAGTGTTGCTTTCAGTATCTAAGACTGTGTAGTGTCAGTGGCAGGTGAGTGAATATTAGTGTGGAGCATTAATGGAGTGATATTGTCAGGGAAACATGAAGTACTTGGACAAACACCACGTGTCCACCACACATCCTGGACTCCCCTGTGATTTAACTCAGGCCTCTTGTGGTGAGATCCAAGTGATTAACTGCCTAAGTTGTGGCATGGCTAGTTTGTTGTAGCATTGAGAATGTCATCAGCTTTCACTTTTAGAGTCACATATAACTGATTAATGTACATGTCAGTTTATATGCTTATATTTGAGACTTATTTGTTGGGCCCTTTATATTCTTGTGCTCTCTTTCAGTACTTGTGTAATTAATTAGCTTTAGCAAGTGGTGTCTGAAGGGTTTCACATTGTGGTGTTAGCGTGCCTTGTTTCTTGTTTATAGATTTATTTGATTCTGTTCTTAGGTGCATTTGCAAAGCAGTTGTGAACAGAAACTGTCATTCCTGTCCTTCCATTCATCCATCTGTCTAAATGAATTGTTGCGACTCCCACCAGACAGAGTTTCCTAAAATTTTGTGTTTGGGATTTTTACTAAAATTTCTCAGCACAATCCAGTTTTGATTAAAATTGAACAAAAATACACAACACGTTACATGAACACCTGCTACACATTTATGTGATTGGTGTTGGTAAAGGAGAAACGGTATCACAAGGAGTGCCGAAACAGGGACAAGAAAACACTAAAATAATGTAGTACATTTGTTGGAATAAAATAATTAATTAATTATTAAAATGCACGGTATATATAATATAAAGGTATCTCTCTGTTTCATGATAGAGGTACAGGAAATATGATATCTTGACATTTACAATATAAGATTTACTAAATGGTTGTCAGAGTAAATTGCTGGTAAATCATACTCAGAAATTACTAACACCTCCGTCATTTTTTGAGTAGTTTTGAACAGTTTGGTTTTCTGTTGGATATTTCACTAATTTGGATGTACTCTAATTCTTTAATGCTTATGTACGAACTCAGTATTCTGTGTATCTTATTGCTGGTTGTGGAAGGGAAGCTTTACAGAAGAGTTGCCTGGTTACAATTTCATCCAAAAATCCATAGAAGTAAATCTGTGGTGCGTACTTTTCTGTATATTACCATGTTGGTAAGATACCAGCTGTGATCCTTGTTAAAGTGCACTCATGTTCTATTAAACAGGATGAAGACCGTGCAAAAGCAGAAGGTCCATCCTCTGAGGAGCTTGAGCGATTGGCCAGACTTAAGGCTGAACTTTTAAGTGCTACTTCAAGTCAGACATCTGGAAGTCCATTGGGCTCCATCAGTAGTAACAGCATCGGTCGTACAAATGGGGGATCTCGGAAGAAAGGACCCAGTCCAAGAGGTTCAAAAGAGAGAAGGCGATCAGCTGGTGATGAGCAAGGAATGATGTCACAGTTAAATATGTTTGTGAGAACAAGAACTGACTCTGGGAAGCAGCTGAGTGATATGGTCAGATCAGTATTTCATAGTACACTTACATGTTTGTCTGATCACTTGTATTTTACCACTTTCATGTTAATAGTTACAGCAACATAAATTATTTCATACATATTTTTTTTTTTTTTGACATTGTGCATAGTGGAGATGTTGCTTTTTGCTTGTTTTATTTTGTAGCATGTCCTTTTTGTATCTTTCACTGTTGGTCCTGTTTGTTACCATCAATCCCATATGTGTGTTTTACTGTCAGCCCAACTAATCACTGTAACACCCATGTGTTTCTTCTCACTGCCATCCCCGCTCATTACCATCTGTCCATCCAATATATCTGTTTTGCCGCCAGCCCTGCCGTCAGTTCCATATCTTTTTCGCTGCCATAGTTGTGTGACAAATTTGATTGTGGCCTGTGTGACTGGAGATGGAATGGTTTCTCCTACAAAGGAATGTTGCACTTTCCATTAGTGGCTCTTTGTGTGCTTTTTTATAATTGTTTATGGGATTTGAGTGTGAAATCTGTTTTAATGAGGGAATTGGGGAGTATAAAATTTATATGAATTTTCAAGGAAAGGTTTGTGTTTTGAGTAATACCAACATAGCTGCAGTGCAGAGATTTAAAGTGATGTGAGATTTGTAGTCCTCATGGTGGTCACTGTGAAGAATACCATCTGCTGGGATGTGACATCATGTAGTGTTGTAGAGGTTTTCTGATGGTGGATGAAAATGCTGTCTTTGTTGTCACTTTTTATACTGAAGATGGAGGCAGTATGTTCTTCCAAAATGTTAGTATGCACCTGTCATGTTACAGCATAGTGTCATAATCCAAAGAGCACATTATGAATACACATGTTAAAAGTTTATTTTAAATGAACCATGTACCTTATAAGACTGAAATCCTAGGAGGGTGCTGCGTGCTGGGTGGCTGATTCACTGCAGGACCTCTGAAGGGGCAGAGTGAAGTTGATGAATGGGTTAAGTAATTGTAAGAAAGTGCATTTATGTACAGTTTGTTTGGGTTTTGAACTCGTAACTGAGAACAGTAATTATGAAAATACCATGCTGTAATGGCAACATTTGGTTTGAACAATATGTAGGCTTAAGTTTGTGATAGTCTTTTTTTAGTGTTTTATTTTGAACTTTCACAAATTAAATTCTAAATTTGGGTATTTTAGTGCCTTCATGTACAAGCAGCAAATTAACAAAGAGTACAGAATGGAGTAGGAAGATTGATGTGTTGTGGGTCTACCATGTTTGTACATTCCCCGTGTCCCACAAAAACCATGGTTTATGCACAAGGGACCACGCATTGTAACACACAGAAGTAAATTTCACGTTACTATCACCGTGCATCTTCACTAATTAAACAATATTCACACCAACCGATGCATCGGTTGGTGTGAATATTGTTTACACAGAAGTAAATTATACTGGTACCATCATTGCTATCATTACTGCTATTACTGTTTTAGTTTTAATTACAAACTTGAAAGACTTCCTCTCCAAATCAGTCTTCTATCCCAAGAGGTAGGTTTCTGCATGTTTTTGAGTACCTAGAAAAATAAGTATATATATTTCAGTAATGACTCTTAACATGTTGCCTAAACCCATGTGTCTTGATATTGTATTGTGAGAGCCATCCACTAATTGTACAAGCATTCCATACCATACACCATACTGGGAGTCTCAGACTGGGCATGTAAGAGAGTAAAGGTTACATGGTAAGTTTCAGACATTGAGTCTGCACGTGATAACTGGAAAAAAGTATTTTAGAAGTGGTGTAACATGCTTCTTATGCAGTCCTTAACAATTCAGAGCACTTGCTTCCCCCCGCCCCAACAGAAAAAATTAATGTGAAGAAAGTATCTTCCTATAGATCTTTTTCTGTGGGAGATATTCATGCTTATACTAATTATCTTATCTAAATGAAATCATTCCTTGCAGGAAATTTTGGAACAAGTAACAGTTCTTAACCTGGATACAGGAGAACGTGTGCCACTAAGTATTGCTGAAGATAAGTTACCGCAATGTATTAACCCACTCTCTTTGCATATCATGAGACTCACTTCTGAGTATGTGAGCAATTCAAGCTTGGAAAAGCGAGAGAAAGAATCAGACGAGGAGAGTGTAGATAGTAAGAAGTTAGCGGTACCACTGGGTGAGGAAGTTGATGTTAATAAAATGAGTCGTGCTGCTCAGCTGAGAAAGATGTTTGGCTCAAAGTTGAAAAAGACAATGAACAGGGCGAAATCAATTGCTCAAGAAGTCTCGCATGCTCGTCACAAAGAAGATGTAATGGATATTGTAGATGATGTTTATCCAGAGGAGCAGTACATTAAGTTGAAAGCATCTGGAAGTCATAAAGGCCCCTATGAATTTGATAGCTTACAGCATGTTCAAGATCTTGGTGGAGAGCATGTTGGTCCTGTCTGGTGCATGAAATTCTCATCATGTGGACGGCTTTTGGCTACGGCTGGTCAGGATCAAGTCCTGCGTGTGTGGGTAGTGCGAAATGCCTTTACCTACTTTCAGGTAATGGTGTTTGGTATTTTACTTTATAATGTCTTTTAGATGGTAGTTACCATGACTTTTAATTCTTGAGAAATGCACGAAATATTTATAGTATTCATCTGACCATAAGAAGACCTTGAATGTAAGCTGATCCACCTTCACAGTGGAGTACTATAAGGAAAAATAATTTTATTACTTGTCCAAATAGGATTCTTGAGCACAAATATTTAGTCCATATATAATATCTGTTTGTTTCTCTTCATAGTAGTTTATTAGGTCTTTAGAATGCTCTCAGCTAAGTTTTGTTTAAAATTAGAAAATGATGCATGATACCATGTGTGAAGACATCACATTGCTTTTGCACACATCATGAGTGTAACTCAAACATTCCTTTTTGTAATCAGTATACTATTCCTGTAAGTCTTGACAGTTTTCAAGGCGATTAAATGAAAGGAAGAAAATATGTTTTAATTGTTATGATGTGCACACATTTCTTAACTTAAAGTATGCCTGAAAGGAATGGCTTCTAGTTGCTCTTGGAAGTTTATTCAACCCAAAAAAAAAACTGCAAGTTGTTATGCGACAGATGTTTGGAAACAGACAGTTACATACATGTTTTATATCCAAATATTTTATGTAACAACGGGTTTTATTGGATTTTATAACTATGGCTGTAATATATGTTTATGTATATATGTGTATATATTTTACCATTCAATGACAAGCTGCATGCTGCATTAGTCTAGAAGAGGACTCTGTGATGATGGCTGACAATGTCAGCAGAAACATGTAGGATCATATAGAATTAACATATGTAACTGGTGTGCAGTAGCTGGTATAAATAGACTTATATGTGCATAACAACTGCATGTAATATGTATAATATTAAGTTTGTCTAATTAGTTTATCCTTATGAAAAGATATTTTTATTTGTCTAAAAACAAAGAAGTATATGGTGCACATAACAAAGCCCCAAATGTTAAAAGACAGATATTAAATTTTGTATTACCAGTTTGAAGAAGCTGAAGGGCAGGACGGACATTCTCATGTTATCTGTAATTGCTCTGGCTCTTAATCATTTTGCATTCCATTCTGTATTTTCATATAATACATTTCTTCTCATGCTTCATAGGGTTGGCCCATATTGAATGTAAATGTATATTTGCTCAAGCTGGAGGTAGTATTAAATGATGTAAAATTAACTGAGTAAGTTATTTAATATATATGTATAATTCTCAGGACATGCGAACAAAATACAATGCAGAGAAAGTTTCCCCGACACCATCTCAAGAATCACTGGTCTCGCAGCACTCATCTGAAGATCCGAATGCTGCATTTGCTGACATGAAAAGTGATGACCGAAGTCCATTCATGCCCAAACCATTCTGCACCTATAATGGTCATACATCTGACCTGCTAGATGTGTCATGGTCCAAGAACTACTTTGTCTTGTCTTCATCAATGGACAAGACTGTAAGACTGTGGCACATCTCAAGGAAAGAGTGTCTCTGCTGTTTCCAGCATATTGATTTTGTGACTGCCATTGTTTTTCACCCACGGGATGATCGCTACTTTCTGAGTGGGTCTCTAGATGGGAAGCTACGCCTCTGGAACATTCCGGACAAGAAGGTGGCTGTGTGGAATGAGGTGGATGGTCAGACTAAACTCATCACTGCAGCCAATTTTTGCCAGAATGGTAAGTTTGCTGTTGTGGGATCATATGATGGTCGTTGCATCTTCTACAACACTGATCAACTTAAGTACCACACACAGATACATGTGCGGTCAACACGGGGTAAAAATGCAACTGGTCGCAAGATCAGTGGGATTGAGCCAATGCCAGGTGAAGATAAGATTCTTGTTACCTCCAATGACAGTCGTATTCGACTGTATGACCTCCGCGACCTCAACCTTTCTTGCAAATACAAAGGATATGTCAATGTAAGCAGTCAGATAAAGGCTAGCTTTAGTCATGATGGTAAATATATCATTAGTGGATCTGAAAATCAATGCATCTACATCTGGAAGACACATCATGATTATTCAAAATTTTCGTCAGTTCGTCGTGATAGAAATGATTTCTGGGAAGGAATCAAAGCACATAATGCAGTTGTTACATGTGCTGTGTTTGCTCCAAACCCAGATAACATCATTCGACAAATTGAGGAGCAAGAGGGAACAGCAAATGCAAGTCAGAATGTGCAGGTGGAAGATCCTATGGTAGTTCAACGTACCAAAGGCTGTGGGGGTTATGTTCTTATTAGTGCTGACTTCAGTGGCTGCATAAAAGTTTTCCTCAATAAAATGAAACCGAAACACAGCTCATTACCTGCCTCAGCTCTGGCCTAGGCATTTTAATGAATAAATGTATCATGTATGTGGCACTTGATGTGCTATATACAGCCTTCTGCACAAATGATACGGAAAGGCAGTAGGGATGTATTGTATAAAGCCAAACGCCTTTATTTTATGAGATTAAAAAAAAATTGATTTTTCCATATCTTTGTGGATAATATTGAATCATGCTCAAATATAAGATTGCTGCTGTCATAGTTTAGTGTACATAAAATATGGACTATCAAATTTTCAAAAGATATGAAACTGATTTTTGAGCTCAGAATAACTAGCAGTTTGTGCATTACAAAAATATTATATCACAAGTGACTGTTAAAAAAATGTGTTTCTGGCATAAAGTTTGAAAAATCTCCTTATGTGCTTGTGTGTGTGATGAATTCAAGGAATTTTGTATTAGATATTACAGCATTAGGTTTATTTTTATAATCACTTTTTCAGAATAGTGTATAATCTGATTTGAGTCTTGTTGGGTACTGTATACAGTGTGTTCAGTGTGATTAGCTTTTATAGTCACCGATAGCATCATGACTTTTAGGCACTTATATTTATGAGTATATATAATGCTTAAATAATATGCTTTCCAAACAGCTTAGACAAATGGTGTCTTTAACAGTAATCATGAATTTAATGTTGAGCATTTATTGGAACATTGCCTCAAGGTGACATACAGATACACACATTAAGAGAAAATATTTGTAAATTATGACAAACAGAGTATATTCATGTACAGGAAATGCAGCAAGGTAAAATATGCATGTTGTCAGCAACTGTGAGAAAGTTGTTATTGTCAGGATTGTTAATAGCAGAGATTTGCTTTATTGACTTGCATGTCATACCAATAATAAACGGTACTCTGCCTTCCCAATTTTTTTTAATTCTCTATTGCAGTGTTTTTCAAACTGGGTTTTACAGAACCATGGGGTTCCACAAATGCTTATCAGGGGTTCTGCAAAACATTGATGAAAAATTTGGCATTTTCTGTGTTTATTTTTACAAACATTCTGTAATAATATTACATCATGAATGTGTGGCAATATTTAAGAGCAAGTAGAGTAAATTTTGAAAGAGAATATTTTGGAAAGAAACAGGTGCATAATTTCACAACACTTGATCCTTTCAGAGAGTTGCTGCCCCATTTGAGCGTAATCTAAGAAGGGTCACTGTAAACACTGCTTTACAGCCGCACTTTACCATTCCAGAGTGGAGAAAGCTTAGGCAGGGAATAGTAACATTCACAGAATAATGGGATGGACAATATGACCTGCTTTTCATCGGCAGGTTGTAAAGAATCAGCATGGTTTACGTGTTGTATCGATGTTATGTCATGGCATATTCAGAGTGTATTGTTATTATAAAAACATGTATTTTTAAAAGGGAATGATCTTAATAAGTGGCTGTTAAAAACAGATGACCATGTTATTAAATATAGGTACTAATGGATTGGTAGTTCCAAACAGAAACACGTAAAAACAAAATTGAACAATGAAAATGAAACAAACTCCAATATTGAATAGTCCTTAGAGGAAGCAGTATCTTACTGCCTACCACCATCAAATGTCTGTTCTGCTAGTGGAGCCGATAGTATACAAGCTGAATGTAATGCATTGAAAGTAACACTATAAAGAGTGCAAAGAGAAGAAAATACTGTGATAATTACTTATCAGTGGGCTTTACTCAAGATGATGATAAAAGCTCTGTACGTCCAACATGTGTTTTATGTACTGGTGTTTTGTGGAATAGTTTCTTGTTGCTTTCCAAGTTAAAGCATCATTTTGAAACAAAACACAGTGAGCAAAAAGGTAAGCCTCTTAAGTGTTTTCCAACATAGTTTAAATGACCTATCGTCACTGAAAGCATGTGTGTATACAAAACACAAATTTGGAAATGAAAATGCTCTTGGTACCACCAAGAAGATAAGTTATGTCATTGAACATGAAGGTGAAGCACACACAGATGGAGAAAAACTTGTTAAGCTCTGTGCATTTATTTGGCTGCATGCATGACAGACGAGGAAGCAGCCAGGATAATTCAGTTAGTGCTGTTATCTGACAATGTGATGCATAGAAATTCAAGTGTATGCAGTGGATATACTGTATGAATGAATTTGAAGACTGAGGTTAAGTGAAATATTTTTTAGACAATGCAATACAAATTGGTAAAAAAAGGTAAAGTTCACCCTAGAACAGGCCATGAAGGCCCAGAGGTACAAATTGGTAACTTTACTAAATTACAGCTTTTAAATTCCAGACATTTTAAACTGCAATGACATGGCCAGTGAGTATTAAACTTAATTTTTTGTACTGGAGTTCGTTGGCTGTCTTGTGGTAAGGTTTGAATGAAGGTATTCAAGTGAGTGAAGGAATTGCAATTTTTTTTTTTGTCTGAAAATGAAACATCATTAGCCAACTGTTTCTCAGTTGTTTCTTGGTTTAGCAGTTGGCGTCCTGACTGATTTTTTAATAAGTTGAATGAGTTCAATCTGTGAGTGCAGGGCTGCAACTTAACCTTGCTCACGCAGAGGACAAAGTGACTTCAGTGAAATTAAAACGTAAATGAGTAGGTAAAATCAGTATCAGTCTCAACATAACTATCTTCATTAGACAATAAAGTCATCTGTCTAATTCAGGAGCTACATGTTTCGACTTACATTAGGTCATACTCAGGCTCTGAAAACTTTAAAAAACACATTGAGGAAGACAATATATAATTATATGACTAATTGTTAGTCTTTCATGCAGTTTTAAAAGACTGGATTAAAATGAAGTAATATAAAATAGAATAAAACATGTCAATCAGGGGTATTGCATTAATTATTTACAAAGTACATTCTATTTTTTTAGATCCAAAGTTGATAAAACATTGACATCAGTTGAAATGTTTTCTTGAAAACTCATGATTTATTTTAAATTATGGTGTCAGAATTTCTTTACTTCTGTATATAATTCACGTTGTAGTAAGTAGAATTTTCAATTGCAGTGGGTTATTATTATTTCTGTCATGGTTGTGTTGGTACTACCATGTGCAATAAAATAAATTTGATTGTTTCAATACCATGAATGAATCTATACAACCGTCGCGTCAAGCTGTATCAAAGTGTAATGCATGACATAGCTGAGTATTTTGGGCAGTTACAAAACTTGTTTGATGGATGTTGTCCACTGAACAAAATGACAGAAACTGGCTGAGAAATCTTTCATTGCGTCATTCCCAATAGAAGACTTGTATCAAGGAATACAAACATTTGATATATACTGCAAGTGATGTGGTTTTGAAGTAAACATTCCCCACTTTTTCCTTCAAGTTTTGGGGCCACCTAAACTGAAGAGTATCCTGAGAACTCAGAGTATACTGTTAGAAAACTGCTACCATTTCAAGCCACTTACCTTTGTGAGTGTGGATTTTTGCAAGATAGTATGACAAAAACTAAGGACAGAAATAAGCATGTTGAAGCAGATCTCAGATTGCAACTGCTGCTCTTTGTACGAGATTTAAGATTGATGTGTTCATCAAAACAGCCTCATCCAACTCTCCGAGAAATTAGCATACGGTAATTTATATTGTTTTGCTGGTCGATTAATCTGTGATGGAGTTTTAATGTTATTTTATTTGCCTCGAAGTTCAAAAAAAAAAACCCAAACTCTGTGTCCCTCCTTTTTCATTTTGTTCATCTCCCCCGCCCCCCAATGAAAAGTTTGAAAAGCACTGCTTTGTTGGTTTATAAATATGTAATGTATTTATTTTTAATGTAAATTTTTGATTAATTGTATAATTTCATCTATATGAATCTGTATAAATGGTGATATTCGTCAGATTGAAGCTGGTTTGTTTATAATGTAAATCATAACGGAATTGTGTCAAGTGATGTGTTTATATGCTTTTAAGAAGACTGATGTTATTTTGTGCAGGTGCTGATGAGACAGTTCTATCAATCTTACTCTTTGTGAGCAATACATATAACTATGGGGTTTCACCATGAAGGCTCCCTTGTTTGGTGATTGGGATTTATTTTACCTACATTACGTGCCCATTATTTTATTTTAATCATTTATGTGCCACTGTTACTGTGATATTTTCACAAATCTTGTTTGTAAATTTTTGTGTGAATGCTGGACATTTCTGACAGTCATATTACAACCATCCACCACAATTATATATATATATGTATATATATATATATATAAACAGAGTTGAAAGTATATATGTTAATGTGTAAATGTATTTTTTTTTGTAAAATACGAAAGTTTAAAGTGAGTAAAAAATATGTTGCCTCTATATATCAAAATAGAACATGCTGGCTTACCAAAACTGTGTAACACCAAAATGAAATTTAATAAAAAGTCTCATTCCGAGTTCAAAGTGCTTACTTATATGAAAAGTTGTGTGTGCTTCAAATTGGGACCTGGGATAGCACACTCAGTAGACTGGCTAGGCTGTGGACTGGATGACCAAGGAACTGTGGTTCAGTTGCTTGCAGTGGAAAGATTTTGCTCTTTTCTAATGTGTCCAGACCGGCTCTGGAGTCGACCCAGCCGCCTGTTCAGAGGCTGCTGGGGGGGGGGGGGGGGCTCTTTCCGTGGGAGTAATGCTGCCTGGACGTGAGTGAAGCAGACCACTCGCCTCTATTTATTGTGTTACGTTTAATAATGAGTGGAGCGTCAGCTCCCCCATATGCGTTCATGATATGCATAGGGACAACGTTTACCTCAAACCGCATTATGGGAGCCGAGGTGCGGTAAACAGTATAGCGACTAGGCTACGGCCTGGCGGTCCGGGGTTCGAATCCCGGTAGGGGTAAGATATTTTTCTATTCTCCAAAACTCCCAGACCGGCTCTGGGACCCACCAGTCTCCTATTCAATGGGTACCTGGGTTCTTTCCCGTGGGTAAAGCGGCCGGGCCTTGAACTTAACCATTCACCTCCATCTAACGCCGAGGTTAAGGTTGAGTGGAGCTATACCTCTGCTCCCCCCACATGCCTTGATGACGTGGACAGGGAAAACTTTACCTTGACCTTGATTGAGAAGGTAGAGGAAGCTTCAAGGCTTCTGAGATGTGACGTATGTATTTGCATATAGTTACAGGCGTTTCGGAAGAACTTGCTGCGTACATCTTCAGGATAGTCAACGAAGGGAGCAATTCTGTCACTTGGTTTTGAATATCTGTGATATTGTACAACAGCCAACGAAGATTATGAATTTGGCTATTCTCGCCACGGAAGCCTTGTTTAAACTCTAGTGTAATGGTGCTATTATCATCATCATAATCATCATAATTGCTACTACTACTAACCGTAGTATAGTTCTGCGCATCTAAGTTTAAACTGTCTTATAAGGATATATTACCATTAAATTTACCTTTAAATCACACTGATTACTACATGTGTCACATGCTTTAATATAAAACAAGACAGGCAATATACGTATAACGTAACATTGAGGCGCGTTCGCGTAAGTTAATTTTCCTTGTACGAAAAGTTGATGTAGAGACTATAGAAGATAAAGTCAGATTTAAAGATTTAAACAGATATCTGATAATCATAGAATGAAGTGAACTAGCAAATGTCTGGACACAAGGACATTCTAAGCGTAAATATAACTAGTCTAAATGAAAAGTGACGCTAATTAGCACTGAAAAATTTTGACATCCTGTCATTCAGACGTAGTTGCTTGTTTTTTTTATTTTGAATGATAATAAAAGTGTGACACATTCAGTGTGACTGCTCTACTGACGGAATGCAACAAACCAGAACAATGTTTGTGATTCGATTTTGGGAAACAGGCGTGAACTCTACGATAGTATAATTTAAGAAATAACAGCAGTTCTGTAAGGCAGTAACTCCGTAAGTGGGAGGAAAATCTACGAATGGGTAGAAGTATTCAAATGAGGTCGGACGAAAGTTACTTATGACGTTGATCTGGGTGGCCAGCGACTGTAACATATGTTGAGGTTAAGAGGCAAATCAATCAGCCTATTCGTGACAACCGAATAATCAACCCTGATGAAACTGCATCTGAAATGAGCATTAATCACGGAAAGGGGGGGGGGGGGGAGCAAAAATGACTGAACGTTTATCCAAAGCACTTTGTTCGTACGGAATCAGGAAAATTGTGCACCATTAGGCCCAATTGCAATGAAAATTGAAACGGTAGCATATAAGATCAAGGTATGACTAAAAATTGTGTGTCTTATTTTGTCTTTTATATTGTATTTAATTCTGCCTGAATTACACGAATGATGTCAAACTGTCGAGAAAGTTATGACCAGCTAGGACAATGACTTATCATTTTAGTTCCATTGAAACGGAAAAGGAAACTTGATAATGCTGGTGTGAAAAGGAAGAGGGGAAATGCTGCACATGCTATTATATTCATAGACGACCTCCTCAGACAGTAGAAGCGATATCTCGAAACTTTTATTGGAATTTTCTTGAAGCTACAAACATTACATTCACCCTTACGAACAATGTAATGAATCCTAGGACTGTAGGAAACGTGGAATATTTCTTATGTAGCTGAAAGGCTGTTTACTTCTCAAGATGGACTTCGTTTCGTGAAATCAAGTGACAAGTTTTTTAAAGACACTACCTTCATTTTTAGGATTGTTCTGTCTTGATGAAGACACTATATATATTTCAGTTTATATTAATTCCGCACTTTCAACCACGGTAACTTATTTGGTTATTTTTGGAACCTTACAAAAAAGAAACAAGATTTAAGACTAAGTGTATGTGGTGAAGATAGTGAGCAAACAAATGTTATTATATTTATTATTATATTTATTATTCATATAAGTATAAGAACACACACTTCCAACGTCATTTTATGCATCGATGTGATGATGTCACATAATTTGTACCAAAGAATGTAATCAGTTACCCCAAATAAAAATGTATTTTTTACGGAAAATCTAGTATATTAATGTTCATAAAGGAAAATGAGATGGCAGGACAAGTAGCAAGCATGGGAGAGATCAGAATTTTATACACGCGTTTAGTTTAAAACTTGAAAAGAAGGAGCCACTTAGAATATCCAGGCATAAGACTGGGAATGCTGTTAAACTGGTTATTAAAGAGACAGAAAGGGAGAGTGTAAACTGAATTAATTTAGCTCAGGATAGGGTCTAGTGGGTGGCCAGTGTGAATATATTAATTAAACCCTTGATACCGGAGAGGACGGAGAATTTATTGACTGAATGTTCGGCTTGTCACTTTTCGAAAAAGGGTCTGCTTCATTGAATGAGTGAGTGAGTAAGTATGTATGTAAGTAAATACGCAAGTCAGTTATTTAGTTAGTTGATTAATTACTTAATTAGAAAGTTACTCACTGAATCAGACAGTTATTTATATGTATAAGTACGTCTATTGAATCTCTTGCCCCTGTCGGGGTTTGAACCCCTGATCTTTCAGTACTCAGCCCGCTTCAGTGACTGGGGCTACGGGCTGGACTTGTTGGAATCCTAACAGAAGGAAGAGGTTTTTATCCTCTCCGAATCGTCCAGACCGAATCTGTGGCCCCACCCGGCCTCCTGTCCGATGGATACCGGGTTTTCCTTCCCTGGGGTAAAGAGGCCGGGGCGTGAGGCTGATCACTCACCTCCATCTAGTGTTGAGGTTAATAATAAATGGGTTTCTATCTCCATTCCCTCCATATAACTTCATGACGTGTACAGGTACTTTAACGCTTTAAACTATCGATCGAGTAATGAAGTGTCACGTATTTATTTGTGTGAATATTTGTGCTTGTTAGTGAATTTTGCTAAATAAATCTTCCTCTTCTTCTATGGCATTACGGTCCTTTGAGTTTGACCTTAGCCTCCCTTGGGCTTCTGAACGATTAAATGATTTACAGGAAGGGGTTGTTAGCCCTTTGCCTAACCACCACTCTGGTGGACCGGGTTTTATAAGAGTTTTCCTTCTCCTGCGTCTCCGTATTTATGTCCCCCAGAGGCGGGGTGGCCCAGTTATACCCCCAGGCACTGGGTCCCCATTTTAGTCACCTCTTACGACACGCATGGGGTACGTTGGGGCTATTCTAATTCCCGGCCACCACACGGGAATTGCTAAATTAATATTAGCATACAAATTCCTGCCTACGGCTTATTTTGCGAATAATATACCCTCGTGGATTGTTAAAATGAGCTTCAACTGTACTAAGTTCAAGAGGCCAAGTTTATTTTGTTGGAAACTCTTTAATACTGACATTTAGATTCAATATGAATTTGACAACCACCGATGTATTATACAGAAGCTGTCTGTGTTCGAGGAATTTAGCGAACAAGAATAGCTCTACAGCGTTATGCGTCATTATCGGCAGAACTTTGTAATTATCTCCGTGGCTCCGCCTACTAATGAAACTCTACAGTGACGGTCGCCTCTCTGAAGCAGCTACACAAACACCGAGAGGCAGGCTCCATCAAGATGTCGCCTCGGTTCTTCTGTACCGTCCTCATCATCACACTGGGATTCGCCTCCTTCGGACGTCCCGCCAAGAGACGAGAAGACAAGACCAAGTGTCCTCATGTGAAGGCTATAAGAAACTTCGACCTGCAAGAGGTAATAATTAAAAAAGAAATTACGACAGAAATTTCTAACCTTTAAAACAAGAATTTTATGAATCAAATATTTAATGTAAAATTTCGGGGTACACGTCACAGTGAAGACAATAGGTCTCGAAACCATTATAATTGTGTCTGACGATGGCATATTGCAGTAAATGTGGTTAATGTTTTGAAAATTTTTGGTCGTTTAGGTTTGTTAAAATCACAACTTTCGGGAATATCACCGAAACGTTGTATTTGTCTCCAATACAAAGACCAACCAGTTCATGTTTTATAGGGAAAAATTCACTGTTTGTTGTGAGAACCGTATGATACACATAAATACTCTGTGTTTCAAAATGGTTTCTGTTTAATGCTACAGAACATTAAAAATGTAATTGTGTATAAATATTTAGTTCGAATCTCGGAGTGAGCCGATCCCAATGGCCGCGCGGTCTAAGGCGTGGGTCTACGGCCGTTCGCTTGCTGGGATTGTCCGTTCGATTCCTGCCGGGGGCATAGATGTCTGTTTCTTGCGAGTGTTGTGTGTTGTCAGGTAGAGGTCTCTGCGTCGGGCTGATCACTCGTCCAGAGGATTCCTACTTAGTGTGGTGTGTCTGAGTGTGATCTTGAAGCCTTAATAATGAGGAGGCACTGGTCCACTATGCACTGTCACGCCATTGGAAAAAAGTCTCAGAGTGAATATTTAGTCTAATTACGAAGATAAATCAGTTAATGCTGTATAGGGAAATATTATCTGTTTGTTCTGAGAATTATACAAATGCTTAAATGCGCTGTGCTAGACAATGTGAGAGATAAACTTCTTTAGTATTAAAGTAGGTGAGACATAGCAATAGTTATATGTTAAAGTCTTAAAAACTAACACTGAAATCTTTCGGCTTTGGTGTGGCACACTTTGTGTTACCAAACGCCAATATATAAAGAATTCTTTCACACTTTAGTAGTTTGAAGAAACAATTTACAAGTGTGTAAAAATATTCAGGAAAATATGTTATCTAGAAAATATGAAATAGTCCTAACTAGTAAATGCAGAATAGGCCTATTACATACCAACAAACTACGTGGTGTACACACAATATTTATTATGGTATTTTAAGGAACTACAAACATGACGTTGCATATTGTCTATTGTCTTAAATATATTTGATAACCTATCCTTGACATTTTTTAAGTTAACTGTACTCCTGTCATATGTAATTGGTCGTCATTATACTGGTCTGCCCCAGCAGTTTAATCAGCGTGTTAACCAAGTATTCAACAGGTACCGGTCTTAGTAATCGTGTCTAATCTTAAGCTAGAAGTTGAAAAAATTTAGCACAACAACAAATCACTGTAGACTGCAATAGTACCAGCTCCGAAAACGCCTTTGTATGAAGTGTAACTTTCACAATGAACACTATCAAACATAAATTCATAATACACTAACTGTTGTCGGAAATATGTGAGGAATAATCGGAAACTATTATTATTATTATAAATTGATTTGGTGAAGGCATTGAGGCTTTGAATTAGGCATGTTAGCTTATAGAATACAAATAGAAGTGTAATTTCTTTGAATTAATTTCTCTTAAAGTAAACTGCACCGAAATAAAACATCTTAGGTTGTTTGTGATGCACTGTGATTGAATTAGGTTGCATTGCTATAGTTTAAAAATAGGCACTGGGATGTAATATAAAGATGAGGAGACAGTAAATTATATGCCTATAAGCATGCAATTAACTAATGGAAAATAATAACACAAAGGAAATTTCAGCAAGGCTCACACATCACCTTAACACTTCAAAACACAGTTGTTACCATATATACCATCTGGGTTAACAATAATAATCTCTGCATTTTACCCACAGAACGTAATCACGTGTCTTGTAATGTTATCAGAATAAATAGCATTAATTTAGCCACAGAGTGTTAACAGACTATTCTGTGTATTTGAGACACGGTTTGCTCTGTGTAAGGTAGGAAATTAGAACTTGAAATACATGTCAACTTATCATCCGGTGTTCTGAAACATGCACACTTCCTAAAGCAGGCCAATGAAAAGAAAGGAAAGTTAAAAGCTAAATTTATAACATACTTCCGCCAAATTTTGAATCTGCTGTTGGCAAATTTGCGATGATTCTGAAAATGTTTTCGAGCCCATAAAAAACTCATTAAAGTAGGTCAGTGTTTAAACATAAGGAATGCTATAACTAAAAATGAAATATAATTAAATGTTTATTTTAATTTAACAGTAAAATTAAGAACAATTTGTGATGTTTCTCACCCCCCAGAAAGGGGCCTCGCATCCCAAAGGAACACGTGCACTCCAGATTAAAAATCCATGCTGTAAAACAAATACACTTCAGTCAAAGCCTAGTCCCCGAAGCAATACTCTTTCTGAGCAAGTTAAAAGCTAGTTGTCCCAGTACGACAGGGCTAGGTAAACCTATGCTGGTGTTGGCAGTTGCTGGGTTCCTGGTACGTAGTGCAGTACTATGCCAGTTCGGAGGAGGCGTTGTCCTATGGCTGTATGCGGCCCGTCTTCACCGTGTCACCGGACCGTCTAGAGGTCTCCATGAACTTCACATACACCTTCACCGACGACCCGGCTGCCGAGCGTCTCTATGGCAACATCACGTGGGACATCCCCAACCCCAGCAGACCGTCGCACTGGGTCCACGCTGAAGATACGTGTAAGTCTGGTTGCGAAATTTAGGAACTGACATCCCCATCGGGATTCTGGTCAGCTGCCGAAAGAAAACAAAGTGGCATAATTTTGTTTGTGTCATGAAGGGGATGTTAGGCTCTTGTAAGGAGGCTGCTATGTAAATGAATGCATTAAAAGCTAAACACCGGAATTCTCATATCTCGTCACCAGAATTCACGACATAATCCTCATCTGCATACGGTTAATAAATCCTCTAATAGTGAGAGCGAGCGAGCAAGTAAAAATACCTGGGATGAACAGATCACGGCAAATCAAATTTTGTTTAGGAAACAAATAAGGAGCAGATTACATTTGGGAAATGCTTGCTACCATAGAGTTCAGAATCTTATGTTTATCCAATGAGAGATCTTTCCTCTTTCCAATCCAATAGGAGGCTACCTGTGTCCCAGAGCTGTTTTTCACCCTGTGGATAATACTAAACTCTCTTACTCCTGCCAGAAATGAAGCTCCAGTTCCTCGGTCGTCTAACCCTTGAGCCCTTGACTTAGTGAGTACACTGTCTGGGCTATCCCAGGTTTGGATTTCTCAGCTATTGAGAAAGGTCCTAAGAATTTCGTAATCACGATTTTTTTTTTGTGTGGAGAAGGACCCCTCAGCAGAAGCTACGGACGCACCGCAGCCTTAAGGCTTGTTGTGTAACCCTTGTGAAGAAGAAGAAGAAGGGAAAGATTATCAGGTTTTTTTTATTTTTCCAAGTAATGGAGCACTGATGGAATGAAATTTACAGGGAAAAACCGAAATACTCGGGGAAAACCCTGTCCCAGTGCCACTTTGTTCACCACAAATACCACATGGACTGACCCGAGATCGAACGTGGGCCTCCGCGGTGAGAGGCCGGCGACTAACCGCCTGAGCCATGGCACGGCCTAATCACGAACTAATAATTTACAGGTAAAGGTAAAGTTCTCCCTAGAACAGGCCACGAACGCCCAGAGGGGGAGTAGAGGTATAGCTCTACTCTTTCTTTAACCCTGGCACTAGATGAGGGTGGGTGGTCAACTCCACGCCCCTGCCGCTTTACCCCCGGGAAAGAGACCCGGTACCCATTGTGTAGGAGGCTGGATGGGCCCCAGGGCCGGTAATAATTTACAGGCAATGCTAAAGTGAAAGTTCCAGGCCCTTTATGCTACGCGTGGATCTACTAAATCTGACACATGAAAATTTTGTATATGTATATTAATTTCAGTTTTTGCTAACGGTAAAGTAATCGTTCTGGCAGCCTTGATAAATTAACAGTAAACTTTAACACAAATGTCTATTTCTACCCTCTATTTAGCTCTCTAATTTGGTATCTGAAAAAAAAACCC
Source organism: Reticulitermes speratus (assembly GCA_021186555.1). Taxonomy (NCBI): domain Eukaryota; kingdom Metazoa; phylum Arthropoda; class Insecta; order Blattodea; family Rhinotermitidae; genus Reticulitermes; species Reticulitermes speratus. The sequence continues at coordinate 10,015,046 of JAJKFL010000014.1, forward strand.
CTCGCAAATTCTCATATTTTTCCGCCATTTTTTAAATTTTTATATAAGTATTCCTTTAATCAATATAACACTATAAAATAGGGTAATAATTATTATTTAAAAACAAACCTGGCTAAGTGGTTTTATAGATTTTCTCATTACTTTCAGGCGGATACAGGAACACAATCTTAAAAAAGGCCGTGGTCACTTTCTTCCCAAATTCTTTCCATTTCACCATAGGCAATTACCCTTTAATACAATTGGACACTAAGTAACCTTGCTGCTAATACACCAAATTTTTACTGTTGACAGACGAAGGGGTGTACAACACCTATGTTCTGGACTCTGACTACAAGTCATGGGCTCTGCTCCTGCACTGTGCTGAGAAGTCCAAGAGCCCGCGTTACCTTTCCAGCTTTGTTATGAGTCGACAACCGATTCTAGCACCTAACGTGGTGACGTATCTAAGGGAAAAATTGCCCCGCTACGACATAGATCTCGCCTATATGTTCCCCATGTCTCAGGCCAACTGTTCAGTGACTAACAAGGAAGCTGGTCTTGATAGTGATACTGTCAGGAATATCATTAAGCAGTCACAGTCGAATAGAAGGCATCCCATGAAGAATGTACACTAACATTGAGACAGGCAGTCTAAGAAGTATGTGAAAACGCTTGCAAATGAATACTTGTCTGTATGAAAAATTCTACTAATGCAAGGTTATTAACTAATGCAGAACATTTCAATGTAAATTGTTATCTTATTCTGCAACAAAAGTGTGTTTTGCTGGGAGAAGAAAACTACGTACTAATTATCACAAGAAATTCAGTTTTATAGCCAACATGCTGTACTATATACGGTTTCTGTATTCACGTTTTCTATAATCCAAGGTTTTTCTACATAAGTGTGTGGATGTTTCTTCACTCCAAAACCTTTCAACTTTATCCATCAATTATTAAAACAATCGCTGTTAATAATTTAATGTCTAGTCGGTGTTCTGTATACCACCATATATGACAGTCAAGTACTCTACTTCCTACACATAGAGTTCGTTTACACACTTTACATGTTTATCACGATAAAGAGCGGTTATTTCTTATCACGTTATTCCTGTTTATAATCCAGAATAACTGTGTTTGCTGCGCGGTAAAAATAAACCTTTGAATGCAATTCAGATTAAATTCAGTATTCTGTGTGTCACAGGTAACTCTTAAAATGTTTTGAAAAATTCCTTATGAACAATAATTTAGAAACAAAGGCATTGCGCAGCCGTGGTAGTGACGCAGGAGAAAATTGTTGTGGTGTCCAGAAATATTGTTGGTTTTTGATATTTTAGCACTATTAAAACTGTTGATGTAATTATGCTTACAGGGAAAACATAACATGCCTATCGCGTGAAATATACATCTACTTTTCGTTGTGATAATAATTGTGGTTGATGTACCATTGTAGCAGACAGTTGTAACTTTGTGTGATCATATTTTTTGCAGTAAATAACCCTATACTAATAAAAATTGCATATTTGTGTTTAACATTTTATTATAATTATGAAGACAGCAAGAGATTTATTGTCGACATGTTTCTTGTTTGGAAGAGTGCAAGCTATAAACTTAAACGATAAAAAGTACTTTAAGTATCTTCAACTTAGTATTCATACCGCTGTTATTATTAAATTAAAAACATAAGAACGTCAAAATACAACTTGTTGTGTAAGTGTCTATTAAATAAATTTACAATGCATCCCTAAAATATTTCGATAATTTTGTGTTTATTATCAGGATAAATCTCTTTTTATCAAAACGCGACGTGATATATATAAAACATAAACTAAGTCACGTAATCACAAGTTACATGTTGATCAAACGTGATTCCCTTTGATGATAACCACGCAGATGATCGAAACACGTAGCAGATAAGTTGTGAATTTATTTGTGCCTCGACGGGTTTTTTTTGGTTTCCTTTTATACTTCAAGCATTTCAAGGTCACGTATTGTTCTGCACAAGGCGAATTTCTGATTACATATATGTTGATAGATGGTATGTGTTCGAAGGGAAAGTGAATCAAACATGACATCAAGACGGCTAAGAGAGCTCCGACTCAAAAGTTACTCTCATGTCGGGATTTTATCTAGGCTTAAAAATTTCGTATACATCAATCCGTCGTTAACCTAGGGATTGCGTTCCTGAAAATCACTGCGGCTTCTGAAACAAAGTCACGATGAAAAGTTGTGGGTTAGGGAACTGATGACCTTGTTAGTATTTGCCAAATTACAGTTGCTTAGTCTTTCCTAAAAACGTAAAGTATTGAGCGTAAAAACAGGCTTAAAATGAATTATGTATAAAATATACAAACTGTTACAGAAGAGGCAGCCGGGATAGCATTAGTCAGTATAACAACTCTCTTCAGGCTGGAAGGTCTAGCCTTCGAAACCTGATGGGTGAGACGTTCTTCGTACCCGTCCAGAGGGGCACTGGAGCCCACTAAGTCTCCTGTACAATAGGCACCGGCTTTCTTTCCCGTGGGTAAAACGGCTGTGACGTTGCGTTAAGTACCTACTCCCATATAACCCCGAGGATAAAGAAAGAGTAGAGCTATACTTCTACTCTTCTCTGGACCTTCGTATCATGTTACAGGCGAAATTTTTACTGTCACAGATGAAAGCTCGTTCAGTGTGATTTGGAAGACATAGGCCTAAAAGCCGTGTGTCCAAGCAAGTGTGCAAAGGAACTTATGTTTTCCTTGCGTATGCAAATAAAAAGCTGATACTTAACAGTTCAGTGGGTTCCATTCCATTGCGCGAAATAATAATTCACATGAGAGTGTTCCGTTAGACACAAGTGAACACGTCACACACAAAACAATTCGGCCTCTTTCTCCAGGACGGTATCAGGTTTGACTACAAAAATTTATACCATATTTATTAGTTTACATTCAATGTGCTTAAATATGGAGAGTCCAGTCTTTTACCCATAACGGTAATGTAACGATGTAAGATTTGTCACAGAAGTTTCTCTTTATTAAGAATTTTAAAATGTATATCCTATAAAATGTGTCCAGTCAGTTGTTGTTGTGCCCAGTATGGTGGTATAATATTCCCTTAAGGCGCTAATTCATGAAACTTTTATAAAATACTAACTCTTTATACAAAATAACGATGCTGGCAAAACAGGTTGATAAAAGAAATAAGGCGGATAATTTAAATCCTTGAGCGACAAAACGGTGGACGAGGGATTGCTGTAAGCACGCGCATTAGTCACAAGCAATTGATTTTGGTGCTGAAATAACCCGTAGCTTGTACCAATAGTAACATATTAATAACCGTGTAGACAGAATTTTGAAAGAGGTCACAAGAGTCTCCATTAATTATCATCCTATCACATTTCATTTCATGAAATTATTCACCAAAGAAACACTTCATAAATTTAAGCTGTTCTTCCAGCTCCATCGCTATTGCTATGTCCGGAGCTTTCAGGATCAGGTTGCCTTCCTTCCCCTCAGTACAGGGCCTAATATAGATCTGTACCACCACTTATTCTTAACTTCGCCAGTAAATGGAGGTAAGTTATCAACTTCACGCCCCGGCCTCTTTACCCCCGGGAAATAACCCCAGTGCCCATTGAATGGGACGCTGTTTGGGCCTCAAAGCCCGTCTGGGTTTTTGGAAAAGAGAAAAATCTCTCGCCCCCGCAGTGATTTGAACCAGTCCGTAGCCTAAACTATACCAGCTATGCTATAATGTCTCTCGCATTTGTTTTGCAAGGCGCCCAAAATACGTAATGTGATGTGCTGGGTTATGGCACTGTCTATCGTGCTAGGTGGGTAGAAGCATTTCAGAAGAACCTGCCTGCATCCATCGTCAGAGTACAAGTAATACAGTCATCCCCCATTTTAGGTCTTCTCGACTTACGACTGTCCGTACTTACGTCGTTTACCCCTAGACACAATATGTTAAAACAAGCGAGCATCTTCGTACATAAGATACTGAAGATGTCTTAGATCTGCTTGACTCCCATGATCAGGAGGTCACATACAAAGATCTTGTTAAAACGCGGAAGTAAAGCGCCCTTGAAGAAGCTGAGGAAACTCGGGGTGACCCTGAGGAGAGGGCTGTGACGGTTTCGAAGTTGATTGATGTGCTTGGACTCACGATATTGACATCAGGATGTTTGAGGACATTCATATGAACGAAGAGCGAGCAGCAACAACTAGACGAGAAATTATGAGGATACTTGTTTCCTATGAGGAGCTTCTGAAGGAGAAGAAGAGGTGTTTGTCTCGCCAAAGTTCAGTGCTTTATTTCTTCAAGTTATCTTCAAGTACTCGTGCATCACCACCTGTATTTTTGGACACTGGCGGTGACGATACCGGTGATCCGCCTACATTTCAAGAGGAAGTGCTTCCTCCTTGAATTGTCATTTGTCAGATTTTGTATTTTCTTTTTTTGTAAATTTTCCGCAAGTGTGACTACATCTTTCTTCTTGGTCAAAACATTGTCTGGAAACACTCTCCCCGCTTTCAACATTGTGTTTATGGGAATATCTGTCTCCAATTACGTTATCTCGACCAACGTCGCCGGTCTCTGAACCACCTACGACGTAACTTCGAGGGATGACTGTAGACACCAAAGAGTATGGCTGTGATTATATCACGGAGGGTGAGATAATGAGGGCAGGTAGCTCATGCACACAGAAGTTCAGTATTCCTTTCAGCGAAGACCTGGGCGTAGACGTTAGGATAATATTAAAATATCTCTCAAGGAAACAGAATGTGAGAGTGTGTATTGGATTAATCTGACACACATAAGGATCAGTGACAGTTTCTTGTCAAAATAAAAATAAAACCTTTTGTTTCATAAAATTCGTGTAATTTCTTAGTCAGCTGAACAATACTAGCTTCTGAGGAAACACTACGGTGACTGAAGCTATTGTGGGAGTAATAACAAGAGGATACTTCACTGTTACAGGCAGCTCCTTATTACAATGTGTGCTATGATTAATTTCCTAGACCTCTAGGTCAACAACCTATCAAGTGTATGATTTGTTGTGGCCTTGATGCCATCGATATAACTTCCATCGAAGTATGAATAGCAGGCGTTCAATTTCGTGTTACAGGCATAACCTGAAACGTGAAGTTGGAGAAATACTTTTCGTTTAACAGTTCTTTGGTAATTTGATGATTGATTGATTGCTGACAATTAACCTGTGACCAGAGGCGTCTAGATGGGTGCAGTCTATACGTATATCATGCGTCTTGAAATACTTCGCCAGTAGCAGAATGGTATACGTTCAGCCACGTAAAACACTATCCTACGAGTTCAGCCACATAAAGAATATTACTAAAGTTACAATGTTCCAAAAAATTACGTAATCATTCAATTTGACCTTGGTTGAAATGAACATGTGATGAAGTAATCTGTATAGTGTTGCTTTTGTAGCGTAACTGCTTTTAGTTTTTTATCACTTGTTTTTATATTTCTAAACTAAGTATAAATGTTATATCATCACTTTCAGAGAATTATATACAAGGAAGCACCAGCCAGAGCCATTCTGTTATCTTTAAAATAAAAAAGGAAGGCTTTCGTCACGCAGCATGAGTTAACAGCTTGTTCCGGTTATAAAATTAGCACTCGGCTATTTCTGGAGACTAAAAATATAATCCTCTAGCCTTCTGAATTATAACGTCGTGTAATCTGACAGGTTAATATTAACGTTTCGGGGGTTAAATACGACGTCTTCTTCAAGATATAAACTGGGAGAAATGTGTTCCTCCGAGGTGTTGATATTCACATATCAAACTTCGTTTCATCGAATCCGTCACGCCTAAAAAAACACTGCATTTGTAGTTGTTTTGGTAAAATACATTTTAAAAATATGATACTATAATTTTTAAACGTACACTCGCAGATTGCATCTTTTATGCATATCACCAATCGACGTATTCTTAAGTCACACTTAGGCTCCAGCTGTATTCCTTTCAGATTCATCTTACATATGTAATGCCCTTGGTTTGAGTGAGTGATTGAGTTACATTCTACATCGAGTTTTATGACTTAGAGGAAATAAAATAATAACTTATTTTTTTAATTTTTCACAACTTTTACTTTTTCATGTACATTAACTAACACGAAGAAAGGATCATAATCGTTGAAAACGAATTTTTACACTTCATATCTGGGTGAGCGGCTTGTATGTATGAAGCATATGACTTAAAGTTGTAACACAATATGACATTTGTTTAAAAACCTTTTTGGTGATTGTAATTGAAGTTTACTTTCATGTAGGAAAAGGGAGCGTTAAGTTTATCAATATATGACAGAAAGTAAATGTAGAGAACTTGATCTTTTCGATGCAAGTAGGCAGACTGTGAAATGCTTTGCATTGTGCATTGTACGGTTCTAAAACTTTCGTTTTATGTCGAAACATGTACAAATGTCAATACTAAAGGGAAATTTCTTTCGAATGGCGAGACAGTTGATTAGTGGTGCGGTCTGGCGGAGTATTGACGTACTGCGAGGCGCGGTAAGTTCTTTGGCGTGTGGATAAGGACAATAGCCTGCGAGCTGTGACCCAGTTCTCTTTTGCGAAGTGTGTGATTGGCCAACCGTTGTTACTTATTGGGTGCGTTTTAAACCGTGAATGTCGGCAGGTCTTGTACCTAGCTGCGGATAAGTTGTATTTCAGATAGAAGTAATCAGAAATCCGGCCTGTATAAGGTCTGAGATTTTCAGGCCAGCGTTTTTTCTGGACTATGCCAATCAGTTGCGTACCAGCTTTTATGACGAACATACAGCCTCCACTTTCAGGGCAGAAGCTTTACCCGAACATGAAGGCCTATGTTCTGCTGAACAGTTGCTACTCGCCTGACAGGTTTCAAGGTGTCGTTCACGATAACAAACAGTCTAATAAAGGTTCATTTCAATTTCTTTTGAAAACACAAACTCCAGTATTTACGTTGCGTAATGACGCTTTTCAATCCGTACAAAAGAATGTTACAAAGTTTGCTGCAACTTCGTATTTTGATACTGATCCCGTTTTATGGATGCTGGCAGAGTGTGGTAGTGGGTTGTACTACCGACGTTTTGGAGGAACAAGATGCCTTCGTCTTCAGAGTAGGGAAGTAGTCAACTGAGACCCATGGGAAAGGGAGATGAGCTGGTATTATGTCAGCGCCAACAGTGCCGGTACACAGAAAAACGGCCTTTGGCAGGGCCACTGATTATTTCTTAGTGGGGACTAGAGGCGTGGAGTGTGGCGTAGGACCCTTGTGCGGTTGAGGATCTATGCGGACGAAAGGAAGAAACGTTTCCTCCGAAACGTCGGCAGAACAAGCCAATTCCACCCGGTGCGAATATTCCAAAACGGAATAGATGCTTATAGCTAATCGTTGCGAAATTCTAAAATCAGTAACAGGTTCTATCTCACCATCTCAGATATTAAGGGCCTATTTTATTTGGATCAAGCATTGTAATGATTTCACACAACAGTGATATTGTAATGTGAAGAAATGTACTTTAAATACATGCCGTGTCCTACGAATTGTAAGTACATACTTGAAACGTCGTTAGTGTTCTCCGCATTTGCAAAGTTAGTACGACCACATTTGTTGGAGATACGGCAAAAAAAAATATTTAAAAATTATGACGTTAGTGTGACCTGTAATGACGTAATTTTCTTAGCGAGTTTTAAGCAAACCACCGACTTCATTCACAATTTTTTTCCGGGCGGATTCACACAGCGGGCAGCATCGCCTACCTCTTTTCCTCTGTCGGAAACCCACTTAACGTCTCAAACTGAGAGTAAGGAGGATTACCATGGCTCTCGTTCTAGCGAGCGTGACACTTGTTGACTTAAGTGTTTTGAAATGACGCCATCATGTGTAGGAGAGAGCTAATTATTTGAAGTACTATGGTAAATATACATTCATATTCCTCGTTACTTCTAAATCAGTTGAAAATGAAATCATACATAGAAATCTAAGCCATCCATTGTTCGGTTTGTATGCCACCAAGTTCAAACACGGTTTTCTTTAAACATAGTCTCTTCCAGGTACAAGAACATTATTTTAAATCATTCTTCTTATAACATGGAATTATATACAATGGGATAAATCTTTATTTGGTAGGTCTGGAGGGTACTGGAATATGTGTGTTTGGGAAATTAGTTTAGAAAGAACTTTCATTTCCTCCCACGCAACGTAGTACAGAGTATAAAGAAGAGAACTGTTTACGAAGAGCACATATGAATGAGAAATACGAGGTAATACAGCGATTTTTCCACGTAGCTTAACACCGCTTAGTAGGAACTCTGTTGGCGAGCTCCATGTATGTGATTTTATGTCGGTCCGTCGGTCCGTTTTCCCAAAATTTAATTGAATAAATCGGTTTATAGACATTAATAAACAATTTTGCTGAAAGTAAATATAAACACCACGCCAATGATGGAGTTCGTTGCAGTAACTGTTGATTCCAATATGGTTGTGGTGAGACCTTGTGACGTGATAACAGTACTGCTGTTATTTATTATAGGTTTTCGGAAAACCTACAACATTTTGATCTAGAAACATCAAAAAAACTATCAACGGGGAGAAATGGACGTATATGGCAAGATCATGTTAATAAGGATCTTCGAATTCTGGGTTGTGAATTTGTAAAGTGGATTGAACTGATGTAGGATAATGCCCAATTTCGGGCTTATGTTGACATCGTAATCACATACAGGGCAAAGCAGAGCTGCATACAGGGTTTTGGTGGGGAAATTGAAAAAAGGGAGACTATTTAGAGTACATAGGCGTAGATGGGAGGATAAGATTACAATGAACTTCAAAGAAATTGGGAGTGGACTGGACTCATCTGGCTTGGGTTGGGAACAAGAGGCTGGCCCTTGTGAACACAGTAAAGAACATACGAGGACGAAATTCGCCAATGGAGTTAATTAGTGAGATTGTTAACATTTTATATATTCTTTTGGGAAGTCTTTTCCAACAGACTTTCTACTTAGATGTTAGACTCTTTCTTTCTACCCAAACCCTGAGTCCACTCGAGTCCTGGTTTACTGATTTTGATTTTACTGGAAAGCATATAAATTTATGTGCGTCTTTTTCTTATCCCTGGCAATTTCTATTCCCTCGCGATTTGGCTCCTTTCATATTCCGTGAAATATAGCTTACATTTTCAAAATAATCGTCTCGTAAGAAAGACTAATATAATTGTACCGATGAAGCTTAAAAGGTCAAAACAGAATTGATCTTTCCATCTTTTTTATTGTCTATAACTTCCCCTCTTTCCTTTTGCTGTGTACTGAAAAAGTATTTTAGCAAGGCTGCTTTTATCTATTTTCCGGGTGGTAGAACGCGTTTGCTTAATACTCAACTCTTTTGTCTAAGGCATTAAATTTTTTTGGTCCTTTTACATTTCCTTTCTATATGAGTTTATCGTTTTTCAGTCACAATAAAACGGTCCATAAGAATTTCACCTCAGCTGTCTCAGTACAGCTGATAAGTCTTTCAGTTACGGTCCATTCCACTGATTCTTATAATAATTTGTGCACAACATTTTTTGATATTTAATTGAACCTTTCTTCTTGCTGCGCCATCTAAAGTTCTTTTAATATTGTACCACAGATATGTTGGAAATTGCTCAATATTTTTAGTGTTTAAGAACATATTCTTGAACGGCAAAGGGAACAGTATTTTAGCAAGAACAGGGAGTATCGATACTGTTTCTATTTTTGCTACCTATGATCCGATCCCGGAACCGGAAGAATGTGGAGGGAGAATTTTGTGTGCACACAATACGAGTGCTCAAACAATATTTGTACTCTTCCTGGGCTGTATTTACTGTGCCACTGGAATGCATCATCATTACCACTAGGCTCCTGACGGCCTAGTTTCGATCAGTAAGAATCGACTTCGGTGTTGAGGCTAACGGTACAAGTCTCTTCTGTCTGTAGATGACGTAAGAACCCGCTAATTGAGGAGGATAACAGTCCCATATGTTGTGATGAATTTTTTTATATACAGATGTATATATGTTGCAAATTCCTTCTTGCTGGAACTTTACCTACAGGCCTTGATTTTCGTGGCTATGTAACTCATATGGCTGCTGAAGGTGGAAGTCCTATGTCATTGATTATACAGACTAATGATATTTGTTCTCCTCTAGAGTTCTTTCTAATTTAATTTTTCCTTTTTAAACCATCCCATAATTAATAGGTTATAAAACGAAAAATGAGAAGGTAATATATCATCTTGTTATTATTATTGCATCTGCCGAATGACAGGATGGATCATAGATTATCTAATGACACTTCATCAGCTCTGTGAATTCTTTAGCATCCAGTGATATAAGATGAAGTGTGTAATAGGTGAAATTAAGAGGACTGAGAGTGGAAGAAGTCATTGCTAATTTGAAGACAGTGTCCCAGAATCAGCATATAGAAACTAAGAAGAACCACGGAAAATGTGGTTTAGAATAGTCAGCGTCCCGGCCGACTTTCGAATGGACGCCTATTCGATACAGATCAAGCAGTACCGTTTTAGCCGACTTGTTCGACGTACGCTCTCTGTTAATTTCTAATTAGGAAATGGTGGCTTCCAGAGCCCCAGCTTTCTGTCTTCCACTGGAATTGAAAACACTAGACTTCAGAGTGATATTGTTCCTTGTAAGACGTAACTTTACAGAGACAGAAGAGCAATAAATATATACATTAAGACCTAAAAGTTGATGGAAAGACCGTTTTCAAAACCCCCCTAAATATTTAAACAATTTCGTTGAAGCCAATCACTTAGCTGGGAGAAGATAAAATGTTTATAGATATATTGGGTGGAAGTATAGATATAAGTACATTTAATATTGGCACTAGATGGAGATAACTGGTTAACTGTACGCTTTTTCTTCTTTACTGCCATGAAAGAAATTCTCTTTGCCAGATGTATATAAATTTGGGCCTAGGGTTCAGGACACCGTGAAGAAGAGAAGAAACTGCGCACTTGCCAGAAAAATAACCCCGACCCTCCAGCCTACATCGTAGTTGCTATAGTGTTTGAACTATTCCGAATACAATAAGAATAATACTGGCGATTAAATAAATTCCACCCCTGATTGTTGTGTCATATAACTAAGTTCGTTTCATGGGAAAGGTATTTAGGACAGTTTTAAATTAGAGTGAAATGTATAATGCCACATTATGCCCATTTCATGGTAGATACAGAAATAAGCTCTGTGCCTCCAAAACCTCACAAAGTGTTTAATGTTTGCTGCATATCAACTGGGAATTAATTTAGTAATCTTTGAAACTTAGTGTCGCTTAAACGCAGACTACTGAGTGTGTTTTTACTTTAACCAGTTTGGCGCCAAATGACAAATACATTCACCTTACTGCTTGTCCAGAACTTGTTCAATCCGCCATTCCACATGTTTATTTTTTGGAGAGGCGAATGCAGGGAGGGTCATTTGCATTCCTCAGTTTGTGCTGCGACAGGTCTGACGAAGAGAAAAGAGCCTTATCAGTACAGGAAAGGCTTTGACAGAAATTTCTGTACAGGTGATTGGCTAATAAGACGCATACATTCTTTAAGGACAGAGGACGATATACACTCTTATATGTGGAAATGATTCCATTCATAAAATGGCTGATGTTCCGAGATGATCGTTTGTAGACGGAACCGTAAATATCTCACTATTTTATATGCAGCCCACCTGCGTAATTTGACAATGTAACTTGACAAGCGGTACTAATATACCCTTCTATAGATTGTAATAAGTTTTACCTTACATTGGACAACTCATTACGGTAATTTATTTAATGACATGGGAATACAAATTTTTATTCTGAAAGTTGTGACGCAGTCATTTTATATACGCAGGCTTGTGGAAGTATGTTTAATAAAGAAAATGAACAAAGACCTACGTCAAAACTGGGTCGTCCACACGACCTTTTCATTTTCTGGTTCTTGTACCTTACACAGAATATTTGGGAGTCTAGCTAGACAGCCCTCATTTTAAATAGAATTATGAATTTATAACCCGAACATACTGGTTAAGTACACTTATTTCGTATATATATATATATATATATATATATATATATATAAAAGTAGCTTTTGTTTTCCAGGACCTTGCTCATTATTTCCTAATATTGGCCCAATAAATAGTAACCAAATGTGTTATAAAATATTGTTGATACTGCTGCAAATATGTACGGTGGTCAAGGCTGTTAAAGCGACATTCAAGGTTCTTGGTACAATTTTTGGTAAGATTTGTCTCCTAATTTCCAATCTACTTCTTACAATTAAAAGATCAAATTTTCATTTATTAATTAAGTGCTATTTAATTTTATAAACTTACTGTTAGTAAAAGTAAAGGTAACAGGACATGAAGGCCCAGAGGTGGAGAGGAGGTATAGCTCTACTCGTTCTTTAACTACAGCACTAGATGGGTAGGTGGTCAAAACCACGACCCGGCCACCTTACCCCCTGGAAAGAGATCTAGTACTTATTTACAAGAGCTGGGTGGGCCCTAGGGCCGGCTGGACGGGTGCGGAAAGCCTTGCCCCACCAGTATTCGATCCCCGGACCGTCCAGCCTGTAGCGAGTCGCTATCCCAACTACGCCATCGCGGCCAGCCGTACTGTTCCTACATACTGTAATATTGACAAGGAACGTAGTCATATACTGTGCTAGACACGGAATATATTGCTGTCACATTAATAATAATGTCTGAAATATTTGTCCTTCCTATAGACTTCATGGTACTACGCCCCAAATTCTCCTTATGTTACGCTCCACAATTTTGGCTTGAACAGCTCTCCACAGATGGCTCTGTAATGCAGAACTGTTAGCATTCGCTTTAGAACTTGTATCCAGTTTTATGGTAAAATTATTTTGCCGTTCCATGAAATAAGCGACGTATGTCACGACATTTCATAGCTTTACAGTGTGTACATCTTGGCTCTTTTTACGTAGTACACATTTAAGACTTCTATGAAGGTAAGTTACTGTTCGATGGCTTACTGGCTCCCTCAATATTTATTGTTTCAACTACGGAATTCGGAAGCTAATTATTCTTAACCTCCCTCTCTACAAATTATAACTGAAGGCATCAGCTCACGCAAATTCGGGGGTCTAGCTGTAACACGTAACTTTTTTTTTTTGTGAAGAGTCTTGAGGCTTATTGTGCAACCCTGTGATGAAGATGATTAGTGTTTTTCTTTTTGTTTTTCCGATTAATGGAGCACCGGTGGAATGAAATTGATAGGGGAAAACTGACGTACTCGGGAAAGAACCTTCCCAGTACCACTTTGTCCACCACAAATCCCACACAGACTGACCCGGAATCGAAAATGGGCTTCCGCGTTGGGAGGCCGGCGACTAACCGCCTGAGCCTTAAAACGTACCTTACAGCAATGCGTTGTTTTCCGGAAGAAACCTTACACATTTCTAGCTGTGTCTCAAGAATACAAACGAAGAATCCTAAATGATGAGGTGCCTCGTTCGGCAATGCTTGTGTTGAAGGTTGTGTTTGCTTTTCACCTCCAATATTGCTTTGCGTTTTATTTTATTTTAGCTCGCGTAACAGGTTGGTAAACAGTAGGCACCACCTTGCTATTGACACTACACGACAGACTACTATGGTGATGTTTCCTTCGTCAGCGGAGAGTAAAGAATCGTGTGCGTTGACATACTTTTGAAGATACGGCATGTAGAGTAAGGCCGGGTCTCCTCAGTTGAACATTACCAAAGAAATATTCCTGCCTTCCCCGGGTAATGCTATTACAGTATGTCAATTTGGGGCAACAATATTAGCTTATTTAGGCTTTGTGACGCGCCCCTGGGAGGCTACATCACACCTGTTGGTGCAGCTTTGTAGCGGGACTTTCCGGTTCCCCCCACCGACGTAAGGGAAGCTTGACCTGCTAAGACTCGACTCTGCGCCTGTCCTGAGGGCAGACTCACGCAGTCTGGACCGCAGCCTTTGGATGAATGATTGAATGAATACACGAGACTTATCGTGAGGAAGAAAGAAAGCACTTGGCAATTAGAGCAGACACTCGATTAACAGACAAAAATTTTGATTAAGAAGATAATTCCGCATTAACAGTGGTGCCTCTTTCTGGCGCTCTTCTTACGACCTCCCGTCCTTCCTTTTCCATTTAAAGAAAAATTGCTGTTGCATAAAATGTTACACGAAAATCAGTACTCCTTATCATCCCCACAATTTTTCGAAGTTTTACTGCAATTTATAATTTCTGTCTGGCAGCCTTACCCGCTGACTCTTACACATTTCGCCGGGTATTGAATGGAAATTTAAGAGCCACGTGAAGCTATGTCTCATTAATTCAACGACAACATCTTTTTCGTCCGAGTATGGTCGGAGATTGTATAATTTTATCACAATTTTTTATATCATCTTTACAGTGACATCTGTATAATGGGTCTCAAATTTTAATACCCCAAGTAATATTTGTTGAAAATAGCTTTCTTTATTATTTCAATACTTTACAACGTCATATTAAATTGTATTGCTCATATAACGCAAACAAAATCACCATACTCAGATTCAGATCTTCTGCCTGTTATATTACGCTATCACTTTTAATCGGAATTCGAACTGATTAACCTCATCATCCAATAGGAATAGTTGAATAAACATTTATGCGAGAAAATTAAATAGTATTTAGTCGTCCCTTACATAAATGGTTTGTGACTTGTGAATTACATAAATAGCATCGACGACTGAGGGGAAAGTGTAGTGTTGTAAAGTGTAGAGTTGTAAAGTGTAGTGTTGTGTAGTGTAGTGTTGTTTCCAGGGATATTCAAATTATTTTCTGTACGTATGTGTGCCCTTTGATAGAGTAATAACCTACTTACGTCGAACGTAACCTCCATCCGCTAACTAAAGTAAGGTGTTCAGATGCATATGTGGCTTAAATGTTTTAATTATTCTTACTTCTGAATTTACTTGAATATTTTAAATAAAAATCCTCAAACCACATAAGTTGGTATTAATAAATTACGAAAATGTGCCGTGCTAAGTTTCCATATGAGGGCCATTTTACAAACATACATTTTATCAATTTTCTTAGAAATGTTAATTGCTTCGAATTTTTGGCACAATATGCAATCAGTATATTGATTTGTAATAACATTGCTCTCGAAACTAGTAAAACCGTGATGCTGAGGAAGAGATAAAAGGAGACCAGTGATATAAATGAGGTTTTTCTTATCAGAGATGGCAGCAGTAACAATTGACACTAAACGCTGGAACACATGAGAGCACTGTTAAGTAAATTGTAAAGTGTAAGATGCAAAACAAGACCGAAATATAGTATAGTACTCTCATTATTTAATTTTCAAAGGTAGCATAAACAATTTTTGCATAACGGTGGTTTTTTTCTTGTATCCACACATCCGGCTTCGTTATGATCAACTGCTGAACCAACAGGTGCCGTCTGTTGAAAGAAATGTAAGTCTTCAGGTATAGACGGTTGTGTAAGTAGGTTGTGTAAGTTATTGACTTAAGTTTTGTGTGGACGTGGAATTAATTACGTACACGTAAATATTAGCGACGTTATGATTCATGTATCCTGCACAGGCCATTCATATAGCGTGCTTGTTATGGCTTTAAAGGCGAGAAAATATTATTATTTAACTTAAAAGCAGTAAATATAATCATATTTGTATCCGGGTCCCTGTATATGAAAAATGTTGCAGTTTCGTTTTAACTATAAAATATTACACAATGAGGAGCTTAGTGATTTTTACTAAGCACCAAATAATTTAGTGCGATCAAATCAAGGAGGATAATATAGGCGTGGTTTCTGGCATGTTTGAGGGGAGAGAAATGCGTACTGGTTTATGGTGGGGAAACCTAAAGGAAAGAGACCACTTGAAATACCTAGCTCGATGGGATGATAATATTAAAATTAAATTAAAGAAATAAGATTTTAAGGAGATAAATTAATCTGGTTCAGGATCGAGACAAGTGGTGGGCTCTTGGGAAGGCGGTAATGAAATTTCGGGTTCTATAAAATTCGCGGAATTTTTTGGTAGCTGAGGAACTATTAACTTTTCAAGAATAGCTGCGTTCCGTGGGATTAGTTAGTTTGTTAGTTTACTACGGAATAAAAGTATGTCGTTTACACGACACAAAATTCCAAAAGTATAAATGCCCAAGTGCGGTGATGTTATTTATTGCAATAGAACCAGCAATGGGTTCTATAAAATGCAGAGAGTTCCTTGATTAGCTGAGGAGTTATTAGCTTCTCAAGAAGCACTCTGTTCCATGAAGTTAAGTAACTACAACATAATTCATCTGTCACATGATACAGAAAGTTCAAGTGTAATTACATCCTAATATTAACTTACGTTGCCCAACATTGAAACTGTGAAACTTTAGTTAATCTTAATATTAATTAAATTAGTTTAACAGAACACTAATTGCGGAGGATAACAAAGGTAAGTCAACTTTACGAGCGTTTCTGTGACTCATTGACCTATAGTAACCATTCCTACAAAAAAAAATACATCAAGGTAGTTGTTATTTTGTTGTGACGTTTCAATTCCTCAATAAAAAAACCCCGGTTGCAATGCACATGGGAAATTAGTTTTTAGAATTTATTATATCTTAGTTAAAGGGTAATTTTATGCATTAAATTCACGAACACGACTATAAAACTTTGGTGTATTTATCATTTTGAACAGTCACCTTGGGTGTTATGATTACAATAAAAATAATAAATAAACAAGCTTTATGCTGCTGATAGTGTTGATATTTCCATCGAAATATGTAACCGTGTCATTATCATTAGCTATTTTTGTAGACGATTTAAACAATACAACACAGTATGCGATAGAAAATAAACTGTATGTTTTTTATTATTAAAAGCTTTATTAACAGTACCAAGTTACATCAATAGAGAATACAAGAATAGTAATCTGTTGTGCCTTTTACCAACTTCCATTTCGCCTAGGAGCAGGAACTTAACCCTGGCCGCCATGTAGAAGATATTCCGGATCGTAATTGTAGTGAAAAACCGCACAGAAAAAACACTACCTTACCAAGAAGCTCTATTTAGAGCAGGTTGTGCTTCGGCCTCTTATGTTTATATTTCTTATACATTGTAGTTAGATCTTGTAGTGTGTAGTGACCAATGGACCGAATGAGAGGATTGGGATGATGAGGGCAGGTAGAGTAGAATCTGGACGCTAGGTATAGAGAGTAAGGTTTAATATATTCTATGCCAGCAGTAGAGTGAAGGCGGGATATGGGCGTATGTCTCGGTGAATTTGTAATTACCCTCAGACATTGGTTTTGGACGACTTGAAGGCATTGGTACATCGACTCACTGACGGAAACTGTAAGTTGCTGTTGATATCCTCTGAATATAATGTGCTGTACAATTCAGTGAGTCTAAACCAGGATATTCAAACACGTAACAATAATATTTAATCTGGAATAATGGCAGTGCAGAAATAAACAGGGTTTCAAAACTAAAGTGTCTCTACAACACACATTTTTTTATGCACGGGTTCTGTCCTTGTGAACATGGAAATAAAATATCATTAAATTAAATGACAACAAGTTTAGCAAAACAAGTTGTCAGGTGTTACTTCCTCCACAGGTCACATGTTACTTGACGCCTGCAGCTAAACATCGCTGTTCCCAGCTGTTTGTAAGTCAGCGTGGCAGTAACATGAGTACCGTGCACTTGGTTATAGCAGGTCCATTATGAAAACGTGGTATCGATGTTAATAGGTTAACAGTTGGTACCGCCTTATACAAATGGGCTTATGAGAGAGCAAACATTGAAGCAGGTGTGAGCGTTTGTTGGAGAATAGTCACTTTTCGGAGCTCTAGACCTAAAATCAACTAACTTACTATACTCGTAAATACATTAAAGATGAAGAAAATATAGTCTTTGTTCTCTGCTTAGAAACAATATCCAAGGTACAAAGACTATAATAAATAATATGTTACGTGACAAGGAAGTATTTATTTTATGTATTTATTTATGGTTTATTTAACGAAGGTCTCAGCAGCCCACAATATATAGCCTCGAATGGTAGAATGTTAATAAATAATGATTTTGAAAGGATGTAGAAAGAAGTGATCGTGGCCTAATTTGAGGTATTATTCTGTCATTTGATTAGAGGGACTGAGAAAAGCTTAGAGAAACTTCAGGCAGTATAGCCAGTCTTCGGACTGATGTTGGTATTTGGATCTCGACACTACGAAGCATGTACGGCAACCATTCTACCACATAGTTTGCTGACAAAGAATGGGCTCTGTGAAAATTCAGTAACACATGCAGCAGTCTGCAGTGTACATAAGCCCTACCTGAGAAGTTAATTTTTCTCAGCTGGCCAAGAAACGCGTCGTTCTTTGTGGAAACCTATGCTACTTTTTTTTTCCAATGGATCGACAGCCCCTTGGGGGCCTAGGCCGCCTCATTTTTCGAGGCTTCACAATCACACACTTTAGACACACCACACTCGGTAGGACTCCTCTGGACGAGTGACCAGCTCGTCGCAGAGACCTCTATCTGACAACACACAACACTCACAAGAGACATACATCCATGCCCCCGGTGGGATTCGAACTCACAATCCTAGTAAGCGAGCGGCCGCAGACCCACGCCTTAGACCGCACGGCCACTGGGATCGGCATTCTTCATTATAGCCTTCAAAAAAGCCAGCAAAAATTTCGTGCGTGAAGACAAACAAACCCATTCCACACCCCCATATTCTATTGCTGTAAGATTCATTTTGGTATTTTCCTGCCTTCTAAGGCTGGGTATCCTAAACCAGTGGTATTCAACCGTCTTAGGGGGTACGTAAAATTAAAAAAAAAATATATATATATTATTTCATAATAAACACTGAATAATCAGGGCGAGATTTAGGGTTAGCCACAAGAGACCCGGACGTAAGGACATGCGATTTGGGAGCGCAATTCTTTTTCTCTCTCTCTCTCCTTTAGGCGATTCTTATCTGGGAGGCTAGTTTCATTTTATTCCACATAGGGCGTTGGAACTTGACTGAACACTATTGGGAGGGATTAACGTTTTCCCAAATACTGTTTATTTAACTTATTTTAGATGTAGATTATAGACTATGTATAACTTGAATTATGCACCAACAATTTTGGGGGTACAAAGTTGAAGAGAAATTATATGTGGGGGTACGCGAACAGAAAAGGTTTAATACCACTGTCCTAAACGACCTATCCTTTAGATTTTTAAACTAAAATATATAAAACAATTTCACATATTCCTTCTGTTTGAAAATAAAAGTCTCAACGTATTGTAATATTAAGTCCCTTGGCATCCAGAAAAGAGCATTTAATAGTGCTAAAGGGCGTCAATGCGAGATTCCTCCGCAGAAGGAGGTAGCTGTAACATGAATATAAGGACTAATTCCTAGTGCGGATATTTTAGGCCAGCCCTGCAGGTAATGTGATTTGTGCTCATGCACAGCGCTGAATTGTTAAGCAGTAAAGGAGAAGTAAATCTGCCCCTGTGCCTACCTTGAAAGAATATTGGCTTGGCGATTGGTGATACACCTCTATTCATTTTAGGCGCCTTTGCTTACTCGCAAAACGCTTCTACTAGCTTCGTCATATCTGTCTGGCGGTCGGTCCATCCGTCTGTCTGTCTGCAGGTAACATTTCGGCTGGCACTGGACGGATTTACGTGAAATTTGGTATAGGGAACTTTTACGAAAACCTGTCAAGAAAATCCAAATTTGTTTAAAATCGGACAAAAATATCGGGCAGTTTACATGAAGGCCTAAGTGGGTTTTATTGCTGCCGGCGACATATAGTCGTCATAAAAGCATTACTGACAGCGACATGTAGTGAGAAGGAAAATTATTTATGGGCAATAAATATTTTTCCCTCTCCATCACAAAAATATGAGGGGGAGGACTGATGTACCCGGCAATATATTACATAACAACATCGGTTATCTAACAACAATACACAACAATGCACTACGTCAAACTTGCTTTATGTAACAACAGCAAGCACAGTTCTCTGTAAGGAATAAACTAAGTCTTTATACACCAAGTAGATTCAGTCTTCTAAGGGCATATCGGTGGTGATTGTCAACAATTGCTCTTTGACGTGTTTCCATAGCAAACCAGTGCGAGGAAAAATGAACAGTATTAAATAATCCGCTAAAACATTTTTGCGTGTCCATGACAACAATGGTTATTCGAACGCGCCACAACACGAAAATTAACTATCTTGTTACATTCTGTCCGGAGTAAATGGGGCTGATTATTCGGTTTTATAACCGGCCCTGTTTCCTCCTGGATGGACAAACCCAAGCACCCACTGAAAAGCAGGCGTGGGGGGGGGGGGGGGGGTTGTGGGTCTCAAATTCAATCTGAAGGCTTCGAAGAAGGGGTACGCTCTTTTCCTTGCCAGGAAGCGAACTATAATATCTCGGTCCTGTACCCAGTAGCCAGGTCAACATGACCGAACCAAATTCGAAGGAACATTGTGACTATGTCGGAAGTATTCGTTCTCCAGTTGAATCACTCTTCTGTTAGTTTAGGGCGCGCGGTTAATTCTGAGGCTTTTATTTTGAAAGATGACTACATTGTGTTTAACAAGTTAAATATAATGGGAGTGTGTGCGTTGTGTGAAAACTAAACATATATTGGCCTAGACTCTGACGGTGGATACCATAATAAGTAGAACTGTAAATACAGAGACTCTCTTATGAACACGTGGAACACACATTTGGGCTAATAGGTTTCAGGAATTAATATCGAGGCTTTTGAAAAGGATTGTGTATGGAGAAGCTCTCTTTACCTGTTTCGGGTTTCATCACCATCTACTGAATCTGAGTTGAGTCCAACGCGTAACTAGTTCGAATCTAGACCAGGGCACAGAATAGTCTGTTTCAAGACTTCCTTTATGCCTCCAGGCAAATGACGGGATGTTATTTCAAATTAGGCCACGACCGTTCCCTTGAAACCATTCACAAACTGTCATTCGTCAGTCACCTTGCTACTGGATGCAGTCTAGCCTGTGCTACTGACAGCGTCTTTAAATAAACTAAAAATTAGCATTATTTATACCATTGTTATGATTATGATCTGTACATTAATTAACAAATATATTTACAATTGTGTTTACAAAAATCATTCCGTG
The DNA here is from genome assembly GCA_021186555.1 of Reticulitermes speratus. Classification (NCBI taxonomy): domain Eukaryota; kingdom Metazoa; phylum Arthropoda; class Insecta; order Blattodea; family Rhinotermitidae; genus Reticulitermes; species Reticulitermes speratus. Next base: position 10,036,181 of record JAJKFL010000014.1, read on the forward strand.
TTTTCATATTTCCGTCATGATCTCTACCCTATCTGTTTCCTAGGATACCGTGCAATGCAAATATAGAGAGGTAAAGTTGTTCCAGTTCTGAATTAAGTACCAGGCCACGAATGAATATGTGGGAGTGGAGGTAGATTAGCACGCATTCTTAACCTCAAAACTAGATGCAGGTGGTAGTTTGCTTCAGGCCTCGGTCCCTTTATCCCCGTATAAAGTATTACCGTGCTCGTTGACTAGGAGGCTGGTTGGGTCCCAGAGAATTTCTGGAATGTTTGCAGAGGAGAAAAATCTTACACTTATATATGTAATATATTGAGCGATCTATCTACACCATTGTTTAGTTGCAAGACAAACATGTGCTACTGCATAAAGAAATATATTTTGTGTTTATAAACTTTGGCGCTACTGCTGTAAATATTAGAAAATTTACGTAGCTCCAGAACCTTTAATTTATTGAATAGTAATTTTATGAATGTAAGAATAATCAGTATTCCTTTCGTACAGTTCCCTAACTTCCATGCGTTACTGAATAGATAACAGAAAAATAATTATAAAATAAAAATATCTGGAGTTATATCAAAAACCAACAAATGCACAAGATAATTAACAAGTATAAAATGTATTTACAACCCCTACATAAATTTCCGCAAATAAGTTGCCATCATCAGGGGTATCTATCAAAGATTTACGAGTACGCACTGCAAGTTACAGGAAAAAAGCATAAATTTCCATTGACTTTACTGCGAACCTAGCAATTACTATTCTAGTAGCATTCTTAATATAACTTAACAAACTAAAGTACGCCCTGCAACCTTTACGTCTTTATTGTACGCGGCAATATTCCCGAACACACCGCCGAATTATGACAACAGTGCCGTGTCGGAAGTAGATGGCGCAGTTGACTTCCTTCCGGGATTCCAACACCGCATCAGCTGTGCTGTACCCCTGTCACAATACCGGCTACGTTCTGACGCCATGTCGGAAGTAGATGGGGCAACTGACTTCCGTGCGCGTGGAAGTGATGTTAGCATGTAGCTTTCGATGCAGCGTAATCGTTAATCTTTATATTGGTGGGTATAAGGTTACGATTTGGTGTGCTGAAGTGTGAAGTAATGCCCTATGATGTGTGTTACAACTGTTAGATTTATAAGAACGTTATAACGGAGATCAAATGCAGTGTTGTGTAGACGATCGTGGAGTAGGTTACATCAAACACTTGCAGCGCGAAGTGGGACTGGCTTGAGGTAAGACAATAGGAATAGTACGTAATGGAAAATTCTGAAATTTAGTTCAGTGCTGAGGAGAGAAGTGCTATTATTTCAAGTTTCCAGCTTATGCTTTCAGTTTGTATATATGCTGCAGGTGTTAAGTACGTCCTTGAGACAAGTGTCACGACACGGTTTTAGAAAATTTCTTCATTTTATTGCATTGAAAGGAGAAAAACACATGCTGTTGATTAATTTTCAATGCACGCAGTATTTTGAAGTGATGTAGTTGAAGACCTGACAACGTTTGATTTAGATTTATTGTTTATACTTAAATGTCATTTACTGGATCTAACTTTTAAGGTTAGACTAGTACATTTGAATATGTAGAGAAGTCTTTGTGCAATCCTTGTTAGGCTAGCTGACCTTAGTAGTAAGCTTCGAGTGACGTCCTCTCATAACACGCCGTGTAAATTTTAACGTAGACCTTGTGCCAAGAATGACATGTGTCTGCGCCGAAGAGGAGAAAGAGAGGGGAAACGGTGATGTAGTGGGTGTAAGTCTCAAGTTGCAGACTGTGCTGTTTGTGCGTTTGAATGTGCAGTGTGATGGTTAGCAGAAGACTGCCTCCACAAAGCCAAGTAGGCAATGGACTTGCCCCTTTAGCAACATTCGTTCAAGGGGACACGTGAACTTGTGTTATTCCAGCTAGAAGTGCGCCATTATCATTTCTGAGTACAGGCCATCTCTTAGGACACAATGACAGCCAATTTCGCTCGCGACGAGTATGCTTAGGAAGCACGTAGTTTATACACTTGTGAGGGAAATTTATACACGTATGAGGATGGGGAATGGCTAAATGTCAAAACATATGAAGGCACTTGGTTTGGCGAAAGTCAGGTTAGGTTCGGTAGGTTACTTTTCATAAGGTTATGTTAGGTTTTTTTTCTTTAGCTTGGGTTTGAATGTGTTACAACAAAGTTCAACAATTCATGTCTCACGATTTCAGGGTTCTAGTATAGTACGGTTTACTGTTTAGTTAGGGGTTTATCCGTTGGATAAATTTCGTGCTTTGATTAGGGTTTCAGTTTTTCATCATACTAGGTTGGCGCTGTTGGTATGGTTGTTGGGCAGTAGACGTGCTTGTTATATGGAGTTTCTGTTTCAGTGTAGTGATAATTGAATTATTCAGTTTACAGTTGCACAGGCACTATAAAATAATGTGTGGAATATATTTTAAGTCTTCGAACAACTGGTTCATTTCTGTGTTAAACAGTGGCAAGAAATAACCAGAAATTCTGTATGTGAAGTAATGGTGCACTTGCCAGTGTGTATAATACATTTTTTCGACTAATGTTACATAATGATTTACTGGTTGATAAATAAATCACAATTTTTTAACTCTGGTGAATAAATAGTAATCTTAAGTGTTTCACTTAGTAAGTAAACAAGGAAGAATCGATCCTTAGAGTGTCAACCACTGATATAATTACCTTAATACGGTACTTATAATTACTTAGTTTATGTCCTCGCAATTAATGGGTTTAACATGGTCAAACAAAATTTACTGCACTTTGTTGGGGTAAAGTTACCTTAAGTGAGTATTGTTCATTGGGTTAGGTTAGGTTAGGTTATGCTTAATTTAGAATTGTTGTATGGCACAAATTGTTAAACTCATAATTACATCAAAAGCATAGGTAGCATACCATGCTTATTCCATCAGTCTGTCTTTACACTAATGGAATTGGACCATGCTTAGTGTTTTAAATGCTTAGTGCGCCATTAGAGGAGCAAATGAAAATAAACAGTTGAAACAATAATGAACCGAACACCAGTGTTTCTTGAAAAAAAAGAGAGATCTCTAGACTATGTATTATTATTGTTATTAAATTTATTCTGTCAAGCTGTCATTCCAAAGATTTCCAAGTTTACATTGAGCTCATTCAATGGAATCGATATATCAGAGTGCCCTTTAAGGGCTACAATGTAATAAAGTGGTGCGGTGGAAGGGAAGTATGTGGAAATCGTACCTGCGTTGCAAAGGTGTGATTTTTCAAAGTCCTCTTTTAATTTCAATGGGTAATGCACAAGTAGTTCCTAGATGTTTGTCGAAGGAATTTGTTCTGCAACAAGTGCCCCTTAACGTTAAACTATTTTACCCTTAGGCCTAAATTAAATTAAGTCTTAAATATTTCTCACCTTGATCAAACACAATGTAACAGGGTTTAATTTAATTTAGCTGTGGTACAGTTCTCATAGAAGTCACTTCAAATTGTCATGAAAAACATTATCATCAATGCCGTTTGACGGTGAAACATTCGAAGGTCAGAATATGTAATGTGACTCAGTGCATTTTTTTTCATTCGAAATACTCTCTGGATTGATATAGGCGCAGATACTGTAAAATAGGCACTCTGCTACGTAAGCTGTACATTTTGTGTAGTATCTTTAAGAGAAAAATTAGTAGTCTGTCTCAGCACGTTGCAGCAAGCTATTTGAAAAGTTACCGAAGTGTAACATCGTGTAAAGAACATTTGCAGAGCGTGGTGAGATACAGCATGTGTGTCGTATATATTTAAATCGTACGCGTAATGCGAGGAGACGAAGAATTAATGGACAAGTCACCGTTGAAGTGGCATGAGTTCTGTTTCTTGCATAGATGCGAGTATGCAGTTTGTTTCAATCTGTCGGATCTGGGACACTGGTTTCGGCAAGAGCAGGAGGCTGAACAACATTTCGGCGATTCAAAATTAATCGTTTGTTTTTGTTATGAAGGTTATATTTTTCTGACCAAGACACCATACATCCTGCATAGGTACCAGCGTTTCGGACGAGTTTGCTGCGTACGTTCAGGGTAGTCCAGTATACTAGTCTAATCTTCAACGTATTCCAGATTACTGGACGCTTCATTATTAGCATGCTGTGAGTGAAAACCTCAAATCTACATTTTTTAGTCATGTTACTGAGTTTATCGAAATGAGTGAGTTTTATGCAATTACTGTGTGACTTTATTTAAAAATCCCTGAAACTCTGACTTCGACAATATTTCTCTCAGCGGGATGGATTTACATACAAAATGTAGGTGTGCATGAGGCTTTAAGTAATATTGGCCTTAAAACGATTTAAAGTGAATCACACACACACACCGAGCAAGTTCGCTCAAGTCGTGATCCTGGCACTCTTGACTTATGTTAAGGAGCTGTCTGTGGTTCGAATCTGTGCATAGACACAGATTATACAACGTAATATTAACAGAACAAGATCTGTGAAACTTTCATGGTTTAGCTGACGACGGCAATGTTGAAATTGTTTCAACATTGCCGTCGTCAGCTACAGTGTGAATGCAAGTGTGAGGTCGGCCGATATAAAGGTCTCGACTGGCAGTACGGATAGCGTGTGAGGCGTTGTGCTGTTCACTGTTCCACCGCGAGACCTATATAGGCTATCGTTCCAGTCAATCATTCCGCTTGACACTGGGTTGCCTCAAGTAATGACATTGGCGCCCCCACTTTTAGAATTTCGTACATCAGACGTGTTGTTATTACTTACTTTACGAAATTAAAAATTAGGATGTTGGAATGTTTTGTTTCTTTATGGCTCGACAGCCCTCGTCGGCCCAGGCCTCCTCACTGTTGAGGTTTCGGGATCATACTCAGACACACGACATCGATAGGACTCCTCTGGGCGAGTGACCAGCCCGTCGCACAGACCTCTACACCAGACACTCAAAACAGACAGACATCCATGCCCCCAGCGGGATTTGAACCCTCAATGCCAGCAAGCGAGCGGCCGCAGACCCACGCCTTTGACGCGCAGCCGTTTGGACTGGCGGAGTGTGTTGTAATGGGATAATATTTATATCGAGCCACGTGAAAGTCGATCAGGTGATTCCTGTGCGTAAAATAAATGCGGGCACACAGAGAACACCGTGTTCTTATTAGCCTGCTCTTTACTGTTAATTAATTAATTATGTTAGAAATGGGGTGACAATGAAGTAATGAGGTAAGACAGAGTACAATTCTTTAGCCCTTGTCGCACTCTGAAGTGTAAGGGGGGTGTTGCTGTTTCATGAAAGCTACAAAAAGCGAGACAGTTTCGTGGCCCAATACTGCCTGTGCTGTGTGAAATCTGGTTTTACACGCCTCAGATTAAAACTATGAAGATACAGGCGCTCGCGTGATTGCATACCAACTTCACTGCGTGCCGAACGGAATTTCAAAGAGCGTATGTAGGTTCGTCGGATGATCAGCACCGAGAGGGCGATTCAGGAAGTGACGTGCAGAGAATTGAGGTCAAGCAGTCAGTGAGGACTGCCATATTGGAATGTCGGCTGACCTTGACTTGGACAAGTTAAGGTAGACTGATGTATGGCGATCCAGCCATGGTCAGGTGAGGAAGATACACCCTCTCTCTCTCTCTCTCTCTCTCTCTCTCTGTCTGTCTCTCTTACGTCAGATTCTTTTATCAAAGGACATTCCCACGATTCTATTCTTTAAATTTTGTATGCATATCTCATCTATATCATGCGTGCTACATGTCCTGCTTGTCTCGTTCTCCTTGTTTTATCATTTTGATGACATTTTCTCAAGAATACAAATCATGAAGCTCCTCAATGTGAAATTTTCTTAAGTCTCCGTTGATTTCATCCCTCTTAAGTCCACATATTCTCTGAGCACCGCTCAGTTGAACACCTTCGACCTCCTCCTCCACCTCCTCACCCGCAATCTTTAATATACACTTACGAGTATACTTTTATGCATTTGTTGCCGTCATAATTACGTGTTAGATAGCAGGCGGGAAGGCAAAACCTGCGAAACATACTGCAGCAAGCAGTCCCCGAATTGCATGTGCTCATGAGTTTTCATAAATGTAACTTTGATGTCTTACTGTTGTTCACACACACACACACACACACACACACACACACACACACACACATATATATATATATGAATTCTTTCAAAGCCTCGGTAATAACTGGATGGAATGGCGTGGACTGGATTCATCTGGCTCAGGATACGGACAAGTAGCGGGCTCTTGTGAACATGGTAATGAACTCTTGGGTTGTATAAAATGCGAGGAATTTTCTAACCAGCCGAGGAACTTCTAGCTTCTCAAGAAGGACTCTGTTCCGTGGAGTTGGTTAGTTGGTTCGCTTGTTTCAAAGCTTCGAAGAGTATATTAGTTATGTGTATATTATATGATTTTTTCCTGCATTTAGATGTCGAGATATTAAAATGTACTTTGCTTTGCGTGTACTTGTGGAACCAACTTTTACTAAAGACTAACTGAATATCTTTGTTTTTTTATGGTGTTTTTGTTACTGCCTATTAAGTTATTGTATAATTTTTAATTAGTGTTCACCTCTGAACAACCCGAAGGTTGAACGTTTCAGAAAACCCCGTTTACCGTTTTACTTCTCTTTCATAACAAGCTATCTAATTAAAAAACCCATATTGGCTTTAAAATTCTTCACCGACCTGTACGTATTTCGACAAGATTGTTCGAGCCCCTTGGGTATGTAATGAAGTACAAGCTGTTAACATTTTAACATTGTGATAAACATCTTACGGTATGCGTTAAAAATTCGAACCAGTTAGTTTGGATCACTCTAAGAATTACTAAAAAGTGTGTTTTTGTGTGTTTTTGTGTTTGCTGTTTAATGCAAGGGACAATTAATTAGTTCTCTTTGTTATGGCGAGGAATTTTGTAAGGAATGTGTTTTGGTTTAGGTGGTTTTTATTACTGATTTAAGGTAAAAACGTCTTTGCACTTGGGGTCTTTTTGTATTAACCCATCTTATAGAAAATAATTTTTTTCCAATGGCGCAGCAGCCCCTAGTGCGCCACGGCCTCCTCATTATGGAGACCTCACACTCACATTCACTTAGACATGCCATACTCGGTAGGACTCCTCTGGACGAGTGATCAACCCGACGCAGAGACCTCTACCAGACAACACACAACACTTACAAGAGACAGACATCCATGCCTCCGGCGGAATTCGAACCCGCAATCCCAGCAAGCGAACGGCCGCAGACCCACGCCTTAGACCGAGCGGCCTCTGGGATTGGTTAGAAAAACAATAATGATGCAATTTTTATGTAAGTGTTGTACTGAAAATTTTCAGGTTTTACGGGCGCCTTTAAATCGTTTTTGGTTTCTTCAGTTTTTCCTAATACACGCATCAGTCTTCTTGACCATGTTTGAAGATACACGTGCAAGAGTTTACCCCGTGTTGCTACCAGTGGCAAATTTAATTCTCAATTTTAGTTGTTATAGGCTTTTTAGTACATGTATTCGTTAAGAAAACCATACAGAATACGATGGGTTATAACCGATCCATTAATCTGGGTGGCCATAATCCCTTATATATAACCAGTCTCCGAAAAACTTCCTCCTTTTTCCTGATCGCATGACACTAGCGCCATTCTGTTGAATTCAGTAGTGTCTTGCATCAGAGTATAATTTATGGATTGATATGCCTAGGAGTCGCACAGTGAGAAATATGCTGTGGTGTTTTTCTATTAAGGTACGGCTTTTAGTTGACTTATATTGTCACGTGTTTTGTATGATTGTGGAATGTTGTGCCATGCTTTCAGAGAGAACGTTAATTACAGGTGTTTGAAAGCAAAGTGCTAAGTAGAACATCTGGATCTAAATAATGGGAAGCTTAAGATATTAACCATATAAAGATGAATTTTTGGGACTTAAATATATCACCTACTGTTTTTCGAGGATGTTGCATGAAATATAGCTGGGGTGTAGAAATGAGAAATTTATACAGAATTGTATTTGGGAAACGTCTTGGAAATGGTGACTCGAGAGATCGAAAAGGGCGGAGGCCCGGGTACGATCCCGGTTCGGTCCATCTGGGATTTGTGGTGGAGAAAGTGGCACTGGGACAGGTTTTTCCTCGAGTACTTCGGTTTTCCCCTGGCAAATTCATTCCACCGGTGCTCCATTACAAGGAAAAACGAAAGAAACTAATAATTTTCATCACAGGTTTGCACAATAAGCCTTAAGGCTGCGGTGCGTTCGTAGCATCTGCTGCGGGGCCCTTCACCACAAAAAAAAATGGATCTTAGGGAGATAGAATGTCAGGGTAGGAGGTGGCTATAATTGGCTCAGGACCGTATTCAGTGATGTGCTATGGTATTAGCAGTGCTTCAGCTTTGTGCTGTTTCTGTTACGAGATAATCATTTGAATACTTATTTCACAGAACTGTATATTTTTAATTGTGACGATATGTTCTTTCGTTGTATGCAGAAACATGACTTGCTTGATTTAACTGAAGAACTTTAAATAAGCTGTGCAGACATTCTGTCAGTGTCTCCAGTGAATGCGTGGTTTAGGAATGGTTTTATTTCTGTGCCCAATGCAAAAATAAATTTAAGGGCCCTACGCACCCGTACTTCTGAGCTGACAATGCAAGTGGAGCGAGAGATGTGAATGAAAAATTTGAAGATGTGAAATGCAACCATGGTTTTGTCTCCCCCCCCCCCCCCCCCCCCGCCCGTACGGCGTGCTTCCATGCAGTTCTGTGTACTCCGATAGCCTTAAACCGGTCCTGGCTTGGATCGGTTGATATTAAACTGTATCTTGAGGAAATATATTGTGGATTGAGAAAATGCTTGAGCTTACACAAGACGGTACATGTTCTCAGTCTTTTTTTGGATAGTAAATAATCCACTGTTCCAAAAGCTTAGTAGAAATGTATTGAAAGTAAGTTGAATGAACATTTTAATTTGTGTGTTTTAATGTAGGCCTATTTCAATAGCATGTGTACAGCCTGTTAACAATTCCTATGTCTAAGACAGCGATGCTGAGATTTACTGTAATTTGTGTATGATATTTGTTTTTCAAGGAAGTTGATTTTTTTTTTTTTACTTTCCTTTCATACGAAGCCACGACCGCCTCCTTCCACGTCCATTTCAATTTATCATTTACTAAATATGCTATCACGCTACACTATATGGCGAGCGATAGTGCTGGTGTCGTTAAATAAAAAATATGCCAGTGATATAAATTCCTTTACTTAGCTTACGAAGGTGAAAGTAATGTAAACGGAAACTCAGTGAACTCTATTACAGACTGCACACTTCTAATGTGGCTGTGACACTTTTCATCCGAAATTTCCCGAAACCGCTTCTGATGAACAGAAACCATACAGCCAAGAATTACTGCTGTTTCACGCGCCAGATATTTTATACATTGTAACAGCACATGCAATAGCATTTTATTTTTTACACATACGTATATTTATCGTAGCTTATATCGATGATGTAAAACAATTAACCCTTTAAAGAAGAAATCTACCCTCAATTTTTTTATAGATTTATTTCGTACCGCTCAGTAAACACTCTCCTTCTCGGTTATAAAAACACATCAGTTAATGCTACACAAGAAAATAATCGCTGCTTGCTCGGAAACCCTCACAAAACACATAGATGCAGTCTGTTGGCAGAACGTCGAATGTCTTAATGTTAAAGCTGGTGGTACGTGAAGTAACCACTAGACTTTAAAGGGTTAAAGCTAGACAGAATCTTACAGCAAAAACAGGCGTACAGGAACATGTTCCTGATGTTGTTCGCATCTCATCTATTTTACTTTCACATGACAGCAGTTTCCTTCCGTTCTCGATCTCGGCGACCGCAACCTTTCTCCCACAGTAATGCACTTTCAGCGTCAAACATATCGGTTGGGCGTGCGACAAGTCAGTTTAGTTCGAAGGACATCAGGATCAACCCGGTTGGGCTTAAAAACTCGTTTACTGACGTATTTGAGGTGTGACCAAACTTACATACTTGCCGGAGTTTCGGTACATCCGGATTATTTAACGTACGACACTTTGTTCCGGCATTTGTTTGGGATTGAAAATCCACTCTGAATATGGAAGTATATCCTTTTGTCTATTTATTTTAGGTGGAGATCTTAGTGTATGTCAATCCCCCATCAAAGGATTCTTACCAAATGTGCCCAAGTGATTATAAAGACAAATTTGAAATTGTTACAACGTGTCGTTTGATAGCTTTCAAACTTCACACCATGACAGTAATAATCGCATTCACCACCGGGAGAACCTCAAATCTGACAAACATGAAGTTGGCTCTGTCCTTAATTAAGCGCCACGTCATGATGACGTAAGGATAGTATAGGTTTTAATTCCAGACTTAGATGCAGGTTAGTAGTCAGTTGCGTCCTCCACCCGATTTGCCTCTGGAGAGACAGCTTGCCGTAGCAATTGTAGAGAAGGGTACTGGGCCGTAGACCCTATGTGGACGCTATGACTTGAAGGAAAAAACTTATCCGGTAGGGAATCGAACCACGGTACTCCAGCCTGTTACCTGTCAGTGTAGTCAGTTACCCGGATAGGTTATATCGTTTAAAAATTAATTTTGAATCGGAATGGGTTAGAACATTTTTTGTCTCCAAAGCGTCCACATCCAGCCTCCTATTCGGTGATTACCAGGTGATATTTCCCCAGCGGTAATGCGGCCGAAGCTTGAAGCTCACCAGTTACTTCCATCACAGAGACAGCTTTAACAGGTCAGAGGTTGAATGTCTGGAAAATTAATAAGAAGAAGGAGGAGGATATTTTATACACTTGAAGCATACTCGTAGATGCCTGTGCCAGTGTCTCTTTGTTGTCTGCTACTGGCAGAGTTGCGACTCTGAACCTAGGATTCTCATCGCTTGTCAAACAAACGTAATACGTTTCGAAAGACGTGAATATTGTGACCAATTGCGGGCCACCGCAGACTTGACACGTAGCCTTGAACGAAGAATAACGGCATTTTAATTTCCACGTATGAAACGGGTACCTCGGGTAAGGTGGCCGTAGCGTGACGCTTAACGCTCGCCTTTATTTAAGAGGTATGGGATGCATGACGCTCTTCATTTACACCCTCACCCTTATGCTTGAAGTTGTGGTAGTTTTACACTGCGACAACTGTACATGCTCTATGTTCTCTTAAATCACTTCGGATTGAGCAGAAACCATATTACAGGATGTCTATGTATCTGTCCGAAACTCCAAATGCTAACATTAAGACCGATAAAAGGCACATGGAAACTATTTTAATGGGCGAAATGCAGTTTAAATTAAGATGAAGGTATTTGTACTTATAATTAAACGTATATTTATTGAAATCAATATGGGGCGAACCTACATGAATAATATTGCCGCTTCGTAGTGTAAACGTGCCAGGTTCAGGTCTTGGGCCCGAAACTGTCACTTTTGATACGCATTTGTGATTGTCCTCAGATCCTCCAGGCAGATCCCGAGGTGGTACCTGAAATTAGGCTGACCACTTCCTTCCACATCCTTCCCAGTTCATTATTCACTAATAATCTCGATATTCTACGCATTGTAGTCTGTGGTGCCGACAGAATCGTTAATGTTCCATAAATAAATAAAATATTTATAGCGTGTAGAAATGTTTCCTTAAAGTGGAAGAAATTTGTCTGGTCCTGTAAAGTTGCTGAGGCTGCGATACTGAAAAATACTCTTATTGTAGGCAATGATTGCGTAACTGACACAGGTGACAATTGGTGGATTTGTTATTCTTTGTAGGACTTATCGAATGGTGACAAACTTTCCAGTAAATTAAGAAAGGTTGGCACGAAAGAAATGGAAGCATCAGTGATGATTATAGCCTTTTGGTTTTAGTCTTGCACATTCCAGTAAACAGACATCAAGTCTTAATATTAAATGACAATTAAGGTGGTGTTTACTAACACAAGACCCTTTATAGTCCCGTTATAGTTGCGTAAGCTGAAGGCAGTGAGTTGTAAAGCCCAGTTGTCCAATGAGCATCACAGTGAAGTCTCCAAATTGCAATTCACAAGACAAACCAAGCAGGGAGCCTCACTATGATAACGTGGTTACATTTTATTGGATCATCATTCACTGCCCACAAATTGCTCTATTTGCCATTCAATTCATCACTGCTGACATGACTGCCAGTATTCATTTATGATTATATGAAAAGAACTGACTGAAAAATTCCCTGCTGCTAGGTGTAACACTGTCTGCAGACCTAGATATAAATGACACAAACCAAAACAAGGTAATGGCACTGTCATTAAACAGATGGACTACGATATGAACGTAAGTGGCACATGAGGTTTGTTGAGTCGTGAGCGAGACAGCGTAACGCGCCTTAGTTTTATGGTTGGCACAGGTACAACAACTCTTGCATAATGTAATCATGTTTTGGTGCCTTTGCACTGTTCATTCCGCATTAAATTTCAGTGCGAGACTTGAAAGAAAGCTAGTAATGGAAAACATAAAGAACTTGGAAGAGTAATAAGATTTTAATTTGCCAAAGACCAGCGTGCAGACAGACAATGACTCTGTAACAATGTGACCTCAATAGTGTGAGTGCTATTCATCGTGTTTGAAGAAACAAGTCCCGTTCTATGCTTTGGATTTGTTATTAATTACTAGCAGACAGAAGCAGATACACATCCTCTCGTCTGTAGTACAATTTTTAGAACTACGTTTCAGGTGTATGTACAAATAACAATTAGTTTACAGCAGGATTGTGATATTTATGGTTTCATTATACTCATAACTATATCGTACTTCCCACCTCATAAGGCGCTACAAGTGACAAGGCGCGTTCTATAAATAGCAAGGTAGTTTTGCGGATTTAATAGGCTATTCATGTATGTTTTAAGATGCAGAGTGATATTTGGGGACTTTTTCAGGAAAAAAATTCGTTTTATGAATTTATAACTAAAAGTATATGTAAAAGCTATATGATATGACTGAAATAACGAAATAGATGTCTACTAATTATAGCATACAATTTGAAGTCTCATTAGCAGACAAAATTGGAATAAGCGATGAACAGAATGATGTATGCATAGTATATTATCTGCCCTATATAGGCCTTCTCACCTGCTATACAATTTCGTAAAAATCCATGTAGTAGATTTGAAGACGAAACATGTGCAAGTACAAGCATGCGTAAGGTCAAAGCCTCTGCGTTGTCCTTTCGTTACTTTATGCAGTCCATTCAAATAACTCATTAATATCAGGGTCAATATATCAGCCACAGTTTTCATCTCACTGCTTCTAACTTAATATATATATATATATATATATTCCTGGATGTTTTACAGTAAAGTAAAAGTTAAAGTTGTACATGTGCTTAATTAAACACCACGCCTGAAGGCATATGATGGAGTGGAGGTATAGCTCCACTTATTCTTTAGTCGGCACTATATGGAGCTGAGTTGTCAGCTTTACACTCGGGTTGCTTTACACCTGAAGAGAAAGTTTCCGATGCCCATTGAAACAGAGGTTAACTGGGCTTCTGGAAGTTTTGGTGAAGAGAAAAATTTCTTGCACCTGCCGGGAATGGAAGTCAGATTCCCTTGTCGTTCATCCTGTATCCTAGTCAGTAGCGTTGAGCTGTCCCGGCTCGAACTTCGTGCTCAGTGTAAAATATGTTTATAACTGTTTCATATTTTCGTAGCAATAAGTTGTCTTCATTTCAGGACCGGCAGCTTTAGAATGCTGACAGCTGTGATTTCAAGCAAGACGGCGATCGCTGTAACGTCAAAATCCTCCAACTGCCCCGATTTCTACTGCACGCCGCACAGAATGTTTCTCGTGACATAATCTTAGCGTAACATCTTGGCCTACTGAGTGTTATGTTTAGGAATGTAACTTTTTTTTATAATTACCTACTTAGACAACGGGATTTTAATGCATGCAACAATTCCAGTTATAAACACATCAAAATTCATGCAGTTTGACCCTTTAAAGATTCAAGCGAAATTAATTTTTTGATAAATTTTGTTTGTACCTCACAGTAAACACGATGTCCATTGTAAAACCAGCCGTTTAATGCTCTTTAGGGAAATAATCGCTGTTTACCTGAGAATGGTCCGTAACGCTGTGAGGAATAAAGCAGAGCTTTTGAATGTTAAACTTAGTGCTACGTGCGTGCTGTCAGGCTTCCGCTGCAGTGTGAACGAGATCTGTGCTCTTTTGGGGTTTTACGCACCGTAGAATGGTAGTTTCTTGCCGACGTTTCGGGACAACTTATTGGTCCTATCTTAAAGGGACTGCTTGACCCTTGAAGACGGGACCGATAGGTTGTCCTGAAACGTCGGTAAGAAACTACCATTCTACGCTGCGTAAAATCCCAGAAGGGCGCAGATCTCATCTTAGTGGTACGTGTAGTTACCATCAGGCTTTAAGTAGCTAAGTAAGTAACTAAAACGCCTGAATTTTGATGTACAATATTGTTTGTATAATGCACTAAGAAGGTATTTTTTGTGATTTTTATGACGCTTGTAATTAGACTATGTAGACCATATTTGAACCGCTGAGCAGAATGTATGGTTGACCACAAGGAAATCAAACATTTTGAAAGAACTTAAAACACCAACAGTTTTGATGAGATCTGCGCTCTTCTGGGGTATTACGCAGCGTCGAATGGTAATCCTTTACCGAAGTTTAGGGACAACGTATCGGTCCCATCGTCAAGGATCTTGTACTTCTTGGCCCTTGAAGATGGGACCGATATATTGTCCCGAAACGTCGGTAAAGGATTACCATTCGACGCTGCGTAATACCCCAGAAGAGCGCAGATCTCATCAATATCGCGGCGGAAGCCAGTTTTGGAAAAATCAGCAACTATAAAAATAAATGGATATATGTTTGTGGAAGGGACTGATCCTGTCTCGTGCAGGCTGTTACGAAATATCAACCAGCAGGACAACGGAACTCAGGACGCTCGTTAAAGAGACTTCTGGACTGTTATTTTGAGACTGGAACGGGCCACGAGGCCTGAGTACTTGAAGGCGTGGTGGTGGTGGTGATTGTCTGGTGGTGTTGGTGGTGGTGATGATGATGGTGATGATGATGACGACGACGACGATGACGACGACGACGGTGATGTTGATGATGGTGACGGCGGCGGCGGCGACTGTTTTGCCGTATGAAAGCGGAAGTTATAGGAGCATTGAGACCGAGAGGCTGTATAACAAGGGACATAACTCGGACTGCTTGATCCTTGCAGATGAAGGCTTTGTGTCCTTTCGAAACGTCAGGAAGCATTCACTCAACGACACCTCGTGACATTCGAGCAGATGTGAATCCTCAGGAACATGATAAATTGTGCTTGCTCTTAGTTTTGCTAAAGTGATTAAACCAAGGAGGATAAGATGGGCGGGGCATGTATTAGGGGATGAATTGCAAATTAGTCAAAACTGATTGATTGTTGAAGACGGTTCTAAGGACACGTTTTCTTCTTTACTGGAAAATCTGATGACTGCGGTAGATACGATTTGCCCGATTTTTATTCTGATCCCAGTACTTTCTGCTTTACATTGTGACAGTAGGCCTGCTTGTAGAGCCAGGTTGCGCTGTGAATTGAACGGAGATTCTTATAAATTCTAGACAAGACGAATCAGTGAGACAGGAAACAACTCGTATTTCTTGTTGCCCGTAACGTGTTTCAAACCAGTCTTTTCTCATGCCATATTCCTGTAGTAACGGTGGTGTATAAATTGCGACATACGTCATTCAGTTCTGCTTACGTTTTTCGTAGAACTCGTTCTTTTTGTGCTCAAATTGTCGAAATTGTATTCAGGAAATCAATGAATACAATAGCACACATGTGTTAGGAATATGTCTGAAAATAAATACATTGCGGCAAGTATTCAGGAACTTGTGTTTAAAAATTTAAAGTTAATACGAATACGATAAGGTGCTACCTGAATCGAGAAACGGTAAATGTGATGACTATATTAACAAGTAAACACTCACGTTTCCTGATTAGTACGCCCGATATATCAGCGATGGTTTTGTTCAAACGTTTTCCAATTGTTATACTTTATCAAAGAGAAGAGCACTTTAGCAAGCGATGCAAATTTTAATACCAACCGTCAGTAAGCAGGTAACATTCATATGTGAATAGTAGCGTACATGTAGTTGGTACAAGAAATTGACTACACTGTTCAGAACATTGCACGGAATGTACAACCTTAAAAAAAAAAAAACTAAACGAAAATTTCGCGAGGTTGCAGTTTTGTCGAGTGTCATTCTGCAAAGCAACTAGCATGACATATAGTAAAATTCTGAACACCTGTTACCACTTGTAATTTCAGAACCTTGTGTTAAATGGCTCTCATGTCGCTTCCAAGTCACAATGTAATGCAGTCTTGTTTTGCTAGTGACTATATGCAATTAAAAGTAGGTGAAGTCGGCGGTCTGCAAGTGGCAAAACATTTACACAAACGTTTGTAGTATCGGTTTTATTCGAAATTTGGAAAGAATTACACACTAACAGCACAGATCCCTTACAAATTTGCCTTTCTTCTTGAGAAACGGAATGCAAAGTGAATACCGGTACACCTAATACATTTCGTTTCATATCCCGTTTTACCACAAGACTTAAGGAAAAAATTGAAAAATCAACAAAAATGTAACCTGAGCGTTAACAATTTTTAGAAACTTTCCCGGAAGTCAGTAGTCCGTAATTACTTACCGCTATTCCAATTTCGGCCAGAGCATTAGAAAAAATACCCCCAAACTACAAACATTCAGAAACACTGACAGAAAAACGCGGTACCTGTATTGTGGCTTGTGTCGTCAAATTAGGGTTGCCTACGATAATTAAGCGTCTAAAGGCCACATTAGATTTCTGTACAATGGCTGTAGTGTTCCGTCTCGGGTTATGGGTATGATTTAGTCTTTATTTGAACTCAGAGAACTGAATAAAGTATATTATGTATGTGTCTCCTAGAAAGATGATTTTGACGCCAATACACGCCTAATTTCTTAATAGAAGAAGAAGAAGAAGACGTAAGAAAACAAATCTTCTGTTAAGAACACTCCATGAAATAATTCTGACCTTTTGTATGCGAGTTTGCTGGTAAGTAAAACAAACGAAGGTGCGAGTTCTTGCCTTCAGAAGCAGTCAAACACTTCATAGCTTTATCTGAGGGCATTAGTTTACATAGACAATGAATAATTAATGGAGGTGTCCTCTCGAGTCCTCATAGCTTTATCTGAGGGCATTAGTTTACATAGACAATGAATAATGAATGGAGGTGTCCTCTCGAGTCCTCATAGCTTTATCTGAGGGCATTAGTTTACATAGACAATGAATAATGAATGGAGTTGTCCTCTCGAGTCCTCATAGCTTTATCTGAGGGCATTAGTTTACATAGACAATGAATAATGAATGGAGGTGTCCTCTCGAGTCCTCATAGCTTTATCTGAGGGCATTAGTTTACATAGACAATGAATAATGAATGGAGGTGTCCTCTCGAGTCCTCATAGCTTTATCTGAGGGCATTAGTTTACATAGACAATGAATAATGAATGGAGGTGTCCTCTCGAGTCCTCATAGCTTTATCTGAGGGCATTAGTTTACATAGACAATGAATAATGAATGGAGGTGTCCTCTCGAGTCCTCATAGCTTTATCTGAGGGCATTAGTTTACATAGACAATGAATAATGAATGGAGGTGTCCTCTCGAATCCTCATCTCTCTCCAAATTTCATTTTTCATGGCGCGACAGCCCGTAGTCGGCCAGGGCATTCTCATTTTCTAGGCTTTACGATTACACTCAGACACACCACAATCGGTAGGACTCCTCTGGACGAATGATCAGCGCGACGCAGAAACCTCTGCCTGACAAAACACAACACTCTCACAATAGACAGACATCCATGCCCCCAGCGGGATTCGAACCCGCAATCCCAGCAAACGAACGGCCAAAGACCCACGCCTTAGACCGCGCGGCCACTGCGATCGGTCTCTCTCCAATTAGTCGATTTCAATATTAATACGATGTTTTATCCTGCTGTTGCATTAAAATAGTAAGAAGTAAGTTAATAAATAGGCCCAAAAGTTTTGTTTAGTACGAGTGATAGCTTTCCCCGGTATTCCGTACCTTATGGGGGCATTATCGTGCGACGCAGTTCTGATTAGCGGCCCTTGCCAATAAATGACAGGTTGCATTACACAGTATTATTACAATCTAATTATTTGTTTTTACTATTACAGGTTATTTGAACTTGTCCATCTTCTAGTAGTACTGTAACAGCAGTTCAGAAACTGGGCGTTTTCCTTTCTTATGTGGCGTCTGCTCGGTTTGAGCCGTTGGATGAAGCTAACTCAGTTATTGGATGAAATACGAGTACTTACATTAAGAGTAGATTTACGTCATGTGTTTGTACATCAAGACATATTAGAGAACACTGTTCTGATACGCTCAGTGTCACAAGGACTGCTTAACCTAACGAGTAATAAGCAACATACATACGCAATATCACCATTATTAACAAACAAGTTCAGTCATATAATGTGACACGTGAACACAGTCCAAAAGTTCAGAACTGTTCTTCGACTACCCTAAAGAAGAAGGTCACAAGTTCCTCCGAAACGTCGGTAACTGATTACTAATCGGCAGGGCATCATATCCCAGAAGACATTTATTTTCATCAACAAAGGTGTGAAAACCTCAAATAAGACATTTGGAACTAATCGGCACTGGATAGATTATGGAATAACAAAAATTACTATTTGATTTGCGATCGTCAAATTTTTATGAAACATTTTATTTCAGATTCTCGCGGGCATCCAAGAAACCATTTTATCAAGTTGTTCTGTTTTTATTATTAGACGATACTATTTAACTACTATGTGGCATTGAAGGAGGTAGTAAGAGCATAGGAGGAGTGGGTCGGCGTTTATATTAGGGCTGTAATTTAATCGAGAAGCCAAGTAAAACCACGGTGGAATTGTTTGCTTCCCGAATGCCGGTTCGTCGCTCTATTGATAAGCGAACCTTTCTGTTACAAAACCTGTACTGTGTATCTGATATGATATGAAATTCATCTTATCCCTCTCTGTAAAATGTCAAGTCACGTTATGTCTGTCGGGTTTAAGTTGCCGCCCGCCATGTGTAAGACGCTGACGGTTTGGCACTTTGTCATTCCGCCACGCGTTGCATCACAGGTGACCTAGTTCGCTGGTCAACCGGCTGGTTTGCCCGACCTTCAAGGGCTGTTGCTGCACAATGGGGTTCCTACCTGCTGTAATGTGGGGGCGGGGGGGTGAATTCATTGCTGTACCAGTGACGTGATGGGATGACTTCCAAGGACGCCCGGGCTTCTCTTCCAAGGTTACTACAATTTTATGTTCCGAACCACATAACTTTTCGTCTTACTTAATATCTGCCTCATTGTGATTTGTTAGTTGACCCTTTGTTCGAAAATAGAGTAGACTGCCGATATGTCAGCGAGCAGCTGTGTTAACGTCTGTATCTCAAATTCACGTGGTTGCTTCATGTACCGACTAATATTCGATAAGTAGCTGGAAGAGCCGATTATGAGATACTTTTTTGACATTATGTTTAATTAAATCATTCAACATTCTTTACTGTGGATAAGGGAAGATTCTGAAGAAAACATTCCACTTTGTAATAAAACTCTTTTAAATACATTTTAATGAGCGTGCAGTTCTCATTAAAGGTAAAGGTAAAGTCCTCCCTAGAATAGGCCATGAAGGGCCAGAGGGTAGTAGAGATATAGATCTACTCTTTCTTTAACCTCGGCGCTAGATGGGGATGGGTGGTCAGCACCACGCCCCGGCCGCTTTACCCCCGGGAATGACCCGGTACCCATTGTACAGAAGGCTGGGTAGGCCCCAGGGCCGGTCTGGACGAGTGTGGAAAATCTCGCCCCCACCGGGATTCGATCCCCGGACCGTCCAGCCCGTAGCGATTCGCTATACCGACTGAGCTATCCTGACCCACGCAGTTCTCAGTACAAAAGATATGTTAACATGTCACTTTCCTATTAAATACCTGTGATGTCACAATGACATACTTAGCCTTTTTCACACCATAGCTTACAGCTTTACATTTTGACTATACATGGGGCTCACAAACTAGTCCTATTGCACCCAACATTGGGCCCAAGTCTCGCGATGCTTTTCATGCTAGTAGTTCTGTGCAGAATAAGCACTCTGCATCTCCATCGACTATGTCATCATCAGAGTCATCAGTTTCAAATTCATTTTTCCTCCCTGAGTGCCTGCATGACCCTTGTACGTCTACTTTCCTCTTTCTTGAACGTTTTTTTTTACAGTTCTTCAGATAGCTTTGCCACGTTTTCTGATGTTAAGCCTTTCACCCGCGCTGCAGAGATGCCTTCAGGAGTTCTCATGGACAAGACTGGATGTCGTTTGATAAAGTATCAAATCCATTTCTTGCTAGCTGATTATTTATCTTGGTTAAAAGACTGTTTCAGCCGATCCCAGTGGCCGTGCGGTCTAAGGCGTGGGTCTGCGGCCGCTCGCTTACTAGGATTGTGGGTTCGAATCCCACCGGGGGCATGGATGTCTGTCTGTTGTGAGTGTTGTGTGTTGTCAGGTAGAGGTCTCTGCGACGGGCTGGTCCCTCGTCCAGAGGAGTCCTACCGAGTGTGGATTAATGCGTTAATACATTTCATGTGAATTATTGAGACAATTTGTAATTAATCCACCCCGGTACTCCGGCGGTACAATTAATAGTTAAATAAATTAAAATTTACGTAGAGAGGTCTCATTGAGACACACTATTAAGCATGTAATCTACATGATATAAAGGATGCAGCCTTGTATTTACCGTTACGTGAAACAGTGGAACAGAAGCCAACTCATACGGAATATTTTTAGTCTGCTGAAGTGTTAGCAATGCTGGAAAATATAATTTCATTGACTTTTGCAGTGTTCTTCACATGTGATTCAAAACTAATTTGGTTAGAATATCTTAGTTTTATTTTAACTTTTCAAAGCATAGCAGTTGCTATATATACCACAAAGCTTAATATTAAAAAATTATACTTTCTGCGCTCAGAGTGCGCTTATGTGTTGTACGGGGTTCACAGAAGCAAGCAGCCATTATATACCTGTACAGCATTAACTGTATGGATCTTACAACCAAGAGGGAGTGTGTTTACAGCGCGGTACGAACTGTATCGTTAAATATATTCAGAAGAATCTTAGTATTTAAAGGATACATATCATAAATAGTAGTCATATGAATATTACGAGTAATAACATTTTGATCATATGAACCCATTATTTATTTCTCCTGTATCCCTCCTCTTCCCACTCTTCGTGCACTCCTTAAGTTATTCCAGATAAGAATATTCGTGAGAATGAAATTTAAAGGCCGCTGTGGTAAGGTAAGTTAAAGGTAAAGTTCACCGTAGAACAGGCCATGAAGGCCCAGAGGGGGAACAGAGGTATAGCTCTACTCTTTCTTTAACCTCGACGCTATATGAGGTGGGTGACCAACGCCACGCCCCGGCCGCTTTACCCTCGGGAAAGAGACCCGGTACCCATTGTACAGGAGGCTGGGTGAGCCCCAGGGCCAGTCTGGACGGGTGCGGAAAATCTCGCCCCCACCGGCCATGATCCATGATCAGAGGATACTGCAGTTAGAAATATGGGTGACCTTGTCTGTTACATAAATGGCATCGTATCTACGTACTATAGGAGTGTGAGTGAGACGTCAGAGTATTTATGTTTGCCTTGCCTCTTGCCTAACTTCCACGATCTTTTTCTTTGGAAAGTGTTCAAAGCATTCACGCACAAAGAGAAAACGTGACTTACTGAAGTACGAACATCCAATGAATATCGGCGTTACACCGTTGGCAGCTGTGTTGAACAGAATGTGGGGGTCTCTTTTATTTAAAATAATACTGTTGTAGGCTTTTTGTTGTAGGCCTTTTATGATAGATTGTAATTGCTAAAGTCGTTAAAGTTTTTTTTTGTGCGGTATGCACGCAGGCGACGTAAGAGAAATATTTTACTGCTTCCGTTGTTCTGTCATGTTTCCAAAGTCTGCCGGATGTCCTCGATTTGCAGATAGAACCGTCAGATAAATATTGCACATGCGACACTATAATGACAGGAATCCTCCCACAAGGCCATGGTAATCTGACTGCAATGAATGAACACTCGCACTGTGATAAGATCTGTCTGCTACGTCTTCACGCAATCCATATCTTAGTATAACAACTCTGAAGCTTCATCCATACCTTGTTTGTGTTCAGTGGCAAGGACTGTGTACAATATTCTCGCTGAACGCTCCTGCGGCGCTCGTGCGCTCTTGTTTGCCTTAAACACGTCTAAAATCTTAACCAGAAAATATATGGCGCTAGTCGCTTGTTTTTGGGTCAGATGTTCTTTCAAAGAATACCCGCTCTCGCTTGAGTGCCCTGCGCCATGATCTTGACCGTTGATATGAGCAGACGCATTTAAATATAGGCAAATAATATTTTCCCTGACCGTGAGCTGAGTGTGAGCATATTCTTAGCGTGGATCAAGATTCGATATGCGTCAGTTCGTAAAACGTCCAGTGGCCTTGGACCGGCACCTGGTTCAAATGAAAAGTACATAAGAGTATTTAGTAAATCTCGAGGTCTCCCTTTTTCTGGGATGTGGCCAGACGTTTCGAGACAGCTTAATGGTCTCACCTTGAAGGGTCGAAACGACCAAGAAGAATTTCTTGGTATGCCGGCCAAGATTCAAACCGGGCACATCCCCAGTATAGTCAGAAACGTTAGTACTTGTGTCAGCTTGCTCGGTGAGATGTGACATGATAGTAGGTTTTGAAATACAGGTGAATATTATAATAAATAGTCCGTTTGTGAGCAGGTAAAGGGCCCAAATACTCATAAATCTTCAGGTAGAGCAGATATTTTCTCTATTATGTTTATGATTGAAAACGAGAATTGTTTCTTTCCTATTTCCTCATATATGTGTGTATCCTGTTGATGGAATGCTGCCCGATAAAAGTGTGAATTAAATGATTTACGATGCACTCAGATCACCCTGGATGTCGCAGAGACTAGGGCATGGGGCCTTACTAGTCGGTGAGATGGGCGCAAGTTTCATCTGGATGTATGTCATATCGAAATGCTGGGATGAGATACATTGCACCTTCTGACAGGCCCGTAATGAGTAGTCATTACAACTGTTTAACATAGTTCCAACCGACAATAGAAGTGGTGTTTAACGAGTTTAGAAGGGAGACAAATTATACCGGTGAATACCAGAAAAATAACCATGTTATTGTACTATTTTCAAACAACACACTTCCTTGACACATACCGAAGGTGTGGCACAAGACATAAAAATATTTGAATCACGTTATTCGCTTTCAGGCTACATAGTGTATGTGCGTGTGCGCTGCTGGGTATCTTTGTGTTCTTGTGTTTGTGTGCGTGTGTGATGTGGCAAGACACGTCTAATGCTGCAGATCTCTCACAGTTTGAGTTAGACTTTATGATTCTGTGCTCCCAGTATCATTCATTTCATGTCATATGAAATTTGGATTCCACGAAACTTTGCACAAAAAAGGAAATTGCCTAACAGCGGATTGCACAAGACATTTGAAAATGTTCGTCAGCTTAACGCACAGCTGCTATGATGTGTAAAGAGCTCCCGGCACCCATTGAGTAGGAGGCTGTATGAGTCTCAAGAGTCTCTCTGGATATTTTGGAGAAGATATTCTTTTTATTCTTATTATTATTTGAATACCATGTTATTTAGGTACCGATTTTATCTAAGTTAAACTCGTCGGGTATAACCTAGTATTTCTGCATATTCGAAATATTCCAAACATGTTGCAGGAGTAGGCTATGCACTCTATTATCTATCTCAGTACAAAATTTCACTTGCGTAGCTGCAACACGTTCGTTATTATCATCACGCCAAAACATTAAGCAGATTTTCATACGACTACAATCTTATTACCTAATGCTGTACAGAATCAGATTGTTGCGTGTTTCTCAAAAATCTATTAGTGTAAGTAATTTCAGGAAACTAACATTTTTTCTTCTGCATAATAAATTTATACATCTGCCGTCTTTGTGTTCCCGGTAATAGAAAATTTAGAAATGCTGGGTTTGGGTTACATCCCATGGCATAACATTCATCTCAAATTTCGTGAAAATTCGTCAAATGGTTCAAGTGAAAAGGGGACGGAATGTGATTTCACAAACCCACTTTTTTTTTTCTCGTGAGGAACGACAGTCCGATAGAATGTGGTTACGTATTCTGAAGATTTTGGGTTCAAATCTCGGCCCGCAGGCCGCCTATTAAATTTCATGTGGGTTTCCTCAGTTCTTGTGCTACGTTCAGAAGGGTAGCTACCTCAAAGTAGGCTACGAATGCCTTCTTGCACATTTTTTCCCAATTTATTATGCATTAATCATCCTGCCATTTGGCGCTACAGTGTTGTTGAATGAAAAATACATAAATACGTAAGTAATGTAATACAATTTTTACACTAAACTGAATTTGGATCGTTACTGCCAAATCCAACAAGAATTATTTGGTTGCATAAGAGTTCGTCGAAGAACGTAATGACAGAGTGAATTTACTGTATGAGTTTTCCCGAGTCGTAATGCATACAAGCCACATCTCGCGAGAAATAAGAAATGCATACAGACTTTTGGTTGGAATGTGTGAAGGGAAGATACCACTTTGCAGACCGAAGCTGACATGGGGTATAACAGTAAAAACCGATCTCAAATGAATAAAGTGGGAGAATTTAGATTGGATTCATTTAGCTTCAGGTTAGATGGGAGGGTAATATTAAAATGGATCTTCAAGAAGTGGGATGGGGAGGCATGGACTGGAGTGCTCTGGCTTGGGATAGGGGCAAGTGGCGGGCGCTTTTGAATGCGGTAATGAACCTTTGGGTTATATAAAAATTCGGGGAACTTCTTCACTAGCTGAGCACCGGTTAGCTTTTCAGGAAGGACTCTGCTCCATGGAGTTAGTTCATTTGGCTTGGTATAGTGAAGAGTGGCAGGATATTGTTAATTGCGTATGGCAATGTACTGTCTGGCACCGTAAGAGACGGAGAATTTCTTGAGGAGCTGAGTGACTTCAGCATCTCAAGTACTGTGGTCCATTAAATTGATTATTCATAACTGCTAACTTGCTTTGTTTGGTCTCCCCATTCTGCCATGATGTGCTGCTGAAAGCAATGCACATTGTAATTTGATTTTAGGCTTCCGCCGCGATGTTGATGAGATCTGCGCTCTTCTGGGATATTACGCGGCGTAATATCCCAGAAGACACAGATCTCATTATCATTTTCACAAAAGTTATTTATTACTCACACAAATGAAATCAGAATTAACAACAGCAGTACTAACATTTCCTCCTTAAAATTTTGACCATCTTTATCTGGTAAGGTAAAGGTAAAGTTCACCCTAGAACAGGCCATGAAGGCCCAGAGGGGAGTAGAGGTATAGCTCTACTCTTTCTTTAACCTCGCCGCTAGATGGGGATGGGTGGTCATCGTCACGCCCCGGCCGCTTTACCCCAAGGAATGACCCGGTAACCATTGTGCAGGAGGCTGGGTAGGCCCCAGGGCCGGTCTGGACGGCTGCTGAAAATCTCACCTTCACCGGGATTCGACCCCCGGACTGTCCAGCTCGTAGCGAGTCGCTATACCTACTATGCTATTCCGGCCCACCATCTTTATCTGGTAGTAGGCAAGAAAAAGTTCTATGTGTAAGAAAATCTTACAAGGAGTGTGAGGTGCGATAAAGGGACCCTTGTTGTCGCTAAGACCAGAATAATGCAATAAAACATGTTTGTACCCAGTATAGGGTCTACTTTTCTTCAATGGACAGGTAAGGACTGAGAATAATTAAGCTTCACTCTCCCTTCCAACTACTTTCCAAAGGCTAGGAGCAAGGGAATTTTGAAGAAGTTTACCCGAGCTCTTAAATTGTCGCAACAATAACTCAAGAGCGGCCAGTTCCCCAAAATACCAGAGGACAAGACTTTACCATTTCTCCAATAAAGAGGGTTTCCAATAGTACTATAATATACGCTTTCACTTTTTTTTGGGGGGGGGGGGGCAGAGAAAGCATTTTACCTAGTTTCAAAAAGCATACACACAGGTGTATAATGTTGTATAATACGACCCCTTTTTTTATTTTACAAGCGATATTACGTTGAGCGCATGCGGTCGGAGGAGGGGAACTGATGCTTCACTGCAGCAGAATAACTGTACCTCGCTCATTCTGTGTCTGGGTCAGGAGGCGGTCGTATAAAATGCTGCCTAAGAGCGTGGTAAAAGGGGGTGGGGGTAGAAGGGGGGGGCAAGAAGAATGGGACGTCCATTTGTGGAATATACATCTCGGAAGCAGATATTGGTAGTGGCAATATCAAGACTGGCCAAGACAGGTGTAGCCTTCTGAAGACTATCGTCAACCTGGACCACAGTGGACAGACTTAAAACTCACGAACTGTCACCGTAGATTCTTCACCTCGCCGGCAATTTAAAAAAGAAATCGAGGCGCGGGTTTAGATATTGGTCCATCGAAATATAGGAGGTGCTGTCAGAGTGCGTCGCTCTCTATCCACTGAACGGAATTTTGGGGGGGATATTGAGGTATGTAAAGTGTGAAAATTTAGAAGTGCTTATGTGTTTTTTTTTTTTAGATTTCAATATTTCGTATGTGGTGTTATTATTGTGTAATTCATCATGTGATATGTGCGCGAGATACCTTGAGCTGAAATTTTGTTAAGTGTCAACTTAAGGCAAACGTCTTGCCGGGTTGTAAGACTATCGGTCATATTCTCTGTCGATGTTATTTATTATGAGCATATCATTTATATATTTTCGTGGTTTTATACAGCAAATACCCGTCGGCAAGTTAGTGTGCAGACCTGACATCTGACGCTCGGTACTTCCATGTCAATAGACCTGCAAGGGTACAAAGTTTCTTGAAATATTTCCGTATTCCTTGTAATTAATTAATTTATCATTTTCTTCATTCACCCTGAAATAATCTTGTCAACTATTTCAGAATGACATAACCGCTGTAAGGCATAGGCCTATATTGTGGTACCCTTTTCATGCCTGTTGGTTTTGAGGACCTGTCACAACGGCTACGCCTCGTGGTCATTGAAGGAATCAGTAATATACATGTAGCTGCACTTTGCAATGTGCCTCGGGAGGTCGGTCAGCGGCCCGCTATTATAACTACCGTACATAATTTCATATAACTCTTCCTGTTCGAATACTTGTTAGAGGGCCTCGGTTCGATTACCGACAGGTATTTTAATCTTTGTTTTCTCGCCACCAGCCAGACCTCTGCTGGTACTGAAGCTATACCCTGTAGGTAAAGTGGCCGGAATGTCAAGGTGACCACCCCACTTATATTTAGCGCTGAGGTTTAAGGATGTGCTGATATTAACTACCTCTTTCCCAATACTCGTCTTCACAGTTTCATGAAAGATATGGTCTCTGATGCACTAGAGGTTTTGCGTGATCTCAGGCTTCCGCCGCGATTTAGATGATATATGCGCTCTTCTGCGATATTACGTAGCTTTGAATACCGACGTTTCGGGACAACCTATCGGTCCCATCTTCAAGGGTCAAGAAGTCTTTTTGACCCTTGAAGATTGGATTGATAGGTTGCCACGAAACGTCGGTACAGAACTGCCACTCAACGCTGCGTAATATTCCAGAAGAGCGTAGATCTCAGTAGAGGTTTTGATTAGTTTATTTTGTAGTCTTTATTTCGTTCTTGTATCCATGCATTTTGTCACTGTCGGGATTTTAGAAACATTTCAGACACATCTTTTAAATCTAGTAAGCGTGCACTTTGAAAGTGGCACTGCTGGTTTCAGTCGAAAGCTGCCACATTCCGGGATAATCGGGTTACGGCTGTCGGCAGGACCAAGGGTTTTTCTGCGGGATTTGTGACGCTCACAGATGTGTTGACGTAGATTTCATTCTCCTAGGATAGGACACCGCGTAGATTGGTATAAAATAACCTATTTTTCAGTGGCGATTTCGACCTCCATCTTCGGAATATTCGAAGAGGAATGGATTTTTTTTGTTTGCCACGAAGTGAATACCGATCGTAAAATCTTAGCAGCTTCGTATCCAACGGGTACCGGCAGCTACTTCGCTGTTGGTAAAGCGGCCAGAGCACAACGCTGACCACTTACATACATACTTTCACTCATTTGTACTTCTTCGTGGCCTAATGCTTAATTGAGCATAAGGATAACTAGTACATTTAACTCATGAACATCAAAGAATTATTTATTTAAAGAGCCACATTTCCATTATTTTTGCTCTGTGGAGACAACCTGAAATATACGTAAATACTCCTAGGGTTTATACGCTCAGTTGTTCTGAAAATAACAGATGTATTTCGAAAAACAGCGTGAAATTGGCGTAGGTTATATGTTACAGTGCACTGATTTAAGTAAGCAGAAATAAACAGGCATAAGCATTAGATATGATCATGTATGACTAGGTGGAATGATGCCATAGCATATCAGTCGTAACTAGTTAACTGCGCGCCGTCCTGTGAGATAATATGATTATGACAGGCAAGTGGCAAGTGTTGTACAAGAAAGCGACAGATGAGTAACCGGTAATGGCTTGGTTGAAACTGACTCAACTATTCTGGTCACATGCAACTGAGAAAAAGCATGGATATCTGTCGGAACATTCAGTGACGACTTTGAAAGAATTTTAAGATTAGACTGGACAGAACTACAATTTTACTTGTTAGTTTGTTTGGACGTGAAACTTGGACTCTATTACTCAGGAAAGAACACAGGTCGAAAGTATTTGACAAGTGGGTAGTGAGAAGAATAATCAGAGCTGAGGAGAAAGAAGTGACAGAAGAATGAGGAAAGTATGCATAATGATGAACCTGAACCCCATTAATTGCTTCTACCCTGCGCTGACGGCCTGCTGTGTTAACAGCTGTACACAATTAGAGTCTCGATTTTTTCGCATCTTCTTTTAAGTTTCCTTTGATTCACCCTCGTGTTAGGGTGATCAAACAGGGGAAGATGAGATGGGCAGGACACGTAGCATGCATGGAGGAAATAAAAATATAGATACTGAATTTTAGTTGGAAGGCCTCAATAGAAATATTATTCGGCAACACCTAACGTACATGCCCAAGGACGTTTTTACACCCTAGGTTGCTTGTTGTAACAAGCATTTATATAGGAATTCGTAAGAAATGTGTACAGAGACTTGATTGGAAATCTTCACTTGACGGATGTGTCTTAGAGAAGCGGCTGAGTGCGATATGAGCTGTACTGAATTGATGCAGGTTCAATTGCTGGTTTGTGATGATGATAATGAATCTATTACAAAATTCTGTACCAGAAGGACATTTCTTAAACATCTAAACAACTGAACACCACTAATCAGGATTCAGTTACTGCGGATAGCTAATTAGAGCATTTAGTGAATTAGGTCAAGGTTTCTAAATTCCCAGTTGACTAAGATTCTAGTTCCGTCTTAGGGACGCTGTTACGTTGATGGACTCAGTACAACAGGTTGGAGTAACGAATACATACCAGAGATGGGGAAAGAAATTTACAAACAATTATATACCTATACTCATATATACATATGTGTACAAATTTCCCAAGTATCGACTTTTTTGTCTTTAATGATGTGGCGTCCTCGCATGTGTAAATGAAAGTAAGTACTTACGTAGTCAACGTTTGATCCTCGCGGTACTGAAAAATATCAACTCAATTCGAAGTAGAAGCCAGCAAGTTGTCTGGAACGAATATCGTTAGAAAGTGATGTCAGTGAAATCAAGTGATGAATTTAAAGTTATACCACAAAATGATAGTCACTTAATAACTATGTTATTTGTCCAATAAGTTATAATGCACTTTATATCGCGACCTACAAATTAACAATGTATCACAAGCTGCTCTATCTTACACAGTGTACTTAATAGATAAGAGGAATCTAGAGTTTCCTGTGGGGCATTGAAGTATTTTCTGTGTCAGGGGTTGAAAAGAGGAAATGGAAAGCCCAGTGTACCTTACAGTATCATTGTATGTTTTAGACAAGCATTTTTGCAGCTGATTTCTCCTGTAAGAAAAACTTTTACTTTGCATTCCCACCAGTAAAAAGATTATATCATTTTATTATAAAATAAACTTTCAGTTCTCCATAAATGCTTTTGTAAAAGTTTCAGTAAGAATTGATTATTATTATTTTGGCTGAAAAATAGTTAAATCTTTTTACTCATTATTATAAAACTAGAATAAATTTTTGTAAATGTGGTTGTCACTTCACAAAATTTGCACCGCGTTTTCCAGTAGTCGAATCTAAACTGCGAGATTTTGGGTTCTCACAGCAGGTTGATGACTATTCAAGTGTTCTGAGTCAAGCAGACGGAGAAGAGTCTTGGCAGAACATTTTGTGCAGTTGTGAATTTAAGTATGCCATGAATTATTTGTATTTTACGGAATGACGTTCAGGAATTGACAGAGACCTCTAAGGACTTCCAGTACATACTCGCGGATACGTTTCTCACATGAATTTTCTATGTTTGGCAATTTACAAAATTGTTTTCATATTCCTTAATCTAACAACTTCAAGATGGAGGAACATTTTCTCCACAATAAACGAAACTGATTTAAGAAACTCTTGCAAGTGGCCCAATATTTTATTTGCTACAAAGTATTTCATCTAATGCCATATTTTAGAGTATGGTGATTTTAATTTAGTTAATTATTATTGCGTTTAAAATGCTTATATAATTTTATGTTTTATTATCAATTAGCTGTAATCAATTAATTATCAATTGTCTCAAGTCGACACCGTCATACGTTTTTGGCACATTCTCACTAAGCGAATGGAGATTTTAACCCCGGGAGGCGCCTGAGCCCATTCCTCGTTTTACATTTCTGTATTACAAATTTTTATTTGTTTTAACATTCTTAACGGCCGCTAAGCTTACGGCAGTTATGAATGCCTGTAGCAACTGCCTAAGTAATTAAGTCATCGTTTAGCGCCACACTGTAAACAACCTTGTGACTGTGCTTGCTTGGAGTTCTTGCACCCCTAAAGAGCTGTTTAATTGAAACATTACTTTATAACACACATATTATTCCTGTACACCGTCACGATCCTTCTACGGATGTTGTTGACTTTTGATTTGACTCGTCCGAGCTCCTTAATCTCAGCACTGAATATTTTATGCCATGTTAACTTACTGACGGCTTGTTTAAGGACGCATCAGTGGCAAGTTTTCACAAAGCAACCCACACGGCGTATAATATAAGAATAATCTGTTTCAAAATTTACGTATTCTACCTGTGGCGTATATCCACTCTCTGATCCTCTTCATTGGCAATATACTTGTACCTAGGCAACGTTTGTAACCCTTTCCACGAGGAATTACGCCCTAAGACAGTTCACGAACACACAGCATACCCAGTCGGTCATTGCTGTTAGCTCTTCATGTGTGTTGTCTTTACTGTATATTTTGTTGATACTTTCCGTTGCCTTACGTTTTGTATTACGCCTTTCAATTTATATATATGTATATATATATATATATAATAAATTAACAGACTAACCTTTTAGAAAAGAAAAAACTATAAAATGAAACAGAATATTAATAGTTAAGTGGTCACCCTGAAAAAGCGCAGTGTATAAGAGATAAAGAATTAAGGAAAATAATGCAGTTTCAAATTGCTGGAACCGAAACGCCTGTTAAATGAGTACGAAGCATGCCAGTAGACTACAATAAAATTTAATATTTTATTACGTCACCACCATAACAACCACTTCCATAATAATAATAATAATAATAATAATAATAATCACCATGAATATGTCCACGGTTTAGGTCCTAGAACCTGGTCGTGTAAAGCTTGAGGCGTTCTTGGTCTTTCAATTTCCGTCTAGGTTGTCCTATGTCCCATCGTCCCTAGGGCTGGTATTGGAGAGCCAATCTTGATAGTCGATTACGTCACTAGTGTATATACTGACAGGGCATCAACAGTGTAACAGGTAAGCAGAAATACAGATCGGTGAATTTTAAAAGAAGGCGCTCAAGGTTTCATTGTTGTTAAATATATGTGTGTGTGTGTGTGTGTGTGCTTGATCGTGGAACATATGTTAATGTGTTATGGCACACCTAGACTGCTGAGACACCAGCGTTCCTGGAGACCCCGGTTGTGAAAACTAGTAGGGTAACCTAAGAAGAACTGGTTACCAGAACGTTTAAGATAGGCGAACAGGTAATGCTGGAAACTCTGTTACTGCGCTGCACTACAAATTATCTTGGATAGTGTGGCACTGTGTTCTGGCTGTAACTCGGTCACTGACCAGAGGTGAGAACTTAACGCTAAACTGTAACAAGCAAGGAGGTATATACACTGCATATTATGGTAAATTAGTGCACGTATCCATAGCGTATAGCGACTTGCTACGGGCTGGATGGTCCGCGATTTGAACCCCGATGGGGGCGAGATTTTCCGCACAAGTCCAGACCGGTTCCCCGAGGCCCACCCAACCTCCTGTACAATGGGTACCGGGTACATTTCTGCGGGTAAAGCGGCCGGGGCGTGGAGTTGACCACTGCCCCCATCTAGCGCCGAGGATAAAGAAAGAGTAGAGCTATGCCTCTACTCCCCTTCTGGGCCTTCATGGCGTGTTACAAGGATAAATTTACATTTTTACCCGCTGCGTGCTCTGGCGCGTTTGCTCATTTTTGTTTAGTTAGCCATCTTGAAGATCACCAGTCTTACGGAAAAAATTCTTAGATTTTGTCTTCTGTAAAATGTTTGTTCGAAAAACGTTTTGTGCTGATAAATATTTACCGAATTACGCTCGAGATGCCTACAAAAACGCCTGTAGGTCTTCATATAAAGTGACACATGTAAGAACTTTCACAGAATTAAATACGTGTTCAGACATACGCCTCTCTTGGTCACATATCTATCTTACATTGTGCCGAAAATTGTGATTACAACTTGGTGTTTGTGTTAAATATTTCACTTTTATGACTGCTAATAGGGGGTGTAGTCAGTAAAAAGGGAATTTTAAATATTATTGTGATAACTCCCATGATTAGTGTATAATTTTTTTATGGCTCGACAGCCCTATATGGGCCTGGGCCTCGTTTCGTCGAGGTTTCATGGTCACACACATTTTGAGACACACCACAGTCGGTAGGACTCCTCTGGACGAGGGACCAGCTCGTCGCAGAAACCTCTACCTGACATCACACAACATTCACAACAGACAGACATCCATGCCCCCGGCGGGATTCGAACCCACGATCCTAGTAAGCGAGCGGCCGAAGACCCACGCCTTAGACCGCACGGCCACTGGGATCGGCAGTGTATAATTAGAACCAATAACTTTGAGGTTCTCAGGGCGGTGACTATGGGGATTGCTGACATCTGGATTGTGACGACGATTCAGAGGGTCTTTTTCAGAGTACATCCAACCTGATGCTTCAATAAACATTTAGCGAGGTACTCTTGACAGACTTACAGAAACGCATGTAGGTCGGAGTGTAAAGTGAACTTTATTTATGTTCGTGTTTAACTAAAATTTGAGTATGCCAACATTGTTGACTAAAACTTCACAATATCAACTTTCGTGAAAATCCCTTTAGCGGTTCTCGAGTTATTATTTGCAGACAGACGGACGGACACACATTCCGATATTTGTGTCAGTTTTGAGGACGTGTCAGAGAAAAATCGAGACATAGATATCGGCCGTTTGTTTGTAGGGTGTTGAAATCCGAACTAACCCACTGGTGGGAAATGTTACTATAACTGGCCTGCATTATCATCTGAAAGATATTCAGAATATAGACAACTGCGAACCAATGGACACTGATTTTGTCTTCGGTATATATTTGTCATTTCCATTGCCTAATGATGGCAGGGTGGACTTTCAGTTCAAGACGATCCGTTTATTTGAAGTAGACTGAAGTCCCATTTTAAGATACAAGTGAATTTGAAGGGGCGACTTGTTCACATCGTAGTAGATGAACTCGATTAAACAGCTGTATTTATGTAAATCTCACCAACTACCTAAGCAGTATTCCCTCTTGCTAAATTAATAGTCGCTTAATT
Organism: Reticulitermes speratus; assembly: GCA_021186555.1. Taxonomy (NCBI): domain Eukaryota; kingdom Metazoa; phylum Arthropoda; class Insecta; order Blattodea; family Rhinotermitidae; genus Reticulitermes; species Reticulitermes speratus. The sequence continues at coordinate 10,070,325 of JAJKFL010000014.1, forward strand.
AAACACATAAAAAATTACATTTACTATACTTTACAAGCAGTTAGAAGTTCGTGGAAAGTATAAAACTATATTGACCCGTTGTGACGAAAATCCAGAGTTGTTTAAATGATTTCTTGTTTACTTAACAAATCCTTCTCACTGGTGTAGGTTATATAGTGAAAAGGGTAGGGAGTTTATGGTGAATAATAAAACGGTAATAACATATTTTAACAATTTAAAGATGAAACGTATCTGTTTATATAAGGACTCAGTGCTTACCGCGCAGTAAACACGCTCCACCTCGGTTGTACAAAACCAAGCTGTTAATGTCGTATAAGGCAAAGTTGTTGTTTGTTCTGAGATACACACAAAACACATAAACGTAATGTGAGCACCGTGTAGAATTTTTAGGTGCGTTTGCAAAATTGCGAAAAGCGACAATTAGCTTCGTGAAGTCTGTATGTCCGTCTTCCTGTCCGTCCGCATGGAACAGCGGACGGACTTTCACGAAATTTGATATTTGAGTATTTTTCGAAAATGTTTCGAGAAAATTCAAGTTTTATTAAAATCTGACAAGAATAACGGATACTTTACATGAAGACGTATGTACATTTATGTCGTTCAGTTCTGTTTAGAATGAGAAATGTTTCAGAAAAAAGTTCTAGAGAAAATCAGAACACATTTTATGTTTAATAACTTTTTTTCCGAAAAATTCGTGCAGAGCCAGACAGGCCACAGGTGAAAATATAATGTTACATAGAAAAGATGCGATTTGCATGCCGGATAAATAAGGCAAGAATATAGACACAAAGTCATGATGTTCAGTACTTATTGGTTCATAATTGATGAATTCCGTCTAACATTCAAAAATTGTAAATTTTCCCACACTGTATTTATGTGTTTAACAGCGACGTTTTTCCTGTGTAACATAAAATGATTAACCCAGATGAAAAGTGTTTACTGCGCGGTATGAACTGGATCTTTAAATAAAACAGTTTACGCTTCGTGTTTAAAGGTTTAAAGCATGTGATGCATATGCCTAGCATGGTGCTTGAAAGGGTTAAGAATACTGTTTTATTATGTAACTGTCCTCAACAGAAACAAATAGTATTACACCATGTTGCTGAACGGCAGTGCCATTAACAAAAATGTGGTTTAGTTACATCAGCATATTATGGCCGGAAAAAGTATGCCAGGCCGTGCACGTGAGTCGACCTTGACCGCGCGTAGGCAATTCGCCTGACCAGACGTAGAGTCGGAATGCACATTGCGTCCAGCCTCTGCTGAGGAGAACCCTGGACGGTCTAGGTCAACGTTTCGTAAACTGTGAGCCGTGACCCGGAATGGTGTTAACTCTTTATAGGCAGCTGAATTGATGTGTGCTGCTGTTAACGTTCAGTGACTTGGCAGTGTGTGTTTTGCTTTGGTATTCACAACAAACGGTTACTTTTTCCCTAACCGTCATTAATCCTTCAAAGCACAGTTGTTTTTGTATTTAACATTCAGCGTTTTGCTCACAGGCTGCATTTATGGGATTCATACAATTCTCGGCACAAACAGCGGTTGTCTTCCTAAAGAGCACTAACCGGTTACTTTATCACTATCGTTACTAGTTTTACATAAACTCCTCACTAAATATTATTCGGGTGATCAAATTAAGAAGAATGAGATGGTCGGGGCTTGTAGCACTTATGGGGGACAGGAGAGGTTATACAAGGTTTTGTTTGGGAAACCCGGGGGAAAGAGAACACTTGGAAGACCTAGGCGTTGATGGGGAGTTAATGTTAAAACGGATCTTCAAGAAGTGGGATGGGGGGCATGGACTGGATTGATCTGGCTCAGGATAGGGACAGATGGCGGGCTTTTGTGAAGGCGGTAAGAAACCTTCTGGTTCCATAAAATGCGGGGAATGTCTTGACTGGCTGAGGATCTGTTAGCTGCTCAAGAAGGACTCTGCTCCGTGGAATTAGTTTTATATAAACCCTTGTTACAAATCGTGTGTTGAAAAATACCTTCCGGTCTTGATATTGCATTGAAATCTCCTAACAAATTTTCCACTTGGTTCCTAGGAAATTGATGGAATATCTGATTCAGTTTCTCATAGAAAGTATCAATTTTTCTTTATAATCAGTTATATGTTCAGTTGGAGCAGGCACATTCAGAGCAGTCATGTCTTACCAGCGACCTTTTAGCATTGAACTGTGTACTACATGTCATCACGCACAACTTGTGCTCGTAATTCTGACTTCATTCCCGTAGGCACACAAAGTCATGTCCCTAATTGATGATTCTCACTTCCATTTCTACAGAAAAACGTACAATCGTCTCATGATTCAATGCCACCTTTGTCCTATCTGATATATATTTTTTTCCAATGGCGCAACAGCCCCTAGGTGGCCAAGGCCGCCTCATTATCGAGGACTCACAATCACACTTAGAAACACCACACTCGGTAGGACTCCTCTGGGCGAGTGATCAGCCCGTCGCAGAGACCTCTACCTGACAACACACAACACTAACAAGTGACAGACATCCATGCCTTGAGCCTGATGTCCCTTACTTCCATTTATTATATCTCTTCCTTTACAAATTATCTTGCAGGTGTTTTGAGTGTGGCTTACAGACATTCCTGACATTACATCTCATGTTTTGAGTGTGGCTTACAGACATTCCTGACATTACATCTCATGTATTGAGTGTGGCTTACAGACATTCCTGACATTACATCTCATGTTTTGAGTGTGGCTTACAGACATTCCTGACATTACATCTCATGTATTGAGTGTGGCTTACAGACATTCCTGACATTACATCTCATGTTTTGAGTGTGGCTTACAGACATTCCTGACATTACATCTCATGTTTTGAGTGTAGCTTACAGACATTCCTGACATTACATCTCATGTATTGAGTGTGGCTTACAGACATTCCTGACATTACATCTCATGTTTATTTTGCATTGCATAGGTCGTTTCAAAAGATCAGTCCAATCCCTACGCCCTGCGTAACATTTATAGCACAATGAATGTTTAGCGTGAGAGGTCGTCATCGCCTTGTGCAAATCTCAAGCTTGAGAACCACCGCTTTTCGGCTGTCCATGGCTGACTGTTCAGTATTTTCACAGCCATCTTCCATGCATGGAGTTCGTCTGCAGTGTTTTTTTTTTATTTTTTCAGTAAGTTCTGATCCAAGCACGCTTGGCTTCAATAAACAGTTTACCGAATTGTGTAAGATTGAGGGTCTAACGACTATCACAATTATGACAGTCTGAGACATATTTAATAAACCACAAGGCGTCACGTTCCAGAAACACATAATCCTAATACAGCGAGTTACTCTCGAAGTCCACTTAGGGATTTACGTGTATCTGGGTGTTCACGTAACATGTATGTTACATTTTGCGGATTTGAACTAAACTTAGATTGTGACGAAAAGTTCGTTGACTTTCCCCAGTATAATTTTTCATGAGAAACTCTTAAACGGACGGAGGAGTGACAATTGAAAGGGCACACAGACAGGGACAGAAATGGAGAAGTCGAGAGGCGCATTTTTGCAAGATTTCTTTGCGAAAGAAGCAGAAAACTCTCCACTGAACAGGGGAGATTATGGCATAAAAGTCGCTGGCTTGATATAAGCACTTGCGTGTTCTGTTGGCCTTCCCAGTCATTCTAAATTTCTCGGACACCATTAGCAAGCGAATAAACAACAAATCAACAACTGTATTCAGCTTGCTGGTTCAGAAGACAGATCGTTTGCCTGAAACTGAACATTTATACAGGGCATACACAAAAGAATGGTGCTGTTTCAAAAGTGAATAACAAATTTATTTCTCACCTTACACGGGCACAACGTACACCTTCAGCGGCGGCAACTGTCCAAGTTTCTCATGCGCTACCAGCAGTTCGCTTCTCATGCTTACTGCGTGGCCGCGGGACCAGTTTCAAAGATGGCGTTGCAGCAGGAGAAGGCTTTCTGTGTGCTCCGTTTTGAGGTGTCCAGATCTGTGATTACAGTGCAGCGTGATTTCTTTCTTGGGGGTTCGTTAAAGACAGCGTTTATGTACCACCATTGCCCACGTCCATCCATGAAATTCGTGATCGGATAACGCATGCACTGCAGGCCATTACAGCGGACATGCTACACCGGGTCTGGGATGAGTTTGATTGTTGTGTGGATGTGTGTCGTGTGACCCAGGGTGCATACATTGAAGGATTGTAATTACCAAATGAGAAACTTGGACAGTTGCCGCCGCTGACGGTGTATGTTGTGCCCGTGTAAGGTGAGAATTAAATGTTTTATTCACTTTTGAAACCGCACCATTCGTTTGTGTATGCCCTGTGTAAGTATAAACACGTATCGCCTAAGTCATTTAGAGCTTCGTTTACTATATGTTTCAGACGTTTTTGTCAGACAATTCAGTACATTTTGCTTGTACTAATTGCGTTAGTCAAAATAAACCTACAGATAAACCATTCAAAATTTGGTATCCCGTTCTACATACACAACGGGCTTTCGTTATCCAGTGCCAGCCTTAGCAAACGCGGGGCCCGATTGCCATCTTTGTGGCGGACCCCTATACGTTATCGTGCAGAGCAAATAAAGGAATAACGCTTTGGTACATTAATGTAATTTAGGATGACATCATAAAATCAGTCTGACAACTTTGTGTGGTGTCACACTGCGTATTTTTGAAAAATTACTAATGCGCGAATACCCCACAAGCGCGGGGCCCCGTAAGCGCGGGGCCCCAGTAAGCGCGGGGCCCGATTGCTTCCAGTCGGCCTAAAGCCGGCCCTGCCGTTATATTATGATATTATTTAGTCGCCTGTTAAAGAAAGGAAATCGATATTCCATGCTTGTTGTAATTTAAAATGCTATGGTGGGTCCTGGAGTAGTCGGGTGTGACATGGTGACAAAGTGACAGCTTCCTTCCCCCCCCCCCTGTAATCGAACCCCGACCCTACAAACCATATCAACCACTTCACTGGCTGAGCTGTTCTGGTCCTTCCGAAATGTTAAACAAAAGGGCGGTTTTTATTAACGTCAGTGGTATTACAGCGTTTAGAGTTTCAGTGGCTGTGGTGAAGCGGAATGCATCACTTCTGATGTCTTCATCAAGGTGTGTAATGTTATCATCTGTTGGTAGTCTAAGGGAGCAACAAGGCGGATGTAATAAAGTTGCCATGTTCGGTAGATGACGTGTGGTCGACATACCCACTTACATTGTCAATTCAGAACCGTGACTTGGCATAGATGAGAATACATTGCATGACAATGGCCCCAAGGCCGCATCTATCCAGTGTAAGCTCATGCACTTAACTCCACTATTTCTAGCTTAAATCAAGGCGTTTAGTCATTTTTGTTTTCGGTGCACAAGCCTTTCATGAGTGAGTAATTATTTTGGTTGCCACGTCATATCACCGGCTTAAGTAAGCTATGCGGTCAATATATCTTTATCGATGTAAAATTATAAACGTTCAATTTTTGTCACCAACTTTTGCACATATTAAAATAAGGGTGCGTAATTAATATGAGGTAAAATGTTTTAAACTGAACGAAATAAAATATAGTACAAAAGTTTTCTTTCCATTAACATTATATTACATTATAAAAATTACATTATGATGTAAGGCCTATTATGTACACAGGTAACATGCAGTTAGAATATATTTTCTTGCAATCGTAACATTACTAGAGATCGTCTTTGAAAGTGTTGTCAGGCCGGAGTTTGGACATTGCTGTAGGAACTGTACTGTATGTTCACAAGTTTGTTATTTAAACTTACGTTAATCCTCTACATAATAGGCTTGTAAATGGACGTGTTTCGGTGAAAGAACAGTGTGCTTTCGTTTTGTATTATTCGAATCGATTTACGATGTCATAATATATGTCCGTTGAATATTCAAAATTCATTTTAGTGCCCGTTTCTTCCTAAAAATAAAACGACGCGAATTTTATTGTGTTATTTTGCTTGTTAAGTACATTGTTAAATTATTAATTATACTCGCACGGACATGACTAATAGAAATTTGGAACGTATTTGGTCATATTTTTTTTGTGTTCTACAAGTCAAAATTGATATTTGTCTCTTGTTTCTTATGTTTAGCTAATGATTATAGCCATACCTAGGCTCTGCGTGATTATGAAAAAATAATATCAGCATTCAGGTGGGCCTGAACATGCTGGATTTAATAATCTGTGTTGTATCGATATTATATCGTCATGAAACGACAATTTGTCGTAACCCACACATTTCGTCAAATTGAGATTCCCGCTTTACTAGACCTTCGGGTTACAAACACACCTTCTGGCAAACTGTTGTGTCCAAAAAAAAACTTCTCCTTATATTTTTGTAAAACCATGGCATGCTTAAGTGTTGGTCTATTGAGGATTGGTCAAGTTTTTTCTGTCTCCTGTAAAATTGTGTATCTGTGGGTTATGACAGATTGCTGTTTCATGAGTGATATGCTTTGATTTGCTTGCTGCACTTTAGAATTAATTATGGAATTTAAGTGACAGACTCAATTTTTAGGCGCCTTCGCAAAATTGCGAAATGTGACTTAGCTACGTAATGTCTGTGTGTCCGTCCGCATAAAACAGCTCGGCTCCCACTGGAGGGATTTTTATGAAATCTGATATTTGAGTAATTTTAGAAAATTTGTCGACAAAATTCAAGTTTTATTAAAATCTGACAAGAATAACGGATACTTTACATGAAGACCTATGTACATTTATGATAATATCTTGCTCAATTGTTCTTAGAATGAGAAATGTTTGAGAAAAACATTGTAGAGAAAATCAAAATACACATTTTACTTTCAATAACTTTTTCCTAGATTCGTGCCGTTTATGACATAATGTGGAAAAATATGGTAGAGCAGGACAGGTCGCAGATGACAATATAATACGGCGCATGCGCATTGCATAATGGGTAATTAAGGCTACAGACACATTCAGAATATGTAACAGTTACTGCTTTTCCACGGGAACAATGGTTACGCGAACGCGCCTGAATGTTGCGTTAATGTGTATATTGCCTGTCTTTATATTTATGAATCAAAGAAGTGATTTACGACTAAAATTTGTTTTGAGCCAAGTAGATTTATTATGTTGAACGCTTACCATTCTTTTAAATTAGACTGAGCTTTGCGGTTGGGTGGTTAGAACCCTGCTTCGTCTTCATGAGGTCCTGCATTACAATCATGTGCCACAGACTCGCTGGCTTGCAGGCTGTCACCATTTGTTTCAGGTACATGATGAAAATTCAAGGACATTATCTTTCCGCTTAATTATCCATAATCTAACATTTTATACTATATGATGTGTGTTGCCGAAAAAGACATCATGGTACAACCAAAGAATCAATCATTTGACATTTGCGTAAATTGCGCTAGACTTTTGACCAGCTATTTCAAGGACATCCTGAAGTACATTTCACGTTAAACTGGATAAGACCGTTAATACTACAGCGAATAAAAATTATTCAGGGGCTATTACAAGAATGAAAACAGTTTTTTGCCCCCAGTAGTCTGTTAAGAATACGGATATGCTTATAAATATCACAAAATGGTATTTTATATAATTTTTAAGAATGCTTTTAGATATGCAGGAGACGACTTCAAATATTTAAGCTTGCCAATCGAGGCCACTATATTGATGTCAGTTTTACTGCAGCCGTTCTAGAGAACACCGAATGACTGTCATCTGCACAATATGTGCAGATACCAGCCAAGGTTTTGTCCTGAAAGCAAGTACATGGGAGCGTTTCTGACACGTTATCCACATTATGTGACTGTACAACACCAGAGTGGCAGTGCAGCCAACTTCCGCCATTGTTAGCCAGATGATACCGTATCTAGGCGTGTATCATTGACCGCGTTATTTAGAACAGCAGGTATGCGTGTTTATTTTGAAGGTTGGATATAGGCCAAAGTAGGCCCGTGTTTAGAGCGGGGTTACTGTTTAAAATATAAAAATATAAAAAAAACTAGAATTTTATTAATGGTTTTTTATAATTGTGTGTCTTGACCTTTGAACGGCGAGGAAAACATTGACTGAGTATATTTGAAAACAAGGTGCCGAGAAGAATGTCTGGATATAAGGGGCAAGTAACACGAGGCTAGGGAAAATTTCATAATGGATAGCTTCATACTTGGCACGACCCATGAAATGTTACTGTTAGTGTTTATTACTAGGATGATCGTATCACGAAAGATATGAACGGGGTATGTACTCGTAGAACCCATGGGAGGGATGAGAAGTACATTCAAACTTTTGATCGGAGAATCTGAAGGGAAGAGACCACTGGAAGAATAGGCATAGATCGAACGGTAATATTAACATGTTATCATAAGGAAGCAATGGGGGGTGTGGACTTGGTTTATGTGGCTCAGGATACAGACCAGTGGTGAGCTCTGTTGAATACATAGAAGACGAAGAATATAGTAACAGGGTGAGAGACTGTTATTTTCTGCAGAAGGTTTATGTTACATGGAGTTACTTAGTTTACTGACCCAGACAACTTTAAAGGTTTGAAATTTCATAAAACATTTCATTCGAAAAATAATTAGGGAGGGGGGTTTGGAAATGAGCATATTCAAAACCTACCAAACATGTTGTTGATAAATTGCGAAGGCGTCGCTGCACAAGAACGGTTGGCGTAGTGCAATTTCTTTGCATTTTACTTCGTTATGTTTTCAAAATTTCGATTTATAGTAAGCAGTTATTGTAGCGCAGGAAGGCGACAGCTTTGAATTATTCATTGTTTGTGCATGTTTCGATAGGGGTACGCGGTGGCGCAGTTGGTTGAGGCACTGCGCTACAAGCCGGCAGGTCGCGGGTTCGATTCCCGATGACATAATTGACATAATCGTTTCGGTCGCACTATGGCCCTGGGGTCGACTCAGCCTCTAACAGAAATGAGTACCAGGAATACTTCCCGGAGGGTAAGGCGGCCGGTGCGTAGGACTGACAACCTTACCACCTTCATGTGCCGATTGTCTAGAAATCTGGGAGCGTCAACCTCCTGGAACCCTAAGGGCCTGTCCAGGCCCGTACAGGGATTGCTTTACCTTTACCTTGCATGTTTCGATAGGGGACCGTTATGTTTGTATCTTGTAAATAAAGATATGTTTGATAGCTTTATGATTTTTTTTTACCTTAGGACGTGGAAGTAGAATACGGCAACATTGAATACCGAATTTTTCATAATTTTTAAAGATAGCATGGAAGTTTTGAAAGGCATGTAATTAATCAGTGATGGTAACGTCGTATCGTCAACTTAAATGATAGGGGATATAATTTTTCGGTGTTCTAAACCAGTGACGTGGACACGGACAATTTGTGTGTTACATTTTGTATATTTTGATCATTTATTAATATATTGTACTGTACGTTGGATTTTTATTAAACAGACCTATGAACATAATCCCTTTCTGTAGACTGACCATATATTCGCTTTACCATTCTCAGCGACCAAGCAAACGAACGTATAGACATTTGGCAGACGTAAACATGGGGGAACTAGTTCTGTAATTGCTTTGTTATGATGATGATCTTACTTTAAGCAACAGATGTACTTGACTAATAAAATGACTGTGCATGTGTCGCCGCGCTACGGTGCCCTGACCTTAGCCCAGTTCTGCTCGCGTTCACAATTTTGTTTGCTCCTGTTGTTAGTTGTGCTACTGGTTCCGCGCGCATCCCGGTTAAATTGCGTCCGAATATTGGTTCTGACCCCGTTAATGTTTGCATGTTAATCTCTGCTGTTTCCTTCAACACCAGGAGTGTGCGTGTTATTTACGTGTTGTCGCTTCCGTGCACATTATGGCCACAGGCCTACGCAAAGAATGTCGGGTATAGCACGCAATGGAAAAATCACACGGAATGATCATGCAATGGGTCAACCGAAAATAAAAATGGAAAACAACCGTAACTCCAAGCGTTATTATAATTTATAATAAAGGACTGAGTGTGTACTGTGTCAGTTTTATCTGTTGTGCAGCAGGACCAATGCAATAAGTGTGAAAAAGGCATATGGAGGCAGTGTATTTGTAACTCCACTCATTCTTAACCTCGGCGCTAGTTTGAGGTGAGCGGTCATCACACTCTGACCGCTTTACCTCCGTGAAAGAACCCCGGTACCCATTGAATAGTAGGCTGGGTAGGCCCCAGAGCCGGTCTGGATGATATGGAAAATATAAAAATGTCTTGCCTTTGCCGGAATTCGGAACCCGGACCGTCTAGCCCGTACCCTAGTCACTATACCGACTGCAATAGCCAATACCCTCATTAAAATCGTCGTCTTACAATGACCACCAGAACAGTACACGTGTCTGAAGTTTGTGAAGGTACTTGGTAGGATATTGGGACCGGGATAGCGTATTAGGTATCGACTAACCACGGACTGGGCGGTCCGGGGATCGAATCCCGGTGGGGGCGAGATTTTCCGCAGCCGTCCAAACCCGTCCTGGGGCCCACCCAGACTCCTGTACAATGGGTACCGGGTTTCTTTTCCGGGGGTAAAGCGGCTGGGGCGTGGCATTGATTGACCGCCCTACTTCTCAACTAGCGCCGAGGTTAAAGAAAGAGCAGAGCTATACCTCTACTCCCCATCTGGGCCTTCATGGCCTGTTATAGAGTGAACTTACTTTACTTTACTTTAACTTTTACTGGAGGACAAGACTGGCAAGTTCTGACCCATTACAGTACAACAGGAACACGAAAGATGCGGTAAACCATCTTAGTGTTCGAGAGGCCAACCGATTGGATATTACGACATGCAGATAGGTGTACCTTTACACACTTTCGGAGGAGTTTGCTGCCTCCATCTACAGGGAGAAATGCAAAACAATTCTTTTTGGATCTCTTGGACACTGAAGGTATTCTATAAGACTTGAATCTTCACCAACGCATCTGTGAGAACCTCAAATTTCGCACGCAGAAATGTTACATTTGTTTTGGCTAAAAGAATGCCAGTATTGAAAGAAGCCTAGGTACATGCTTAGTCCAAAGCTGACAAATGTTCGCTACGAGAAAGTAAGTATCTTCGAATTATTCGTGGACTGAAAGAATTCGATTGCTGTGTTGTAGGCGTTTCTCCCTGAAGCACTGCATCAACTGCGTTGTTAGGAAGACCTTCCTTATCTGTATTCTCGTCTGTTCGTAACTTCCAGACTTGAACTTTCGCGCTAATGTCGCAACTCAAGATTCAGGTCTTCTTCCCCGCAGTTTTTCTTCTCTCCTATATATCGTCATTAGCTACACATTATATATTTATCAGGCCAAGATACATAATTGCCGATCCCAGTGGCCGCGCGATTTAAGGCGTAGGTCTGCGGCAGCTCGATTGTTGTGATTGTGGGTTCGAATCTTGCCGGTGTCATGGATGTCTGTCTGTTGTGAGTGTTGTGTGTTGTCAAGTAGAGGTCTCTGCGTCGGGCTGATCACTCGCCCGGAGGAGTCCTACCGAATGTAGTGTGTGTGAGTGTGATCTCTAAACCTCAACAATGAGGAAGCCAGGCCCAATAGGACTGTCCAGCCATGAGAAAGAGAGATTTATAATAAAGAACAGAACGTACGGATTACCTCACATGTTCAATTTGTGGTCTTCACTGACATCAAGACAGGATATATATATATATATATATATAATTAATATATATATGCTCTTATACTCACAATTAGCACTGCTCAAATCAACACGTATCATCGTTATTCATATCACAGGGCTATGCTGCGACATGCTGCGTGTCAACACGTTGTCTAATCCCCGACTGATTATACACAGTTCTGATTTTTTTTAGACAAACATGATTGTTCGGTTAGTATTTGTGCTTCGTTTTCAGGACGTCCCATTTTCGATTCTCGTCTAGGTGGCCGGTTATCCTGAGCTTTTCCATCTTTCCTCACTCCCTCCAGGCAAGTACTTGAATACCATATTAAATGTGTTACGACTTCTTTTTACACACACTTCCCACTTCGTGGTTGGCATACCTTCCATATTCATTTCTGTATAACATATTTAGTGGAGAAAGACTCGGAACATAAACCAAGAATAAGATAAATCAATTTGTGGCCATGTCCATACCGAAGAGGCTTATCTGTATAGTTGTGTTCATCTTAGGAATAATTAATCCGTCGGACTTCAGTGTCAAACAAAGGATAATTTATTTTTTCCTTGGATTTTAGTATTATGCAATGAATCGATTGCTTAGCCTCGAATTTTAATGTCAGTCGTGGAATGTATCATTTAGTCGTCGATTTTAGTGTCAAGCATGGAGTGAATTCCTTGGTTCCTGGAACTTTAATGTCAAGTGTGGAGTTGATTTTTGAGTCCCTGGAATGTAGTGGCATATAGTGGAGTGCTTAGCCTCTCGAAGTTTAGTGTCAGGCTTACAGTAAATTGTTTAGTCCCTGCATTTTCAGTGTCAGGAGTGGAATGTATTTTTTAGTCCCATAAATTTTATTGTCAAACGTGGAGTGGATTGTTTAGTCCCTGAAATTTTAGTGTCAAGCATAGATTGAATTATTTAGTTCTTCAAAATTTTAGTGCCAAGCATGGATTAAATTATTTGGTTCCTCAAATTTTTGTGTTGAGCGTGGGATGATTTTTTTATTCTCTCGAATTTTATTGCCAAGTATGGATTGACTTATTTAGTTCTTCAGATTTTTGTGTCAATCGTGGAGTGAATTTTTTATTCTCTCGAATTTCATTGCCAAGCATGGATTGAATTATTTATTTACTCAAATGTTTGTGTCAATCGTGGAATGAATTTTTTATTCTCTCGAATTTTAGTGCCAAGCATGGATTGAACTATTTATTACCTCAAATTTTTGTGTGAAGCGTGGAGTGAATTGCTTAATTTCTCGGAATTAAAGCCAAACAAGTTCTGGATTTTTGTACAGTACTGCACTCTCTGGTAGAGCTCTTCTTTTCCTGAGTAGATATCCAAATAACAACGTTCTTTGCACGTAACGTAGCGTTTGGCTGTCATACTTACCTGTCAGACCTCACAGCGAGACCTCGTTTTAGTGCACAACTGTCTGAACCCTACTTATAATTCACGCAGACCACAGGTGGGCGTCATAGCGAAATACGTACCTGTTTTCATGTTCACCGCTCGGTCATTCAGAACACTGTAACAGGACTTCCTGACTGTAACCGTTTTGAGAGTATCGAATGTGTTGTGTGAGGAACGAAAATAAAATTAATGTACGATGAGGATTTCCTTTGCCCGTCTGCACGGTACACCTATGAAACGACTTAACAGTTTTGATGAAATTTTGTATTGGGCTGTTTGCATTAAATATTGTCAGCCTAATTAATCACATCGATCCTGGTAAACATGAATTTACACGACGCCGAACTGTATTAATTTTCTCCAGAACTGATTTAACGATGTTGTATGATAAATACAGTCGACACATTTCGTCTTGCAGATCACTTCAGCTTCCACCTGAACCAAATTCAGCCACTAAAGGAAAATGAAGGCAAAATGTTCTTCCGAAACGTCCGAACAACCCACTATATTGCAGCACATAAACACCCACAAGCCAATCGTTTGAGTAGCACTTGCCAAGAAAACCTGGAAATCATGTAAAATATAATGAAGTATGCATAACATAAAATATACGTGCCATTAAAATGTATAGCCCCAATCCAAATTCTTCATTCGGTGACACACACCCTGTGCAATAGGAATAGTGTAATTGAGTCACTAAACAATGCATGCTACTTGAAATTAAGCACAGGTAAGTAATTGGAAACTTGCAATTTCTGGCCGAATCTCTCGCAGATTTTCCTGATCTCTCACATCAGACTATCACACAGTACCTTGTTGCAGATCTCTCGTCTATTATCCTCTATTACTGCACTGTCTATCATCGACAGTGATCTGACAAGTGTGCTTCTAATAACTCCTCAATTTCAAGGAATGTATTTTGTGAACTTCAGTTTTACGAGGTTATTTTTCATGTGCTTTTGTAATTAATCTATGAAATGCAGTTTGTCGAACGTCGCTGTACAGCAGTTCATATCCTGGATGGTCCGGGTTCAAATCTCGGCCCGAAAACTGGATGTCCTGATTCTTTTGTGGGCTCCCGCCGTTTTTCCAAGTAGGCCTATATGCAGTAAAGTGCCACAGATGAGCCACGACTCTTTCTGCCCACTTCGCTTCCAATCCATCATTCAACACTGATCCTATGAATCTGTACTCTCGGCTATGTTTGAACTGTGTCAGCGTCGTTAATTCAACCGCAAAGAAATAACTACCGCCACAAAGTGAACTCGTGAATTTTGAGTGTACTTATTTTTAGGCCTGTTCGAAAATTTGCGAAAAGCGCATCGTCTTGTCTGTCCGTCCGCACGGAACAACTCGCTCCCACTGGACGGATTTTTATGAAATTGTATATTTGCTTATTTTTCAAATCTCTTTGGAGAAAATGCGAGTTTTATTAAAATCTGACAAGAATAACAGGTACTTTACTTGACATGTGTACATTATGATAATATCTCGCTTAATTCTTCTTAGAATGAGAAATATTTCAGACAAAAGTTGTAGAGAAAATCAAAATACACATTTTATATTCAACAACTTTTCCCCAAAATCGTGCAGTTTATGAGATAATGTGGAAAAATATGGTAGAGCCAGACAGGCCACAGATGACAATATAATACAGCGCATGCGCTTTGCATGCTGGATAACTAAGGCTACAGACACACACTCAGAATATGTAATACTTATTGCTTTGCAACAATGGTCACTCGAACGCGCCCCAGTATTACGTTATACGTACATTGCCATTCTTGTTTACAGTGTACAAACATATTAGCAATATTGAATGAGGTATCGTCAATAGTATAGGATATACTAATTCTGCTTTCGTTTATTCTCATCAGTATTTCCCTGATTCAGTCTGTACCGAACATCTTCAGGGAAATCTATGCGTATCTGTTTATGTGCGATTGACGGTATTTCATTGAATGTCGCTTCTCGGTGATTTATTGACACTCTCGTGATAGAAACCTAAATGACAACAAGGGAAAAAGACAACTTCTTTGACAGTGATCCATAGAAGAATGGGAAAGTTATGTTTTTGTGCTTGAGCACCAGATCGTAAAGGCGTGAAGAGGGAATGGAGGTAAACGTCGACACACACATTCAGAGGTTCTGCACTGGATGGCGATGACAGTATCATCTGACGCAGCCCACCCCCACGTAGTCTGGACGATCCCCAATTATCAGTATGAATGTAATGGCGAAGATGAACTAGTGCAGAATGTTTTTATTGAAAAAAATGAGATGACTGGATGGCTGAGTTCCGATAGGCGGTGTATAAATAGGTTGCAGTGCGATGTGCCCGGACAACAGAGTCAGATAAAGGTATTCCGAAATTTGAAGTCCTCGGAACTGATCGCGAAAACTGAACTTGTCGCCTAAAATACATTTGTGCCTTCTTTTGCCCAGTCGTATTTGTATGATTGTCCCACTAATTTTATGTTAACTGTGTAATTTAGGACTTTTTGCAAGGATAACACCAGTTACAGCAGTAACAGTTAATGTGCAAAGGGAATTGTTTTGCCACGAGCTGAAGACATCCAGAAAGTTTAAAAATAAAGCTCTCCCTACGCAAGATATAGAGGCAAGTGGGAAAATGAAGGCATAGCTTCAGAAATTCTTAACCTCGACACTAAATGGAGGTGTGTATTAACCTCTTCACAACCAGGCTGCTTTGCTGTCGGGGAACGTGGCCACAGTACCCACTGAATAGGAGGTTGGGTGGGCCCCAGGGGTGGTCTGGACTTTTTGGAGTGGAGAGATATATCTTGCTCCTGCCGGATATTTAAACAAGATTGTTTGGTCTTTCAGCTCGTAGCCTAGTCATTCTTTCGACTAAAGTTTGAAATCGTGTTACTCTGAATACGTTACTAATGGTCATGTATTTCCTACATCTGTTTTAGTTAAAATGAGCCCCTGATTATAAAGGCTGAATTGCACTTCTGAGGAGACTGTCCTCGATACGAACGGAACAAGAGTGAAACCGAAATAAATGTGTGTGGGTACGTTTTGTGTGCATCGTTCTACTTTGATTGCACTTTAACGGTAAACTTTGTGCCCGCCAGGTGAGGACTTGGGTGCATATTGCTTTGTAATGAGTCATCCTACGTCGTATAAGTATAATAGTGTTAAACGTTGATCTAGAGAACTGTTTTGTCCGCGGTATACTATTGCATTGTGTCGCCCTCGGTGGACTAGTGGTTAGCGTGCTCGCCACTGGGCCCAAGGTTCGCGGGTTCGATCACGACCGAGGGAGATGGATTTTTAAGAGTGATAAAAATCCGGAGGTCCCATGTCGTAGATTTACTGCTTGTAAAAGAACCCTACGGGCATGAATAGAACTAGTAATGCCCGTCGGCAAAATTCAGCGGCCATTTCTCATCCAAGTCTCCTGACTGGATTGACATCAGGATGGAGTGGAACTTGTGCGGTCAGTGGGCTGGTCACCCGCTACATCAACGCACATGACCATAGAAACCTCCGAAAGGAGGCCCCCAATGCTCCGCGATTGGAGCGACATGGGGACTAACTAACTATACTATTACATTGTGATCCGTGTCCAGCTACGATGAACTATGTTGCTTCATCTCGATATGCTGGAACGAGATAGAGTAACGGGTGTTTCGCAACTTGTGCGCTGCATTAGAAGAATATTTTATGATCTGTGTGCCAATAAATTACACAGCCTATGTGTTACAGAACTGTGTCCTCGCTTTGGCACCTTGATGTAATTACAAAGTCAGTGATGTACTGTGTTGACATTGTGGATGAAATCTGAAGTAGGGACCGTACAAGTCGTGTGTTGTAACATTGATTGGTGAGTAGTTAGTTAGTTACTTCCTGTCGCTCCTTGCGGAGCATAGGGCCTCCTTGCAGAGGTTTCTTGGTCAGGAAGTGTGCATCTGTAGTGGGTGACCAGTCCACTGACTGCACAAGTTCTATTCATCCTGATATGACTGCCAGAGCCATCTAGCAGTCAATCAGGAGAATTGGTGTGAGAAAATGGCCGCTGAATTTTGCTTACGAAACATCTCTATTCATGCCCGTAAGGTTCTTTTACATGCCGTAAATCTACAACATGGGACCGATGGCTTTACTTCCCCTAGTACTTACTAGTTGTGCTACGGATATTTATCACCCTTAAAAATCCATCGACCTCGGCCGGGATTGAATCCGCGAACCTTGGGTCCAGTGGCGAGCACGCTAACCAGTAGTCCACCGAGGGCGACATTGATTGGTGAAGGTCATTGTTTTTGCAGTGCTCTTTTGCGATATAGGTGAGCATAGTCCTTTGAACACAGGTATTGTGGATTTTAATTCATCTCGGGTCTCGGACATATTTGTAGATTATTTCAAAATTCTGTCATTAACTAATACACTGTAGTGTCTAACGATCGTATGATATTGAAGTATCAGTTACATAGCATGTGGAAGGAAGTGGTCGAGGTATACTTTAAGAACGTGTGTCGGAAGTTGATGAGAGGAGAGGTGCATATGTGGTTTTGGTGGGAAAACCTGAGGGAAAGAGACCACTTGGAAGGCCTAGGCGTAGATGTGAGGATAATATTAAAATTGATCTTGAAGAAGTGGTATGGGGGGGCAGGACTGGATTGCTGTGGCTCAGTATAGACACAAGTGCCGGACTCTTGTGAAAGAGGTAATGAACATTTGTGTTCCATAAAATGCGTGAATTTCTTGACTATCTGAGGAACTCTGAGCTTCTAAGGAAGGGCTGTTCTCTATGGAGTTAGTTAGTCAGTTAAAATTGGTTGGTTAGTCTCGGAATTTGGCTGCAGGGAATATGGAAAACTACGAAAATCCTGTCTGGATACTTGGGGCCCAGACCGAGATTCGAAAGGGGTAGCTTTTAACACGCCTGATATTATACGGCTTGAATCAAATTTCTTAGTGGCATGGGCATATAGTTGTGGCATGCATATACCGGGTGTCCCAGGAAGAAAGGTCAATATTCTGGGAGGTCATAGTATCGGTCATTCTAAACAAAAAAGTGTACTCGTATATGTACATGTGTCCTATTCCGAACGGTTTCCGAGATAGAGCTATTTCACTGTACAGTTGCAAAATTGTTATAAGAAAGAGATATTACGTACTGTTTCTAGTATACCTTTTTGCTTAGAATGACCGATACTATGACCTCCCAGAATATTGACCTTTCATATATAAAGGTTTGGTATGGACCGATTCCCCAAGCTAGTAGTCCTGTTGAATGTTCACGACAAGACAATAAGAAGATATCAGCTTATACTTATTATCCTCTGGTCTTTCATTCCTAAACTACTTTCTCTGAATCAAATTAAAAGATTATGAAAAGAGATATATCGTATCAGATATGATAACCTTTAGCGAGGTTTTGCATGTGAGAGTTTTAGATAAAATGCCTTGTACCTGCATCTCGTTGCCTGTTGATGTTAGGTGTAAGCTCTTTTGTGGAATGGAAACAAACTTATTAAAATTAATTACAAACAAGGAAAGAAAGTTGTTTATCGCAGGAAATCGACTGCCCAACTTAAAAGCATGCCGTATCTACTGAACCTTGAACACAATGAAAACATCAGCAGAAATTTAAAATTTCGAGCAACCTTCAACTCCTGAATGTTGTTTGATGTAATATTTCATGGCTATTGACATCAACACATGTTACCTACAGCTACTACTAGTAAATGTCTGCATTTTTAAATACTTATTAAATTAACATATCCCGTTGTTCTGTGCAATATGGTATAAATGCTAGTAAAAATATCTTCTCGAAGTATTCATTCAGAAAAAAAAAGTGTTACAGGCATGAAGCTTCATTACACTAAACCCGCTCTGACTTCTTGTTCAGAGCAGCGATGCAGTGCATATGATGCACAATGAAGTGAAGTTTTTAAATGGATTGCAGACTACATGGCTTAGAAGAACGTCTGCTTGTATGTTTGTTGTGTTTCTTTTTTTTTTTTTACATTTTTTCTGCAGTGTGCCTTTGCACGTTTATTTCGTGTTTTTACAAGATGGATTACCGGGGAACGTTGTTGAGCTGCGTGAAGCATGGAGGTAGACGGACGAATAGGCGGATAGACTCAGAGACAGACAGACAGACCGGGAGAACCACACACACACACACACAGAAATCTGTAGCAGATAGGACGCCGACGGCTCGATATGTAATTCGTGTCGCACGTCTGTTATCCTGGAGCTTGAGACACAATCCTGGGCCTCACCAATGGTCACCAGCTGTTTCGACGGGAAAGATCTTTTGATTGACATTTGCCTCGTAACTTTTATGGGTCATTGTGAAAGGAAGTCTTCCGTTAAAGGAATTAGTGGCTTTAGGCAACAGTCTCGGAATTTTGACGTAATGGTGAATTGTAAATTGGGCAAGATAATGTACTGGCCTCCATGACTAGGGGTTTCATTGTTTTGTATGAAAATCATGCAACACAATGAAATTTTGGAAGAATTTCCGCGTCTGATTAAAGACAGATGAAAACCAAGAAAACACATTTCTTTTAAACAAATTACAGTGGTGGCTATTGTTGACTTTGTTGCCGAATCTTCGCTTCGTTTAATTAGTTTTAACTAGTCTCTGTGTAGTTAATTATTTAGTGCTGTGCTTAAAGAAATAATATCCCTGACTTTTAACTTCTTTGTAGGAACGATGTTTTTTTTAATTGAAGGGCCCCGCAGCAGATGGTACGGACACACCGCAGCCATGAGGTTTATTGTGCAACCCTATGAGGAAGACGAGGTTTTTTCAGCTTTTCCATTTTAATGGAGCACCGGTGGAATGAAATTGACAGGGTAAAACCAAAGTACCGGGGAAAAACCTGTCCCAGTGCCACTTTGTCCACCATAAATCCCACATGGACCGACCCGGGATTGAACCCGGGCCTCCGCGGTGAGAGGCCGGCGAGTAACCGCCTGAGCCATGGCACGGCTAGGAGTGTTACTACGAATTTAAACAACATTTCTCCGCATGCACCTTGAGGCTGTGTTCAGTTCAGTTTTAATCGGTCTATATTATTACTCTTGTTGAAGGAACCAGAGCATGCGGCCGACGTTTAATGTCTGTCTGAGGTGACCTGAGACAGTCCGCGTGCAGTCTCGTTATCGACGTGCGATGTGATGGAACACTGAACTGATTGAGAGCGTGAATTGCAAAACTCTCCGAGGATTGTGCCTGCACGTTTGTTTGTTAATGTGAAAGACTGAATCAGGAACTTAGTCGTAGCAAAAAGTTAACTCGGACAGAACACATAGAAACAGTAGTCACTGAAAGAAAATTGTTCCGAAAATTACAACAACAAAAAAATCTGGAACAGTACTGAGTTGAGATTATTTTCGTGCAAAGCGTCGGAAGTTTATCACGTTATAAACTGAATAACTTTTTTTTTTGTCCTAAGCTTATGACTGTTAAATTGAATTCAAAACACGTAACACCTATTTAGCCGTCGTGTGTCTACACCGATATCGCGTATTTCTAATGGTTAGCTTGTAAATTTAAACTATTAATTATAACTTAAAACCAACAATATTGCACTTATTTTATATATGTATATTGCAACCCTACATATGTTTCGGCTGTACTTCAGCCATCATCAGGGGTTTTCCTTGCAGCGTCCACTAACTGTATTTCTCACTAACATTTGGTTCCTATTGGTTTTCTTATTAACTAGGTATTGTGCATTGTCTTATTGTCTAGGTCCTATCTTGTTCACTTTGTACACTGATACACTTTTGTATGTGGGTTTTTTTGCACTTTTTAGTTTGACTTTTTTCTTGGTCCGTTTTGGGAACATGTAGTTTTGGCCTATTCTGGAGTATGTCTGTAGCCTTCGGTGTTCTTTTTTCGGTCCTTCTTCTTTAGTTGTGTGCAGGTGTCAGCCATCTTGTCACTGCCGTCTTGATGTTGTAGTGTGCCAAGATCATTCTATTGATTGTATTTTTCATGGTTTTCTTTACGCGGTGTTATGTTGTCTGCTGTTTGTGGTGATTCCAAGTTGTCTTCGTGTTGTGGTCACACTTGGGTTTTGTGCTTTCTGTTGTCGTTCCTTATGATGTTTTGGTTTTTTGACCTAAGTTTCCTATTTTCGGTTGGTCTATTGCGTTGTAGTTTTCTTGCTGGTTTTTGGATCGTTGATTAGCATGTTGTTTCTGTGGTTCATTTCATGTTCTTTCCATGTTCGGCGTACTGTTTTGGGTGCTATGTTCCTTTGTGTTGCTGTTGTTCTTGTGGTCCGGTTCCTTTAGTTTTGTATTGGTAATGAGCCTGAATAGTTGGTTGTTTTCGCCTGCATGTTGCTCAGGAATCAGAGTATTATCTTCATGTGCTTGCTGTATGTAAAACCGTTCCAGGGTGTTCAATTTCTTGCTTTTTTTGCACGTGTGTACAAGGTTCATTGTTTGGTCTATTGGGCCCCTTTCGTGTCTGTTGTTTAGAATGTGGAGGGCGTAAGCTGATTTTGGGTCGTTATTCTTGATGTAGCGGGTATGTTCAGTGTAGCGTTGTTTTATGGATCTGCCAGTTTGTCCTATGTATTGTTTTTTACATGTATTGCAGGTGAGACTGTATATTCCACTGAGGCTGTAAGGGTCATGGTTTTGAGGGTGTGTTTGCAAAATCGTGTGTGTTTTATTAACTGTGTTGAAGGTTATGTTTAGATCAGTGCCTTTGAAGAGGTTGGTAATGGGTCGGATTTTTGGGCTATAGTATCCGAAGGCCGCCCATTTTTTGACCTTGGGGGTTGTGGTTATGGTGATGTTTGTTTGGTTTATGATTTTGGACATAATGGTTTTGTTTAGCCTGTCCACCATGTGCCTTGGGTATCCATTCCTGTTGGCAATCGAGTGAATTATGCTAAGCTCTTTCTGTTTTGATTCTTGTGTGAGGGGCATCCGGTGCATTCTATTGAGGAGGTATCTGTAAGCCGCCATTTTGTGTTCTGTTGGGTGGTTGGAGTCATGGTGTATGGTTATGTCGGTTGTTGTGGGTTTTCTATAGATGTCCAAGGTTAATTTGTTGTTTTGTCTGTGGATTGAGAGGTCCAGGAAGCTTATGGTGTTGTCCTCTTCCAGTGTTGCCTTGAATTGCAGGGCGCTGTGGATGCTGTTCATGTAGTGGGTTATGTCAGTGGGGTTGGTCTTGGTGTTATCATATATCATAAGTATGTCATCAACATATCTATTATACATGCGGATCTTTTTACTGTCCAATATGTTCCTGATTAGGCTGTTTTCCAGGTGTTGGAGGAAGATTTCTGCAATAAGGCCTGAGATAGGTGATCCCATTGCTACTCCCTTGTTCGGTTGGTAGAATTTGTTATTGAATTGGAAATAGTTTTGTTGTAGTATGGTGGTTAGTAGTGTGCATGCTTGGTTTGCAGTGGTGGTGTTTACATTTTTGTCCTTAAGCAAAATTTTGGTGATGTTTATTGTTTCTTCTAGGGGTATGTTCACGTAAAGGTCCTTAATGTCGTATGAAATGAGTCTGTCTGATTCTATTGTTGGGAAGCAGTCGAGCTGGTGTGCCAGGTTTGTTGAACTGTGGGTTGTGTATGTGTGGGGTAATTGGAGTGTGTCATTTAGCCATCTATTAAGGAATTTGGCTATCTTATATGATGGGGCGTAAATGTTGTTTATTACTGGTCTGATGGGTTCATTGTCTTTATGAATTTTGAATTTGGGCCTTTAGGGTGGGTGGTTGGGGCTTTATTTGTGTTAAGTAATGTTTCTGTTGTTTGTTTATTATCATGTTGGAACCGTTTGTGGCTTGCTGAATTTTTTCTGGTATTGTGTTGTGGGGTCTTTTTGTAATTGTGTGAATTGGTTGTCGTTTAGGAAAGTTTCAACTTTGCGGGTGTATTCATCTCTGTGTATGATGACTATAGTGTTTCCTTTGTCTGCTTTAGTAACGATGAGGTTGTTCTGTTTTAGTTTTGTGTTTATCTGCTTCATGATGTAAGCTTGTCTCTTGTGTAGTACATTGTGTCTGTTTGATTTCAGTAGTTTTTTGATTTTTTTTGCTGGCGAGGAATCTGTATGTGTTTTGGTCATCGGCATCTAGCTGTCTGATGGCGTTATCTGTGTCGATGATTAGGTCTTGGAGATAGTGTTTTACAGGCTTTTCTATTGCATAATTTAAGCCTCTTTCTAGGAGTTCTGTTTCTTCCTTATTAAATGTGACATTGGTCATGTTTTTTACTCTAGTGTAAAAAGGTTGGCTTTGTTGAGTGTCCTGGGGGCGATGTTTTGACTTTTGTTTCATCTTGTTGTTCCTCAAAAGGTCCAGTTTTCTGTTGAGTTTATTGTACAGTGTTTCACTCGTGTTATGGATTTTTTCATTTGTTACTGTGAGTAAGAAGGGCCATGAGTCTTTCCAATAGTTGGCACATTCAAGGTGGGCTTTGTATAATTGAAAATTTAATTTAGCTTTCTTCTTGTGTAAGTGTTTTATTTCTTGGCTGATGCGGTATTGTGTAGCAGTGTTTTTGGTTTTGGTGCTTTGCCAGTTATTCCCATTTACTGAAATGTGTATGTACTGAGGGGATAGTTGTTCTGTCTTGCATACCTTGTTAAACCATAGTGCGGCGTTAGTTTTGTGGAGCTTCTCTTTGATGTTGTGGAAACGATGTAATGGTTTTGCCTGTTGGGCATTAATCACTTTGAAGTTGTACATACCGTGCAAAGCTTGAGATAATTATAACTTAAAACCAACAATATTGCACTTATTTTATATATGTATATTGCAACCAACCTCTTCAAAGGCACTGATCTAAACATAACCTTCAACACAGTTAATAAAACACACACGATTTTGCAAACACACCCTCAAAACCATGACCCTTACAGCCTCAGTGGAATATACAGTCTCACCTGCAATACATGTAAAAAACAATACATAGGACAAACTGGCAGATCCATAAAACAACGCTACACTGAACATACCCGCTACATCAAGAATAACGACCCAAAATCAGCTTACGCCCTCCACATTCTAAACAACAGACACGAAAGGGGCCCAATAGACCAAACAATGAACCTTGTACACACGTGCAAAAAAAACAAGAAATTGAACACCCTGGAACGGTTTTACATACAGCAAGCACATGAAGATAATACTCTGATTCCTGAGCAACATGCAGGCGAAAACAACCAACTATTCAGGCTCATTACCAATACAAAACTAAAGGAACCGGACCACAAGAACAACAGCAACACAAAGGAACATAGCACCCAAAACAGTACGCCGAACATGGAAAGAACATGAAATGAACCACAGAAACAACATGCTAATCAACGATCCAAAAACCAGCAAGAAAACTACAACGCAATAGACCAACCGAAAATAGGAAACTTAGGTCAAAAAACCAAAACATCATAAGGAACGACAACAGAAAGCACAAAACCCAAGTGTGACCACAACACGAAGACAACTTGGAATCACCACAAACAGCAGACAACATAACACCGCGTAAAGAAAACCATGAAAAATACAATCAATAGAATGATCTTGGCACACTACAACATCAAGACGGCAGTGACAAGATGGCTGACACCTGCACACAACTAAAGAAGAAGGACCGAAAAAAGAACACCGAAGGCTACAGACATGCTCCAGAATAGGCCAAAACTACATGTTCCCAAAACGGACCAAGAAAAAAGTCAAACTAAAAAGTGCAAAAAAACCCACATACAAAAGTGTATCAGTGTACAAAGTGAACAAGATAGGACCTAGACAATAAGACAATGCACAATACCTAGTTAATAAGAAAACCAATAGGAACCAAATGTTAGTGAGAAATACAGTTAGTGGACGCTGCAAGGAAAACCCCTGATGATGGCTGAAGTACAGCCGAAACATATGTAGGGTTGCAATATACATATATAAAATAAGTGCAATATTGTTGGTTTTAAGTTATAATTATCTCAAGCTTTGCACGGTATGTACAACTTCAAAGTGGTTAAACTATTAAGTTCGGCTGGACTGGACAAAAAAGAAAGAAGCACAATCTGTACATTTTTATTATTTGAAGTGTCATGCAGAGACAACATTTTATCTACTAACTTGACATCTTGTCCTAAAGACGTTTAATAATTTGGACTGGAATATCTCATGCCTCTGAGTGAGCTATTTGAGGATATAACAGAAGTTATCATGAAAATTAGTCTTATGAGATATAATGCCGTAGCAAGGAATCGAACCACGATTTCGGTCGCAGGGCTCGTAGGCTAGTCGCTACTTCGACTACACTATTCCGGCTTTTAAAACTATTGTTCTGTAATATATTTATTCTGTATCATAATATATTATCCGTCCAGACCTGCCCTGAGGCTCACCCGGCCTCCTGGACAGTGGGGATCGGGTCTCCTTCCTCGGGATAAAGCGGCCGGGGCATGTCGTTGACCACCCATCCCCATCTAGCGTCAAAGTTAAAGAAAGAGTAGATCTGTACCTCTACTCCCCCTCTGTACCTTCATGGCCTGTTTTAGTGTGAACTTTACCTTTACCTTTACCGTTCACATATTATCCATTTGAAATGCAAGTATTCTTAGCATTATGATAAACAAGCCTCTTACGATTTGTGTGTTGATGACATGTTATGATAGTAAAAGGTAAAGTTCTACCTAGAACAGGCCACAAAGGCCCAGAGGGGGAGTAGAGGTATAGCTCTACTCTTTCTTTAACCTCGTCGCTAGATGAGGGTGGGTGGTCAACTCCACGCCCCGGCCGCTTTATCCCCGGGAAAGAGACCCGGTACCCATTGTATAGGAAGCTGGATGGGCCCCAGGGCCGGTCTGGACGGCTGCGAAAAATCTCGCTCCCACCGGGATTCGATCCCCGGACCGTCCGGCCCGTAGCGAGTCGCTATACAGACTGCGCTATCTCGGCCCATGTTATGATAGTATTAACTAAAAATAATTTTTGGTTAGCACTCTCTGCCGCACGTAAGCAAGGCGGGGACTTGGTAAGTTAAGAAAGTAGTCGCTTTGGCCATATCTGGTCATCGTTATTTACAGTATAAGAATTAACGCTTTCCATTGGTACTAACAATTGAAGTGACGTCACAAATATTAGTAGTTAAAAATTGCGACCGGGGGGGGGGGGGTATGTACATATACATTAATTTTCATAATTGAACGAAAGCAAAATCCACGTAATAATCATATTTTCAGGTAATATCTGGTTTGCCTTTGTATTATTCATCCCTTTGTGTGTTATATGGAATGAGAACAATAACAGTTTTCAGTCTAGCACAACTATTATAACATAGCTACGTGTTTCGGCTAAACACCCTGAAGGTGGCTTGTGATTAGCCGAAACATGTAGCTGTGTTATAATAGTTGTGCTCGACTGAAAACATTTATTTTTTTCAATCAAAAGCTTATTTATTCTTAACAGAGAGCTTCATTGCTTGGTATTGTGAGTTTTAAATTTCACTGTGAAACATTGCTATATTTTGCAGCTGTTTTGACAAATATTGTACTGCGGTAATATGCGAACTTCGCGAAACAAATAAAGGAAGACGAGCTAGGCCGGGAATGGGAGACGTGAGAAATACATATATAATTTGGTCGGAAAACCTGAATGTTGTAGACCTCTAGGAAGACGTGCAGACTTATGAGGATAATATTAAATTGATCCTGAAGACATACGGTGGTAGGGCGGTGTTGTGATTGACTTGTCTCACTATAGCAACCAATGACGAGCTGTTGCAAGTACGGTGACGAACCTGTGGGTACCATGTGATGAGAGTAAGGGTGATGTTTAAGTAGCTTATTGCCTGTTAACCACTCTAAGAGAATTCTGCTCGATGGATTTAGTTAATTTCTGGTAGTATGATGTATATAACGCTGAGATGGATTTGCGTATACCATAAATTAAGCCGTGGGACACAGTGTGGGAAACATGCTGTGTTGCCAGTGCCGAGTAGTCGCCTGGCGGTGTTTTGTCGCACCTCCAGTCACGCTAATCTGAGGCAAGGCAAGACACGCATAAAAAAATCTCATTGTCGACTGTTTGAAACTAGCAGCATTTCCATTTTATTGCCTACATAAATACAAAAGAGAACAGATCGTAGACTTGTTACAATAGGTACAAAATGTGTGAGAAAATGCAGGTAGTATAAAGAGCACTTGAATGGCTGGAGCCCTGTGCTGCTGTTGTTTTGTTATCGGAATCTAAATTTGACTCCGTAAGCGTAATTATAGGCTTTATTCTGAATGGATCTTTTCCAGTCACGTTTGATCTCGTTAAATAGCACAGCACCGAATGTACGCCGTATTTATTCTTTATGTAAAGAATGAATGACTTTTCATTCACGCTATGAAATCCGTCATTAATGAATGAAGATGATACGACAAACAAACAAACAAACAAACAAACAAACAAAGGAACGAAAATACAGAAATTAAGATAATAATTCACAATTAAAGGACTATCGATTTAGTACACCCTTTGCGATGATTAGACTCATTTCGATTTTAAAATGTCATTATCGTCTATGTTCCTTTATTATAAAGAGTTTATGTGTTGCGGCTAAGAGAACAAGGACCTGTGCTCCTTTACAAAGAGGAACGTCTGACTGTCATATGAACGTGGGTAAGCAGTTAACAGGAGCACTTGTGGGGAAATATTAACAAATATGTGAATTTGTCACAATGAACAGAATATATTTTGAGGCTTGGAAGGGATAATGCTGAAGCCAATTGTGGTATGAGTGGCACGAGGAATCTCATATTCTTTGTCACATCTTCAAGAACTGGATTTGGAATAACGCTATCCGCAATACAAAATTATGATTTGCTGGATAATACATGTAATATTATAGTGTGGTTTTATATTTGTAAGCACAATGATAATTTTATACTACCCTTGACAAGATTATAAATACATGTATGTCAACATCCAGTGTAAAGCCGAGATGCAGAAAACAAAAACTAAAACAACAGAATAACAGTAACAAGAACGGTGTTGACAAAAAAGTTTAACTGTGATGAAAGGTTAATTACTTGTACTTTTCACCCAATATTATTAGGGCCATTGAATGGAGGACTAACAGATGGACATTGCACTTGCCGTGTGTTATGAATGTAGGAAGCTTTACGCCGAAAACCTCAAGGGAGGAAAGTGCGAGATGCTTGCATGTACTCGTATGAGACAGCCATGTGTCTAAGATATATGGTGCGAGGCTGTGGACAAAATTTCTGTGGCTCAGGGTAAGGTCCCGTGGTGGGGTTGCGTGAAAATGCTAGTAAATCTTCGCATGCCATAAATGCGACGAATTTTTTTAATAATTTGAGGAACTACAAACGTTTTAGGAATGTTAAACGCGGTTATACTTAGCGTATTAACAAATTAAAGGCAAAAATTAAACGGTAATGTATTTAAACATGCAGTTTGTACCACGCAGCAAATACATTCCGTACCGGTTACGGAAACCAGCCAGTTGATGCCGTTCACATAAGGAAATAATAGCTATGTCGATAGTTCGAGGTGAGTTGGACCGAGTTTGCCTCGAATTACCGAAAAGGTCGGACTAAACGGGCTACGACGATTTGGAACATACGATTGCATATTTATGATATACACGTCGTACCAGTACGTGCTAAGTGTGTAATTTTGTAACTCAATATAGAAAGTTGATATCAGTCTAAACACAACTAAATTCTATTTTATTTAATAGAACAACATGTTTCGGCCTAGGCTAAGCCATCCTCAGGTCCACAAACAGTTTTAAAAACATATCGAGGTAGAATGTGCAAATAGTTTTGTAATGTTTAAAATTGGTTAAAATGTTAAAATAAATTGTGAACCTGAGGATGGCCTAGCCTAGGCCGAAACATGTCGTTCTATTAGATAAAATAGAATTTAGTTGTTTTTATACTGACATCAGTTTTGTATGTTGAGTTACTGAATAACACAACGGGATGTCACACGTCAAAAAGTGTAATTTTGTGTCACAATATGAAGGTATACAATAGCACGACAGTGGAATAATAATAAAATATTCACTATTAAGTTACATGGCAAAGAAATAAGAACCTTCCCTCTCATTTAAGACGCAAAAGCGTCCTTAAGGCATCGTCTCGGACGAAATGAAACCTCGAACAATTGGGGATCCGACAATAGAGACTGCACTATATGTACAAAACACGTGAATGCACTCTGTTGTCAGAATGTACTTGTTGAATCTCTGAATGTTCAACCTGGTGGTACATAAAGTAACCACTTTGTTTTAAGCAGTTAAATTAATGTTCAGCATCATTGGAAGTCAGACTAGCACAAATCATAACGAACAGAAAAAGGCAAAAGAAACACATATAGTACCGGAACTTAAAAGGGTTAAATATGTACCACCAGGTTTAACATTTAAAAGCCCTACTTTCTGCCCACAGAATACATTTATGTGTTTTGAATGGATCTCAGAGCAAAAAACAATTATTGTACAGCATGAACTGATTGCTTTTTATGACCGAGATGGTGTTTACTGCGCGGTACGGATGGATCTGTAATATAATGCGTTTTAATTGGCGTTTTCAAAGTGTTAGGTATTTAAAGGAGAACAAAACGTCCTACATGATTGGTCTGTCATGATACACGTAACAAAATACACGAAAAATACGCCGGTATATGGATTCCTGTAACTCGTTGCCTAGAGCGAGACGCGGTTTGAACTTCCATGTGTTGCCCGCCCGCCGGGTAGTCGAAGTGGTTCTCCGCTATTCGGCCCGGGCTCACACTCCGGCCTACATATTTTCGCCTTCCGCGATGTCATCAAAAGTCGTGGATGAACATATGCTCTTATTAGGGAGGAGAAAGACTGGGGAATAAACGAAACATTTACATCTACCGAGCCAAGGTTTCATACAGAAATGCCGCTCTTGTGTATAAGGTGGGATGTGTGAAACAGGCAAACATTGTCCGTGCTATAGCGGAGTATAGAAGCACAAATATGTGTGTGAAACTTTCATTAATGCACGTGGTGTAGTACTCTGATGCTGAATGAGGCTGGCTAACGGTAAATTTCATGTTTAATAAGTTAATCCTGCGTTTGGGGTACCTGAGGCATATTTATTCACGCTTAATTTATAATATGGTTGTCTAATACAAACTAAGCATTATCATACACGCATTAAGTAAGGGCATGGTAGTCTTCAGACATTCGTAATTATAGCCACACTTGATTTGCCTGGTGAAACGACCACACAATCAGGAATCATGCGACCTGGACAGGTACGTTTTTTTATTCCATAGAATATTTGGGAATATTCTACCAACTGAACCGGTTCTTTATCGACAGTGTTATTGAGAAGGGCAGTGGGAAAGAAATATGCAAAAAAATGTGAACGTTGTTTTTGTAGCTGACGCCGTCTTTCGCTTCCTAATTTGAATTGCATCCTCTTTTTGCAATTTAATTTTAAGTTATACACCAATTTCTGTTTATACAAATGTCGTGTTATTACCTTTATTGTCGACGGACGAAATTTATACAAATGTCGTGTTATTACCTTTATTGTCGACGAAATTTATACAAATGTCGTGTTATTACCTTTATTGTCGACGAAATTTATACAAATGTCGTGTTATTACCTTTATTGTCGGCGAAATTTATACAAATATCGTGTTATTACCTTTATTGTCGACGAAATTTATACAAATGTCGTGTTATTACCTTTATTGTCGACGAAATTTATACAAATGTCGTGTTATTACCTTTATTGTCGACGGATGAAATTTATACAAATATCGTGTTATTACCTTTATTGTCGACGAAATTTATACAAATGTCGTGTTATTATCTTTATTATCGACGAAACCCGAGCTACATTAGTCTCTTATTTCGGACGGTACTGTTCCGATATTCATCGAGATAGACTGGGAAGGCCACTAAGTGCTGGTCCTTGCTACCTTCTGGCAGATCTTTTTTTATGGTGAAGGGCCCCGTAGCAGATGCTACGGTCGCACTGCAGCCTTGAGGCTTATTGTGCAACCCTGTGATGAAGATTATTAGTGTTTTTTTTTTCGAGTAATGGAGCACAGGGAAAAACCGAAGTACTCGGGGAAAAACCTGTCCCAGTGCCACTTTGTCCACCACAATTCCCACATGGACTGACCCGGGATCGAACCCGGGCCTAAGCGGTGAGAGGCGGCGACTAACCGCCTGAGCCATGGCACTGCCTTTCTGGCAGATCTTACTGGAGCCTATTACATCAGCTCTTCCATGACGCCCCATTGGCAGGTCGTAACTCTACTTAAACGTAACTTCTACAATGCGGTTTGCTGAAGGCGGGGATGAGTGACTTAATGTAGCACAAGTAATGGCGTGTAGACATCCTGGCATCAATATCAACTCTTTAGGCTGAATAAATTTATACCGTAGTAATTACCAGCGATAGGCGTTTAAAAGACAGGTGCTTAATACGGAGCTTTACTTCCATTTCCCTGCAGTCTTTATTGCGTGGTGAAGAAGAGTACTCCTATCTTCTATAGGCGTATAGTGTGCTGATTTTTTTCTATAAACTAGCGTTTTCAGCATTTTACGATTGTCTTTATGCCATAAATAAGCATACTCTGCACAACGACACTAGACGGAAGTGAATGCTTAGCTTCACGCCCCGGCCGCTTTGTCACCGCTACTTATTAAGATGGTTCTGTGGGGGCGTGGGGAGAGCATGAATATTTCCGTAGTTGGGCAAGAAATTCTTCGCATTGTATGGGATCAGAATGCTTGGTTATTACAGTGTTTGCAACAGCACGCCACATGTCCCTACAAATTAATCCAGTCTACGCCTTCCTTCCATCTACGCCTATGTCCTTCAATTGGTCTCTTCAGTTTTCCCAACCAAAATTCTGTACGCATTTATCTTCTCCACAATACGTGCCAGATGCCCCGCTATTCTCACTGTCCCTTATTTCATGACCCGAAAAATCGCACTGTGGAAAAACAGGTCCGAATTCAGTAACTATGCTTGATGATATCGGTGCGCTAGTAACATTATAGTGAACATACACGCGATGGATGATAATATGAAGCCTCTTGTAACAGCTATTACAACGCAAGCCACTCCAGGGATCATCCAACCACCCAGTGTATTCCTGTGACTGTCCATGCAAGATCAAAATACCGCCTTCTCATGTGCCTTTTTCTCTTGTTATTCCTGACCAGGTTATTGCTTTGTGTTCCATGGCCTTGTACTTAGTGCCTCGTCAACATATGCAGTGGCTACTGACCGGATTTGTTGTGCCGTGACTCCGCGTGTAAATGTAGGTCCGTCATGGTCCAAGCTTGTGGGCGGTATTAACGTAGCCTGCAAAAATTTCATAACGTGTGCTTTGCGGGATTTGAGGTTCTTATGGTGGTGACGGTCTTCTTGGTCATGACGCCGTGTAATCTGTTAGAAATTTACTGATGTTTCGGGGGAAACTGTTGCCTCCACCGCCTGCCCTGAAGAGGTTTCTCCAAAACGCGGGTAGTTTTATAGCATAATATACGACGTCACATAACACATGGACAAGTTGGCCTTGGTAAGGGGGGTGCAGTGCGTTTTCTGTGAGGTAGGTACTAAACTGTTACTCCCGTGTTATTAGAATTTTAGCCTTTAAATTGTTACATTGCACTAGAATGTCAAGACGTTGGCTGCATTCATAAACAACTCATTTGTTTTTATTTATATTCGAGGAAGCTACCTCGAAGAACGAGTTAATACACCGTTTATTCCGTAAATCGCAATTTGGAATTCTCTTGGTCTATTGACAGCAAAGGTTTCACTGCTTGTTTCGAGATATTTATTGTACTGCGACTTTGGTTCAAGTATAAGTCGTTGCCATACAAATCAAACACAACCAAGGGCGGATCAGATTGTTTTAATTGTGTCTGTGTTGCCATACGGTCGGCTAACTGCAATCGGAATCTAGCCATGAATGGATGGCTGCTGTTTGATATTCTCGAAAATGAATGGGTTTCAAAAAGCATGGTCTCCTCACGAAGTTTCAACTTCCAGTAGACAAACGATATTCTGTTTTCAAAACCGTACTGGCTTGTTTCTCTTGTTAATATTAATTTAAACAGGTGACTGAATGACATAACAAGCTCCTTTAGTCATGCGGCAATACTTTTCTTCATGCTCTGTTGTTCTGGTTTGTGAATTTGTTAGAACACTGACTACGAACCGCAGCTATATGTACTGTTTTAAACTTAATCTGGATTATAGAAGAACCTGTCTTTGCCAGATATTGTTCCTCGTACCCCAAATATAGGTCTAGAAGGATGCAAAATTGTCTTAAAGTGGAAAACGAAAGATAAGAATTTTGCGGAATATAGATTAATACACCTCAAGAAAGACAGAGGGAGAAAATGTGCTATGTTTAGTAACAGTGGAGTGATATGCATGTGACTTTTATGTTATGCATACCGTGCATATTCTTATAATTAATACAGCAACCAACGTATGCACTTAATAAACTACATTCAGAATTATAAAATCTCCTACATGTTTCGGCACCAAGGTGCCATCATGAGGGAGTTTTATACTCCTGAATGTGTTTTATTAAGTGCGTAAGTTCTTTCATGTATTAATTAATGCGTATGACTGTCACGAATTTCTGACTAGTGATTGGGATCAGAAATACTTTCAAGATGTAGTACAAAATACGTGTTTTTTTTTTATAAAGTAAATATATTCCACTTGTTTCATACAAACAGGGTCCACAGGAGGCGGGAAATTTCTTGTCTGGCTGGGCTATTACTGTTTTCTCATGAGCGGCTTTGTTCCTTAGGCTGAAATACTTTGCTGTTTCCCGTCCATAATGTAGACGATTACATCCTTCCTCCCACTCCATTGTCATATTAGCCAAGTTGCAATTATATGTATATAGACTAGTCCTCATTACGTCATATATTCCTGGTAAATTGGCGTTTTGCGCAGTTTCTGTGTGACTTACGGTAGTCAGCTGCAATGCAGTGCCGTTAAGCAGTGTGAACAATATAGTCGTGGGTATTCAAATATTCTGCAATTAGCCACTGTAACTAACTATACGCATCCGCCTTGGTTTCACATACTTAAGAAGGCAGTGGAACACGTTGTCTTGATGTTTGCTACGTTAAGAAGGCAGTGGAACACGTTACCTTGAATTTTGCTACGTTAAGAAGGCAGTGGAACACGTTACCTTGAAGTTTGCTACGTTAAGAAGGCAGTGGAACACGTTACCTTGAAGTTTGCTACGTTAAGAAGGCAGTGGAACACGTTACCTTGAATTTTGCTACGTTAAGAAGGCAGTGGAACACGTTGTCTTGAATTTTGCTACGTTTAAGAGTATACAACTTGTTATTCTGTACGTAAGTTCAGTGGGTCTTAAATCGCGCAGAACGAAGACCAAGGTTTGAAAATTGCGTCGGATTTGGGGTGATTGATTACAGGAGTAGACATTGACAATTTGAAAAGTTTTTCACTTACGTACGTGGCAGGACCGTGAAACTCATCAGAGGCCAGTCTAGGGCTGACGGTAATAGGTAATAAATAACCTTGTTCATACCTTGGTGCTTAGGCACAAAGAACAATTTATTTTTATATTTTTTACTGCATGTAAAGGGGACAGAAATAAAGATACGTTTCAAAATTATCTTAACAGGAATGTGCGTGTATAAAGCATGAATAAAATACAGTTTAAATTTTATATTAGTCTCACCGTGCAATTTTACAATTCACTGTTTAAAACACCAACTAAATGCACTTCACTTTCACTTTTATCATGTATTAATCAACCCCTACATATGTTTCGGTCTTATATAAGGCCATCTTCAGGGGGTCCATAAACTACGTTCATTTTACATCCAATGTTACGTCTGCCGTTATACTGGTGCAGTCTCTTTGTATATCAGTTACAATCACTTACAAAGTCAGAATTTAAAATATATATAAAAACACAGAATATAAAATCCTTAATGGGACCGATATGTTGTCCCGAAACGTCGGTAAACAATTACCATACGACGCCACGTAATACCCCAGAAGAGCGCAGATTTCCAGAAGTTGTAAGCTTTTTAAGATGATACGACGAATATGTCTGCGTGAATGTGGCATTCTTGAAGGTCCAGACTGTTACAGTATTTACGTGGATGAACTGAGGACAGGATTGCATTACCACGGCCGGTTCCAACCAATTACATCCTTCTAGAGTGGGTTACTCCGCCAGTAGGGTACAACCAACATGTGACTAGAACCGGTTATTCGTTCGCAGTAGCAACTCCACAAATCCGCCACTGACCATGTGCCGATAATGAAGCACTAATTTAGATACAATGAGAATTTCTCACTCTGTTTTTAAAATGAATGGTGTTGAGCAAATGATACACATTACGGTAGCAGAGTGCGGGGTATTGAATGACTGCAGGGCAAAATGACCGCCTGCATCTTCTTGGAAGTTCCAACGAAGAGTCGTCATATATCTAAATTATAGTCTTATGTACAAAACAGTTCGAGGTCTCAGCTTTGTGACTGTCGAACGAATGGAAACCTGATTTGTTTCACACTGCTTCTATATTTCCACAGCTTCTGCGGTCGCAGAGCGAAGTCCCGGACTGTGTACTGCTTTTAACACATCAACCAACGTATGCACTTAATAAAATGCAATTCATGACAAGTGTTAAACTCCTACATGTTTCGGCATCGGGGTGCCATCCTCAGGGAGTTTTTTTTAGAACAAAGGAATACAAGCCCAACACACCAATCTAGGTATTACATCGTTCTTATTAGAATGATTCAAATATTAAAATTCTAAAATACACAAAGTTGATAACCATAAAATTATAATGTTATTATATTAAAATTATGTGATAGCGAGCCGTTCCAGGTATAAGTTTGTAGTTGTTTATATTCTGTATGGAGTATGCATACAAACATCTGTCTCGATCTTATGTGATCCGAAGAGATGTTCTGATGGAGCGTGTGAAGTGTGTCGTGTCGGGCGGTGTAGTATAGTAAGTTTATGCTTATCAGCCTTTTATATTTTAGAATTGTAATATTTTGATCATTGCAATAAGCGCGATGCAATACCTAGATTAGTGTTTTGGACTTATATTCCTTTGTTATAAAAATTCCCTGAGGATGTCACCCCGGTGCCGAAACATGCAAGGGTTTAATACTTGTCAAGAATTGTATTTTATTAAGTGCGTATGTTGGTTTATGTATTAATTATAAGATTATTCAACGTATGAGTAACATAAAATTTATATACAGCTTATCCAGGGTGTATCAGCGACCGCTAGGTGCGGATCTGGAACACAGACCTTGCTGACCTTGCTGACCTTGCGCAGCCGTCTTTATTCATAACAACTTAAGCTTCATACTTAAGCCTGTAATGGTGTGTGTGTGTATGTGTGTCTTTGGTTTTAATTTTTTTCCCCCTATGGGTCGACAGTGCCGATCCCAGTGGCCGTGCGGTCTAAGGCGTGGGTCTTCGGCCGCTCGCTTACTAGGATCGTGGGTTCGAATCCCACCGGGGGCATGGATGTCTGTCTGTTGTGAGTGTTGTGTGTTGTCAGGTAGAGGTCTCTGCGACGAACCGGTCACTCGTCCAGAGGAGTCCTACCGACTGTGGTGACCATGAAACCTCGACAAAAAAAAAAAAAAGTTCGACAGTCCCAAGGGGGCCTAGGCCTCCTCATTTGTCGAGGTTTCGCGATCACACTGTCAGGCCGGTTACGCATGCAAGTCACAAGTACTTGTTCAGTGGCGCTAAGTGGGTGACTTGGCGCTGGTCGACGGGCGTTCGAAATTCCTCTGGACGAGTGACCAGCCCGTCGCAGAGACCTCTACCTGACAACACACACACTCACAAGACACAGACCTCCATGCCTCCGTCGGGATTCGAACCCACAATCCCAGTAAGCGAGCGGCCGTAGACCCACGCCTTAGACCTCGCGACCACTGGGATCGGCTTTGGTTTTAATACAGCACGTTCTAAGTTCAAACAAACTCGATGATTTGGCTTTGTTACTTGCGGACCCACTGACACATACGGACATGAACCTACGAGACGTTTTGCAGTTTTATGGAAACATGGGTGAAAAAATAAATATCGTTTTCTTCCACATCCATCCGGATTCATGAATATTGACCTCTTGTAAACCCAGCAGTTCAGACAGCAAGGCTACGAGTGAAAGAAACGTATATTTGTAACACTTGTGGTCACTGTGTAACACTTTGGTGCATCGAGAGGCACTTTGATGCAGTGGAGTCTGACGGTAATACATCACGTACGATATCACAGCTGCCGTTGTTAATGATGCTATGCGCTGAAAGATGCCGTTACTTTACAACCTTCCTTACAGTCGGTGCGCACTAGATAAATTATTACTTCCAGTTCAGGATGTTGAGGTGGCCTGTTGGTTTTGTAGTTGAGGTAGTGGGGTGAAACCAAGTCCCCGGTAAACCTCAAATGGGCTCTGATTTAAGATGTGTATGGAGCATTAGTAGAATGACAATTTGTAGACAAAACCGAAGTGTTGAGACAAAGACCTAACCCAGTGCCACTTTGCTCACTACAAATTCAACACAGACTACCCTGGGAATGAACCCGGTTATTTGCTTTTACAATCCGGCGACTAACCGTCTGAAGTGGGGATACGCGGTGTTGCAGTTAGTTAAGGCACTGTGCTACAAGCCGAAAGGTCACGGGTTCGATTCCTCATTGACATAATTCTTCCATCCGCACTGTAGTGCTGGGGTCGATTTAGTCTCTAACATAAATGAGTACTAGCGGTATCTCCTGGAGGTAAAGGCGGCCGGTGCCTAGGGCTGACAACCTTGCCACCTTCATGTGCAGATTGTCTAGAAATTCTGGGAGCCTCAACCTCATGGAACCCTAAGGGCCTCTCCAGGCCTGTGTAGGGATTGCTAACCGCCTGAACTAGGGAAGGAGTTGCCTTCTAATGTGACATGCAGAATCTGTCCTTATTTTCTTTGGTCACTCAAAGTATCCTGAGTGATATTCTCACGATGTGAATGACATAACAGAGGGACCAGTTTACTTGGTCACGGAGTGGGTCTTAAAGCTGAAACATTGTTATGAAAGCAGAAGACGAAAGATATAAAATAATTCAACATCTTTAATCTGATTCCAGCGAATTACGAAGCAGCTTCCTCAGCAGTAACGCTTCGGCGGGACGTACTGTACCTTGTTCGAATCTTAGTTGCACCACCAGTTATGGCCAGAGGGTTCTTGTAGTCTCCTTCTGCGTCTCGATGTGAATGTGACGATTATTCCTAAACGAAACGAAGATCGCACTGTAACAACTGGATGACTAGTGAATAATGAATCGGAAAGGATGTGCAGGAAACCGGCCACGGCTTAATTTCGCTTACTGTCACAATATGTGGACAGCCGGAGTATCGTAATCGGTTATAGTGTCTAGGCTACGAGCTGGACGGTACGCCGTTCGAATTCCCGTCGAAGCAAGAAATCTTTCTCTTGTAAAAAACGCCCACATAGCTCTGAGGCCCAGCCAGCCCCCTATTCAATGTGTGCCGGGGTTCTTTGCAGGTGGTAAAGCGGCCGGGGCGTTGTGTTGACCCCTCATCTCCATCTGGCGCCGAGGTTAAGAATGAGTGGACTACACCTCTGCTCCCCCTACATGCCTTTATGGTATGGGCAGGGACAACTTTACTCATACCTTTAACTGTAAACATCACGACCGTAATGATCAGGCGGTGTCGTGTGTCTTACAAGGAAATTCTTGTGCCTATGAATTTGGAATATGAGTTTCGCTAAATCCAATACTGAACGCGGTGATTTTACGGTTATTCTTGTATTCAGATGTTTTGCGTATTAAGTTTGATTTTTTTTTTTTTGCTATTTCTTTTCTCTCAAGCCAATCCCTATGAAACCAAATTGCACGCTGTCTCTTTCGGTGCTTGTTACATGCGTGAACAAGTAATCGAGGTGAACCTAAACACAGCAGTATTAATCCGGATTGCAAATCATGTCACGACCTGTTTCATGTACTTGTATGATCACACGGAGTGACACCTATGACGACAGCCGACACTATTATTGCTGCTAGCTCCTGGGGCGTTACTAAAGTGATGACGTATTGTGGATGTCGTTCTGACCACTAATTGTGAGGCAGTATGTAGCCTACAGTGGGGTGGTCCGTCATTCCACGTCGTGGGCCACACGGACATAAGATCTGAAGTTTGAGTTGAGGCGTAAATTTGGAACTAGGTCTATGTGAGTGTACTTGCATGTAAAGATTCTTACATTACGAAACATGGTAACATTCAATACATTAACCAAGTTATGCACTTAATAAAATAGATTCAGAAGTATAAAACTGCTATAAAACTCCTACGTGTTTCGGCACCGACGTGCGCCTTATACACCTTTATCAGAATAACTCCCTGATGATGGCACGTTGGTGCCGAAACATGTAGGAGTTTTATACTTCTGAATCTATTTTATTAAGTGCATAAGTTGGTTAATATATTGATTGTAGGAATATGCACTGTATGAATAATATAAAAATGGTAGCATTATCTCTTATACCCTTCACGGATATAATGGGGCTGAAGAGTGCAGCTTTCTTATAAAATTGAGGATTGTAATTAATACCGTTCTTTTGGTAGTGTGTGGGTTGCAGTGGTGAACCTATATATTTAGTTCCTTGAAAACCCGACGATCTTCCTCAAAGTGACGCTGTTATAAAACGTATTTCTTGAATTAGTGTTCGTGGGTCACCTGTCGCCCGCGGTCCTGCTGATGGACCACCCTGGCCTACAGGATGACACGCACAATGCGAAAACCATATCCACTAGCTGACATTCTGTGACGTTTTCTTTTGTTGGTAATGTGATTTTAATTTTGTTTTTAAAGATCCCACCATTGCGGATAGTGACAATTGCAGTGCACACAGTTATGAAGTAAAAAAGAGAACTAACTCAATAAGCTGATAATTTTGATTTAGTAGCTACTTCGTCATACACTATGTTTGTATTGGTAAATACATTTTTAAAAACCTGACCATATAAAGAAGGCAAGAATATAATTAAAGAGACATTTCGAAACATTGGGGTAACAGCCAGGTTAATAATTTATAATCCTGACATATATTTTGCGAAAACAGGTCTGTAATTTATGTAGTAGATTCGTATCACCATTTATAGCAGTAAAATTGTAATTTTAAAAACAGTAATGACATTTAAAATGGGTTACGTCTTATTTATGTCGTATTATGTCAGTTATTTGACCGATCCCGGTGGCCGTGGAGTCTAACGAGTAGGTCTGAAGTCATTTGATTGCTGGGATCGCGGGTTCGAATTCCACTGAGGACGTGGATATTCGTCTCGTGTGTTTGTTGTGTGTTGTATAAGGAGCGGTCTCTGCGACGAGCTGATCACTCGTTGAGAGGAGTCCTTCCGGGGGTGTGTGTGTGTGTCTAATTGTGTGTGATCTAGAAACCTCACAATGAGGCAGCCTAGGCCCGAGTTGGGCTTATGCGCCACAGAAAACAAAAATTCCGTTACTTGAACCTCGTTCTAATAGACAACAATTGTCTTATTACAGTGGTTATCTCCGTATTATGAACGAACCAGGCGACACACAATTATCAGTGGCCAGGTTTCCAACTCAGATACTTGTTCGTAGTATTTTATTTGCCACTTTTCTTGCTTTTTGCTACCAAAAGTCGTAGACTGATCTAACGTGATAATGCTGACGTTATTCGGAAGGGCCCCCTTTTCCAGATATATACAACTGTAAAGAAGGTTAAAGTTGTTCCAGGGATTAATTAAGCATCACGCCACATGGGCTTGTGGGGCAATAGAGGTAATACTCCACACATTCTTAACCACAGAACTAGATTGAGGTGAATGGTCAGCTCCATGCCCTGGCCGCTTTAGCCAGAGAAAGGAAGAGACTGGCACCCGGGGCCATTCTGGAAACTTAGGAGCAGAGACAAATCTCTTGCACCTGTCGGGAATCGAACTACGATTTTTCGACCATAACATAATAGCTATACATGTTGAGCAGTCCCGGTTACTCCAAATGTAAATAAAACTGAAACCAGGGTCCAATGAAGAGGAGAAGAAACGCAAGTTAATGGAATGTAAATCAAGACTGATATTTAAGAATTCTTCACGTAGGCTGTGTACATTCACAAAAACACATAACGTATTTCATAACAACATCACTTGGTCGAAGGATGTAACAGAATAGGTAGTGTTTGTTTTGGCCGTGCCATGGCTCAGGCGGCTAGTCGCCGGCCTCTCACCGTGGAGGCCCGAGTTCGATCCCGGATCAGTTCATGTGGGGTTTGTGGTGGACAAAGTGGCACTGGGACAGGTTTTTTTTCCCCGAGTACGTCGGTTTTCCCCTGTCAATTTCATTCCACCGTTGCTCCATTACTTGGAAAGACGGGAAAAAAAGAATAATCTTTATCACTGGGTTGCACAATAAGTGGCTGCGGTGCGTCCGTAGCATCTGCTGCGGGGCCCTTCACAAACACAAAAAAGTTTGTTTTGGGAAATCAGTAAAATTACTTATTGGCTGAAATGGCGAGTCATCTGCAGTAAAATTTCGTGTTAGTTATAGTTGGCACAGATCTGTACGACGTGTTGTTAACACTAGTCATTTAAAATTTCGGAAAAATAAAGAGATATAATCTGTTGTCTGCAAGTAAGCGCGTGCAAATAAATTCACCAGAGTAAACGATTTTTTGTTAGTTGGAATGTAATTCTTACTCCGGAAATAAATGAGCGATGGGTGCAGCTAATACAATGAGCCACGTTAACTTCCCCAGCTCACGACTTTCCTAGTCTCAGGGCGTGCGTCAAGTGGCCTAGTGCAGTTCAGTCACGACCCTCATCATTGGAAATGCAACACGTTTTTGTTCAGTGAATTACATGAAACTCTTACAACCTGTTAAAGAGGAAGTGAGAACATAGCCTCTTACCTTCATTTAAATCCTGAGCTAGAGTGTTACATTAAGACTTAGGAAAGAAGCAGTTGGAGAGTGGGGAAATGGGCGTAAAGAAAATCTTTGTAGTTCGTTCTCTTTACCAGAAACTGATGTGGTGATTAAATAAACAGGGATGATATGTATGTGCAGAATGTTCCACGATATAGTGCCAAACTTCAGCAACGTGTTGTGCAGGCACAACATATATGTTAAGCGATAGTTCGTTCGTGTCGACACAGTTATTGATGTAAGCTATCCCTATACAGGCCTGAACAGGACGTTGAGGCTCCCAGAATTTCTAGACAATCGGCACATGAAGGTAGCAAGGTTGTCAGCCCTACGCATCGGCCGCCTTTACCCTCCAGGAACTAGTCCTGGTACTCATTTCTGTTAGAGGCTGAGTCGACCCCAGGGCCATAGTGCGGCCGGAAGGATTAAATCAATGAAAAATACCATTGACCCCATCGGGAATCGAAGCCGCGACCTTCCGGCTTGTAGCGCAGTGACTCAACCAACTGCGCCACCGCGTGCTGATTTTATTAATGCACCCGCCAGTAATGCTAGCTGGTACTGCTGTTCCTTGATCGAGTTCCTGCTGGTACACCGTCTTAGTTGAGATTTGCGCTCTTTTGGGATATTACGCGGCGTCATGTGGTAATTGTTTACCGACGTTTTGGGACAACGTGTCGGTCCCATCTTCACGGGTCAAGAGTCCGAGTAGGTAAACAATTACCACACGACGCCGCGTAATATCCCAGAAGAGCGCAGATTTCATCAACATCGCGGCGGAAGCCTGAAATCAAGGTTACCGTCTTAGCTAGTGGCTATTTTGAGGTGCAGTGCGGTGGGGTGGTGAAAATGCCTAACACGTTTAAAAGTAAAGAATATGCCGACACGTGTTTCAGATATGCTTTCTGCAGTGGAAATAGGAGGGCTGTTGTTGTGGAATATAGGCAGCGATCAACTTCGCAGAATTCCACACCGCAACTATTTTGGGTCGTACATAGAACCCTGAGCGATACAGTTTCTTTCCGACGAGCGGATGCGAAATTTACGAGGGTTACCCAAGAAGTTTTGCAACATTTTCGATACTTCAGTCAAAATCAGCACGAAATATCTGCAATTTTTTTTTCCTGTAGTCAATTTTGAATGTCGCGGTTGCTACTGCAGTGCCGCGGAATAATACGTTTTCTCGCGCATGCGCAGGGAGTTTTGAATGAAAATTTCGAAGGAAGGTGGGTAGGAAGAGATGGATCGACGGCTTGGCCCGCTTTGTCACCCAGCTCGTACACTTTGGACTTCTTTCTGTGGGGTTGCATGAAGTCGAGAGTGTTATTCGGCGGTAAACCAGAAGCCGGGCATCATTTTACAGAGGCCAAAAATGAGGCTGTCTTTTGTGTCAGAAACGAACTGGGACACATGCGGTAGGAACAGTCAGTGACACGACTGGCAGCATGCGTGCGTGCTTGCTAATCATGTGTATTTGCAGATGCGTTGCAATCACTTTGAAACTTAATGTTGTAAACTTTTGAAATGATGACAATAAGGGCGACTGATTTCATTATTCTCTCCATCCGATGGGTATCATACTTTGCAAGAAGAATACTGTCCTCTGAATGTGACGGCATGTGAGTCATACAAATGTACTGACGCTTCGGAGAAACTTGCTACGTCCATCTTCAGGGTAGCTCAATA
This sequence comes from Reticulitermes speratus, assembly GCA_021186555.1. Taxonomy (NCBI): domain Eukaryota; kingdom Metazoa; phylum Arthropoda; class Insecta; order Blattodea; family Rhinotermitidae; genus Reticulitermes; species Reticulitermes speratus. The sequence continues at coordinate 10,114,009 of JAJKFL010000014.1, forward strand.
TTTATTTAAGAAGTATAAGCATTATACGCTATCAGAGACTGAAAGACAGAGAAGGTTCCTGTTATGAGATCTGGGAATTACTTTGTAAGTAATTATGAGGCCCCCAAGATTGAGTCTTGCAGGTTCGATTCCCGATGGGGTCGCTGGAATTTTTCATTCGCTTAATCCTTCCAGCCGCAATATGGCTCTGGGATTGACTCAGCGTCTAAAAGAAATGAGTACCAGGGGTATCTCCTGGGGTATAAAGACGTCCGTTGCGTAGGACTGACAATCTTGCCACCTTGATGTGCGGATTGTCTAGAAATTCTGGGAGCCTCAACCTTCTAGAACCCTAAGGGCCTGTCCACGCCTGTAGAGGGATTGCTTTACCTTTGCCATTATTGAGTCGCAGGGCAGTAGTTAGAATTTAAAACCGAGCATCATTGATGGGTTAATGAGGACAAGACTTTTTTTCTTACGATGCAAGTTTTTACGGCGGTGAATACTGAGATTAGGGACTTCATGTGCGTGACCTCGCGTATTCTGGTGCATAGGTACGATAATTGTGGTGAACCCTGTTGCCTTCATGAGCATGGAGGCAGCAGATACCTCCGGGACTTTGCAAGAGGCTGTTGTCTTAGATTTTCCTGCATTTGAAATAAAAAAAATTAAATTAAATTCCGCTTTCAGTCGTTCCTGTTCATATGTATGTGTGACTGAACTCAAGGTTTTGTATGTATATCCATATTAGCAATACTCAGACGAATTTAATGTTAAAGTATGCAACTGCGTAGCATAACAGAACAGAATATACTCTCCGTACAAGACGAACGGCCTTGAAGATATTTCAGCAGATTTCCGTATTGAAAGACAATGATAGCTGTACCCTTTAATTCCATACCGAGCTTTCAAAGTCATGAACCAGGCCACCAAAGATGACAACACAATAGAAGTCTGGATAGATTATCTACCAACTGGTTAGTAAAAAAATATATTCGTGACTCGTCTTGAAAAGATACGTAAGTGCGGTGTGTTCCTTAGTGTGTGGTTATCGATGGCCCATATCCTTATTCCCCTGAGAATGAAGCTACAGCTGATTAGATAGACTCTTAACAAATGAATGCAATACAAGGAAGTGTCTAAGGATAATCTCGGGGTTCATGCACTTAATTGTACCATTCCTCATGACTAGCAGTTCAAGGAAGTACATTTCAGACACTTTCGCTCCAGTCACACGATGAAAAGAAGCACATCCTTCTAGAAGCATCTTTATTTTACATTATTATGTTGGTGGCATTGTCTTAGGCCTAGAATTTATGGCGCTTGTGATTTTAATATCCTATGTGAATTTAGGCACTGTAGGGAAGAAAGGCTAACTGGATTGGTCACATCTTGCGTAGAAACTGCCTTCTGAAACACGTGATTGAAGGAAAGTTAGAAGGAAGGATAGAAATGACGGGACGACGAGGGAGAAGACGTAAGCAGCTACTGGATGACCTTAAGGAAAAGAAAAGATACTGGAAATTGAAAGAGGAAGCACTAGATCGCACCCTGTGGAGAACTCGCTTTGGAAGAGGCTACGGACCTGTCGTAAGACAGACTACAGAATGAATGAATGAGGGAATTCACTATCCTAATTTCGAATGTTTCCTGTTCGGATTATTGTATTTTTACATACGAGAATAATTCATTTATAAATTACAGCAACTGCGTGTTGTCTTAGTGGGCCCGGATAGCGTAGTCAGCATAGCGACTCGCTACAGGCTGGACGATCCAGGGATGGAATCCCGGTGGGGGCGAGATATTACGCACCCGTCCAGACCGGCCGCGGGGCCCATTCAGCCTCCTGTACAATGGCTACCGGGTCATTCCCGGGGATAAAGCGGCCACAGCTTGACGTTAACCACCCACCCCCGTCTATCGCCGAGGTTAAAGTAAGAGTAGAACCATACCTCTACTCCCCCTCTGGGCCTTCATGGCAGCTTATAGGGTGAACTGTACCTTTACCTTTACGCGTATTATTGCATTGATTCATACCTTTAATTTGACATTTGACAAGGTAACTAAACATGTAATTGTGTAATGCAATAATGAGAAGACAAATGTTTCTAGCACTTGGCAAAAAAAAAATAATGTATTTTGAACTTTCAATATAGGATTATTTGTTTATGCCCTCCATCACACGTTACCAGGGAAATTCAATTGAGGGGGCTGTTTGTTTGAGTCTTGAGGTTTTCACAGCTCTATGGTTGAGGATTCTGTTCTCCTTGGACAAGAAGCCGTGTCACTGGGCAGTCGGTTCCCGGACAGTGCCTTCGAAAGCTCGGGAACCGATTGCCTAGGTACGCGGCGTCTTATCTCACAAGACAGGATTCCTAAAGCTATTTACCTGTTGTGAACTATGGAGGCTTTTTTGGACGTGAGAAACCTCCACAGATAAACTGAATTCATTTCGAAATATGTCGGATTGAAAAACACACGTTAGTTTTATGTTGCCTGTGAAGGTAAACAAACAAAACTTGTTTTAATAACACAAGAGTTGGCTCTTAATGTGAAAAGAACATATTTTAACTCTCACGCCTTCGAATGGTGTGGCCATTTGGTGTGTTGTTTGTCATTCCCTACACATGTGCGTGATTTGCTATCTCATATTGCAACACAAGTTTGATGTGTATTTGTCACAAGATGAGCTATCTCGAAAGTTATGAAGCCAGTCGTTGCGTTGTCTGTCTTACTTTTATTATTATTATTATTATTATTATTACATTTAGTAAGTTTATAACCTGTTCCGAAATGAAGATGACAGCAGAAAGTGATTGGCTGAACAGGTCAAGAATATTAGCAGCATTTCCCACATTAATTGAAACGTGATTTTGTTACCATTTTATACATATGAGGCCTGTTTATGGCGCATGCATGTAGTCCTATACTTAACTGATCGCCAAGCCTTAGAGAAGTATTATCAACTGTCTGTATTTACACAGTAAAAGAGGTCTTTTTGGCGTATAAGTGCAGATAGATATTTGTGGTTACGCCTTACGAGAGTTTTTTATTTGACACATTACTCAAATTTTATTCATGTTTTTATTTATATACCATTCCAAGTAGAGCCAGCAAAAGTGAAAATACTGATGTAGCAATTAAGAGCAGATAAATGCAGGTAAACTTAAAGGTCATCCCTTAACATGCCACTGGAGGTACAGAGGGAGGAATAGATTTATAGCACTACCCATACTTAACTTTGGCAGATGAGGGTGGGTGGTCAACGCCACACCCCGGCCGCTTTACCTCCGGATAAGAGACCAGGTCTCCATTGTGTAGGAGGCTGGGTGGGCCCAAGGCCGGTCTGCACGTTTTCAGAAAGTCTGGCCCTAAAAGGGTTCGAACCCCGAACCGTCCACCCCCGTGTGGAGTCGCTATACTCTTTACGCTATCACAGCCCTGGTAAGTGCATTAGAGTGTAATAAATGTGCAGTTTTGTCCTACAATTTTTATTATTCTCACAGATTAATATTATAAATAATATTGTGTAACTGGCACTAGTGCGTAAAGTGTGATAGAAGAAGAAGTAACGCGGTCAGCAGTTATTATTTGTTCAGTACTTGTAATTAATAAATTATGTAGTGGGGGTTTATTCCGTTTTGACAATTAGAGCACAGAAATTTCCTGCGAGGTTTGTACGACCTTTACTATACGGATCGTCGTTTATATTACCGAGCAAGCAGCACGTTGATGATTGCTTGTAAATAGCTTGTTTACTGGATCTTGAAAACACAGCCGATGTCTGAAGCAGTATACATTCACATTCATAGACAAGTGAAGCGGTTTACTGTGAGCCATTACGCCATGGTGTTTCTATCCCGTAGGTAACTGAAGCGGTTTACTGTGAGCCATTACGTTATGGTGTTCCTATCCCGTAGGTAACTGAAGCGGTTTACTGTGAGCCATTACGCCATGGTGTTCCTATCCCGTAGATAACTGAAGCGGTTTACTGTGAGCCATTACGTTATGGTGTTCCTATCCCGTAGGTAACTGAAGCGGTTTACTGTGAGCCATTACGTCTTGGTGTTCCTATCCCGTAGATAACTGAAGCAGTTGGCTAAACCATGACGTAATCGTGTTACTGTTCCATAGATCACTGAAGCAATTTACTGTAAACCATGACGTCATGGTGTTATCGTGCCATAGATAACTGAAGCAATTGACTGTAAGCATTACATTATGGTATTACTGTTCCATAGATCTAAAAATCGCGTCTTTTAGGCACATCGGAGGTGTCTTCTCTAACAATTAAGAAAAGAAAAGTCTACAAACGGGTTCGGAGTTCGAAAGGCGCTGCGTAAACGTGGACACGACGTGGCCAAAAGCGTCCTTCCTGCTGCAAGTGCGTACAAGGAAACAGCAAGTGTGAGATTGCACTTCTTACAGATCTTTTTGGCTCAATGTTTGTTAGGAACACAATCGTTTTATCATTTTGCTTCCTCTGACTGTAAATAGGGGGCATGGCAGCTATTCTAATAAATTTATGTACGTGCGGTTGACTGATTCGTGCAGTCCACAATATTTGAGTTTCAATCTGGCCAGGCAACGAGCATCGGTTGACCATATTTTAGACTGTGTTCGGGTTTTGCTTTATGGCTCAACAGCCCAAGTCGGGCCTAAGCCGCCTCATTGTTGAGGTCTCTAGATCACACACACGGTTGTGTCCTTTACGTAATATTAAAGTTAGAAATGTGTGTATAACTGTTTTCTTTTCTTCGCTTTACCAAGGCCCATGAATAATGTTTGCCACTAAAAGAAGAGGTGTGTCAATGAATAAACACCATGAGAACATAAAGTTAAATTATCTCTAAAAATGTAGACTGGCGACCCAAAGCAGGATTTTTATGTGTATTTACAATCTTTATTGGGCTTTAAAAATGCCTACTTTTATTCCAAGCTAACAGTGGAATTTGTATTATATATATGTGTATATATATATACATATACTTGTCGTATGTAGTCGTGTTTTACAGATACTTGTACGACGTACTGCATCTAATGGTGATATAATTTGTTAATTGGAAAGGATATGGAAGGGAACGAACATTGGCATATTTATATTATCCGATCAGTTCCGTGGAGGACGGAAGAAAGAATATGGAAACCCCGCGCTGGGGTAGCCCGAATCCGGTTGAAATTCAATAGGGGGTCCACCCGAATATGCAGCAGGTATATTAACAACTCATGGGGGAATTTGAGTATTTCTTTAGGCAATAATATATTTTCTAGAGAAGAATCTCCGTGTTCCGAGCCGCACCCAAACGTTTTGTGTGAAATTGTGTGGGTTTGGTATGTAGCGACAACAGCATGAGTACCGGTTGCTTCAGGCTGGCTCTTCGATATTGGCCAAAGCATTTGTCGAAATCCGTGCTTTGCGATTTATATATCATTATCCTCCAAGTTTATTTATTCCAGGTAAAAGTCAATTATCCTAAAGCTAGTCTCGTTAGAGACAGACATTACTCATTTTCCCTTATTTTGCATTAAGTGCCACAAGAAATTTAAATTACGAGTCGCAGATCTTGATTAACGAAATTAGTATCTGACATCGCACAAATATACCAGAATTATGACGTTCGATATGATGTTTATGAAAAACACGAGATTACGGATAGATCCGGACTAAAATTAATTCACTTGATAATTTTTATTGTTGACCCCAGCCTCCCCCCACCCCCAGTAGCTAATTTTATTAATATCCGCTAAACGATATGTACGACCTCCACATTATGCATTTATTTCTATATATAAACCTATGTCATACTTTGTAAGTTTATGATTTTACATCTATGAAGTTGTGTGGCCCATGAAATGCGCTAAAAACTGATATTGCTTACCAGCCAAAATAATTTCTCGCCCCTGAATTGAACCATTTTTGTGTCCTGCACAATGACCTGCATCTAGCACTTCCTATTGAAGTTTTTTCTTCCTTAAAGTGGCCTGTTTGCACGGTCAATTAGTCATGTGACTTACTGCAAAAATGTATGAGAGCATTCCTACATTAACAATAATACATCTCTTGGACTAGAAATCTTCATAACAAGAAAATATAAACTTTATGATTTTTTTTGACATACACCAACAAAATAATAAAAATGCACGGTGAGTTAAGACTAAAGTTTATGATTTTTGCTTGTAATTCATTTCCTCTTGGTCACATTCATCCCGATGGCGACACACATCTAGCGGAACTTCAGCATTGCAGTCACTGGGAAGCGTAATGTGTGTTTTGTTATATTTTTAATGTATAAGCAAGGAGTTAGGAACATAACTCATAAACTTTACAGTCCTATTGAATGCTTATGATTGTCACTACTGGATGTTATTTTATTTTTCTCTATTTTCATTAAGACAATATTATTTAAACATACATTAATTTTACGTAGCATTTATGTCCTGCAGTATCAAAGAATTTCACCGTCAACGTGATTCTAACTGTTGACTTACAAACAACACTTCATACCTGACCTACAGGTATACTTATGATCTACATAAATACCAGATTTCATTGCCTAACTGCAGTGGGATTTTATTTGTCGTCATTAAACAAAAATTAAAGTTACGCATGCTTGCCGTGTGATTTTGCATTCTGAGAAAAATTACCCTAACAAAAGTTGCATCTTTGCGAAGATCCACTACTATACATCACTTCCTGACTTTAAATTAAGCGGCGCCAGTGTCGTTCCCACCTCGTACATTAGATCGTGTGTTATGTTCTTGTGACTGATTTTAGTAAATTAAGAAATTCCAAGGTTGTGGCTTCCAGTGGCATAACGGTCATACCAAGTTTCATGAGAAGCGGTTCACAAGTTGAAAGCGGGTTAGAGATGTGGTCACATTATACGCGTACTGTCTCTAGGAAAGTGGGCTAAAAGCGCGTTAAAATAGCATTAATTTTAGGGGTTAAATTAAAGAGCTGTATAACACCGCCTTGCACCTGATACTTCTGATACATAACTGTCTGCAGCGTGCTGTGTTTAAAACACGACATTCCTGGGTGTGACAGGAAATAACATTGTCGACAGCACAGGCCTTTCTGTAAAATTAATTATTATTAAATAATTAATCTTAGTTGAATGTGTGAATACTCTGGGTTAACTGTACATTTAAATTATATTAAAACTCTTCACTACAAAAAATCAAAAAAAGATCCGTCCGTTATTTTGTCCATTTTCAGTCGGAAGAACATGGACGGTGTGTTTTTTGTCCCGTAACGAAACCATTCTGTTACCTGCGGAACTCTGGTACACCTACGACGCGCGTTTTTAACCATTTAAAACGTATTGGTTACTATACGTACCGTTACGTTTAAAACTAAAATTCTGCGTTTGGCCCACACGGCGTATTTGTAAATTCCATATGATTGTAACATTACAAAAAACAGCGAGTATTTCCTTACAAACAGTTAATCGATTGATAATTATAATGGGAGCACACTGTGTTCTCTGTGACGTACAGATGAATTATTATACATGATGTAGAATAATTCTAGTCCAATGGGTTGATACGGTGAAGCACCTTAGTGTTATACGTATTAACACTATATAGCATCCGTGTTAGCATACACGGTTCTTATCGTAACAGTAACCTGTGCAAGATGACAGAGGTGAATGCTGGCAAGCATGCAGGATAATTGTCTGGCATGGCCCTGTCACGTGATACCATGGTATTCATGTCACTGGTATAAGTAATCCGTAACTAACGGGTAACCGCAACGCGATAAAAAAAGAGCAGCAAAGTGTATAAATTACACCATGTAACATATTTTACAAGGGTGTATTGAGCGAATATTTTGCTTGTAGCACACAAAGTGTAGCAGTAGTGGTTTGGCACGATAATGGGTTTCACCGAACATCAGAATAACAAGAGGCGATTAAAAACATGAAAACTCGTACAATGGCGTTTTCTGTTATATGGACTGGAATAACGAGTAAGTCTTTGAAATAGTAAAAAAAAAAATCTTCAGTTCGGACGTAAAGAGAGAGGTGCATGCCTGTCTCAGTAGGTACTGTAATACAAGACTTTTCTGTGCAAATGCCTTGCGTAACAACAGTTCTTTACAAATCAATTTTACAGTCCATTAGTGAACCCTTATGTTACTTTCAAGACACCCATAAAATTCAATTCATCGTTTTTGAGAAGCAATAAAGTTATGATCTGCGCATGGGAGAAACATTTATAACCGACTTTTATGACAGTAAAAACTTGCATTTTTTGCTTTAAACTCGAGTAATTCGTAGGAATAGGCCGTGCCATGGCTCAGGCGGTTAGTCGCTGGCCTCACCGCGGATGACCGGGTTCGATCCCGAGTCAGTCCATGTGGGATTTGTGGGTGGACACAGTGGCACCGGGACAGATTTTTTCCCGAGTACTTCGGTTTTTCCCTGTCAATTTCATTCCACCCTTGCTCCATTACACGGAAAAACGTAAAAACTAATTATCTTCATCACAGGGTTGCACAATAAGCCTCAAGGCTGCGGTGCGTCCGTAGCATCTGCTGCGGGGCCCTTCACCACACAAAAAAAAAAGATAAGTGGGAATGACATCTTGCTTAGTTTGTGTGAATTTTATTTTTATGTACGAAACTTGATGTTAAACACACACACCTGAACTGCGTATATTTCATACAGATCGGCCGAGAATTCACCGTACCTCTCTTATTTACTTGCCGTGGGGGGGTCTGTATATGTATGCCTTGTGGCGTGGTACACTGGTACACGGCACACGGGGTGCACATACAAATCCGAGGCTATGTGTGGAGGCAAAGTTTGAACAAGTAGCACTAAGAGGTGTAAAGCAACACGATGTTTTACAGACAGAAATAAACCTGAGAAATTCGGTGACGTTTTAAAGTGCCAGACTAGACGGCGCAATACTCGTATTCGAGAAGATTTTGCATATTCTTTGTAAACTTTATATTGTTCATTCCATGCATTGTCGATAACATTCGCAACACTCAGACTAACAAAATGCACAATATTATTTCTTAGACACGCATATTACCATATCACATACAATATTCCTACACATTTCCATCCCCAAGGGATCATGAGGTAACAAACCAAAGCAATACTGCACGAAACTCAATTAGCAACCCTTGTGCACATTAGACATGATGTCAAAGACTCGAGTGTTTAAGTGCTTAGGCTGCCTCCGAGATACTGTATACGAAGATCCAGTACACTTGTACAACTCTACTACAAGGAATTGCCTACATGTTAACTATCTGACTGTTTTACGTCATATCTACTTGTGTGCAAAGGTTGGTAATTTGGTTTTGTGCAGTATTGCTTTGGTTGGTTCCCTGATGATGATCCGTTGGGGATCGAAACGTATAGGAATATTTAATGTGATGTATTATGAATATCTAAGAAACAATATTGTGTATTTTGTTGGTCTGAGTGTTGCGATCTAATATTCCTTGTAGTCACCACCATGAGAACTTAAAATCTCACACAGTTACGATAATTTACATCCGGGTTCGATTCCGAGGCATGTCACTGGCTAGAAAGACCCATTTCGTATTTTATTGTGTTTAATCTGGTGATGTATTTTGTACTGTGTAAATAACAGACTGTATAATGATAATTAATGATTTATATTAAAATGGACATACATGAAGGATGCAGAACCAAGAGACATGCAATTATCCTAATTATCCTGAAGTTACCTGACATGCAGATCTGCCAACAACAGTAACCCGACATTAGAACGTCCGCTCTGTGTTACTGCAGCCTTTCGTAGTGCGACTGCACTGTGAAGACAGCAGAAGAGATTAATGTTTGCTACTTCTCATAGACAGTAAGATTTGAATTCGGCGTGCAAATTAATTGGCACGCGCTAGTTATTAAGTAGGAGGATCCGACCGATGTACTGAACAATCTGCATCAACGCCCACAGTCAGGAAGAACGCAGTGGCCAAAAGGAAATGTAGCCCGACTGATTTGTAGTAACAAAATGGACACCTGCGGGAGATTATTTGCACGTAATAAAGAAATTCAGGGAATTACGCAACTATGAGCTGCGCATTTTGTGTCAGATGTGAAGGTGAGGGAGTCGGTATAGCGTACTCGGTGTAGTGATTAGGCTATGGCCTGGACGGTCCGGGTTTCGAATCCCAGTAGCATTGAGAGACCTTTTCTCCTAAACGCCCAGAAATGCTCTGAGGCCCACCCAGCCACGAATTCAATGGGTACTGGGATTCTTTCCGGGAGTAAAACGGCCGGAGTGTGAAGTTAACCACTCACCTCCGCTTGTTCCGAGGTTAAGAATTAGTGGAGCTGTACGTCTACTCCCCCTATATGCCTTCATGGCGTGGACGGGGACAACTTTACCTTTTTGGTGATGGTGGAGATTTCAGTCAGTAAAGTGACCACTGGATGACCGGGTTTCAATCGCCGGTGGGAGCAAAAATGTTTCAGTTTGCTACACTGTCATGATCATATGAAATGGGTACTGACAGTAAAACGGTCGGAGCGTGAAGCTGGTCTGAGCTCTGCCTAGTGTTGGGGCTCTAGTAAATCGCAGATATACCTCTGCTTCTCCGTAAGTGTTCGTCACTTAGTGATTCAACAAGCCCAGTCAAACTTTTATCGTCATCTTGACATATTGAGAAGTTGTTAAACAAAGAATGATAAAGTAAACCGAAAATGAAGGAACAGTTTAGATTTAATGGACAGATTTTAGTAAAAGTCCGTAAATATTCAATGCAAAATTTCATTGAAAGTTTTTTTTTTTGCGGGGCTAGATTTTTTGTATATGGACAGATCATACGCAGAGAGAGAAGAGAGAGAGATAGAGAGGTAGAGAGGATGTAGCTAATAGGCGCATTTTTGGAAAATTTGGAACAAAAGGAGATCGTACAAAATGTAGACTTGAGATGCTAAGAGAGACGACGAATTGGGACAGCGGAACGAATGAGATGAAAGGTGAGATTGTTTTGCGGTTGCAAATGGATTGAAGTGTTTCGGAGTTAATTTAAATGGTACTGTTAAAGACTCAAATCTTCTGGAATATGACTTCGTGTGGGTTGGTAAATAATTCCCGAAGTTTCGGGGAAGCCTCTTGCCTCCATTTTCAGGGTTCAAGTAGTCCAAGAACAAAATGAAACGGTAATTGTTCTTGTTACATTGATGGTATTCGGGTCCCATAATAATAGAAAATTTATTGAGCAGCTGACAACTGTTTAGGGAAGACGTATATGGTTATTACTGCCGTAGTGGCTGATGTGCATTACGCACATGTATTTGCTCTTGATGTGTTTCAATTTCGACCTCTGGATGCATGTTTTCATGTCTTTACATGAGACATATGTAATTTGCATTCAAAACATACACGCTGTTACCAACCGGTTGTAATGAAGCAGCCTATATACGTAATAAAAAAGTCAGCAAAGACTCTGTGCTTGGAACAAATCAAATACGTAACTTTAAAACAAATGAATGACGAAGCGGCGTTTCGTGTTTAGCGTGCGATTTGTACATGAAGGTTTGAAGGCCGGAATTTGTCGTGAATGTTTGTTAGCCCAAACAAGGACTCAGACCACAGGAGTCCATACTTGGCTGTGATCTGTATGAAGTGCTTATGGTTCTTGGTGACTTGACGACGTTGTTTCAACTTCAGATTTTATGTAACGTCGAATGATTTGGGAGCAGTGTGCTTAAACTGTGAATGGGTAACTAAGATCAGCCTTTATGTTAGGCCGTGCCATGACTCAGGCGGTCAGTCGCCGGCCTCTCGCCGCGGAGGCCCGGGTTCGTTCCCGGGTCAGTCCATGTGGGATTTATGGTGGACAAAGTGGCACTTGACAGGTTTCTCCCCGAGTGCTTCGGTTTTTCCCTGTCAATTTCATTCCACCGGTGATCCATTAGACGGAAAAACGAAAAAAGTAATTATCGTCTTTATCACAGGTTTGCACAATAAGCCTCAAGGCTGCGGTGCGTCCGTAGAATCTGCTGCGGGGCCCTTCTCCACAAAAATAAAAACCCTTATGTTATCTTCTAACCTCATTTTCTGTTATCCGCATAAAATCTGTTTATAGATTCGTGTCCCCATATCCAGCCCGTGAATCTCCTTAAATTTCATTCTTCTGAAACTATTAGGTGACCTGTAGTACAGAGATTGCTTTTCATAGTCGGAATGGGCACTTCAGGAGGGCGGAATCATCGGTCGATATGCCGCACAGATTTCGCGCCCTCTGCGGCAAGCAGTCCGGCGATAAAAATACATTCTGTACAAAACATAGTAAGAATATGGTGAGAATTGTAAGCGTTTTAAAGAGTAGGAAGAAACTAGGCAAAACACAATATATACCTAACTGGAAGCGTGGAGCATGTCATGTCGTTCAGAATGCAGGAACAAACGGATCACATCTGTCAGAATGCCACAGTGCCTTGACTCGCTGCCCAAGGAAAATTTCCCGTTAGCGTTCGTGCTTTGAAAGACGAGGCAGGCTTCTTACTGGAGCAGTAATTAAAACAACATCGCGGTATGCGTGCGATACATTGTGGAAGGGGAAGACTGTATCCTGTAAAGCGAAATACCGATCCTAGTCCATCGTTTTATTTTTGAGAACGTATTGCGAAAATAAACAAATCAAGTAGGTCATCGATTATGTTCTCTTTTTTAGGCGCGTCCGAAAAATTGCGAAAAACGACTATTAGCTTCGTCATGTCTGTCTGTCTGTCTGTCTGTCTGTCAGTCCATCCATCTGTCTGTCAGTCCGTCCGTCCGCCCGCCCGCATGAAAAACTCGGCTCCCACTGGACGGATTTTTATGAAATTTGATATTTGAGTATTTTTCGAAAATCTGTCGAGAAAATTCAAGTTTCATTAAAATTTGACAAGAGTAGCGGGTACTTTACATATTCATGATCATATCTCTCTCAATTCTTCTTAGAATGAGAAGTGTTTCAGACAAAAGTAGTAGAGAAAATCAGAACACATATTTTATATTCAGTAACTTTTTTCCTAAAATCGTGCCGTTTGTGAGATAATGTGGATAAATAATGTAGAGCCAGACATGCCACAGGTGACAACATGGCGCATGCGCATTGCATGCTGAATAACTAAGGGTATAAAGACATACTCAGAATATATCATACTTATTGCTTTTCCACAGCAACAGTAGCTGTACGAACGCGCCTCAGTGTTACATTTGTACGTACATTGCCTGTCTTGTTTAACTTTAGAACCGTTTGCCTAGTTTTAAACCAGAGATATAAGTAGTAGAGTATATTTTTATTGGCAGAAGTAACGTCGCTCATTTAATGCATGTATACATTAATTTATGTATTTAGGCTACAAGCTGGACGATCAGGGAACTAGCGTTCATTCCCTTCAGGGGCAGGCGTATTTCTCTTCTCCAAAGCCTCCCGACCGAACACGGAGCACACATAGCCTCCTAGCCAAAGATTGCTGTAGGCTCTTTCCCATACATGAATTGTCCGGGGTGTATGAAGTTTACCACGCATTTCCTTCTATTTTAGGGTTAAGAATGCGTGGAGCTATACCGCTTTTCACCCATACACCTTCATAGCGTGATGCTTAATTAAGCGCAGGATCATCTTTACTTTATTACTGGTTTATCTAATAATGCTGCCAGTAGCTCAGTCCGTATAGGGCCGAAGGTTGGACAATGAAAGTTTCTTGAAGAAAGTCGTCATGACCTAATTTGAGTTATTAATACCATTTAATATTTTCCTGGAGGGACTGAGAAGTACCATAAACACCCGCACACCTATTTCAGATCAATATTTTAACACGAACCCTTCCAAAGAGGAAGCAGTATTCTTAACCAAGCAACCGCGATGTAAAACGAACGCAACACGAATATAGCATTACACAGGATCAGAAAAAAATTTACTTTGTTTATATTGTTAAATATTCACTTCAGTAAAACACGTCCGAACTACGAGTTTAAGTCTTAATGCGGTCTACAGTTGTTTGCCATATCAGTTTAAGTCTTAATGCGGTCTACAGCTTGTGCCATATCAGTTTAAGTCTTAATGCGGTCTACAGTTTGTGCCATATCAGTTTAAGTCTTAATGCGGTCTACAGTTTGTGCCATATCAGTTTAAGTCTTAATGCGGTCTACAGTTTGTGCCATATCAGTTTAAGTCTTAATGCGGTCTACAGTTTGTGCCATATCAGTTTAAGTCTTAATGCGGTCTACAGTTTGTGCCATATCAGTTTAAGTCTTAATGCGGTCTACAGTTGTGCATATCAGTTTTCATACGACGAGCCCAAAACTGCGATAATTTTTTTCTTCTAAACCGTAGGTCGAAGAGGAAAAGAAATAAACAAAAAAAAAAAACTATGGGACTGTGTTAGTCTTTCATTCCTCATATCATTGAAAAGCACTCTCACTAATTGTAATATCCTAGGAACATTTATTAATACCGGTAACTTTAAACTTCCCTTTTTCAAGGTGTTATTTAGCGACCCTGTCAGTTACAAATACAGCGTCGGTGATAGACGAATGAGTGAGTATGGAACATAAGCAGTATGACAGTGACAGGGGAGAGTCAAAGTAGTTCGAGTAAAATCTGTCCCAGTACCACTTTATCCACCACAAATCCACATAGACTGGCCTGGTATCGAACCCGATCCTCCGTCATGAGGGGAAGGAGACAATCCGCCTGAACTATCTCACGACACTGAAACTCCTCTTCAAATACCAGTCCACATTCAAAACTTTAGGGCCCGATATCGAATTGTACCGATATACCTTTTGAAGTTACTAGTTTCGCAGGTATCGGCTGTCGCATGCGAGTAAGTAGGGCCTTTTCTTCGTATTACGAAGGTCCCGGCTTTGCTAGTTCTGAGGTTTTCGCACAGATGTAGCTGGGAATTGCGTTCGTCTAGGACATTTCGACCATTGAAGATGGGGACAATACGTTGCGTGATTTCAGCATTCCGCCTATCAGACCCGTCTTCATGGCTCAAGCAGTCCAGTCTTCTTGGACTGCTTGACCAAAACACATGGGACCGACAGGCTGTCCCGAAACGTCTGTAACTACCAATTAACGCTGCTTAACATCCCAGAAGTTCGAAGATGACACTATATTGCCTTGAAATATGGTGATCCGAATACCAACTGACACAGCATCGTATCCCAGAAGAACCCAGTCCTCTTATTGATGGTTTACTTGACGACACTGTCAGTAGCTCAGACTGTACAAGCTGCTTTTGACTGGTGAGATGATTAAATGTGGTGTAATTGAGCACCATGCCATGAAGACATATGGGAGATTGGAGGTATAGTTGCACGCATTATCAAACCTCGACTGTAGATGGAGGTGAGTGGTCTGCTTCACGCCCCCGCCGCTTTACTACTAGCGATAAAGTCCCCGATACCCATTCAATAGGGTGCTGGTGAATGATGAATTGGAAAAGATTTGGAAGGATGTGGTCATGCTCTACTTCAAAATTCGCGTGAAGAGAATGAGGAATATCGCGAGAAAAACAAGAGAGTCGGTTTCCCAGTCTAGACTCGAACCGAGCACCTTCCGAGTAGAAATTGGAAATGTTAAAACCCGCCGCACTTTGATTCGTGAAATCTTATGTTAAATATACCGAAATAAATGAGTATAAATGAATTCTTCAGTATCGTGGCAACAGGATATAGTGTTCATTGCCCTAAAATTACACGCAGTTCATACAGACATTCACAGAGCTTGTCAGATGGCGTATACTAATACTGATAACATGTAGCTAGTGAATTGTATTCTTAATAACAAATTCGCGACCTTTACCCACCAGTATTGTGAAATACGATTGTTTATTGTCTCACTAAACAAATCTCGGATTAGGACCGGAGTGTCCATTGAAGGTCTGTGCTGCTGTAGCTGTTTCATGAAGTGTTTTCTTTTGTGCTCCGAAATTACATTCTACTTGTTTAAAAATACTTTTTTGTTTTATAAATGGCTGTTACAGTTCTAAAACTTACGTAATTGGTGTGCTTATACCTTCATCAACAGCCCAATAGAGAATCCGTGGAACTGTTTTTTGTTCTGGTCAGTAATATTCCATTGTTGAGTAAAATACCTCGGTCATATACATGTGTACATAAATATGTATACATATATAACACGTGTGCCTCTGTGGCTTATCTTAGTTTCTGCTAGTCATGAGAGGTACCAGCACACTTGTGAAGTTTAAATACGAGCCAATATAAAATAAAGATAAGTTTTTCTACATGGTCTGTCTATTTCGTCGGATGTTACGCTGAGTACAAATGAGCTGGTATGTATGCGCGTGATGTTACAAACAAGCAGGTGGTTTACAAACATTAAAAGCTTGTATAAAGTCATTAATGCTGAAGTGAATCATACAGTCGTGCATTAAAGCGTATATTGTTGCCTCGTTGCCTATGGAAGTATTAATATTTGAAAAGAATAAACTTAGTCTTTCTTCATAGTGCTTAAACTTTCCGCCTTTTTTAATAAGAAAATGTAAAGGTTAAGGTCACCCCATGACATGCCTTGCTGGCACATAGGGGAAGTGGAGGCATAGCTCCTAACCATTCGCTATCTAGCACTAAAGGAGACGGGTGTTCAGCACCACGCTCCGGCCATTTTACCCGGGGAAATACCCGGTACCCATTGTACAGGAGGCTGGTACTAAAATATATACATCAGAAATTTTAAAATTTATCTCGATCATATTTTTGTTCGTTTTGGTTAAAATCCATATTGTGGTCTTAGTAAATTACTGTCGAAACTTCATAAATGACCTAACACTCTTACAGTCTTGCGTGATATTGAAGTGTGAAAGGGAATGGTACTTTATGGAAGAACTTAGAAACAAATTCGAATGAACGAAACAGTGTACCTTAAATTTAGGTATCGTAACAATAATTATACTTATGTGATACCTGGCTGACAGTATACCAGACTAACGTATTGAATTTAACTAAGGAGTTGTTAAGTGACGTACCCTTACGTCGAAATGGTAATCTGGCGAGAGAATATTAAATTCGCGTAAGTTTAGGTGTGAACATTTACACTATTTTCGTAGCGTATGAAATGCACTGCCTTCCTCTCGCAAAAATATCGGACACCCCCAGATCCGTAATGCCGCGTGCTAGAAGATGAAGTTAAAAAAAGTTGCACTACATCATCCATATCGACGTTTTCTGAAGAGACTTACCAAAGAAGGAGAAGTGTAATTTGTACCGGCTTTGAAAATCTGGTTCCGTAACTGTGAATTCCGGTTGTGATCCGTTATATCAAGCGGCTGACTTAACACCGACGGAATACAAGACCACTCACCGGTCCGGGGAGGAGCATGTATATGCACTGGTAATATAGGGTACAATCTGATTGGCAGCTTGAAGCATGTTGCACGAGTTCACATATGATTACACTCTTAACTGTGCGATGTGCTCTCGTAACGAAAGAAATACACAGTACGTAGGAGAGAAGGAGGGACATAAATAATGAAACTGAGGAAAGTGGCGCAATAAACGAAACTGACTCCATGGAGCAGAGTCCTGGAGGAGGTGGTTCTGCCCCAGATATTAAAAACATTCCGGTCTGTAGTAGTGGGATTCGAAAATATCTTTGTCGTATTCACGAGACTCTGCCACGGGTCCACTTCTAAACCAAATAAATCCATTTCACCCCCCACACACCCTTTGTTTGAACTCCATTTAAATATCACCTTCCATCCAGGCCATCTTATTATAAGCGGTCCCTATTCATACGGGGTTTCGATCAAAACTTTGTGTAAGTCTCTTATGTCTGCCGTGCATGCTGACGTCTCGCAAAGTTATTGAAGTGAAAACCACACTTCTGTGACACACACAACATATAATTCATATATTGAAGGGTGACCTGAGTTACTAAAATTATATCACGTCAAGTGACAGAATAATCACGAAATACTGAGTTGGAAAGAAGACACGGTGTTCTAATTTCACGGAGGCTGCCTTCCCAACATTTGTCTGGAGGGGTTAAGGAAAACCACAACGCAGGCGCAGGCCGGATAGCCACTCTCTAGGCCGAGACTTACGTCCGGAACATTCGGAATGCGGAGTGGCGGTGCTAGCCAATCAACAACGACATTCGATATAACTAGGAGCTTTCATCCTACAAGGAACAGAATATTTTGGAATAATGACTTTTGTCTGTCAACTAATGGATTCTAGAGAGGGAGAATAAATATTATGTGCGGACAGTTTTCTTTATACTGTTATTTTGCTTTGTTTCTAATCAAGCGTCTAACATTACACTTAATTGGCACAAAGAACGTAGCCGTCCTCCCGTAGCAGACATTCGTTTTAGTGCTTTACGACATTGAGTTTTAAGAAGGAACTATTTGTCTGCCATTGACACGCCGCCTGATTTGATAGGTAATAGTGCTTTTAATTGAAAGATTGTTCTTGAGAATGTAAATGTAAAGAATTAAACCTAATAATGCAGTATATATATATTATTTAGATATATTATTCGATTACACTTTATAGAAACAAAAATAAATTATTTGAAAAACATCTACATTCCTTCTGCAGAAAGATGTCAGTAAAGTTAGCACAGTTGGCCGTGCCAGGGCTCAGGCAGTTAATCACCGGCCTCTCACCGCGGAGGCCCGGGTTCGATCCCTGCTAAGTCCATGTGGGGTTTGTGGTGGACAAAATGGCACTGGACAGGTTTCTCCCCGAGTACTTCGGTTTTCCCCTGTCAATTTCACTCCACCGCTGCTCCATTACACGGAAAAAGGGAAAAAACTAATCATCTTTATCACAGGGTTGTACAATAAGCCTCAAGGCTGCGGTGGGTCCGTAGCTTCTGCTGCGGGGCCCTTCTCAAAAAAAAACCTAGTGTCGGTAACACGGTACTACGGCCTCGTTTCTCACGGATGTATAAATATGCATCAAACCTGTCATCTTGTACAAAACTGCGTGTCGTAAGCATTAAACATCGCAAAATTCAACAAGGAAAGGAAGACCTGATGATGTTGGAGGCGTATAGGTGAACTGAATGACAGGAAGAGAAGCATCTGTAGTCGTGCGATACTAATACTGCTACTTGTGACACATGATATGCTGTGTACGTATATATCTTCTGCTTATTCTTCTTATTCATTGGCATACGATGCGTATAGATTAACCAGTGCTTCCTTATATATGTATATGTATATGTATATACACATATATACATATATACAGGGCATACACAAAAGAATGGTGCGATTTTAATAGTGAACACTATTAAAACCGCACCATTATTTTGTGTATACCCTGTATATAAACGTAAAGCCGATCCCAGTGGCCACGCGCTGTAAGGCGTGGGTCTGCGGCCATTGGCTTGCTGGGTTTGCGGGTTCGAATTCCGCCGGGGGAATGGATGTCTGTCTCTTGTGAGTGTTGTGTGTTGTCAGGTAGAGGTCTCTGTGTCGGGCTGGTCACTCGTCCAGAGGAGTCCTACCGACTGTGGTGTGTCTAACTGAGCGTGATCGTGAAGCCTCTGTAATGAGGAGGCCCTGGCCCAGTAGGATCTTTTGCGCCGTGGAAAAATTATAAACGAAAAAAATTCACTCTAGAACAGGCCATGAAGGCCCAGAGGGGGAGTAGATGTATAACTCTACTCTTTATTTAACCTCGGCGCTAGGTGAGGTAGGTGGCCAACGCCGCGCCCCCGGCTGCTTTACCCGCGGGAAAGAGACCCCGGTACCCATTGTACAGTGGGCTGTGTAGGCCCCAGAGCCTGTCTGGCCGGGTGCGGAAAGTGTATACGTGTGTATGTGTGCGCGCGCGTGAAATGCTAACTAGAATTTTTGAACCGACTCAACTGAACCAAGGACCAGCAGTAGTTCCTGGATCATTCACTCAGTAAAGCATATGAACAGAACAGGTGACGACAAGTGACCGAGGGTGGTGTCTAACTGTAGACCCACCGGGCGGAGTATAAGAGAGACACCAACCGAGGAGACGACAGGCATTAATATTTCATAAGGCGACGCCCAACGAAACAATAGGAGCCTGAATAGTCCAGTCGGTGTTGTGACTATACTGCGGGTTGGGAGACCGAGGAATTGTGATTCGATTCCCTGTAGGGTCAAGAGATTTTTCTCTTCTCCAAAGCGTCCAAATCGACACTGGAGTCAACCAGTCTCTTATTAAATGGGTACAGAAGACTCTTTCCCTTTGGGACAAAGCGGCAAGAAAGCGCAGCTGACCACTGTTCTCCATGTAATGCAGACGTTAAGACTCTGGAGCTACACCTCCAATCTTGATATGAGACGCCTCGTTGTGTTCACACTATAAGGGTCAGATGTAAACGAACATCAGTCTGACACAACCTTATTAATAAAACAAATGATTTTGTTTTATTTCCTAGCTACTTGTTTCGGCTTAAAGACAAGCCATCATCAGGTCAATTGTAAACTAACATGCAGGAGATGTTTACAAATGTATTGCAGTGTTTTAAAAAGGTGTTGAGATCTCAAAATTCGAGGCACAATCTTTTGTCTTCTAGTTTGCTCTCCAAAAGTATAAAGATCGAGGTATACTGAACTGTAATTTTTTCTTTTGTTTTGTATGGGTGTGAAACTTGGTCTGTCACATTGAGGGAGGACGTAGGCTGAGGGTGTTCAAGAATGGGGTGTTGAGGAGGATATTTGGGCCTAGGAGGGACGAGGTAACAGGGGAGTGGAGAAGACTAAATAACGAGGAGCTTTATAATCTGTACTCCTCACCAAATTTTCGGGTGATCAAATCAAGAAGAATGTGATAGGCGAGGCCTGTGGCACATATGGGTATATGGGTACAGGAGACGTACATACAGAGTTTTGGTGGGGAGACCTGATGGAAAGAGACCACTTGGAAGTCCCAGGCATAGATGGGATGATAATATTAAAATGGATCTTCAAGAAGTGGGATGAGGAGGCATGGACTCTATTGCTGTGGTCAGGATAGGGGTAGGTGACGAGCCTTTGTGAATGCGGTAATGAACGTTCGGATTCCATAAACTGCGGGTAGTTTTTTGAGTAGCTGAAGACCTGTTAGCTTCTCAGGAAGAACTATGTTCCATGGAGTTTAGCTAGTTAGTTCGTTAGTTGAGATCTCAACCATTTCACAAATTGTATCCCCAAATTTAGAGTTTGTCATGTTTATTCTATCTTATTGCTTTGTATAGGAGTTTAAATTTGAAACGCGTTATTTTATGGAAACTGTAACTTTGTCTGATTTACACGGTTGTAGTCGGATGATAGTGCTCACAAATAAGAGCACAAGAATATTCAACCGCAGTGCAAAATTGTTGGATATTACTTTCCAAACTTCAGATTTAACTTGACAAACTTTACACTTCAGATGAAGAAAGTTAAACGGAAATGTTGCAGAAGCTTTGTGTGTGTCACTGCAATGGACCTCCTTCCTCTCTTTGTCCTCTGTACAAAAGAAGTTTCAGTAGTTTTAACATTTTAGATTCAAGTATTCTTGGATGTTACTCCGTGTTAACAGATACATAATTAAGGAAGTTTTGTAGGAACGTACCGTCCTCATCTTAAAGGTCTATCAGACCGACCCTGAAGATGGAGAAATTATTGTTCTTCGAAACGTCGGTAACTGTTTATCAGTCGGCAAGTCGTAACACCCTACAACACTCGAATCTTCATCACCACTGCTGCGAGAACTTAAAAAATAGCAGATTTTGATATTATCTTCAAAGCCACGAAAAGGGAACTGAGAAAGAAGTGCTAATTTAATGAAATTTCCAAACTACCTACTGCATTCCATGTCTTAATATTATCCTGTATCTGTCTGGACAGAAACAACAGCTAATGCTTACTTCGTCATTTCAGAAGCGAGACGAACTGGGCGAAGTGGCTGCAGAGGGCGCGGCATGCTACTACTGCATACTTTGCTAGTAGCCTGTCTCCTACTAAAGGGGGTGAGTATGAAGATTATGGCCTTCTGATGTGTGACACCGTGTAGTTTGATAGATAGACTTTATCTTAACGTACTATCACAGCGAGAACATTGCAGCAAAGAAGTAGTCTTAAATTTAAACGTTTAAAATTACCTGTGATTTTATTAACGCATAAATATAGAACAAACGTTTTCTGAGAAACTTTATGTACAGCTTCATGTCGTATAATGTAATGACATAAATGTAAGTGCAATGTTGTGTGTTAGCGCCGACTGTAAGCTCGGAGCAACGAGTTGTGGATTAATATGAACTGAGAATGAGATTTCCCTGTCATTCCAATCCGAGACATGCAGGTTCTAGATTACAGTGTGTTATGAATGCGTCTACCTAAACCGCCAGAAGTAAATTTGTGTTTGCGGGATGTATCACAGACTCAACCTGTACTGACCACATTATAACTGGAATGTGTCTCACTGTGTGTTCCTTGTGTCCCGTTTACTGTTCACTTACTGTTGCGCTTGGTTCACATCTTGTCTGGGTCTCTTGTCCGACTTATTCCTAGGAACTGCCAAGCCATCAGGTTTGTCATAAATGTAAGCTTGCGGCAGCCAACTGATGCTTTTTGTAATCTCGGTTAATTCACGAGGCATAAGAACTTCCGTCCAATCATCACTGTTCAGGAGTTGTGTTCATGATTGCAAGGAATTATAACTGTGTACGCGATTGTTGTTTCACTCTACTTGTTCATCACATCGAATATTTGCATTGCAAAATAAGCAGAATTTATGTACTGTAGGATAGGCTTGATGTATGCCATCTCCATCAGGTGTGCCAAAGATATTTAGTCGAAACGTCTTTGAAAAGTTAGTTACATGTACAAAAATATTGTTTCTATTATTGCATTCAAGAGTTCTATTTGCTCAGTATACACTGGAAACTAATTATAAATAAAATATCTTGAGTAAGAGACCACATTCTATGACCATATAAAAGCAGAAAATAATTGTTTTATGTTTTATATACATAAATAAGATTACTTGATTTAAAACTTGTATATAAACAATGATTAATTATTAACACATATAGAAATTAACAATAAAATTTGTTTGCTGCTTCTATGGTCGTACTTCTTAACTCATTTTTTAATAGAAACATAGCAATTCCATTACAGGCCTTGACAGACCCTTAGGGTTCCAGGAGGTTGAGGCTCCCAGAATTTTTAGACAATCGGCACATGAAGGTGGTAAGGTTGTCAGCCCTACGCACCGGCCGCCTTTACCCCCCAGAATGATTCCTGGTACTCATTTCTGTTAGAGGCTGAGTCGACCCCAGGGCCATAGTGCGACCGAAACGATTATGTCAGTGAAAAATTCCAGTGACACCATCGGGAATCGAACCCGCGACGTTCCGGTTTGTAGCGCAGTGCCTCAACCAACTACGCCACCGCGTGCCCCCAATAGAAACATAGATTACAAATATTTGAAATCCGCTGTTGGACACTAAGTTTAGACTTGTAGGGGTTACACTGAGTTTCGTATGTGACTGGAGTAAGCAACACAATAAATTGGTATTGAAAGTAACTTAGATTATTAGAACCACGCTGTGTAACTGGGTAAATACTCGTAGTTCACGACTTGTCGAATGACCGCAGTGCCTTTATCTTGGAACCGCGTGGCTCTCAAGGTGAAGGAACTACGGTCAATCGAAACGTCGCG
This sequence comes from Reticulitermes speratus, assembly GCA_021186555.1. Taxonomy (NCBI): domain Eukaryota; kingdom Metazoa; phylum Arthropoda; class Insecta; order Blattodea; family Rhinotermitidae; genus Reticulitermes; species Reticulitermes speratus. Next base: position 10,137,619 of record JAJKFL010000014.1, read on the forward strand.
AAGTATTTATCCAAAGACACAGCGCTAACGTCCCAGAAGTCTTGTGTCTTCTTAGATGCTGTGTGTTGATGGTCTTCTATCAATCTCATGGAAACGCGTTGTTACCCAAGTCCCAGGGACGACTTCCCTCGACTACTGATAAAATTAATGAAGAAGTAAGTACGTGTGCTCTTTGTACGTGAGTTTCAGTGTGCGGTTAGAATTTCGGCTGATTGCAACTCCCTAAAAATATGTATTTTTCTCCAGGACATTCACGTGTTTTCATGTTATTATATCAAATTATTATTGCCGATCCCAGTGGCCGTGCGGTCTAAGGCGTGGGTCTTCGGCCGCTCGCTTACTGGGATCGTGGTTTCGAATCCCACCGGGGGCATGGATGTTTGTCTGTTGTGAGTGTTGTGTGTTGTCAGGTAGAGGTCTCTGCGACGAGCCGATCCCTCGTCCAGAGGAGTCCTACCGACTGTGGTGTGTCTCTCAGTGTGATCAAAAGGAATTACAAACCTCGACACTGAAACGGGAAACCGGAGTAGGTAGAAGAGGACGACTAAAAAAAAATTATATCAAATTATTGCCGAAGAACTGAAGAAACAAAAGCCAAACCAGAGCGAACTTTTCACTCACTGTTGTGGCCTGCTCAGGTTTCTTACGCCTCTGTTACACCTGGTATCGGAGATTTTATAACAGCACACTGACTGAATAATTAAAAACTGTGAAGAAAATTTTGAAAAGCGGTAAACGTTACAGAAGATGTCTTGCTTCTTGGCTGTTATTATCTGTTGCACTGCATTATGGTCGTCGTGTCTAACACTTGTAAGCTTTCAAGTTTAATGGGTACTACAAGACAAGCAAACAGGGATGACCAACTTGGGATTTCTGTGCCGCATTTCGTCTGAGAACGTGTTTTGTTCAGACCTTTTGTTCTTTCAGACTGCATCGAATGGTGCTGTTTAGTTGTTAACATTCGAAAGGTCCTGTATTTGGCACTTTGTCCTGAAACCGGTTCCCACGAAGAGGTTTTCATAGTTTTTCGTAGTCGCTGAAGACGAATGCTGAAATAGAACATTAAAACGTGCTCTGCCCGCCTACATATTTATTCCATGAGATCTGCGCTCTTCTGGGTTATTACGCGGCGTCTTGTGGTAATTGTTTACCGAAGTTTTGAAGCAGCGTATCATTCCGATCTTCACGGGTCAAGACCCTGAAACGACGATAAACAATTACCACACGACGCCGCATAATATCCCAGAAGAGTGCAGATCTCATCAACATTGCGGCGGAAGCCTGAAATCAATGATATTTATTCCAGTTTAACATTCAGGAATCATTTTACCGTTCAGCGTTATATGGCATACGTTTTAAAATCATAGTTAAATAAATGAATTAACACCAGAGTTAATTTTGGCCATAACGTAATTGGTGAACAAACTTAACTCCCTTAGGTTAGTGCGTGTGAAATTGAAGGTTTTCACGACGGTATCAGTTTTTAAAGTGTATTATTCATGGACGCTCTCACCGGCTAAGATTATAACACGTCGCAGGTAGACGAATGAATGAATGTATAAATAAATAAATAAATAGCGACAAGGGGGCAACCAATGTACTCTGATAAGAACCTGTCCCAATGTCAGTTAGTTAAAAAAAATGCCAAATGAACGCGCCTAAGATCGAACCTAGGCCTTCGCGGTAAGAGGCTGGCGAATAACCGCCTGACTCCTGACACGGCCTGTGCGTATTAAGAGTTCGGTCTCCTGGAATATGTATGACTCTGTTTTTGGCAGATATAGATTGGCTCGTATACCAACGTTTCGAGGCAAGACTCCATGTTTAAGACTCAGTAGGATAGAGACAGGTGGTACCTCCGAAACGCTGGTTGTCCATATCCCGAAGACCGAAAGTTCTTGAATACGAAATGTACATGAGACAGTGGAACGCTTTCTGTGTAATATTTGTATATCCCTTAGACCTGTGCTTCTTTCTTAGATGTGAGGCAAAGTTGTACATTTTACAACAGGTAGAAATTGAGATAGAGTTCGTTAGGAATTATGTGATGTCCTTATTGCTTGCTTACCAAACTTTTAAGATGAAATATGTTTCTTGCCCACGTAGAAGAAGCACGTGTTATTAGAAGGGAATTACAGAAATATTAATGATTCTCATGAAGAACTGTGTGTTGAAACGTTTTTTTTTGTAATGAAATGCTGTAGTGCGTTTTATGAGCCGTGTGGACAGATCAGTATGCTACACATTGTTAAATTGTTCCGAAATTGTTTCAGTCCAGCATTAAATTGATTACGTTTACAAAATCGGGTACATAATTTGTTTAAATTATATTTCTAGAAATCGTTGCAAACAACTCTTTTTTCTTACATTTTCTTATGACCGCCATTAAAACGTGGTGCGTGTGTTTCATCAGTTGCATCTGTTGTCTGAAGTCCCAAACTATTTTCCCAATGTTATAAGATGAATGACATCTTGCAAATCCTAACGATTTTCAGCAGTTTTACGTAAAATGACAGAGAATGCAGTTTGGAACGAAGAGATTCAAGAACGGAGGCAACTTCCCTTCCGTTATATTCGTCTTGTTCGCAGAAATAATAGTGTGTAAATGCTTCTGTCTGCCATTCTGAATTCAGTCACCAGTTCTGCTTGTGCCCCTGCAGCATAGTGAGACACCACCACTCATGACTGTTCTCTTCGTAGTGAGACCTCTTCATGACGTGGGTTATTGATGTTGTTAAGTCCGTACGTACCCTTCCGCCCCAGAAAAGCGAAAGCACTTCTTAAGGTTGCAGTATTTTAGTTTCCAGACCTCTGCAGTAAAAGGTAAAGGTAAAGATAAAGTTCACCCTAGAACATCCCATGAAGACCCAGAGGGGAAGTACAGGTTTAGCTCTACTCTTTCTCTAACCCTGGCATTAGATGAGGGTGGATGGTCAACTCCACGCCCCGGCCGCTGTACCCCGGGAAAGAGACCCGTACCCATTATATAGGAGCGCCCCAGGACCGATCTGCACTGGTGCGGAAAATCTGGCTGCCACCGGGATTCGATCCCCGGACCGTCCAGCCCCGTAGCGAGTCGCTGTACCGACTACGCTCTTCAGTGGTCTTTCTAAACTTACCTTCTCCCGATTTGTATGCTGTATGTTATATGTATGTTTGTATGTTTGCATATGTTATATATATATATATGTATATGTATATTTGTATATGTATGTTTGTATGCTGTAATCTGTTTTGTTATTCCGATGTTTTCAAATATTCTTGCATTTGTTCCAGTTATTTCCATCGTTTTGTACAAAATCGTTTAAGGCCCAGTGATGACTACACTACGTGCACTACCTGCTGTAATACTGTGAAACTGCATTTTGCTGCACAATGTATTTATGCGTCTCTTAATTATTTAAACTAGATGCAGTTATTTCCTCTGCAGCATTAACTGATTGGTCTTTATTAAAGGAGATGGAATTTCTTCTCTGGACAGATGGTGTGAGTTTTTATATATAATTTGGATAAGTATCATTCCTCAAGGCCGATCCCAGTGTCCGCGCGGTCTAAGGCGTGGGTCTACGGCAGCTCGCTTACTGGGATAGTGGGTTCGAATCCCGCCGAGGGCATGGATAGTCTGTCTCTTGTGGGTGTTGTGTTTGTCAGGTAGAGGTCTCTGCGACGAGCTGGTCCCTCGTCCAGAGGAGTCCTACCGAGTGTGGTGCGTCTAAAAAAGTGTGATCGTGAAGCCTCGAAAAATGAGGCGGCCTAGGCCCCCAAGGGGCTGTCGAGAATTTGAAAAAAAGAACAGTCCTCAAATGTTGAAGTTTCTGACATATCGATCCTTCATCACTCCCTAATAGGGTGTAACGGGCAGTTGTCTTATAGTTTTCATTTACGATTATTTCTTTTTTATTTTTGTACAATCGTACAACGTTCACGTTTATATTCCACAGCAGTCCTGCTAAAGCGTTTTAAATGTTAATGTGAGCGAAGGTTCAAATACCTGATTTATTGCTCTTGCATTCATTAAGCACATCTGTGTGTTTGACACATTCTACTTATTTTGTAACGAGTCGTTATGAAGTAGTTCGTGTTGTGAGCTTTAAAAAGGGTATAATTGATTATTTTTTTTTTAGATTTGAGATGATTCCGCCTGTGAATATTAAGATTACAGTGTTATGCGATGCGACGCCGTTTTGTCTGGTACCTGTCTGGCACAGTACATTGCATCACATGTCAGAAGACCGTAATTGTACAGTTTGTTCCGGTTAAACATGTGTTTATGTAGATATTCTGTGGCATCTGATTGCTTCGAAGATTGAACAACACAAGATGTTATTAGACAAGCAGCAGCCCGGCCGTACAAAAGGAATGAATGAACGAGATAGATGTTGGTTTCACACCCACAGGTCGGGTTATGAATCGGCCTGACGCATTATATATATATATGCATGAAGAGCGCATTACTACGCATGTAATTTTTGGCATCTGTGTGGGTCAGTGGGGCCCCTGAGGGTCTGAGCGCGGTCAATCCTCCGTTACCACCAGGAGAGCGGTTCCCGCGGTCGGACGAGCGGTATGTGTACGGCGGCAGTGGTATTCTCTGACTGTCCGCAAGCCCACCCCTTCGCGTGTTTGCCTACCAATCACTACATGCCGTCCGCAGTGTTCGTTGTTCTTTCTTTATTTCCTTCAGAAAATTGAGTTCTTTCGTGGTGTTTGTAATCTAGTATAACAATCTCATTTTACGTTACTCTGAGAAGGCTAGACTGTGTAATAAAACAAATTAGTGTGGCATGCTAACCAAATATCGTCACAGAAAACACTGCGCTAGCCACTAGTGTAAATACCACTCTAAAAAGTTCTCATACAGCCATCAAATATCTACACCGCTCTGGAAGTAACCAAAGTAATGCATTCTTATTTTACACATAGAACTTTACATTCCACAGATACATAGTAAGCCAGTCCAACGAATTGGCAGCGCTGTGTCAGAAACGCACGGTATTGGATTATCTAAGAAATGGAGTCGCAGGTTCGAATCCTGTTCGGCGTATGGATATATATATATACGTATATGATCTTCAGCCGATTCCAATGGCCGTGCGGTCTAAGGCGTGGGTCTGCGGCCGTTCGCTTGCTGGGAATGCGGGTTCGAATCCCGCCGGGAGCATGGATGTTTGTCTCTTGCGAGTGTTGTGTATTGGCAGCTTAGAGGTCTCTGCGTCGGGCTGATCACTCGTCCAGAGGAGTCCTACCGAGTGTGGTGTGTCTGAGTGTGATTGTGAAGCCTCGATAATAAGGAGGCCCTTGCCCACTAGGGGCTGTTGCGCCATTGGAAAATATGATCTTCAACTAACTTCATGAAGCAGAGTCCTTCTTGAGAACCTAATAATTCCTCATCTAGTCAAGAAATTCCGCTCATTTTATGAAACCTTGAGGTTAAACAGCGTGTTCACAACAGCTGTCCACTTGTACCTGTCTTGAGTCAGATGAATCCAGTGCATGCGTTTCCGTGCGTAAGTGAAGGTCTTGCAAAATATACATTCTTGGCCGAAAGAGTCCTTCTGTCCTTCTTTCTCCGCATCTGGTACAGGCTAAGGTCATGCTTTCTTCACAGTGTACACTTCGCAATGTTTTGTGCGATCGTTCATAACTTCTTCGGTCTGTAGATAAGTTCAGAACTGAACTCCATCTGTATTTATTTCCCTAGGTTTTATGGCCGCAGAGTTGAGCCCCGAATTTATAAGTTGCCTCTTGCTATTCATTCAGTGCAGTCGGATGCCCTTCGTGACACATTGTTGTTGCAAGAGATGTCTAACAAGTTAAAGTGAACAGTGACGTCGACTGAAACGGCAGAGGGGGTCCAATTATACCTGTAAACGTAATAAACAGGTAAGCGTGTCAGTATTCTTCACAGACGAGGTTGCTGTATATGATGTGACATCAATTAAACGAAAGAATATTAAAGACTGGCACTTAATATACAACTACAGAAAACCGACAAACAATGTTAAACTAAATCAACAGATATTCTAACAGTTTTTATAAAGAAAAGTCTCTGAAATTTATTAAATTTCATACACTCACAACTATTTCCAGCCCATACGCGTTATTTCCTATACACCTGTGCTTACGATAATATTACCTTACCTGAAACACTCCTGCGAACGGATCTGACACAGGACAGCTACCGTTCACCGCACATACAGGCTAAAACAAACGTTTTCTGGTGATCATGTACATAGGAAACGAGTCATCTTGCTAGGTCGCTCTGTGTATGTGAGATGAGTCCTTCATTCCCGTTATATATCCAGTCTCACTTCGCTATGCGGATTTGTAATTCCTTCGGAAGCCAGTATACATTTCTAAGAAAACAGCTACTATTATCATTCATTTCTTGTCTGCTGTCCTTTTTTTTAAGGAAAGGAAGTTTACTCGTGGATTACCGTACTTCTGGTGCGCTCTTGTGCGTGTGTATGCGTGCGCCTGCATGTTTACTTTCAGTTTATGAAACAGTTGAGTGATTCTGATTTCCATGCAGCTTGGTATGAAAATTATTCACTTAGAGGCTGTGATGTCTTTACGATTGTTTAATTTTGTACTGTCAGTGTTGACAACAGGAAGGACAAATTAAATTTCGAGACAGGCGACATTGGCGCCACTCAGTTTAGGCCCGTAAAAGTTATGTAGATTCGAAAAAATTTCAACGCTTATTAAGACAGTTTTTGTAAGATGTGACGTAATAACAACATGACGGTCGTCAAACTCCTCTTTACCCACCCGTTAATTAAGATTTATTTGCATTATTTTATGTTCTCTTCATGCATTCCCGAACGCAACAACAACCATAGGATTCTTACTTAATGCTGCGGTCCACTTTACGTTTCTGTGACTTATTGGAGCAACTGTCATTAAAACATAAAAACATAATACAAACGAAACTCTTCAATATGTCTCGTTAATATAACAAGCGAGGACATGTTGGCATAGCGTAATAAATCTAGCGCTTTGGCTCTGTCGCTACCTTTAGAGTATACACTAGTGAATGCTAAATGTTTATACTGCTTAGTGCGTAAGAGGTGGGGCATAAGAGCCATTATATAATTACTCAAAATGCGTTTAAAGTCCTCGACATTTGGCGTGACACATCACAGAAATTCTTTTATTTAACTGTTAAACTCGACAATTGTAAGACTTACGAATAAAGTGTACTGTGGATGAAAACTATTGGAAATATCTCTACAGTTCTTGTTGAAAGCGTAGGATATTTCTGTATTTAGCGATTTACGGTCGAGATATGCGCAGCACGACTTGTAGTTTTCATGTAAATTGTACGATATTTTTATCCGATTTAATAAAATGTTGTAAATGGTACAGAGATATTAGTCAAACTCCCTACAAGGATTTCATGAAAATCTATCAGCGGGTTTCTGCATGATATACGACGTAGATGATAGACGAATATGGCGAGGTTAATAAGCAAGTTTTTGTAACTATTCGTTGCGAAAGTGTAAAAAATGGGTAGAAAGTATGCGTCAAGTAGGGAATTAAAAGGTTGCCTAATAGAATTCTCGTTTACTAGAGATCTGGAAAGAGACGCGGAATATGAAGCCAAAACGGACGATGAAGACTCTTTTCTTGACTGAACTGTTTCCCTGCGCAATAATAACCAATCTAAAATTTTATTTCTGAACACTATTTATACCAACGAAACCAGAAGATTTACTGTCTTTTGTTCCTCCTATTTCTTTCCTATTTCTGGTAGATTATTTTCTTGTATATTCCATGTAGACCAAACCCTTTTCATTCTTTTTAACATTGTAAATACAAATCGTCTCAAAAATTTTATTTCTGTAGCAGTAAGAAAAATTTATCATATAAATTAATATTTGATCCCTTCATGTCCACAAGATTTACACTTTCACTCTTAGGAAATGAGTCTATTAAGAGCAAGTTATGTACCGAATAAGAATTCACCAGTATTTTCTGCTCTTAGTCGGATTATGAAACTCTTTCTACCTGCTGTCGTTTCCATATGTTTAAGTGTCCGTGAATATTGTGTTAACTGCAGAAGTTATTACCAAATACACATTTCTTTGCATTTACATCCGATTTGTTTATTACGAGTAGATTTGAAAGGATTTCGTTATTGGTCTTTATGGGTCATATTTTTCCACTTAATATTCAACATAAAAATGCTATTGAATGCTTAGATAAATTATGCCCAGAAGGAAGACTAATTTAGACTTAATACTGCACAGGAAACTGAAAATAATTTTAGTAAAAGATTCTCTTGTTCTTGACCACGACAAATTGAAAATATTTCAGACAAAAATTCCATTTATAAAAAATTCTAAGCGGTCCAAATATTTGCGTTAGGTAAAAAATTCTGAGACTTTTGGCAATTATTGATTTTTTCGTGGGTTATTTAATGTGCCTATTTCAACTGAATAAGTTATATGATATCGAGTGATATATAAGAGGACCATGAATGAATAATGGGTGACAATTCGGAATGACGGCCCGCTTTAAGGTAAAAACATGTCAGGATAACCTCTTATACAGCTTAAGTTATAAACCGTCAGAGAGATTAGATACAGACGGACGGACAGACATGGTCCCTATATAGGGCGTATTTTTACTGCGTATAGAACGCCTAAGCCCCTTAGGCCGCGTGGTCTAAGGCCTGGGTCTGCGGCGCTCGCTTGCTGGGATTGCGGGTTCGAATCCTGCCGGGGGCATGGCTGTCAGTCTCTTGTAAGTGTTGTGTGTTGTCAGGTAGAGGTCTCTGCGACGAGCTGGTCACTCGTCCAGAGGAGTCCTACCGAGTGTGGTGTGTCTGGGTGTGATCATGACACCTCGACAGTGAGGAGGCCCTGGCCCGCTAAGTGCTGTCACGCCGTGAAAAAAAAAGAACGTCTAAAAAACGATAAAACGGAGGCCAAACCGACGGTTCTTTCTACGGTTCTGTAAATGCTTAGTATTGGCACATTTATTTGCAAGAGACGCTATGTGGGTATTGAAACCCATAGGCCTTATCTTAATCTAGAAAGAAGCAAACTTTATACACTTGTGACCGTGCAGTACGTAAGTCCGCCCACCGTATTGAGCTGACCGTCATCGTGTCCATCTGTCAACAGTTTCAAACGTCTCTGCAGTAAGGCGTGGTGGCATTCACTTTGGCCTTGTCTCAAATGGATATCCTGAATGTTATTGTTTGAGAGTCAATACTTGTTTTAAATTATTTGTGTAATTTATCCCTCTAGAAATAATGTTTCACGCTCGCCGTTTAAATGTTCATCTAAAGAGTAATAGGAACACAGAAAATTATATTTGAGGTTGACACATCGACGTTGCTGAAGATTCTAGTCTTCTTCAATCTTAGGAAATGTACGCATGGAACAGTCTGGACCTGTTTGTTCCCTTATTTATCTCGAAAACCTTATGGGTTACGAAAAATTTGTTGGGCATAATATATGTGTTTTATTTTCCCAACATCTTTTATTTGAAACATTTGACGCTTCGAAGAAAGTGTACGAGTTAAGCTTTATGAGCGCGTAGAAGTGAATGTACACGCGTATCTTCCTTTAAAGAAGGGGTGCACAAACCCAGGCATCAGGTCACCTCGACGACGAAAGTTTGTACTTTGGCGCCTACTAGCCTTTAGTACGGAACCTGCCAAGATCACCCTCCTGGCGTCTAGGATTTTGAGGTGGCTCCTTGATTTTTGGAAGATGTGTGAACCCCTGATTTGAAATGTCCAGCAGTGTTGTCCGACTTTAACGAAGTGGAATGTGTAGTCAAATATTATTAACATTCTGTGTATCAAAATTAATGAAAACGCATTCGGCGGTTCCCAAGGTGTTAAACGTGTACAGAAGGACATGCGGAATTTGACTGACAGACATGGCGAAAATGGTAGGTACACTTGCAACTTCCTGATTTTAAAGTGCCAAGAGTGTTAGAAATAAATTAGGTCCCCGGCTCGTTTTCGAGTCTCCTCATGTCACCCGAATCTATGTACTGCTCTGTACTGTCTCTCGGGTCATGAGTGTCCGTATAAACCAATGCGTTTTCTGGCTGATAACATAAATTTGGAACAATTATTTGAAATATTAATAATTATGTTCATGGCAATACTCCTTCAGGAAACAGTTTCCAAAGTCACATTTACGATTTTACGAATAATTAGGGAAATGAATGGAAATAAATTTATATGTCTGCAGGTAACACTTAATAAAGGAGGCAGAAGAGAACAATGCTGTCCTGTTTTATATTAAGAATTCTTTAATCTTTATATTCGAAATAAGAAGGACATGACACTGATGGGGTGTCTAGCAAGTTATTTAGAATGAGGCTGTCCTCCGGGTTATTCAGTTTCGTAAAGTGGAAACACAATTGTTTCACTACCGTAAAGAACTTTAATTGAGGTTTAAGTGCTTCTACAATGGTATTTTAAAGACTTTCGCATTAAGGATAGGCTTCTGTGCCATAAATACAAGCTGTCAGGACAGACAGGCATTTTGAGTACTTCTGTTATTATCATAATGCTATATATTTTCGAGTTCGATGTGGGTTCACTCTGTTGCCAATTATATTATTGTATTTTACCCATACTGTATAAGTCGGCAAGAATTACTTTGCCATCTTTGTGGTGATTTGAAAGCCGATTTCTTCTCCTTAGATGGGAGGATTCTTTTTGCCGACTTCCACATCTCAGTTTCTGGGGCTTGACACTATTTAAATTCATTTTATTTCATTAAATCTCATCACATAGTTCTGTGGGTTAAGTTGAACAGTCTGAATGGCTGGACTAAGGGAGTCGAAATTGGTGGTGAAGAATTAACCAATCAAACTTGGGTAATTTAGGCAGAATTCAGACACGGGAATGAGATGTGGTTTTTAAGCAGGATATTCGACCAAATTTTGACACCGATGAAATTGTTTAGACGACTATTGTATTTTACAAAATTCAAGCACCAAAGGACTGTAGTTATAACGTAAAGTATGCAATACACGTTAAAGGTATAAATGTAATATAAAACATTATTGATTATCAGGAAAATAGGAAGGAACACGTGCATTGAATGCATAGGAATACGTATATTACCAAAGCTAACACTGCATTGTAAACACACTGACAAAGAAATAGAGTTTCTCATGCCAAGAGCAGGAGAGACAATTTCTTTGTTCAAAATTGATCGAACAGACGTTCTGGTTTAAAAAATCCAATTATTTCTTGAAGAAGAAAAGAATAAGACAAAACGTTGGGTAAATAAAATGTCAAACATAGTAAAATTGTGTTTTCTTGTGATAAAATGAGACTTTCTACGAATGTACGTGATATTAGTGATATTACACACATTAGTAGTTATGCACATATTGAAAAGTAACCGCGAAAAGCCCATGTGATGTGGTCCTCTAGACTGGGAATTGGGCCATGGGCTAAGATTCAATAATTCTAAAGACACTATAGTCTTTTATGAAGTCTCATGCAGGACCTAGGACTTTTATGAATTTTGTGGAACGACCTGATAAGTGGGGGGGAAAAAAATGAGATTTGGAAATAAGTAGGATACGTGAACATGGACCGGATTTATCGTACTGAGGATGGTAACTAAGCAAGCTGTCTTTAACATGATAACAAACTTTCGGCTCTCATAAAAGCATAGAATTCCTTGAGTTCCTGAGCAGTTTTTTTTGTGGAGAAGGGCTCCGCAGCAGAAGCTACGGACGCACCGCAGCCTTAAGGCTTATTGTGCAACCCTGTGTGATGAAGATGAAGAGAAAGATGATCAGTTTTTCATTTTTCCAAGTAATGGAGCATCGGTGGAATGAAATTGACAGGGAAAATCCGAAGTACTCGGGGAAAAACCTGTACCAGTGCCACTTTGTCCACCACAAATCCCACACGGATTGACCCGGGATCCAACCCAGGCCTCCGTGGTTGGAGGCCGCTACTAACCGCCTGAGCCATGGCACGGCCGCTCCTGAGCAGTTACTGGCAGCTCAAGAAATCATTCTGTTTCGTGGAGATAGTTCCATGCCGGACACAGTCGTACGTAAATTTGTGGAAACTTGGAAAGTAACTGCAATAGAAGACCGACAAGTAGGAGGTACCAGTTTTTTTAAAATGAGGGTTAACGAAAAACGCTTCCGTTGCGTTCACTTAAATGCATCAGTAAGTCGACAAAGCTGAGTCATCATGAGGGTGGAACTTCGTTTAAATCGGCGGATTTGTACTGGTCTCTCTATATAATACGATAGTGTATTTTTGTCCGTTTTTTAAATAAAAAAATTTAAGTCCATACGTGTTTGGTTTGACAGCTGAAAGATAATATTTACAGAGTTTATGTTCTGTGTTTATAGTCAGTGTAAGTTAACACTGTATAGATCTTTAGAGCTGAGCGTGTAGGCTTGTACACCACCTATTTTAAAATTAAAAAACTCTGCATTTGACACACAGAGTACTTCTTATGATGGTCATAATAAGCAACTATTATTTCTCTAAAGAGTATTAACTCGTTGGTCTTTGTAAAGGGAGTGCAATGTGTTTTCTGTGAGATAATATCTGATGTATAACGTTATTTAGATGAACTTCAGGTTTCAAAGCATGAAATGCTGTCTGCTGAAGTAAGTTCGAGGAATTTTAAACATTTGTGAATGTGGAATAAATGTTACAGTATAATAAATTCCGAATAATGATAATAATTGCTGTACTTTTCGAACGTTTCTATGCGTTTACAGTTACGTTCTAATGTAGGCTCTGAACTTGTAACCTATATACGTGTGCATTAATCACATTTATGTTACCATCAGGGAATCCGTACATTATACCCTTTCCTAACTTTAACACATCTGTATGTCTTTGAGTACGTTCAACAGAACTTACCTGTGATTATTACATATTTTTTGTTCAGTGGAATGTTGTTATTACCTATTAACATATTTTTAGCCTTAAGTCCCGGCTACGAAGACCTTTATAACTATGTAATTAGAATCTCCAGTTGACTAAACCTTGAACGCAGTATACCTGTACTAGTTGCTGTTTTAAGCTTTAGTACCGTTATATTGTGCTGCTAGGTTTAGACATTACGGAGTTTAGGCAGGTACTATCTAGACAGACAACACTGCCACTCCTTCAGATTACTTTGCCCAGTATGTTCAATAGCGCTTTGCCTTTGACGATGCGGCAAATCATGTATATTGGGAGATGTCAATGCGCGAACTGGCGGCGAGTTCAGTAAACAGTAAGCGGGAGAGTGGGACTAATATTTCACGCCACCTCTTCTTACTGAATAATTCCTGTCAGGCGTTGCTAGAAAATTACCTGCTGATTTTCACGTTGTGAGTCAGCATAATTGTTCGCAGTCGACGGGATAAGAAACACCTCCTGATGTGTTTTTCATATTCATGTGTATACAAACGAAGACAGGCCCAAAGATATGCATAATAATTGAATATTATTGTTAGGTCAAGTATTAACAACCCAGGTTTCCAGACCCTCTGTTTTTCTTTAGGTCTGCTAGGTGGCTATCGTCAATTATTGTGACAGTGGTGTTTTCTCGAATGCATTATTATTATTATTATTATATTTGCAGCAAAAGTAGCTGTGGACGATATATTATTGTGATTGTGACATGTTTTACAGTTTACCTACTTTCTGGAGGAACATAACATCTCTGTCTCACAGGGTTGACCTGAATGACTGTGGCACATGGTTGTAAATTACAAGACTACAGACAGAAGCAGTATATTCCTTCGATACCTTAGAAACATACTGATTTCAAGGCATGGTATCCTAGAAGACCGCTGTCTGAATGTTCCTCGTTTTCAAAACCCTCACGTGGAAGCAAACATCATGTAAAAGCCTCGTGTCAGTTACGATATAAATATGTGTTCATTTACACGAACTAGACAGTTCTGTTAAATGGTTGAAGATATAACGTGTAAGGTGTGGATTTTATTTTTTTCGGGTGAGGGTGGGGATTATGATATTGTATAGTATGATAGGTGTGGGCCGGTATAGCGTAGTCGGTGTAGTGACATACTACGGGCTGGACGGTTTGGGAATCGAATCCCGGTGGGGACGAGATTTTCCGCACCCGTCCACACCGACGCTGGGGCCTACGCAGCCTCCTGTAAAATGGGTACCAGGTCTCTTTCCCGGGGGTAAAGCGGCCGGGACGTGGCGTTGGCCACCCACCCCATCTAGCGCCGAGTTTAAAGAAAGAGTAGAGCTATACCTCTACTCCTCCTCTGGGCCTTCATGGCCTGTTCTAGGTTGAAATTTACCTTTATAGTCTGGTAGGTGGTTACAAAGGTTTCGGAGAGAAGGGCGCTTAAATCTTCAGGACACACTTATGCCATAAAGATGGAAGGTACACTTTCCTCTGAAACGTGTGCAACCACCTACCAAACTATACGATGTCTGTACCTAAAACACAGCACTGTTAACCTTCACCGCCGCTTAAACTTCGAACCTGTTACACTTACGACGCCTGAGTAGCACTGAACCATGTATATTGCATGTTAGATGACATCATTCCGCATACTGACCACCTCAGATATGCTTGGCGGTGCGCGGTATTCATTAACTTCACCGTTAAACGCTCGTGTCCTTCATATGTTAAAATCAACCCAGGGGCAGCAGTTACTATGGGTTGACCAGTTAAAATATGTCAAAACGTTTCCGTTCGCACAGAGACTTGAAGAGTGGACGTGCAGCAATGTTACGCAGGCCCCCTGGCACATGGTTACGTATCGTAATCTCCCCCCCCCCCCCATGGGAGAATTTGGAGCACAGCCGATGAGGTCAGGTCAGGTCTCGATCGTGGATTTTTATGATTACGTTTAATGTATCTTACTTTTTTTTTCGGACTAGCAAATGCTTATGGGCCAGGTTTTAATAGACCCTGTCTGTGATATTTCATTGTCACACCCGTCTCATTCGCTGATAACTTCTGTGACAGTTGGGAAAGCTAATGTTTATATGCATTTCAAAGTGTCTGTGCAAGCGTTGGATTTTTAGTCAGTAAGGAAGCCAAGACGAACCCTTAACCTCTGGAGTACAGTACTCATAGAAAGAAAAGTGACAGTAACAAATGGATTCATGGAACAGAGTTTCCCTTGAAAAGATAACACACATTTAGCGAGTGTATAAATGTCCAGTTTTTTGGAACTTGAAACTTCATTAATGTGTTCGCAAGATATAGGCACTGGGCCAAACACATACATTCGATAATATGAGCCATCATTAAGTGAAGTAATCATAAGAAAATATAACTATTAGAAGCTCCAATAATTACAGGTTCATATTTCTAAGGAATTTTTAAAATTGGTTACGTAAATGAAACGACATCTCATTCCTTGCAAATATAAACCTGTAAATATGATTGATATGACTGACCTGATGGTGGCCGAAGCATTTTCGGCCGAAACATGTTGTCACTATCTGTATGAGTGACATGATAATAAACAGTTTTGTTAAAGGTAGCCTGTCTCTATATATAGCATAGCACACTACAAATGCCTTCTACGAAAAAGAAAAACAAGCTGCTTATATGACAGGACAAAAACAGAGCTTAAAGCGAATGGTACGGTAGTCGTACTTAAACACCCTACGTGGCACTGGCAATTGTGTGTTCTACATTATTTAACGTTAAATGACACGACGTTTCGTTCTCACAGTTTATGTGTTTTGTTATATTCTCAGAACAAAGAACGAGTTGTCCTAAAGATCACTAAACGATTGCTCTCTACGGAGAACCGATAAGTATCCTGTGATGGTCGTTGTGCTTTTCACTATCATTTGATGACACTCAAAAGATCAGTTTAAATACAGCTTTAATTTATATTCCAAATTATTCACCTACATTTTCTTTCTTTCTGTCTTTTTTCCTCAATTTGACCTCTGTCTACTTACTAATTATAGGTGTAGAGGGTTATTTTTGCACCTGATTGCACTCAATGATATATCTATATATATATATATAATACACACACACACACACACACGGCAGGACTCCTCTGGACGAGTGATCGGCCCGTCGCAGAGACCTCTGCCTGACAACGCACAACACTCACAAGAGGCAGACATCCATGACCCCGGCGGGATTCGAACCCGCAGTCCAAGCAAGCGAGCGGCCGCAGATCCACGCGTGAGACTGCGCGGCCACTGGGATCGGCCAGCTACATGTTTCGATCCCAATAAGGATCATCATCAGGCTTTTGCAGAAAAGTTATATATTGAAGGTAAAAAGTGCGTACTATACTATACTATGCTGTACACTTGATCATGACGAGTTTTAAAAGCGTAGCGTTAGGAAGGTGACACATGCGTGCACGCGGTTTTCACCGACACACCTGGCGTGACTAAGGCAACATAGGATGAGAGAACAGAAAACTCTAAGTTCTGTCCCCCCCCCCCTCCCACAAATACCACAATGAGTGGGAATCCATGTTAGTCTGGGACATAGAACTACAAATGTACAACTAGTGTAACATCTATACGAAAAACATATTTTGTATTTTCAGTCACATATAACGTCACGAAGCTGAAGCTTAAAATTATGTTTATCAAGTGTCTGTGGAACTTCAAATGTCGAATCGTTGGCCTTTATGCATTCCGCGGAGAGCAAAATTTATGTTTTTTTTGTTGGTTTGTTACATCCGGGTATTTTTATTATCACAGCTGGACTTCTTGGTGGCTCCTAAAATACGCCGCCAAACCTCAGAATTTCACTTTAGTAACTTTTAAATTGAAAATGTCTCGATGGGTCGCCTTTCATACTTTTTGCAGCGGTCTTATTTGTAATCCAAGGAAACCCTATAAACACGTCATGGACACGACGCTGACAAAAGTTTGCTGCGGTGTTTTAGTGAGAATATTTCTCATTTTATTACGCTACTGAGTGAAATGTGTTAGCATATTTTATGTTATTCATACCGCGCATATTCTTACAATTAATACATCGACCAATTTATGCACTTTTCAAGAACCAGTATAAAACTACATTTTAGGCACCCTGATGGTGGCACCCTGGTTCCGAAACATGTAGGAGTTTTATGTTTGTTCTTGAATGTATTTTATTAAGTGCATAATTTGGTCGATGTGCTAATCTGATAGCATATATTTAATATTGTTTTCACCGTGCATCTCGTATATATCAAGAAAAGAACCAACTAGATGCACAATCACTATTAAAAACTTGAATGTAATACTACTATTAAGGTTTTTAATAGTGATTGTGCATCTATTTGGTTCTTTTTTTGACTGATAGCATATGTCTCGATTTACGAGAAATCTACATAAACAGCTACTTTTGACTGCCCATATACTTCATATGAATTCATACCAGTACGAGAAGAACAGCACTGACTACAAGTACGCCCATGTGACAATTTCGTCTGCCCAACCCTGGCATCGGATACCGTCGCTTATCAAAGTTTCTCCACGTGAAAGATAGGATAAATAGGTTGCGGTCTCCACTTCTTTCATTCTTTCCGGCTGTAAAATTATTTCTGTAGGCAGGGCAGCCGTTGGAGCGCTTAATGCATTGTGGACCGACTCGACCTCACTGGCTCCGACTCTTCCGCCTGAGACAGAGCTCGCAACGAACTCACAGTGTATTCATTATTAGACGAACAGAGGGGGCCTATATTACCGGTCTGAAGATTTAGTCCGTTTTGTTTTATTATTTGCCTCCAGTGAACGGGCTGCACTGTAAGCACTTTGATAGATGGCGTGAATGTAGGCCAAAGAATGTAAGTCAGTGATGAGACTGAGCACTGCGGATAGAAAATGGTGTAGCAGCAAAACAAGGCGATTAGTGAATTAAAAATGGATATGTGCATGTACGTTACGAGCAAATAATGAAGAAATTTTCTTCCCCGGACAACCGGACAAGTCAGCAGAGATTATTTCAAAACTACCCGCGACTTCATCTGTAGTTGAACGAACTAAGCGTTTCAAATCTTTGTAGACGATGTGATCACAAATGACCTTTAACATTCATTTGTTTGCCTTTCCATGTGTAGTTTTAATAATGAAAACCACGTAGGAGTTAATAGCCACTGAACACAAGAATTTTGTGTCATAAAAACAATTTACACTTTTGCATTAGTTAACACAGCTCTTGTGAATCGTTTTCTTTGTATATTTTTGGGTTTGTTGTATTTACTTTTTTTATGTGTTGTGCTGTACAGACGGAAACACAGAGTCCAGTATAACAACTTACACTCCTAAAAATTTTACTGACATAATGATCAAGGGCATTATTTCCACCGCCATTGGTGGTAGGCAATCCGTGGGATCACTTGACATGAATATGTGTAATTAGTGCTCCCCACATATCCTCAGTTGTTGATAGAACGTCACTGAATAAATTTCGAGCCAATGTTTGACAGTCTTCTCGTGCCTTTGATTTATTTGAGCACAGAAATACGAACACAATATTTAGAAGTATACATGCATGTTGATTTATGCCCATGAGACAGCATTTTCATGTTCAAACGGTATGCTGCTGTGCACTGAATATGAGCCAATTACGACGGAGTTTAATTATACTTGAATTAAATTATAGAGCGAAGAATTAGTTACGAAGAACGAATACAAAATTTAACACGAACCTGCGTGTCGGTCGAGATGGGAAGATTCTTTATTGTCGAGTTGTGGACGCAGAAAACAACTGGCATCACGCTGAGACGTGTCACTAGGAACAGACGAGCTCAAGATTATTCGAGTTGGTACGACTCATCGTACTGAAAAAGATAAAGGACAAGACGGGCTTAAGCAATTTGTAAATGATTCAGTAACTAGTACTGGACAAACTTTTTTTTACTTAGTTAATCTGATGACATTGTGGGAACAGAATGCAGGACAAAATCACAGCATAAAGATAGCTAATAAGCCGTTTGAAAGTTTGGAACGGTTCAAATGTTCGGGAACAATCCTATCGAATCAGAATTGCATTCATGTACAAATTAGGAGCAGACTGAACTCAGGGGATGCTTGCTATCATTCGGTTCAGAATCTTTTGTATTACAGTTTTCTGTCCACAGATATAAAGATTAAAATATCACAACCATAAATTTGTCTGTTGTTGTGTACGGGTGTGAAACTTGGTCTGCGTAATGAGGAGCTTCACGATTTGTACTTATCACCAAATATTCGGGTGATGAAATAAAGAATAATGAGATAGGCAGGGCATGTGGCACGTGTGTGGGGGAGGAGAAGTGCGTACTGGGTCTTTGTGTGGAAACCTGAGGGAAATAGACCACTCGGAAGACCTAGGTGTAGATGGGAGGATAATATTAAAACGGATCTTCAAGAAGTGGGATGGGGCATGGACTGGCTTGAGCTGGCTCAGGATAGGGGAGGTGGCAGACTCTTGTGAATGAACTTTCCGGTTCCGTAAAATGCGGGGAATTTGTTGACTAGCTGAGGACTTGTTAGCTTCTCAAGAAGGACTCTGCTCCGTGGAGTTATTTAATGACATTGTGGAAGTGCTAGGGCATTTATAATTATAGTATATAATGTATAGTATGTAGTATATAATACACAGTCAGTAACACTCATACACATTGCCTATGAATCATATTTAGTATTCTTTGTATTTATTTGTTTATTACACTGTTCTGTAGAGTTATTTTTAAGCAGGGGTGCAACATAGAAATTACCTCGTACAGTACTCGTATATTCAGCCGTACTCCGTCTGGAAGGTGAGTGTGAATCATGAAGTTTCATGTTGGGTTGTAGGAAAGCTGCCTTGTTAGATATGGTAGTATGAATAAGAGGGGCAATATACGTACAAACGTAATATTGAGGCGCGTTCGCCTAACCATTGTTGCCGTGGAAAAGCAATAATTATTACATATTCTGTGTGTGTGTGTGTGTGTGTGTGTGTAGCCTTAGTTATCCAGCACGCAACGCGCATGCGCCGTATTATATTGTCATCTGTGGCATGTCTGGCTCTACCATATTTTTCCACATTTTCTCATAAACGGCACAATTTTCGTCAAAACATTATTGAATATAAATTGCATGTTTTAATATTCTCTGCAACTTTTGTCTGAAACATTTCTCATCATGTGAAGAACTGAGCGAGATATTATCATAAATGTACGTAGGTCTTCATGTGAAGTACCCGTTATTTATGTCAGATTTTAATTAAACTTGAATTTTGTCTACAGATTTTCGAAAAATACTCAAATATCAAATTTAATGAAAATCTGTACGGTGGGAAACGAGTTGTTTCCGACGGACGGACAGACATGACGAAGCTAATAGTCACTTTTCGCAATTTTACGAATGCGCCTAAAAGGAAGGAATAATACTCAAATTAAGAAATGAAATTATATTCTTGTGTTTAAAAGAAGAAGGAGATTGGGAATGATTGATTTTATTATAACACTACAGCAATAATTATGTGCATCGATTTAGCAGCCGCGAGAGCCGTACGCACTGGAAAAAGTATCATATCCTGGGTGTTCTCTACTAGGTACATAATAGGCGAAAGAGAGGAACGGAGTCTGTTTTTTGTTGCGTGACTGCTTGCCAGAAATAAGTCTGCGGTCATCTCGATACACGTTTTCTGGGCTTTCCTGTGTCTCAAGGAAATACCGGGACGGTTTCCAAATTTCAAATTGTTACTGCACTCTTCCCGTGCAGACTTCCCAATCTGCATTCGTCGGAGGTCACCAAATTACGCAGTTCAACGAAAATCAAAAGTACACGGCTCTTGTCTCAGATCAGTCTGTCACTTATGCCATGATTTCCTTGTCTAGCCTTATTTTTGCCAAAACGGGGGGGGGGGGGGGGAGACTTTTGAGATCACCATGCTGTGTGTATGTGTGTCTGTTTGTGTTTGGTGTTCTCCTAGTTCAACTTCTGAATCACTTTTCATCCATTTTACCAATCTATACGACACTTGGTATTAAAATTATGCCTAAATGCCGCCCTGACGCATTTCCTACGAACAACATGGCCGACGCGTGAACTTGTGAGTCGGAAACGACGCTAGCGCCGAATACTGTTAGGTCCCTTTATAATATACATTGTAACAGACGTTGGAGATATTTGCATGTTTTTACAAGGTAACGTCCATGTAAGTTGTAAATAACGACATTTTCGTCGGGTGGAGTTTTTTTTTTGTAGCTTGCAGTTTCGTAACGATTACTAGTGAACCATCTGTGATACGCCTGTGACAACGTATATATTGCAATACAAATATTGCTAGTAAGTTACCAATTACAAACATAGTGACGACGCAAACCTGTAAGATTACATCCGACAAATTGACGTAGACAGATTCCGTACTTTACAAGTACTTCACTAAACCGTAATAACAACAGGAACAATGATTCAGTTCAGTTCTTGTTTACGTACGTGCTGAAGCAACAGTCTACGGCCAGTTGTAATATCAGCACTAATACAAAACTATAACATACATACACACAAAGACATATAACAAAAGAAGACAACACAGTTACCTTAACTAAAAGAGTTAAAGGCAGAAAATTGTACATTATTGTTCGGAATACAATTTCACAGCTTATGACGCAGTTTAATAGAATGAAAAAAAAGATACAACTGCTAATGTAAGATCTGAATGAGATTAAGGATTTGTTTTCTAAAAATAATAAAAATAATGCATATGTAGGGCTATAACTACGTGCAACAGGGAAGTGGTCTTTAAGAGTCATGCTCGGAAGCTCTTATTGCCTGTTCCATTAGCTGACTCTTGAATAAAACAGAGAAGAACAATCTTGAAAGGATATCTCAAAGGCCAGAGACCAATGTTGAACAGAGGTGTCGAACACTTAAAACTGATCTTGATAGAGATATCAAACTGTAAGGAACAATGTTGAAGTGATACGTGGAAGAATAAAGACCACTCTTGAGAAGGGGGCCAAACAGTAAACATAAGGAAAAAATCTTGAACAGGAATGAAGAACAGTAAAAACAGATCAAGAACAGAGATGTCAAACAGTAAAAACATGTTGAGTGGGAACGTCACAGAGTAGAGACTAATCTCAAACAACTGCACAGACCAAAATGAAAGGTATGTCAAACATCAAAGACGAGTGCATTTTCGGTGCATTCGTCGCCGATGATAATCTAATTTTTACAGATTTTACGAGTATATCCTTGCCACTTTAATTCCCACTTTAGTCTGCTTTTCCCCAATTGTAGGTTTACAGACGCACGTGGAACATTAACGAATAAGGAACAATACCGTTAGTAAATTGAATCTTTAAAAGAAGATTTCTGTCCTCTGGCAAGCCTTGTAGTATGATAGACGTTTCAGTGGAACGTGTTGCCTCCATTGCGATGCTGGAGATAGCAAGTTCCTCTGACAAATGGGTATGTATCTGGGATGGTATGTATCTGGGATGGTATGTATCTGGGATGGTATGTATCTGGGATGGTATGTATCTGGGATGGTATGTATCTGGGATGGTATGTATCTGGGATGGCATGTATCTGGGATGGTATGTATTACTGGGATGGTATGCGGTGTCAAATCCCAGAAAACAGTAATCTGCTTTGTCACCACCGTGAGAATTTCAGCTGCACATTAACCGTTAAATATTAAAGGCGCTAAATGCTACATGTTTGGGGGTGCAGGAAGGGCGAATTTGTTGTCAACACTCATAAAAATGAATGAGTAAATTAAGTGAAACAACAACAACAACAACGAAGAAGGAAAAGAGAAATGGGCAAACAAAGTAGTGTTGGTGGTGGTGGTGACGACGATGGCGATGTCCAC
The DNA here is from genome assembly GCA_021186555.1 of Reticulitermes speratus. Taxonomy (NCBI): domain Eukaryota; kingdom Metazoa; phylum Arthropoda; class Insecta; order Blattodea; family Rhinotermitidae; genus Reticulitermes; species Reticulitermes speratus. Next base: position 10,160,382 of record JAJKFL010000014.1, read on the forward strand.
AACGCCTACGTACTGAACGTCGAGTTCGCTCGGGGAAGATCCCGAATTCTTATCTAGGAGGTCCCGAGTTCTTTGTAAGCCTGGAGGATGGCTGTTACGGCTCAAATTTGTCAGAGTATTTCTGAGTTCCTTGCAGGCAATTGCCACAATTATAATGCCTCGAATTAGGGCACGAAAGCTTCCTTCCATTTCCTTTCCAATTAATTATTTACTAATCATACTATAATTCGACGATATATAGTCTGAGCTACGCATAACGCCCTTATATCAAACGTAAATAACGCGAAAAATAAATCTCCACTGAGGTGAGTCAAGAAATCGGGAACCAGGACCGTGTTAAAAGAATACTTAATGTTATATCTGAAAAAAAGGTAAAGCTATAGTTAATTTGTTTCTAGGCATATGTAGTAGTCGATGTAGTGTAAAGGTAGGATACGGTCTACATTCTTATCTTATGCATAAGTTTTAAAACAAAATTATTACTTCAACTTGTATCAGCGTAAAATGTAGGATGCAAGTGTTACTAATACTGGCACTGCACAAAATGTTCTAATTTGCGTGGCAGTAATGGGCTGCTTGAGGATGGCTATTTTCAGCCGAAACATGTAGCTGAAAAACACAAAAAAACAGATATAATGATCTGTCGACCGTACACTATCATTCTTAACCTTGGTACTAGATGGACCTGTGTGGTTAGCTTCACGCATCGGCTGATTTACCCCGGGGGAAGGGCTGTCGCTACCCATTGAATAAAAAGCTAAGTGGGCCCTATAGCCGATATGGACGTCTTGGAGAAAAAAAAAATTGCTCCCCCTGCCGAGAATCGAACGACTATTTCTTGGCCTTCTGGTCCATATATCTGCAACAGAGTCATGCTAAAGAAATGGCACAGTAGTAATGGTGCATATTGACTCATTGAGTAGTGCAAGTCTTTTGCTATGAACATACTTGCACGCACATTGGACAGACATCTGTAAAATCACGTAACGTACTAGAGTAAAATCACATTTGTAAGTTGACGAATGTCAGTCACGAATGTTAACGAGTTGTAAGCGTCTGTGTGCCCCACTGATGATAGTAATGGTGATAATGAAATATTATGTTACTAATGTTTGTTGTGACAATTATTTATGGGAGATAAAAGGTCCATTGTTTGCCTTCAGTTGTATTGCTTTGAATACAGAAGTTGTCGGAAAGGTTCATTATAGTTTAAAGATTTTTAATAGGCTAAATTATAGCTGATATTGCCTCCAAATAACTTAGTTTCGGGCGATGTTTCATGAACTATGTCTTTAAGTTAAAATTTTTGGATACGTTATCCATAAACCGGCACATAGGAGTGCGAAGTACAATGTTAAATTGCACTTGCCTTGTAAGAGTAATTAAAGAATTAGCTTCACGAGAAGCATATATATACGATTATATATATATATGCCTATAAACAGAAACACGCACACGCACACAATCGTCCCCATGTTCTTCTTTTCAGTTCATTCATAGGACTCAACTAGAAATATTCGGATTTTCTTTTTTCATAAAAATCATCAGATAATCTTGTGGGATAAAGTATGTCGTCTAGTCTCTGTTCCTTCTTTGTGTTATCTATGCGAGATATTCCCAGCAGCAAGCCACTAAATCTCATTGTACAGTGTATATTCTGTATTACAATTCTCGTCCTCAATACTTCTCTTAAATTGATCAGTTACAGTCTCAGTAAAGCATCTCTTTCCACTTTTCTTGCTGAAAAAACTTTGCAGGTTTAGTTAGCCATCTTGCCACCCAATAGTTTCTACTAGTGAAATTCTCCTGTAACTGATCAGAACATTGTCGTAATAGTGATCGAAAGTCTCTTCTTTCTTCATCTTTATGTTTCGTGGAAAATCAGTGGACACGCACTCCGGAAACGGTAGATGAATGAGTGATGATGAATTGAAATGGAGATTACGAAACAAGATGAAAAAATTCCATAGATACAATCACAGTCAACGTGCTTCGGGCAGCGCGCTAACGACCATGGCCACCTGGCTGGTTTCAGGTTGTACTTTAATAACAAGGGCCTGCAGGTTTGCTTCCAGCAGTACACCCCGAACGCCTAGCGGAAGGAAAAGCATTTTGTAAGATTCATTGTGTTTAAATCTCTTTGATTAATGGTACTAAAACACAACTTGGGGACCAATTATCTTTTGTTCTATCACGTGTGGTTGTACGTTTACGCAGTGAATCGTGGTGGTCTTCCTAACACTAGCGAACAACCGCATATTAGGCCGCTACTACAGAAGATATACGGCAATGTCAATGGCGTCTCACTTGTAAGTACTTATAATGTGAGGTCCTAAATTTGGGGAACTTCAGCTGTAAGGCGATGTGTTCATTTCAAAGTTTTTGATTAGTTTTAGGCTAAAAGTTCTTTGACTATGTGCATGTGTATTAGTTACTATTGCAGGATATAGCCATTTCGCTGGCCATGTGATTACCTTACACTGTCTTTAGGTAATTTAATGAATAAGACATGTTGTTACCAATATTATCTAACGGTACCCACATTTCGTTACATAACTTATAAGGTATAAATTTAAATGTGAAGATTAAAGACACAATTGTTAAGAGTATGTATCGTAAGTCATAGATGAATGTATATGGAACATTAGTAGAATGATAATAACAAGGGAAAATCGAAGTACTCCGAAAAAAAAACCTGTCGCACTGCCACCTTGTCTGCCACGAATCTTACATAGACTGGCCTGGCATCGAACCCGTGTCTCCTCCTTGAGAGGCCGGTGACTAAGTGCCTCAGTCATGACATGACTCTTACACATAACATGACTCTTACACATATTATACCTTAAAACTGCATTTCTTCAGCGACAAATATTACATATATTGTGTTCTTAATAGTGTAATTAAGGATTGTGTTGTTAACCGTTCAGTCACTGATTAATTAACTCGTTCGGTGTAAACGAAACTTCGTACGTGGTACAAAGGAACAAGCTGGAAGTTGTATGTTTCTTGTGACCTTCAGTTTAGTTATGTTTCTATTATTTCCCACTGCGACGGACCGCACATTCCTTTTCACCTTCTGAAGCAGTTCCATATAAAATGACATAAAATATTACCTCATTGAGTTGTGAAATCATAAACATGTTTTAAGGAAGCATAAAATGTGATACAGAGAGGGTCTACGGACTCCGCAGTTTCTGTCCTCTTCATCCCTGCGATGAGTCCTTCTTACTCTTACCATGCCGAAAGCTACACGCGCACTTACGTGAGAAGAGTAGCATTGTGGAACTTAAATCACCGCCCAAGCTAGCAAGGAGGTCACAGGTAGGAGAGCCAGGTTCATTGTCGTGAGTGCGCCTTTATACTTCAAACGTGTATTATGCTAAACAGGAACGTAATTAACCGTCCGACGCGACGTCGTTAAACATTACATCACGGGTCCAGTTCATCAGTGTATAGAACACTCAGTTTTTACAGTGTTTTGGCCTGCTTTTGGAGGATCCTTGCATCGCAACGCGAGATTATCATGACTAATGAGTGTATCTAGTTGTCCTCAGTTCTTCAACAGAACGTCAACAGTACCTTAAATTATCTTTATTTCTTCCCACTCAGAGGCCTCTTGAAATAGGTTTATTCTAATAGCTATCGCTTTCATGAACTTTACGACAAAAGCGATGAACTAAAATTTGTATAAACTTACTAAACCTTTATGTCACATCCCTTCTTTATTATTTAACTAACTATATGAATCAGGGGGGTACGCGCAGTTGATTGAGGCACTGCACTGCAAGCCGGAAGGTCGCGGATTCGATCCCCGGTTGGGTCATTGGAATTTTTCATTGACTTAATCCTTCTGGCCGCACTATGGCGCTGGGGTCGACTCAGCCTCTAACAGAAATAAGTACCAGAGATATATCTTCGGGCGGTAAATGCGGCCGGTCCGTAGAGCTGACAACTTTACCTCCTTAATGTGCCGTTTGTGTAGAAATTCTGGGAGCCTCAACCTCCTGGAGCCTTAAGGGCCTGTCCATGCTTGTAATGGGATAGCTTTACCTTTATATGAATCAGAGCACTTGAGAAGCTGGCAGTCGCAAACGTAGTCAAGAAATTTCTCGCCTTTTCTGAAATCCGAGGGTCAATTACAATATTAAAAACAAGCCCTCTCTGTCATTACTTAGTAATGTTCGTGTAGATTTAATACATATTTTATTGTTAGTTTGTATGCTAGCTAAGTGAATGTAGAAGGGTAATCGAAAACGGAGTAAGTAGCAGGAGACTGAAGAAATTTGCACTTTGTGGAGATTTATGATTTGTACTCCTCGCCAAATATTATTCGGATGATCAAATCAAGGCGAATGAGATGGGCGGGACATGTGGCTCTTATGAGGGAAGAGAAGTGCACAGAGGGGTTTGATGGGGAAACCTAAAAGAAAGAGACAACTCAGAACACCTAGGCATGGATGGGAGGATAATGTCAAAATGGATCTAAAAGTACGAGTAATACAGTAAACTGGTTTAATCTGGCTTAGGGTTGTGGGGAAAGTGGCGGGCTGTTATGAACAAAGGGAGGGGAGATTTCTTGACTAGCGAAGGAACTATTATCTTCTCAAGAAGTAGGCTAATTCAACACGTATTTGTGAACCGCGGGCTGTTGATGGTTTCTAGGTATCCTGTCGTCATCTGATACACGTGCCACAATCCAAGACCTTTTTTCTCTTTTTTCGACTTTCGTCTTTTCTAAAACCGTAATGATTAAAATATAATTCTATGAGTTTGTGGGTGAAAGTGTTATCTTTCTATCTAAGGAAACGACATCCAGCTTAGTGCAGAACGAAGTAAAGTTTGTAATAACCGGCAGTAGTGTGTAATATATGTTTTAATCTAATCTTGTCACGGCGATTAAATGAAGAAGAATAAGGTGGCTGAGACATGTAGCACGTGTGGGAGAAATGGGAAAAGGTAATGAAGGCATACAGGGAGAGTAGAGGTATAGCTCTACTCATTGTTAACCTCGGCACTAGATGGAGTTTAGTGGTTAAATTGAAGCCCCAGCCGCTTTACCCCCGGGAAAGAACCCCGGTACCGTTTGAAGAGGAGGCTGGGTGGGCTTCAGCGCCGGTCTGGACTTTTGGAGAAGAGAAACTTCTGTTGCTCCTACCGGGATTCAAAGCCCGGACCGTCCAGCCCGTAGCCTAGTTGCTATACCGTCTGCGCTACTCCGGCTCTGAAGAAATGAGAAATGCGTACAAAACTTTTATGGGTAATGAAACTTCGGATTTGTTAAACGCAGGAATTATATTGACCACCTTCTATCAACTACTCAAGACAGACCGTGCACAATGCAGTCACATTTTATTCCAAAGTGTCCACAGTCCTTCAGACACTGGAACTCATGAATGAGCTCTCAGATAGATCTTTGGTCCAACCGACAGTCCCCACAGTTATTTGTGCGTGCAGCTGTACAGTGCTAGGGCCCTCGCCTTTCTTCTCCGAATTGGCACGCGAATTAACGTTGTAGGAGGTAAAATGCATTGCATGTCTCGTTTTAAGGCGACATTCATAAAGCGCGCGAAGTAAATACGTGTAGATATACTGGTGCCCGTCTCTTCGCATTTCTCATCTTAGAAACGATTGAAGCGATTAGGTAAAACTGTCTATTGGGACTGTAGATTTAAAACTTTTGGTCAACGTCAGTTTCAATTCTTGTCGGTTTTACGTAATCTTTTTTTACTTCTAGTGAATATGTACGTAATATAAAAACTTATTACTTCTGTCAAAAATGTAGATCCTATTGAGATTTACAAGGAAAGTTATTCGGTATTTAATAAAGAAATACAAGAAACATTCTGTTCCGACACCTTCCACTACTATATAGTCTGGAGTTGTATACTGTTGTCTGTTTATGGAATTTTGCATGCCAATCTATGTGGGATTTGCGGTGGACAAAGTGGCTGTGGAACAGATTTTGGTCCCGAGTAATTCGGGTTTCGCCTGTTAACATAATGCCACTAATGCTACATAATCTTCATCTTTATGCTGTTCGTATCAAGCGGACAAACACAAGCAGCCTGGGTACGTTGAAATAAAGCATTGCTCTTCTGGAAGTCGGGAACTTAATAAAGAAAAGTGTTTGTTCATGAATGCTGGTCTTCAAAGCACTAACTTAATTGCCTCTTAAGCATCGAATTCCTAGCGGCATCACTATCCTCGTTGACACACAAGCAGTGACATCTATTTTAAATACTGCCTGCTGTAAAGCAAAAATCGACCTACAAATTAGTACATACGTACAAGCAGACATACAAATCCAAGCCCTGAAATCCACACTACTCTTTAAGTACCAAAATCACGTCTCATGGTACCTACAGGATGGCGCAAAAGTCATAGGACACTAGTCACTTGACATTTGACACCAGTGTCAAGTGACGTTTGCGTCACTCTGCCTCTTACGTTAAGACTGTCGAATTCACATCGAAAGGAACTCTCTGTACACAGCAGTAGCGCGCCATGGTACTTTCGTGAAATTATACCACGTGTCTGACACCTGAAGCTCTCTTTATAGTTTTCGCTGCTGAGCGAGAAAAATTTACTCTATTACAACAGTATGTCTAAGAACAAGGCAAATGTCTTTTTACACAATACGCAATTTCCAGCGAGGTCACGGTGTCAAATAGAATGTCATGATACTCAGAATGCGAAGTTAATACCAACACCACTTATTCTGTTCTTGCAGTATTTATGTGTTAGTCAAGACAGTGAGTTGCCGACCTCAGATCTTTCAGTGCCACCTTAGGAGTCGTTAAGTGTACCCTGTAGATTTCACACTGTTGACACCGTGCATCTTCGTCATATTAAATTGAGTTTCAGACCAACTGATGCACAACTAAGACCACTTTTATTGTAGCTTTATTATAATTGTTAAAATTATACCCCTACACGTGTTTCGATCCTAGGATCATCGTCAGGGTTTTTTTTTGTTGAAAGCTACTGTCACTTCAATCACATGGTAAGTCATTCATATATAATAAATAGAAAATTAATAACAAAAACCGTTAACAACCAGATACATATACAAATTCTATATTACTTATCAAAATCGTTTATTTTACAGTCCATAATACCACGATTCTACATTCCAGCACTTCCACAATCAACTGTCTACAATACTTTTACAACTATTATACAACTTTTAACAAGATTTTAACTTATAATACATAAGTTTCAATGTGCTGTTGGACTATTTAAAATCATGTGATTGAAGTGACAGTAGCTTTCAACAAAAAAAAACCCTGACGATGATCCGAGGATCAAAACACTGTAGGGGTATAATTTAACAATTATAATAAAGCTACAATAAAAGTGGTTTTAGTTGTGCATCAGTTGGTCTGAAACTCAATTTAATGTACCCTGTAGGTTTTCATTTCCACTCTACCTTCCGCAAACAGGCTTCATGCATTTTTCCCCTACGGTCGTACCGTCTACTGGAACATGTAGTAGTTAGTAGTACTAACACTTCCTTTCCATTATCGCCCATAACTGCCTCACGGACCGCATAAAGTCAGCCATTTTAAAAGTCCTCAAATCTTGTAACAAGTACAAAGAGTCACCAACAAATGCACAAACCATAAATAAGGTATAAATTAACCTTTTATCATAATTAAAACCCTACACATGTTTCGGCTCGCTAGGAGCCATCATCAGGGGTTACACTAGTGCTTATCAAATGCTGCGTTGGGTCTGTTAACGACACTCGTAATGTTACTTCACAGTGCTACTAAGCACTAGTGTAACCCTGATGATGGCTCCTAGCGAGCCGAAACATGTGTAGGGTTTTAATTATGATAAAAGGTTAATTTATACCTTATTTATGGTTTGTGCATTTGTTGGTGACTGTTTGTAGTTTAAAAATGCACGGTGAAGTAAGACTAAATCCTGTAACAAGTATTCTTTGTAATTTCAGATGTGTGCACCTGAATATTGTTTTGCCAAAGTGTCTCTCATTTTCCAAATATGTTACCACATGCTCTTATTGGAGTTTCTGAGAAGGTCTATTGAAACTTAGATGCTTATTTTATAGGTTTATTGTCTAGTGGACCTACAGTCTTGAAATTAAACTTCCTTTAAGTATCACGTTTTATTATATTCAAGGAAAATGTATTGAAGTCTTTAAATGCATAATTTCAAGAAAACAATACCATGAGGTTGGATACCATTTTATAGTCTGATGCTTCGGTGCTGCAACTTTATTAGGACACCTTCCGGACCAACAGAAAAATATGATTTCACAAAACACACACACACACACACACACACACACACACATATATATATATATATATATATATATAATATAATACGTGATGTGTATGTGTGAGCTGTATTTCACTAAATTGCGCGAGTAGTTCCTCAGAAATAATGGATGTTAAATTTCAGAAAAATGCAAATTCACCGTTGAAAATTTTGCGTCCTGTTTGTTATGCGATTTGGGATGTCATTTAACTTGCCTCTTTTGTTTTGTGAATTAAAATTATGAAAGTACGTAACTTGAGAGCACAAACTCTTGATCCGCTTCATGCTATTAACGCTCGCAGCAATTCCGATTTTCTAATGTAAAATAGTAAGTTTTCATGACGTTTTATTGCTAAGAACACTGCTCTGTATTTGTAAATATTTATGATGCAGTGTGGCGGTATAGTGAGTAGACATGGGCTAGATGATACGTGGTTTGAATCCCGGTAGGAGCAAGAGATTTTACATAGTGAAACAATCTTCTTCTTTTGTACTGTTCCATCCTCTTAATTCTTAACGGAGTACGATGTTTCGGAAGCCGTCTCTACTTCCATCTTCAGGTGAAATGTGAGAAAACACCGAATCTGGCGGACTCCATAGATAGAGCTGTTCTCAGTCCACCAGATTAGGTGTTTTATCCCATTTCACCTGAAGATGGAAGCATAGTAATCTTAAACTCTTATTTGTTACTTTTCTCAAGACATTTACTTCAGGATGAGTTAAGATATGATGGAGTTGGATAGTTATTTTAATGAGATATCTACAACAACAAACTGAGATTTATATATACTCGTATGTGCGTGAAGTTCGATAAATCTGCCTGTGCCTTCTAGATAATAATTCAGTCTCTCTATTCTGCTGTATCCGGAACTTAACACCAACTTTTAAGTTATTACAGAGATGAAAGTAAGTAAACCAAAAGAATACCGACCCAGATTATTATATTTCTGAATGTATATTCGCTCTGTATTCTACGTTGTGTTTATGTGTAATAGCGTAATCTGAATGCTGATGGAATGTTTGGTAGAGTCCGTGGCCGACTGACCTTCCCTCTCTCGGTAGGATCCGTTACTTCTATAGACTCACGTGATTAAGTTGATTCTCATTTCTCATTGTAGTGGATGATACCACCTGACATTCCGTACCGACTTCTTAGTATATGAACTTTGTCAGAGATTTAAACCGTAGGATAGAACATTCGATACTGTTGTTTGAAAAAGAATATGCATGTACCAGTTTATGCGAGGCAGAGTGATGGGAATCAGGTAAGCGGACACTCCTCGCGGTGTGTCGTTGTTCATTGGTACCACCGTAATTGGGACAAGAGTAATGCTACATAAAGTAATTGAATTCGATAAGTAGGCCTGTTAAAGACTCCATTTATAGACTTCTGTGTTGTTATTCCCAGTTTGACTGTCCCTTTCCTGTACCATTACCTTTAAATGCACTGTTACTTACTTCAGTCTTCCTAAAGTGTTTTTATGCGCTGTATACAGTCTGCTGCAAAACGGTAAGACCATTTTAACAGAAAGTGTGTGGAGAATGGGAACAACTTCAAATGCAGTAGGGTTTTTTTATTACGTTTTGATTATTGAGCGTTTATCCGTTTAATTCACTTCACTTCTCAACACCCTCGGTCCTGTAGCGTTGAATGGTATAGCGGAATGTAGGATACTATATGAATTACGAATTGCACGTAGATGCTGAAGCAAGTATACTGACCATAATAAACTTTATACCGTTCATTCCGTGCACTGTCGATAACCAATTCGCAACACTCAGACCAGCAAAATGCACACTATTAGAACAATATTGTGCATTTTGTTGGCCTGAGTGTTGCGAATCACTGACCATAATCCTTGCATCCTCCCTACATAATCGGCCCACTCCCTTCCCCTAATCACTGCAGCCGCTACCTGGACTTTATTCCATCACCCTGAAGATGTAGGCAGTAAGTACGTGTGAAACGTCAGTGTCAGTTTATAACTACACACGGTGTTAAAGTCAGAAGTCGAGTATCATCTGATATTGCATTATTTCATTAAGAAATAACAGTTTGATAAAGTGTGACATATATTGTAATGTAAACATGTCGTACGTCAATGTTAAAATACGTGACAAGGGAGCACAAAGTGAACACAGACTGATATCACTGTCGTAAGATAGGCCTACGTCAATGTTAAGATACGTGACAAGGGAGCACAAAGTGAACACAGACTGATATACTGTCGTAAGATAGGTCTACGTCAATGTTAAGATACGTGACAAGGGAACACAAAGTGAACACAGACTGATATCACTGTCGTAAGATAGGCCTACGTCAATGTTAAGATACGTGACAAGGGAGCACAAAGTGAACACAGACTGATATTACTATCGTAAGATACGTCATTGTTAAGATACGTGACAAGGGAGCACAAAGTGAACACAGACTGCTATTACTGTCGTAAGATACGTCATTGTTAAAATACGTGACAAGGGAGCACAAAGTGAACACAGACTGATATTACTGTCGTAAGATACGTCATTGTTCAGATACGTGACAAGGGAGCACAAAGTGAACACAGACTGATATTACTATTATTATTATTATTATTTACTGCAATTGGGTTTTCACCCGGTGGCAGTAGTCCTTACACTAGTACACACAATACAAATGGACATGTAATATACATAAAAGTAACAATACAAAACAAAGTATACACAATTACAAAACAAAATACATACAGTAAATACAAGTACATACATTAGAACATCGTACACACATTACAAAAACATCCACACCTTAAAAAAAGCATCCATTCCTTACCAAAGCATCCATACCTTACAAAAACATCCACACCTTACAAATACATCCACACCTTACAGAAACACCCATACACATACAAAAAAAAATACTTACAGTAAATACAAGTACACACATTAGAACACCGTACACACATTACAAAAACATCCACACCTTACAAAAGCATCCACTCCTTACAAAAGCATCCACACCTTACAAAAACATCCATACCTTACAAATACATCCACACCTTACAAAAACACCCATACACATACAAAACAAAATACATACAGTAAATACAAGTACACATATTAGAACACCATACCTTACAAATACTTCCACACCTTACAAAAGCACCCATACACATACAAAACAAAATACATACAGTAAATACAAGTACACATATTAGAATAACCATACACACATTACAAAACATCCACACCTTACAAAGCTTCCACACCTTACAAAAGCATTCACACCTTACAAAAACATCCACACCTTACAAAAACACCTATACACAATACAAGAAAAAAAAACACGCACGCACATTACAAAATACACCCACACATTAGTTAATTTCAGTGCGTTAGAATATCCTCAGTATAAAGTCAGACCAAAGTACATGATAATTATATCTTCCAAGAACTTAATTCACTTCACTTCACTTCACTTCACTTTGAAACCACAGCACTTCACTTCACATCACTTCACACCCCTTCACTTCACATCCCTTATTTTTATTTAATCCTCACTTAAAAACCCTTAGCTTGTAATGACTTTCTTGACCCGTTTTCTAAAAGTGCTTAATTTACAGGGGAAAGTCGCTAGTACGCTTGGAGGTAATTGGTTCCAGCTTTTTATGGTCCTATTTACAAAGGAATATTTACCTACATCTGTTCTTTGTTTCCTAGTCCTAATTTTCCGACTGTGATCGTCCGTACCCAGGTAGCATGGTTTTAGCAGTCTATCCCCTATCGTTTTCCAAGCCCGTCCCCCGGTGTATGCTTTGAAAAGGGCGCATATTCGGGCTATCGCTCTACGCTGTGTCAATGTTTCCCAACCCGATTCATTTGTATTATTTGCAAATTTTGCCGCTCTCTTTTGCACGCGATTCAAAGCGCTTACCTGACCTTCTCTGTATGGGTCCCAACACACCGCTCCATACTCAAGTATCGGTCTCACTAGTGCCGTATAAGCTAAACGTTTCGTATTATTATTTGCCCTTTTGAGTATACGCATTACGAAATGAAGAGCCTTCCATGATTTTTTTAGTGTAATAATTTACATGATCTGCCCAGCTTAGGTCGCTGCGTATAATTATTCCTAAATACTTAAAGCTATTTGCCTCTGGAATTAGTTGATCCCCAATACAATACCTCAGTGTACCTTTCACCCTAGCTCTATTGAAGCTTACTGCTTTACTTTTACCTGAATTTATCCTCATTTCATTTTCAACCGCCCATTCCCCTAATCTATTCAAGTCTGTCTGCAAATTTTCAATGTCATTACTATCGATTATCCTCCTGTATATTATACAATCATCAGCGAAAAGCCGTATATTTGACTCAATGTTTTTCCAAATATCATTAACATAAGCGAGGAACAGCAACGGACCTAATACGCTCCCTTGCGGCACTCCCGACGTTACTCTGACTTCATCAGATAGTTGTCCGTCTACTCTAACTCTTTGCGAACGTCCTAACAGAAATTCCTTTATCCATACCACTACCCTCAAGTCCACTCCGGTTTCCGCAATTTTTGTAAGCAGCCTATCATGTGGGACTAAATCAAAAGCCTTTGAAAAATCTATTATAATCGCGTCAGTCCTGACTCCCTCGTCCAGCGAATCAGCAATATCTTGACAAACTGTGACTACTTGACTTTCGCATGAGTACCCTGGTCTAAATCCATGCTGACCCTCATATAACCACTCACTCATTACTGTCGTAAGATACGTCATTGTTAAAATACGTGACAAGGGAGCACAAAGTGAACACAGACTAATATTACTGTCGTTAGATACGTCATTGTTAAAAGACGTGACAAGGGAGCACAAAGTGAACACAGACTGATATTACTGTCGTAAGATACGTCATTGTTAAAATACATGACAAGGGAGCACAAAGTGAACACAGACTGATAATACTGTCGTAAGGCACCATATGCTGGTCTCTAAAAGGTAATGGCGAATGGCCTAGCGTGCAACATGCTGGTCTTTGTTTGTTTCCTTGCTAGAAATTTTAAATGTCCATGCTAAGCCCACAAAACTCAGGCCATCAAGAAATACTATGGATATTATTAATTACTGTTGATTGCACGTAAAATGGAAAATATTAAGATATATTTGGCATTTAGTTCCGTCTTCTAAAGGTTGGTATGTGCTGAGATTCTGTTTAATGTGAAAGTAATTTAATAAACTATTTAATCACTCAAACATCTAATTAAAGTCCATTGTAATGACTTCTATACAACTACATAACAGTTTTCCGCCGATCCCAGTGGCCGCACGGTCTAAGGCGTGGGTCTGCGGCCACTCGCTTGCTGAGATTGCGATTTCGAATCCTGCTGAGGACATGGATGTCTGTCTCTTGTGAGTGTTGTGTGTTGTCAGGTGGAGGTCTCTGCGACGGGCTTATCACTCGTCCAGAGGAGTCCTACCAAGTGTGTTGTGTCTGAGTGTGATCGTGAAGCCTCGATAATGAGGAGGCCCTGGCCCGCTAGGGGCTGTTGCGCCATGGGGGAAAAATATAACAGTTTCCAGGCCATCAAGACTGAAATCTGTGTCGCCATAATGGCTAAACTCCGCCATGAATCATGAGCCACATAAATACATGGCCACCACAAAAACATAAATTGTGTGAGATGTAAAGTAAAACATGTGTCACGTAAGTTGCGTTAAACCAACACCCATTTTTCGGTCGTCCCGATGGCCTGCTGATTAGCACAGTATCTTAGTATTTAAAACTCTACCGGGTTCGGTCCCAATCGAGACCATTAATATTAAAATAAAAACGTTAGCCACTCTGTCACTATGATAACCAGTCATCCTCAGACGGGAATAAAGTCAGGTTCCGAAATGTGTTGTATACCAGATGTACTTCAAAAGATTAGGCAATACACACATAATATTCAGGAAATACAACGAACATTGTTATAGACCTTTAAAGCAATATTTAAATGTAAGTGGTATAGAACAGACACTCCCCGACTTTTGCAATAGTTAACGTTCCGGAAGGCCCGGCACAAGTCGGAGTGGAGTATTCGTATGGACAACTATAGGTGTATGTGTATATGTAAGGGAGTCAGCCAAAATCCAAACTCCAACACAGCGGAACTTGATTGGCCGCAGCATGACCACCCTGCTCTCAATGTTATCGCCCAGCAGTATTCTTCAGCAACCTTCGTCTCATTACGCTTTCATTCCCGCAAGACAAAATTGGGTGCGCTTTTAAAAATATTTATTTTTCCATTTTTAATTGTTTAAATTACGTTAGTCTGAAAATGCGTGACGTAAAATTGCGCAAGTCGGGGAGTTTCTGTAATTATCACAGCATGTTCTGCTTCTTGTATTTTGCCTAGACGTAACAAGTTTTAATCCTTGATTTTAAGATTCATTTATTTTTTTTCCTGTGGATGTACTACTATATTCGGTCCTGTAGCGGAACAGAATTTCCTTCGACGCACAAATTTGTTAGTTTACACAATTAGATTGCGCTGAGTTCCGCACCTGAGCATACATCAGTACTTAGTAATATTTAATAAGATATGTGTGCCTATTTTCAGGGAAAGTGTTCTCATTTTATTGTTTCAGCTGGCGTCAGCTGAGGAGGTGGAAGTCGTTGAGGCGGTGCCGGGGACGGTGCAAGGTGTGGGCCCCTCACAGGAGACGGATGAGACTGGAGACTCGCAGCTAGCCCAAGACAGAGGTGATGAGTCTGACCTCTCAGGGTCGGACCAAATAGCCCTCGAGTCGGGAGATCAAGAACCCGGAGGGACACAAATCAACCATGGGTACGCCGCTCCACAGAGGGGACATCCACTATCGCATCCAGTGAGAGGGGCTTCGGGACTCGGTCTACCCCATTGGGAACCCATTTGGAGGGCCTCACCATGGAAAGCCGTCGGTGTTCGATCACAATCTAGCATATCATGGTCCTCCCCCACCTCCACCTCAGCAGAAACCCCAACAAGAGGCCATGGATAAAATTTATGCTGGTGGCGGAGGCGGTGGAGGTGATGCGTGGCCAGCTCCTATGCCCGACATGCCAAAGATCGTGTCTCTGGATGTCAAATGCGAGAAAAATTCGATGAAAGTGTACATAGGATTTGACAAACCCTTCTACGGAATAGTCTTTAGTAAGGGACATTACAGCAACGTAAACTGTGTCCACCTTCCTGCAGGACTTGGGAGAACTTCGGCGAACTTTGACATCAGCATCCACGCGTGTGGAACTGCAGGGAACACTGAGAATGGACTGTATGGCTACGGAGCAGACTCCGGGTCGGGCACCTACTTCGAGAACATCATCGTTGTGCAATACGATCCCCAGGTGCAGGAGGTGTGGGATCAGGCGCGCAAACTGCGCTGCACTTGGCACGACCAGTACGAGAAGTCTGTGACGTTCCGCCCCTTCCCCGTCGATATGCTGGATGTGGTGAGGGCCGATTTCGCAGGGGACAACGTAGGTTGCTGGATGCAGATCCAAGTTGGCAAAGGACCTTGGGCCTCAGAGGTGTCTGGACTTGTCAAGATCGGTCAAACTATGACAATGGTCCTTGCCATTAAAGATGACGACTCTAAGTTCGATATGCTCGTTCGTAACTGTATGGCACATGACGGCAAACGCGCTCCCATTCAGCTAGTGGATCAGAAGGGCTGTGTCACAAGGCCCAAACTTATGTCGCGCTTCACGAAGATAAAGAATTTCGGTGCCAGTGCTTCCGTGCTGTCTTATGCCCACTTCCAGGCGTTTAAGTTCCCGGACTCCATGGAAGTCCACTTTCAGTGCACGATCCAGATCTGCCGGTACCAGTGCCCGGACCAATGCTCGGATCCGACGTCTCTTTTGCACGGCAGTCCGGGACCCGACACCGGTTACGGCCCGCCACCTCCACCACCACTGCCTCTGGAGGCTTACTTGCAGGCTGCGGCTGGCAGGCCCAGGGACGAGCGCAGGGTGAGGCGGCAGCGCCGCGACACCTCGTCCGATCCTGAGAAAGAGGTCGGCGTTAACAGGGTGATCCGTGTCGTTTCTACCGGCGACCTTACCTTCTCTCTGGACGATAATGGCAACAGCAGCGCCCCTACTATGGTGTTTCCAGGACGAAGTGAAGACGCCGCAGTGGCGGGGCTCATCTGCATGACCACTCCGGGATTCGCGGCCACACTGGTCGTCCTCCTGGCAATCCTCATAATCTCCTGCCTCATGTCGGCCTTCCTGTGCGTCCGACTGCGACCTTTTGCTACTTCCGAGAAGAATATAGCTGCCTCCTTCACTAATCCTTCCCTCAGCAAGAACAAAGTTTCTAAGAGCTGCTTCTATTCGTAATACAAGGCCGCTGGTATAATGATTTACCAGCGTCTGAGTATATGGAAGAAGAGGGGGAAGAAGAATAATTATTTTTCGTACCTCCCTGTCAAGTTCATGATGCAACAATGCCTTAGAAGAAATTTTATGGAGACTGCATTCCCGTATACAAGTGAGGCGCCACTTAGGGCCTTCTACTTGACAGTTAAAAACTGGGAACAAGATACAGACATACGCTTCAATGGAACCAAAATATAATTACAAGGATATCTTCATACCGGTAACGATTTTGTATTTTATTCTTGACGCAACGTTCCCATATTCTTTACAAAAAATTAAAACGAAAACAATAGACCATTCTCATCATGCAGACTATCAGATATTAAAGTTGATTTTAGCGTAGACACTGACTGCATTGGCGAAATTATTTCATTTACTTTGGTTATTTTCAATTATGTGAAAATTAAATGAGACCTCAGCCAATACCCTAAGTCACGGGTGGGAAAGTTTCATAAATTTGAAGGGTGTGAACAAAGGAACGTAATGTTTCAAAAAATGTTTGTCATTTAACAATCTTGGACAAAAATGTTTGAAGCAGCTATTCAGATAGGTAGATTGTATTATTTGGACACGATGAAGGCTGTAATCGAGCAATGACTGTCCACCATGCATGGTGTTCTAAACACCCGTTACCCGAAAGGGTAAAAAACTTCTTCATAGTTTTCATAGTAGAATGCGCTGTACCTTATCAGCTTGGTTCACTTGCAAGCAGTGCATCCGTTGGTGTTGCTTTTAAATTGCTCAATGCTCTTCTCTGCCTCAGTAATCTTTTATTTATTACGTATTTATAAATTTTCAGGTTTTCACGTCGGGGACTTTTTAGATTGTGATCTTCTGGGTTTCGGCACCATGTAATCTTGTTGGCGGATTCCGACGTTTAGGAGGAATATGCGCTTGTCTTCATGGTTTGATGTATTAGTTACAAGTTTGACAATAGTCCTTTAACCCCGAAGAGGAAGTTAGAATTTTTCTCCGAAACGTCGGTATCCACCTACAAGACCACACAGTGGCGAAACCCAGAAAATCTTAGTATTACCTATGTGTTGTATTCATTGCATCTTCATTACTCATTTCATACTATGACATAGCTCACGCACAGTACTGTGACTGGAGAAGGGTTCCTTCGGATACTGCGGCACTAAAGGTATTTCTGTCATTTGGGTATTTGTCTTTGTCGTCAGTACAATGGACATTTTCATTGTCATCACATGCATCATCATCATCATCATCATCATC
This sequence comes from Reticulitermes speratus, assembly GCA_021186555.1. Taxonomy (NCBI): domain Eukaryota; kingdom Metazoa; phylum Arthropoda; class Insecta; order Blattodea; family Rhinotermitidae; genus Reticulitermes; species Reticulitermes speratus. The sequence continues at coordinate 10,178,277 of JAJKFL010000014.1, forward strand.
ATCGTTATAGCCTATGTCACGAACTTACCACAATATTTATTTATTTATTATCCAATTAAAACCGACAAGTCAGTCTTAATTATATATATATATTTTTTATATTTTGAAAACTAGCTCAACAATTCTCTTCAGGGATTTTTCACTTTGGTACTTTAGTTAAAGTGACTGATCTACATCGGTGATCGATTCAGTCTGTGGGTTCGATATTTTTACATTCATATATGTCATGTAATGTTTTTAATTAAACTGTAGACAGTGGTTCCGTAAATATCTATGAAGGAGCCGCTAGTTTGTAAATAGACTTAGCGTCAGATTATGCTGTAGGCAGCCCCGACAGATTGATTGATCCCTGTAGATGTATGTGTGTGAAACATTATGTAATAGTACAGTGAATAACTAATGCAACCTGTCAACTATGACTCCATTGGAAAGTAACAGGCAAACACAAATAGGTTATATTCCAAAAGCATTCAAAAATGTATGACTCTGTGGGTTCTAAACTTTATTACGAATACTGATTAGAACAATAAATTAAATGTCATATATTTATTGCACGATACGTGTGCTGTTCGTCTGAAGGTTGTTTTACAACAAAGATATTAAGAGAGTTTTTAATTTTGGGACCAATTTCTTGGGCTGCCCCCCATCCCGATGGAAACAACACGTAACATGCTTTAATCATCCTTTTACGTGAAGCGGAGGTTTGTTAGAACGCTTTTCCGTCGGTATAGTTCTTGATATTTATATTGCTCTGGTGAATGTTCAGGGTATGCATTATTTAAATCACAGAATATTGATAGAGAGTCAAATGAAACCTGCCACTTTTTTTTTCTAATTTCTACAGTCCTTGGCATATCGTCAGCTAGCAAGTGTTCGTACAATTTTCCATTGGCCCTCTTCACAACCAAAAGGCTTAACTTGTGCTACTCGTATTCATAACGACGTATTTTACATCTGGTACTCAGTTTGCTAAATGGTTCATCTGAAGGAATACTGACGTAAGTTGTGCTCATTTAGGAATAAGAACTTTTCTTGAAATAAGTGTGTGTAACATGATGCCACGCGTCGGATTGCACTGCAGTTACTTGATGCCGGATAACAGCAATATTCCACTCTAGTCTGCATAATTAGAAAAACACTCAGGATGAAGCTGTTCATGAAAGGCGGAAGTCTTCATTCATGTCTTTGGGAAAAGAGAGTTCTATTATATCCCATCCATTGTGGTGTCCAAACTTTTCTGTATGTTAGTAAAGGCTGCAAAACATTTTTTTCTTTAGAATATAACCTTGAATTTGCCTTAAGTATACAATGTAATTCAGCGATAAATATTCCAAATTCTGAGTTGTCAAACATGATGTTTAATATTTCTTTTCTGTATTGTCTAATTTGGAACTTGAACAAACATCTAATAACAACAACAACAACAACAACAAAGATAATGAACACGACTACGACGAAGACAATGATAAAACTAAATGTCATCCTCAGTACACATTCTGTATAATAATGAAATTAATCACAAAACACATGGATGGCAACCTCGATAAATATTTTGTAAATTTAGCCAATGATCGAATCTTTGGGAGACTATTCACACAGAACATTATTAGTGCAACATATATTGTATAATTTCATTTCATTTGAAGTTCATGTAAGAGAAACGGGCAAAGAAAGTGCAGTGAAATTAATAAATATGAATTCATTATCACTTCTCTGTCAATTCAGTCTCTAAAAACAAAATAAATTGACATGAAACACATTTTATGATATTTACTGCTGCGGCTGCCTTTAGTGATAAGTATCGCCAAGTACCCGGTAAATCGCTTAATGCATTAAGGCGTGGTTGTCTAGTAGCAATACAGGGGACATATGCTCACTTTATCCGGTGTCACGTTTGTATGTTCTCCTCGCAAGCGCATAGAGACACAGAGAACCGCATAATGAATTACACAATGGCAGGAAGGAAACTAATGAGACGAAGTACCGGTAGTTTTAATTATACAGCCTGCTGGTGAAAAGCCAGTTTAAGGAATGTAATACCGCTGCTTTGTCTGAACACCGTGTTCATATGACTTTTCTTTATTTTCCCATCACGCTTAAAGTCACTCGAGCAATACCAGTAATTATTGTACGTACATGTGTGTGTGTATGTGTGTGTATGTATTTGGAGAGAGAGTTGTTGTATTTAAGTTAGTGTTTTCAGTTGTGTGTGAAATTATGAATGAAGAATCAAAATTATATTATACAATGTATTTGCGTACTGCTTTTAATTTGTCGGTGCGAGCGTGTGTATGGTAGGAATGTAAACATCACAAACTAACAAATTGTTCTTTGTACTGTATGGAAACATTTGATGAATATTAAAAATAAAGGAATAAAAAATTAATTGCCATGTCTTAATTTTTGTCCTATATGTATTGTGGATTTAATATTATTCAGCTGACGGTTGTTGCTTGGACTGAAATGTTACTGTTGTCAGTTGTAATGAATCAGTAAACGCCGTAGGAGGGTTATGTCATGTATTATTTACGGTGGACATTTTCATCCATTGGACTGTTACATTATTGAAACCCTTACAGAGAAGCCAATAATCTTAGCTACTAAAGAAATTTCCCGCCTCTGGTGGAATCCTACATTTATTACCGTTTTCACAAGAGGGTTCCACTTCTCCTTTTCATGAGCCAGTCGAATCCAATCCCTCCAATACTACTTCTTTAACATCCATATTAGTAAAATGTTCCCATCAGTGCCGACGTATTACGATTGGTGTTTTCCCTTTAGGTTCTCCAGCCAAAATTTTATGTATTTATCATACTCCAATGTGTGCTACATTCCCCGCCTTATCTCTTCGTTCTTAAGTTTACAATGCTGATAATACTTGTGTTTGGTAAAGAGTACAAATTATAAACCTTCTCACTCTTATCCTGTTTTTATTATATATTCCCTCTTAAATCCAAATTTGCTGCTGTGGTGTTAGTGGTGGTGGTGGTCATACTAGTAGCGGTAGTAGTTGTAGTAGTATTAGTAGCAGTATTACTGATAATGGTTCAATTATTAGTGCCTCCAAGCAGCTAAAACTGAATAGGCAAGCACTTAAAATAACAAACATAATAATAATAATAATAATAATAATAATAATAATAATTTAATGGAGCAGAACCCTTCTCCAGAAGTGAACAGTTCTTCGGCTAATCAAGCGATTTCCAGCATGTTATCGGACACGACGTTTCGTTACACTGTTCACAAAAGGCCGCGACTTTTCTCTGTCCTGAGCTAGATAAACCGATTTCACTCACTTCCATTCTATTTATGTAAGATTAATTTTAGTGTTATTCCCATCTACTCCTAGGTATTCCAAGTGGCCTCTTTCCTTCAAGTTTTTCCACCAAAATTCTGGATGCATTTCTCTTTCCTCCACACGTACCACATGACCGGCACATCACATCGTTTTTTATTTGATCACCCTAATGTTATTTGGTGAGTACAAATCATGAAACCAACAATAATAATAATAATAATAATAATAAATGTGTTGAATTGGGTCCCTTGGTAGAGGGACCTCAAAGGCTCGTACTGTACCAGCCTCTGCTGATGAAGGTTTAGCATTGTTGGAATAATGGTCGGTAAGGGAAACAGACGTGCTCAGTGACAGCCCTGCTCCATTGCGACTTTGTCCACAAAAATAACATATGAACTGACCTGAGACTGAACCCGGACTTCAGCGGAGGATGCTAACCACCTGAGACCTTTGGAATGACCAATGGTTAGGTAAGTAATAGCCTACCATGGGAATATGTTAAACAATTCCACACATTTGGACACAAACGTCCCCAGCGGAATTCGCATCAGCAGTCATGGTCAGTGGCACAGGAGCGGCCTTGAACCCGTGATTGTTTTCTGCATGCCTTTTCCTATTAACCTCCATGTAACAAGAATGGAAATGTACGATCCTGATCGGATACACATACAAGCATTCCTTGCGCCTTGCCATTCTGAATACATTTGTCTGCTCCGCATATGTTTGATGGAGCCGTAAATAATATTCCTTTATGAAAGAATACTTCTATGGTACTGAATTGTTATGAAAATAGCTACGACATTACTGTGACTTTTATGGAACACTTAAGGTCGAATTTTATCAAAATGTCTGCAGTGGCGCTTGAGTTAAAACATTCGGACGGGATATAGTTTCCCCTACATGCGTTTAGTTCAGATCAAGGACGTCAAACAACGGCCCAATATTCGGAAGTGGCCCTCGAAAATTTCAATCGGGACGGCTGCGATATTTGGGCAATTTTAATAATTATGCGCTAATATAAAATATAGAGTAAGTACTGTGCTGGTAGAAATGAATCCAATGCACAGGAATAAAAGATTTTGAAAATTCAAAGTTTTGTTCCCTAGTAGGCCTAAAATAATTACGTAAGCCCACTGTTTTCATATCCATCACCTACACACATGCTGTGAGACAATTATTGTGTATTTTGCTACTTAATGGTGTGTTAAGTCAGTGCTGTTAAGTAATTCTTTATAACAACTTGTGAAACGTGCATAGTTCTTGTGGAGTTCTAAGCCTCGTAGTCTCTCCGAAATAGGCCTAGAACTCTCCGGCCCCCAGGTAAAATAAATGACCCACCTCATGTTTAGACCTACCTCGATCGTGCAAATAAGCATAATGTAGAATTTTGTCATAGTTGCTTACGTCATTGAGTAACATAACTTCCGAGCATAATCTTTATTCATCTTTGAAAACCAAATACTCAGTGTCGCTTTACCCAATAGGCACTCTAAGCACATGCCTAGGAGCCGCCCAAGTTTAGGGATTTGAGTGACATACAGGCAGTATTATTTAACGCAAAAAGAATAATTCAATGAACAAATAGTTAATATCGGTTTCTCTTATTGAAAGTAATTGTAAACCAGTAATTCATAGAGCAGTCTATACACGACAAGAAACAGAGTAGGGTAAGGACATGTGAATGCTTTGAGCATTAGGAGTATATGCGTAGATCACGATTTTGCTTTAATTTATACATCTCATAGCATAGCACTGTATGGTGCTGAAACGTGGACACTTCGGAAAGTATATCAAAAGTATCTGGAAAGTTTTGAAATGTGGTGTTGGAGAAGAATGGAGAAGATCAGTTGCACTGATCGTGTGAGAAATGAAGAAGTATTACACAGAGTCAAGGAGGAGAGGAATATCCTACATAAAATAAAAAGAAGAGGGGCTAGCTGGATTAGTCGTATCTTGCGTAGAAACTGCCTTCTAAAACACGTGATTGAAGGAAAGTTAGAGGGAAGGATAGAAATGACGGGAAGATGAGGAAGAAGGCGTAAGCAGCTACTGGATGACCTTAAGGAAAAGAGAAGATACTGGAAATTCAAAGAGGAAGCACTAGATCGCAGCCTGTGGAGAACTCGCTTTGGAAGAGGCTACGGATCTGTCGCAAGACAGACTATAGAATGAATGAATCTCAAAGATGTTACTGGGTGTAAGCGAAGACGAGGAACGGAGGAAACAGTGCAACATGTGAAGGAAACAATTCAAAGAAATTAAAAGAATTCAGTTTCTCGCATGAAACTCACTGCACAGTTTCTTGAAGAAGCGTCACGAACAATTAAATGTCGTTGGTTAATTTCTTTGCACTTGCACAAATCTTTCACATGTAAAAAACAAATCTGCTGTATGAATACCCCAGATTCTGTGATGTAGGACGTCATCCTCACAACTAGTGCCATCCAACTAAACTCCCCGCATTTATGCAAGCATTCCAGCTTCAAAAAGAAAATTCAAAGTTTAAAATAATCCGTTCTTTCGTGAATACACTCTACTGTTTGTGGCTGTTGAACTGAAAGGAGGTTTCTTACAAATTCGAGCCAGGGATCTCCAGATGACGAGGTGCGACAACTAGGTGTCACGCTCTGCCGTATTTATGTGTCAGTCCCATGTACTAATTTCACAAGCGGCAGCAACAGCGAATCTGCACTCGGCCATTGACTCAGCGGTATTAAGTAGTGGCTCCAGTGACCCACAGGCCTGCGGCTCCAAGAGACAAGTGCCGACCACTTCCGCGTACTGCGTGTTGACATCGTTAACATGCATATTGGCACTGTTGTAGGTCGACAGGGTTATGGTCATGGTGGACATAATTATGAATGTTATCCGTGGATGTAATGGGTGCTGTATGTTAAACATATGTTCACATAGGTGGGTTATGTTTATCTCGGTTAGTTAGAAAAGAAGATAATTTTAGTCTGTTTCTAATAATCACAGGAATGCCTGTTCCTGTCTCCTTAAGTGGGGTTCTGAAGTGCTGTGTGTCAACATGTGTTTGTAAAATAAATTAACATTTGTTAGGCAGAGCTCAACAAATCACAATTTTGTCCTTTAGTATTTTTCCGAGTAAGTGAATTATTTTTTATGATAGTTTGAGTCTGGGTTTGCTTTTTTGTAAGCCCAAACTCAGCAATGAACGTGACAAATAAATGCACACCTCCGGCAGCGAGCAAAGTGAACACCGAATCTTTGTTTAGCAGTCATTTGCGGTTGTGTGTATTACGGTGAGTGGTTGGTGTCTATTTTGTTTGAAATGCTATTAAATGGTGGGAAGTTCGACATGTTTGCTAGTTAAGAGCCGCAGACCTCTCTATGCAGACCACCTTGATGTCGATAAGTTTTCTAGCTCCTAAGTGTCTGGTCTGGTACAGAGGCTATTACAACACTTGTAGTTTCCTGTGTTAAGGTAGTCTGTTTTAAGAATATGAAGCAATGTGGCTGAATCTACAGCGGGATGTCAGTTTGGTTCAAATAAGTAATATGTAATTTTATTTGTGAATGTATATATTTTTCAGATATAGTATAGAAATGGAATGTAAACACACAAATTCTGTGTGAAACATGGTTCCATATGAAACAATCACGAACCTAGTCACCGTGCAAAGCTTTGAAGTTATTATCTTAGTATTGTTTGTTAATAATATTGATATTACTCTCAAGTTATATCCGACACGTTCAACTCATGTAGGGATCCACACATGCGGAAATTGTGCACGTAAGTTGATAACTTTATCAAAATTAATTGTAGTTCTTCCCAGCCTTAACACACGGATCGAAGGATTTCAGTGGACTGGGCGTCATAAATTCTTACCAGAACTGTCTTTTTGAATATTATTATTGAATAATATTATTGAATATATTACTTTAAAATTTTACAAATTTCTTTCAGTTGCCCAAATCAAGACCATCGGATACTGTATATTGAAATTATGGAAGAAATTGATAATATAACTTTTAAGTTGTCTTTCTTGATACTCTCACTATGAATGAAGCATTCGAAAGAAAATTATGTAACGTATGTTGATGTAATTCGGAGAAAAGTACAATTATATACCGTAAGTTGATATATTTATGCGATAAGTACTATGTTACAAAAGATTATGGTAAAACGAAGTTGTCCCTACGCACTCCATGAAGGCATACGAGAGAGGGGAGGTATAGCTTCATTCATTCGTAACCTCGGACCTCGACGGGGCGAGTGAGCAGCTTCACGAACGCGCGGCTTTCTTCTCTTCTTCTTCTCGACTGGCTCTACGGTCCATGCAGGACCTTGGCCTCCTCCAGGATCAATTTCCAGGCGTCCATATCCCTAGCTATGTTTCTCCAGCTTCTAACACCCGTTTGCTTCAGATCGTTTTCAGCATCGTCCAACCATCTCTTTCTTGGCTTTCCAAAGGAACTTTTCCCTTCTGGGATATTCTTAAAGATTTTCTTCACAGTTCTTCTGGCATTCTTTCAGCATGTCCTAAACATCGAAATCTTCCTCTTCTAATTTCTGAGCTAATATCTGGTTCTCTATACAGATCCATCAACTCTTAATTGGTGCGGATACTTCATACGCCATTTTCTTTAACTGGGCTAAATATTTTTCTCATTACTTTCCCATTTTGCTTAGGTGTTTACGCGACGCTTTACGCACGGGGAAGGAGTCCCCGGTACTCATTTAATAGGGGGCAGGGTGGGTCACAAAGTCGGACGGGGCACTGTGGAGAAGAGATTAATTACTGGTCCGCTGCCTTATCCACTAGGCCACCAAGTCCCTCCCCAAAAGTTTCCTTGCGTGGAATCGAACCTGGATCTTTGAGATGAATGTCCTGTGACTTACCACCTGAGCCACTCCACTACGTGCGGAGAAGAGATAAAATCTTTTACCCCTGCCTGGAATCAAACCATGATTCCTCGGTTGTCAAGCCCATAGTCTAGTCACCAATTACGCTATCCAGGTTCATGCTTTAAAAAATTATACCTGAAGTTACGAGATAAGAACAATGCAGGTGTCAAAGATTCACGACTGGTTTATAGCTAATTTCCGAACTAATAAACTGCTATTGACGTCTCACGGGTCGAGGAAAGCACAAATAGGTTACCAGGTTATACACTCTTAGCTGTGTGCAGCTTTGAACACGAGGCTCTTAGTTGTAATTCGATATCCCTAATCGACTGTGGCATTTTTTTCCGGGAAGGCAGTATGGTTGACGTTCGTGGTGGTGGCGTGTAGTGCGTAGCAAGTGTATGTGAAGTTGAACGTGTAATGAAATAGTGTCAGATTTCTAAGGGTTTAGTGACGTTTGTGTTAAAGTTTTTTAAATACAAATAATGTGCGTGTGAATCAAAATGTAAGAAGAGATGGAGGCAGTATGGTATGTAGTTACTTCCTGATAGACCTACTGTAGTAGTACTTGAATAAAGTAACCAAAAATCTTACTATCTAATAGTTGAAAGTCAGTGGTAAGATATGTACCATCTGCTGTAACATGTAAAAACTCTTAATTTTACCCACGCAGTGTATGTGCGTGTTTCATATGACTGCCAGGAGAAACAGCAGATATTTGCCTAAATAGCATTAATTGATTCTTCTTATAATGGCGAAGGTGAGTTTTGTCTTTGAGGTAAAAACTGCATTTCTTGTGTTTAGTTTGGATGGATTTCAGTGTTTGCCATGGCTCGGGTGGTTAGTCTCCGGTCTCTGACCATCAGATAGGGTTCGATCCCGGAGGAATTCATGTTAGATGGATTTTTGGTGGAGAAAATGGCACTGGGACAGGTTTTTCTCAGAGTATTTAGGTTTCCCCTGCCATCGTATTACGACCGTTACTATAAGGATAGGGGCACGCGGTGGCGCAGTTGGTTGAGACACTGAGACAGTCCGAAGGTTGCGGGTTCGAGTCCCTGTGGTGTCATTGGAAGTTTTCATTGACATAATCCTTCCGGTCGCACTATGGCCCTGGGATCGACTCAGCCTATAACAGAAATGAGTACCGGGAATATTTCTTGGGGGGTAAACGTAAAGGCGGCCGGTGCGTTGGGCTGACAAACTTACCACCTTCATGTGCCGATTGTCTGAAAATCTGCGTGCCTCAGCCTCCTGGAACCCTCAGGGCCTGTCCAGGCCTGTACAGGGATTGTTTTACATTTTTTTTGCTATAAGTATAAGCAGGCGAAGCCTAGGAACCTTCAAACAAAGCAGTACTTCTAGTATTCCATGTTACACTGCGTGCTTCCCATATTCTACCCATCGATAGCATTAACCCCTCCCTATCCCGTTTTCCCGGCTTCACCCCAATTTTTTCTTTATCAGTCTTCAAATGGTCAAATTAAAAGTACATTCAAACAGTGGTCTTCAAGGTTGTGACGTCGGTAGGCTAGTAGACGGATCTGCTATTAACAGTTGTCACTACGTGTAGCTTAAACTGTATATACAGGTATCTCATACCCAGGATAATGTCCCACACACAAGCAATAGGAGGATTGTGTTTCTGTCAGCATTTAGTTCTAAATATGCAATGAGTGGTGTACATGAACACTTTGAAGTCTAAAGGATATCGAAGTAATATTTAAAAATTATGTTCTCACCTCCCATGAAAATACATAGCTTCTCCATTACAAACATCAACTGGTTAATGCTGTTTAGCGAAATAATCATTTTATTCTGAAAGTCATGCAATACCTATAAATATGTTGTAGACAGACTGAAGTTGTTTAATGTTACAGCAGGTGGAACATATAACAATTATCACACATGCTTATTAGGCCCCTGCTGCAGTGGGTTGAAATACATTTAGGTAGGAGGCTAAAAAAAAAAAAGGCCAATAAGTAAAAATACCAGTTTTCATATTCTAAGGAACTGAACTACAGTAATTAATACAGCAATCTCTGCACTGAATTCCTTGTTTATTTAACTGGTGAGGTCAAATTTTCTCATACACAATTCTGTTATACACTTGGTTTCAGTCGCACTGCAAAACAGCTATGTAGATGGTAGCGGATATCAAAAATATATCAGAAAATGAGTCACATTAAGAAAAACAAAGTGAATAAAATAGTAAGCAAATGAAACATTTGTACCTGATCATACATTCACCCCTTAACAAAATATAATAGCCCAAACGTTCATAATTATATGTGACAATCTCATCATGGAGTTGTAGAAATGCTTTATGACATACATACTTGTGGACAACAAGTTCACTGTCATTTTGACTACAAGAATGAAGTTCTCCAAGACCATACTAAAGTACCCATGCAACTCATTGGAAAATAAGAAAATAACTTAGGAGGGGTGTGTGAAAATTGATTTTTTTCCATAAACATGCAAATAATAATACTCAAGGAACTGCAGGAGAATGATGAAGGAATTTTCCAGAGTCATGCATATCACGTAAGCAATTTTATCTGTAATATTAAAAAAAAAAGTCTTTTAGCATGATACTGTAGTTTCTTCCACCAGTAACACCTATGAGAAAGAACCCCAAATGTTGGTACCTAGGGACTACAACGAGCCTTAATCCATTACTGCTACCATGTTTTAAGCTGTTAAGTATTGCACTTCATGAATTTATATTTTTACAATACAGTATCAGTTTCTTGTGCCACTTTTGCTCTCATAGTATATTGACTTAGGCCTGTAGAGCACAGTGTCATTTGGTAGGTGGGTTTTTGTCTCTAGCTTAAAACCTGAAGATATAACATTGTGTTATCCAGAACATCACAATATGTATCTTTACCTGGCATTTTTCACTTTTAGCACCACACATTTTTTTTAGAGTATTGAGCTTCCATATCTACTGTCTTACATGATACTGTGATTTAACTTGGGTTGGGGAGAAGATATAAAAGTGAAAGCGTACCTACTTCTTGATTTTTTTAGGACTGTAGAGGTGTATCGAAGATCACAGTTTTATCAGGCCCTCACCTAGAGAGTTGGGTTCGTGTTGATACCACTACAAACAAATTTTTGTAATAATATTTATTGATTTTCTTTACATCAATTAACATGGTACATGTGCACATAAAGAGCATGACAGTTTTGCCCCCTGTCACAACAGTTTTACTTAAGGTACAGTACCAAGATCCTTAATTAAGAAAACTGGAAATGTAACCTGAATTGAATTACAGTTTAATTTCATTTACCGTATTAAATCATAAAATGTAACAATATACAAAATTAATGTTGTGTATTCTACTCTACCAAACAAAATTAGAATTCCATAGGAATAATCATGCAAGTTAATTTTGTGTATTCCTACTTGTGTCTTGGAGAAAAATCAATAACACAAAAAAATTATGGTCATTTATAATAATAAATTATTTACAAAATTACATTTACTGCTATGTTCTAACTTTAAATTTACTACATAAACTATTTTAAAGAACTCTTCTTTACATATTGAGTAAAAAAGGGAGGTTAATATTATCATCTTTGTTCATATTTGAGCAATGGAATGATGAGCTACAGCGAACCATGTCTTTGATAATTTATTTTTGTAATATTTGCTGTACCATGTCATGATTTGAATGTAGCTTAGAGTATTCACTTTGTAGTAGTTTTAAATAAAATTATAAATAACCATCGGTATATGGAGACATTAATGGAATAATAAATTTAATGGAAGCTGTGTGGGCATCATGTCCGAGAAACATTCACCACTTCCATGTTCGAGAGTGTGTGACTTCATTGAAACGTTAATAAAATTTAGATTGTTCTTGCCCATGCCCATATAAGAGAGGCAGTTATCTTGTCTACCATCAGAAGAGCAGAAACAGAAAAGTAATTGCTTACAGAATACTGTTCACTCATTCTCTTAATTTTAATGACTGCCGTGTCATTGTTTACATTCATTAAGTTCAGATTTTTCACAGAATAGTTGACTGGTGGTTTACTGTTTCTGCATTTTATATGTGTGCTCTACAAGACTGTGTGAACTTCATAGGTGCAAGTAAATTGTCTGTCCACATGTCTGTCCTTCTTGTCTGCTGCTTCATCTGTCTGTCTATTTAATCACACCCCTGGGCATGTCTGTCGTGTCTTTCAACTTCTGAACCATACAATAAAACGTGAGCTATCTTTATCAATCGAGGCAGTTTATTATAAGCATTTAAAATTTTATTTTTATTACATTAAAAATTATTTTCTACAGAAATATAGATGGTAAAGAAGTACACAGTTTAAGTCATCTCCTATATGTGGAAATGCTCTAAATGTACATGGAATAATTTGATAGAAGAACCAAATGCATTGTACCAGATTTTACTGTATATTAGCATTTTAGTGACCTAATTTTTTATGCACTATTTTAATTTAGATTCCAGAATAATTATGTAAAATTACCTTTGCTTTCATACAGAAGATACCTGAATTTAACCTGGAATTACAGGCTTATTCCAAAGGGGCATCCTAATGTAGGGGAATTGTTGTTACATTACTTGTTTTAAAAAGTATAATCTGTTTTACGAATTGTTTCATTTATTTATTTACGGTTCACCTATTGAGGTTCTCAGTAGCTCCAGTTATGTAGCATGAACGATTTCACTAATACTGTTGTAGATATTTAGATGAACATTGCAGATTCTTTGTGTGATAACCATCCTGTCCTGAGTCATGTCTATAGATACAGAGTTTTTTAAAATACTGCACTGATCTTGCGTTATTTGGGCATAATCTGTGTAGCTTATTGGGCCTGCTACTGTTTAAATTACTACTGCTGTCTGGTACTGTTCAGTAATAAAATGTTGACATGAGAAAACAGCACTTCCTTTAATTGAGAAACAAAGAAAGTCTTTGCCTGTTGGGAATTGTTTGTAACTTTTCTATAGCAATTTTTTCAAGATCCCTGAATTTGCGGTATTATATGATATAAGTATAGTTTATTTTTGTTCACTTTCACTACCAATATTATTTGTATAAACTATCACTTGAAATTTCTGTCCCATTATTTTTTTTTCTTTTTTTAATCTTTTTGTTCTAATCAGATAAACAAAAAGTACTGTCACAGGAAGCATCAAGACGACAATCTAATATTTCTGTATCAACAAGTGACAGCCACTGCTTGTGGGTGCTTGATTTCATGACAGATGACTCTGATGAATATTTCACATCCTTGATATTAATTGCAAAGCAATTTCAATATGAAATTAGTGTTACTGTGTTGGAACTTTACAGAAGGGTTATTTTTGGCAGTATTATAAAATTCTGAATAGCAGACGCAGCTGTACTGTAGTGTCTGAAGGAGCACTCATAAAGTGCAGGGATATGCCAAGCACTTATGTTTTCTGAAGTACGTGAAAATTTATTTTGACACTTTTCCCCTATGAATTGCAACAAAACTTTCAAAAGGGAATGTTACATAATGCCTGTTTGAAACATGTAATATTTTAGTGACATTGTTAAAATTTGATTTTTTAAAATCATGCTTAAAATTGTCCATACAAGAAATTGCGGTCACTGCGTATTCTATATGGACTGTCATACATTGTCATATATATTGAACAGTAATAGAAACTGGGATTGTACACAGATACAATAGACAATTTTTAGATGTGTTTGAATAATCATTTTATTATGTGGTTACACCGATCTGTAGTAGGAGTACCAGAATTTACCACATTGATTTAAGTGAAACTCTTTGTTATTGCTTACACTAAATATTATCAAACTTTGTTAATTTTGGTTTAGTTCAGTTCATTTTAGGGAACACTTTATGTGAAGTCCTAAATGGTGGTTTTGATATTTTTTTAAGTTGCATTTAGTTGAATTAATTTTGAGGGCCCGTCTGGTTAAACATGTATGTATCTACTCACAGTGTGTATCCTTCGAGATGTTTTTGAATACGTTTTTTATTCAACACCTGTATGACTGTTATTATGTATGCATTTTATTCACTTTAATTAATTTTAAGGCTGTTTAATTTAATGACCTATCTTTACATTTCTGGACATATTATTTGAAGTGTAAAATGTCTTAAATAAATTTTGTAGGGATTTGTAAAGTACAAGTTAGATACAATAAAATATTTGAGTCTAACTCAACGGTTGTAGAAAATCATAAGTAAATCAGTAACATAATCACATCTGTTACGTATTTATAAATGTCATCCAAGCATGTGACATTTTACTGCCATCTAGCTGCAACAGATGGCATGTGTAATTGAAACATACTTTTTAAATGCCACTTGAAGGGTGTGTTTGCCCATTCTTCTTTTGAAAACATTGTTTATCTTAGGGGTTCTGGACCTTGTTTCTCCAGCTTCTTGTCACACTTCTCCCTTCAAATAATTGCCATTTTGATTAATGAATACATGAATCAGTGGGAGAATGGCATGCTAATTTTATTTGCTATAGCATGTATTGGACTCATACAGAAGCTGCAATGTAAAGTTAAAACACTGTGAGTTCATTGAACGTGAAGTCTTCTCTGTCTCTTGATCATAGATCTAAGTGAGAGTCATATGTCTCTGCTAGTGTGGATAATGTCTAATGGGATTCATCATGCAGCCATAATACCATTAGGAATTATATCCGATCAAAAATTCACACACTGTTTATGTATTCTATTTGTCTGTTTTATGAAGGAAATCTATACCATTTAGGTCTTTAAAACTGGCTTTTGGCATCCTATTATAAGGATATTCTAAGCTTCACAGTGAACTGAAAATTTAAGGAATGCCATTTGTATTCTGAACTGAAAGTTTTCCTCTCAGAGAAATGTGCTTGTATATACAGTCAGAATATTTGTTACTTAGCTAAAACATAATTTCAGTTTTATTCATATTTTGTGATATTTGTAGGGCTACATGTTTGACATATCTTTATTTCATTCTTATCCTCTAGCTGTAACCAACTGCAAGGAGTAAAATCCTTGCTAAGAAGCTGGTAGTCACTTAGTTGATTCAGAAGATCCTGCCTCTTATGGAACACAAGGATTATTCATTATTGTTTTCACAAGAGCTCACATCTGGTCCATATTCTGAGACCCTCTTAGTATTACATTTTAAAATTCCTATACCACTTCCAATCCTAGCAAAACAGTTAACATTTAACAATGGTTCTGTTTTCATAAATCTGCTCATGGCATTCATGGGTTTCCAAAAAAAAGGGGTATAACAATCTACTTCCTATTTCATTCCACATTCATTAAGTTGTAAATTTTGTTGACACATGGATGTTAAAGAAAGAGAGATTTGTGGAACATGTAAGGATGGCTTTGATGCATGACCTTTATAAAAGCATTAACATCTTTAAGCACCATGTATAAAAGCAGACTGTTAATGCTGAATATTTAGCAGGTGGAACATGTGAGATAGTTCCAGGGCTGACTGTCTGACACTATGATTAGTTCTAAACTTACTAATAAGTTGCTGAAATAAATAACTATATAAATAATCGACATTTCTGATTGCTAAAATTACTGGCTTAAAGTGGTGGATTATGGATCATAACTCTGTTCCATCCCTTCACACTGATCCAGGCTGTGGAAGTGCATCACTTAGTATCACTTCCTGACTTGTGGTATTGCACACGGCTTTTCATTGCACGAGATAGCCACCCAGTGTGACCTATGAGAATACTGTTAATGGTTTTGATCAAAATGAATCTGAGAAATACATTTTAGTCCACAAGAAAACATATAATTGGTGTCATAACCAAGTGATATGAAACCTTTTTTCAGTGAAAATTGAGCACAATTTTCATCTTTTTAAAGTTTTTTTCCCACTCTGGGAAATGTAGATATAGAGTCTTGTAATGCTACCAGACTAATTATATTCTTATAAATATGTTACACATTTATACATATCAATTAATAATATAATGCCACACACCTACACCCTCCCACCCCCAATCTCCCACACAAGTTTTATATAAATTCACCGTATGTACTAGCACCAATATACTTTTGAAGATTACTAAAGAGCTTTTACAAAATTTCCACTCTGATTAGATCATGGCTCTGGATTATTATTACGTTGATATGTGATAACAGTCGCATTAAATTTTGAGAGAATATTGCAATTTAAAACCTTTTCATTTGATTTTAGGTTAGAATTGTTACATTGATGAAGTGGGTTAGACATGAGAGTGAGCAACGTAACAGCAAACACACCTGTACGTGAAGTACTGTATTGTACGAGTATAAATCACAGATCCACTGATTCCTAAAGTTGGCAAGTTCTTCATTTAAGTAGCTTGCTGACAAGCTAAACAGTGTAGATTTTGCTTATAAACACAAAAATAATTCAACTTCTAACCCCAACAAGTAATATTTATATTTTTAGCTATATAATATTCGGACACATTTATGTGTAGTTTGTAAGAGTTTTCAGGAAGATTTACACTGGTGTAGTTTTATAAAAGTTCAGGCATTCTCCCACTGCTTAATCTTGTTCCAGTCATATCATTGTCCACATATAAATAAAATTCTTAAGTTGGTATATAACTAACTTCCTACCAAGAACACATGTAGAATCTTTGGCCACTTCCCAACATCCCCATGCTTGAGTTCAGTCTCTGTCAGAAGTACTCTACCTGCATTTAGAATATTATTACTGTCACCACCATAAAAAGTATTGTGTGTTGAAGTACATGGTCTGACTTGTTTCTGCATATATTCAGAATAAATAAATAAAGTACATAAATTTCCATGTAGAAATTCAGAATTATTATACTGATTTTGTTTGGCTTGTTATAAATTTTTGGCAAAGTATGTCACCATATGCTTACTTTCTGATTCTGTTAACAAGAATTTTGCAGATGTGGATGATGTATTTCTGGTGTCTCACAACTTATTTTGATTTAAAAAATTAACCTGGTATTCAAAACATTTATAAAATTGGTGCCATCAGTTTATTTATAGAAATTCAGTAACATATTTCCACACGCACATGTTTAACTCTGGGATCCATTTTGTTTGTGATGAATTTGACGGAGGTTCACTATCATTTTGTGGTGGAAGTGGAAACTTCTGTACTCTATGTAGAGCCATTAGCAGCCAGTCATTTAAGATCTGCCAATGCTTTGGGCTATTTAGCTCTAGCAAGAGATTTTTGTCATTTGAATTGAGGGCTATGGACATTATTCAACCTTCATGGTTCGCTTGGGAGACCTGACGAGACGTCTGCTGTTGCTGGGTTTGTGTTGGTGATGCAGAAGGTGATGGTTGTGTGCGGGGTCGTAGAAGTCTCATAGACATCCAGCTAGCTAGAGAGTTGACCACCATAGTGCTGGTGTGTTGCTGTTGCTGCTGCTGTTGTTGCTGCTGATGCTGCTGCTGCTGCTGTTGTTGTTGCGCCCTCTGCTGCGCGAGTTGCTGGGCTTCACGTTGTAGTTGATAGCGGTACAACAGAGACCCTGCGACAAGTGCGGAGACTACGGCAGATACAGCAACCAGCACGAATAGCACGCTGAACCCTGGCACTGGAAGGCAGATGCCGTATACTACCTCCTCTCTGATGCGCCCTTGGAATACCGTCACTGCCTCAGCGCGTGTGTCTGGCGTGAAAGCCAGGTCTACTTCGGAGATGACTTCGTAGAGACCACTGACGCCGACGTCTGCACTGCGAACTTTGCGATCTGATACAACTACAGAGCGACGTTTGCGTTGACTTGTTGAAGACGTGACAGTGGGGCGATCCAGGATGGGCAAATCGTCATCTCCCAGCTTGCGTGGCCCGTGCGGAAAACGTTCCTGGCCGTCACGATGGCCGGGACGTGGCTGTTCCTGTAACAAGTATCTGCAGGTCATTCGGGGAGCGTCTGTGTGCTTCATTCATTATTACTGGAATTTTATGATGCGTTTTGCAGAAATCTTAAAGGCGAAAGTTGTTAGAATTTATTGATATAGTTAGTAATTCATCACCGTTGTAAAATCGCAATCGTTGCGAGGTTTGTAGTTTACACGCAATTAGACACACACACACACACACACACACACACACAGAGTCCCGGTAGGACTTCTCTGAAAGAGTGATCAGCTCTCCGCTTTTAACACTGTTACTAGATTATTTATAGTGACAAGACAGAACTTACAGTTCATATAACGTATCATAATTTTTTATGTTGCGGACAAGACAAATTGAGATTTATGCGTCAGCTTTGAAGGTCCGAATAATAAACTTTAAATTAAAGCCGTCGTAACGTTTCGAAGTTATACTGTAATTAATATACACTGAAAAGTCTTAAAGGAAATTACATGAAATACATTCTTTTCGAAATTACGTGGACTAGACAGGAAAATGTATGACATAATACTAAATTCGTAACAGGTGAAAGATGCACCTGTATTATATTTTATAAGAAATTTATTTGTCGAGGGTTAATCTGTATTGAGTGAGATCAATTTTGAACACCGTTGAACATTGTAACAATCATTTGGAACTAAGTCCGTGAGTATTAGGAAGACGAAGGCGAGTAGGCCCTATTGAAAATGATTGAACTTTAGTCTTCTGTGTTTCACGTATTCTTACAAAAGCAATAAATTACATTATATATTTGGACAACAGTTCTTGTCTGGTATTCAGTAATAATTTTATCTTTACAGCAATGCAAGATAGTGTGAGGTAAGTATATTAAAAATGCAGGTCTGTCTCTTGCCTGGAACGGTTGCCGTAGTGCTTCCACATCATCTCTCACATCGATGGGTTTACGTTCGTGGTCATGCGTTGGTCTGGCATGTGTCTGAGCCTGTGCATTTGGTGGCCTGGAGTCAGTGCTGATGACCGGAAAATGACCTGCTGCCTGCTCGTCGTCATCTACATCGTCATAAAGGAGCAACTCTGGACCCACAGGAGATTCTGAAACAGGTCTCGTCTGCTGGTCCTTGCGCTCTATTGGTCCGTGGTGTGAACCCAGCTGACAGTGGTCCAGACACCCGTGGCGGCATATCTCCACTTTGCACTTGATATGCACACTTAGAGCGTCTGGGAATTTGAATGCGTGAAAGAAAGCGTATGTGATAACAGAAGCTCTTTCATCGGCTGCCCGCGCCTTAAGGAACCGACTGATCATCTTGGGTCGCAAGACGCAGCCTTGCTCATCCGACAGCTGGATCACGTGACCCCCGCCATCGGAAGCGGCACAGGATTTCACTCTCATGTCGAATTCTCCTGAAATACGCAGAGAATAAGATTATGAGAGAAAAGCATGGGATTATCGGCCGACCTGGTGAGCAACATGGAAACTGTGCAGCTATATGTCACACTGAGATCTGCGCTCTTCTGGGATATTAGGCGGCGTCGTGTGGTAATTACAGTTACCACACGACGCCGCCTAATATTGTCACAGTAAAACAATATTTCATTTACTCTTCCTTCACTTCATGTACGACCGAACTGATACATCCAAGAGGTTTTTTTACTTCACAGAATTTAAACAAAGTACTTAGAACAAAATTCGCTGATGAAATAACAATTATTCTGATATCGTACCTGAGAGTGAATTAAAATAAAGCCCTACACTCGTGACTTACAAGTAGAACAGTGCTGCTTGTTTTACGCCAGTAAGCAATGTGACTGAAAAGACTTCTCTTGTTCTTGTCTTTACGGATAAAGTAATTTAATGGCTGCACGGTCTCAGAGCCTTCTTTCTACCGTCTCTTCTTCCTGTAGGTTTACACTTCAGTTCTGTTTTCTGCTACCCACTTTATGTACATGTTTTTCCTTCCTTTGTAATATCGAAGACCTTACCATCTTTTCATAAGTCTTCAAATTTCATTAACCACGCAGAGAACACTGTCATTCCATTAGAAAGACCAGTCGATAAAATGTTGTGCAGGGAAGAAATGGATCTTTATCGTGTGAGGGATACGAAACAAATAGACTATGTGAAGAAACTGCTTTTTTTTTTGTGTTTTAAATCTTATTTAACGATGGTGTCAATTGCTAGCCGGTGATGAATAAATAAGTATGGAGCAGTGATGGAATGATATAGGCAGGGAAAAACAGGCCTACTCGCAGACGAACCTGTCACAGTGCCACTTTGTCCACCAGAAAACCCACACGGTTTAGCCTTTGATCGAACTCAGGCCTCCGCATTTTAGTGTTAAATCTGGCAATGCTTATATAACCACTAGGCTTGAAAGGTTTAAGTATACCTCAAACCATTAATTGACCCATTCTTTTATGAACAGAATAGTTTGACACGCATCACATCTGCTGATTGATATTTAAAGAAACATTATGATGTATTTTCTTGCTCGTTTGAAGAATTACTTGTGTTAACTGCTCAAAGGATGTTGTGTACCTGGAATTTTAGGGTTTTGTCGGCGAAGTGATCTGCTTGGTTATGGGAGCGAGTAGTCTGATAGGTGGATACCAGCATTTCGGAGGAAGATACTGCCTCTTTCTCCCGTGAAGATGGAAACCTTGATATCCACCTACCAGACTACACTGTGTCGTAAGGCAGAATACCATAATATGAATATGTACCATTGAGATGGGATGCTAAGTTTGGTTTTAGCTCTCGTTGCGCTACAGTGCCTAACACTCGTATGACCCTAACGAAATTACGTGCACTTAAAAGCATTTTGGCCTATGATTGTCACTTAGCTGGTTAGTCATACAGCGGTGAGTCACGTTGGTTGCAATTATACGTCTGAGGTCCCTTACCGCGATAATCGTTAATGGCCACGACGAGAGTAAGTATGGAGCCAAGAGGTACAATTCCACTGACTGGTGGCGCCCAGGGTCCTTTGCCATGCTGGATCTCCATCCAGCAGTCTACGTTATCTCCTGTGAAAGAAAAGGAGTACCTTCATTAGGAACGATGACATGCTCCGGCATTGAAAAGATGTCGTATTAAGTAATTCCGAATCGCATGGATGCCATGAAATGGCCAGCAACATGGGAATGCTAGTCGGAATATGTTTAGAATGACGATGGAGCAGTAAAAAGAAAGAGTCTGAAGCCTTACTCCTTAGTTAGTGAACCACGATTCTTATGAATTCAGTCACTCACTTTCAACCATCCACTCATTCACACACACACACACCACACATACACACACACACTGACAGGTAGAAAACTTCTTGTTTTTAAGGGTCGCTTGAGACGTTTCTTAGTTTTATGGAACCCCTCACCAAAAAAGCGCACCAACAGATTGTCGTGGGCCGATTCAATCCAGTTAATCTCTTAAAACCCTTCTTAGACACGTAATTTTATATCATGACGTCTGTAATCCCTCGAGTAGCATGCTGCCCGACTATGAACTTTGTTGTTTTTCAAGTGTCTAATCCTTATTTTGAAACTTGATTACTTCAGCCAGGTGTTTCTGTAATTTACACCATCAGGGCCTGGCTTCCTCGCCGTGTCTCAAAATGAACCCACCAAAGATAATTCAGTGACTTCTGACTTCATTTATACGTTATACGACTCTATTCAGTTAGATTTATGTTACTTCTTAATGTATGATTGGTAGTGACGTTAAATAAGTACGCCTAGTTCATGTTTAACTCCATGTGTAAAGTAACTGTTTTGGTTTCGGACTCCTCCCTCTCCACCCTTCTGGCCCGTTGTTTCACTATATATGTTTGTATCAACGTTCCCCCACCAACTATCAGACCTGTGCGGTTGATTTCAATGTTACTTCATGTCAAGTAAAATATTTGATTAACAGTGCTTTTATCTGAAATGCCTGAGCAGATTCTACGGTTTTATGGCAACTGGAGTGCCTGAATTGATTGATTGTCCGGTGGACGGGTATCGCAAAAAGTTTCCAAATGTGTACTGAGATGCTAAATTATTTTTGTGAATAAATAAGGCTGACCGACATTCGCTGGCTGATTTTAATGATTGGTGTGATAAGTCTGCAGATATCACAGAATTAAATTTCAGTAACATTCACACTGCACCTAGTTTGGTCAATGTGTTATTTTGGCCGTTGGAGAGAGGTTAAAACGTCATGTGTAAGAATGGTCCTTTGCAGCAAGAAAGCCATTTATAGAAACTATGAGTTGGGACATACGAAACAAGCAGCCAGAAAGTAATGGCAATTCTAGTAAAGTACAAGTACAACTATGCTTGTCATACCTCGAAAATCGAGTTGAATAACATCAAGGTCTGCAATAACCATAGGTGGTTTTGACGCTGTTTTCTCGTAGTCATTAAACCATTCACATCGGAGTCGTTTCGCCTCGTCCCACACTTCGAGCTAGGTCTTTGTCGTATTGTACGACGACTGTGTTTTCGTAGAACTGACCATGGAGGTCAGGCTTCGTACCACAGCGTGCGTAGGCGATACGGAAAGAGAAGAATGTTTTGCCAGTTGATGGTGGTACGTAGACACATCTCGGATCTGCATACTGTCCTTTGGATGAGACGATTCCTTCGAACGGATGTGTGAAGGAGAGGTGGACGTCCATGTGGTCTTTGCCACACATCACTTCGAGAGACTGTATTGCCGGCATTCCTTCAGGACGCTCGAGCGGCCAGATGTCTCCGTTGCCCGTCGCAGAGCTTGCAGCCTGCAACATAATGAGACGATTTTGACTCGCAGAGCACAATTTTCATACAAAACCTTGACTGTACTGTAGACCCTCTTATGAACGGACGTCTTATGTACGGATTTGGAAATAACGGATGATACCCCTGGTTCCGAAATTTTGTTCCGCAGTGGGTATATGTCAAATATGTAAGAGTACCTACACAGACTGGTCTCCTTAATTACCATTTATTTATGTTCACTACAAGGCTAAATATATTTGTGTATTATTGCGTGCATTAATGGTATTTATACAGTACTGCATTACTGTTTTGGCGACTTTTTAGCTATATACAGACACATAATTCGGACGAACCGGACAATCGGCATTATCGGACCACCCACTCCCCCTATTCGTCTGTTCATTCGAGGGTCTTGTGTAAATGAAAGTTTCCGTTTATGAAGCTCTGCTTTATTCAGTTCTTAAAACATTAAAATAAACATAAAATAAATTTTAATACATATGTACAGAGCTTTATTGAATACAACACATAATTGTACGACCGAATTATAGTATTTGGATCTCCTCTTTAGTCTAATCAAGTGTGTCGTTTTAACATATCTAAATTTATACAGTTTTTGTATGGTGAGTATTTATTTGCAGTTTATTTAGCGAAGCTCATAAGTGACTCAGCTATGTAAAGTCGAGTGACAAGATGATAAGAATATGGAATTTAAAAAAATGTGGCCATGGTCGTGGCCTAATTTAAGGTACTGTCTCAGAATTTGCATAGAGGGACTGAAGAAAATGATGAAATGATGAAGAACCTCAGAATAGTCTGTTCTAGCAGAGATTCGAACCGGGTGCCGCTTCAGTCAGCTTGCTCGGTCCTAAGTGTTGTCACATCGCATTGTAGCTGTGAAAGTGCTTTTATTGTCAGTCTGGACATTACCGTACTTAAAGGGTCTTACGTGATACAGAAAGGTTATGAAACAAAATTTTAGGAGTGCTCCTAACCATTTGGCCTCGACGTCACAAGCCTTAAAAGCAGTAAAACTCCTTCCAAATACCGAAGCAATAATTTCTCACTCATAGCATTTATTGTATCAGTCTTCAGTAGCTAAGAGAGGAAAAATTATTACAAGTCTTTTATTAATAAAATTAATGTGTTTTTCACCTCGAAAATGTAGAATTAAAGTTGGCTGATTTGTACAGAGCAAGCAATTCTTCATTTACAATTCTTAAGAAGTGCACCATAATTTATTCTTCGGCTTGTAAATGTCCCTCCATACGCAGACGACACACCTAATCATTTAACATTCAAACATGCACCAAGCACTATGATTTAAACAAATACTTTTGATGTGCTAGTGGGTTAACGCTCTCATTAGGCCAACACGTGCGATACGGCCTTTCGTAACGCCTGATTACTAGACAACACGTTTGCTTCTGTTGGCATGTGGAACGACTATGAATGCAGTGTCTACTGCGTGCTTATTCACACTCCAACATGTCTGAACAGCAAAGGGCAATGATAGCCTGAACACCTCGTGGAATACACTGTTTCAGTTCGATGGTGGGCTCGTTCGTAGTTAACTCTTTCAAGCAGAGTGGTTAGTATATGTACCACGTGATTTAATGTTACACTTTCCTACATTTTCCCCCAACTGTGTATTCATAGTTTTCCTATGATTTTCGCAATAACAAATAATTATTTTCCTATATATTATAAACCGATGCCGATCCCAGTGGCCGCGCGGTCTAAGGTGTGGGTCTGTGGCCGCTCGCTTACTGGAATTGTGGGTTGGAATCCCGCAGGTGGCATGGATGTCTGTCTCTTGTGAATGTTGTGTGTTGTCAGGTAGAGGTCTTTGTGACGGGCTGGTCCCTCGTTCCAGAGGAGTCCTACGGAGTGTGGTGTGTCTAACAGTGTGATTGTGAGGCCTCGATAATGAGGCGGCCTTGGCCCCCTAGGGGCTGTCGAGTCATTGAAAAGAAAATATTATAAAACGATTGGTCTGTGTGTAATGCGGAGTGTCAGTGTTTACTGTGAGGTACGCTTGCTTCACGAAACTCGTGCTCAACCAAAGTAAGAAATCAAACCCATATAAAACAGAACTCTATGTATTTAAAAGTAAAGCAATTCTACCTAAGGACTACCTATGGCTTTCGGACATTTGAAGGCCGGAGTGCCGGCTAGAAGTCAATGTACATCCGAAAGGTCCTGCGACCGGTGAATTCAATCAAGGTTTTTCGTGGTTTTCCTCCATCGTAGAGTAAATACTGAGTTGGCACCCCAATTATACGTTGAACTTCATGCTTCTGATGCAGTTCTCCTAATACATCAGCATACAAATTTCGTCTCATTATCATCAGTCTTCGACTATAACGAAGGACTCCCAACGCAGATATCAAAATTAAGCCTAAAAACAGCAACTTCTTGAATTTTTTCGTTTTTGCGTACTTACAACAGTCTACGTAATTACAGTCACCTTACCTTCGTGGCTTCCCACAGCTCTACCTTGTCATGAACCTATCTTTATCAGAATAACGAGCGGGCACTGCCTGAGAGCATTACAATTCTTATCTTTTTCTGTTTCTGGTAGTAAAATGTAACTTCCCTGACTACACCGTCTCCAGTTTTTCTCCCTTCTTTCCTTCTTCATGTTTCAGAGGGTGAAAGAAACGAAAATTATAGCTGCTCCTCTGATAGTTTTAGTGAGACCGTTGATTATTGTTGTATTTTCTGAAGAATCGCCAAGTGCCACACTAGCGACTGATTTGTCCATTCGTCGAGATTGCATTTTGGAAACCCCATTACCCGGCTGCTCGTTTTGACAGATTTTATTGGAACTTGATGAGGGTAACATGCCATTAGAGGCCACAGCGTATTTCAGTTTTCGTTTTTTTTGTCAACGTTGCCAGTAAGATAGCCTTGCGAACTTGGGGTGGGAATAATATTAGCGCAATTAAGTGTGTGATACTCCATTTTTTGTCTCCTGACAAGCCTTTGAAAAGTTATCAGCATACGTTGGTCTTGGAGTAACTCGTGAATAGTAATACGGTGACTACGATTTTAGGCTGCTCACAACTCATATCATGGTATTAAATTTGTATGGTGACTTAATACAAAAAGATTATGAAATTTGTGGTGCTTGGATTTTTCTCCGCCTGAGGCAGGAGTAAGATAGACTTTTAACGTGAAGCAGCATTGAAACTCGTTAGCCAACGATTTCAGGCTTCCGCCGCGATGTTGATGAGATCTGCGCTCTTCTGGGACATTACGCAGTGTCGAGTGGTAATTCTGTGGCGACGTTTCGGGACAACGTATCGGTGCCATCTTAAAGGGTCAAGAAGTCAAGAAGTCTTGCACTTGTTGACTTCTTGGCCCTTTAAGATGGCACCGATACGTTGTCCCGAAACGTCGGTAAAGGATTACCATTCGACGCTGCTTAATACTCCAGAAGAACGCAGATGCATATAGCCGACTTTTCAAAACACTGCTCGAGGTGACCTTGAACTCAGTGCCAACTGGCACCAATAAAGAACGGAGAGCTGTGTTTTATTATTATGGGAGGAGAATGTGACATATTATATATATATATGTGTGTGTGTATAATTATTCGTTATCTATAGTAATAATGAATCTTTCTAACCGAAGACAGAAAACCAACATTCGAAACATCCTATAGTTTTAAATCATTTTGAACATCAGACAAAGAAATTCTCCTGTAGAGTACGTTATTTTTATTCTGATGGGCGGGACATGTGACACGTATGGGGAGAGTTGAGGTGCATACAGGTTCTTGGTGGGAAAACCTGAGGGAAATAAACCACTTGGAAGACCTAGGCGTAGATGGAAGAATAATATTAAAATCGATCTTAAAGAAATAAGATGAGGCGTGGACTGAATTGATATGGCTCAGGAAAGGGACAAGTGGCGGGCTCTTGTACACACGGCAATGAACTTTCCGATTTTCTTTACTAGCTGGGGAACTGTTAGGTTCTCAAGAAGGACTCTGCTCCATGCAGTTAGTTGGTTGGCTGGTTAGATATTTTTGTTCATAATTATTCATTTCCAACTGTCACTGCTTGTCGGTCCAAATTCATTAATTTTATGAATAAATTTTGGCATATTAAGGTTTTATGGGCGCCTAAGTGAATTCTTGGCAACAATAGCGTTGAAAGGTCCTAGAACGTGTTACGTATGTTTTAGAGACAGATGTGTCAGACAGCGTAAATTATTTCGTATTGAGAGTTGTTTTCTTGACAAACGTGATTTCCATTCATTTCTAAATTTCTATAGCAGCATTAATACTAAACGTCCATTGCGCCAGTACCTATTTTCTCAACGTGTTTAAAAAGGAAGGCAGAGATGCAGTAAGTATTAAATTGTGCAATTCGTTACAGGCTAACTGATCCATCGCTGTTCTCTTACTCTCTTTTTTTTTATTCACACGTTAAACACAGGACGAAGTACTAATTTTCTCTCCAAGCACATCCTAATAATTATTATTTTGAGTGCTTTATTTATTAAATTCATTACTTGTCCCCACCTTAAATAAACACAATTATCAGACGTCGAGTTGAATTATGTTTTCTTTTTTGTTTTGAAGAGCTCTGTACCCCAACTTAAAGCTCGTTACTTGAAAAAGTTCTTAATGGGGCATAACTACAGAACAACCTGTGTCACTCACTCCCTGTTATTATGTCTCTCGTAATTCCATTCTAAAAGACATCTGTCGACCGCAAACACTATAATATAACATATAACATCTTGAACCTCAGCACCAAGTAACGGATCTCCTATTATGTTTTGTTGTTTAAACTCTAGGAATATCGTAACTAATTGACAAATTATGTATAGATAATTACTTACATTATAAAATGGCATGTGGTGTGTAAGTTGCAAGCATAAGAAAGTTTACACTTAATCCTTCAATGTCCACTTCTTTTGTTTCCTATCACAATTTTTTGATTCATATGTATTTGTTAGAAAGGCGGTAGGTGGGTAATTTAATGACTGAGTGCGTGTGTGGTTTTTGTTCTTTCTTAGGTCTTTAATCGTGGCTGTTGCAAATGTACGTACGGGTTGTAGATTTGTAGCGTCGAACGCGGTGAGATAGTTATGACTTGCTGCTATGATAAACATTCACAAATAAACCTTCGTGGCGTATTATCCGTGCACCAAGAGAACAGTGTGTCCGTCGCTTTGGGCTTTTAGAGTGTCCGTAATAATTCCCAATCGTCAGATGGAAAATGACAGTCAGAATTTTTTTTTATATTGTTCATACCGTCCATTTTCATTCGATCACACATTTCTTAAACCAACAAATGCACATGTTTTATTTATTATACAATATAATTTTTTACAGTAAAATTACTGTAAAATTTGTATTGTATAATAAATAAAAAGTGTGCATTTGTTGGTTTAAGGAATGTGTAACCGTCAGAATGTTATGACATCATCAAACGGATTACTAACCAGGCAACAGTGACTATCTGTGAAGTACGGGAAACCTTACATTCGGAATGATAAATTATTTTAAAATTATTTTTAGCTGACAAATCGTAAGGCATAATACGCTTTTCTTCTATTTTCACCGTGCATTTTTCGAGTATAGACAATGTTTTTCACCAACTAAATGCACTTGTTATAAAAACACTAAAATATTCTAAAACTGTTTGATAAAAAGCCCCGACATGTTTAGGCTCACCAATGAGCCATCCTCAGGGGGTCACAACTGACTGTTCTCAAAACACGTACATATGTTAATTCTCTGTAGAGGTATATGGTCAACGTCTTATCTCACCAATCTTACTTACATATCGGCTTGCGAAGTGATAAAGTAAGATTGGTGAGATAAGACGTTGACCATATACCTCTACAGAGGATTAACATATGTACGTGTTTTGAGAACAGTCAGTTGTAACCCCCTGAGGATGGCTCATTGGTGAGCCGAAACATGTCGGGGCTTTTTATCAAACAGTTTTAGAGTATTTTAGTGTTTTTATAACAAGTGCATTTAGTTGGTGAAAAACATTGCATAATACGTTGTTATATTTTGCTGAACCACGTACCTTTCTCTTATTCTTTTCCCAATGTATGTGAAAAAGTATACGTATATGTTGTAAAGATTATCAGCAGCATTATGGTGACTAGATTAACTGAAAATTCAGATTACGTAAAACACTGTCAGAGCTTTTTCTGAAATACTGACATAAGCTTTGTTTGGAAGAATAAAAAATTACAAATAGTTCTCCGGATGACAAAACAAGTCAGCCGCTAATTGCACGTTTCAGTGTTGGTTATGACTAGTTCAGACGTAAAACTAGCCAAGGAATTCATGACTTCTTTTCATATAATGCGGTAACGGTAGAGCCATCTTTTACCGCTCCGTTAGCGGTCACTAGACTTCAACTGTTTGTGGTTTTGTAATCACACTTAAATAAATGGCATGCCTCTGCAATAAGAGGAAATGATACGGACATCTGTAGCATGATGATGTGTGATTTATCTACAAAAGGCGGTTTAAAACAGTTTAGTGAATTTATTTCAGCTCCAAAATATTTGTGTTTGTTTGATTCTCAGGTTACTTTCAGAAACTCTCTCAGCAACGCAAGTTACATCGCTTCGAATGACAACGAAAAGATGATCATGAATCACGAGTACCTATTTTTAGGGGTTCAGTGGTGGGTTGTTGGGAGATCACTGCTCTCTCCGTGTCGGACAGAAAAGTAAGGAAATACCTCACTTGAAATAGCTGCTTAGCCATTGGAGATACAAAGAGACACCTCCCGGAA
The DNA here is from genome assembly GCA_021186555.1 of Reticulitermes speratus. Taxonomy (NCBI): domain Eukaryota; kingdom Metazoa; phylum Arthropoda; class Insecta; order Blattodea; family Rhinotermitidae; genus Reticulitermes; species Reticulitermes speratus. The sequence goes on from JAJKFL010000014.1 coordinate 10,207,826, forward strand.
ACAAGTGTGAAGTGTAACCACTACACCCCCCCCCCTCCTTTCGGGAATTGTTTTCACGAGCCGCAAACTTTAGCAACTCTGCCAGACTCTGTGACATCCGTAGAATAGGGGCTACAGGAGATTTGTTAGTTGTGCTAGTGGGAATTCACAGTAAAGAAATATCAGTTTACGTACTTAAGAAGAGACGCAATTGAATTCAGCTGAATTTTTCATTATGACGTTACCAGTTGTTTGATATATGTCCAATAATTACCACGTTTTTGGAGTTGGAATTGTTCCCATCTTCATTGTGAGTTAATTAGCGACGATTTGGGTTGAGTATACGAGGCTAGTGTTGTAATTGGTACGGACTAAAGAAGAGCAATACGTCAGTGTAAATATGACTGGAACAGTGGTCGGTATATAGTATAATGTGGGTACAAAATGAATTAGTGTGAGGACATTTAATATAATTATGTGCATTAATGTGAGGAAAGTTTTGAGAGCGTGTTCAGTTGTTTCTGTGGGGAAGATTATGTATACGAAATAATAAATAAATAAATAAATAAATCTTACTGTGTTGTATTTTTTAATAAGCGTTCCAAATTATAAACTGTTGTGACTTCATTTCGCACAGTTGATTACTGCAAATGCCCATAAGAGACAAATAAGCGCATTAACTTATTATCGTGCCAATTGAATTCGGTTTAAATACTTAATATTATTCTTTCCGTACATTTTAAATCTATATTTAAAGTCCGACAAATGTACAATTTAATCACATTAATTGTGTAATTCCACTGTCCTACATGTTTCAAACCCTTAATTTGGGTTCATATTCAGGGACTTATTTCAAATCACACACTATTTACACCAACTGGTACAATTGTTTACATGTGTTCTTTATAATTGTGCATATACGCTGTTTAAAACATAAAAGTTGACAATTGTGGTTGTTGGTTGTTTCAATCTTACATTGGTTAAAAATTGTATAAAAGTTGAATAATCTATGTTGTTTTGATATCCTGTTTATCGGAGTAAGTTGCCTGCTGGGTGGTGAGAAGAGGTGAATTCGGTTTGTATGGAACTGGAAATTTTCACGGAGTTAAATATTAATGCTATTAAATCAAGTTAATTATATGTTCCGAATAACACAACTTTAAGAATATCTTTTATTCTAATTTTACACTGCGACATGTTTCGGTCTGTTTTCTGGCCATCATCAGGTAGTTGACTTACAATTGCATAAGAGGGAGTGTTAGGTAGAGGCCGGCCCTTCTATTCTTGAAGTTGTGTTCTTCGGGACGTATAATTAACTTGATTTAATAAGAACGCAACGGGATGACGACACCTAAGTTTATTAATGCTATTGACTTGTGGGATATGACTGGGTAAAATCTTGTGAATATTACTAACATTTCGGTGGAATCTGCTGCCTACCGTCGCGAGGGTACAAGATACTACTCTGAAGCTGAAGGCACCAGTTTTCTCTCGCCGAATATTATTAGGTTGGTCAAATCGAGGAGGAAGTGATGGGTGAGGAATGTTGCAAGCATGCGAGAGAAGAAGAATGCGTAAAGGGCTTTTGAGGGGAAACCCGAAGGAAAGAGGCCACTTGGAAAACCTAATTGGCTCAGGTTGAAGGATAAAATGGAAAAGAATCGTAAAGAAATAAAATGCGAAGAAGTGGTCTGAATTGATCTGGCTCAGGGTACGGACAAGTGGCGGGCTCTTGTGAACGCGGTAACGAACCTTCAGGTTCCATAAAATGCGGGGAATTTCTTGACTAGTTGAGGAACTTAGCTTCCAAGGACTCTGCTCCATGCAGTTAGTAAGTAGCAGTAGCGGCAGAGCAGCAGTGGTGGTGGTGTGGTGAGTGTAGTAGTAGTAGTAGTAGTAGTAGTAGAAGTAGCAGTAGCAGTGAATTAGGAGAGCAGACGCAATGGAAGTAGTCTACATGTAACGAATATTTGTTCCGCAAGAACCTGGTATTGCGCGGCCACACGTCCACGTAATGTAATGAACGGGGAATTAATGCGTTTGCTGTTATAATTATGATGGTATTATCTTCTTATCTACGTCTGTGTCTTCAAAGTGGTCTTTTCCTTCGTCGTAAAGGTTCAAAGCTTCTATGCATCTCTTGGATCGCATCCATGCGTGCCACATGTTCTGCCCATTTCGTACTCCCTAATTTTAACACCGCATTAATAGCACAAACTCCGAAGCTGTTCATTTTGCAATTCTCTCAGCCTCCCCTTAATTCCTCTCCCATATGTCCAAATGTTGTCTTCAAACCCTTGTTCTCAGATATCCTAAGTATGTCTTTCCTTTCTTATAGAGATCCCTATATAACAAGAGTTAAAGTTACGTGTTGTATATTACAATATTAGGTTTTAACATAGCAGATGGACAAGATGCCGATCGGAATGGTGGCAAATATTTAGGCTACATAACTGTATCGGCCCTTAAATTATTCGTGAATTTAATTTTGAGTAATTTTTGTCATTACGAAATATTCTAAATGTGCCACACAGTTAAATAATTACGTGTTATTGCTTTTGTGGATCTATTATAATTTCGTCCTGCATTCTGGCAAAGAAATATAAGTATGTAATATTACTACATGAGGTAACGGAAAGAGTGTCAATAAAGCGACCCTCTCTTCGACTCCTCCCTCCAGTAGTCCTTAGTGATAACAACACCGTCAACTTCGCCATCGAGATGCGCTTTGGGCTTGTGGACATGCGTCAGAGAGGTCTGGAGGGGAACACAACAAACAATAAGCAGAGAGTAGTGAGCCCTGTAGCACCGTCATCCCCACTCCCATGCTTTCTTTCCTCGTCCTCAGTGTAGCATCTAATAACAGTTACAATAGATGTTCAAAGGAGTTGCCCAGATCAAAAAAAATTAGACAAATAAAACTAGATCCTTATTCGAGTCCATAGCATTCGAGCTGTTCTTCTGCCCAGTCGTAGTACAAACTAAAAAGCAAAGCAATCCCATTACAGGCCTGGACAGGCCCTTAGGGTTCCAGAAGGTTGAGGCTCTCAGATTTCTAGACAATCGGCACATGAATGTAAGGTTGTCAGCCCTACGCACCGGCCGCCTTTACCCCCAGGAAAGATTCCTGGTATTTATTTTTGTTAGAGGCTGAGTCGACCCCAGGGCCATAGTGCGACCGAAACGATTATGTCAATGAAAAATTCCAATGACACCATCGGGAATCGAACCCGCGACGTTCCGGCTAGTAGCGCAGTGCCTCAACCAACTGCGCCACCGCGTGCCCCCTAGTACCAACTAAACGGAACGGAAATTTTCTACCCGTAAGGCAAATGCCACACATTCTCAGACACCGAAATCGGGTGTAAATAAATAGTTGGGCACGACATTCGCACGCAGTGAGTGCGCAGTAAAGGACCGAGTGAGCCACACATGTTCTGGGCTTCCTGATAAACAGAAGTACTCTTAGAACATGGCGTTAGTAACAGATGCTAATTTGTCCCTCAGAGATCTTTGCTCAACGCATCAGCCGCCCCATTGAGATGTCACGATATTCTACCAGTTACCAAATAGTAGCAATTTGTTTTCCTTTGTCTTATGATGGATCGGTCTCATTGTATGAAAGTTATATTAGTCTACTGTCTACCGGCAGTTAGTACTGGAGGAACACCATACTGCAAGTTGTTTGGCGGAACAAGTTTTCAGTTCTATGAATCGCAGTCAACTGGAGACCTGTTTGTGTACCGGTATCGTACTGTGGTACAAGGGGAAAAGATTAATTCGTATTCAGACCTGATCTCAAGTAGGCGGAAACTAACCGGTAAAGACTCGCACTAAATAGTACCAGTATTTTACACTGCTGGGAACTTTTAGTCTCGCCAAGCCATTTATGCTGTGCTTCTTGTTTTAACGTCACCGTAGTGACTGTAGAAGCGACAAGGCTGTCTGATATGGGAATATAACTTCTGTGTGGTTGATTTATGAGTCGAAAGAAGCCTCAAAATGCAATATGAAATAGCATCATGTTGTAATCACAGGCTGTTTCACTTAAACGGTGACGAATGTGGGTATGTTAAAGGCGCTAAAACTTCTTAGGCTGTTTAAGCCTACATAAGCCCAAACTACAAAGTGTTGTTTGATAGGCTGTAAAAGAGCCTATAAAATTTCACTTAAGTATTACTTTTGGCTTGAAACGTCACACCTGTTTATTGCAGGGCTGTAAGGTCTACAAATTTGGTATCTTGTCTCTTGTGAAATGTGACCTCATCGGTTAAAAGGCCATTCACCAATTTTTCTCAGCATTTTTGTGGTTTAACCTTATTAAGCCGAATGACAACTATATGTACCATCTGCTGTAACAATAAGAAAGTCAGCATTTTGCCACACAGTGTTTGTTGGTTTTGTATGTTTCTCACAAGAAACATCAATCATTTCCCTAAAGAATAAAATATTAGTTTTTATAATAGACAGGAATTGCGTTCTCTTTGATGCAAGAACTGAGATCTATATGTCTAGTAGAATGTGAGTCTTCGAAGCGTTAGAGCCGTGATATGGATGAGGCTGATAGTCGCGGGCCTCTCTCCGCGGAGTCCCAAGACAATGCTTGTGAGATTTGTGGTAGACAAAGTGACACTGGTACAAATTTTTCTCCGAGTATTTCGGTTTCCCCTTGTCACTATCCTTCCACCAATGTTACATACTCGTATTTAATTCATCTACCTCTGACACCATATAACCATATCAGTTGACAAGTGTCGTTAAATAAAACACTTCTCTGTTTAACACTAAACGTCCATTGTCAGTAACTACTCATGAATTAACGAACAGTTATTGTCATATTAGTATCGAGGGTCGAAAGTCGAAATAATATGAAGAATTTAATTTTCTGTGAATGTTATGAAAGGAAAAGCCATATCAATAGACGGATCATCTTTGTGTCTTCCGATTTCGTAATACTTAATCTTTCATTAATTCAAATTTAATTCCCAGCATTTACATATAATCGCGAAATGCAAGGTAAACAAATTAGTATCAAATATAAGAGAAAATTGTCCATATGTTATAAGATTATATTAAGACATGTCATAGTATTTTATTGCTGTTTCAAATGCATAGGATTTTAATAATTCGCCGAGAAACATCCTTATTAACGACTTTAAAAATCTGTTTTTGAGGCAATGCGTCGCAATTTCTAAACGTGTATTATAAATGTATAGTTAAAAATTATGTTTTAAGTCGTTATTTTGTTTACAGTATATGAAATTATTAAAAAGAATTCTGATCTGATTTACACTCAACTATATGCAAGGAATTAAAATTCTACCATTTGTCCTATCTCGTCTGAGCTACTGAGTCATTAAATAAATCAGAAGTAGATGATGTAAGTTGTTGTTGTTGCGTTGACGATGTGTGGTACTGGTTAAAAATACCGTTGTTTGTGGTACAGGTTCCGGATGTCATTTGAATCCTTATTACCAATCTTTTGCTTGCGATTAAGTGGGTAAACTTTTGTATCTTAATTTAAATATTACCCTTTTTAAAGTTTAATGTACTGCGTGTTATGATATTAAAAAGGCAAGTAACCATATTCCTGGCGAATTCTGGTGCCCTAGAAGCTTCGAAATTTGATACTTACAGAAAACTAGCGAAGAAAGCAAAGAAAGTATTAAGAAGAGCTTAAAAATTTTTACTTCAATTCGTTTCTAACCACCCTGCGGAAATATGTCTATACTACATGAACTTAAAAAAAAAAAAGGTAAAGCAACCCCATTACAGGCCTAGACAGGCCCTGAGGGATCCAGAAGGTTGAGGCTCCCAGATTTGTAGACAATCGGCACATGAAGGTGGTAAGGTTGTCAGCCCTACGCACCGGCCGCCTTTACCCCCCAGGAAATATTCCTGGTACTCATTTCTGTTAGAGGCTGAGTCGACCCCAGGGCCATAGTGCGACCGAAACGATTATGTCAAGGAATTAATTCCAATGACACCATCGGGAATCGAACCCGCGACGTTCCGGTTTGTAGCGTAGTGCCTCAACCAACTGCGCCACCGCGTGCCCCCACTACATGAACTTAGCAGTGTAAATTGTTTCAGACCTTTCGGGTGGACACACTGCCTGTAGAGTTGTTCACAATTTTTAACTCTTACAGTGCATCAAACCCCAAAAGGGGCAAACTCGAAAATTGATAGATTGTCGAAACTAAACGTGTAAAAATTATGATTTGTAACAGCTTCAAGTGTTCTTCTGCAAAGGAATAAAAACGTGTGTGTGTGTATGATCCTCGAAGAAATGTGAAAAGCAGCAGTTGAACGGGCAGATCAACCCGAATGACTTGGTTTGAACCAGTTGTCATTTTTCTTCTTAATCGACGCTGCTGGTTGTATTAGTGGTAGAGAGAGGCAGTAATGTCCATAAGCCAGGTAGAACACGATTCTGAGAATGCACTACTATTTACATTCACACGATGTAGAAAAAAAAAACCTCTACACATTATGAACTGTCTGCACGTATTGAATGTGTGTAAAGCAAAGGAAGATGGAATTATTAAGGGAGAAAGAGAGAGTTCGTAGAAACAAAAACAAAGGTGTGGTCAAAGAGCTGTTTGCTACCGCTTGTCTGTCATCACCGACGTGAATCTATGCGCCAGCAGCTAGGTTTATATCTGTTCTAAAAAACTATACAACAATGCAATACCATTTAACGATTTTTCTTAGTTATTTTCTATAGTCTTGTTTTTTTCAGGAATAAAATAGGTTTATATCACCATGCAGTTTCAGGTATTGTGCGTCTGATAGTGGTCTTCTCTCCTTAAACTTTTGATCCAATTGATTGATCTTCACGAAACTTGGTATGAGTGTTATGTTATCGGAGGCCACTTCATCTACGTACATTACAATTTCTTGCAAACAGTAGTGACAACATTGTAGACTCGCGAACACGTAAGGTGGAAATGACACTAGTGCCATTTAATTTAGCCTATTTAAATTACAGTGGTCGGGACAAACGATGCGTTAAACATCCATTAGAAAAAAGTGAACAAGGGGATGAGAGGGTTCAGATGGGTAGCATGTACCGTCATTATTTCCCAGGGATAATGCAGCTTTAGGCTTCCTCTCTGAGTGGAGTGTTAGTAACAGGTTTATTTTACATCGTGTGTATGTTTGTTTTCCTTCTATTATAAGATAGTGACGCAGGCGAAAAACACATTTTGTCCAGGCCACTGTTTGATATCATGACAGATACTTGAAAAAATTGCAACTTTTATTAGGAAAAGTCTTGCAGGTGTAGAAACAGTAACATGACGGCTGTGGGAACAATTTATATAGCTTTTGTTTCGTGGCAACAACTGAAAAATTAATGGAGCTGGGGATGTGGGACTGGGCGTGAGGGTAGATAACAGACACCACTACATATCACGCGTAAAATATTTTTGGAAACTAATGATTAAGAGGTGGCGATGGTGCGCATCTTTGAGATTATATTCCAAGAATTAGCCCAGAGATAATCCGTATTCAGATCATACATTCTTTACAAAAACAAAATCATACGAGTGTGGCTTGCGTGTACTTTAATGAGTGTGAAATTTATTTCGATTCTGTACTTTTCTTGCACGTTGTCGACGTACAAGAAAGTTAATCCGAAAAGAAATACTGCATAATTCTATATGACTAGTAGTACAATACTGCAAAGGGCGAACTCCATAATGTATTGCACAAAATTCCCTACAGTGTTCTTTACAGTTTTTTAAAAACGTGCTTGGGACCGGTTTATAAATGGGGTTTCAGCAAAACACAAAGTGTATTGCATTAAACGAGCGAAAGTTTTATTTAGAATTGGGATAATGAAAATAAACCGCAAACGGTGTGTACAAAGAAAATTAAAAGATAAAATTAAACATTTAAAGCATTATGGCAATGTACTTACCAACTGCTATAACATTAGTTCTGTATTTCTCTCACAGAGGGCAAATACGGGTTTCATGATTGCCAGAATAAACAGCGATGCCCCTTACTGAATTTCAGACTTTAGATGGTTAATATTGTGTAAGAGAGCATAATTATTTATGAGTGCAAAAACTCACATAAAATGTGCTGGAACCATATTCCAAGATATGTATACACATATAAATAAAATTGTCACGTCATTACGATTTCCATACATTATTTACGATTACAGTAGGTTGCGCTGGGATCGTTGTTTTCTCCATAAACTGAACAGAGTAAGATAAACAACGAAACCTCCTGTTTATGTGACGTGTTTATTTGCGCAAGTGTGTGTTCAATTATTCCTATCAAATATACGTGTTACTTCGACAACTGCTTAAAGCTACATTCCATTACTGTTAGGGCGTGTAGCCTACACATGATGGTCACACTGGGTCTTGCTAGTTGCAGCACACTGACAAGCAAGGGGCGGGTGGCAGTTGTCATGAGACAGTGATCTTTCTTGGGCATATTTTGCTGAACATGCCCTTCTTTTTATTATTGCCAGGATTTGAATAGCTCCGGACGGTGTCCTAATATTCTGTCTGAAAACTGATTTGTCACCCACGTCTTAGTTTTCCTTTATATAAAATGTAGTGTCGCGATAAAAAATTTATCTTTTCAGGGTTTAATAAAGTGTATATTTTACACCATTTATTTTCCACTTACATTTGGCCAGTTTTGATTCATACTAAGTAAAATTTGGTTTGAAAGCATTTATCCTGTCACAGTAAATGGGAAATGTTTATATTGCCGCCATTCAAGGATCATGAAAGTCAGTCGTGTGGTTAAAAACTATAAACAGGACAGACACTGACACTCACACAGCCAGAACGGTGACTATGTTCCTGCGAGGTTCAAGGTTCTCACAGCGGTGTCGCTGAAGAGCTAAGTGTTGTGAGATGTTATGCAGTGTTGTTCGGTAAATAGACTGCATGATCCCGAAAATCATGGCATCAGGATTTTTCGAAACGTCGTGAACTATTTACCCAACGACACATCCTACAAGACTTGAATCTTCGCCTATAGGCCAAGGGCGGGGTGATCGGAGGGTAATTTCTGCAGTACATAATATGTAATCATGTAGAAGTTTAAGTTTTGGTGCTCAGCTGAAGTATAACGTTAATTTTATTGTACAGTGTTAATCCCAGTTTATTTTTGTAATTAATAGGTTCATTCAGTGAAACATTTCGTTTCACGGAGAAGTCGTTTGAAGTTCCCTCTCTATTGCACTGACTGTATTTTGATCAGTCAGGTCAATAAACAATATTTACTCTCAAACACTGAAGTTGATTTCACACAAATGTGTATACGAAGTGCTCCTAACGTTAGCCACAGTCTCACGAAAAGTTTCTTTTGTCAGCCGCGGCCTGTCACACATCTTTTGAATTTATTCGCCTCCACGCGATATTGCGAAACCATAGTACTGTCCGATAAGCAATATTTTGTCTAGGGAATAAGACCTACATAGTGGAGGAAATATAAGGAAGATTAATGTGATATTTTCTTTTCCTCGCTGTCCTACAAGCCTCTCTCTAACGTGACCCCTGATGACCGACCTTCCCTGCGCAACTCACCCACGGAGGTAGTATATTCGCATTAAAATGGGATTCCAGGTGGGACATCCGTTACGCTGCATGTACGACCTCTGTGCTGACCACAGCAAGCATGGTCATTCGTTGTGTTGTTGGCTGTCGTGACATCACGATTTGACAATATCTCGTGTCGCTTCAAATACACCTTCGGTTACTTTTTACTGTGATTCCGCTCACCATGACTCTTGCATGTAACTTAAAGAATCACGTGACGTACTGGATTAGAAGCCGGATTCAAGACATCAAAGGAAAGATTTACATCGCAATTCGGATGGAATCGTGATCTGATCAGGATACTGACCCAAATTAATTTTATGGGCTCCATTCTTGTTACGGGAGTTGTAGACTGTATACCATGTGAGCCAGAAATTGTGAGGACGTTTATAACGATTTCTCTTAGTAGACTTACGATCGCTATGTACAGTCTTATTTTCGAGTGTTTCTATACATTTACATTTAGTTCTGGGAGACAAACTGTAATCACATCCTTGTATTGACTAAGCTTCTACTCCTGCTATATGCCTACAGCGCGTGGACAAGTATTTGATGTGTGTTCACATAGTCGCGAAAACCGCGTATTAGCTTCGTCCTGTCCGTCCGTCTGTCTATCTGTCTGTCCGCATGTATCAGCGCGGCTCCCACTGGACGGAATTCCGTCAAATTTTATATTGGGGACTTTTATAAAAATCAAGAAATTTCAGATTTTGTTAAAATCGGGCAAAAACATCGATGACTTTACGTGAGGACATAAGCAGGTCTTATTTTCGCCGGCGACATAAATCCACCACAAAAGAATTTTTGTGCAAGATTCAGCATTTTTATATTGTTGCCAGTGACATGTAGGTCAGCAATACACACAAGGTATTGTTGCGTTTCCATCACAAAAACGGTTACGCGAACGCTCCACAATGTTACGTTATACGTACATTGCCTATCTTGTTTTGCTATGATGGCGAGACATGAACACTGAGGTACGAACTGAATTCTTAAAAAGATTCTTCCCATTAACTTCACGATTTAAAGGGTTCGTGCGAAATAGTAACAGTTCATCATGGTCGATAGAGAAATCGATATGTGCTCGTCACGGAATGTGCTACACTGTCCGTACTTCAACAATAAAGTAAATATAACAAACACAACTTGTCTTTCATGTCACGAAACTAGTAGAAGGTATTAATGTACGTATATAGCGGGAACCATATGGAACTACGTAAAAAGGATGATATATAGCAGTGGTTCCCAACGTGGGCGGTACCGCTCCCTGGGGGGCGGTGGGATTACCGAGGTGGGCGCTAATAGGTACGAGAGGTGGAAGGGAGCGCTGTTATTGTCATAGGGGGGCGCTAGTAGAGAAGTAGTGCATTTATTTTTATAATAAAATTCAAATGAAGTAATTTTTGTGTTAAAAATAAAAAATGAGCTAAATTTCTTAGTATATTAATTTATGAATCTTATTCAAGCACATTATTTTTTAATAAACTATTGCTAGATGAATTATTGTTAATCATAAAAAATATAATACATTTTAAATTATTAATTAACACATAAAACATTAAGTTTAACTCTTATGATTTTATTTAAACGATTTTTTAAATATAAAATAAAAGTGGAAACAAAAGCGCTTTTATGTTTTTTAAAAAAGGTAGGGGGACGCTGTGGGTCTGTGTATGGAACCAAGGGGGCGGTGGACCGAAAAAGTTTGGGAACAACTGATATAGAGGTACCACTACTAAGCACACTTGTTTGTTAATATACTCGTAATTTACAACGTATCTGAGAAAGTGTAAAACTGTAAAATAAATAAAATATTTGAGAATTTTATGTCATTTAAGATTTAAGTAATAATGATCTGAGTTTTGACAGCGTGTTGTAATCTGGTCGGTTCAGCCCCGATGATGGAGGCATTATGTTCCTCCGAACGTTCGTACCCACCTGTGAAATTTCAGCACGGTGTCAAAACTTCGGTGACAAAAATATGAATAGAATAAATAAGTAGCATAAGTTTGTAACAACTTCATCTGAGTATGCATAACGTGGATAATGATAACTTACATTTTAGCTAAGAAGATGAAGTGTATAATTAAAGTACGTGCTGTAATAACTGTGTGAAACGGAAATAAATCACTCACTATAAAGCTCATTGCAAAGAACGCGTTCATAAATTAAAACACTTTTGGAAGTGCAAACTATTAATATGAAATATAGCTTATATCTCTGCAGAGAGAGAGAGAGAAAAGAGAGAAAGAGAGACCAACGAAATGAATTAATTAACTGGTTTAAGTTTAAAGGACTAACGGCATGCAGCTAGAGACTGAATCGTGAAATAAATACATTGTTGCAGTGATGTGTTGGTGAAGAGCACGCAGGAAGCAAGACAAACTCGATTGGAGTAGAGTCAGTTTGAAAGGCACGCCGTTCGTAATATTCTGTGTTATTTATGAAAACTATAACCATTCTTGGAACAGTCCTTAAGGAGCTTATATTCGGTCAGCTAATCAAATTGTTAGCCTTTTCTAGAGTCTGATGGCTGGTTGCCGTGTTCAAAAGGGTCCGCCACTGATCGCTCCCTATTCTGATCCTAGGTTAACCCTTTAAATACGAAGGGTAAACTGTTTTATTTAAAGGCACAAATCGTACCGCGTAGTAAACACTTTTTATCTCGGTTATAAAAACCAATCAGTTTATGTTATATAGGACAAAAGTCGCTGTTTGTTCTGAGATAAATACAATACACATAAAAACAGTGTGGGCAGAATGTAGAATTTTTGAAAGTTAAAACTGGTGGTACATCAAGTAACCATTAGGCTTTAAAAGTTTAATCCAGCTCACGGTATCCAACAATATTTACGCAAGACACGTTTTAATATCGTCCCATCTTTGCCCAAGTCCTCCACATGATCTCTGTCGTTCAGGATTTCCGGATCCGCTCTTCTTCTCAAGGTAGAAGCAGCAGGTTCCAAAGATTCGGCGGAGCCTATCTACCACTTTTCACAGTGTCAAATCCCGGAATACCGCGATATTAACAATGCGCTATATTCTATCCGTTTTTTTTTTGCATGATGGAGGGAACCTCATTTCTCACAATGATGCAAGAAGAGGAATAATGGTAGAGGATGAGGAAATAATACGTCATTGCAAGCTATCATTCATATCAGAATCGGAAACATGGTGTTACGGAACTGACAAACAGTTTACTAGACATTGTTACGTCATGATTTTATCACGTGTTCCAGCTAGAGTACATGCCTTTGGGGTAAGCGTTGGTTATTTGTTTAACCACCGAGAGTCCTGAATCGAATCTCAAGAATTTCTTCTTTACAAAAAACATTTTACTTCGATTTACGTATTTTATAACAAATATTTGCTGCGTTTATTGGTCAGGACATTCCATTATACCTAATAGTTCTTCTGGTGTAAAACTACCAACTTATTTCTGTGACTTGTTTAGATCAGAATTTCTGATAGTATTTTGTAAAATCAAAGTAATACTTTCAGGTTCTCTCTTTCACTTATCGACAGAATTAACAAGAAGTAATTTCTTGAAACCTGATTAGTTATCGAGAGGGCAGATTTCATGCTGTACTCTAGATTCAGAAGCTGATCCCTGCTTTCGGTTGCATCAACCAGTGTTCCATATTATGTACATTGTGTGCATGGCTTCAGTTTAAATGCCCATGACGTAAGCAGCGCATTAGTATTCAGTATTCCCTGCCAAGGATGGAGAAGATCAGTTGGACCGATCGTGTGAGAAATGAAGGAAGTATTACACAGAGTCAACGAGGAGAGGAATATCCTACATACAATAAAAAGAAGAAAGGCTAACTGGATTGGTCACATCTTGCGTAGAAACTGCCTTCTAAAACACGTTATTAAAGGAAAGTTAGAGGGAAGGATAGAAATAACGGGAAGGTGAGGAGGAAGACGTAAGTAGCTGCTGGATGATCTTTAGGAGATGAGAGAATACTGGAAATTGAAAGCGGAAGCACTACAGCGCTCCATGTGAAGACCTCACTTTGGAAGAGGCTATGGATCTGTCGTAAGAGAGACTACGGAATGAATTCCCTGCGAACGATAGGAACCTGTAGGCCTACACGCAATCCGAATTCCCAGCGTAGGATACCAGACAGATACAGCAAAGACGGGAGAAACGTCCAGAGTCCGTCTCGCCAAAACATTGCTCTATATGTGTATTCAGTAAGAAATTCGGAAGGGGACATCCTGAATGCCAAGAAATGCTCACTACCTACAATCCAGTGAGACAGTTTCTAATTTCTGCACCAAATTAAATCCTATTGTCTTGCAGCGCCTAGCTGCCGGCTACTCACCGTGGAGGCCTGGGTTCGATTCCAAGGCCGCTTATGTGGATTTTTTTGGTAGACCAGTGTGGCTGTGGTACAGGTTTACCTCCGAGTGCTTTGCTTGTTCCCTGACACTCATCATTCAACCAGTGTATCATATTCATTCATCGTTCATTCTGTGCTCATACAATAGCTCATTAACGGCCGCTATATGAAGGGACTTTGTCTTACCCAACCCCAACAATAGAAATAAATAAATAAGTAAATTACATCCGAATGTAAGAACAGTCCGGAGAGGACCCTTGCTGACGCGCAAATTTGTCCATTTTTTTTATAGCTCGATAGCCCTAGAGGGACCAGGCCTCCTCACTGTTGAGGTTTCGAGATCACATTCAGACACAACACACTAGGTAGGACTCCTCTGGACGAGTGGTCAGCCCGAGGCAGAGACCTCTACCTGACCACACACAACACTCACAAGAGACAGACATCCATGCCACCGGCGGGATTCGAACCCGCCATTCCAACCGTCGAGCGACCGCAGACCGACGCCGTAGACCGCGCGGCCACTGGGATCGGCAAATTTATTATAACAAAGTTTGTTTAAAGCTTATATAATGACGTGGATTATAAAGCATAATAATCACTTGGAAAATGATAAGGCTTATGTATTCTGAAATGATTTGGCTTTATTAAGGAGTTAAAGTGCAGGCGAACTGAAAAAAGCCGCGAGTCTCGTATATGCCAGCCTAAATATACGCACCTGTTGCTTTTACTATGAACGGATTTTCATAAAATTTATTACCATAAGTTTTTAACTTTTTTCCGATTGCCCTTCTTTCTTGGGTTGTAAAGTACGTTTCGTGTATACAAACATACAGAAAAACGTACATGGACTACATTCATACACTCATTCATTTATACATTCATACCCATGTAGTACGTGATCATAGAGTGAGCCACTCTTAGGTGTTATAGCCCTAGAGGGCACTTTCACATCACGATTTCATTGAATATGCAGACTGTGAACTTGAAAATTTCTAGAAAGACGACTTGACAGAATAAGCGTAATAATAATAGTTTAGGCCGACACTGTAATATCAAAAGAAGGAGCTGTAGGCTAATACCGACCGAAACACTACTGTTCTGTCCGTTACATTTTATTCTCAGTTATTTTGTCCTATGTAGCCTAACACTTAACACCGCCTCCTTCAAATGACGTAAGGAGCATCGCATCAGAATTTATCTTTTCCCCCCTATAAGCGCACAGTAAATATTTATAACACTGGACATGGCCCTGTTCACGTACGATACAAAACTGAGCGTTGGTATTGAGTAATCTACCTGAATCTTGCAGTCAGCTGCCCTTTATTGCCTTCATCTGATGGCCATAGAGTAAGTAGCTGCGAGTTTCATTTGGTTTCCGTAGAAATGAAAGATAAGCCGTCTAACCGACAAACGAAAAATGCACATCAGTTCTGTAAGGCTTTGAGGATGGCACATGTATATCGCGTTTGGCACCATCGTCTAGTGTTGGATGGCACATGTATATCGCGTTTGGCACCATCGTCTAGTGTTGGATGGCACATTGTATATCGCGTTTGGCACCATCGTCTAGTGTTGGATGGCACATGTATATCGCGTTTGGCACCATCGTCAGTGTTGGATGGCACATGTATATCGCGTTTGGCACCATCATCTAGTGTTGGATGGCACATTTATATCGCGTTTGGCACCATCGTCTAGTGTTGGATGGCACATGTATATCGCGTTTGGCACCATCGTCCGTTTGGATGATGTATGCGTTTGGCACATCGTTAGTGTGGATGGCATGATATCGTTTGGCACCATCGTCTAGTGTTGGATGGCACATGTATATCGCTTTGGCACCATCGTTAGTGTTGGATGGCACATGTATATCGCGTTTTGGCACCATCGTCTAGTGTGATGACATGATTCGCGTTTGGCACATCATTATGTTGGATGCACATTATATCGCGTTTGGCACCATCGTCAGTGTTGGATGGCACATGTATATCGCGTTTGGCACCATCGTCCAGTGTTGGATGGACACATGTATATCGCGTTTGGCACCATCGTCTAGTTGGATGGGATGTATTCGCGTTGGCACATCTTTAGTGTTGGATACACATCATATCGCTTTTGGCACATCGTCTAGTGTTGATGGCACATGTATATCGCGTTTGGCACCATCGTCTAGTGTTTAAAGTGTAACAAAGAACGTAGCATTTGACACAGACTCTCTCCGTCCTCAAAAAAGGGCGAGGAAACTTGGGCCAGAGGTTGAGAACACCTGTATCTGTGTGGCTCAGCTGAGCTGAAAAGTGTTATCCCACTCTTTTATCTGAGGACGGACGTAGAGTCTGTCTCCGAAACCATATGTTCATTTTTATATTTTTACAAACTAGAGGATGGAAAAATTTCAAGAACTAATTGGTACTAAACTGTGACTTGTTTTGACTAATTATGTAAAGATTTGTAGCAGAAATGTATATGTTAGAATACACACTGCGATAAAACGTGTACAATAATTATGTGTTTTAATATGACCAGGTCAGTAAAAACATGCACTCCACATGTTAATGTAGTTTGATGAACATTTAATTTCGGGTAATATTTGTTACCATTAAAGGAAAAGGTAAAGCAATCCCCGTACAGGAGGTTGAGGCTCCCAGAATTTCTAGACAATCGGCATATCAAGGTGGTAAGGTTGTCAGCCCCACGCACCGGCCGCTTTTACCCCCCAGGAAATATTCCTGGTACTCATTTCTGTTAAGAGGCTGAGTCGACTCCAGGGCCATAGTGCGGCCGGAAGGATTATGTCAATGAAAAATTCCAATGACGCCATCGGGAATCGAAACCGCGACCTTCCGGCGTGTAGCGAATTGCCTCAACCAACTGCGCCACCGCGTGCCCACTTTATTACCATTAGAGTCACAAACTTTCGTATTGCGTCTGATGTCTAGAAACGTAGAAACTGTACAGAACTATACCAAACAAAATTATGATATTCTCTCATATTCTTTGCGTGTGTGAAACTTTGTCTCTCACATAGAGTGAAGAATATAGTGTAGACTGAGGTGTTCGAGAACGGGGTGCTGAAGAAGGTACTTGAACCTAAGAGGGAGGAAGTACGTACACCTAATAGCAGGCTGAAGAAAACTGCACAGTGAGGAGCTTTATGATTTGTTCACCACACCAGATATCAACATCGTGGCTGATGATGGGCGCTCCATTGGGTATGTGTGGGAAGAAGAGAAATGGATACGGGGTTTTGGATGGCAAGTCTGAATGAAGGAGGCCGTTTGGAAGACATAGGCATAGTTTTGAGGATAATATTAAAGTTTATCTTTGACGGCTTGTTGTGAACACAGTAATCAACCTTCAGGTTTCATGAATTGCGAGTCATTTGTTGACTAGTTGAGGAAATGTAAGGTAAAGTTGTTCCTGTGTAAGACGTGAATGTATGTGGGGGGAGTGAAGTTATAGCTCCACTCATTCTTAACCTAGACACTAGATTTGGACGTGGTTAGCTTCACGCTCCGGCCACTTTAACTTCGTGGAAAGCGTCTCCGGTGCACATTAGGAGGCATGCTAGTCCCCATAGCCGGTCGTGATACTTTGGAGTAGAGAAAAGTTTCTGGCCTATTCCCGAAATCGAACCACGATTGCTCGGGATGTCCAACCCGCAGCCCAGTCACTACCGAGTACACTATTCCTGTTAGCTTCTCAAGGACTCTCCTGCACGGAGTTATTTAATTTAGCTGATAATGTGTTATTCAGGTTGTTGACTGTAGTAACATTACAGTTTGTGTGTGACCGCCCATTTTACATTGTAAATAAGTGTACTGTATTTTGTATGCGGTGAGGTGTAACACTCTCATCTGCCATAATATGAGCTTTCGTAATTATTCTTTCGGTTAGTTAATGATAGCTGTAAGCCTTGAATTTGGGTAGGATGGAAGAGGATGTTGTTGTTTCCTCTTTCAAGGTACAGACCCTGTGTTTATCTGGAGAGAATGGTAACTGACTCAGTGGTACTGGGTCCCACTTTAGAAGCTTATATTCCCTCAACTTGCCAAGAAATTCCCAGTAGCTGTGGAACCCTAATGTTCATTGCCGGTCTGTACTGAGCAGCGTGAATACAGCCCACTTCCAAAAAAACCTCTTTAAGATCTTTTCTCAAATTATCCTCCCACTTACGACTGTGTCTTCAACGAGCTATTTTTTTCCTTCGGGTATTTCGAATCACGTTTTATCATTTATCATATCCGCCATGATCTCTTATTCGCCACTCATCTCATACTCCTTGATTTGTTAAGTGTTATTAGATTTAGTAAAGATTACAAATTATAAAGCTTTTCGTTGTGTGATCATCTTCCTGTTGTATCCTCTCTTACCTCGAAATATTCTCCTCAGGATATACTTAATATTATACACACTCCGTGCACTTTCTTTACATATACGTTTTTCATTATTACCAACCATTGCACAATAATTCTTTTCACACCTACGTGTTTCGGCTAACCATCGTAGCCATCATCAGGGAGTCACTTTTCACAGACGTGCGCAGCGTGCAGTATATAAATAAATAGTAATATGTATTACCATAATAAATAATAATATGTATTATCCTTTTTACCATTTATTGACATACTGCACTCTGCGCACGTCTGTAAAAAGTGACTCCCTGATGATGGCTACGATGGTTAGCCGAAACATGTAGGGGTAAAAAATTATTGTGCAGTGGTTGGTAATAAACAACTTATATTCTCCTCAGGCGGCCGGTGCGTAGGGCTGACAACCTTACCACCTTCATGTGCCGATTGTCTAGAAATGTGGGAGCCTCAACCCTAAGGGCCTGTCCAGGCCTGTAATGGGATTGCTTTATTCTCCTCAGGACCCTCATGCTTCGGATGAGAGTTAAGTTCCGTATCCACGTATAACTGCCGGCAAAATAATTGTTTTATACATTTTAAGCTACGTGCCCCTTTTAGACAGGAGACGGCGGAGAATCTGATGGAAAGAACAAAACCTGTCAGGATATTTGTTTGGCCGGTCGTGATTCGAATCTGGTACATCCAGAATAAAAGGCAGGCGCGTTCCGCAGAGATGATTCTTCTCGGTATTCATTCTTTACCGGTACAGTTTTATCGCCCTGCTCATTCCTGTAGTGAATAATGCTGCAGCTGAGTGGACAGACTGATCAGGTCGGACCAGCAAGGTCTTGGCTGTTGTAACATTATGACATAAATTAAATCGCGTAGTATGGGGACACGCGGTTGTGGATGGTCGACCAAACCACTTGACCTCACGTGTTTACACGTCTTGCACTCCTTCCTTATCCAGGTTGCAAAATAACGCTACAAACGGAAGGACGGATAGACGTGCCAGTAATGACGTCATGTTGTCGTGGTCGCCGGAGAATGCGGAACCGGCGTCTCCATCCGTTTTGTTACCTATAAGGAGCACAATATTATTCACATGTAACAATGGGCAGGATGTGTACTAAGCCTGAATGCTGTGCTATTTTCATTAATATTTATTATACCGAGACCAGCATCCCATTCGTCATTGAAAATGAAGAACAAAAGGAGTTCGTTTTACAGATTACGAGACATTTGTACATTTTGTTCGTAAGTCCTCGGGTTGACCTGAATGTGATCTTCTGAAACTAACCGTCGCTGTCCCCGGCAATACATGCTGCCTCATGCAGATGCCGGTATCCTTTCAATTCAGCGTGTTTAAGCTATGAACAAATGTTTTGCAACGCAAGGTACGTTGTTCCTAATAAATCATGAAAGGAAAGTTAGTAGCAGGCACAGAGCTGTGACCCTGCGAACCCTGTTTTCTGCAGTGAGTCGTGTTGTGAGAACCATCTGACGCTCCCCCATCAAGTCGGGCCGGCCTGTATCCCGACAGTACGGTTCACGGCTGTGCTACTTAGAAAACTCACAGTATCTGGTAAATTAGCATGTTTTAACCAGTCCACCTCGACCACCACAACCAACAGCATAACCATCATCGTCAGTAGTAACATTTACTTTGATGACGTTAAAACCTCTTGACTGCCGAGCAAAGTAATGTGTTGGTAAGGAGCTAGACTGCCGATCCCAGTGGCCGCGCGGTCTAAGACGTGGGTCTGCGGCCGTTCGCTTGCTGGGATTGTGGATTCGAATCCCGCTGGGGGCATGGATGTATGTCTCTTGTGAGTGTTGTGTGTCGTCAGATAGAGGTCTCTGCGTCGGGCTGATCACTCGTCCAGAGGAGTCCTACGGAGTGTGGTGTGTCTGAGTGTGATCGTGAAGCCTCAATAATGAGGAGACCCTGGCCCACTAGGGGCTGTTGTGCCGTGGAAAAAAGGAGCTAGACTATGCGGGAGATAACCCGATTTGTCTGCTGTCCTATACGGGGTTTATTTGTGGCCTATATCAGTCTCGCCATGCGAATGCCGGAATAGAATAATGCAAGCCCAATAATTCTGCTGTGACCTAAATGACAAAAGCGAACAAGTGATAATGTAGTACTATCACACTTCCTATTTCACCTGTACGAACATAGTTGCCATGCCGTCAGTCTATTGGTAATTGCTGTTCTGATAGGAATGCCGAAAGAGAAAGAGTATATGTGCTTAATTGGCAAAATATGAAATTGGCATTATGTATTTTGACCATAAACATAAAGCAAAGTGTCAAGTATGTTCTGTTTCTTACACCGCCTAGGATAAAGGCAATGCATTAACGAGCAGTTTGATATGCGAAGTAGGCCTGCAAACCTTTACCCTCTTATCTTACATGCGCTATAACCTTATATACATAAGCATCAATTTTTGAATTAATATTACTTTTCAGTCGGAAGTTTTGAAAATTGAAATGTTTGGTCTGCTCTTCCACTAATCTTTTTCGCTTTGTATTTACATGTTTGTAACGTCGTTCATCTTTATGAACAATATTAGTACGTATGCCAGTCACATGTTTGTGTTTCATTAGTGTTCATGTACGACCTATTTTAGCACTATACCTAGCTGAATCTAGGTATTCTATGAAATTATAATAATCGTATAATTTTACGCTATGTAATCTAAGTGTCGTTAAATAAAGTGAAGATAAAACATGTGGAAGGGATCGTGACAGAACATCCACTATTGAAAATGGTTCGACTTATGCATGAAGTAGGTCATGTAATAGTGAGAGTATGTTAAGAGAATTGACACAAAGCAGTTTACTTTTACAGAAAAGTTGTTAACTCACGTTAAGCCTTTGAATGTTGATGTTCATATATATATATTTATTTATTTATTTATACACAGTTGAACCCGGTTATAACGACATCGGTTTATACGACATCTCGGGTATAGCGTCAGATATTCTGTGGTACCAATTAATTCCTCACCGTTAACCATAACATTATACTCCTCGGTTATAACGATACTCGTTTATAACGACACAAAATATTTAGCCCCTTTCATGACGTTATAACCGAGTTTGACTTGTATATTCTATTTCTCCTACACAGATGACAAAATCCATGTATATTATAAAGAGGAATCGGTTAATGCTGTTTAGGAAAATACTCGGCGATTATTGTAAGAATCACACAAAACACGTAAGTACACCGTGTGGTAAAATGCAGAGTTTCTTAACGTTGCAGTGACACATAAAGTTAACCTCTGGGCTTGAACTGAATAACGCAGTTTGGATTTCGTCGTTTTTAAATTGTGTTAATTGGCTGGAAACATTTCCTTTCAGTCCATCTTTTGCGTTTGGTCTGTTGTAATCATCATTACATTTCGAAACCCTGATAGAAGAAATTTGCACGAAATGAAGTCTGATGAACATGATGGTTAAAAATTCTTACTTTCCTGTCCCATAATCATAAAACGCTTTGCACGAGAACTCTGTATATCAGTTTTAATTGCATACACTTTTATGTTGGTTGTAGTTCTAACATTTATGCAATACTTTATCGTGAAAATATGGTTGCTTCGTTACGACATACCCGGAATGTCCATGTAGTTACTAATTTTTTGTGACAGAAAAAGGGGGCTACGAAAAACATGAAAATTTATTTTGATCCTTCTGAATGTAAGGTAGACGCATTGTGGCAGCGCTGAAGTTTTTGTTATTTAACACTTTGGGCGATTCCTCATCTTAACATCTGTTCTGAACTGTAGATCACCCCTGCGCTATCTGAATAATAAAGGGATAAGTTTGAGGGCAGTTTTATGGGTATAAGTACAGACAGAGTCCACACAAAGCATGACTTCATGCAGGTTTATGAGAAATGACCACTGTAGCAATACAGTCATAATTTTTTTGTAATCTCTGCAGGAAAATCCACAACAGGCGTGAAATAAGTTCCTGTTGCAGTCACGTGTAGTCTGGGAGAAACGCCCGCCCATAACTTTTTAAATGAGACGAGGGTTTAATAGTTGTTCAAAGCAACAGTGGTATAAAACCAAGACTTTTTTTCGTTTCGTAGCAACGTATGTTTTACCGTACCAAACAATGTATTTGTGAAAGAGCTATAAGCCACAATGCGAAATTTCTTGGGTTATTGACTGTTAAGAGTGTAAAGAAGGAGTCCGTTCTGTAGAATTAGATGGACATACACAGTCAGATTGTTACGGTACATATACAGTGTTTTTTCCCCGAGTGTTTTACAACGCGATTTGTTTTGACTAAACGTGTGCCCCTTTTACGTAAAAAACTTGAGGTTCATAGTGACTGTGTGTAGGCAGCTGAAACTGTAAGATACCTTACGTTCGACTGCCGTATTTATATTGTAACAAATAAAACCTTATTGTCAGTAATATGTGCTATTTTATGCTAATTTTATAATTTCGGCTTGATGTCATGTGAGAGCGATTCTTAAACGAAAGCGGCGATCTTAGGATCAAAGGAGTTTGTCAGACTTGGAAGAGGCACCGTATATCTATCAGATAGGAGAAAAACTATTCTCTGTTTTTTTCTTACTTAACAACTGTCATGCCTTATGTTGTTCACATGTATTATTTGGAATATCGTGTCAAATAATTGTAATTTATCTCTCTTTTGGGTAAAGTGTGTATTTGGGAACAGGAATACAATTCATCTTAGTACTACTTTCGTATCTTAACCTTTGCCAAAAACGTGACTGGTTATGAACTGCAGGCTGGGATTTGATTATCGGTAGATATAGGAATTTTAATTTTCTCCACACATTCAGATCAGTTCTGTAGCTTACCCACCCTTCTATCCGAATTTTATTGACGTCCCATGCCTTCCTCCAAAATACGTAAAGATAAAATTACATAAGAAATAATTTTACTTTACTTGATATTCCATTCCGAGGGAAGAGTATAGATTTTTGTTTCAGATGAAAAATTGCAGACTGCGTATTTTGACGACGACGACAATGATGAGAGTGATGATGATGATGATAATGATGATAATAATAATAATAATCGAATGTGCCGGTGTAGCGTAATCGGTATATTGACTGTAATAGGCAGCGGTCTGGAATCCTGGTCGGAGGAGATTTTTTCTCCTAAACCTCCTTTAACGGGTACCGGATTTCTTTGCCGGGGTTAAAGCGGTCGGAACCTAAAGTTTACCACATATCCATCTAGTGTCGAAGTCGAGGCTGAGTGGGAGCTGTACCTCTGCTTGCCCTCTGTGCCTTCATAGCGTGTATGGGACAAATTTACTTTACTTTTAACGATAATAATCGAATCTGTATGTGGAAGAAGGGACTACCTCAATGAAGTGTTGGTTAACAAGCAAGTTCAGCGTAGTGTACATGTGCAGGTAATACTACGACTAGATATCCTTCACGTGCTCTTAACCTTAACCTTCAACCCAACTCTCTACTGACGAAGAGCGATGACTAACTGTCCTTTCGTACTTGGCTAGAATACAATTTTAAACTCCAAAAACTGGTTCCATATCAGCAACATGTGACTGGTGAAAGACTTCGGACCTTGCCACTGGCTTGCTAAATGACTGGTTTCGTTTAAACCCGGATATCCTTTTCTTAAAATACCGTATCGCAGAAAGGAAGAGAAAAGACGGTGGCAACAGCAAGCCTGCAAACTACTGCCATGTCTAGTGGTGTTAGAAGCACGTCGCTGAGGATGCTACATGTAAATTATCAGCTCAAAATGCTGTCGGTCATTCGGTCAGGACTGACAATTGGTCGAGACTAATTTTGCAACGACGCCGTTTAACAAGCAGTATGCTTGTATTAATTAACTGTTGGTTAACCGTTAAAATCTGGTGGTTAGTCTGTGCACCACCAGGTTTAACATTAAAATATTTGTTTTTTTATGGATTTGGGAACAAACAGTGATTATTTCCCAATATACGACGTAACATTAGCTGATTGTAGTCACGAGAATAAAGCACAGTGCAGTATCCGAATAGGCGTACTGAAGACGTTACTTACAGTGCGGCTTGGACACATACAATAGCATTTGGACTGGAGTGCAAAGGAGTACCACTTAACAGTATTTTAGGACCTCACCCCTGTCTTTTTTCATTTCGAGCATTCCTTCAAGTAAATTGAATCAGATATTCATGTAAAGTTTATCTGAATAATTTTGATGACGGTGTCATAAATATTTAACAGTGGAAATATATCCTTAATGAAGTCTCAATAATGACGTCGTTGTGCAAACTGTATAATGAAATACGTATGAAATAAATCCTGCCCCTGGAGTTATGGGCATAATTATTAATGAGAACCTGGCACAAATATTAATATTGGCAAGTGATACGATCGCGACTGATATGCAAATTTGAGAGATGGAAATGAATAGCATTAACATTTCCAAGTTAAAAAACAGGTAGAAATCTATTTAGCCCTAATCCACGAAAAAAATGCCGAAGTCGTTTACGGAGGGAAGTTAACGAAAAGACTCGGGGTGAGAATGTGCCTCTTTTCAACGCCTAAATTATCTTCTATTTTGTGAAACTAAAGACATTTTTGGTTTTTGTATCAACTATAATTGCTACATCACACGTAAATCAGATAATAAATTCATTTCTTATGTTGCATTCCTTGAACATCGTAATGGGATTTTTTACAGACAACAGATGTGTCGAAATATTTATATAAAGTGGTACACTAAAGTAATTTATTTTGTAGCGATTTACAAATGATAGCGGCATGTTTAGAAACTATGAATTAACGTCAAGATTTATCAATAACTTATTTATTTGTGGTGTAATTAACAACGCTGTCGGTAGCTCGGGCAACGCGCGAGTCCACAGGTGGGATGATTACTGAATAGTGAATTGAAAAGTATCTGTAAGGAATCGGTCGTGGCGTAATTTAAGGTGTTTTTTCCCAGCATTTGCCTGAAGGAACTGAGGAATACCATGAAATTCGGAGTCAGCACAGACGGTCTGTCGGCTGTTATTTTATCCTGGTACCTCCAAAATACTGGACCGAGTGGTTCGTCAGACCTGAGGTCGTCATAATTTGGGGTTCAAACATTTTTATTTAACGCTCTGAAGACTGCAATCATTCTAAATTATATTAAATAAGTCAGTTATTTTAAAAGTGGCACGTCACCTTATTCTTGTTTTGAAATATATTACTTTATCACCTTAAAACTGAAATGTCTACCTTATATACAAAGATTCATTCCGTACCTCACAGAGAATAGTGTCCTTTCCTTAAGAGACCAAACGGCTAACGTTGTAATGAGGAAATAATGGCTATTTGTTGTAAGAATCATACGAAACACAAAAATACAGTGTTCTTAGTGCTAAACCTGATGGTACATATATGTACTACTACCCACTAGGCTTTAGAGTAGGCCTGTCAAACTCCAAAGAGGTTGCCGGCCAAATTCGAAATCCAACTTGACATCTTGGGCCGCAACGGAAAATGTCACATTCCTTGTTCTTTATTTGTAGATTTTTCAAAGCTGAAAACAGTGACATAAAATACTGCTTGTACTTTTTAATTTTGTTGGTCTTTGGGTGCATTATATATATAATAATAATAATAATAATAAAGTTTGTATCTCTGAGAAGTTATTTAAAACACCGATTGAGCGAATAACGTACGTTCTTCAAAAGACCCTATAAATTACAATCACTTAAAAGTGACAAAGATGAATATTTTCAAAATTACTAAGTGTTTTTAAATCATGAGAAAGTAGGGTAACTTACTTGTCACTTGAAGTCACTTATTAACTGTGAAAGTGTTCAAAACGTGAGCTCGACACATCGTAATGCTCTGGGGGCCGCGTGTTTGACAGGTCTGATTAAAGGTTTCCTTACTGTTTCTTTTATTTAGGTTTAAATAATATTTAAGAAAGGAAGCGAATTAATTTAGAATATTACTTTTAGCCTGGGGGTACGCGGTGATGCAGTTAGTTGAGGCACTGCACTAAAAGCCGGAAGGTTGCGGGTTCGATTCCCGATGGAGTCATTGGATGTTTAGCAGGGATATTTAATTCGTGGCTTGAATTTGTGTAAAGTAGGTCCAAATTTAGTTATTCCATATGTTTGAGTTTTTTTTTGCCAGCACCTATGCGTGTTATGACAGAAGATTGTTTATTTTGTTCGGTATTTAAGATACGTAGAAAGAGCATATTACGAGTACATAGCACTCCAGTATGATACAACAATAAATTTCTTGATTGCGAAATCCGTCTCCTATAACATATTAACATGACCATAACACTAACCTGCTCAGAACTTTTTTAGCAACTTATTTTCAACAAAACACACATACACACTTTAAAATGCCCCTAGAAATATCTGGAAATTTGTTGATATTAGTTATTTTGTATGGGGTTGAAGGTTATCTGGCGTTGTGATGACAGAACGAAGATGCAGACTACGACAGTTACATTATGGACATAATTTATGATTAATGAGGAAACATATCGCGTATGTAGGCCTGTGCCTAAGTCCCGGAAATAAATAAATTCACGTATATACTTATATAAAAGTTGTTCCTGTTTAACAGTGGAACTCATATGTAGGCATGTATATCAGCATTTCCGATTTTAAATTCCAGTGTTAGTAGTCCGTTCCAGTTTAGTGGCAAACGGAAGTGGTACGAATTGATAGAACATCACTGTTAGTCTCGCAATATTAATTTAGTTATAAATCAGAAAATAATTATAATTACTGTAATTGTTATTGTTGTTGTTATTGCTTGGCCTAATTCCCAAAGTTTGTGAATACGGTAATGAAAATTGTGGTCTCTTAAGAGCGGGGAATTAGTTCCTTGTACGCTCGAAGGAATACCCTGCAGATTAAGTTGCTGTTTTGGTTTCTGTTGTTATCCTTTCATAGTTTATAATTGTCATATATTGCTGTTCCCAAATTCCACCCGCGAGCCTTCGTTTCCCGTCTTTCTTCAAGCCAGTTCCTCTCACAGCTGACGTCACCAGTTGGTTTCTTCCCAACTCCGTCTGACACTTGTCAGTACAGCCCCAGCACCGTCACATACCCGAACTACACAATTTCTGTAATCCTAGTAACCTATTTCTGTTCGTTTTACGATACAGTTCACACGGAACTCGCTCAACTGCCATTTACAAGCACGAACGCACATGCTGCCTTTGAAATAATGCCAACTTGCATCACGTATCCCACTCTATCGTAAACCTGTCCAGGTAACCCAAAGGTATAACTTATAAGCATATTCTTTCAGTGACCTAAGCCATGCTATTTATTGAAGTTGATTTTCCAAGCATATCTCTTCATTTACCATCAGTCCGTTATGCTGAAGAGGTGATCAGTCGATTACTGAGAGCTGATTTTGCCTGTAATTTTCTGCGTTTGATTTCAAATTGCCTTTAACTGAACACACACTTACTGTCTTATTTTTTTTGGCCCTTGACTGTAGAAGGCGGGGGTGGAAACCAACTGCCTCTGATAATAATAATACTGTTTGAGAAGGGAAGGGTGTATATATATATATATATATATATATATATATATATAAACACACATACACGAATATATACGTGCTATATATTTGCACTTCGCATCACATTTTTAAGTATTTACCTTACTTAGTTTAAAAATAAAAAACTCATAATGATATCTTTAAGTACACTTATGTTGTATAACATATTTTTACGCTACTTCGTGTTTAAATTTGCTCCCCTTCCCCCCCCCCCCCCGCCTCCCGATAAATGGCAGCGTTTCCGTTGTCGTAAATTATCTACTTAAAGTTATAAACGATAATATATAGACAGAGTAGCCGAAGATGACCACTGGTTGGAAGACCATTCAATTGCTAGTCAATTTCTTAACTTAATACCCTCTATCAGAACTCTGCCATGCGAGCGGACTGTAATCTTGAGCGGGATATCTGTAACATCAAATTACAACTTTTTCTCGCCTTTCGCTTGTGTTACATTTTTTTTTAAGATGCCTCTGTAATTGATCTTTTACTTTTGATTTCGATCTCGCCGGATGGATATAAAAAGTATACAAGTTGGTAGCTATTGTGTA
This sequence comes from Reticulitermes speratus, assembly GCA_021186555.1. Lineage (NCBI taxonomy): Eukaryota > Metazoa > Arthropoda > Insecta > Blattodea > Rhinotermitidae > Reticulitermes > Reticulitermes speratus. The sequence goes on from JAJKFL010000014.1 coordinate 10,236,170, forward strand.
AAAACTGAAACTAAATGAGTACTCCCTACAGCGCAACAAAAACGCGCAGTCTTGTAAAATTAGATGTATTAGTCTTCGCACGATCGCTAGTTGGACTGTGGAAGTTCCCACTACCCACATTCTGTTAATGATAGAGCTGTGGCAGGAAATATTTCGTCAAAGGATTTAACAAAAAGTGTGCAAACCATGTAGGACAAATTGCCTGCATGATAGGAAGCTCAAGTCCAAGGTCATAAATATAATCTTATGCTGTAGCAGTTTCACCTGTTGTTTTATAGGACCTTCTTTCAGCTATTCATGGTAGGTGAATATTAATTTATGGTGGGATTCTGGCTTCTTGCCCCGGAGCCTCAGGTTTAGTCCTGGGTGTCTTGTGAAATTCATATCGGAGTAAGTGGCACTGCAGCGGGTCTTGTCAGAGTTTCTTCGGTTTTCGTCTACAAGTCACTATTCCATCATTGCTCCGTATTCGTCTATCACCACATCGTGAGGTCCACAGCGCTGGCCAGCCAGGACAACAACGTCCTCAATCTCCAAGATGGGGGCTTCACTTTTGGCTTGTCAGTTGGATGCTCACGCAGTAATATTTTAGTTAATTCATTAATTATGTTCCAATATGAAAAACGAAACACATAGTAATGTTATCGAGTGCTACAGTTCTAACGAATTATAATTTTCTGCGCTCATAACCAACAGATTTTTATGTTACGTTTTTAGCGACATTATGTGGATTTGAGGGGCATGTAGAGACGATTGAGACTGAAGGTTATGAACAACCAGTGAGCCAATACGAGCGGAAGGGAACACGGGACTGTTTTAAGGTACGTCTACTTTCTTTGCCTGAAAGGACTGAGAAAACGCACGTACTTATGCTCTGTTATCTGGCATACATTGTAAACGGTTATTGAACAGAAGCTTCGATAAATCAGCCATTTAAATTGCACGATGCCTCCTATGCGCGGAGGAGGAGAGCGAATCCCACCTATTTTTTAAATGTCCAGAATCACAGAGGTGGAGAGAGGTGGTCCTGAACAGCAAATGGCCGCATATCAACGAGGAAATAGCAATCAGGAAGATTCTGACTGTCAAAAATGCCACTGAACAGAGAAATTTAGGCACCTTTGTATATACGTTTAAATGTAAATGGGAAAACCAAGCTAAGAAAGCATAACTGAAGTCGTAAGTAGCTGCTGGTCGTCCTTAAGAAAAAGAGAAGATAGTGGAATTTGAAAGAAGAAGCATTATATAGCACTCTCTGCAGAACTCGCAAGATAGACTACACAGTGAATTTGCATGAAAATATTACTTCTAACTAAATGCACCCATTAATAATTTTGGTTGTAGAAGGTGGCAAGAACAATTTTCCTAGTGCTCCCCATGTCTTTTGCATCACTTATGCACATTTTAATTCACGTGTAGACTGGTCTTCTGGGTTGTGATAACTTTTGTGTTACGTGGTAATCAACTACTCGTTGGTACCTCTTGCCTCCATCTTCAGTGTGTTGGAGGCAGTATTTTCCTCCAAACTATACGGTATTATAACCCAGAATACCGCAATTGATTTCTTCACTTCATGAAAAAAGACTCTTATATCCATTTCTTTTCTGTCTTCAAAGTACATTTTTAAAGGGCGTTTATCATCTCTGTTGTTTCCCAGGTGACATTCTATTCATTGTTAATTAGTCACAAGTTACGAACAATTCGTGCAGCCGAACAGCCTCAGAGAGTCGAGAGATCAGCGGCTGTGTGCACTTACCATAATCTTGAAATATAATCTAAATTCATTTGACAGGATCCACTACGTACCATTGTTTTCGTTCTGTGTTTTAGCTAGTTCTCTGACATCAATTTTTGTCTGTGGTAAAGCGCAGTTTGGATAGTTCTCGATCTAATTAATCTCGACAACAATCTGCGCACAATGGAAGAAGTTTCATTGTGACTTCAAGGCACTGGAAGATGCTCACAGGGCTGAGATACTGTCGAAGATATAGGCTGCCGTCAGTAAGAGAATTATTGAACCGCACTTCATGTATTTAGCTGGGAGTGTTAAAATGATTTTGCCTATGTGTATTTCACTGTTCAGTTCGTTAACCTTTTGAAAAGAGTTCCAGAATATTAACACTCATTATGCAGAAGGAATTTTAAAGTATAAAATAAAAACGAGAACAATTGACGGTACGTATAAAAGGATCTATTAAACGTTATGTGAGATGAAGGCTTATGACTAAGTGGAGGTAAAGCTCCACACATTTATCTAGAAGGTAGATGGGAGTGAACGGTAAGTTTCACACGCCAACGTTTGTAAGGTCCCTTAGTCTAGGCCGTATAAATAATGAGCCTCATCGCTTTATTTAATGAGTTATCTGTGTTCCGGACAGCACATCTGTGACTTTTTGTTACATTTAATAATATTTTATTGGAACAGGCCTAACATCGGCCTTTAAAAGGCCCGGCAGAATAACGTTCGTTGAACTATGGAATAAACTGGACTGCCAGTTAACCATTAAGGCTCACTGGTTACTAATTGTAACATTATAAACTTTTCATAACTGTAACTCCGAGCTGCGCGAGAGGAATAGAGCACTGACTGGTAGGGGTATAGCCACAGATACTGTACAACTCAACGTAATAGCTTCGAGCTGTACAAGAAAGTAAGCGAGTGGTGTAAAACTTCTGTATGGAGAGGTGTCGAGTTTAAAGGACGATTTTCAGGTTAAATAATAATAGGTTTAAGGTTTTGGAAGGGTTGGGTGAAAATGTGGGGGCGTTGCTGGGTAGATAATGTAACTGATTTTGTCGACGTGTATCAGAGGTATGAGGATGTGGCTTGGATTTGTCTGTGCTCAGATTGGGGACTAGTGGCAGGCTCGAGAATAGTTGGTGCTGGAACTTCGGATTTCACAAAAGGCGAGGGTATCTTGACACGATGGCTTTGATGTTAAATACTGTCAAAGGTTAGGCCATCAAAGGAATACAACAATCCGAAAAAATCTAAAAGTAGAACACATAGTAGATGATATTCAGAGCTACCAAAAAAATTGCCTACAACATGTTAAAATGACGGAACACTCACGAATACCCAGGATGTCACTGGAATACACACCAAAAGGCAAACGCAACATAGGTCAAACAAAAACAAGGTGGAGCGATCAACAGCATCTTCAAGATTCGGTTCTCACAGGACAGGACCCAGGTGTCCTACATCTGTTTACGTTCATGATGATGATGCCCATCATAGAACCGGATTCTACTTACATTCTTTTACGACAATTAAAATCCTTATTTATGTCACAAGTTTCCTACGGACATTTGTCTTGCGGACCAAATCTGGCCAGCGGTCCACCATTTGAAAGACTCTTTTTTAGCCGTTAAACAATAATGTCGTAGGTTTTGTTCTGAAAGCAATGCCCTCTGTAAGCCTGGAAATGGTTTGAACCGCTTTCAGTGCTCTATAATTGAAGCTGAGGTTAATTACATGGCCAGCGATTTGCCGAGGAGCGTACAGGACTGACTTCCAGCTGTGTCGTTCCGGGTGAAGAATGCCAAGCGAAATAATTAAGATAGCAAAACTGTTATCATTTAAAGCCTCCCAACAACATCCCTCCCTTCTCCTCTCAAGTTCATTAATCTTGATGATAAAGAACCATGAAAAGGCAAGAATTATTACAACTTTTCTTTCCATTATGATCATACTTGTACTTCTGTTCTTGGCGGTGGGTTTTACTGCTATCGGTTCTTGTTTAATACGTTGTGCCTATTGTATGTAAGGCCAGGGTATACGCCTTCATGATATGCATTTGAAGCTACATCTGGAGGGCACTCGTGCGAAAGATATGAGCGTGGTGGGCGAATGGAAACAATAGCGGAAATATCTCGTCGTCTCTTTCTTTCTGCTTTACACGCCAATATCAGATTAATTAGGCTTGTGTCCGCAATTCGTTCCAGTTGGTGATGTAAGAGAAGTCATGCTTGTGCGTGAATATGATGATCATGGCTGATGATCGTACGCACAGCATAAAGGAAATATTTGTGAGATTAGAAACGTCATTGTAGCCAATATATATTGCAGGCGTAATTCGACTTTGTTAACCTCCTTCCAATTTTAATCCAACCTATATGGTGCCTTACCTCCAAGATCCTCGACTGTGCAAGGATTGACCCAGGACACAGTGGTGACTCAACTACTCATTAGTTAGTTTCTCCGCACAGTGAACAGATTTACTAAGGGTCACAAAAATAGCATATCTTCGTCACTTATCTTCTGTGTAAGGTAAAGGTAAAGCAACCCCATTACAGGCCTAGACAGGCCCTGAGGGGTCCAGGAGATTGAGGCTCCCAGATTTGTAGACAATCGGCACATGAAGGTGGTAAGGTTGTCAGCCCTACGCACCGGCCGCCTTTACCCCCCAGGAAATATTCCTGGTACTCATTTCTGTTAGAGGCTGAGTCGACCCCAGGGCCATAGTGCGACCGAAACGATTATGTCAAGGAATTAATTCCAGTGACACCATCGGGAATCGAACCCGCGACGTTCCGGTTTGTAGCGTAGTGCCTCAACCAACTACGCCACCGCGCGCCCTTGTATTCTGTGTACCTGAGCCTTATTTAACATGTACCCTTCACTTTGACTTATGTGCAAATAGGAGACACGAATTGAACACCTGGTAAAAAAGGGTGCGTAGTTCGTACATTTACCGAAGACTATCGTCTGCCCACCAATACAGTTGGCGGTGTGTTCCAATGGAAGTGTTATATAGACATATACTGTGTAATGGTTGCTACAATTGACATAAATCATTTAAAGCGCTTTAAAATTAACACGAATATAGATGAGACGGCTTCTTCATAAAATTAAGATAAGACCTTAACTATCTGACAGTGTCTCTTATTTTTTGTGACATGTATAAGCAGAATAAGCACTCAGCTTTTATATTTTATGTATATCACACTAAACGGAAATTAAAGGAAACCTTACCATGCATGATTTAAAGCTTCGGCCGCGGTATAAATGAGATCTTTGCTGTTCTGAGATGTTACACTGCGCTTATGGGCAGTTAGTTACCGACCGATAGGTTGTCCCGAAACGTCGGTAACTAACTACCAATTAACGCCGCATAGTATCTCAGAAGGGCGAAGAGCTCAAACCTTACCTTTCTTGAGAAGTTAATACTCTCTCGCCTAGTCAAGAAATTGCACGTGCCTTATGAAATTCATTATCCTATCCTGAGCTAGATGAATCCATCCGTGTCCTCACACTCTACTTCTGTAAAATACGTGCATTCTTCCGTCTAAGCCTAGGTTTCCCAAGTAGTCTCTTGCCATCAGGTTTTCCGACCAAAGCATACTTGTCATCTGTCATCTTAAATTAATATTTAAAAATATTAAGGCTTCCACGTGTGGTAGATACTTGGCCTCCTCCTCCTATTCCTCCACCACCACCACCACCTCATCGATTTGGTCACCCTTGTAATAGTTGCCACCGAGTGTAAGAATGCGTGGAGCTACATACTCGCAACCTCATACGGCTTCATGGCGTGCACAGAAAGGTTACGTTTACAGTATCTGGTGTATAATACAGATTACGAAGTTTCTGATATTTTTTTCGGCCTCCTGTTATGTACTCTCTCTGAGTGCGAAAAATCCTTCTCACAATGCTGTTGTCCTCAAACTCTTTCAGTTATCCTTTGGAGCGAGAGACCAAGTTTCACACCCATATAAATTAAAAGGAATATAATTTAAATGTTGAGACAGGAGACCGGGTAACAAAAGATTCAGATCAAACAAACCCATATCTGATTTACTTTTAATTCCTTCTTGAACGTAATTCCAATTTTTTACCGTCGTGTTCATATTTTTGATCTGTGCGAAATTTTCGGAACTTTTATTAGCCTACCTAACTTCATGTTAGTTGTATTATGATTTTATCCTTCACTCTGGCAGTGAGACGTGAACAAGTAACTGTTTAAGATGATCAGCATTTACTACATATTAAAGTTATTAACATTAAATTGTGTCAGTTTGGTGGTAGTATTAGCCAAAGATGTTAATTCGACAATTCTCAACCGTCAGATGAAACTCCAACCGGATAAGTTCAAGCAGTAACTACAAACAGACAGCGTAGTGAATGGGATGACATCACTGCATTATTTTCAAATAACAGGCTTCACACTTCCCACGCAATTGTATGTCTTTTCGTTCCTTGTACAATATGTTGGTTGTAAACATTTGTTATCGGGTATCTTGTACACTGGTAAAGAGTATGCATCTTAAATGATCTTGTTTAGTGAGGGGAACCGATTGTGTTTTACGGCCAGGCAAGTCAATTGCCTAACAACATGTATTTATCTGCCTTACCTACGATACGGTATGCGGTTTAGTTCTACAGTGTAATTCACAATATTTCAGAGAAACATGTTAATATGTTCCGTTGGGAGCCAAAGCTCCTTGCTGTCTTTTAGTTGGTAATGGATATTTCTGCACACCCGGAATTTACCTCGAGGTGTTAAATTGTGCTGATAATTATTTCAATTACGCTGCTGATTTCGGTGAATGGCCTGGTGAACAAATTCCAGATCGCAAAAGAATGTATGTCTGATCATAAAAACATATGTGTTTTTGATGCACAAAAATTTACGTGTCAAGTGATCTGGGATCACACAAAGAAATGTTAAGAAGTCAGAAAAATTGTAAGAACATATTCACGTTATAACCTGCTTTCAGGCGCGTTTCCAACGCTGCGGAGGAACAATTAGATTCACTTCACCAGTCTTTCCTTCTGTCTATGTCTCTGTCTGTCTGTCTAAATATCTGTCTGTGTCGAGGCATAAGAAATCAGAACCCATGAACGGATTTTCATGATATTTGATATTGGAGAGTTTCACTAAACTTTGTTGGGCTGTTTCCAATGTAAATATGTTCGAATGAATTTAACTTAAAATTAAAGCATGCATGCACGTTTACACGGTATCTGGAAGCAAAACTCGCTAAACGTTTAAGATATATCACTATGGAAAATGTTTCAAACAAAAGCTGAATAGCAGAATGAAACATGCCCTGTGTTTCTAATACATAAATACGTATGTTCCTGCTCTTGAGATAAATTAACAGAACTTATGATAAGTGTGTGTTTTCGAAATTGCAAGCTGTTATTCATTAATCAACAAAGGTTTTCCGAGTACACGTAGGTTACTGATATTTCTTATTGTTGTTAATAAATAAAGGAAGCTTATTCCCACTTGAGTTTATAGGTCTGCGTATGCATGTGAAAGTACGTATTTAATTAAAATATAATTAAATGTGCTATTACATACGTTATTTGATTAAAATTTAAACTATGTCTTTTCCAAGACAGTTAAACAAAAGCGAACGAAAGGCGCCAGTCTGGTTTCAATTTGCGCAATTTTCCTTATGTTTGTTGCTAGGAAAGATGGACTTATCACAATGCCATTAGTCTGTCTTCACTACTGACCAATTCACGGAACTTCCGTGATTGTTAACTTGAATATCGTGCTATTAAACTCAATCTAAATTTCGTCTTCCCAATTTTATTGTTATACATTTAACGGTGTTTGTAATCATTTGTTTCGTTAGAGTGATTTATTCTCTAGTACGTTATAGGATAACAGACTGGAATATGATGCTACAGAATTACAGGTGCAGAGGAACCGGGGTGCACACAACTTGTATGTGTAGCTACTACCTATTTTTTCGGAATAGCTTTGATAATAACATTAAAAAATCCAGTAAAGTATCTAAAAACTTGTCATTAGACGTATATTTACTATTGCCAGCATACTAATATTGTTATGAGCAATATGCTTCCTATGTTTAATACTGGTTACTATGGCTACTGTACTTAGGTAATGACGTAATCCCGCTCACACCTCAAAATTCCTTGCTTCCGCCACGTTGTTATTCCCGATTGTAAAAGTGAAGGTAGGGTTGTTGCTGTGTATGCTATAAGGCATAGGGGGGACTGGAGGTATACGTCCATTCATTCATAACCTCGGCATTGGATGGAGGTGAGTGGTCAGTTTCACGCCTTGGACGCTTTATCGCGTGTTTCTGCAGTTCATACTTGCCCCGCCCATCTGCTCATCCTATACTCTATCGTCCTGTTAGTAATGAATACATATTAGTAATTGTGAAGCTCTCTATTATACAGCTTGCTGCACACTCCTACTGCTTCTGCACTGATAGGTCCAAATATTTTTCACAGCATCGTGTTTCAAAGCGACCTCAAGCTATGTAGGTCCTACCTTCCTTAACACGAGGACCAAGTTTCACACTCATGTAAAATACGTAAAAGTTATGGTTATATGCCCTTTAATATTTACGACTTTAGACAGCAAATTGGAAGACAAAAGATTCTGAACTGAATGGCATAAATCATTACCCAGATTTCGCCTTCTGATAATTTCTTTGTGACCGCAGTTTCAATTTGGCACCAGTTACGTGTAATATGACGTAACAAGCTAGGTTTTAACTGTGAGGTCTTCTTAGCTCCCGTCCGATCCCCGAGGTGGAGGCCACCCCTTGTCGGGTGTCTGCTCCTGCTTATTTATCATACCATCTATACTTTAACCAAAACAATAAACACAAATTTTTTCTTGTTTTGCTTGTATATAGAACGCGCCCACGCTTATACGTACACACACACAGGCTTACGTTAAAATGATAACAATCAAATGTACACAGAAAACATTAGCTGTGGGAAGAAGTGACCCTTGACTACTTAAAATTCTACCCTGTGAACCAACTGCGTAACATATATTCGGGCGGGTTGCTTGTCCGATGTAGGCCATTATCCCTGTCGCTATAGGATGACGATGTTGGTGGTGGAGGTGGTGGGAGTGTGACGAGCTTACGAAAGAAGCAGGCGGAGGTGCAGGTTCGTTTAAAGTGCTTTGACAAAAAGAGCAGTTGTGAGCTCCTGTTTTGAGGGTGTTGACTAACGGATTGAGCTGCCGGAGAATTAGGTACTTGCATTAGTTGATAGTCATTTAGTCACATTTATACAGGAAGCTTTACTACGTAGGAATATCATGTATGGAAACCTTACCTGAATTTCAGCACAGACGTGTGGGTATGTCAACAAAACTCTCCAGGAGAAGACACTTCAGAAGAACAGTAACGGTGTTTTTAAATTGAAGTACTGAAGTTCCTTCAGTATTGACACCATTACACGAATAAAGTAACCAAGAATTCGGATTTTCAGCAGCACGAGCTACGTACTGTATGTATAACCTAGGACTGCAGTGTGTCCGCGTAGTGTTTGTGCCTCCTCCACTGTTCTAAAAGCCTGACACAATTTCACTTGAACACAGTACTTTTATGGCGACTTTATGTCGCCGGCAACAACAAACGTACATAGATCTTCATGTAAAGTGTCCGATAGTTTTGTTTGATTGCAACCAAATCTTAGTTTTCTGGACAGATTTTTATAAAAGTCCCCAATATAAAATTTCACGAATAACAGTCGATTGGTGGCCGAGCTGATACATGCGGACAGACGGACAGACATGACGAAGATAACGTGCGCTTTTGGCGAGTATGCGAACGCGCCTAAAAACTTGTCAGTAGCCACCTTACATATTCCTATAATAATTGTATCCACTGATATGACTGTTACTGAGATTTCGACAAGAAGTAATATATTTAGAAAAGTACACGGTGGAGAATCAGTGTGATTTCAAAGAAGGCGTGGCTACATAGATGTCATATTTAGCATTGAACACGTAATCGAAAAAAAATAATATTTACCCACATTTCTACTCCTTACATGTAGAATAGGTTGCGACAGGCCCATTTTAAATCTTTAGGCTGTACTGGAAAAATATAGAACACAGCCATAATTCTAAACACTAATACAGGTAATAGGATGATTTCTTTATAAGATGTTACCCGCTGGTAAATATTACGATCAATACGATTATAGTGGTAATACCTCTGTTATTCGGTTACTGTATTGGGCAATGTTAATAGTCTGAGATACATATGCGCGGGGTCTCTTCAATTGGCTCTTATCGCATTTTTAGGCGCTTGGTTTTTATAATGACAGATAATAGCCAGCATACAGTATTATTAAAATCAAAAGGCATCTGTCAATATGATGGCAACCAACCACCTAAAGGTGTGAACACAGGCAACTGCCTGTTGACTTGTGAATGAATAATAACCAGTACAGTTGTGGATAAACCCATTAAGCCCACTTTCACACTGCAGATTTCCAAGCCTACATTTCTTCTTTTTAATGCCTTATTTGGGTAGGTCTGCTATAAATTTGCGATCAAACAACGACATTAAATTTACCTTATGGGGTGGACGAATTCGAAAATACTCATGGGACTGTACTCTAGTTGATTTTCAAAGTCTTATTTCTAGTAATAACAAGTAGGTTATTATTATTATTATTATTATTATTATTATTATGAGTTTGAAGACATTATGTATGTATGCGTATGTATGTGTGTGTATGTATGTATGCATGCATGCGTGTATGCGTGTTTGTGTGTTTGTGTGTGTGTGAATATGTAAGTAGGTATCCAGTAGTTAGGTAGGTACGTACGTACCCACGAGTCAGTGAACGTATGCATATAAACGCAATACAAATTCATTCCCACAGCAGTTACGTCTGCCCACTGATCCATCACTCATAGCGATTATAGCTATACAAGAAGTCCTGTCTGCATTCGGCATATCAGTGTGTGTTATGAACTGTACAAATGATTATGACGCCCCTTGAAACGTCATAAGAAGGCATTATGCTGTCACTGCTACGCACTGTTGAATTCGCTCTGTCGTGGGGAGCATTTGCCATTTTCAGATTTTGATGGGCAGATGTTGAGGTGCACTACAGTTCCCTTATTATTTGTTCTCTCCTTTTGAAGAGTTGACATGTTAAAAGATACGTATTCTATTAAAATACAAGAATATAATACTTTCTCATGACCTTGAATAGTTTCAGGAGGCAGTATAATCTTTAAAAAGAGGGTAAAATTGGCTATGTAGACTGGTTGACCGTACAATACACACACACATGATTTTTCTTGGAAATATATTGGATACAACACGCGTGGCTTCTAAATACCGAGGCTGCTTACAGTCCCTGACCTTGAACGTTGGCCGTTTGCCAAACCACGCTCCGTCACGCTGACGCAGTGCCGAGTAATAGTTTTCGTTGTAAACGATTTATTTTAACCTTCCGCGATGATGCTTGATGAAAAGAGAGCAACGAGTGAATATTAGGTTTCTTGTGAAACTGAAGAAAACTGCCAGTTACGTGAGGTGTAAGAACACAACTCGCACAAAATTACTTCAGGGGATACTCTATGGAAAAAAAGAAAGGCCCGTACAGAGCGGTGTGTGGAAAGTACTTTGAAGGGGATAATATGTAGGTACAATAGTTTCATTAAGAAAATATTTTGGAAGCTAGTCTTATTATTTATTAGCCACACCTCATACATGCTGCGGGCATTCTGATGATGCGGATTCAATTAAATTGCTTTCAATACAATTCGTTTGACGTTCTTTTCTTGCGGCGGTAATGGATGTTTGAATTCCTTGATGTTGTAAAGTTATTTGTTTATAAAGTAAGAGTAGTCGGTTCAAAACCTATTTTATGATTTGTTGATTTTTGTTACAAAAAAAATACAGCCCCCTTATAAACCTCGCTTTTTTATATTTGGACAATTGTTTGTAAATTAAATTATTTGCATAATTGTTGACCCTAAACGAAGGGGTTTACTCCACCTCTTGCAGGGTATTATTGAATGACATGTGTAATAAGACACCTGATATTCTATAACTTCATGGGAAAGGCCCACACGTAGATACTGGCAATGTTAACACACCTAAATGAAATTTAAAAACGTAGTTCTTACCTCATAGAAAACACACTAAGTATTTATTAGCTACAAAAATTAACTGGGTAGTGATATTTAAGGGGAACGTGTTTAAATGTAAAGCAGGCGATACAAGATTATTCTAGAAAATGCCCACTGTCTGAGGTAAAGTAATAAACACAGCAATTTTAAATTTCTGTGATCTCACGTTCTGGGTTATGTAGCGACTTAGTTATTAGATTATTTTACTCATACTTACAGAGTCGCGAGTTCGATTTCAATCTCGGTAACGGGAACATAAATTAAATGGGAATTTTTTACAATGACGAAGCTGAAAGACTGGAGTATAACCAATTCGGGCAACATAATGCAAGTGATATGACAGTAGCATGAATACAGATCACGTGGTATTTATTTATTTATTTAAAGCGCTTCAAATAAGTAAGATAATACGGCATTGAACGATAGAAAGATTTGGGAATAATTAATTAGAAGGAACGTGAAACAAAGCAGTTGTGGCGTAATTTGAGGCACTGTATCGACACTTGCCTGAAACTGAGCATGATTTCGAAAGCTTTCAATCAGGGTAGTCGACATCAGGACAGATATTTGAACTCGGAACCTACTGAAGATGAATTGGGGTGCCAACCATTCCATTCGGTTGATTTGTAATCCTGTTATAAATCAGTTTTAATCGAAAATTTTAGAGAACGAAATCCCTCTCCATTTATTTCCTTTCCAACGTCATGTATTACTTTTTTCCCACACGGACGATTATAACTGAAGTTAATTACTGAAGTATGAAGTACTGAGACACATCTGATTATGAAACAAAAACTGATTCAGAAGTGTTCCCAATCTTCACAACGGTTTATAAATGCGGCAGTGAAGAGATACATCTTGCTAATCATAAGTCCAAATGCAGTAATTAAACTGTCTTGGGTTCTAGAAATTACCATTAGTTCGTCGCAAAGCTCAAACATCTACAGCAGAGAAACTTGCAAGGTAATGACGCGCCAGTGATGAAAGGGAAATATAAAGCCGCAGTATCGGTGTCCAGTACATAATGAGATCTTGTCAAATATTCATGTTGGAGATAATTCTACTTGCCTACACTATTCGGTTTTTAAATGTTACTCTTGATGATGCCAAGAAAAAAGCTTTCTTGGTATTAAAACTTTAAAGTGAAAGGTTAAGTTCTGTGAGTGCTTGAGCAAAGTTATTATAATTTGCTCGTACAGGGGTATACAAACTGAATGTCTGCCATTATGGACCTTGAATGCAATAAAGTGGACATAATTTCTACAAAGCATATTGGAATTTCTCACGAGTTTGTTGACAAGATTAAATTTCTGATAGAGTTACACTTCAAAGCCTAATGGCTAGTATATATACCGCAGGTGTAACACTAAACACTCTGCTGTTTTCCCACATAGTGTATTTGTATGTTCTGTGTGATTCTTACTCTACGCTTATAATGTTAGCTGGGTGAAAACGTACATACTATACAGGAAAACACTAGCTTTATTAGTCGCTAGTATGGAGGTACGTTTAGAAGTAAATTCTGAGAAAACTAAGTAGCCCTATATGTTCATGTGTCGTGAACAGAAAGCGCGATACTGTCACAACATTAAGACAGGTAATAAATGCTTTGATATATGTCGAAATTCAAATATTTCTTAACATGTCTAACAGATCAAAACGGCATCCAAAAATAAATTAAGAGCAGACTGAACTGCCTACTACCATTCGGTCCAGAATCGTTTGTCTTCCCTTTTGCTATACCGAAATATAAAGATTAGAATACACGTATCTATAATATTGCTTGTTGCTTTACGTGGGTGTTAATCTTGCAGTCTCAAGTAAAGGAAGAACATAGGCTGAGGGAAGAATAAGTGGGGACTGGAAGAAACTGCATTAAGTGGTGCATGATTTTTACTCCTCACCAAACATTACGCCATTGATCTAGTGAAGGATTTTGAGATGGGGACGGAGCATGTAGCACGTATGGTGGAGAGGAAAGGTGCATACAGGGTTTTTGTTGGGCAACCTGACGGAAAGAGGCCACTTGGAAGACATAGGCGTAGATGGGAGGATGATATTAGAATGGATCTTAAAGAAATCGGTTGGGAGAGTGTTGACCGGATTGATTTGGCTCAGAACAGGGATAAGTGGCAGGTTATTTTAAAGAGAGTAATGTATGTTCGGGTTTCATAATATGCGGGTAATTTCTTCACTAACTGAGGACCTGTTAGCTTCTCAAGAAGGACTCTGCTCCATGGAATTATGACAGGTAGACCCATGTACGGTGGCACTGCACTCGGAAATGCGTATAAGTCTGCGTATAACATTCCCGTTATTTCTGTCCAATTTTAACCACAGTTTTCGCAAAATTCTTCAACATTAAACTGTATGAAATCCCGTTTATCAGTCCTTGAGTTGTTTTGTGCCTGCAGATGGCTGGACAGACCAGCGATTTTGGTAGGCACTCCACAAATTCGTGAATGCGCCTAAAAGAAGATATTCATTTATGAGTAGTAATTCTTTACTTTCTGCGGAACGAAGAAACTAAAAAATAAGGTACTGAATAAAAGGCGAAATTTTTAAATTGCGATGTAATTTTGTTGTGACAGAACATTGATCAGCGTCCGTATGCTATGTCCCTTCGATCAACGATGTGATATCTGTAGAGACACATATTACGTAAATCATTCACTTAACAGGGTTATATGCGTAATGTCTCGTAGAAATTTCCGTTGGCGAAAGGAAACATTAGGCGATAAAGATACTGAATGTGCACTGTAGGTCAAACGCTACTAGTGGTGGTAAAGGAGAAGACATGGGCGGGATATGAAACACACAGGGGAAATGAGAAATGTGTGCAGTATTTTGGTTGGGAAACATAAACACAAGAGGTTATCTGGGAGACCGCGGTGTAAATGGGAGGATACCTTAACAAGCTAGGCAGTGTACGTATAACGTAACATTGAGGCGCGTTCGCGTAACCATTGTTGCCTTAGAAGGCAGTAAGTGTTAAATATTATGAGTGTGTGTCTGTATCCTTGCATTAGTTATCCGGCATACAAATCACATCTTTTCTGGGCCGTATTGTATTATCATCTGTGGCCTGTCTGGCTGTACCATATTATTCCACATTATCTCATAAAGGGTACGATTTTCGGGAAAAAATTTATTGAACACAAAACGCGTATTTTATTTTCTATACAACTTTTGTCTGAAACATTTCTAATTTTAAGAAGAATTCGGCGAGGTATTATAACTGTACATAGGTCTTTACGTAAAGTGTCTGTTATTCCTGTCAGCTTTTAATCACACTTGAATTTTCTCGACAGATTTTCGAAAAATAATCAAATATCAAATTTCATGTAAATTTGTCCAATGGGAGCCGAGTGTAGCATGCGGACAGACGGACAGGCAGACAGACAGACAGAAGGAAGGACGGAAGGAAAAACGCACAGACATGACGAAGGTGAGTAACTTTTCGCATTTTTTGCGAATGCACCTAAAAAAGGGGGTTTGAAAGAGTGCGCTGGGTTTTTCAGGTGAGTGACAGGATTTACACGTAATGAAAGAAGCAGGAAAGTGCTGGAAATTATTCTTGTATCAGATGGTATTGAGGGTCGCCCTCGGTGGACTAGTGGTTAGCGTGCTCGCCACTGGCCCAAGGTTCGCGGGTTCGATCCCGACCGAGGGCGATAAAAATCCGGAGCACCACTTCCTTCGCAGGGGAAGTAAAGCCGTCGGTCCCATGTCGTAGATTTACGGCATGTAAAAGAACCTTCGGGCTATGAATAGAACTAGTAGTGTCCGTAACAAAATTCAAGCGGCCATTTCTCACACCCAGATGGCTCTGGCAGTTTCATCAGGAACGAGCAAAAACTTGTGCGGTCAGTGAGCCGGGCACTCACTACAGAATGCACACTTACCGACCAGGAAACCTTCGGGATGAAATCCCAAAAGAAGGAGGCTTTGGCCCACCCCGGGCTGTAACGCCATGGAAGAATAAGAAGATGGTATTGAGAAACGTATTGATATGTTACACTCGTGAAACAAGGGAACGTCATGACGAAGACCTGAGACGGCCCATATGCGGCCTGCGTGCCACGTACTGCATATCTCCGATCCAGCATGCAGCATCAATAAGACATTAATTAAAAAAACTCTTCTTCCGGGAATGATTGATCCTTAAAGCTGAAGGCTCTACGTTCTTTCGAAACACTCACCCAACGACACAGCGTGTCATATCCCAGAATATCTGAATATTCATCTACACTGTCGTGAGAACCTCAGATTCTTAAACAAACCATACTACTTGCACTTAACACACCTCATCTTGTTGCCTGCACATGCTTGTCATGTTGTAACTTTTTTGCAACCGTTCTGAATTAATTTACCCGTGTTTGTCATATATCCTGTCACGCTTGGATACTTAAGGCCAATTCGTTCAAAGTTTTATGCTAATTGTTAATCAATTTGATAGGCGAAGGGAAGCTTTCAAGTAGGAGTAAAGGCCAAGCGTGTTTTAGAATTATGTACAAAAATCCGATCAAACATTATTGTGTAATAAATCGCTTATTTCTCTATGTTAACTGTGGAACATAGCTGGTTGTTCCGCAGTAGATTACTAGCATTGTGCTTAGTATTAAATATTATATCAGCTCGATGCAACTTCACGTGTGCAGCAAGGTAAACCTACCAGAATTCGAGGACGTACGCGTCTTGTTTCGTGGTATAATAGCTATAATATTCTAAATTGCCGTAGTTGGTTCCATAATAGAGATATCGATGATGAACTGTTGAAAATAATTTTGTAACACACATAGAATGATCCATGGATAACCGTCGAAACTCACATAATTTACAGTGAGTTCTGAGAAGGTAGCAAATAGCTTCCTGCAGCAACATTTAGTAGAAGAGTTTTCAGGGCCTATAATTGCTCTGAAAATTGAAGTGCTTAGCCTCCACCTCATACAGCGCAAGGGAGTCTTAATATAATTTTTAAATTTACATCCGCTATTCCTCAGATTTGTTGCTAAAATATTATTTAATAAGTCAAGAGAAAATTATTTCGCCGCATAATGGAAAGATGTAGAGTTATTACACACCCCAACCGAGCAAATTCCACGACTCCCCACCAAATTATAGACCAGTAAGCTTATTAACAGCCGATGCCAGTGGCCGTGCGGTCTAAGGCGTGGGTCTGCGGCCGCTTGCTTACTAGGATTGTGGGTTCGAATCCCACCGGGGGCATGGATGTGTCTCTTACGAGTGTAGTGTGCTGTCAGGTAGAGGTTTCTGCGACGAGCTGGTCCCTCGTCCAGAGGAGTCCTACCGAATGTGGTGTGTCTAAAAAAGTGTGATAGTGAAGCCTCGAAAAATGAGGCGTCCTAGGCCCCCAAGGGTCTGTCGAGCCATAGCAAAAACAAAAGCTTATTAACTTCTCCCTATAATGTGCTGAATGCCAGATTTTCAACGTTGAAAACTGGGAGCTATTAGAGACGACTAATATGGCTTAAAAATAAGATATTTTACAACTCTTAGATTGTTAAGGGACACAAAGTGCATCACCCATGGCTTCAACAATACCAAAGTTATAATGACCTATAATGAAGTTCTTCAAGCCAGCGTCCAATTCGAAGAAGAGATCCCCAGGGCAGTTCACTCGAACACACACAATTTTCGACATTTAAATTAATTACACTCCTGTTTATTAAAAATGACATTGTCACCACCTCAGCCTCTGCTGATATAGGTATATCAGTGTTTGGTCAGGAAGTCTAGACGCAGAAGTCGCGAAACTAAGATTAATAGTAACAAATGTACTGCAATCCTATTTTCCAAACGATTACTTAAATACCGCTGCAGAGTCCACCCTTAAAACACTGTAATGAAATAACGTGGTGGACCAGTCAAACATAATATCTTGTGATAACGCTGTCCTCAGAGTAAAGCAAACGGCAGGCTAAGGCAACTCTATTCTGTATTAAATAAATCTTCCTGCATTAGCTGTCTATAAATTCCTACTCAGTTTCGCACTGATTCGCACCCCCCCCCCCCCCCGCCGCCTGGGGTGATGTTGCTGAAACGCATATCAGTTAATTACAGACATTTCAGAATAAAGTCCTTAGGATAATAACAAGACTGCCAGGAGTAACATCAGTTAAACTCCTACATGAACACACAGTAATGCCATTAATAAAAAAATAAAATTGGGCGGTTAGCAAGGACAGTATATCGGAAGTCTGTAGGCTGTAAAATCTACCAAGATCCCCTTAATGATAAATATCGGGGTCCCCGATCGTACTTGCAAGGTAGTCACTCTGTTGGAATCATAATTAATATATTAGCAAACATTTCATGCTCATAATTTTAAAAGAGGCCGATCCCAGTGGCCGTGCGGTCTAAGGCGTGGGTCTTCGGCCGCTCGCTTGCTAGGATCGTGGGTTCGAATCCCACCGGGGGCATGGAAGTTTGTCTCTTGTGAGTGTTGTGTGTTGTCAGGTAGAGGCCTCTGCGACGAGCCGATCCCTCGTCCAGTGGAGTCCTACCGACTGTGGTGTGTCTCTCAGTGTGATCAAAAGGAATTCAAACCTCGACACTGAAACGGGAAACCGGAGTAGGTAGAAGAGGACGACTAAAAAAAAAATTTAAAGAGTACAGTAATGTAGACCTGTAGTAACAATAACTGAAGCACGCATCGGTTGGAGAATAACATTTTTTTTGTGCAGAAGGGCCCCGCAGCAGAAGCTACGGACGCACCGCAGCCTTGAGGCTTATTGTGCAACCCTGTGATGAAGATGAAGAGAAAGATGATCAGTTTTTTTTTTATTTTTCCAAGTAATGGAGCACCGGTGGAATGAACTTGACGGGGAAAAACTGAAGTACTCTGGGAAAACCTGTCCCAGTGCCACTTTGTCCACCACATATCCCACATTGACTGACCCGGGATTTTTTTTTTTTTTTTTTTTAAAACTAAGTTTTATTTTCCATAGTTTCTATGTACAGTTAACATTCAGGTTACATTCCAACCGCCAACTTTCCCTTCTTCACAATCTGAGTAGCTCAGTACGTCACTGGCATGTTGTTGACCGTCGGTTCGTCGACGTCCTCCTGGGTCTCACCCTTTCATCCGCCCTTACCACCTTGTTCGTCCTATCTCTCGGCCGCGATCAAATGACGCGTTTGTCACCGAATGTGT
The DNA here is from genome assembly GCA_021186555.1 of Reticulitermes speratus. Classification (NCBI taxonomy): domain Eukaryota; kingdom Metazoa; phylum Arthropoda; class Insecta; order Blattodea; family Rhinotermitidae; genus Reticulitermes; species Reticulitermes speratus. The sequence continues at coordinate 10,255,232 of JAJKFL010000014.1, forward strand.
TTCTTCTTTCTCCTGCTCTCTATTCATTGTGCGTCTCCAAAACCATTTTCGTTACCCCCATTGTCACTGCTCCACTCCATCCTCCCATTGGCCATCAGTCTATGATGATGTCTAGATAATTACCATAAAGTAGTCTCCGTCTATACCACTTCTGTATCGTCCATCTAGCTCGTCTTATGTATGTGATATATCCTTGACGTTTCAACGGCGGATGTTCCGTTAGCGTGTAGTGTACCATTTGTCCTAACATCCAGATGATAGCATTGTGCCGTTGCGGCGGCCAAATATGCATCTCCGGAAGGATGGGCCACGTGTTGGGTATGTGCCTCTCGTCCATCCGCAGTATGGCAGCTATCCGTGCTCGCGTCCAATTCCAGATTTCATCCGATCCTACACATGCTGTGATTCGATGCTCTATAGTATCATTCTGCTGGCACCATGTGCACGACGGCATGTCCCTTAATCCAATTTTATGCAATCTGTCATTTGTTGGAATTATATCATGTACCGCTCGGTACCATGTCCCTCTTATACTTGTGGGAAGATGTTTTCCGCTTATATTCATCCAAATTTGTCCCCATCGCAGCCCGGGATATTTTCTTTGAATCCGTGGTACGATCGGTGTCGCATCTCCCCTCACATATCTGAGGTATATGTTGTATATCTTCCTTTTCGTTGTCTTGGTGATTTCTTCCTCCATGATTGTGCTTGTGTAGGCTCGCCCTTGTAGATATTCTCGTAAGTATTCCGCCTCTGTCGGCAATGCGCATTTGTTAGGGGGATTTCTTCGCTGCATTTGGTGTTTCCATTGGTCCATCCATGCCGCGGTTAAGGTGTCCTTTTTTCGGAATTGCATCTCGAGACGTGCCACGTATAGCGTCAAGCATTTAGCCTGTACATTTGTGTGTCCCATTCCTCCTTTCGTGCGCACACTTTGGAGTGTGGAAGTTGCTACCTTAAAAATTTCTCCATTCCATATGAACCACCATACCGCCATCGCAATTTGTCGTGCCTGTTCCACTGGTAGTGGCAGTATTTGCGCGCAGTACCATATTTTTGACAGTAGATATGTCTGCGTTATGAATACTCTCTGATGCAGGTTGAGGTCACGCCACTTCATCTCCTGCGCCCTTCCCCTGACAGTATTCGACAGGCGCGTCCACGTTCGTTCTATTGTATCTCCTATGTTTTCCCGTACATTTATTCCTAGGATCACCACCTCTTGTACATATGGTACGTCAAGTTCCATGTCTTCCTTCTTCCATTTCCCTACGGCCAGTGTCTTCGATTTTCCGTAATTTAGTCTTGCTCCTGTCGCACTCTCATATGTCTTTAAGTCCTCCTTCAATAGGGTGCAGTCCTCTCTTTTCGTCATAATGACTGTCACGTCATCCGCATATGCGACGCTTGTGACTGTGGTGTTGTGTGGTCCTATTGTTATTCCATGAAGATGTTCCGAAATGAGCACCAACAGCGGGTTCAGCGCCATTGCATATAGAGTCATACTGAGTGGACATCCCTGTCTCACCGATCTCTTGATGGGGATTAAGTCTGAGAAAAATCCGTTTATCATCAGTCTTGATTCTGCCTTTATATATAGGGATTCCAACACATTCGTGAATTTGGTACCTATCCCATGCGCTAGTAACACTTCCTTTAAGTACTTGTGCTCTATTCTGTCAAAAGCAGATGCAAAATCTAGTGCTAGTAGACACAATCCATTCCGTCTCGTCTGTCCATATGCCACTACGTCCCGTATGCACGCTATCGCGTCGAGTATTGAAGTTCCCGGCACCGCGCAATGCTGACTTTTGTTTAGTATTTCCGGTGTTATTCTACTCAGTCGTGTTGCCAATATTCGCGCGTAAATCTTATAGTCGGCATTCAAGAGCGTGATCGGTCTGTAGTCTGTGATCTTGTCCGGCTTGGTGGTCTTCGGTACACATACTATAATTCCCATGGCTTGTGCTTTTGTTATATATTCTTCATGGAACATGTCATTGAAGACTTCTATCATTTCAGTCTTAATGATGTCCCATCCCCACCGGTAGAACTCGATGGGGATGCCATCAGTGCCTGGTGCTTTTCTTGCTGCACCTTTCATAATAGCCTGTCGTAGTTCCTCCTCCGTTATCCTATTCTCTAGATTCCATTGTTGTGTTTGCGTTACTGTTGTCGGAACTCTTTCACATAATCTCTCCACACCTTGCTTATCGCACAAAGTGGCCTTGAATCCTTCCCTTACTTTCTCCGTCATCGTCCGCATTATCTCTTCATGCTTGTCGAGTTTTCTGCCTCCCTCGTCCGTTATGTTTTGTATCGTCCTCCCTTGTCGTTTCCTCCGCGCTTTACATAAGTAATATAACGTCGCTCTTTCATTTTGTACCGGGCCTTGATCCTGTGCTTCCAAAATAATCCTTTGTGTTTTTATCCGTTGCAGGTCCATTATTTTGTCCTTAAAATATTGTAGTCTGGGTGTTATGTTTTGGTCCCTTCGTTTCTCTCGTATCAAATCGTAAATGCATTGGTAGTAGAAATGCTCCATTTGTCTCCCCTCTGCCGCTTGCGTCCTTCCTTCCTGTTTGAAAAAGTGTTGAGTCCGGAGTTTTGCAAATTGATCCCACCATTCCAATTTGTTCCGGTAGTGTGGAATCCTCATCTTCCATTTTTCCCAACCACTTCTATATTTACTACGCGTCTCTTCCTTCAGTAGCATGGTGTTGAGTGTCCATCTTCCCTTTCCATGACGGTAGTTCTGTGCATTCAGTGTGAGTCGGACTAATACCGCACTGTGGTCTGTAAACGCTGCTACTCGCGTTTCTGCACTCGTTTTGCATTCCATCAGAGCTTTGGACAGGTATATTCGATCGATTCGAGTTGCTCCTGACCTCGTATAATGCGTGTATGTCGGCCTATCCCCCATTTCACTCCACGCGTCTGCCGCAGCAAAGTCCCTCACGAACTTTTCGAGCGCTTTGCTTATGTGCGCCTCTCCTGTGCAATCTGTCCTTGACAAGACACAATTAAAGTCACCTCCAAATATGAACCGTTCCGGCATTGCTCTAAATAAATATGGTACCTCATTGTTGTAAAACTCCTCCCTTTCTTTCCTACGAGCGGCCCCTGACGGCGCATATATATTGACGATGTATGTTTGATCTAACAACCCCGCTATGCCCCGCCCCGACGGTAACTTGTCTATTATGCTTAAATGTAACGGTTGTTTTATCAGTATTGCCGTTCCTCTTCCCTCCATACCAATGTTAACATACGCAGTGTAACCAACGCAAGCTGAAAATTCTTCATGTGTAACCTCTTGTAAGAGCATTATGTCCACATCATTTAGTCTGCAATATTCGTGTAGCATTCTCATTTTCATCCATGATGTCATCCCTGCTATGTTTAGTGTCGCTACCGTATAAGTTCTACTCATCACATGTTGTTCCCCTTCCCAAGCGTATTGTCGTCTACTATTTTTCCTCTCACTCCACTCCGGCTCCGTCGCACACTGCTCAGTCGTTGTTCTTCGGTTCTTGGTTTTTTGTTAGCCCGCAATCCCTGTGTCATCTTAACTTCCTCCACGTCCCGGTTTTCTAAAGGAGGAAACTCCTCCCGTGTTGTCATGCTGTTCTCGTTCTCTTGAGCTATGCCTTCTGTATTTCCATTGCTATTTGTTTCTTCCCTACGTCCTGGTACCGATCGTTTCATCGTTCCTGATATATTCCCGTGCTTTCCTTTGTCTCCCTTAATTTTATCTACTTCCACTTTATTGTCATTCGTGTTTTCCTCTACATCCATCTTTTCTTGCATTTCTATCTCTGCGGTCTTCATTTTAGTTTCCGTTCCATCTGTGCCCTCTGTTGTATTCCCTTCTGTGGCGTCATTCTCGTGTTTCTCGGTCTGCCCTTTCCTGTCCGTCATATCGTCCCTCCCATTCTCCCTGCATTCCGTGTCTGACCCTGCTCTATTCGTCGATCTCAGTCCGTTCGTTCTCTCCGGTTTTGCCTGTGACCTACCTTCTTCCATGTCTATAAGTGTGGCCCATGCTGTTTGTTTGTTTACATTCTCTCGTCTCTCTGGTCGTTGTCGCACCGGGCACTGTTGTATCATATGCCCCGTCTCGTTACATGCATAGCAGGTCATAGGTTGCCCCTCATACGTGATTAGTGCCCTATGACCCCCTATCATCATATGCGAGGGGATATGTTTCTTCATGTCAATTTGTACCAGTAGTACTCCACTACATACTTTATAGTGGTATGCTTTGGACCACATCTCTTCACGAATGTCTCCGATCTTTCCATATGGTTCCATTGCGCGGTTAATTACCGCTCTCGGCAATTCCGGTGGCAAGTTTGCTATCCGTATCCTTCGTCCCCCTAGCCCTGCCATCTCAATTTTGACTTGGGAGATGATCCCCTCCTTATGTGTATAGGTCAGGGTCCCCTGTGTTCTTGTTATTATGTCCTCCAGTACATCTGTATGGCTTACCTTAAGGAAAACCTGTCGTTTTATTCCGTCAATTTGTATCATTCTTACCTCTGTTTCCGGTATCGCCAATTTTTCAAATATCCAGTCATGGATGTCCAATGCTGATATCCTTGGGCTGTCCCGGTCAAATGAACACACCAATGTATTCTTTCTTTCGCACATTGTTTCTCTGGTTGATGACCACGTAAACAATCTAACTTTCCTGATCCTCACCACTACAACACACTTCTCTCCTCACTCGTCTTTCCGCGCACCTCTATACCGCTACTCGCTTCCCAAGCGTCCGTTCACCTCGGAACACTGAGGAACACTGCGGGGGATCGAACCCGGGCCTCCGCGGTGGGAGGCCGGCTACTAACAGCCTGAGCCATGCCACGGTCAATAACCTTATCTACTTGCACAATGTCTTCAAACACTTTATAGACTGCAGCTCAAAAAATATTTTAACAACAGGTTAAAGATGTCGTTTGACGCTATCAAACTTCTGGGGGCATCCCGATGGAGAAATGTCATAAGCGATCACATACATAAGTTTTCTACACTGGTTACAATCGGAATTCTGAAGAAACACAGACGACAAGAAATGAGAAACCGTCGATATATGTTCTATAACTGATTGAGCAACAAAGTCTGAAAATTTTCAAAATTCTTACAGTCACACGTAAAATGTGGAAAAAGTTCTTGGTTTATAAAAGTCTTAGTAATGGCGACCAGGATAACAAACGGCTGGCATAAGACACTCGTTATGTCACTCCAACTACTTGCTCCTCGTCCTAGCGAACAGACACCAAACAAACATCCTTATAACAAACCTGTATTTCCTTTAATGAAGCTACTGCACACACGCACACACACGGAGTGTCGTTAGCTCGCGCGTACTTGAATGCCGGCCTGCTGGCTGCGACCGGTCATCTCGATCAAAGGCTTTCGTGGTTTTCCTTGGACCTAGAGTAAATTCCGAGTTGCCACCACACTTGCTACGTCGTATTTTATTTTTCATTCACCTCTCCTAAGACAAAATTCCGCCTCGTTTTGTAGCCCACTCCACGTTGTTTTCAAAGCCCTGCCATAAAGGAGCCCCACCCCGTCCCCAATACTAATACAAAATGTCGATTCTGATATAACAAATTTCCCAGTACTTTCCTCTGCTTCATACGCAAACAGTCCACTTTCCATCACTTAACCCTCTTCAATTTCCGCTTTACCTTAGCTTGCAATCTGTCTTTTCCAGAAGGACGAACGGTTCTTTGTGGAAATCTACAGAGCTGTAAACTCTTCTGTTTCCGTGTAATAAATGTACTGTCTCCTAATTTTCTTTCTTTTCTCGTCCAACATACAGGGCTGCTGCATTTGAATACATACAGGGCATACACAAAATAATGGTGCGGTTTTAATAGTGAACACTATTAAAATCGCACCATTCTTTTGTGTATGCCCTGTATATTTATAAATGTGGCGTGTCAGTTTCAAACGTGTTCAGCATGGCGAATACACAGAGTTCTTCATCTTCTTGCCAGAAGTCCACTGGGTGTAGACGGGAATATATTGGCGGCGTTGTAAAATCATTTGGAATTGTTATTCTTTGTTATACTAGCAGCCTGTGGAGTCCGCAAATGGTTGATTTGTAACTTCTAAGTCAAGACTATTAAAACTCCATTAGGGACCTATTCATAATTAGTATCATTATTTATCCGGTGTAAAATTACTTTATTAATATAATGCTTTGAATGAATTACAGACTCAATCCAGATATCTTAATTAGTGAGGCAGGGCTTCTAAGTTGTTCTGGAATGATAACGGTGTTTTTGGCTAAATGTGTATCTGTTAAATCGGTATTTATTATTGCAAGAAACTTCTAAACTTCACCCGGTCATATAATTTTTTTATTTTATTTTTCTTTTTCTTGTTTTCAGAGTAACTTGTGACATCTGAAATTATATGTAACAGATATTGGAAGCGTATTAGTATTTTCAACGTCTCGTTGGATTCGTCTGGTGGCTTTCGTAATAATTTTATGAAAGACGCAGCAAGGCTATTGCGGAGTCGATTTCGTTATGTGGCGTATAGATCCGAGCTCTGTGTCTGTGTCTCTACCTGCAGCATACCTTAGTTTCTCTGTTACCTCTTTCTACCATATCGGAACATGTTAAACGGTTCGAGGACAGAGACACTTAAAAAGTCTCGAATTAACTAAGTAAATCCATACGTCACTGTTATTTACGAGAAGCCGTTAGGTCCCGAACTACACAAAATATTCCCCGCATTTTATGGAACGCCAAAGTTCGTAAGAGTCTCACTTGTCCCTACCCTGAGCGTGATAATCTGGTCCACGGTCTCGCATCCTTTTTCTTCAAAGTATATTTTAATAGCCACGCACCTACGCCCAGCGGTCTTCTTCCTTCATGTTTCCCAACCAGTAATCTGTATTTCGCCTCTCTTTCATGTGTGCCACATTCCCCGCCCATCTCGGCTTTATTGGTTTGATTATCCTAATAATATTTGGCTAGGAGTACAGATCATGAAGCTCCTCATTATGAAGTTTTTCTCTAGGTCCTATTACTTCCTCCTTCCCTGGACCCCAATATATTCCTTAGCATCCTATTTTAGAATCCCCTCAACCTATGTTTAAATATATCGATTATAAAAATCTGGAACAAGTGGAAACAGACATAAGCCTACCAGTAGTTTTATAAGTAAACTTAACCGCTGATTATCTGGTGTTTCAATTTATTTGGAATAATGAAAAATACCGGAATGTAGCAAAATGTTTACGAGGTTTTATACAAATATGTATTATATTTACTTTGAACACATCAGTGTTGTTGTCGTAATAGTAGTAGTGGTAGTACAGAACACTACACAATCATTAAAAAGTTGTGCTAGAACTGAAGTTACATTTTCCTAATGCGCTTTTGCTGCTTTGTATGATCCAGGCTAGCTTCATTGGCCTTGATGTCTGTTTATTGCCTTGTGCTTGTAGCGAGCTAATTATCATGTACGCCTATTTGCTCATCATATCATTAAATGCATAATTTCAGTGGATTATTAATTGTTCATTCCTGTCATCCTCTGGTGAGAAAGTAAATGACTGAATATGAGCTTATCACATTTCCTGTACTCTTTTATATTTATAACACACGAAGATTTAAGTAGTTATATTTTGAATAAATCGTATTTAATATGTAATAGAGAGCTTTGACATTTTGAGCTGTCGAATAGCCTTGAGTTCTTTCTTGTATACAGCCAAAGAGAAACTTGACCAGAGCAAATTTAATAGCCAGCCAAAGGCAAAGTACAGGTCTAGCGGTCCGCAGGAATTTGAGCGTGATTAAGTTTAAGAGGCTCAGAACAACAGGGTTTGGTGGCCACTCTCCTTTAGCTATGACAGTTGGGAGGACTTTACAATTGAATAGAGTAGTTATAAATTATTTGAGCTTAGGCTCAGATCTATTTGTAATAGTATTATTTCAGACTTTTAAGAGGCTTTTGTTTCTTGCAAGTTACAAAACTCCATTCATATTGTGATCTTCTGGGTTGTGACAACGTGTCTTCTGGTAGTTGATACCAACGGGACGGAGGACAGTGCTGCCTCAGTTTTCAGAGTCGAAGTAGGATCATGATGTAGTGTGCTATACAACAACCCCTCGCACAACGCGGTTTTGTGCAGCGCGTTTTTGACTACACGCGCGTTTTAATTAAATTACAGTCGAACTCGGTTATAACGTCATGAAAGGGACTGAATATTTTGTGTCTTTAGAAAAGAGTGCTGTTATAACCGAGGAGAATCACGTTATGGTTAACAGTGAGGAATTAATTGGTATCACAGAATATCTGACGTTATAGACGAGTAGTCGCAGTAACCGATGTCGTTATAACCGGGTTCGACTGTATATCGTTAGTCCGGAAGAAAACTGCCACAAATCAGAAAATTCAATTTATGAGTTCGGTACTGGAGTAGACTGCCAAAACTGCCAAAAGTTAACCTGTTTTAACAGAAAAAGTGCCAACTAATTTTAGGAAGCGCTAGTGTCACTGTTGTTACGAGCGGAATACTGACCATGTGATTGGAGAACAGTGTCACATGTTCAGTTATGTATTTTTGGACTTGTGTCACTTTTCGGCTGGACTAACGATATGGTAAAATAACTTACCGAACGCCGAAGGATTTTAATACACGAAGATAAACGCGGGCGATTACTCATCCGTGGCGAAAGCTGACAGCATTCGCTAACCAAGCAGTGTGTAAACGTTTAATGTCCCAAAACGTATGTATTTTAAGCGGTGGATGGTGGGGGGGAGGTGTCCATATGCGTTTGCGTTCGCACGGACGTGATCACTGTCCTAACCCGCGCGTTTGATGAGGATTGCTATATATGGAATTTGCAAGGAAGGTGGCCATTTTAAATGTTGTTGATGGGTGAAGTTAATGTAATGATCATACCACACGGGTTGAAGTTCAGAGCACTGAAAGTTAAAAGAAAATCGATTCTGCCTGCGAAACAGTAATAGAGGAAATCCTTGCCGTGAATCTAACCCGAATCTTTCTGTAACAGACCCGTTACTGAGTTGGCTATTTGACCTCGAGAATTAATTTGAATAATCTTAAAACTGTTCCTACAAAAATAAACGGGTCTAAACACTTCGTGTGAGCCGCCTGAAGGAATTGTGGCTGCGGAAATGCACCACAAGTCGCTACATAAAGGTATAGTTGATCTTATGCACACTATGAAGGCGTATGGGGGAATGGATGTATAGCTCCACTCATTCTTAACTTCGGCACCCGATGAAACTGAGTGGTCAGCTTCACACTCCGGCCGCTGCGTGGGCCTCAGAGCCAGTATGGACGCGTTAGAGTGTACAGAAATCTCCTGCCTCTGCAGGGAATCGAACTGCTATTCCTCTGTAGTCCATTCCGTCGCTCAGTCAGTATACCGGATTACGCTGCCTGGGCTATCAACGGAGGAAAAACTAACACATCCGTCTTTGAATTAACAACAAGGGAATGCCTAGATAAACACTGGCCTTTGACTGTTCCCTCCAGGTTTCTTATCTCAGCCATGTGCGCTACTTGCGTCGCCAATCTTACCTTTCTTGATTTCATCAGCCTAATAACTTTTAGCAAGGAGTGCAAATCATACAGTGCTTCAGGATGAAGTTTTCCCTAGGCTCCTATTTCTTCCTTCTTCTTCGGTCCAGGTAATTTCCTCAACTTTTGTTCTCGAGCATCTAAGTCTATGTTCTGCCCTCAATATAAGAGACAAAGCTTCACACCAGTACAAACCTATAATGCATGTAGTTGTGTGTATTTTAGCCTGTACGTTGCTAGGTGGAGACTGGAAGACATAGGATTTGAATCAATTTTAGCAAGCATTACCCTAACTTAAGCTGCCTTGGTAAACTGAGAAATTCCAACAAGTCTTTAAATACTTTTAATTGTTGCAACTAAGGGACTTTGAAATTAGTTTAGGCGTGTATAAGACGTCCAGTACTCATCATTAAAGTGATCTCTGCTGTGTGAACATCGTGTGCCAGTTGTTAAATGAAAGAGCTGCTCGGTCAGTGCTGCTGGCTAAGCGTCATGGCTTGGACTAGCCTGTCGCATTCGCTCAATTGAAGCTCAATTATTGCAGCAGTCAAAGTGCATTAACATTTCTCGCAATAAATGCATTGCAAATTTGTAATGGCTGTCAGTCAGAGTGTAATAATTTAGGTACAACTGATGAGATGTGATCCTATGAAAATGAATTAGTACGTAAATCATTAAGTAAATAAAAAAAATGCTGTAGTATACATTGTACTGCAGAACAGATATTAGCAACACACCTGCTCTTATGCTTTTGTTGGTTTGTTTGGGCACGGCTACATAGCCTGCTCTATAGACTAATAGGCTCTGCGGTATACATAAAACAGTTTTGATTGATGAAGATGAATCACATACCTAGTCTGAAGATGTTTTAGCTGAGTAAGGCGAGATGTATTGACGCATGGTCTGTTTCTTCGAAACGTAACACAAGAATTAATGAGAAATACTTTCAAATAACACTGGGACGTTTGCATAACTCCTACTGGCACATTAAGTTCTTATGCGAATATACTAAGGGGGTGAAAACGATAACTTTAAGTAAGAACTGATGTTAGAGCTTACTGTTTTAGATTATGGCGCAGTCGTAACGAATAAAGGTGAAGTATTCCCTGTCCACGGCCATGAAGGTACACTGAGTGACATGAGGTATAACTCCACTTATTCTTAACCTCGGTACTAGATGGAGATGAGTGGTTAACTTCACGCCCGGAAGCTTTACCCCTGGGAAGAACCCCCGCTACCCATTGAATCAGACACTGGGTGGGCCACAGAGCTGGTCTGGACGTTTTTGGAGAAGAAACAAAATTTTTGCCCCTACCAGGATTCAAACCTTGCACCCTCCAACCCGTAGCCAAGTCACTGTTAACGGATAGTAGCAAAATACACATATTAGCCTTGCCATGTCTGTCCGTACGTAAGAACTTGACAATCGCTGGACTGATTATTTTTATTTTAGATTGGAGAGTTTTGTTCAAATTTTTCGTTACATTCAAATTTTGTTTAAAATCGCACAATAGTAAGTGAAGATTTACATAAAGAAATGCGTGCATCTGAGGCGTGGTGTTCCAAATACTTATCAGCGTGAAAAATATTCAAACGAAGCTGTAGCGAAAAAAAAAATAAAGTATTTATTAATACACACATTTCGGTTACTCTCACGCTTTTTGGGGTAATTAAAATATTTTTGATAGTTTCTGTTCTTTCTTATGCTGACCTCCTGCTGCCTACTCACTGTAGGAGTTCAGGGTTATTGTTGCACTTGATAACACTCAATGACACACACACTCTTCAGGACTCCTCTAGACGAGGGATCGGCCCGTCGCAGAGACCTCTACACTGACAACACACAACACTCACAAGAGACAATGATATGCATGCCTCCGGCGGGTTTCGAAACCGCAATCTCAACAAGCGAGCGGCCGCAGACCCACGCCATAGACCGACCGGCCACCGGGATCGGCATATTTTTTATACTATGACATCTAAACACAGGCCGAACTGAACAGATTTGTTACCTTGTGCGTCATTTCCTTACTTTCATTCCTTGCTCCTGTCTCCGCCTTGCAGATACTTACTTTGCATAGTGCTATTCCGCTTTATACCCTGTATTGTGTTCCAGATACAAATTACGCGGATGACAGTGGAAGAAGGAGGCTTGCATTTGCTAAGGCGTATCGTTAAACTTTTGCATGTGCATCCGAAACTGGGCTGCTTTTTTTTCAGTAACATTTTTAATCGTATCCTCCTACCTACATTTAGGCTACCAAATGGTCAGTGCTCTGGACATGTTCGTACGAGAATTGTGCATGTGGTTCTTTTTTGATTTGCTTCACGTGTGCTACATGTACCCATCATTTTATCTCTTCTTATGTGATTAGCTTAATATTTTGTGAAGAGGTTCATTTTCTTCATTGGGCGTATTGTTTGTCGAGATAGTGATCGTCAGATATTAAATTTTACACATCTTCTACCTCTAGGTATGCGATGGGCTAGAAATCAATTGCTAATAACCATACGATTTCCAGTGAGGCAACGAATGTTAAATTTTACTCCATGAATGTGTGAAAAATGGGTGCCCGAGTTTAGGTGACTATGAATGTCTCCAACTTTGGTTCGACTCTAAATGACAGTAGGTTCATAAAGAGTTTCTGGCCGTGAATAGTAGAAAACCTCAAATTACAAAAGTGCCTCCGCTTTACCTATGCAGATACGTCTTCAGTCCGTAATTTCTTTACAGTTACGGGTTACACAACTGAAATTCGATTACGAGGTAAGACGGGGTTTTTCTCTTGGTCAAGACTTCCAAAACTGCTCTGGGGCCCAACAGCCTCCTATGCAGGTGGTACCAAATTTAAGCGGCCGGAACGTCACGCAGACCATTTTTATCCATGCTGTGTTCACTATACCTTCTGAGACTTCCGGCTCACATACAGGAGTAATTTGACCTAAATTTGCTTTAAAGGAAAGCTACTCCACTGTTCAAAATTTCGGTTGTAAGTGTTCTATTCAAGGGGCACATGGTGTGTGGTGGGGACCACATACCTTGGCAGCTGAGATCCTTAGCACTGCGCGTAGCTGCAGTCGGCGCGGTGTGGCCGCTGCTAGGCTCTGCTCGGAAGGGCTTCTGCTTTTTAGGAATACATTCATAGGTTCAGTCATTGTGGACGTTCTAAACGGACAGAAAACGCTTCGTGGTGTGTCTTCTTACCAGTTTGTCTCTTCACCCCCATGCCAACACTTAGCAAATAATGTAGTTTTTACAGTATTCTAATATGTCTGTCTGCAATGCTATTGGCCAGTGTGCCGTTTTTATGAAAGATACATACGTGTTTCAGTCTGACAAGTATACGGGATACTGGTAATACACACAACAGACAGCCTGTTATGTTCTTGAAGCTCAGTGGATACAAGGTAATTGAGCACGTCACAAGGCAAGCACATGGAAGTAATACCTGTCAGTCTGCGGTTTCTTATAAACACTTCAAGTCTTATAGATGTGGGTGCGGTACACTTGTGCACAGTTCTTAAACGAGCGACGTAGATAACCATGTTTTCACACGGTTCGCATTGTTCCCATGCAAGAAATTAAACCAGTAGTTATCAGCAAATAGATCAACATGGAGACTACACAGACTCATTTATGCTAATTCCGGCCACTATACGGCATCAATTTATGCTGCGGCCGCTTGAGCGAAAGTAAGGAAAAGATACGGGCAAGAGAAGGGTTTGAGGAAATTGGATGTCATTTGGGTGGGCGGATAGATATTGACTACAACTTAGATATTATTGCCACTCGCTACGGGCTGGACCGTCCGGGGATCGAATACGGGTAAGGGTAAGATTTTCCGTACTCGTCCAGACCGGCCCTGTGACCTACCCTGCCTCCTGTACAATGGGTACCGTGTCTCCTTCCCGGAGGTATAGCGGCCGGGGCGTGGCGTTGACCACCGCCCCCCATCTAGCGCCGGGGGTTGAAGAAAGAGTTGAGCTATAAATCTATTCCCCCTCTGGGCCTTCATGGCCTGTTACAGGGTGAACTTAGATATTATTGCGATCTACTGTGGTTTTGTTCCACACGTGGTGTGCTTTTGAAAACAAAGTCCATTCACAGACGGTAAGAAAACTTATTTGTGTTTTCATTTATTTTTAGACTCGTTTCTAGGCGCGTTACCATAGTCGCGAAAAGCGCCACTTAGCTTCGTCATGTCCGTCCGTCCGTCCGTCTGTCCACATGAATCAGCGCGGCTCCCGCTGGACGGTTTTCCGTGAAATTTGATATTGGGAATCTGTCGAGGAACTCCACATTTGGTTAAAATCGGATACCTTACATGAAGATCTACGTACGTTATATTGTTGCCTGCGACATTAAATGGCCATAAAAGTGCTCTCTTCGAGTGAAATATCGGGCTGTTTGGATAGCCGAGGAGGCATAAACATGACGCGAACGCGCCAAAACGTTACATTATATGTAGGCCTACATTGCGTGTCTTGTTAATCACGAAACTTAATTAGCCTGAGGTAGGTAATGGATTATACCATTTGTTAGCTGACATTTGTATATCATGGAAAATTAACATTGGTTTAGCAACCTAAATGAAAAATGACTGTACTCTGGAGTCCGCCTTATCAAATCTCGGCTTAGAGACCGGCTGTCAGGAGTTTCTTAGTGGTTTTACTCAGTCGCTATAGGTAAATGCATGTATAATACCCAGATTAGGCCCAGAACCTTTCTTTACACATCATATACATTTCGTTATTCTTTTATCATACTACTGTTCGACGCTATATGCCAGTAATCTGAGTCATTGACAGTGTCATTAAATACACAACAAATACCTGTCCATTTTAAGTAACCACATGATATTGGAACTTCTTAAAACGATTTACAGCTGATAAGACAGGTTAAACGCATTTTAATATACTTGTACTTTAAGATTACATACACATAATATACTTGTACTTTAAGATTACATACACATAATATACTTGTACTTTAAGATTACATACACATAATATACTTGTACTTTAAGATTACATACACATAATATACTTGTACTTTAAGATTACATACACATAATATACTTGTACTTTAAGATTACATACACATAATATACTTGTACTTTAAGATTACATACACATAATATACTTGTACTTTAAGATTACATACACATAATATACTTGTACTTTAAGATTACATACACATAATATACTTGTACTTTAAGATTACATACACATAATCCATTCATATTCCTTTTACTTTCAAAACCACCTTCACTTGGCTTGAAATTTTCTCCTTTTAATGATCCTAATCCTTAGTAGGCCTGTATAGCTTACTTGCCTGTCTTTACTTGCACTTTGGTGGTGTATCACTGAAATCTCCAATTGGTATTAAAGCAGTTAACTAACATTGTGATAGTAGATAATGAAGGTTCAACGCCGCGGTTACCAAAGGCCGCCATTGGTAACTATCCTGAGTCAGTTCTATCCACTGAAATTTATAATGACACATTTTAATGCTATTCGTGCAGATCTTTCCCGACTGTCCAGACAGCTGTTTTCCAAGACGTTCAGCGCCAACATTACTCTTCCCCAATCAAATATGCAGGCCATCATAATCCTCTCGAATTTGCAATCTTAACAGAACTAGGTGGACCTTGGACAGGCGCGCAAGGGCAGCCTCGACTGCTGTCCATGTTGCTGAATGCTCTACAAGAATCTTCCTCTATATCACGGAGCTGTTCCTTATAGATTACCCTAAACTGCCCAATTATGTCACTATTCGCGTATTTAAATTTTTCCTGAGAACAGACTTTTCACAGTCTTGTAATTTATATCCTTTCATCATTGTAAGACATTAGTTCAATACCAAACTAAATAAATAACATTTTTGTTTGATAAAAAAGTAAAAGCAATCCCATTACAGGCCTGGACAGACCCTTAGGTTTCCAGGAGGTTGAGGCTCCCAGATTTCTAGACAGTCGGTACTTGAAGGTGGTAAAGGTTGCAGCCCTACGCACTGGCCTCCTGTACCCCCACGATTCCTGGTACTCATTTCTGTTAGGGGCTGAGTCGACCCCAGGGCCATGCTGCGACCGAAACGATTATGTCAATGAAAATTTCCAATGACACCATCGGGAATCGAACCCGCGACGTTCCGACTTGTAGCGCAGTGCCTCAACTAACTGCGCCACCGCGTGTCCCATTTTTGTTTGATACCATCTTTATATTCAAGCGTGTTTGCAAAGCAGACAGGACATCAACAGTACATTTCAGTGAATAATGATCATTTCTAGAACTCATTCTCTTTCCAAATATGTTGTGAACGTAATTTACTTCCTTTTCTGCGGTTCAGAATAATTGTCATAGCTTTAAAATATTTTTTAACCGGTTCCATCTATCATTAACTGTTTCCGGTAAAGCTTGTGAGTATGTAAATGTTTAAATTTGCAAATAATAGACGATTTGTGACACACCATTGATTTAATAATTTTGTTTGTTATTTTTAACACGGAAGTCACAAGTGTTAGGTAAAGTACAGGTGTCTGCTTGAATTCACGTTCCGCTGTGGAACAATACCTTAACCTATATTCATGCATTTTTCTCGTAGATGGTTATAACTGAGGTAACAAAATGCAAATTTTACAAGATGATATTAAACCGGTTTGCTTTTCCCACACATGACAGTGGGCTAAGTACTTCAATCTTCGAATTCTGTTAGCTAAGGGCATACATCGTCCGTAGAGACAGATGCTGAATTCCTGTACTCTCGTAATACACACTCTAACGCTAATTTGCATTTTAAATTGCCTGCTGTGAGTTCTGAGTTAATAACAGACGATATCTCATAGACGGGTCTCGGTAAAACTGGCGCAGGTTGGGAGCATTTGTGTTTCCAAAATATGCAGCAGTGATGGCGAAATATCCCTTTAACTCTTTTGAATATGCTGATATGCATTTGACTGCGTCCGCCCCAACGGGCATCATACTTTGTCAGCTCATCTGACATACGTATTTTAAATTTTATAAAATGAATTTTTACAAGTAGCTGGATAGGAAGAAACGAACATCATACACACAGTAGAATGAAGGAAGGCCAACTGGATTGGTCACATCTTACGTAGAAACTGCCTTCTAAAACACGTTATTGAAGGAAAGATAGAAGGGACGAGAAGACGAAAAAAAGACATAAGCAGTTAGTGGTTAACCTTAAGGAAAAGAGAAGATGTTTGAATTTGAAATAGGAAGCACTAGATCGCACTCTCTGGAGAACTCGCTGTGGAAGAGGCTGTGGACCTGTCGCAAGACAGACTACGTGATGGTTTAATGAATAGGCGGCTACTCTGTACGTCACTGCATGTGTTCGATTATGTCTGTTTGTTTGCTTACGTGTTTGTTTAAGGTTCTTGTAACTCTGCTGTCTGTGGCACGCCTTAAGTTCTCCGTAGGTGGCCCCAATGTAAGGTGCAACCTCGCATCGCACTTTACGTGTGATAAAGAACTGTTAAAAACTAACTGTGAAACACACATATATCTTGGCTATTTTAGAGTGCCGTATCACGAAAGAAGACTATAATATTCGTAGAATTAAACCTTTAAGGACGATACGTAATCCACTTTATTTGAAGATCCAGTTCGTACCGCTCAGTAAACACTTGCCACCTCGGTTATAAACACCAATCATTGAGTATTGTACAGGCACAAGATCGATGCTTTTTCTGAGATACATGCAAAACATATAAATAGTCTGTGGGCAGACTGTAGAATTTTTAAATGTTAAAACTGGTGGTACGTAAAGTAACCGCTAGGCTTTAAAAGGTTAAAAGGGCATGAACAAAATGATTGTCGGAATTAAAATTTATGTAAGCCATGAAAAGTGACTCTTGAAATCTAAACATATCACTGACCATGAAAATACTGCATTTTTAATAAAGTAAATGGTTTTTGTGTGTAACTTATTGCCCCTGTGCTTCTAGAAACAATAGAGGCCCCTGCGACAGATATGATATATTGTAGTAAAGGGTGATCAGATGTGTGCATGGAGGAGGTGTTTGTAAACGTGGGGTCGCATCTTCCCTTAAAGGAGGTAGAATTTTTTTTTCTATTTTGCCTCAGTCATCACAGTCGAGCTCGATCTTTTGAGTGTTACTAAGCTTTTTTTTTCTTCCTATGGCTCGACAGCCCCTAGGGGGCCTAGGCCTCGTCATTTTACGACGCTTCACGATCACACTGATAGACACACCACGTTCGGTAGGACTCCTCTGGACGAGGGACCAGCTCGTCGCAGAGACCTCTACCTGACAACACACAACACTCACAAGAGACAGACATCCATGCCTCCGGTGGGATTCGAACCCACGATCCTAGTAAGCGAGCGGCCGCAGACCCACGCCTTAGACCGCACGGCCACTGGGATCGGCTGTTACTAACCTTACGAATCGGTTAATGAGAAGTTCTAGCTTATGGTCTTAAAATTCTTCCTAGGCTCTGGGATTTTTACGAACTCTCAATCTGCCATTAATATAGTGACCGTGCGAATCAATAACGTGGACAGCAGTAGCAACTCTACTTCGGTAAACAATTACCACACGTCGCCACGTAATACCCCAGAAGACCGAAGATTTCATCAAAATCGCGGCGGACGCCTAAAATCAATTCTACATCTGCCTTAATGTTGTAGAGTTCTGAGATTTCCTGTGATATTTGAACTTCCAATAATATAAAACATTTCTTATGGTTATTTTTTTGTACAATGTTATAAAACATAGGGGCAGAGCAATATCTCTGTTTAACTTCAGGTTTAATGGCGGTAATTGAATACTAGATCTCGGAACATGATTTTGTTATAGATCATAAATGTAAGTTACTACTTACTTAAAAAACCTTTTTCTCTTAGTTGCCGAGATGGCGCCGGTGTGTAACTTCAACATTATACAGAGAAAATTTAAATTAGTTGGAATAAACTAAAAGAAAACATGGAAAAAACGTATAAAAATTTTTGCAATTACTAATTTGTAGTTTTTGGTGCCGTTAGCTTATAGACTGAGGTATTGAACGAAAGAAGAAGTAAATTCTTCCCAGAACTTCTTGTTATATAGCCTTCCTCCCTTAGTATATCTATTGCAGCATTTGTTAAAGCGATGCTAGCTTGAGACATTACACAGAGGCTATCTTCAGAGGCCCGACACAGATTTAGAGGCTATTCATCCAAACGACTGGTTAAATTTTACAACTTTATGATGTTGAAAAGGCTTTTAAATTATTTGCAGCCTTTTCTTCAAACAAGGCCCAATCCATTGTTAAATAAACAATACCTTTTAAGGAAATGGGTGACATTTATTATGTCAATATTTGCCTAAATTTCACGTAAGTCGGAATGTGACATCGGAATTCTATCTAAAATAAGACATAAACTTAACACCAAGCACCATAAATATTCGGTTCATTTGGGTCATAGAAACAGCAACTTTACTCACCGAAAATATCAACAGACAGCCAATGAGCTTCCAGAACGGCATCCTACTCCTTCCGAACCTCATCGTAGTACCAACGCTTCTTCCCTGAAAGAAATAACGCACTCATTGGTACAGGCTGGAATCACATGGAGCATTAAGTATGAAATACAGAATACTGCTACTAAAATTCTGAACAAGGGAATTTCTATGGATCTATTGGTACGTTATCCAAAATTATTGTTATTCTTGATTAAAATCCATGTTTTTTTTTAATGTGACATGGGAAACTGTCGAATTTGGCGAGACATGTCCAGTGTTAAGCGTTTAAAGTCCAGTGGTAACCATACGTAACGGCAAGAAACTGTGCACTTTGTACACACAGCGAATTTATGTCTTCCTAATTTTCACAATCAAACGTAGAGTATTTACCTAAACATTATTAACTGACTGGTGTCTGTAGTCGAGACGGAGCTTGTTCTCTGTGAGGTAGAAACTTAATTTTTATATAGATATAATTTAGATCAGTGTCAGTCTTCGAAGGTTTAAATACCCTTACGTTCTTCGACAGGACTTGAGTTTTCACTTAATATTATAGAAAAATGTAAGAAATGTTATCACTGGCCACATTTTAGTAACCATATCCTGGAATAATGATTACCTATATCATTATAACTCACATTAAAATGGATCTTAAATACATGTAGTGGGAAGTGTGTGAGCTGAGCTCAGGGCTGGACCAGTGGCGGGCTCTTGTAAACATGGTGATAAAGCATCCGGTTCCATAAAAATTGGGGGTTTTCTTGAGTAGCGAGCAACTGTTGACTTCTCAAGGGCTGTACTCCATGAAGTTAGAAGAATCCACACTTACTGTCTGAAACTTCCTACTCCAGTTTTGCTATTTAACTTCTCCTTCCTAGTGATACTTAGCTTATAAATAACTGGTTCCATACACGAAAGTCTCCTTCAGAAGCTGATAGTGGCTGAAGTGGCAAGAAATTCCCGGCATTCTATAGAACCCGAAAGTACATTACTGTAATCATAAGGACTTGCCACTAAACTATATTTTGCCATAGAAGTGAATCACATTCTCTTTCTTTAAGGCCAGTTTACATAGCATCCTCCGACCTGTGGTTAGCTGTACGAAGTATTACCTTCCCTTCAGACTTTCCAACTGGAATTGCATATGAAACTCTTATGTCCACACGCGTGCAACATGCCTCACCATCGCACAGACCTTGGCTTCGTCACGTTAGTATTTAGCGAAGAGTACAAATTATGAGGCAACTCATTATGAAGTTTTCTCCAGCCTTCTGTTACTCCCTTAGGTGCCAAAAGTCCCCTCAACACTCCGCTGTGCAATACCCTCTATCTATGCTCTTACCTTCAAGTTAATTAGCTCATATTCCAAGGAAGGAATTATGTATAACAACCATAGTATCGCATCCACAAGGCAAGAACGAGGTATAATTACTTACTTCTTATGGATAGTTTAGTCGTTTACTCTGTAGGATATACTAAACGAAGCTGGTCTGCCTGTCTGTCTGTCTGTCTGCCTGCCTGCCTGCCTGCCTGTCTGTCTGTCTGTCTGCCTGTCTGTCTGCCTGCCTGCCTGCCTGCCTGCCTGTCTGTCTGTCTGTCTGTCTGTCTACCTGCCTGCCTGTCTGTCTGTCTGTCTCCTACGTAAACGCTCGGGACAATCTACCTTGCGTAGAACCGAACCAGAATCTTCCGAATGGGGTGTGGACTGTCAGTACTTATTAACCATCCACCTATTTCAGTTGTTAGTATAGGTCATTTTGATTTCTCTCATACATGTTTTTGTTTCTTCTGTTCACATCATTCACAACTGTTCCATTTCACTGACCATCCTTTGACACTTACTGCTAGGCGCTGGTCTTCGCGTTACACGTTTTCACAACAACACGTGAGTATGAAATATGACTAACGGTGTACATCATATGAATAGGTAACATCAAGGTCAGCCACATCATAGATATGTTTATTAGACAGTACATAATTATTGTCTAATAAAAACAGTTATTTAGAGACTGATATTCATTTTACGTATTCATATCATTGACTCACAACGCGATGCCACAAGTAAAATTCGGAATGAATCATTTTTTGTTAATTTTCAACGTAAGACTGGTAGACTAGTACACACATAGGTACAGTGGAATGTTAGATGTTTTGATTTTCCTTGAGATGTGTCTGTGCAGGGGAATATCTGCTTTTGAAATGTCTCGTGGTTTTCGTCAGGCTTTTCAGGCGAATATTGTGATACTTTGAGAAGTGTTATTGCCACTTCTTTCCAGCAGCTTGTTTATGTAACCGTACATATTAATCCCTTAAGATTATTTATGGAGCTATACCTCCACTGCACCGCATGTATTTATGACGCGGTGATTAATGAAGCGTAGGAACAACTTTGTCTTCTTTTACATACCCTCTATAGGTGATACAGAATAACGTACGAATTAATAAAAAGTAGTATGATAAAATATTCCCGTTGGCATAGAAGAGGAACTGAAACATTCTTTCACTTACAAATACGCAACATTTGAAACAACTCTTGCTTATTGAAATAAATTGAGCGTTTAAAGTGTAATTATAGCGCAGTGTTTGATCTGAAATCTGTGTTGATATCGAGATAGGCTTACGTGTCTTCTATATTGAAATTACATGGCAGAAGTTGAAAAGACTGAATTGGAAAAACTCTGTTGGCCTTTTTATTTAATCAGCCCTGATTCAAAGTAATATTTCATAAAGAAAGCATGACATTATTCTGTAACAGAACTGTGAATGATACCGACTCACTGCACAGCCAAAATATGGAGTTCGTCCTGTTTATGTTTCAGATATTCGTAGAGGACTGTGGGGAAACAAATCACAGCATTTCACAGCCTAGTCTTCATTGGTTGTTAGAATTGTGAACAATTTCTGGGGACGAATCAGCTTGTAGGTTTGAATTGACATCAATCAAGAATGAACTGAAGTAACCGCGAACTTCAGATTTCGTCAGGCTTAAGAGAGCAATAAAAATAAACCAGACGATATTCGAAAAATTAAGCAACTCCATGGAACAAAGTCCTCCAGAACTTAATATTCGATCAGCTGCTGAATAAATTCTCCATCCCTTGTGGAATTCGGGGTACATTACCTTATTTACAAAAGACAACCAAAACCCTATCCTGAATCCGTTCAATCCAAAGCATATCCTCACATCCTATTTCTTTAACATCCATGTTAATATTATCATTCTGTCTGCACGCAGGATTTTCAAGAAGTCATTTTTCGGATTTTCCAGCCACAATTTTTGTGCAGTTCCCATATTCCTAATACGTCCTAAATTCACTTCTCAACTCAACAAGCGCAATTTTGTTACCATGATTATAGCTGGTGACGAGTAATATTTATGAAGTCCCTCGTTATGCAGTTGTCTTCAACCTCTTTCTTAGGTCCACAGACGTGTATTCTCCTCCACATCCTGTTCCCTCAATCTGTGTCAGGAGAGAAGTGACGCATGGTATATTGCAAATTAAATGTATGAAACCAGAACAGAGCTGTTATGATACCGTTTGCTGCTTACAACAGTTGATGTAGATATGCAGGACCAATGTCAAACACTTGACGTTTTCAAGGCCATTTCTCCTACAGACAGACGTTAGTGGTACACATTTCCATCTGTACCTGGCAATGCAATAGCTTCAACTCACTGTAAAGTTAATGAAGTGGTATGCAGTATGCTTATCTTAATCTTCATCTTTCTGTCATTTAAAATTTCAAAGTATGCGCGTATTAACATAACAATGACATTACAGAAAGTCCTCGTTTAACGTTACGGTTTCGTTAAAAAGAACTGCAGCGTAGAGCGAAACAACGGCGAATATTTTTTTCCCTTTAAGAACTACTTAAATACCCGAGAGCGTGGCTGTTCAAGTTCGCACCAGCTGACAGCGAAAACAACTGCAATTCGAACCTGGACAAGGTTCAGCAAATGTTTGTTCGGTAAAATCTGTCAATGTTAGAGCAATAAAATGCTGTTGCGGGGTGGCAATGTTAAACGAAAACTGTTTGTGTATGTAATTGGAAAATATTGCAGTAAAGTTGAAACTTTAAAGATATACTACATCGGAACTAACCGTCAGAATATTTCGTAATCTTGTTTAACTTAATTGTTTAGTAATAATGAGCATAGTTCAGATCTGCGAAGTACAGTTAGAACAAGTCCTTTGAGATGCACTCAATGTTCCACAAAGAATTAAAAACACGAAGGATATTACATAAATATTTAAAAAAATGTGGTGTTTCGTAACGAACTGAAGCTACTCTACGTGGAAGTAACTGGCGGAAATACTTGGAGGACAGTATTGTTGTACTGAGTGTGTTACGGCTAAATGTACATTGCGAACTGAAGCTACTCTACGTGGAAGTAACTGGCGGAAATACTTGGAGGACAGTATTGTTCTACTGAGTGTGTTACGGCTAAATGTGCATTGCGAACTCCATCGTATTTGTAAACGGACAGCAACGGAAAATACGTTTGTACCGGAGCTGTTTTCGGTGGAAGCCGACAGTATTTTGTAACATCAGTCACACTCAGCACTGACAAAGAGAAGTTAATTCCAGAAGTCAACTTTGTTACGTATGACATCACTCCATTGACTTTTAGTTATTCCAATCAAGGGGTCAAGGACACTGTACTTATATATATATATATATGTATATATATATATATATTGCAAATTTGTTCTTGTATATATAAGAACAAATTTGAAGTTTATTCGATTCATTTTTAAAACCTCGAAATCCATATTATCAGTATTAATCAAAGTTAGTTATTCAGACTGAGGTAATGAGACTCTCAAGAGACCATCCCCAGTACAGATTATGATAGTTCAAAAACAGCCGGACAGTGTGGAATATTTCGACTATTTGGTTAGCATGATAACAAATGATCAAACATGTACACGAAAAATTAAATCCAGGATTGAAATGGCAAAAGCAGCGTTTAAGAAGGAGGAGGAGGGGGAGGAAGAGAAGGAGATGGAGAAGGAGAAGGAGAACCTTTTCACCAGCAAATTGGACTTAAATTTAAGGAAGAAACTATTCAAGTGCTAAATTTGGAGCACAGTTTTTTGTGGTGCGAAATTTGGACACTTCGGAAAGTAGATCAGAAATACCTGGAAAATTTTGAAGTGAGGTGTTGGAGAAGGATACAGATGATCAGTATAGCAGGAAAATTTAATATGTAAAAAACGTACTTTGCAATGTCAGTGAGTCTGTGCACAAAACCTGACGTTAAATTTTTACAAAAGTCACGAATATCGTGAGTCTGTGAAAATACCTCCTGCCCCTTCAAAGCGGCGAACTTTTGAATTCGAGCGGAAATCGCCATACTTCTTGCAGTATATGCGTAAGCCGAAATACCATTCTGGCGCACCTGCTTTATGTAAATTCCGGTAACCACTCTCATGTCTATGCTCATAGGCACTGCGTTATTCTAGGAATTTCCTTCATTATTTTTCAACTTCATTCCTTATAAATTGTACTACTGTAGATATGAGCATGTAAGGATATGTTGATATCGTAGCAGCAAACACGGGTGCTTTTGCACACATTCTTAGTTGCGTTGTTGGGTTTGAAGTTTGTTTACTGTGTTTACATTTATTTGATGGTTACACTAGGGACATTCTGTTGGTAAATATTGGATGTTATATTTTCATTTGCGCACTGTCTGATCCAAATACAGCATTTTAAGTATATAATCCCCAACATTTTAAAGCCAGAGACAGTGTCCGAAAGGTCGTGTCCTTATAGTGTTATGTTTTAATGATAAAATGGATAAAAGTCCCTAGGAGTACCTTACAAACGTTCTACGATATATTGTTTTATGTTCATCGCCTTATTGAAATTATTTCCTGTAACACTTTAGACGAGTTTTATATTATATGTACCGTGCATTTTGTCGTAAGTTTAAGTTAAACCAACTACTGCACAAGAATTATTAACAAGCATATTTATAACCCCTACATACGTTTCGGCAATCAAGTTGCCATCCTCAGGGGGCGAATCAAAGAATCACAAGTATATATGGCATCCAGATACACATACATTTGGCATTATAATGGAAGTACACATGCCGCTCATAATATTAAAATGAATTGATGCCTACAGTCATAAAACAGAAAGTTAAGAGTAAATAATACAATGTGTCTGAGTCGGTGATGTAAGTGTATACTTCATATAATACAGTAAAATTATTATATACAAATATTGTTACATGATTCGACTTAGACGATTAAAAATACAAATTTTTTTTAAACAGTTTTAGTGGCTGTTGGCCATGTATATAATCATATAGCCGATCTACGTCGATCTCTTCCTGTGGCTTGGGACGTTGTGTGTCCGGTGAAGTGTCTTGTACTAACTCGACTAACGTATGTAGAGGTTACATATATACTTTGTTAATAATTCTTATGCATTAGTTGGTTTAACTGAAACTTTAGACGAGTGTTTGCAATACAACACAGAGTGCAGTGTCTCATTCCATGTTAGCTGACTGTTATTAGTTTATTCTAAACTTCCTGTATTTGTATAGGGCGTGCACCCTATCTCTCGTGGTTTTAATACTTTACTGGTCCCGCCTTGTCCTTAGGCTTCGCCGGCAATACCTCTCTGTCTCACAATTTTATGTAGCACTAAGGGCAGGAATTAAAAGAACAAGTTCCTGTTATTTTTTTGGCGTGTGACGTCCCGTTGTGTTGTTCAGTAACTCAATATACAAAGCCTAAACACAACTAAATTCTATTTTATTTCATAGAAAAATATGTTTCGGCCTAGGTTAGGCCATTGCCAGTTTCACAGACAGTGTTAAAAACTTATTGAGGTAGAATGTACAAATAGTTTTATCATGTTTAAAATTGGTTAAAATGTTAAAATGGTGATAACATTACGTGTCAGTTGGAGGCTTTGCAACAATTGTTGACAGTTTTTTAATATCGAGTTGTTACTGCCATTAATAATCCAAGATTGTCATGGCACTATCGTCAGTCCGGATGCCTCGGTGTTTATAACGTATGTTAACCAGGATAGCAGATTCTCTTCCCTCATAAACAGTTCATTTTCTATAAGGGAAGTACATAACTGAGAAGTGTGTATTTTGTTTTTGATATTATGCCTTTTCTAATATGACGTCTGTGCGGTATGTAGGACGGGCTGTAATGTGGTAATTTTTTATAGTCCATTTCTAGTCATGTGAATTTGCTAGTAAACAGGTTCCCGCTCTCTTGTTGGGATTGCGGGTTCGGATCCCGCCGGGGGCATGGATGTTTGTCTGTTGTGAATGTTGTGTGCTGTGCAGGTAGAGGTCTCTGCGACAGGCCGATCCTTCATCCAGGGGAGTCCTACAGAGTGTGTGTGTCATTGAATGTGATCAGATGCAACAATAACGCTCTGCACCTACAATGGGTAGGTAGAAGAGGTCAGAGTAAGAAAGAAAGAAAGAAAGAAAGAAAGAAAGAAAGAAAGAAAAGTTTTCTTTCATTTTTGTTGCTTTAATTAAGTGCAACAATCGAAATGTTCGTTTAAGACATTCTGAAGTATTCTTCAAATTTCCTGTTATTTTATGTTAAGCTCTTAACAAAATAGTGTATGTAATTCTACTAAACCTTTCCCCACTTTCCAAATCTTGTTGTCTCTTACATTTCCGTGCACAGTCCTTTTCTTACAGAGATTCCTTGCATAAAGATGGCACTACCGTCGTCTTTAAACGTGCAACATTCATGGCCGACATAACACTGACTTGAAACACCCGAAGTGTTTTATTCATTTTCGTTCGGAGGCGCTCGTATCGATTCGGTTCACTTCGTTTCGATGTCATGTGCAGCGGCCGTAATTATTTTACTCCGTGCCGTAAAGATACATTGCTGTTATATAACATGTCTTTGTTAATCTAACGTCAGATTAACTATAGTAATTCTGTGGCACAGAATACTCTTGAGAAGTTGAGTGTTAATCGTCTGGTGAAGAAATTTTGTGCTTTCGTTGAACCCGGAAGTTTATTATTGGGTTCGCAATATTTTGCCATGGTAACCTAACTTGAACTGGTTCATTCCTTTCCACACGTTTATATCCTATTTTTATAAGTTCAAATTTTAATATTATCTTTCCATCCAATCCTAGATCTCTCACGAAGAATTTTACGTTGAACTTTTCTGATCAAAATTCTATATGCATTTATCACTTTGTCTCTTGTGTCCTAAGTGTCTTTGCGATCGCATTATTATTCAATTAGTCATCGTTAAATTGCAGATGAAGCAAGAACAAAACTTAATATCGAAATAGGTTTGTTAGTCCTTCAGTGTTCTTGAAAGACTGTACAATATTGTTATACGTTTATTACCAAAAATCAGGAGGCTGTAGAGCTGTCTATATTTGCAGATGTCGGTAGATGTGTAAGCCAATTGGTTGGTATAGGACCTACGTACGCGCTCTACAAGGCCCGCTGTCGGCCAGAGGAATGTTGTTTGCCCGCACCAGTAACATGATGCAATGCACTACTTCATCCGTGGCAGAGGATCACTAACCCGGAATTCACTGGATCATAACTTTTATTGGGCTGTGCTCAGATTTCGGCGCAGTGTGCAGAAGTTTGAGCGTTTGTTGTCTCTGTTCGTGCGATTGCATATTATTGTACTGGTTTACGGCTCTGCTCAGATTTAAAACGAAGTGTGCAGAACTCTGAGAGCTTTTTGCACCTCTGGATAGGATAGCATCGCAACGTATTTTATTGCATTTGGTTATTCTGCTATCAGCTTTAATAATTTCGATTTACTAAGTAAATCATGTTGAACGTACGCAATGAGAAATGCTGATAAATGTTTAGTCTGGAAATCTCAGAGGAAGAGTTAAATTGGGAGATCCTGGCTTACATAGGAAGAGCATGTTGAAATTAATATTTGAGAAAAATGAGGTGGTAGTTTGAGTGAGTGGGCTGAAGTAGCTCAGGACAGAATCCAGTGGCGAGCCTGTGTGAATATAGTAATACCGTATCAGTGCAGTGCTGACCATCATGTGCTTGGAATTCGGGGTACTCTAAATGCAGGAGTTTAAAACTCTTTTCTCGCGTGTAACTATCACAATACAAAACATGGTGTACCATTAACTACTGCAGATATTAATGCCTACTCTCAGAATACTGGTCTTCCGGGATGTTTCCTTGTTGGTAGGTTTGAAGTCTTCAAACCTGTCAACCAGCGAAACAACAACGCTGTGGAAACCTCAAATTTCGCAGTTGCTACTTTTCTAATTTAACGCGATTAGACGATACAGGAGAGTCTGTATTTATATTCGAACAATGAAACAGTATCGTGGTATACACTTTATAGATATTTTTTTCTACATTTCAACACATTTAAAACAATTTTAATAGCGCAATTAACGTTTCTAAATTTTAATTATTGAAAAAAATCCTAAATTTCTTCATGTACCACCAGGTGACCGTCCTCGTACCACCATTTGAAAAGTACTGCTCTCGTGTGCTAAAGATACTCGATAAAAGTATTATTTCATTTTTATTTAGCATGTTAATCTGAGAATGTAATTCTTTTACACATACTATTATGTATTTTTGTGGTTAGTGAAGGAACACACAACCAGGCTTCAATGAATATTCATATTCGCAGTCCCCTTCGCCTTCAATTTTCCAGTAGGTGTAAGTTTCGACAACACGGTTGTTCTTCAGCAGTGTAACGCCAATGTTTGAAAGGGATTGCTGCATTCATTCTACGAGTATTACACAGGCTAGACTTCTTGTTTGCCTGGTGTGCCTAGGTTGTTATTCGCTCTAGGAGTCATCTTCTTTGTTTAACATAACTTACGTATAAACTGTTGTTTGTAGAAGTGCTTTAAAGTCAAGGGTCCAAAATTCGGAGAGTGGAAGCGAAATGTCAGATGGCTGGCAGTGTTGAGGACATTTTTTCTTATTTCAAATTATTCATCATACCTTGTATTATAGCAATTCATTACTTAAGACAGGAGCCGAGACAGCGTATTCGATGCAGTGGACGTGGTATGTGCTGGGCGACTGTGGAAGACAGAGGCAAGAGACCTCTATCTAATACACAACGTCCAGACCGGCTCTGGGGCGCACCAAGGGAGACAGACCGTGGTGTGAAGCCAACCCCTCACTTCAGCCTAGTGCCAACGTTAACCTTGAGCGGAGCTATACCTCTATTCCCGTATGTTCCTCCATGGAGTGGACAGAGACATGTTTACATTTACCTTTACCATTAATTAAAAAAATTGACACATGCAACATTCTAATATTTTAATGTTTAATTAGAGGTCACATTTTAATTTAAAAAGTTACAAGGGACCCGTGCAAAATAGGCCTGAAAAATATGACAAATGACAAGCTAACGTGTACAACAGAATGCAATAAATTAGGTAACGTAGGCTACGTGTATGAGAATCGAAACGCCTGTGTCTAAGGATATGTGATATAAAGTGTATAAAAGCTGTTCGTATTATCAATGAAATTGCTGTGTCGCGGTCACAAGGTATGCAAAAAGTCAAGTATTTGATGCAACACTGCTAAATAGCTATGATGAAGTCAACCTTGAGCGAGTGTAAGGCGGAACAGCCTAAGTGGGAACGGTTAGACATTCCAGGCTGACGAGCGGTGAGTAGAGAAGCAAGTTACTAATTTGCATAAGTAGGCCTGGCCTGGCCTCGGGCCTACATGCCTCGCTGTGTACTTGTGCTGATGATGTTTCTTGGCACAGTCCACTTGTATCTCGTTACGTAATAGCAGTACCGTTATTAATACGTTTACCTCTCTACAACACAGGAACAATTGAATCGCTCATTCCGAGACAGGCCTCAGTCCACACGCTTATTTCAAATGTGCAGCATGGAATTATTTAGTAATTTGACTCAGCGACGAAAACTAAATGCAGTGTTGCTTTCAGTCTTTATGACTTTACATCATACTATGTAAAGAAATGGACTTCCATTTAATTTTTAAACGGTAGGCCTGTAGGAAGGCAACGGTAAAGTTTTACCTGTCCACGCCATGAAGACGTATGGGGAAGAAGAGTTGTAGCTCCACTAATTCTTAACCTTGGCACTATATGGAGAAGTTAATCTTGTGCATATACAATTATAATTGAAATTATTTGTTTAGGCCCTGAATAATTTCATGTGCAGAATAAAACTGCATTTGTAAGGTCCGTTTGTTCAGCTTCATTTTCAAATACGCTAGGCTTTTTATAATTTTATAACACAAGTTTTGGAGCTCTTTTTATCTGTGCAATGCAATTTGGGGTGCCATTTAAGACGGAAATTTCCTCACTGGATGGGCGACTATTAGCTCCTAAAAAAAAGAACTGTGCTGCGGGAAGCTGGTTAACACAATTTTATACAGAACTCGTGCCTGTCTTGTGGTGTTACATACACAAATGATGTAAGGCTAAGAGGAAGGTTACAGTCTTATAGGTTATGACGTTGTGCTGATTGGCAGCTTGTTTATATACGGGGCATTTCAAGAAAGAAGCACAAACGTTCAGATACCCACGAAACAGTAAACACACAAGTGACAGTAAAATTCGTACGCATCGCGAAATAGACAAACTGTGAATGTTCTGCATTAAAATTTCCGCAGGAAATTAATCCCGTTCACTTTCGCCATGCCGCACCTTGGCCTCTTCACCGAGTAATGTTTTTCGTGTTTTCCAGTGTGCGGTTGTGGAACATGGGTTTCAAAGACGGTACCGACAGGACCCACCACAACGTAAGTGTTTACACCTCATGTAAGCGGTTTGAAAAGATAGGTTGTACCTTCAAGCAGAAGAGTTCATGTCGCCCACACGTCGTTGATGGAACATTGCAACGTGTAAGGGAATTCTTTCAGCACAGCCCATGAATGTTAACTTACTGAGGTAGCTGTAAGTTGAATTTACCTCAGACAACACTCTGGCGTGTTCTCTGGAAGCGTTTACTTTTGAACGTTTACAAGCTGCAGAGAGTGTAGGCGTTAGAAACCGAACGACAGATGCAAGAAGTACAAGTTCTGCTGCGGGTTGCTCTTGAAACGTGAAGAGGTTGGCGCCGCAGTAGGCTAATTTCAATGACGGGGCCGTGTGGCACTTGTGCAGCAAAGTCAACCGCCACAAAGTTCGTGTCTGGGCTTCTCAAAATCTTCGCCAAATGTTGATCACGAACGGGACTTCAGGAACGTTAAAGTGTTTTTGCCCTGTCACATCACCAAATTCATGACCCTCTAGTTTTTATAAGAAAATCAGCGTGAACATTTATCTGGACCTATAAATCACTTGTTTACCAACAACCGCACTATTAGAATAAATTGTTGTTCAGTACTACCCTACATATGTTTCGGTCACTACGTGACCATCATCAGGGTTATATATATATATATATATATATATATATATTATATATTTGTATGCCCTTCACTACACGTTGTCCACACAAAGTGGACAACGTGTAGTGAAGTGCATACATATATGTAGATACCCCTGATGATGGTCACGTAGTGACCGAAACATATGTAGGGTAGTACTGAACGACAATTTATTCTAATAGTGCGGTTGTTGGTAGACAAGTGATTTATATTGCCATAATGCACGGTGAACAAAAAGTAAAATTGATTTATCTGGACGTTTTAGTTAACTGGCACAAATTTCTACTGACTGCATCTTTCAGTAAGGCGGTTCGCCTCCTTGCCTTCATCTGGAAGTACGAAGGCAACTGAAAGGTGGATGGGACATGGTGGTGAAAATGACATCTGATGGCCCTAGCCCACCATGTCACCGCGTGTCTTATATTTGTGGTGCTGTGTGAAGGTTGCAATGTTTGGTACACCACTGTCAAGAGATTTCTGATCCGGAAGGCAGGATAACTGATGCAGTGATACTGACAAAGGTCTCGGAAGAAATTAGATATCTAATGGACGTCTGCCATGTGATTCATGGGGCTCATATCGATTGCCCGTAGGCAACACAGCAACCTTCAACAGATTCCCTGCCAATGAATGTACGTTTTATGGATAATAGGTGCCAGTTTCAAATACATGGACTTTCGAATATGTTTACATATTTTTAATTGCACTCTATATCTCATATAACCAAAGTTTCGCGAGCTGCTTACTACCGTATTCAAGCGATTGTCATTATACTGACAGGCGTTTTATTATCCTTTTTATTTCATTATTAGCGGTGACTGTGATGACTGTTTGAATAACAGGATAATACTCGAGTCATTATGTCGGTACAATGACAACCAATCACCGGAAGACGAGAGTAAACCAACTCCGTAAACGTCATGCATATCTGATGCAATTCAGACAGTAGTGAATGAACAATATCCCAGATAGTATTGGGATAGTGAATCAGCTACTGTCACAAAACTGGGATCATGGCTCTTCGTCCACCAGTCCCTGGTACCGTTTTAAAGATGCTCATGTTTAGGAGAACTGGATGAAATTTTATGCTGGGAATTATTTAATACCAGAAGTGGGCCTAAATTTTGCTTTTAAATTCCTTCTGCCAATCAGGATTGCTGGTTTATGTGGTAATTTCAAATATATTTTTATTGTTATGATTTCAGACACTCGTAAATTAAAAAAAGAACATTTTTAAGGAGATGTGCGTATAGCCTATATTATGTTTTACTGACGACGCTGCTAGAACTTCACTGTGTAGTCTACCAAAGGATGATAGGACGATAGTAAAGAGTGAGCTGGAAATGAAGTGAGAGGAAGCGACCTTGTCCTTATTTCAGGTACTATCTCTCGACCTGCCTAGAGGCATAAAGGTAAAGGTAAAGGTAAAAGTAAAGTTTGTTCTGTCCACGCCATGCATACAGGAAGAGTAGAGGTATAGAAGTAAAAGTTGTCTATGGGTGGTAAATCAGTAATTAGACAGTTATCAGAGTGATCAGAAATAAGAGACAGTGGTCAGCAGGTGCGCACCCAGAATTTTTCTTGGGTGGGGGGGGGGAACTGACCTTGAGGCTATATATAATTCATGTTTGATTTTAAAAATCATGTTATAAAAATCATGCCGTAACATAACACATAACTGTAACATAACACTGCAACTGCATTTGTGTATATACAAACATAACTACATGTTCCATGACTCACCTAATTTAAATCACAAGGAATAATCTTCCTGGTTTTTTTAATTTCATCTAAGACATCCTACTTTTTTATTTTATTTTTCAAAATTCTTATTTACTAGTCATTACCTGATTTCAGTGGCTGATTTCGGCTGAAGGGTAAATCACGTAAAATGTTTGATATAATCGTGTCTAAAAAATCTGAGTTTTTAATATTTCGTTTGGGGAGATGGGGTGCATTCCTGTTTGTCAGGTGCTAGGGCACATTGTAGTCAGAGTAAAGTTAGTCGGAGAGTGTGGATTTCTAGACGGTATTCACCCCGTCTAATATATATATATATATATGAGTCATCAATAAATGCAGAGACTTGTCCTGGTGCTAAGTGTAGTGCTGTTTCTTAAGACATCGACCACGCTAGTCGAAACAACCCATTAAACCCCCGAGAAAATTTCTCATTCAACCAGAACTAGTCCGTGCACCTTACCTCTTTACCTTTCAACCTTCACACCACGGTGTGAAGGCAGGTATAATCTGCCTCGAACCCTGTAGGTCGCTATAAGAACCGGCAGCGGACGGCGACAACGTATGCTTTCCTAATTTATGCGATCACAACACAAGCCTAGTGGTTAGTATACGTACCACCAGATTTAACAACAAATCTCTGCATGTTGTCCACCCAGTGTACTTATGTGTTTTGTATGATTGTTTTGTGCAATAAACAAGCATTGTTTCTCTATAAGCATTCATCGATTGGTTGTTCTACTGGACACACGCAGTTCTCTCTTCTCTCTCTCTCTCTATATATATATATATATAACACGGTGTATTAATTTTAATCTTCAAAGGGTAAAGTACGCTTCCTTATTTATAACAAAGTTTCCTACATGTTTCGTTCATTTGACCATCTTCAGGGACACGTGCGATATAAAGTGGATTGTACTGAAGGTTATTGCAATTTAAAAATACAAGTGATCAGGTGAAGAGTGTCACGTTATAAACATGTAGCATGCATGAGTCAGACGATATATTTATTCAAAATGTTGGTAGGGTAGTTTAAATGGAAGAGTCTACACGTTATGTCTAGACATACGGAGGATAACATTAAAACAGGTCTTTAGACCGGATGAGGATAGGCATCAATGGCGGGCTCTTGTGAACACTAGTGAATCTTCAAGTTCCATAACAGGCTGGAAATTCCTTGAAAAGGCGAGCGTCTGTTAGCTTTTTTGAAGGAGTCAGTTTCTTGGACTTACGCTACTTATTGCCATTTAGTGGTTACCTCGAGAAATCTCGTTTCATTTTAGCGGAATAACAAATACATAATTGAAAAGTGATGACCCTATATGCCAACTGACGGAAGACCAAACTAAGCCACTCCAAATGGACAACAGACGGTCGTCCGTCATGGTTTACTTCTCTGCTCTTGCTATCAAGTTCGTTACCACCTGGCGAGTGATGCGGTGTGTAACACTACAGACAAGCACAGCGAAGGAACTGATTATCTGCCGCTGAACGGCCTCATTCTTTGTCTCAAGGGATATTTATACTCACTTTCGGAGTATCACAAACTTGAAATGCCATAGTTCATTGACAGATATGTCAGTGTGGAACTGCAACGTTGCAGCGTCAATACTTCGTCAATATGGGCACGTACTGGACTGCTAGTGCTGCCTAAGCTCAAGATTCCGTACGAATGTACATAAACTATACTCCAGTTGCTTCGGTACGAATTTCATCTTGACTGACATTTTGTAATGTAACTTTAAAACCGTACTGATATTTTATTGATCCACGTCGTAATTTTGTTTGTTGTCAACATTAAACTTCCAGTAAAGCTGACGTAATATTCGATTAACAGCGATTCATCTTGATGATTTTTGGACAGCATCGCTTGTTGTAATAACTACGTGCCATTTGGACTCTCCTATGCCTTCGTGGATTTGCAGGTTTGACTCTTGCATCTTGGGGTTAATTGGTAGTGTTGCCACTGGGTTCAGACATGTGTTTGAACATCACCAAAGGCGTCAAGCTGGGGCTGTAAGGTGCTGTGTTTTCTGTAAATAAACTTACTGTGCGGGGGTCGTCCATGTATTAAATTCCTGTCAGACTAAACCTTATGAGGAACCTCACGTATGATGTTGTGCTTGGTTCGGTCTGCGGATTACCTATCAACCATCTGCCCAGTGACACAGCATCTTGACTGAGGAGTTCGTGCCGTCTCTCTCCCTCTCTTTCTCTCAGTTATCTTCAAGAAATGCGGCAGGCGCGAGCCGTAAATAAGCCAACAATCTCTCGTCCAAATACGTTGCTATCCACCTGTTATAAAAAAAAAAGTTTTTCCCTTCCTCAAGAATAGAAGGTAGTATGGAAAAAGGTTTTCGTGCATATAAACGCTTTTTTGCTTGCTTGAGTGTGTGTGTGTGTGTGTACTGTAAAAATGTCAGTTTCGTACTGCCACAACATTAGTGTTGGACACTGTCATCTTAGCTTCAAGCATTACGCCAAATTGTGCGCTCCATAAGAGTATATACTGGTCATGCTCCCTCTTCCACAATTAATTGTTATTCAGACAAAAAAAAAATAATTTTCTTTTAGGTGCAGTTTTCTTCCATCTTTTCGACGAGTTTCGGAGATTTGTTGCTGTAATCTGAAATTCTGTCCTTAATGCTGTTAATCGATGCGCTGTTTCTGATATCCAGACTCTTTTGATGTCGGATTATAACCAATGGCACTGAGCTCAAAAGACACGTTTCAGCAACTTCAAACCTTATTATATGTTATTCATGCCGTATATATTCTTATAATTAGTAAACAAACCAAGTTACGCTCTGAGTATAATACATTCATACATTCATGACTGTATTTTACTCAGTGTATAAGTTGGTTGGTGTAATAATTCAAACCTTATTCTGTTATTCTGCGTTACTGTACAGACTTATCATTCATACGAAAGAACTAGCCTTGTCATCAGAGCCACGCACTGTGAGGGCACATAATTCCACATTCTGCCGCATGCACAGGCCATGCTCAGGCCACGCCGGTTCAGGATGAGCCTCTTGGACAGCGCGCCTGGACGTTGCAGCATAGGAACCTTAACATGCAGTGATTTGGCGATTTTAGTACACTGTTTTTTTTAAAGAAACATTTCGGTTAGACAGTGTTTCCGGTAAGTGACTTTGCAGTCTGCCATGTGTGTTCTAGTATGACGTAGCCACTTAACGGTTTATCCCAATGATCCGCATATGTTTTCTTTACGCGCATTCGCAACGATAATTTGCAAAAACGCGCCTGAAAGTTAAGACTTCTTTGTCTGTCTGTCCGTCCGTATGTCCGCAACTAAGAACTCGGGGGGGAGGGGGGGGGGAGAGCTGCTGAACGTGGTTTCATTAAATTTTGTATTGGGGACTTTTTACTAAAAC
Organism: Reticulitermes speratus; assembly: GCA_021186555.1. Lineage (NCBI taxonomy): Eukaryota > Metazoa > Arthropoda > Insecta > Blattodea > Rhinotermitidae > Reticulitermes > Reticulitermes speratus. Next base: position 10,291,820 of record JAJKFL010000014.1, read on the forward strand.
TTCCATGTTTAGAGCATATCAGTAGCGAATACGCGTATTTAGTAAAAGAGCGGAAAGTAATGATGACGAAGTATTATGATATTTAGCAAGTTCGTCGCATTTAAGTTGCGGCCCGAGGCTCCTAAGTATGGACCAAACTTCTTAAATATTTTCTACTGAAATTTTCTTCTATTTGGCTTGTTAAATTAGTACGTTTTTTATGTTGTGGTTGTAACGTGACGTGTATTCTCCAGTGCTTTTAAGTGAACTCAGCACCAAGCCATGAAAACGTATACCTATTGGTGAACTTAGTTTCCACGCATCGTTAACTTCGGCGTCAGATGAAGTTGAATGGTCAACTTCACGCTCTGGTCGCTTTACCTCTGCCGAATGAGCTCCCGGTAATCGTTGAACAGGAATGTGGATGTGGTGTCGATGGGAAAATTCCTTTCTCGGCCGGGAATTAGAAATGTCCACCCTGTAGCCTAGTCATTATCAATGTACTGAGATATCGCGGCTCATTCCACTGTCTTGATTTGAGGGTTCCTTGCACTCTTTGCTGGAAGTAGGCACATAGACATGTGTTAAAGTTAGTAAAGGTTATTGGCTAATGGGAGTTCGTTCTTCTGGGATACGACGCTGTGTGAGTGGTTAATCCGATCCCGACGTTTCGAGGAAAAGTATTGCCCTCATCTTCAAGGGTGGGTAGGCCTTAGAAGAATTATTCTAGAACCTGTCGACCAATCAAGATGAGGACTGCATGTTGCTTCGAAAAGTCACTGGCACAGCGTCGTATACCAGAAGAACGCCTCACCCCTCAGCTACACCCTTGCATGAACATGAAAACTTGCGTATTCCCTAATGCTTTACTGACGTATTAGATGATAGAGGTTATGACTGACTGGTTGATAGTCTTATTTCGTGTTCGGGTGATCCCGATTTCGATTGTATCCAAATTATTTTCGTTGTTTCCCTCAGTCCTTTCAGGAAAATGCTGGGATTTTTCCCTCTTCCGTATCTGGCCGATTAAGTCCAAGTTTCACACACTTCGTAACTCAGAATCGCCCTCCATTTGGAGGGTATATGTCGTACGAGGCTGAGAAAGTGTAGACAAATTACCTAAGAAATTAACCTAAGCTCTCATGTGTATTCTGTTGGCGTTTTAATCTGATAGGGCACACGCATCTGTTGGCGTCGATTCACACACTTTGCTAGTATCGGAAGACACAAGTCGCTGAACCATGACCCCATCTGTCAGTGAGAATGTGGTGATGTTGAACCTGTTTTGGGGGTAATGACACCATGTAGAAGTGGGCTGTAGATTTTTCGGAGGTCCTTACTGTTTTCATTTTAAAGGTTAAGTGACTACTCTGTAGACAAGTAGGTCCACAGATCACTGGGTGTCAAGTGACAGCCAGTAGCAAGGAAAAAATCTTACGGCGGGTGTTACTCGAATGATGGTCTTTCGGGTCCTTTCACAGCGTAGAATAAGTTCGTTTCGACGTTTATGAATAACGCGATGTCTCCATCTTCAGGGTCAACGGATTAGACTTAGTTGGATGCTGAAGTAATTGGGAAAAGTAAGTTTGTCGTTTATGTAGGAAAGTTGCAGGGATTTGAGCCAATCAGAGCGATTGATCTGAACCAAATTCAGTTGTCCTGAATATGGAGGCAGCACGTTCCTCCGAAACGTCTGAAGAAACTTGCTATCCTACACGGTGTAAGAATCTACAACAACATGATTTTGGAAAGGGGTGCAATATATGTAAGGTGGGGGCCGGAAATTTTATGAGTAGGAAAATGAAGGAGAAATTTCGTTCTAAAATGGAGTGCGAAATGCAAGGGCCATTGTATAGCACTTCGCCCTGAAGACTGGAACAGCAAGAATCTCCGACGCGTCGGCAATACAGTTCACTTCTTCACGGCGCTATCACTAAAAAGGGCCCAGCAGCCTTAAAAGTCATGAAAATGTCTGTAATAATATATCACTCCTTATGATATTTATTCTTTCTATCTGCAGTGTTTTCACACTGCATTTTAACAAAACAACGACTTTGTCCAACTATCTCATTGCCTCTTAGCGGGAGCCTGCATGGATCAACTAGCTGGCGCATCGTAAACCATTCATAAACAAAACATGAAGTTTATTTATAGCGTGTGCACTGTGTTGCTGTTCTTGAAGCTAGCACATCTGTTGTGAACTGGGGGCCCTGCTCATTAAATCGACACCTCCTGAGCCTAGTTCACAATGCAACGTGTCACGGAATGTTTGCGGATGAGAAGTTACGAATCCAATAACCGTCACGCACCAGCACTCTGGTCACTCTGCTCATCAGTAACCGACGTTGCGGCATAGTCTTCTCAACAGGAGATGAAACCTGTAGTCTTGTACGTAGAACTGTTACAATAAAAATACCTCAGGCGATTCTCATGTGCTTCCGCCCACAAAATTGTCCATTGATTTAGTTGGGATTTTGTGTTATTGTATTAGTCACTTCTGTCTAGCCTCGAAGTTAAGAATGTATTGATACGAGTATATGCTTGCATTCCATCATCAAACTATGATGTGGTATTTGGTTAACGAATATGACCTTACGTTTGTACTGCGGAGTCTACAGTCTCATTTGTAGTATGAATATAATTTTGGTTAGTCTTGATCTAATTCAAGGCATACTTAACGTGAAAATCCGATCGATTAACCGATTGTTTGAAAACTGATTGACGTGTAAGTTATCAGGGCACATAAAGTACAGACTCATGAGTATCTGCAACTTATATTGCAATCTTTTTTGTAATTGATGAGTAATGAACGGAAAGGTAAATTTGTTCCCATGCCCGCCTTGGAGGCATGTTACAGCTCCAGTCATGCTTAACCTTGGCGCTAGATGGAGGTGAGAGGTCAACTTCACATCCCTGCTGCTTTACGGCCGGGGAAAGAATCCCGGTATCCAAATGAATAGGAGGGTGTGTCGGCCCCGGAGCTGGCCTGGACGCTTTGGAGAACAAAAAGATCTCTTGTCCCTGCTGGCAATAGAAACACGATTTCTGTACACTTAACGGAATTCAAATAAAACTCTGAAGTGTGATATCTTCCGTGCGATTAGCTTTACAGTAATGTTTTATCCACAAAGTAAATATGGTGCAATTAGATACTTGTGTATACTGCCGTAAAGAACGTATGTATGGAAAATACGCCTACTCCCGGACGCTGTAAAACTGATTGTTCTCTAATTTTAATTAATTTTTATGTTAATAATCGATGCCTTTCCTAGCACAGCCATCAGCCATAAAGAGCGGTAACAGACCACGTTTGCCCGTACCAATTACACCGCTCACCAAACGTTGTGGCGTAATGTGTGTAACTCCCATTTCTTAGTCAAGAGGCACCGGCTTTGTCACGGCCTGGGGACCGGGTATCCTGGCTGAGGGTTTTATTGGTTTTCCTCAGTCTCTGCACGCAAATTTGGGGATGCTTTTTTTTTTCACTGTATTTTACTGTATTTCACTGTATTTTAAGACTGTTCAACAGACTATTGTATATATTGTGAATTTGTTTTTAATATGTGAATATCTGGTAGCATAAAGACAAAGAAACCCCTGAAGATGGAACTTTAAAGTTTCGAAACACGTGTAGGGAAATAGGCCAGAATAAAATTGGTCAATATAGTGCATTCGTTGGTTTTATTGTTTGATTGGGGATGCTATTCCCAATTAGGCCACGAGCTTATGTAGTCGTATATATATATATATATATATATATATATATATATATAACACATATAGTCACGTATTTAACAGGCTTTTGGGCGCTGTCCGATTTTTCGTGTTCTGTGAAGGGCAGCTGCCGAGTATCCACTATATTACAAACAACAGAATATATAACATTTACCCCATACTTCTATTCTCTTTGCCCTACCACTCAGACGGATGGTTGATTACTGCTGGTTTCAGTTCTCACAGCAGTATTAAGCAAGGACAACAAGTCTTGTAAATATTGTTTCATTCCTTTCATGAAGTATCAAGACGACATTTGCTGCTGGAATCGTAAATGTATTACACATAACTGGAATTACTGCTTTCATTTGTTCATATTTGTCCAGTTCTTAAAAACACAGCCATTGTAAGAGTCTTTCAAGTAAGTCAAATGTCAAATATTTATTCTTTGAACATCAAATTTGTCTTCCAGCTTGCTTTCCAAAAATATAAAATTAAATACAGAGAACTATAACTTTGCCTGTTGTTTTGTATGGGTGTGAAACTTGGCGTGTCACATAAAGGAAAGGGTGTTCAAGAAGAGGATGCTGATGAAGGTATTTGGGCCGAAGAGGATGAAGTAACAGGAGATTATAGAAAATAGCTTAACGAGGAGCTTCTTAATTTGTACGTCTTAACAAATATTGTCAGAGTAATCAAATCAAGAAGGAGCATATGGTACGTATGGGGGAGAGGAGAGGTGCATATAGGATTTTGGTGGGAAAACCTGAGACAAAGTGACCACTTGAAAGACCTAGGCGTAGATGGGAGATAATATTATAATGGATTTTAAAGAAATCGTTTGGGTGGGCTTGGACTGGATTGATCTGGCTCAGGTTGCGGACAAGTGACGGTAATGAACCTACGCGTTTTGTAAAATGCGGGGAACTTCTTGACTAACCTAGGAACTATTAGGTTCTTAAGAAGGACTCTGCTTTATGAGTTAGTTGAACGTCAAATATATGCTGCAATAAAAACATCGCAGCTCTCTTCCCTCCAGTTCTTCTTAACTTGTCGTTTCAGTTTCTCATATCGTAACAGTTCCATGTGAAGGATAAAATAAGCAGGAGGATAAAAATTTTGTGTCAACACTGGGGTCGAAACAGTCCCGCAAATTATCAACATTACATATCTGTCGTGGATGTCACTCGTGTGATCTAGCGCTTGTCTTTCCCCCCTGTCTCTTAGAGAGAAATAATGGCGTGTTGAGCTGACCGAACATCGATCAACATTGCCTTCAGTACCACGAGAGCTTTATGTGCTTGGTGTTCGTACTTCCAGGGTTTGAAACATTGTTGTTGTTTATTTTAGGTTCACCGTGCATTTTCACTAAATCAATGTCTAATCACCATTCAAATGCACTTTATTTAAAAAAAACCAATATAAAGTTTCCTTAAAATCGTTTAAAAAACCCTACATATGTTTCGGCTTCTAGACTTCTTGTGACCCCCCTGATGATGGCTTTCTAGAATCCGAAACATAAGTAGGGGCTTTTTAAACGATTTTAAGGAAACCTTATATTGTTTTTTTAAATAAAGTGCATTTGGTTGGTGATGAGACATTGATTGTTGTTTTTTATTTGAATACGTCGGACTTTCTTCAAACCAGACGCAGGTTGTCATTTTCAGAAACTCGGTACTCGAAGATAAAGTAATAAATGCGGTACAAAACTTGTTTCAGAGACCCTCCCTTAAATTGCAGTAATAAATTGTTTTCTTAGTTAAAACACATAAGAATTGGAACGTTGTCGCACGTAAATGTTTGCAGCTTTGGAAAAGTTTCTGTCTACTGGATGAAATATCTTTTGTATTGTCACTGAAGTTATTTCTTGCGGGAAGACAGGTGCTCACTCAGTCGTCAGCCATTAGCCGGATATTGTTATGTAGATCTTTTCCTGTCCTTCGACTATGGCGGCCCCGTACCCAATGTGTATGTCGATACAGACGTTCTGCAAAAGAGACAAATCTCTTGCCCGTGCCGGGATTGGAACCCCGGATCGTCCAGCTCATAACCTGTTCACTATACGGATTGGAGGATGTACTATAAAAAATAACGTCTTAAGAAATGCTATTGGCGTAAAGAGTACTGCATCCACACTACGTACTTGCAACAATTCTACTGACTTTTACTTCGTGTCGTGTGTACACACAACGTGTCTTCGAAACATCATTCTGTAGTCTGTCTTACGACAGGTCCATAGCCTCTTCCAAAGCGAGTTCTCCACAGGGTGCGATCTAGTACTTCCTCTTTTAATTTCCAGTATCTTCTCTTTTCCTTAAGGTCATCCGGTAGCTGCTTACGCTTTCTTCCTCGTCTTCCCGTCATTTCTGTCCTTCCCTCTAACTTTCCTTCAATCACGTATTTTAGGAAGCAGTTTCTACACAAGATGTGACCAATCCAGTTAGCCTTTCTTCTTTTTATTGTATGTAGGATATTCCTCTCCTCCTTGACTCTGTGTAATACTTCTGCATTTCTCACACGATCAGTCCAACTGATCTTCTCCATTCTTCTCCAGCACCACATTTCAAAACTTTCCAGATACTTCTGATCTACTTTCCGAAGTGTCCACGTTTCAGCACCATACAAAGCAAGGCTCCAAATGTAGCACTTTACTAGTTTCTTCCTTAAATTTAAGTCCAGTTTGCTGGTGAAAAGTCTTCTTCTTGTTGAATGCTGCTTTTACCATGGCAATTCTGCATTTAATTTCACGTGTACACCTTGCATCATTTGTTATCATGCTACCCAAATAATTGAAATATTCCACTTTCTCCAATTGTTTTTGATCTATCATAATTTTTATTGGGTATGGTTGCCTTGAGAGCCTTCGGATATGTGACTGAAATCAAAGTGATCACGAATCGAAACGTGTTCATGGAGATTACAGCAGCTGTAAGGGAAGTAAAGCCGTCGGTCCCATGTCGTAGATTTACGGCATGTAAAAGAACCTTACGGGTATGAATAGAACTAGTAATGCTCGTAAGCAAAATTCAGCGGCCATTTCTCACCCAAGTCTCCTGACTGACTGCCAGATGGCTCTGGCAGTCACATCAGGATTGAGTCGAACAGCGCGGTGCCACAAATGCACAAGACCAAGTAACCTCGGAAAGAGGAGGCCCAAGCCCATATAGGGCTGTCGAGCCATGGTTATTATTATTATAATAAAATATACCATACATCTAGTAATCAGAATTGTCTGACAGAAAAGGATATCACTAAACATTACGTAATAATAAACGGAGATCTGCAAGTCAAAAGGAATTTGGAAGGTGAAATAGAATCGAAAAATGTCGTGCTAAAACTTTCGTTTGTGCATGAGTAAACCTTAATGAGAGGGAATTCAAAATACGAAGAAACTACTTCAGACTCCTTAATTATCTGGGACAAAATTTTATTCGCGAAGAACGTAATTTTTTACGGTGCTTAGCTTAGACAAGCTACATTGTCCTTTCGGCAAGCCGTGAGTGGGAATAAGAGAAAAACATTGCACAGATGATCAATTCCGTGACGCAGCGATGGTGACCAGTTTAGGAATGATTGCTGCATGGATTCAAAAGCAGCTGCTTATGCATCTCATTTCACGAATCCTTACCTAATTAGTATAAACCATGGCATTTTGTCTCTTCATGATCGAGTCTAGACTACCATACAAGTATGAAACCGCACACAGTTACGTTCCGCTTGCCCGGCCTTTTTTATGATCATGTTTCGTTGTCTAGGTTGGCAAGGTACTGACACAACAGATGTTCCTGCAGCTCTGCAGTGCCATTAACACAATCACTGTATCGTGTTACGTGTTACGTTGTATAAGTGAAGAGAGATGATAATAAAAGTAGCCAAAGGTACGAAGTATTTCATAAATTTTTCGTGATTATTTTTACTGCATGTGTCATATTAACGTTACGACACTCTCATTTATGCCATTGTGTTTTTATAAAGGATTATGGCAGTGGTTAGTACATTTGGTTCATTATACGGATATGTACGATATTGACCACTATCTGACGTATAAAAATATGTGACGATTTTGTTCATTTTTAGGCGCGTTCGCAAACTTGCGAAAAGCGACTATTAGCTTCGTCATGTCTGTCTGTTCGTCCGCATGGAACAGATCGGCTTCCACTGAACGGATTTTCATGAAATTTGATATTTGAGTATTTTTCGAAAATGTGTCGAGAAAATTCAAGTTTAATTAAAATCTGACAAGAACAACGGGTACTTCACATGAAGAGCTATGTACATTTATGATAATACCTCTCTCAGTTCTTCATAGAATGAGAAATGTTTCAAATAAAAGTTGTAGAGACATCAAAACACAAATTTCACATTCAATAACTTTTTTACGAAAATCGTGGCGTTGATGAGATAATATGGAAAAATATGGTACAGCCAGATAGGCTACAGATGACAATATAAAGCGGCGCATGCGCGCTGCGAGCTGGATAACTAAGGTTGCAGACACGTAATACTTATTGCTTTTCCATGGCAACAATGGTTACGTGAACGCGCCTCAAAATTACGTTTATACCTACGTACATTGCCTCTCTTATTGCACTCTCGTGTGACCAGGTAGGTCTTACGGTACTCTCCAAGCCGGAGTGCTTCTCCAAAGGGTTGTGACAGTGGTTGTTTCTTTATAATAACATCATATTTGACAGTGATTACTGTTTGATGTACATCGGAAATATGTGGGAGTTTGAATCTGCTTTTGTCTTGGGGTTATTTTATCCCTAGTATTCCAATTTCGTAAGCAAAATCTTCATTAAACTCATTTATGATTGCTGTGATGGGAGAAAACCTATTAAAATAATCTAGAAACAGAAGATTCGAGTCTTATGCAGTGTTACGCCGTATAGTTTGGTAAATAGTTACCGACGATGTGAAGGATTGTAATGTCTTTATCTTCGGGGTCAAGCAGTCGAGTGACCCACAAGAAGCAATGCGGTCTTTCGAAACGTTGGTAACTGTTTACCAGTCAACACGGTGTAACACCACAGAACGCTTGAATCTTCGACAACACCGCTGTGAGAACCTGAAATCTCGAATCAGTAAAACGTTGAAACACAGAAGAGCTATGGTGAACTGACCGTCCGTTAGGACGACATTGGATATGCTAGTGTCGATTAGTCCATTACGTGAAGGAACTTAAAACGTAAGAATGAAGGATTTCTTTACTGGCCGTTCTTTTCCGTCTAAAACCCGTTTTGAACTCTTAGAAACGGAGAATGGGTAAGGCAGTAACGAACTGTATCAAGTCCTGTAGATTTGCACACCTCAGACAAGAAGATTAAGATGTCGGAACGTACCAAGGGATAAATACACATCGCATCCTTCAGTATGTATTTTTAATTAACTAATTTTAATGAAAGAAAATTGTGTAATGAGCGCCGTGGATTATAATCTATGGATGCGACGAGGTTAAACATGCACCACGTAAAAACTCTTTCGGAAATACATAAGGCAATGAAATCTCTTGGACGATTTACTAGATGGAGACATGGAACGGGAGGATAATAATGTGGCTTATCGAGAGAAAATAAGTTACGACGATGAAAGTTTGATTTAACGCCAGAGTGTTAATGTAATATGTGGCTGCCTTTTCAGCTATTGGACATGAGTACCATATTCCTTCATGAGTCACATATAATTTCCTTTTGTGTGTTCCTTCAGAGTTTAATAACATCATAAGTACCGTTAGGTATAGATACGTTACATTTGTACGAACACGTCTGATGCAATCAGTCAATCCTTTATGCAGTATTACAGCATCTGTTAAGCCGGGATTAGACGGCGCGCGGCTCGTCGAGTGACGTGACGTGACTTGCTCGGCCAACAGATCGGAACAGAAAAGACAGTCTGGCTACACGACGCGGCGCAGCTCGGCAAATGGCGGACCAGCGGCCTTGCTCGGGTAGGTTCGGCTCGGCTTGTGGAATAAGTCGTGTTGTTCTATGAACCTAAAAATGTCCTCGTTTGACCACTCCATTCTAGCCAATACCAATTGTGGGACAGAAAATTTCACTCTTTGTGCACCCCGAGAGCAGAAAACAAAGACCAGACCTAAGTGTATAGAGACTTGGACGAGACTGGCTTGGCGCGTAGACTGCAAGCCCCGTGTAGCCGCAACAGCTGCCCGCGCCGAGTCTCTTTGAGGATCGTGAAAAAACCGCTTCTGCGGCGATCCAACGAGCCTCGCTTGCCCAATCACAAGCCGCGCCGCGCCAGGCCGGATACACGGCGCGTTTGAATACGATTCTTTGTCAATGACGTCAGTTATGACGTAAAATGAGCCGAGCCACGCGCCGTCTAATCCCGGCTTTAGATTATATATACTGCAAGGTCTAACTGACATGAGGCATGTAACTTAGTAGCTGATATTCAAGGATTCGAAGAACTGCTTAGCGCAGACGAATACCCTTAATTAATATATACCTCTTTTGAAGTAATGAGCAATCATTTGTTTGCTCGAAAAGAGCAGAAGTCAGGAACGATCACATTTTGCATAAGTAGGGCTACAGGAAGGATCACAAACACCGTCAAGGGCCAGAAAAATGAACCCCCTAACTTACATCAGTAATACTCACGAAATTCTGCAAACATTAACTCATATTTTAAAGTAATTGTTAAAATAAATGTATGATAAGCCTACCCAATTATGTGGTACGACAGTCTGCGGAATTGCATGCGTTTCACACTTACTGTTAACATTTTTTCCATGTCTGGATTCGTTGCGGAGCAAGGCCCAGTATAGAGCTATCTATGGAGACATCTTAAACGTAACTGTGGAAAACACATCTAATATCATAGAGAATTTAAAGTGTCGTCTCATAAAATATGATAGGTTTACTTTATAGTCCCGAGATAGCGTAGCTGGTGGATGACTAGTCTATGGACTGGACGTTTAAGGAAGCGGGGTTCCATTCCCGAGAAGGGAAACTTTTTATCTCTTCTTGAAAGTGTCCAGATCACCTCTGTTGCCTACCCAACTTCTCATTCAGTGGATAACGGGAGCTCTTTGTAATGTAATGTCTACTTGAAGAAAGCGTGAAGCTTTACCTACACTTTCCCATACGCCATCATGGCATGCCCTGAAACAACTTTGCATTTACTTTATCCTGTAGGATAAAGTAAGTGTAAAGTTGTCTCCTCGCATGCCATGATGGTGTATGGGAGAAGAGGTACAGCTCCACTCATTCTGAACGTCGGAATTACCGTATATTGTAAAGAACTCCCGTTATCTTCGAGATGAAGAGAATGCTGAAAGGGAGGCAGCATCCTGATTTCGGACCTTAGTAATTCCTCCCATAGATTGACAGACTTTGGATTGCGTTGATGGAAACAACAATAAATTATCATTATTCCGTGCTTTTCAGAGTTTGTCTGCATGTACAGTGCGATAACTGAAAACTGCCCCGAACTACTTTGATAACTGTATCATCTCCTAATTAATTAATTAATATTGGATCCGTGGTTAATGTGTCAGTATATTGTTTTTTTTTCAAACGTACGAACTACAGAGGCTTCATATTATATCCCATAAACATCAAGTGACCGGGTGTAAAAATCACTTACGATTCGTAAATCAAAGCATGTAATTGTCTTCTCGTAACTTTCATGTTCGTATTTTTTATTTATGTAGTATATGTCATGCTGCAGTTATGGTCGTTAAAGCTTTACGCATGCGATCTGGGAGCGGCATGACCACATTGAGAATGGACGTTTGTCGCTTTTCATTTTGTTTCACAACATCGAATTACTTCGCTACGAGCTGGACGATCTGGGGATCGAATCCCGGTGGGGGCGAGATTTTCCGCACCCGTCCAGACCGTCCCTAGGACCTACCCAGCCTCCTGTACAACGGGCACTGGGTTATTCCCGAGGGTAGAGCGGCCGGGGCTTGGCGTTGACCACCCATCCAAATTTAGCGCCCAGGTTAAAGAAAGAGTAGAGCTATACCTTTACTCCCCCTCTGGGCCTTCATGGCCTGTTCTAGGGCGAACTTTACCTTTACCTTACCATCGAATTACTTCCTAAAGTCAGTACCAGGTTAAATTTGTGCCTTAGCTGCACTTCTTTCCCGCGAAAGTACTCGTCGTATATCTTTGTGTTCTCCATTGTAGCGCATACGTGTTTCGGTTCCTTCTACTACTATATGTAGTGCCTTCTTGTATAGATCACATTCAGGCATCAGCTTATAGTTACACAAATGTCTTTTAACAATACGCGATATACTGGGTGGAGCAAAAATGATGTTTTTAGTCGCGTGCTCATAGTCGCGAAAAGCGCATATTAGCTTCGTTGTGTCCGTCTGTCTGTCCGCCTGTTTGTAGCTATCACCGCTGCTCCCACTGGAGAGATTTGCGTGAAATTTGATATTAGGAACTCTTATGAATATCTGTCGAAGCACTCCAAATTTGGATAAAACCGGACAAAAATATCGGACATTTATAATGAAGACTTAAGTACTTTTTATTGTCGGCAACATAAATTCGCTACAAAAGCATTTTTGTGCAAATCTCAATATTTTTATATTGCTGACGGTGACATGTAACTCAACAATACACAGAAGGCATTGATGCATTTACACACCAAAAGTGGTTAAGCGAACGTGCCACAATGTTAAGTTATGCGCACATTGCTTATCTTGTTATTTTCTCAGAGATTGTTATCGCTACTGGGGTTAGTAATTCTCGGCTTACAATACAAATTCCACGCATGCTATGTGGACAACGAGTAATCCGTCTCCTTACCAAATTTTATTTGTTAGCTCAAATAGTAAATGAATTACCGGTATAAACTAATAACCAAAACCAATTTCTCCACGGCTGCCATGTTGTTTTACGTTCTACAAAAGTATTGCCTCAACAAAGTTTCATATTTTTCCTGTGTCCGTTAGCGTAATTCATTTCGGGAAGCTAAAATAAATGGTGCTAGTATCACTCTCATTTCACAATTTTCTGCCTTTGTCGCACTGGATGACTGAGTTAGGACATTAAAATCTATGGTGTTGGGGTGAAATACAGTGCCATAATTTTCTTACGAAGGAAGTGCATTGTCTGTTGAAAGAACGGCCTCAGGGGAATGTAAATCATCTTGCTCGTATCATAAAAGTCTTTGACACAATTTTCCTTGTTTCCATTAGCACTGTCCAAACAAAAGTACTTATAATATTGACGTGCATTAATCCACACAAGCATTGCGTGATAATTTGATTTGTTTAACAGAGAACTGTATCGCTGCAAGGATAATGTTGCCTGTGATGGGCGGTAGACCAGCAGTTTCCGAACATTTACTTACACTTATTAAATGTCAATACCTTTAGGAGAGATATTTCTGCAGAGTTTGTGTAAATACACAGTATTTAACGTCAAAAAACATTATTGCAGTTATATAACACCAACATTTTGTGGGCACAAGCCTGCATGCCCACTGAGCAAAGCCACTCCGCGTGTGAATTCAAGCTAAGTCGCTGATATACAAAAATATTTTCGTGTACGGAAGATACTAGCAGGGTTTGTTGTTGTTGTTGTTGTTGTTGTTGCAATTTGTGGTGTTAGTTGTGGCGATTATTTTAAAATGCGTTATTTAACGACACTGTCAATTGCTGAGATCATATAGCGTCAGTGATGGATGAATGAATAAATGAATGAGTATGGAGCATTGGTGGAATGATACTGATAGTTGGAAAACCGAGGTACTTGGAGAAAAACCTGTCCCAGTGACACTTCTTCCACAAACAATCCCACATGGACTGGCCTGGGACTAAACCTGGACCCCGCGGTGGTAGTAGTATAGTAGAAGTAGTAGTAGTATTAGTAGTAGTAGTATTATAGTAGTAGTAGTAGTAGTGATAGTAGTAGTGGTAATAGTAGTAATAGTACTGCGAGTAATAAACAGCCGAACTTTTACAATTGAATTGTTCGTAAACACGAAGGTTATTCCGAAAACCGCAATGATATCTTCTAGCAGTTAAACAATTTTTACACCAACTGATGCACTATTAAAACCACCTTTATTGTAGCTTTTGTAAATATATACCCCTACATATGTTTACAAAAGCTACAATAAATGTGGTTTTAATAGTGCATCAGTTGGTGTAAAAATTGTTTAATTAGTGAAGATGCACGGTGATAGTAACGTGAAATCTTCTAGCAGTGTTTGATATTCACTCAATCCTAACGATCACTCGCATACACAGTCACAGAAAGCAATAAGTGACACGTGCAGCTGGTTACAAAGCTTAAACAAACGTACCAGCCATTTAAGATAATAATGCCATGGTACTTTTCAGCATTCTTTGAATATCTTACTGGGGCAGTAGAATGAACCTGGCGCGCAAGAGTCGCTGTCAAACAGACTGTCTTATGGAGCCTTTCGAGGTCAATCGCCTTACAATGCAAATAAGAAAAAAATTAGGTTGTTTGAGAGGCGGTAAGAAAAGGCGCCTGTTGTACAGGGAAATCAACTTTACGTAGTACGAGTATGTGAATCTGTTGTAGTCCTGTAAGCAGACGAGAATTATCTTGCTCCGATAAAACTAACAGAATACAAGTTGGTAAGCATGAAACTTGAGTCAGAAGAAATGTGTGTAGTTATGCGATGCGGAACGGTACGAGAGACGGCTTCTGGTGCTTGTGACATGCAAAGTGCTTTTCAGTGCCTGGAGTCCTAGATGAAACGAGCTGAAACTTTAAATAAGTACCTACTCTACATCCGTTGTCTGAATTACTAGGATTCTAGACTTTATTCCTCGTTCTTCATGTTGTCGCGTTAATCATTTAAAGCCTGGTGGTTACTATGTGTACCACCAGGTTTAACATTAAAAACTCTACGTTCTGCCCACAGAGTGCGTTTATGTTTACTGGCTTTTATAACTGAGACGCAGTATGTTTACTGCGCGGTACGAACGGCCTCTTGTACGTTTCAGTTCACCTCAGTGTTTAAAACTCCGCGGCCCTTATATGAAGCCACTACTGTCGCCAATCTAACGTCTTCATGTCCACTTTCATTTTCATAATATTCTTATCAGAAGGACAAGCGGGCGCAGCCTGGGAACCTTCTAACAAAGCGATGCTCTTTTCCCTCCAAGCGAAAGTATCTGTCACTTCTTCCTTGCTTTTCCTTTTCTTCTGCTCTTCGGCTACAAAACCCTCAGTACCTTCAGTCAGTTTCCATAATTGTGACACTTCGTGTATAAGTCTAATAATTGCATTTTATTTAAACTAATTTACAATGATAATTTTTTCCTCTTCAAGTACATATTTAGGCATGTGCAAAAGATTTAAAATCAGTAAATCAATGCCATATATCACGCCGTAGATTAATTATGCAATTTACTAAATTATATTTGTAACATTTGTAATAGTCTAATAGTTATCAATTCATATAATCCTTTAGTTTTAGGCCCTTTCACAAAATCGCGAAAAGCGGCTATTAGCTTCGTCATGCCTGTCTGTATGTCCTTATGGAACAACTTCGCTCCCACTGGGCAGATTTTCATGAAATTTGATATTTGAATTTTTGTCGAAAATCTGTCGAGAAAATTCAGTTTAGATTAAAATCTGGCAAGAATAACGGATACTTTAAATGAAGACCTATGTACATTTATATTAGTATCTTGCTGAATTATTCTTAGAATGAGAAATGTTTCCGACGAAAGCTGTAGAGAAAAAACACGCATTTTAAATTCGATAACTTTTCCCAAAAATCGTGCCGTTTATGAGATAATGTGGAAAAGTATGGAAGAGGCAGACAGGCCACAGATGATAGTCTAATACGGCGCCTGCATTTTGCATGCTGGATAACTGAGGCTACAGACACACACTCAGAGTATGAAGTCCTTATTGCTTTTCCACGGCAACAATGCTTACGCGAACGCGGCTGAATGTTACGTTTATACGTACACTGCCTGTCTTGTTGAAATTTTCGTTAAGTAGAAGAGTCCCTTTAATATATGAAATTGACCATGATTTCTGTCTGCCGGTATAAACTTGCTTCGTGATTTAGTAACACTAATTTCCTAATACGTGAGCTCGAGTTACAGGCTGTTCAGAATGTGTGGCTCAGAATATTGTGCGAACAAAATGTATAAGGTCTGGGTCTATCTTTGCGCTATATCTGGTTATGTTTGGAGAGACTGTACAGAATGCTATAACCATCATGTAGATAAATCACGAAATGTACATATGATTGCCGAAAGCTCATCTATTACAGAACCAGAGTTGGGTAAGTGTCAAGCTACAAGCAGGTGGGCAAGAGACTCCAGTGTATATTGATATATTACCTCAGGCACTATGACATAGCTTTGGATCTGTTCTTTTTATTTATAGTGTTATATCACGGCGAATATGAAGGCACACACACACACAGAGATGAAGTAATATGATGCTTATTACTCTAAACTTGCTCTGAGGCACCGATCCTGATTTTCATTCTATCAGAGCGTAATTAGAATCCTCATCGGTACACGTTATCTTGTGTGATTCATGGCTTTACTCAGTCATTCCTGCAAGGACCACATCATATCTACGTATCTCAGCGATATACATGTTAAATCTAAACCTTTCACGTGCGTTATGTCTATAAATGTATACAGAAAGACGGACGGTACTGAACTCTGTCTGTCTCGATGAAACGGTCGTGGACTGTTAGATAGGCAAAGTGACAGACACTTAGCTATCCACCTTTCTTTGAATAAATACGAAAATATTTAACCCTTTGAAGGCTAAACTAACCTGCGTCATGAAGTTCCCACGTCACCGAGTACACAGCGTTCCATTACAAAGACCTGTTTAATGTTGTATTGGGAAGTTAAGGTATGTTGTTGTAAGAATCATACAAAACAACGCAATAAATATACCTCGTAAGCAAAATGCAAAGTTTCTTTTGTTAAACGTGAGGTTATATATAGTTATGAATGGGATATAAAGCCTTAAGATTCCATTGTAGTGTAGCTTATGTCTTTAAACTTACCCTATTAGCTGTTTAAATTCAGAATATTCAGCGTGTACTATTTTGATCTGCAGATTTTAGGATTAAATCCCGCGACTTGTCTAGTCACAGACATGGAACAGACAAGAGAGGTTTGAAGTTTTCACGGAGCAGAAAATTGATATTGTGCTCTTCTGACTTATAGCACCTTGTGATTTGTAAGTCGTTACTAAGCTTTCGGATAAAAATGCTTTCTGCGTCTTAAAAAGTGGAGGTACCGGTTCCTCCGTAACTTTGCTAACCACCTGTGCAGCTACCCGATGCTGTAACCCGAAAACTGCAGTGTTGAACAGACTTATTATGTTTTGAATATGACTTATGCATAGCTGCGAGCTGTATATTAGTTAACATGCAAGAAAAAGATGACATAACTGACACACATCAGTACCATCTGAAATCATGTACTGCCGGAACATGACGCAGTAATAGAAGGTTTCAGTTTAAAAAACTAGTACTCTAAATGCAAAGTCACGTCCCATTACGGAAAATCGTGATTTTCGGTTATACAAGACACCGTTTAACTTGCGACCGTAACGTTGAGATGGTCACTGTTGTGTACACGTGATTTTACTTTGTAACTGTCAACTTGACAGCCTTGACAACAGCAAAAGATAATTTGTCCGGGTGTCAAAGTGGTGCCCGCGCACAAGCTGTGATGTATCAGCGGTTGCATTACAGTAATTGAAACGTCGACAAATAAACAGGCAACAAGTACTGTAGAAGCCTATATAAAATTTACAGCTTTCACAGCAGCCATGCCATACGGTGACGTAACTGGTTCTTTTTGACGCCCGGCGCGAGTATTCACAATGACCGCCCCTAACAGAAATTATGAATTTGAAAAAATCAGAATGGTTTATTGAATTTACTTTTGTTTTCTTCATCTTTTAAATTTTATTGGCCGCCCCTTGAATTCTGCAGCGTGTGGCGGCCGCACCACGTGCCTCTCACCAGCTACGCTCCCCTGATATCATGAAGACTTCTCAGGCGATGAGCCTTGTGAAAGTGGAGTTTAATCCAAAGTTTCCCAGATAGTATTTTTTCCTGATAGTGATTCCGCCAGTTATTCCGTTGTATGTTTATCCATTCATACTCCACGACCGTCTACAGAACATGGCAGCTAATGCGAAAACTCTTAGCTAGAATGAGGTGGGCGGGGCGTCTTCCCCAGGCATAGTGCCCCAGAGAACCCACAAATCACAGTAGGGAAGTGACCTCAAGAAAAGGTAAATTTGTCCTTGTGTTTAATTAAGCATCATACTATAAAGTCGCATGGGGAGAGCATTCTTAACCCCGGCATTTGTTGGACGTAATTCGCTACATAGAGGTGGATCATGCCCTGGTGACTTTATCAGCGGAAAAAAATGCCCCGATACCTATTGGAAGAAAGACTGGGTAGGCCTCAGAACCTGAGTGCAGTGAAGAAGAGAAACAATCGTGCCAATCCTGGCCATTCAGCCTGTGCAGGATGTGTGCTTAGAAAAAATCGTCAGTTTAAAGTTGTCAGTCTGAAGTGTGAACGAAAAGAGCTTACGCTGTTTCTGCATGTTATAAAATTTGTTTTAAAATTTCCCCTTCTTCTTTATACAAACTGTGAAAGAAAAGCGGCACAGATCTTTGTATTTGTCCCGGAAGCATCCAGTTTGGTGCTGTCGTATAATGTCTTTTAAACGGAATATCTGCCTGTTATTAACCTGTCTTCCATGTCTTCCATAAATGTCTCAACATATTATATAAAACAGAAGTATATGGCCGCCCAGGTGTACGCTGAGAGAATGTGCCTCTCTAAGCAATATAATTTATTAAGGTAAGAGTAAATTGAATTGGAAGCTGGTATTAAGTAAACCAAATGTCACGTACTTCTTACATATAAATACGTTTATGTAATTTACAACTCCTAACTATGGAATAATAAAACCTTCATTCATAATTTTACATTAAATACAGACCCGTAAATATTTGCAATATAACAGCGTTACCAGAGTTTTAATTCCGTATAATTTATACAGCAGAATCTAAGGCACGTTTCTTTCACAGAAAGATGCACGATTACACGGTCCTCTTTATTTCGTCACGGTGTGGTCAGAGCGTGCCCCGTGATACTGTAATGATGAGCGGTGTTCTTTGTGTTCCTGGGGATTATTCTCATGACGTACACTTCCTGTTTTACTAAGGATCTGTCAACAATTTTACGTGAAATCAATCAGATCCTTTTTGCTTTATCTAAATAGGGCATTTCACGGGCCTGAATCAGCGTCATGTTCCTTCTATTATCACGAATTTTAGAAACAAGTGTGGGAGGAAATGTATAGTTCGTTCTTATGTCAGTGGAACTTAGTGTAGGTTGTGTAAAGGAAAGGTAAAGCAGTGGCTGATCTAGATATGGCTTAACGTTGAAAGGCCCATATTAAAATATGGGCTATGTACAGCCTGTTTTAGTATTCAACAAGATAGGTAGTGTACGTGTAACGTAGCCTGATATCATTTCACTCGAAGAGAGCGCTTTTGTGGCGAATTTATGTCGCCGGCAACAATAAAACGTAATTAGGTCTTCATGTAAATTTGTCCGATATTTTTAACCGATTTTAACCAAATGTGGATTTCCTCGACAGATTTTCATAGACATCCCGTACATCAAGTTTTACAGAAGTCCGTGTAGTGGGAGCCGCACTGATACAATGCGCAGACGGACAGACAAGGGGCTAAAAGGCGTTTTTTAGCGGCTATGCGAAAGCGCCTAAAACTTCTGAATTTTATTCACAGGGTGTATGTATGTTTTCCTCACGGCTGTACTAGTAAACACTGATTAGTTCTCTAGCCAGAATTAGGTCTAACCGGTTGGTATTTGTAACGGAGATTTATTGTGTTCTTTGAGCTTGTAGAAACTGATTTTTTAGAATGTTATTTGAATAAATTTTATGCTAGAAAGTTGAAAGGTGCATATAGGGTTTTGTTTGATGAACCTGATGGCAAAAGACCACTTGGAAAAGCTAGGCAGAAATGACACTATAATCTAAAATTATCTCCAAGCAATATTACTGGGGGGGGGGGGGGGGCGTGGACTGGATTCATCTGGCTCAGGATAGAGACAAGTGGCGGGCTCTTATGAGCACGGTAATGAACCTTCGGGTTGCGTCAAATGCAGGGAATTTCTTGACTAGCTGAGGAACTATTAGCGTCTCAAGAAATACTCCTTCTCCGTGCAGTTAGGTTAGAAACGGTTAGCCTCTCGCCACATTTCATGTCAGATACCAAGAGACTTCCCCACATCGCGATCACCGCACACATCAGCGCATCTAGGATCAAGGTTTTAGTTACAATGGACAACGTAGAACTGTGCAAAATTATGTACGACGTGTAATGAAAACTGTATGACCGTGATTTCAAAATCGTGCACTTGCTAATGATACGGCTATTCATTGGGCTTGTTAGGGAACCTTCCT
Source organism: Reticulitermes speratus (assembly GCA_021186555.1). Taxonomy (NCBI): domain Eukaryota; kingdom Metazoa; phylum Arthropoda; class Insecta; order Blattodea; family Rhinotermitidae; genus Reticulitermes; species Reticulitermes speratus. The sequence goes on from JAJKFL010000014.1 coordinate 10,311,982, forward strand.
CTTGATTGAGAGATGCGAACTATTCAGTGGCTTTACGTAGCTCAGGGGTGTTAGGCATTAGGTCCTGCATACCGGAAGATACTGTAGATGCTCTTGTTGCAAGTTCAATAGCACAGTCGAGGGCAATTCGTTTGGTACTGCGCAGGATTCAGAAGACTTCCTGTGAATGATTAAAATTCGAGTTGTTATTTGGGAGTTGGAAGGTTTAATATCGGCCAGATCAGCTATTCTGTCTAAGGTTTTTCGTGGTTTCGCTCAGGTCCTCCAGACAAGTACCGCAATAGTATGCCCAATAAGTCCACAATCTGTTCTTGCCACATCGTTTCCATACTAGCTACTCGTTCTACCATTCGGTTCGTTGTAGTCTGAGCTACTGACAGCACTGTTAAGTAACCATGTTTAATATACACACGTATAAAACCGGGGAATCACACATAATGGTAAAGTTACTTAACATTTATTTCATTATATTAAAAAAATTCTCTCTCATGCGCTCGTTGAAAAATCTGTGTAAATCATCCGGCTACCGATTAATGTGCTTAGAACCGAAATGTTCCATGTCAGTCTGAAACTGTAGCTAACACGATTATGAAGCGCCTCCATAGTGAACTTCTCGGAAGTAAACTACCCAACAAGTTGGTTCAAATACTAACGCTTTTGACTCGAATCTGGGGGATTTCTGGTGCGAGTCTCGGCCCCTACACCAACTATCCTGAAAGAGAATTGAGCTCTTTCTCATTTCCTTCAGGTGAATTCCGGAATAGTGCCGTAGAACAGAACATCACTGCGTCCTCCATTATTTCTTGTTCATTGAACGTGATTATCCTCTGATATCATTTGACGCTAGGTCTGCAGGTGACATTGTGTCCTTCCAGTATAACCAGTTACAGTGTAAGGTTCACGACCCAGGATGTTGTGTTCTAATCAGCATCGCCAGTAAGTTCACTCTTCTCTTTATCGTAATATGGTAAAATTTGCCTTTAGCACAATAAAAAGCCTTGTATAATAGGCATGTGTCAAGGATGACGTGACACATATTTGACTTATCATCGCCTCGTTCTTGCTCAAAAAGCGTATCAGAAGCTGGTTTTGCTCCTGTTATCAAGTAAAGTACAGAACTTAATGAAACTTACTTTGCTGGGTTCCACCCAACCTCCTATTCAATAGGTACCGGGGTTCTTAACCGGGGGTGAAGTGTCTGGGGCGTGAAGTCGACCACTCAACCCCATCTAATACTGACGTTAAGAATGAGTGGAGCTGTATCTCTACTTCCTCTATATGTTCTCATGGTGTCGTCAGGGAAAACGTTTCTCTCTCTTTTTTTTTTATACTGCTGAGTCCAGTGGATGAAGTTATTCTCGTACGTATATACAGACCAATCCAATGGACCAAACAGAGTAGATTTCATAACTTTGTATTTTGCCTGATGATCGAAGCAGAGCCAGTTTCCGAAACATTCTGTATTTTAATAAAAAAACAAGACGATGGAAGAAGTCAAGCACAATAAAACACTTCAGCCATCAAGCTGTAGACTTGTGTGTCTCAGATGTTGACAACCCTATGAGAGTATAATGGAGTCGTCGTGTAACATCGCCTTCTCGCACGATCAGACGTAATACAAGGAAGGCCTCTCCCTCCTCCGTCTTCTCATCACACATGAGTTGTTCAGTGTTTGTTCTTGACCTCGCTTCCATTTTGCTCCTTTCTCGGGCAGACAGCTTCTTTTGGTCGACTTCATGGAAGTCGTGACAAGTCCGAATGGTTCGTAATCGTGTAAACATGATCCTGGTTCTGAACGCCGGAGTGGCCGTGTGGAACTCTGCAGTGCTGTCTCATCCTTGTAAAGCACACTGGTTTGCTGGAACGTCCCTCGCGCCGTAAACCGTATAAAATCCTGAATTGTAGGGTGCATTTGTGAGTTTCATTCGATTCTCAAAATAAACAGCAATAATTTCCCTAAATGGCATTTGCAGGTTGGTCTTTTTAATGGAGACGAAGTGTTTTTTATGCGAGTTAAGGACTGGAATTTAACTGTGTTTATTAGTTTCATGTATCAAAGTGTTAACGATAGGACGCTTTTAATAGTTATAATTTTGTTATGATTACTGCTACTCTTGCTTCTAATACGAGCAGACACTAATGTTAGGGAGATCTGCCCTCTTCTGGGGGGACCGATACGTTGTCCCTTAACGTCGGTAAAGGATTACCACTCGACGCTGCGTAATATCCCAGAAGAGCGCAGAGCTCATCAACATCGCGGCAGAAGCCCAAAATCACAGACACTACGAGTTCTGGTAAAGGTACACATAAAGTTGCACCTGAGCACGCCATGAAGGCATATGGTGCAGTGGAAATATAGCGCCACTTATTTGTGACCTCCGCACTAGATGGAGCTGTCTTCAGCTTCACGCCCAGGTGGTATTGCTCTCAGGGAAAGTGCTCCCGGTACCCATTGAATAGGAAGCTGGGTGGTCTCCAGGTACTTTCGTTCTGGACGCTTTGGAGAAGAGATACATTTCTTGACCCTGCCGGGAATCCAACCACGATGCCTCGGTTGTCCAGCCTATAACCTAGCCTCCTTACTTTAATGCAACAATAGTAAGAGAAGGTGTCTTCAAACCGAATATTGAGGGCAAAGTTTTGCATTAAATTAACATTGGTAAGATATATAGTAGGAAATTCTGGCACTTACAGATTTAAATTTTTAACGAAACAGCATTCTGAACTCGGTGAAGGGAAGGCACACGTTCAGATATATACCTGTCATGTTTTAACAAACAGAGGTCACTGACGTCTAATTAACCCTTTAAGTTCCATTGATAACCATACGCATCACCTGCTGAAGATTAAGAAATTTTGCATTTTTCGACAAAGTGTATTAAGTACTTCATACTTTTCTCGGAATAAACACCTACTCTTTCACCAAAAGGCATTAAATGGTTGGTTAGTATCATAGACGAGGGATTTGTTCTGTGATGTGAGAACTTCTTTTTATGTATTATTGAGACGAACGTCAGTCTAAAAAGGGTTAACGATTCTCTAGACGATCCGCACGTCACAGTCACAACTGTCTCGTTGTTGAAATGTTTTGTCGAGACTCTCAGTAAGAATACAAACAAGACAGATGTTTGATGGTAGGGACATGTGGCACAAAGGGAAAGACGAAAAAGCGCACTGAATTTTAGACAGGGAATGTGAAAGGAATAGAGAGCTCGGGAGATATACGCGTAGGTAGAAAAATTGTATTAAAAGTGTACTTTAAATAAATGGACGTGAAGATGAAGATTGGATTCTTGTGACTCAGGATAAGGTTATGGATATTTGGCTCTAGTGAACACGATAATTATCCTTCCATAAAAGGCGGCATATTTCTCTGTCGGCTGAGGACTATCACGTGAGCCTCCAAATTTTGTAAGAAAATGTTAAAGTAGTTTGTGAGCAGCTTGTACTTCAAAAACAAATACCGCTTTATCATGGTCATCAATTTAAAAAGAGGTTTCAATTTGAAACATTCCGTTCCATAGTTACTAATTCAAACGGAAAACAAATTAGTTCAAGCACGAATGATCTGCTGGCTCCCAAATGTTAAGTTGCGAGTCGCAGAGCATGCAAATGAGCAAATGACAGCCGTGAAACAGTTGGGGGTGGGTTAGTGGTCACGAGTGACTGGTTTGTACGTCGAACGGAAGGCACGAGTAAAAAGCCTTGTAATCTCAATTGATTTGCTTGGAAATGGAGACAGGCGTACAGGGAAATCGGAGAGGCGTGATGAAGTGGACTCAAATGTCGGAAGCCGCCAGAGGAAGACATGGTGTCACGTCTGAAGACAGTGATACCGAACGGGTGGTCCTTGTGCCTAAACGTCACGCTAGGAAGTCAGCAGGTTCCTCCGAAATGTAGGTGCCTACCCACAAAACTATACGGATCCTCATTCAAGAAGGTCGCCCTCGATGGACTAGTGGTTAGCGTGCTCGCCACTGGACCCAAGGTTCGCGGGTTCGATCCCGACCGGAGCACCACTTCCTTCGGAGGGGAAGTAAAGCCGTCGGTCCCATGTCGTAGATTTACGGCATGTAAAAGAACCTTACGGGCATGAATAGAAATGTTTCGTAAGCAAAATTCAGCGGCCATTTCTCACCCAAGTCTCCTGACTGCCTGCCAGATGGCTCTGGCAGTCACATCAGGATTGAGTAGAACTTGTGCGGTCAGTGGGCTGGTCACTCACTACATTAACGCACATGACCATAGAAACCTCCGAAAGAATCCCCTATGCTCCGCGTTGGAGCGACAGGGACAAACAACAACAAACAAACATTCAAGAAGACAGTAACCTTGAGCATACTTAAATATTTGAAGTGAATTATTTTCTGACATGTCACAGTCATAAAAGTACTCAAAAATATGTGGCTTGCAATTGTATAAATCGTAATGTTATTTCTTAAGATAATGATCCCATTGAGGCTCGAAAGCGTACCTAAATATATCTGTTGATGTATGTCACTATTCCAGTAACGTATTGAAAGAAGATATAGCGAGAGTATCGTATTACATTAAAGCTGCACTTACATGCCTGACCTGCTTATACCAATTTGGATAGTGTGGGACGGATGATCAACGGCTCCATTACATTCATACAATGATTATGTTTTTTCTTATTATTCTCGTAGTTAGCGTTTTGAGTTCCAGATGCTGTAGCGAAGGCTTCTCTGTTGGTTAGCTAGCTGGCTGACTGGCCTGGCCTGGCCTCATAGCGTAATTTCAGGTTCTAGTGACCACGTAAAGTGACGCCACTGGACGGAAGGAATTCAAGGCTTGTAATCATTTAAATTGGTGGCTGGAAGGCCACATCTACTGGCCGTGTATAGGAGTTTAATACATACATACATACATACATACATACATACGCACTCTGTAGCTTTCTAAAGCGTGCACTGCCAACTCGTTAAAATTGTATTACCCTAAGCATAATTAAAGCCAGCTGATTATTGCATAGTGAGTGTTATACGTACGAGTATGTGTGCTAGTCATCATTTATTAAAAAATATGTTGATTTGTTTTGGAATCATCATCCTGTTGTGCGTATATATAATCACTATTTCAATCTTTACAGAATAAACATAACACTATCTTCGTGCTCCTTTTTATTATTATCCTACTACATGTGTCGGCCGCGTACGCTGGCCATCGTCAGGTAGAATAAAGAGGAGCATGAAGATAGTGTTGTGTTTATTCTGTAAAGATTGAAATTGTAATTAAATATCTTTATGATGAAGATTAAACATTTGCTAGTAGCTTTCATGATATATTCAGATGCTTTGAACGTAAAAATTGAGCCTTCTGTTTTTGCTTGATACTGTACTGTACTGTACGCAGAGATTTATTCGGTAGAGAAAGAAAGTTCTTGAAATGCCAGAATTGTGCGTTTTCCTTTAATTAGGAGTGTACTGTCTTTTAAAAGGAAGGTCAGTGTTCAAGAAACCTGCCTGCGAATAGGTTTATAAAACTTTCTGCCCTTTTCGTTTGTTAAATTCAGTATTAGGTATTCAAAGTGCTACATTTGTGTACAATACACTCTTAATTCCGAAACATTTGTAGTTACAATTTATTTTATTTCTCCAAATATTTTCTCAAAGTGTTTTAATACAGGACCGCGTTCGGAAACATACGAACGCACATTCACGCATCCACCCACCGAACCAACCAGTCTTTGCAGTTTCAGTCCCGTAATACGGGTTTCCTTCGCCCGCATGATCAGTGCATAACAGCTGATTAGCATAGACACCAACAAAACAGATTAATGCACATTGCTGTCAACGTTATGCTCTTTTGAATTCATTATGGCGACTGAATGCCAGTGACATGTGGGAAGCACCAAGCTTCTGACACGTTATATAGCCCTAGTTTATATAAATGTAGAAGGATATACTTCACCTGAGACGCTAAGTAATGTTAATGTACCCATCAACTTTCATTCACATGTAGGTGTGATACGTCTCTTTATCCTCGTAGCCATGTCAGTAGAAGTCGCATACAGAGTACGGTGCAACAATGTGGTGGTCATTTTTCTCAAACATTGTGTTGGCTCCCTCAAATTTTGCAACATACGTATATGCAGTGTATACTCGTATACTGCCGACGAGGAGAATTCGGTGAGATTGTCGCTAAGCCTACAATTTATTGGCCACATAGACTTGTACTTTTTTTTTTGTAAAGTGCTTAACGTGGTATATCAATTTACAAGGGAGGAAATACCGGACCCATTTAAAAGCTGCAACCTGCGTATATTTTGTATTCCCTTACGTCTTGTTTCACACTATGTGCTTGCTATTCTCGAGACATAGGCCGTCACGTAGCCGAGTGGACCGGTTTATTGGTAATAAATCACGCAATATTTCACTCATGTCCTAAGAGAGGAACGTATGGTGTAACGGTTATAGAAGAGACTAAATATGACAGTGGGAAAAAGGTAAAGTGACAGGGGACTGGATAAAGTTATACGGGGAATTGCATAATTTGTAGATATACTCTTAACGAAATATTAGGGTGATGAACTGAAGGAGTGTGAAATGGGTGGGGCAAGTATTAGGCCTACTCTTGTTATAGACGAATAATTAAAACAATAGCCCCTTTAAACGGCTTTTCTGATTTCTGTACCTTATTTCACGTATTGAATGTGCATTTGCTATTGTAAATGGCCTACGTCTAGAGTCCAGGCACTCAAGTTTCATCGGCCTGTACTACTGTACACCCAGCCCTTTTCTTTTACGCCCGTCTGTTTTATGCTTTTTTGCTTTAAACCCCCTCGCCAGTTTACACTCTCATTTTCGGTTTAACGCCCATTGGCTGGTTTATTTGCACTTATTTAAGTCTTTTCTTTTTCTTATGGGAATATTACTTTTATTTACGCCTCTTTGATTTACGGTCACTTTTTCTGGAAAGCAACTACGGCGTAAAATAAGGGCTTGGTGTATTTTTTGCCATCTAATGTGTTGTTAAATTCGTCTTGGTGTGACGTTACTTAGGTATTCATGTATTTCAATTTATAGCGTTGTCGTACGAGAGATCAACACGCATCAAGACGGAAAAAGCCTGCAATGGCTTACACCCTGTTGTTGCTGCTGCTGATAATGTTGATGATGATGATGACGATGGTGAATATTGTCGTATTCAGGCCGTTGGTCAATATCAACAGAAAGTTTAGCGGCTGTGTCCACAGTCATGTAGTACCATGTTATAAAGAGTGCATGTAAAATGAAATGCACCAATACCTAGACTGCAGTTGTATGTGGCGCGGTTACCTCTCTAGGGTGTTCGTGACAAACGCAGTGTGAGCATTGCGGGAAATACCGGGTACTACGTTAAGCATATGGAGTTGGTAATGATAACGATTTGCATGATGAATCATTGTGTTTCGGGTAGGAAGATACTTTTAAATTAACTATATAAGACACAAAAATTACAGACTTGTCAAAAATTATGTTTTCTCTGGTGCTTCCACTCTTAACCATTTAGTGCATGTATTTGTACGGCCAGTTTTAACAGCCAAAACGCTGGACCCTTTTCACACAGTAAGTTTTTATTTATTTGTTTCATATGATTCTCACAATAAACATGCATTGTTTCCCTATACGGCCTTAAGCCGATTAGCCTTTGTAATGGAAGCACACTGTGTTCTCTGTTAGTTAAGATCTGGATGTTTTATACAATCTACATCAGCTTATTAAGCCGGCCTGCTGGCTAGCGATCGTCAGTACCCGGAAGGTCCTACAACCTGCCCTCTTAACAAATATATCTTGGTTTTCCTCTGTCTTCAAGCAAATACTGAGATGGTTCCCAAGATTAAAGTTGCTACTGTAAGCTTCTCATGCAACCCTACTGATTTTTAAAATCATAAAAATTAACTCCCTTGCCTTAGAAACATCCCCCTTCTTTGTACTACATTTTATATTTCTGTCTGTTGTAATCTTAAAAGTTTTCATCACAGTAAAGTCGTAGATATCGTTCTTGTTTCGTGATTTAGAGATAATCCGTTCATATCCTGACTTGATAAGCAGTTATACTGCGTAATATTTCTATGTTCGTCTAGGATCTCTTTAAACAAATGTCCCGATTGTACTACAAAATACACTGCTTCCTCTGAGGACCTTATTGAATCACCATTCATAGTCATCGTAACAGTTTCTTATTCAGCGGCACGCTTTAAATAAACAAAAAGCCAACCATCCTGTTCATTTCGCACCTGCCATCTGTACTTACTACAGGCCTCGTGACGTGTTGAGGTGTGAGATAAAAGGAAAAATAAACATTGGACAGGGGAGGAGACGTATCAAGCGTGGCGGTTCCGTGTGAATTATATCGTTTCTTGTTATCACAAGTTAATTATGTGATATCGTGCGTTTGATAGTCTTACTGAATATGGAAATTACATTTTTGGCCGTGTTAATCTGGTGATGAGCAATTAAACTGAACGTCATTAACGTGTGATTATTTGCAAAGAATTTCTAACGCACTCAGTCAAATCAGTCTTTTTGGTTTTGATATCTAGTGTGATTCGTGTTATTCAAAAACATTCAGAAATCAAGTCCACTTTCTATTCAGCCTCGAAAACAGTTGTTTGAAGCGAAGTGATTCTTCATTAAATAATAAATTTCTTGTAGGCTTTCTGTATATTTCCTACATCCAAAGACATTATGACCTTTACTCCGAACTGTTGCCAATCTGGATGGGGGGGGGGGGGGCTGAGAATCCTTCAATGGCGCTGGGGCTTTAAGTTCCAACTAGTGCCCAGGACGTAGGGAGTTTCAATTTGTGGTACCTTGAAACATAGTTACGATTGTAGAGTGCACTGAAGAGATAAAATGACTGGCAAATATTATGGTTAAGTTTCTTGACGTGTTTCGTAATCTTTTTCCAATCGCCCTTTAATTAGACTACTAGGTCTTTACATGAGTTTCTTAATTGGAGTAGGCCTATTAATGCCCTTAATTTACTTGCCTTCCGAAAAAGAGGAGGCTTTTGAGGTCGCCATACTGTTTAGGTTTGTTGTGTTCCCCATCTTAACCTTTGAGCGGGTTGACCGAGTTTTAAGAAACGTGGTGTGGACATTATGCCAGAGAAGGACATCCCAACGTCTTGCTTCTCAATTTATTACAATCAATAATAGGAACATGGCCGTCGCGCGAACTTGTGAGATGCAAACGACGTTAGCTACACTTCCTTAATTTGAGAAAACCTGAGCGTACAATGGTTATTTCTTAATATTTTAGCTGTTCCTTATACAGGATAAATATCGTGTGTAACATCTTTAATAAAGGCGTAGTGTATTGCCAGATTTGATATACAATGTGTTCAGGGCTTGTAGTATAGGGCGTATATAAAGTAATGTACGTTATGTGAACTGAAATAAAAAATATTGCTGTTATAAATTTCATAAAAGGGTTTCAATTATTTAAGAATGAATTCTACAGGATTTTATATAGGCTAATACGTATTAGGAAGCCGATCCCAGTGGCCGTGCGGTCTAAGGCGTGGGTCTTCGGCCGCTCGCTTACTAGGATCGTGGGTTCGAATCCCACCGGGGGCATGGATGTCTGTATGTTGTGAGTGTTGTGTGTTGTCAGGTAGAGGTCTCTGCGACGAGCTGGTCACTCGTCCAGATGAGTCCTACCGACTGTGGTGTGTCTGAAATGTGTGTGACCATGAAACCTCGACCAAACGAGGAGGCCCAGGCCCAGGCCCATATAGGGCTGTCGAGCCATACAAAAAAAAATACGTATTAGGAAATTTAAGATAAATAATTCCTTTTGTATAAATCTGGCCTTTTGTACTCTTTGCTCTCAGATTCTTAGATTCATCAACGCTTCCAGTTGGATTACGATTTGCGAGATTTGAATGTGTAATAGATATTTTAGGTAACAATATTAATGCCGAAGCCCGTTTCTAATAAGCGGTGTATGCTGGTAAATAGTAACCGACGTTGCGGATCAGCCTCCTCCCTCCACCACCTCAGCAATCTAAGAATATGCCAAGAAGTCTTTTTGCATTACCCTGAAGTCAAAGGCAGAAAGCTTTTCCGAAATATCCGTAAATATTTACCGATCTTCATCAGCGCCCCTATAGTGACCTCAAATCTTGCAATCTGAATTCTTTTGTTAAAGAAAGTTATAGTTATTTATCCTACAGCAGTGTTTCCCAAATGGTGTTCTATGGAACCTTGCAGTTCCGTCAAGTGAAAATAAGGGTTCCACAAGAAAATTCCATTGACATTTGAGAAGTGATAATTTAGATATTATAAACTTTACTTAAAACAATTTTCATTTTTTTTCACAATGTTTGTTTCGTTCAGTGTTTCTGAATGGGTGCAATGCTAGCAGGCCTATACTACTTTGTACGCTTCCCTCGTAGGTCTGTGTTTTCCTACTAAGTTTCATACACGTGACAGTTTCAAAGGAAACATGTTTAGTACAGAACCGTGCATTAAGCCCGATAGGTCACTCCTCAAGTAAGACTTCCTAATGCTATTCTCTTAGGAAAGTTAAAACACCGGCAGATGAAAAACAACAAAACTGACAGTGGAGAAATTTTTCATGGTGGTGTTGGTAATTTAACGGTACGATGAGATGCGAGTGCGAGTGAGGCTGATTCTTGAATGGAACCCTGCCCATTCATTTCCCGTCTGTCCCGACCATGTTACACCACGCGGATATATAATCGTTCATTATACATTACTATAACGTCCTTGTTTAGTCACCCAACATTCACAGTTCGTTTCTTACTGCTTGTTCCGTCTTATAAGCCGAACTTGTCTCTAGTTCGCCTTGCGTGATGAAGCCAGCCACGTGTCACGGACGTTTAGTAGGGTAAAATGACTCATTGTAGTGATGCACCTTATTTAGTGGCACTACTCAAATTCGCCTCGAAATTGCGTATTTATTGCAAACGTATTTTTAAGAGTCGTTCTTGAGAAGCTAATAGTTCCTCAGCTAGTCAAGAAATTCCCTGCATGTTGTGGGCCGGAAGGTCCATTCCCGCATCCACAATAGCCCGCCACCTGTCTATCCTGAGTCACAGTAATCCAGTCCAGGCCTCCCCATCATTTTTAATATTATCCTTCCATCTACGCCTAGGTCCTTCTAAGTGGCCTCTTTCCCACAGGTTTCCTCACCAGCTTTCCGCGACAAAAAGCAGAGTTCCTTAATGTTACAGCAGTTTGTAAATACAGTTGCCAAATCGGGTTTAAATAGTTTGAGTCGCTCGTGAGAAGCTGATTGAGCAAACGTTTGTTCCATTCATTCTGTCCATATGCCGTAAGGTATCACGTATGACATAAGGTCGCCCGAAATATATGCCCAGTTTCAAGACAACCTGTTCCATAATCTAATAAACTGCGTATTGGCGTAAGAGAATTGTGCTGCCGGGTATTTAGACGCGAACGAAAATTACTTCTTTCGTTTGCACAGTCACAGTAAAAGTCGAACTTTATCCTCAGTTTGGACCCCAAATATTTAAGGGAAATGTTAACACTACGTTTGCTACTTTTAAAGCATCGGCAAACAATGATGGCATTGGGATCTCAAGCGCTAGATTGTAGGACTGAATCAGTTAAGTGGTGTTTTAAGTTATGTCCAAGACGGGCATAGGTTTCCGATAAGCGCCGCAGTAATTTAAAGTTTACAGTCGGCATTCTTTTGGGACCCATTAGGTTGCAGTCAGTGAACGACCTCAACCTCTTATAGTCCTCACTCTTACCACGTGATTTGGTTTCATAGTTTCTATCGAAACATTTCTTCCTCGAGTTATGGAGAACTTTAAGCATTAAATCAACACTTTATGTCCAGGATCACCCATCTACGTGTAAGGCCCTCACAGTTTGATGGCCGGTGAAGAAGCTAACTTAAACGCTGTAGTGGTTAGTAAGTAAATATTCCTTCTAATGTCATGCTGTTTCAGATGTCTTTTGAATGCCGCATTGTCCTTTGTTAACTCTTTGAAGACTGAATTTAAACTAGGCAATTCCTTCTGCAAAACGAAGACGAACCAGTTAGTTAATCTAGTTAGGGAATTAATTGTTGTTGATTGTTAGAATCGTACGAAAAAAGATACGTAATATCCGTGAGGAGAGAATCGTGTCTAAATGTTTTATCAGGTGGTACATATACGTAGTAGTTACCACTGGGGGTTCAGCAATTAAATCTCGCAAATTTAACTTACGAAAATCTTGATTTTAACAACATACATACAACACTATTTTATTTAATTTCTCTCTCGATTATTATCTGACATTTACGTAATATAATTCTAAGACAATGGTAAACAGTAATGTAAAACCAAGTGTTAGGATGATGACGGCTTTAACATAAAAAGCCGAAACATGTAGCTATTTATTATAAACAAAAAGGAATTTGTTTACCAACAAAGTTGTATCAACTGAGTGAAAGGGTGTCATATTATAGAACAGAACGGAATGCCACACACCAAGATAATAAGTGTATACATGTGCCTTTATGGTCCGTGACAGATGCATCGAAGGGATATTTCATCGATTATACTACCTGCTTGCATTTTAGTACATTCTGTTGCTTGTAAGTGAAAGTTCGTAGTTCACGTTTCAATTTTTAAGTTTAAAATTGGGCTTTATAAAGTAATCATTCTCAAACCTTGTGGGCTAACTGGTGCAAGCTAAATGCTTAATCTGTGATGCTGATGCCATAAATTTACCTGTTGCTTCTCTAGATAAAAAATGAACAATATATAACAAATTAGTCTTTCAGAGTATCTTACCGACATGTAATGACGCTTTCAACTAGTTAAATATCGCGTTTCGATAAAATTGTTACGGAATAAAGAATGGGAAAGAATGTGGTGGAAGTAGCGGTGTTACAATTTAAGGTACTATCGGAACCTGGAGGGACTGAGAAAAATCACAAGAACGTGTCTTGTTAGCTGATCTCCAGTGAAGGATCTGATCCCGGGACCTCCCAGTTAAGAAACAGGAGTAATAGCACCCTGTAAAACATGCAGAATGTGAAATTAAGTGTATGGACTAAGAACAGAGTGCGATGATATTTTTATGGCACTTAATTTACCTTTTATTTAACGCTCTGTCATTACCTCAAACTGTAAATTGTCGAATGGTAGGATTATCAGTAAGTACTGAAATTAGGAATGGGAGTAGGAAGGAAGCGGTAAAAGAGTAAATGAAGAACAACCCGTCATTCCGATATTGTGGTATTGTGGTGAAGCATTTTAACACAACAGGAGATGTATTTAAATACCGTACAATAGGACACTGATGCTCCTTTGTAATCCGTCCCGACTCGCCATTCATCTCATCTCATTTGCCTTCTCTGCTTACTAAAGAAACCAGAAATCGATCAACTAATGAAACCCGTTTACTCTGGGAATATATCCTCACACCCACATGACGGGCATCAGACTTGTTCAGTATGTCCGCGTGGGTGTGCTTTAATATGAGTACTTAGTACGAGTGCTACAAGAATTGTCAACAAATGTTTCAATAGAAGAGAATAAAATTAACTTAAGTGTAACTGCAAATATTAATTACCATACGGAGTTTTAAAAGGCCAATTGCCTTTCAGCTAATACTGTTTGTATCACAGTAGCTATGTGTACGGCGAGCAGCTTGAGAAATCACTTAAATGAGATTTAAGTGTGTTAACACCTTCCGCACTGCCATAAACAAGAGGCAGTGAGTGAGTACTCCGACAACATTAACATTTCACTGCTGTATCTTTGTGAAGAACAGGAGGATGAGATAGAGTTTCAGGATGAACGTACTATAAAGAAGACTTGTGGCAAGGAACAAATGTCCTAGCCTTCCATAAGTAGACACAACTTCTGATACGCAGTGGACCCACGAAAAAAAAACAAGTGACATAGCCTACATTTTACCTCTTGAACTTTTAATCTTCTTCTTCCATGGCGTTACAGCCCGAGGTGGGCCAAAGCCTCCTTCTTTTTGGGATTTCATCCCGAAGGTTTTCCTAGTCGGTAAGTGTGCATTCTGTAGTGAGTGACCGGCTCACTGACCGCACAAGTTTTTGCTCAATCCTGATGAGACTGCCAGAGCCATCTGGCAGGCAGTTGAGTCAGGAGACTTGGGTGAGAAATGGCCGCTTTGAATTTTGCTTACGGACATTACTGGTTCTATTCATGCCCAAAGGTTCTTTTACATGCCGTAAATCTACGACATGGGACAGACGGCTTTACTTCCCCTCCGAAGGAAGTGGTGCTCCGGATTTTTATTACCCTTAAAAATCCCCGGTCGGGATCGAACCCGCGAACCTTGGGTCCAGTGGCGAGCACGCTAACCACTGGTCCACCGAGGGCGACCTTGAACTTTTAATAAGTACCATTATTTGTTGATTTGTAATTTTGTGTGATTCACGATACGGGTCCCTGATGATGGTCCCAGAATAGGGATCCGAAATATGTTGGACTGATTTTACTGTAAAAAATTATATTGTGTAATAAATAAAAAGCGTGCATTTGTTGGTTTAAGAAATGTGTGATCGAACAAATGTTTCTTCGTAACTTAAACTTCGTATTATTCACGTGATTTCAACGATTTTTTTTTTTTTTTTTGGTGAACAGAAGTGCACTTTCCAACCACATTTGTGTTTTATGCAGGACAATAATTCCATCTAGCCCAGCTGCTGCGTTGTTATAGCTTGCAAAATAAATATTCTATTATTTGCAGCAAAACCTTGTGCGTAGGTGAAGGCGGCTTGAGTATCAACTAGACGCCGGCTTCTCATCGCGGAGGCCCGGGTTCAATCTTAGGCCAGTCCAAGTGGGGTTTGTGATGTAGGACAAAATGGCATTGAAACAGGATTTTCTTTACTACTTCAGTTTTCCTCTGCCCCGTACTCATTCATTCATCTAGGTATGACCGACTGTATGAGACTTAGAAAGTGACGGTCGTTAGATAACACACTCTAAATCTATCACGGAATTACGTACATATTCCAGAGATAGTTCTCAATTTGTCGTTCCTTTATTGAGCTCCTTGTGCATTAGTTTCACCCTGTACCATGAAGTGATCATATCGTCACGAAAAGATGTGTGGCAAGTGCACATCGAAGAGTGTCTTCCACTTTATGGCTGTTTCAGTGTTTAGTTTGATTTTAAAGCAGACGTTTGAACCCTACTTTACGTTCGTAGATAAGCCCACTTGTGAAGGGAAAGGACTTTCCAAAACATGTTTGAAATCGCTTGTATTCCAAAGTTCTGTGAAATTAAACTTTATTTATTACTGATAGAGTCTGAAACTTCGATTTGAAGACTGGGGCATTTAACATTTCCATAAAGCTGTCTTCGTCGTCCTACACATTAGCCCATTGCAACAGATACTACGCATGCATTATTACTCCGGGAGGCAGCCACGTATCACTGGATTAAATCTATCCCAGCCCCTAGTTTTTGAGTTCCTACGATTAATCCACGTATACACTATGTAAATTGATACAACACATAAAAATTATTTAAGGCTTCGAAGACTGAAGGACAATATCAAGACACTTTTATTGGCCTGTGCTACCCGATATCAGAAAGAGTCTTTATCCCCCTTGTCCTTCTGACAAGAGTAGTATTAGGGTGAAAGTTATTAGTATAGAGCATTAGCAGAAAGGTACTGACCGGGTAAAACCGAAGTTCTGGGAAAGAAACCTTCATCAGTGCAACTTTGTCCACTATAAATCATTCATCTGCATAAAACTGTTGCTTACAGTCAGAAATTCTCTGCGAGGTCGTGTGTTCACTTTACCTTCTACGGTTTTGTATAATCTTTGCTTTTTAAATTTCAATAAGCAATAGCAACTTTCCCACCTTTCACCGTTGCGGACGGAAACTGAAGACGAAGCCAGTAACTGAAGAATGTGAAGTGGCTCCAGTGGGGTCATCACAAGACGTCTACCAGTCGGGAATGTGGTAGCTTGTAGTTGGATCATAATGTGATATTACGTGTACAGGTACCATCGTCGTCGTCGTCGTCGTTGTTGTTTTCGTAGTCAAGACAAACGGACGGACTGACAGGACGATGACAGCAGAAACTCTTCTTTTCTAGGAATCGTAAGAAAAACGAGAGTATCCGGTTCTGCATCAGTATCAAAACGGTCAGCAAGAGTTGCTGCAGCTGCACTTTTCATACTACAAGTCTCCACAAATCCAAGTTATTGAATGGCAAAAGAACATGTTAAACGTAGCATGTTTCATTCGTAGCTGTGGAACATTTGTGACAGGTGTCTTATTCTTATATTTTGAACGTATTTCCGAAATTTCTTTTAGAAATGTATTATTGCACAAAGGAAATAATTTTTTTTAGATGAAAGAGACAAATCGTAAGCTTGTCCCGTTTTTACCTAACGTTTGTACAAAATGTGTTTACGAAATATTTAAAAACTGATGTTAATTCATATCGATCAAGCATACAGCCTTCTAAACATGACAATTAAACCCAAAATAGATAAACCGGCAAGACGAGCGCCATAAATTGTACTCTTGTCCTGATATTGTTGAGGTCGTAAATCAAGGAGGATGTGATGTGCTGAACATGTAGAACGCATACGAGAACGGCATAAAAGTTTTAGTCGAACAAGGGAATAGGCCGCCATGGAGACCTTGACGTGCATTGTAGGATAGTGGATCTTAAGAACCTACGTACTTAACGAAGGATAATAAATTAAGTTTCAGACCAACTGATGCACAACTAAAACCACTTTTATTGTAGATTTATTATAATTGTTAAAATTATACCCCTACACGTGTTTCGATCCTCGGATCATCGTCAGGGGGTTTTTTGTTGAAAGCTACTGTCACTTCAATCACATGATTTTAAATAGTCTTAACAGCACAATAAAACTTATGCATTATAATTTAAAATCTTGTTATAAGTCTTTGTTAAAAGTTGTATAACTCCCTGACGATGATCCGAGGATCGAAACACGTGTAGGGGTATAATTTTAACAATTATAATAAAACTACAATAAAAGTGGTTTTAGTTGTGCATCAGTTGGTCTGAAACTTAATTTAATATGACGAAGATGCACGGTTGTGTGAACAGTGTGAAACAATGTGAAGGGTAATAAGTTAAGTACGTAGGCTGCCCTCCGAGATACTGTATACGAAGATCCAGTACACTTGTACAACTCTACTACAAGGAATTGCCTACATGTTAACTATCTGACTGTTTTACGTCATATCTACTTGTGTGCAAAGGTTGGTAATTTGGATTTGTGCAGTATTGCTTTGGTTGGTTCCCTGATGATGATCCGTTGGGGATCGAAACGTATAGGAATATTTAATGTGATGTATTATGAATATCTAAGAAACAATATTGTGTATTTTGTTGGTCTGAGTGTTGCGATCTAATATTGTAGGCCTTTAGCTCAGAATGCGATGGGAGTGGGATCAGGAAATGTGATTAAACAAGAATTTGGAGGGACGTTCAGCAGTGTTATCTCACGGAATTTTTCTGATGTTCTTGTGGAGTGACTGGGAAACTACGAAGCACCACGACCTTGATAGCCGACAGCCCGGCTGAGATTGAAACATTTGCCTTCCGAACTCAGGTCTAGACGTTATGCATACATCGCATATGACAGGTGATAGAACAGAATATCAGATGAGCGTAGATCATAGAAAGATCATAAAATTGTGTTCATTTAGTCGGTTAATATGTTAGGTGACAAATGCGTGGACTAAATTGATCTGGCTCAGGATAGAGACAAGTGGCGGGATTTTGTGAACGCGGTAATGAACCTTCGGTTTCTATATCCGGGGAATTTTCTATGTGAGGAACAATTAGCTTTTCAAGGCGGAGTCTGCTCCATGTAGTAGTTATTTGATAACTGTTTTTTGTTTAAGATAAATTCAAAAAGTGTTCTTTGAAACGTCATAACAACTGACAAGATCCGACGATGAGACAAGATGGTAACACGACTGTAGTATGTAACGTAATTGTAATGGTTCGTGATGCCACCAGATGTCACTGATGTTCCTTATCGTTTACTTCGATTGCGGCTCACATTGTGTGAGGTTTTGGTATCTGTTAAAATTGCTAGCTTATTTCCTTTCCGTGTTCTACTTGATATTTCGCTTCCTTTAGTTGTGTACTCCGTATTTTTTTGTATTTTTTTATAAATTTAAGACAATAAACATTTGGAAGGTGTAAATTGACATGAAAATATGGCTTATTCTGAAAGGAACCAAGCGTGCTGAAGATGTTGTCTGTTCTACAGAGTCATTGCAAATCCAGTAGACGATCCAGTATTTCGGAAAAGGATGGATTATTCGTGGAATAGCTGCTGATATGACTGGCGAAGACAATATTTGCATCAGTGGAATTACAATATTGCTGCTCTTTGAATTACGTGGTTTCTGGAATATGACCATCCTCTAGCATGACATTGATTGAAGAGCCCTTTCTCTGGGGCCGAACTGAGTAGGTGCCACCTCATCCATTCACATGAGGGTGGAAACAGATCCATTTTCCGAAATGTATTTTTTAACAAAGTCCTAAAACCAAGTAGTATTACATATAAGATACCATCGTCAGCACCATATTGAATTAATTGTTGTTTCTATTTTGCTGCAGGAATTTATGGATGCCATCCCCTGACGTGTGGAACAGCAGATTCATTTGGACGACACAGACAGGTAGTTGATCGAGTTCAGTATAAATTTATTTTGCAAGTGGTATAGAACAAACTTTACATTCTCAGCACGACGTGACTGTCACGAAGCTACATTTAATAATGGTTACTAAATGATTTAAAAAAGGATAACTCGAATTAAAATAACGTAACCTTACTAGTTTGCGGAGTTACATCCTGTTGTAAATATTTACCAACTTTGCGAGATTGCCGCCGCGGTGCAGCTGACGTTGTCGGTCTTCTAGGATGTTGCAAGGCGTTGGTTGGTAATTTGTTAGCGACGTTGCGGGACGACATATCAATCACATCTTCAGTGGCCAAGCAGGGGACCGATACGTTGTCCCTAAACGTCGATAACAAACTACCAACCAGAGACTCGCAACAACCCAGAAGTCAGAAGACCTCACGTACCAATTTGTGTTTAGAATAAACACTGCATTCGGGAACGCCATTACATTCTGAAATTTAATAACATGGTTCCGTTTTAGTTGTAGTCGCAACCAATTCAAATCTTGAGCCAATTTGTCATGTTTGAGAAAATGTGTTTATTAATACCGTGCCGGTGGATTTTGTGTTTCGGATTTGAAGAGCTGCTCCGTTGATACACGTACTTTGACGGTATGCTTTACAATTTCTTTGAAGTCAGATTCTCCTTTGAAGTCTTTCAATTTAGTTTCGTAGAGCAGTTTTTTATTTGTGAATACTTTCGAGATATATTTCATGTTTCGGGTATGAAAGCCTGGTCCATCATACGCAGAAGTTAACAGTTTCCTGTGTCGTTTGGTTTAAGTCACAATCTAATTGAAATTTTTACGTGTTTTGTCAAGTTAGAGAAGCTTCATATCTGAAGTCAATATTTCCTTCGCCACATTTCTTACTTACAATTACGGTTTTCTAAAAAGTTCAAATTTCATTTCGCTTTACGCATTTATTTTCCTGTTTAAGTAGTCATGTCTACTTAGAATTGGGGCCTGTTTGAGTAAAAATTGAATACAATGAAAAATTTTTCAAACAGACCTTTTCAGAACTACTTATATGTGTATGTTGTGTTAAATGTGCCTTTTACGTGCATCGTATTCTTTTATAGAAAATGGTCAAGCACAGAGGTGAACAGAAGTAAAATCCCATGCCTGATTCTACCCAAAAATCTAATTTAGAGAAAGGCTTGCTTGAAGCTTCATGCTTCTGTTTGTGAAGTCCAGGTACGTGATTCTGTCACGTTTTTCGATCATGGTTTGCCATTAAATATTATGAATATCTGGCATTTTGAAGCAGCCACTCAGTACAGGAAGGAAATGCAGCGAACTCCACAGATTTACTGTATGCTAAATGTGGGGTATTCGAGAATGGTCAAAGCCGCATATGTCTGCAATACGGTGTAAAGTGGAATTCAGTTAGGCAAGCTGTTTCGAACTTAATTTTAATAAGAATATCATACAACTAGACTATTACTATAAATCACATTCAGGCTTACTGTTAGGCGTCAGCGAAAACACAGTTTGACTCAATATACATTTATCAGTGCACTGAAAGGGTGCGTTAAGAGGAAAATCCCGGACGTTCTGCAGCAAATGAAAGCTCGGTGTTCTTGTATCAGAATGTGGAATGGTGCAGTTTCTCATTACGTCACGTACAGTACCAGCAACTGAAAATCCATCTGTTCAAGAGCATTACGTGCAATGTCAACGCTGAGCACACCTTGCAGAAGCTAGCGTGTGGGTATCTTGTAGAAGCAAGAGTGGACATAAACAAAGAGTAACCGCCAAGCAGTTTCTGGTAACAGCAAATGTTTCGCATGAAACTATTTCAACCGGCGGCTACTCTACAGTCCGTCAACGACTGCCTAATCACAGTCGTGGAGTTATTTCGTTGAAACTAAAACTGTTCTCATCCAGCGAGGCTGTTGATGGACACTTCAGCAACCACTGCCTAATCGCACTCGTGGAGTTATTTTGTTGGAACTAAAACTGTTTCATCCAGCGAGGCTGTTGATGGACACTTCAGCAACCACTGCCTAATCGCACTCGTGGAGTTATTTTGTTGGAACTAAAACTGTTTTCATCCAGCGAGGCTGTTGATGGACACTTCAGTAACCACTGCCTAATCACAGTCGTGGAGTTATTTTGTTGGAACTAAAACTGTTTTCATCCAGCGAGGCTGTTGATGGACACTTCAGCAACCACTGCCTAATCGCACTCGTGGAGTTCATTCCATTGAAACTAAAATTGTCTTCACCCAACGAAGTGGCTGCTTTATAGTTCATCAACCTTTGCCTAATCACAGGCATGAAGCTTGTCAAGAAATTCCTTGCTTCTTATAAGATATGACGGTATATTACCATGCTCACAACAGCCAGACACTGGTCCCTATCCTGAGCCATATGGATACAGTTCACAGCTCTATCCCTTTAAAAGGTTTTTTAATAGTACCCTTTTATATATGCAAATGCCTTACAAGACTTCTTTTCTTTTCAGTTTCTCCCTTAAATTTTTTTATGAATTTTTCATCACTCACATACCCTACTGATATTGCCTTGTTTTATCTCATATACCTAATAGTATTTTGTAAGGATTACAAATTGTAAATTTTCTGAATTATGGAATTATCTTGAGCGTCCTGAAATTTGCTCCCTTTTCGGTCCAAAGATCCTCTTCAGCACCCCGTACCCTCAGTTTATTTTCTGCCCTTAATATGACAGTTTTCACGCGACATTCTAGGAAATCTCGTCAGTATCCGAAGTAACATTAACAGCTAATATGTTAACACAATAATAAATAGTACAAACAAACAACAACCAGGCACTCTGCTATTTAGCAAGCATTACGCAGTTTCTAGGCCATAGCCCGAAAGGTGTTTCATCGGTAAGCAACGCCTTTCAAAACTCCGTATTCTTCATTGAGTTAAGAGCGCACCTTCTTTCTTGCGTCTTTTTGAGGGACTAATAAAATTAGCCTGAAGTAAAACTCGTTTATGTTTAAAGGAACAAAGAAACTCTCGGTTACAACCTCTAGTTCTTGAATGTGCTACCTACGGACAGTAAGAATATGTAACAGGTGCTCCAATGTCGCTCAGCAAACATGCGTCATGTTTGCACACAATACACACCAGGCACTTTTTGATATGCAGATTGGTGACCTCACACCGCATGAGTAGAGCGCCAAGTTGCTACAGTGTGACAGTCAATTGATGCTGGGTTTGCACTGGTAAACAAATCAGGCGAGAAGTTTAACCTGTTTTATATGTAAAGTAATAATGTCTGCTTAATAAATTCATTTTAACTGAAGGATCGTATAAACATGTCTGAACAAACCATTAAAGAAAGTTCAATTAGAGAAAGCTAATTGGTTAATACGGCTATTTAATTACTCTGTCGTTATAGTTTAAAATTCCCCACCTCAAAAATGTATCTTTTTATTTAATTTGGAAACACGATTTTGTGTCTGACTTTTATGTCCATTAATGTAACGTAATGTCAAATGATTGGAGGTAGGAAACGTTTTAAGATATTCAAAACGGATATAGGATGAAGTATTTTTTTCCCGAACTCTACTGGAAATGGTAAAAGTCACCGTAAAAGTTCCACTGAAGAAGGCATGACCGCTTAGGAGTCGAAATGGCCTTTGAATATCAGCTAGTAATGTGGTCAAGACGGTGACTACAAGAACTTCCAAGAATACAGACACACATTACGGAATAGAAGTCGGTGACAGATTGGTCGATAAGGTGGTCAGGTTTATTTCAAGAGTGAAATAAATTCAGAATGCAAAATCGAAGGAGAGATGAGATAAAGGAAAACGGTAACGTTTTCCCTATGAGCGCCATGAAGGTATGTAGGAGGAGTAGAGGTACAATTCCACTCATTTTTAACCTCGGCATTAGATGGAGGTCAGTGGATAACTTCCTGCCCCGGTTGCTTTACCCCGGGAAAAATCCCCGGTAGGCATTGAATAGAGGGCTGCGTGGGCCCCAGATCAGGCATAAACTTTTTTTTTTTTTTTTGAGAATTTAGAAATCCCTTCCCTTACCAGAGTTCGAACTCAGACCGCCCAGCCCGTAGCTTACTCGCTTTACAGACTACGCTAACCCTGCTCGAGAGATAAAATAGAAAATTACAAAATAATTCTAAATGTTATCAGGTTATAAAAGGAATATTGTTCAAGAGAAAGAAAAAACGCAAATAGCAAACTGTGGCGTATATTGTAAAATTTCACTGACACGTAACGCCGAAAAGTGTAAGGTAAAAGGTACAAGTTCTCCCTAGAACAGGCCACGAAGACCCAGAGGGGGAGTAGAGGTATAGTTCTACTCTTTCTTTAACCTCGGCGCTAGATGGGGTGGGTGGTCAACTCCACTCCCCGGCCTCTTTACCCCCGGGAAAGAGACCCGGTACCCATTGTATAGGAGGCTGGGTGGGCCCCAGGGCCGGTCTGGACAGCTGCGAAAAATCACGCCTCCACCGGGATTCGATCCCCGGACCGTCCAGCCCGTAGCGAGTCGCTATACCAACTACGCTGTCCCGGCCCATAACGCCGAAAAGTGTACCTCTACGAAGAGAACCAAAACCAAATTTTGCAAAAGTAGGCCCATGAGACCAAAACTAGGATACAATGAGAAATGAAATTTTTAGGGTGAAAAGAAATTGGAACATAAAAGGAATGGATAGGCCAGGGATACCGAAAAAGGATTAAGAGATAAAATAGAAAGGAAACGCATAGGACGACGCAGAACAACATGGTTCGAGAAGAAAGCGCTGCGCAGATTGTAAAGCAAAAGCTGTGGAAGGAAGGAGATAAAGAAAGATTGGAGAATTTTCTTCCACTGACGTGTATAAAATGGAAGCAATGCTAGAAATAGTATACACTAAATTTCTACTTTCAGGAGACAATATCATGTAGTAAAATGAAAGTTTGGACCGCTTAAATTAGCTAAATGTTCCCACACACTGAATATTCATAGTAGTGAAAGTGGAAGTTAGTTTGTTACTTGCAGGACGTGTATTGAAGTCTAGAATTGTCGGAGGCTAGGCTAAAATAGTACATCGTTAAATAAACTAGTGGCTGAATGATTACAGAATCACAGAAGCACTGCGGAATGAAAACAGAGGCTGTGTTCAAAATGAAGCATTGTCTGGAACCAGCACTTACTTTGACAAGTAAAGGAAATGTTAAGAGAAATGGAATACTTCAGTTATTCTGAGAGATTCAATTCTGCAATAATAGTAATAATTTACAGAATAGTTTCTCTAGCGGTTGAAATTGTTCTTATAAAAACTATGTTTAGAAAGTGCGGTATGGTGTGTTTGGCCTTTTAGCTTTCAAATTGTGGAGTTTTGCTTTAAACTTTATGAATAAATTGGAACATGTGGCGAAATACTTTCATATACTAGGACAGTGCTTACTGATGGCCGATATATCATTCCTTATATGGGCATGTAATAAAACTTCCACTTCTTGACAAAATATACACATCGGCAAGCCTGTTCATTCTATTTTCAATATTGTAGAGCAAAGTAATATCGAAAATAGCTACTAGTACTTGAAACTTGGTTTATCGAGCTAGGTGAATAAGGTGAAAAGAGAATTTAACGGTTGCGTTCAAACTAAGGAAAGAAGAAGGGGCACTTGAATAATGTGACCGGTCTGAAATCTGTAATATAGGAGCCACATTAAACACTTGGGTTCACATTAAACATGCAACATTATTTCACCGATATTCATCCCTGAATCAATCAGACAATCCAGCTGTGTGCCACTAAATCGCGTAACCCATTTTTTCGGCCCTATAAAGGGCAGTCATAATTAAATATATCACCTTCTCCAACACGATCAAACTTTGAATGTTGCACACCCAGTGTATTTATGCGTTTCGTATGATTCTTAAAATATGCAGCAAACATTTCCCTATACAGCACTAAGAAATGTATCCTTATAGTGCGTACATAGTGTCTTCTGAGAGACAGGAACTGATTTTTAAATATTATTTCGATGAGATTATTGCTTCAAAGGGTTAATTCAGAATCTATCACACTCAGAGAGACAGTGGATTAAAGATCCCAGCAAGCAGTTTTAACCATTCAAAATCAAAGATTAAACTGAATGATACTTAAACATTTAGGTCGTACCGCGCAGTAGACACTTTGTCTCTGTTATATAAACCAATAAAAGACGCATAAGTACACTATGTGGGCAGAACGTACAATTTTTGTGTTAAACGTATTATGGCAAATAAAGAAACTGCTGGGCTTTAAAGGTTAAAGGGATTGACTCCAAAATACTCGACAGGCTGTTTCAACGAGCGTTATGCTTGTTTAACCACACTTTTAATTACTGAGTTTACAAGCGTAGAATGACTTTATTATTACTGCATAGAATTGGAGAGGAAGCACTTGTGGCGTAATTTCAAGTGCCGTTTGAATGACAATACCAGGATGGTTCTGACTCGTGGATCTCAAGAATACGAAGTACCATCGCCATCAGCTTGACCGTTTTTCCTTCATTCACCCACCTCATTTAACAGAGTTATGGACAGGCCTACTCTTATTCATTTTCGATAATCATTTGCCTTGTAAGACTGAAAATGAAATGAACAGGCGCGCCTGTGTGTAGGTCTATACTCTGTCAAGAAGTATATCTATTACATTTCCATACATGGCGCGATATATAAAAGTCTTTCGCCTCATATTCCAATTTATTTCTAGAGTTTCAAGCAAAAACGACTCAAGAAACTCCACAATATAACGGTTAAAACGTCAAATTATACGTAGGTATATTCTTCTCATAGCTTTATAAGAACAGTTTCAACTGTTAAAGAACCTATTTTGTTGTTAGGTATCGCTGTTGTAAATAATTAATTACTATTGTGGAATTGAATATCCCATGATAACTGGCGTATTCCTTTTCCATTCAACATTTACTCTACTTGGTACAGTAGGCGTTGAATCCAGACAATACTTAATTTCAGAGAAAGCCTTTGTTTTCATTCCGTAGTGCTTATCTTCTTGTAAACATCCAGCTTATAGTCTATTTAACGACGTGATGTTCTTTCGTGTCATGCCCACATGGAATCAACAGCTAATGCGATATGATATGGTAATTATATTCCTAAAAAGGAAGGCTGTGAGGATTGTTATACAAATATCAAGCAAAGCATCTTGTTTGTTTAACGGAGAGGGTGAGAGAGAAGTAGAATGAAAGAAACCCATTGCATATCTCAGTGCTGAGCATGAGGCAGTTGGCCGGAGCATCACACCATCAAGATCTCGAGGCTACTAACTCTTCCTAAACACCACACCTTGAGAAACTGACTGACATGTTACAACATCGTTTGTTTGTCTTGTCCCGAGGTGCGGTTTGTTTGCCATTATATTGTGCGTCTTTCTTACAAAGTGAATTCGTATATGGGACAATGTGTACATCTGTCCTTCAGCCTATATGCCTGCATATTTCGCCTGTGAATCTACGAACACAGTAGAGATTAGCCTAAATGTGGCATTGCGAGTTGACATTAAAATTTGTGAGGGGAATTTAATTTGGATTAGTATATCATAGGAGAATAATGAGGTTGCATCCCTTTTATAATCTGTACTTTTCACCAAATATTATTTGGGTGATTAAATCAACAAGAATGGGTTGGGCGGGGCATGTGGAACGTATGGGGGACAGGAGGGGTGCATAGAAGGTTTTGATGGGGAGACCTGAAGGAAAGAGACCACTTGGAAGACGTAGACATAGATGGGAGGATAATATTGAGATGGATCTTCAAGAAGTGGGATGGGGACGCGTGAACTGGATTGTTCTGGCTCAGATAGGGACAGGTGGCGGGTGCTTGTGGATGCTGTAATGAACCTTCGGGTTCCATAAAACGCGGGGAATTGTTCTTGCTATTTCTTAAAATTGCAAAATTATATTGTAAGATATTTTGACAGACTGGTTGAGACAAGCTCTTGTTGTGTTCACATAAGGGAGCCACATTTTGAGTTTTGAAACACTGGATTACATGACCCTGCTAATGAAAGAAGAGACTCACGCCCCCCCCACCCCCAGCCTTCGAGTCAGCAACAGTTACAAGACAGCAGCCTACATTGCTTTCACCTTCTCACTCTCTTTTTTCAGATAGAATTAAGCACGCATTTATACTCGTACGTGAAGGCATAATACTAACTGCTCGCCATTAACTTCATTGACATTCAGTGTTATCCTGCCAACTGCTCAAACTGCCTTCTGATTATAGATTATCTTGTGCGAATGCTGTAGCGGGCTTGTGATCACGGCCTTTGTAGTCTCTATCGTCTCCTATAAATAAACAGTTGCAGCACGAAACTACTGTTAACCATCTTCATCAATCAATCTATCAATCACTTGTTGTCACTTTAAGATATCGACCCACGCAAGTATTGTTCATACATGAAAACTAGTCTGCTCTTGTGTTGAAACAGCTCATGCAATCCTTTTTTTTTCTTTTATGACTGATCTTAAAAGGTTTTCTGACTACATGTCTCGAGAATATTTATCTTCGACATCATATCTCCCATTTCACAGTCAAGTTCTTAACGTAGATTAGGAGCAAGATATCAGACATGAATATTGGCAAGACAGGGTCACAATGTGTTTCCTTTTATTTGCAGTTACATATGCAGGAAAAGATGGCATATCGCAGTCGGTGTAGCATCTAATTCCGGGCTGGGCGGTCTATTGTTTGAATCCTGGCAGGGGCAAGAGATGTTTCTCTTCTCCAATACCGCCCAGACCGGCTGTGTGTCCCATCCAGTTTCCTATTAAAAGGGTACCGGGGGTATGGTGCGTGAAATTGATCACTGACCTCCATCTAGTGCCGATGTTAAGAATTAGTGGAGCTATACCTCTACTTCGCATATATGCCATTATGGCGTGTACAGGGACACGTGTAGGAACACTGAACCAAAGCAAGTGGCTTTTTCTACGCAGACCGATCATTAACGTAGGCCTGCTTACAAACTGCACGAAATTTTGCTTGTCAGTCAACACGTACAAATATGGTAGCGGTGCGAGGCTCTGGGAATATGTTCAAAACATTTAACATATGAAAAGTCTGTACTTAAATAATAAGTTCATCTAAAACAATAATAAAATGATGATGATGATGATGATGACAATAATGATCATAATTTATACAGTAGTCATAATTGAAAGGAATAAAATTTGTCTCGACTAAAATTTTATATTACGACCACTTGGGCACGAGTTCAGCACGCTACCCCATGAGAACAATTTAATTTCATTGTTTGAATTATAAATTTACTTTACCTGAGAGACAGACATTAACAACAAAAGGTTTGTAGGAATACAAAATTATCTTCAAGGATTCTGTTCGGAACTCATTTCATGTTAGTATATATTGAGCGGGCTTCTTTTAATTTTTTCCTGAATTGTACAAGTAAGATGATCACAGAAAAATTGAGCAAGGAACTGGTTTAAAAACAACTAAAGTGTTTAAATAAATGAATAACTAAAGAACATTTACATGTTATAAGATCAATTAAAGATAAAGGTAAATTTTCTGGGAAAGGGCAACGGTGTGATGATTTTGAAACTGCAGGAATAACAGGAGGCTTGAGAAAATTTCGTATTGTGGAGCTTTATGATTTGTGCTTCTAGCTAAATATTATTACAGTGATGAAGTCAAGGAGGGTGCGATGCATGCGGCACACATGGGAGAGAAGAGAGATGCATACAGTGTTTTGGTTGGTAACCTGAAGGAAACAGGCAGCCCGGAAGACCTAGAGGTAAATCGGATGATAAGATAACAACGGGCCTTAAAGAAAGTGATGGGTGTGGAGTGAATTAATCTGGCAAGCTATAAGGAGCAAGAATGAGGTGGACGGGGCATGTAGCACGTATGGGGGAGGGGAGAGGTGTATACAGGATTTTGGTGGGGAGACCTGAGGGAAGGAGACCACTTGGAAGAGACATGCGTAGATGGCAGGATAATATTAAAACAGATCTTCAAGAAGTGGGATGGGGGGACATGGACTGGATTGATATGGCTCAGGATAGGGACAGGTGGCGGGCTCTTGTGAATGCGATAATGAACCTTCGGGTTCCATAAAATGCGGGGAATTTCTTGACTAGCTGACGACCTGTTAGCTTGTCAAGAATGACTCTGCTCTATGGAGTTAGTTAGTTAGTTAGTTAGCTAGCTATAAGGAGCAGTGGCAGACATGTAAACTTGGTAATGAAACTTCGGGCTTAATAAAATTCGGAGAATACCTTGACCAGCTGAGGAACTGTTAGCTTCGGAAGGACTCTCTTCCATGAAGTAAAAAAGGGCGCGAGATAAAGGAGGCTAAGCACTACTGCAAACTTGCATTTTAGGAAGCAACTGTTGCTCTCATCAGAAGGATATACGACCGCATAAATACGTTTTAACAACGGATTGGTACCAGTTAACACAATCAACTAAATGCAGACATTAAATTTATTTCAGTAGCTTGAGGTAACAGCGTCGCGCCAGATCAATTAGCGAAGCTTAAAATACATTTTTCTCGTGTTTTTCAAGTACATGTATTAACCACTAGATGGAATATGCGCGTGCTTGTGTGGCTGAGTTTATCCACTGCGTTCAGAGCTGTCATTATTTCTTTACAGTTAACATTACTTTGCTATCATGCGTTGTTGTACAATTATGAATCCGAGGGTTGACCAAAGTTACAATTCCATCCGTACGAATTTTCAGGTTGAGCAGCTTTATCCCGTGACTTTACACGAGTTAGTTTTCTTACTCAGCATAACATGTACGAACGTATGTCTTTTTTTTCTCAGTTGTCTTTGTAAATACGTACTTGTATTTTAACGGAATGCTAAAAGAGCAGAAAAATTTCCGTTTCAGACAGGTTTCCCTTAAACACTAATGCTTACTACTGGACAAATAAGTAGACTGCGACTCAGTGTATACATGTGTTGCTGACCCACGCACCAGTCAGAAATGTTGATTACTCAGAGGTCTGCCACGTCATTAAACAGTAGGTACATATTGGCAGTGTTACTTTTTGGCGCTTTGGAAACGCAGAGCTGCAAAGTAGTGGCCATCGGCTAAGCCACTTCTTTCTGTCTCTCCGCATGTCGCAACTCAAAGACGCTAAACGGACTTTCATAAAACGTTATACTGGCGAAGCTCACGAGAAATGTTCATAACAAATGTTCATAACAAATATTCATAACAAATATTCATAACAAATATTCATAACAAATACTCATAACAAATATCCATAACAAATTTTCATAACAAATATTCATAACAAATTTTCATAACAATGTTCATAACAATGTTCATAACAAATGTTCATAACAAATGTTCATAACATGTTCATAACAAATGTTCATAACAAATATTCATAACAAATGTTCATAACAAATGTTCATAACAAATGTTCATAACAAATATTCATAACAAATATTCATAACAAATACTCATAACAAATATCCATAACAAATGTTCATAACAAATATTCATAACAAATTTTCATAACAAATGTTCATAACAAATGTTCATAACATGTTCATAACAAATGTTCATAACAAATATTCATAACAAATGTTCATAACAAATATTCATAACAAATGTTCATAACAAATGTTCATAACAAAAGTTCATAACAAATGTTCATAACAAATATTCATAACATTCAAAATTGTGTCAAAATCGGACATCGGTAAAGTGCACGCTACATTGAAAACTTAAATGTATTTCTGCAGGCATTTTGAGCGTAACTCTCATATTTAGAGAGAAAAACGTTTAAAAACTGTCGTAAAGAAAACATTAGCTTATACTTTAAGGCTGAAACAATTCTTCTTCCTTAATTAGAGAGTTTTCGAGATAACTGAACAAAAACGGATGGAAAGCGTCAGAATTATTGGTTTGTGCCTGCATTTACTGGCTTGCATTTTGGTTTATTTCTGCTTTCCACTATTTGGGTGAACAAACCAAGAATAATGAGATTGGCATGACATATGTCACGTATGAGGGAGAGGAGAGGTGCATGCAGGGTTTTGGTGGGGAAACCCGTGAGAATGGGACGACTTGGACGACCTAGGTATAGATGGGAGTATAATATTAAAATGAATCTTCAACAAATAGGACGGTAAGGGAGGCATGGACTGGATTGATTGTCTGAGGACAGGGCCAAGCGGCGGGCTGTCTTATGAACGCGGTAATGAACCTTCGTGTTGCGTAAAATGCCGGAAATTTCTTGGCTAGCTGAGGAATTGTCAGCTTTTAAAATAGGACTGTGCCCCATGGAGTTAGGTATACTGGGGAGCCCCGGGATAGCGTAGTCAATACAGTGACTAGGCTGCAGGCTGGACGATCCGGGGCTCGAATCCCGGCAGAGGCAAAGATTTTTCTCTTCCTCAAAGCGTCAAAACCGGCTCTTGCCCCCCCCCCCCAGCCTCCTAGTCCATGAAGCTGACTGTTCTCTACCTGGTGCCGAGGCTAAGAATGAGTGCATGTATACTTCTACTCACTCTGTGTGCCTTCATGGCGTGGACAGGTACAAATTTACTTTGTTTTCCACTTTTCTTTCTCATTTCTTTATTACTTTCTCCGCCAGGACTTCCCCGTCGTTATTACCGGACATAACGTTGCCTGTTGATATGTCCAGTAAGCAGGCCCATAGTATAAACATAGTGGCCATCACGAAATTATATGTTGCAAGGCCACATCACGTGTTCATCTCCCTGACCGCGCAGCTTTATGTTGGCAGCGCTGCGATGAGAGTCACGAGTTGGGAGATGAGTTGTGTGTGCATTCTTAAGCAAGCGGAAACGTAATCCTGTCCCGGCACTGTTGTGCTGTGAATTTTAATCTGTTATTCGTTTTTCACCTCTCCGTGTCTTGCGTTGAATTGTTGGCGATGTGGACGGCCAATCTGAAACGTCCTCGGCTGTCACAGCGCCAGCGAATTCTGGGCACATTGAGAAAATTCTACACCAGAAGTTAGAAAAGCGAACCGTTTACAGAGTCTTATGGTGCTGAAACTTGGACAGTTCGGAAAGCAGATCAGTATCTGGAAAGTTTTGAAATGTGGTGCTGGAGAAGAATGGAGAAGATCAGTTGGACCGATCGTGTGAGAAATGAAGAAGTATTACACAGAGTCAAGGAGGAGAGAAATATCCTACATACAATAAAAAGAAGAAAGGCTAACTGGATTGGTCACATCTTGCGTAGAAACTGCCTTCTCAAATATGTGATTGAAGGAAAGTTTGAAGGAGGTATATAAATGACGGGAAGACGAGAGAGAAGAAGTAAGCATCTACTGGATGACCTTAAGGAAAAGAGAAGATACTGGAAATTGAAAGAGGAAGTACTAGATCGCACCCTGTGGAGAACTCACTTTGGAAGAGGTTACGGACCTGTCGTAAGACAGACTGCAGAATGAATGAATGAATTACAGTGTCTGAAAGTTTTGCAAAGATAGTTTTGAGGAATATGAACACGTTTGTAACACAGATGTCCACAAAAAGTAAAGAAAAACAGCGAAAGCCAATGACGTACTTGACAACAGAATGTATGGAGTAACAGGTAAAGGTCACTCTATAACCTGCCATGAAGCCACAGAGGGGGAGTGGAGGTAGAGCTATAGTCTTTTTTTAACCTCGGCGCTAGAAGGGGGCGAGTGGTCAACGCCACTCCGGGCTGATTTAGCCCCCGGGAAAGAGACCCGGTACCAATTGTATAGAAGGCTAAGTGGGCCCCAGGGCGGTCTGGACGGGTGCGGAAAATCTCGCCCCCACCGGGATTAGATCCCCGAACCGTCCAGCCCCCACGAGTCGCTATACCGACTGAGCTGTCTCGGCCCAAAGAGTGTATGGAGTTTTCAATGAAATTTGTCTACTAAGATTATTGTCTACCGGGAAATAAAGCCGGGAAGCTTGAGTGATACGTGCCAACAATTCGGAGGATCCTCTACCTCGAAGAAGGGAACAGCAAGTTTCAAAGAAACACCGGCACGTTTGCGCCGAACTGCATGGTGTCATAACCTACAAGACCATAATCCTTATTGTCACCGCCGTGTGAAATTCATCTCATTTGTATGCCACATTTATGTGAGAACAGGATTTTGACAGACTTTTTCTTAATGCCGTCGTACGGTGTCTGGCTTTACTGAATATGAAGTCGTGAATTACAGGCTAAGGTAACAAAGAAAATCGTTAGTTGTAACTTACCTGACAAAGAGGTCCTAGTCGCGACACGAAGTTACCACGCGTGCACAACACACAGATATACACCTCTTTTTCTCGTTAAATAAAAGACTGGTTAAGAAGCGGTTTTAGGATACAAAGCTGAACCGTAAAAGTGCATTTCGTTGTCATGGCGTGAGCAACAGAATGGATAGATCGTAATTTTGGAATTATTTGTACTTTTACCTACTATACATGATGAATAATGATTCGAAATACAATGAAAGATTTTTCATCAATTAAAATAATGAAATTCAAATGTGTTATGAATGTATGGTTATATTAAGAAATATCTGGAGACTACAATGTTCATGGCATGTTACCGATTCTGTTACAAATGAAAAAGTTTCAGCGGGCTGAATTCAGATATCCTGCGTAACGTTCTGCTACTGTGGGACGTATGGAATCATTCAGTACATGTACATCTGTCATAAGTTGTTTTAAAATAATATTTAATAATAATTAAAAAGTAATAATTTTATGTTTCGTTAGAATTATACACATGTTGGTTGCATTTTTGTTTAATTTCATCGTATTTAATTCCACTTTGTTACCTGCTTCGGCTACAGGCGTCTATAGCCAGTGACAATTTTTAAGACATATAGACAGAGAGGAAGAAGATGTATAGGTGCGTTTTTTCGTAACCTCGACACTAGGTATAGGGGGAGTGGTTAGCTCACCCTCCCGGCTCACGGAAAGAGCCCCTGGTACACATTAAATATAAGGCTGAGTTGTCTCCAGGGCGGTCTATACTTCTGGAGAAGAAAATGCAATAACAGAGATGCTGAAAAATATGCCACTTTTTCAAAGTAATCTTTAGAACTCAAAAAAAAAAAATGACATAGCCTTCGGTTTATTGGTGATAACTATCAATCATTGAATATTCTCGTGCGAAATTTTGTATAGGACGACACAGTAAACATGCCTTAAAATTCTGTGGGAGCCATTATTTTTAAACATGAAAACAGCGACAATGCAAAACTTTAATAGATTATCCAAGAAATTTAAATATTCCACATTTATACATACTCGAGAAAAGTTTGTAAAGAAGTGGCACGGTACGTTGTATAATTACTAATTTATAGTTCTTGAGGGCCTTACCATGTAATTTACGCTAAAGCGTTTGGTGGAAAGTGGGCCTGTGTTTTGTACGTTCTTCCTATAACGTCTTCTTCATGTATCCTTTCAGTTTGAAGATCGAAAATTAAGAGCATCAATCGCACATGCGCAATTACATAATTCCTTAAGGCATTGTTCTTTATACATACGAGAGGAAAAAACTGACAGTTATATTGCGTTGTGTACATTAAACACGTTTTTAGCATCGGAATTACAGCTGATTTCAGATGTTTCTGCCGCGGCGCAGGAACCAATTGTCTTCTGCCAGCCAGCTACACCACTCCTCTCTGATGGTTCACACGTTGCCAGCTGTTCACCCCACTCTTTCGTCTGACGTGTGTAGCCGAACGAATGTAACAGGAGGAATGTTTCTACTCTCCTGATAGCCGTGTGGGAAAAGACAACAGCAACTGACTGGGATGGTTGTGGGGTGTCATGTCAGAGGATGTCACAGCTGTGTTGATTAATATTCCAGTCTTCTGGAATATGACGTCATGGAAACTGGTATATAGGAACCAGTGTTTCAGAGGAGTATGCTGCCTTCATCTTCAGGACACTTCTTGCATTTCACTGAAGATGGAGGCAAAAAGGTGTTCCGAAACATTCGTATCTGTATACTACTCCGCGCTGTGTCTTGTCCCAGACGATGACTTGTCAAGGTATTAGCGCTTCCTCGTCAGGTTCATCTGCTGGTGCCTAGCGAATTCAGCTGCTGGTCCCCCTGTCACTCCCTGGATACGGCGTCTCTCTCCCCATGCACGTTGCGGTAGAGACTTTTTAAATTAGATCTTCAGAAGGTGCATTTAAAAGAAGAGCCATTCAGGCACATGAGTGTGTCTGCTGTTACTACGATATGTGGCTCCATATCTTCCCTCGAAACACTTTTTACATGGAACTGAACGTCCATTACTTTCCATCATGTAATTTGCAGGTTAACAATTCCATCAAAAATTTAAGAAAACGTTTAATACAGCCGTATTTAGAAAATATTCAATAAATACTGTAAAACTGGTTAGTAAATATTTTCGCCAGTTTACTTTTTCAAAATTGGAATGCAGTCAAGTTTGTAAATATGAAATTATTTACAAATATAAACGCCATCACTGTACACACATTAAGTGTAGAATCACTTGGACATACTCATAAGAGTTTAAGTCACCATTATTCATGTTCAGGAACACAACTTACAAGTTTACGAGTGTCTACAGGTTTACGAGTGTCTACAGGTTGACAAGTGTCTACAGGATTAAAAGTGTTTACAGGTTTAAAAGTGTCTACAGGTTTACAAGTGCCTACAGGTTTAAAAGTGTCTACAGGTTTAAGTGGCTACAGGTTTAAAAGTGTCTACAGGTTTACAAGTGTCTACAGGTTTACAAGTGTCTACAGGTTTACAAGTGTGTACATGTTTACAAAAGTCTACAGGTTTACAAGTGTCTACATGTTTAAGAGTGTCTACAGGTTTACGAGTGTCTACAGGTTTACCAGTGTCTACAGATTTACAAGTGTCTACAAATTTACAAGTGTCTACAAATTTACAAGTGTCTACAAATTTACAAGTGTCTACAGGTTTACAAGTGTCTACAGATTTACAAGTGTCTACAGGTTTACAAGTGTCTACAGGTTTACAAGTGTCTACAGGTTTACAGGTGTCTACAGGTTTACAGGTGTCTACGTGATGACGGCCAGTTGTCGATCGACAATCGTAGGAGTACGATCAAGTGATTTTCAAGTTAATGTGTGTGTCGTCATCATGTTTGTTTATGTGTGGTGGTTTAAGGTACACGGTTGTGTAATAAATCAATTTAAGGTCACAGAATGATTGCTTATCATGGATCCGCTGTCACCAGATTTAATAACACGCCGCTTTTACCTGTGGGAGTATCGCTCAAGAATAACGTGTTGAACAGTTATGAACAAATAATGACTTCAAACACACGAAACGGCAACCTCCACAGGAACGTCTCAAGAAGCGCTACGTAATTCTTACCATTCAAATTCGATGCGTAGTCTCAAAAGGAGGAAGACGCATCGAACATATTTAACGTTATATCCTGTGTTTACAGTAACCTGTAGTGCGTAAAATAATGTGGTTCGCAGGCCCGCATATTGCTTTCATTTTGTGAGTAAATAGAACTTTTTGTGTTTATTAGTTGTGTTAAGGGCGCAAACAAGTAAGATATAATCCACACAGAATGCATCTACATGAATGCAGTAAAGTTAAAGGAACAGGTTGTCAGTAAGGTGTATTCTAAATCACATTTCTGATTACGTTGTATCTACGCTGGCTTTCGCACGACTTCGAATGACTTGGGTACCGCCTACAGTTGCGAACATACATATTAAGCTGTTAACGCCAACTTCTTTATTACCCCCTGAACCACACTAAGATCAAGATACTTCATTAGTGGCCTCTGTAGTTCGCTATTCTTTGAATCCAAGTGCTAATTAGAACAGTTTATGAATAGAAATTCGGGGCATACTTCTGATTAATAAAGTTTAATATGTTAGCAACCATCAGTATAGGCCTATGCATATAATTACATCTTAACAGCAGCAACATTAAAATTGTAATAATAATTAGCTAAGGTTATAGCTCTTAATCTGAGTAACTTTTACACTGAACACGCTATTTTATTATACTATTCGTAAAGGCCAAATTTTTCTTCTCATTACTACAAACTTAAAGTATACGCAACTGTAGTTTTGAGTGTGTAACTTCAGCTGTCGCTCTGAAGACGGCTACGGACGAAGTGCTGACGAGAAAATCGAATTATAGTGAACGACGGAACGGTGGAGAAAATTACGTAATAAGCAGTTCTCCGTAATTTGTACTCGTCACCAAATATTATTGGGCGGCACGCGGTGGCACAGTTGGTTGAGGCACTGCGCTACAAGCCGGCAGGTCGCGGGTTCCATTCCCGATTGTGTCATTGGAATTCTTCATTCCGGCCGCACTATGGCCCTGGGGTCGACTCAGCCTCTAACAGAAATAAGTACCAGGAATATTTCCTGGAGGGTAAAGGCGACCGGTGCTAGGGCTGAAAACCTTTACCACTTTCATGTGCCGATTGTCTGGAAATCTGGGAGCCTCAACCTCCTGGTACCCTCAGGGTCTGTACAGGGATTGCTTTACCTTTACCTGCCAAATATTATTACGGTGATCAAATAATGGAGAGGGAATTTGACAGGACATGTAGTCTGCTATACATGGGACGTTGAGAAATTCATAGTAAAGTTTAGTCGGAAACCTTGAAGGGAAGATATCACTTTTGATATCACGTTGATAGCAGTTAATACTGAAATCCACGTTAAAGAATGACGATATTATGGTGTGGACTGCAAAAATTGTGTTCATGATACAGTACCATTACTGGGCAAAAGAAGGCCTATTCAACTTTCAAAACTTTCTGTCGCGACTGATAAAGTAATTTCGGTCTTCTCGTCGTCCCCCCCCCCCCCCTCCCGACGAGCTACACCATTTCTTTCGGGTGGTTCACTCGTTGTCAGTTCGTGGTCATATTCTTTAACGTGATGTCGATAACTTAAAACGTTGTTACGGACGCGGAGTTCTACGCCTTATGCTGCTGACTGTGTGGCAAACTGACAACAGCGAACTGCGGCTAAGGAGTACGGGCACAGATTACGGTATTATCTCGTCACGGAAGGAGGAAGCATTAACCATCGTCCGCTAGCGCGTTTCTTTAAAAGATCTGCTGTAGCTAGTGGCTGAACACGAAATGACTGATGTGACCACAGAGCGGGTAGTGACGACACAGACACACCTCAGTGTTCCGTCAATAACTGATGTATGTACATGTCCACCTGACCTTTGACAACCCTACTTCTCCGCATTTTAGCGTCGTGGTAAATATGTTCGGAAGTGAACATTTCATTAAACCTTACAGCGAACAGTGAATATCCTGTAGTCCATATTAGAATTCAGAGCGTACTATTAAGAGAGAGCCTCGATGGCTCAGTCAGTGCAAATATAAACACAATACTATCTTCATGCTCATTTTTTATTATCCTAATACATGTTTCGGCCGCGTACGCTGGCTATCATCAGTAGAATCAAAATCATAAAAGAAAATTATACGTTGAGGTGCAGGTGAAAGTATACTTTTCTTTGATGATTTTGTGAGTTTCTGCCTGATGATAGCCAGCGTGAGCGGCCGAAACATGTAGTAGGATAATAAAAAAGGAGCCTGAAGATAGTGTTGTGTTTATTTTGTAAAGATTGAAGTACTGATTATATATACGCACAACGGGATGATGATTCCAAAAGTTAATGAATATAGAACGGGCAAAAGATTCGAATGCCGGCGAAAGCATCCTCTCCGCCAGCACACCCAGACCGGGTCTATGACCCAGGCCAACCTCCTATCCTGTGGGTAGGGGGAAATCTTTCCCCCGAGAAGGCGGCCGGAATAAGAAGTATTCATTCACCTCCACCTAGTTCTGAGGTCTATAATGCTCAATCCTTAATTCCTGCGCATGTAGGCCTGCGTCTAATTAGCGT
Organism: Reticulitermes speratus; assembly: GCA_021186555.1. Lineage (NCBI taxonomy): Eukaryota > Metazoa > Arthropoda > Insecta > Blattodea > Rhinotermitidae > Reticulitermes > Reticulitermes speratus. Next base: position 10,350,504 of record JAJKFL010000014.1, read on the forward strand.
AGGGCCTAACATAGAGACAAATTTACCTTTTTCTTACAATAGAACTAAGCCTGATTGGTGATTTATTATTATTGAGATGGTATTCTTCATGCTTACGATGTCGTGCAGTCTCACAGCTGGTTACCAACGGACCCTGCTGCGTCCATTTTCAGGGTACACTACCCTGAAGACGGATGCAACAGAAACCTGCGAAACTACACAATTTCTAACCAACATGACCACAATTGTAGTTTTAACCACTTTGAAAGCTTCAAATCTTGTAAGATTATTATTATTTTCAGCCCGTGTCGTCACTGTGTTTTATGGCACTGGCTCTGCTGGTTTGTTTGGGAGGACTTAGAGCGCTTGGAAAAATGCATGAGTGCCTGTTAGTCTTGTAACAATGCATGAGTGCCTGTTAGTCTTGTAAAATGCATGAGTGCCTGTTAGTCTTGTAACAATGCATGAGTGCCTTTAGTCTTGTAACAATGCATGAGTGCCTGTTAGTTTGTAACAACCGTGAGTGCCTGTTAGTTTTTGTAACAATGCATGAGTGCCTGTTGTCTTGTAACAAGCGTGAGTGCCTGTTAGTTTTTGTAACAATGCATGAGTGCTGTTATTTGTAACAAGCATGAGTGCCTGTTAGTTTGTAACAATGCATGAGTGCCTGTTAGTTTTGTAACAATGCTGAGTGCCTTTAGTCTTGTAACAATGCATGAGTGCCTGTTAGTCTTGTAACAATACATGTGTGCCTGTTAGTCTTGTAACAATGCATGAGTGCCTGTTAGTCTTGTAACAAGCATGAGTGCCTGTTAGTCTTGTAACAATGCATGAGTGCCTGTTAGTCTTTAACAACATGAGTGCTGTTTGTCTTGTAACAATGCATGAGTGCCTGCTGGTTTTGTAACAAGACACGTGTGCCTGCTAGTTTTGTAACAATGCATGAGTGTCTGTTTTTTGTAACAAGACACGTGTGCCTGTTAGTTTTGTAACAATGCATGAGTGCCTGTTAGTTTTGTAACAAGACACGTGTGCCTACTAGTTTTTAACAAAGCATGAGTGCCTGTTTTGTAACAATACACGTGTGCCTGATAGTTTTGTAACAATGCATGAGTGTCTGTTAGTTTTGTAACAAGACACGTGTGCCTGCTAGTTTTGTAACAATGCATGAATGCCTGTTAGTTTTGTAACAAAACACGTGTGCCTGTTAGTTTTGTAACAAGACACGTATGCCTGCTAGTTTTGTAACAATGCATGAATGCCTGTTAGTTTTGTAACAATGCATGAGTGTCTGTTGGTTTTGTAACAAGACACGTATGTCTGCTAGTTTTGTAACAATGCATGAATGCCTGTTAGTTTTGTAACAAGACACGTGTGCCTGTTAGTTTTGTAACAAGACACGTGTGCCTGCTAGTTTTGTAACAAGCATGAATGCCTGTTAGTTTTGTAAAAAAACACGTGTGCCTGTTAGTTTTGTAACAAGACACGTATGCCTGTTAGTTTTGTAACAATGCATGAATGCCTGTTAGTTTTGTAAAAAGACTCGTGTGCCTGTTAGTCTTGTAACAATGTATGAGTGCCTGTTAGTTTTGTAACAAGACACGTGTGCCTGCTAGTCTTGTAACAATGCATGAATGCTTGTTAGTTCTGTAACAGTGCAAAGTGCCTGTTAGTTTAATAACGATCCGTGAGTGCCCATGAGTTTTGAAACGACTATTTGTTCGCATCGTAACAACGCGGCTCTTTATGAACAAATTGCGATTAAATTTAATGTCGTAAATATTCTGTAATGAACTTTGATTTTATCAAAATTTTCAACGCGTATTCCACTTTTTATGAAGACATAAATATAATGATTTTTTTCTATTTCGGCACATATTAACTTAAGTAAATTTTTGGAGACAAATGTTTATAATCTTTAATAGATTCGTTCTTATATTATTTAACGACCTTTCCCAACAACAGAAACTAAATAGTATCAAATGGAAGAGAGACAAAAGTAAAACGAGCACAGAAAATTGGGAAGAAGACTATCGAGGCCCATTTTATGTTCCTATCACTGTATTCTGCTAGAGAACATGAGTAAAACTGTGTAAAGCTCAGACTGGGTAAAGTAAAAGCTTAAAGCGGCCGAGATTCGAAACGGGTACCTCTACAATACAATGCTTTAACTTTTCCACTCTACTATCATGTTCGGTGTAACATGTATTGGTCATGTTATGTAGTCCTACATGTTGTTCATAAGATTTCTTTCAGGGCAGTGGCTGTCATGTGTTCAAGTACCTTCAAAAGCGTCTATTTGTGATGCAGAGTGCCCCATCAATCATTATAAATATTATACTACAGCTTACATAATTAAATTATAATGTTAGCATTTTGAGTGGTAAGAGGACAGCCAGAGTCATGAGAATGCTTCATCTTTTCCCATGAAAATTAAACCAATTAATGGTCGTTTATCTCATCCATTTTGACAATTTAATTTGTGAGATCAGTATGTGTCTAACAATATCTCAGAGCGATTCATACATGCAGCTTAGCATTTTATACAGAGACCGCATTAAAAGGAAGACAGTAAAACATGTTTCTTACTCAAAATATCACATTCCTCTTCTGTATATCAAATGTTTCGAGCACGAAACAGCAGTGTATTTTCTGGGGGATGAAGAAAAGGCGTCTGTTCTGTCCCTCAGTTTGAGCGTCACTGCTCGCGGACTGTATTCTTAGATTCGGCACTAGATGCAGGTGAATAGCGAGCTTCAAACTCTGGCAGGTTTATCTCCAGGCGTTTCAGCTGCAATCATTGAGAAGGAGGTCGGTAGGAGGTTAGAGCTTCCGTAGATGTGATGTTTAGGAGATCTGCGCTCTTTTGGGATATTACACGGCGTCGTGTGGTAATTGTTTACCAACGTTCCTACTCGGACTCTTGACCCATGAAGATGGGACCGATACGTTGTCCCGAAACGTCGGCAAACAATTACCACACGACACCGCGTAATATCCCAAAAGAGCGCAGATCTCAACATCGCGACGGAGGCCTGAAACCAAGGTGATGGTGAAGGGTAAAATCCTGACTCTGTCTGAAAACAAAATGACCCATGATCACTTTTTTTTTTATTGAAGGGCCCCGCAGCAGATGCTACAGACGCACCGCAGCCTTAAGGTTTATTTTACAACCCTGTGAGGAAGATGATGAGATTTCTTTTCTGCTTTTCCATTTTAATGGAGCACCGGTGGAATGAAATTAACAGGGGAAAACCGAAGTACTCGGATAAAACCTGTCTCAGTGCCACTTTGTCCACCACAAATCCCACATGAACCGACCCGGGATCGAACCTGGGCCTCCGCGGTGAGAGGCCGGCTACTAGCCGCCTGAGCCATGGCACGGCCGACCAGTTACTTTACTTTGAATTATGCTGCACTAAATTAAAGGTGTGAAAGTGCCTGAAGGTCATTGCGAGATTGCGTGTCTCACAACGGAGTTGAAGATTGTCGTCGGCATGTTACACCATGTAGACTGGTAAATAGGTACCGAAGTTTCAGAGAAGTGTACTGCCTTCATTTTTAGGGTTAAGCAGTTCAAGATGAGGCTCTTCTTTGGCTGTTTGACCCTGAACATGGATGTACTACACCCCTCCGGAAAGCCAGAAACTCTTTTATCAGTCGACGTGGCGTAATATCCGGGAAAACAGTTGTCATGGTGTAAACAGCTCAGTGCTTGCAAATGTCTAAATATAAGTACGGATCACTTTGTAGTAAGGTCTATCGGACAGACAACAAACCGTGAAATTCCTTTGCAAGCATCCTTCTTCTTATTGCTAGCTTAAATAAGCTTCCATGCTTTTCCCATAAATATAGTAAACTAGTACTAAAGAAATATGATGTGAACTTGTGGAATGGATTCATCTGGCTCAGGACACCTTCTAGTGGCGAACACTTAAAAAACGCTGTAATGAACCTTTGGGTGCCATAAGAGACATGAAAATTCTTGACTAGCTAAACTACTGGTAGCTTCTCAAGAATGACTCTCTTCCTTATACTTTGTAAGATGATAAACTAATGTTATAAAGATTCAGGTCTTGGAGGATATGAAGCTGTGTCAGTTGGTAAACAGTTATCAACGTTTCGGAGGAGCGTAGTGCCTACATCTTCAGGGTCAAGTAGTCGAAGGAGGGTCTCTTCTACCTTTCAAACGTAGGATCGTGCGTCTGGAGTTCTTTCTGTGTTTGTACTGTGTAAGTAGAGGCTTTGCAAAGCCACAGGTACTCTTTGTAAGATCTTCCCTCTCCTTAATCAAGACTCCGCCCTCTCACAAACCTCCAAATTAACACTATATAAATTACTAATTCGATCCCTTCTTACACAAGCCGCCCCTGTCTGCAATACCACATGTAATTCAAATTACCTCAAGCTCCAAGTAGTCCAAAGCAAGAGCTTGCGCATCATCGGAGCCTATCCCAGGGGAACTCCCATCTCCCATTTTCACGACTCCCTTAATATTGAAACTCTTCAAGACTTCATTCACCATCTGGCGGTCAACTTTTTTTTACTAAATGCCCATTTCATCCAAACCCTCTGGTCCAACAAATAGGTGATTATACACTAGCCGACCTAAACTCTTTATACAAAATCTACAAACATAAACGACCGAAACATATACTACTGTAAACATATACTACTGTAAACATATACTACTGTAAACATATACTACTGTAAACATATACTACTGTAAACATATTACCTACTGTAAACATATACTACTGTAAACATATACTACTGTAAACATATACTACTGTAAACATATACTACTGTAAACATATACTACTGTAAACATATACTACTGTAAACATATACTACTGTAAACATATACTACTGTAAACATATACTACTGTAAACATATACTACTGTAAACATATACTACTGTAAACATATACTACTGTAAACATATACTACTGTAAACATATACTACTGTAAACATATACTACTGTAAACATATACTACTGTAAACATATACTACTGTAAACATATACTACTGTAAACATATACTACTGTAAACATATACTACTGTAAACATATACTAACTGTAAACATATACTACTGTAAACATATACTACTGTAAACATTACTACTGTAAACATATACTACTGTAATATACTACTGTAAACATATACTACTGTAAACCAGCTCCATCAGGCATAGTGTTTTTTAGCTTTTTCACTAACATTATTTTATTTTCCCTATTATACTTGGTCCAGTATCATTTTAGTTAAATTGTTATCGACAATTTTGTATTTTCCTTGTATACTGTAAATACTGTAAATTGTAATCTTCAATAAATAATTTAAAAAAGAGGCTTTGCAACAGACCGACCGCTTTCGAGTCCTATCAGATATTTAACTGAGAAAGCCGTAAAAAGGCAGGTCATGAGTCGCATTGCCTTGTAAGCGCCACTGATGAATGTAGGAAATATTACTACAGGATGAATGCTCATTACACGCATGGCGAGCGTGCGTACTAATTGATTGACCACTGGCTTGTCGCTCCTCAGTTGTGTAGTTAACACAGTCGTGCGATCAGCAACGGACCCATCCAGGCGCAGCATCCATTGAGGAAACTGTTCATTAAGTTGTTTTGTGGATTTATTGTGTTCGTTATGCCGTGCTCGTTAGAAATTGTCTTAACAGCTTGGCGCGCATGACTTGAAGCTGTTTGCTTCATCACACTGACTGCATGAGCTTATATTGTGCAGTAAGCTCAAAGTGATTTATTGTACGCATGCAGACACAGTACTACTATTAATCTGCTTAAACAGAACTGTGGTTTAACCATTAGTGCACAGTGGTAGACTATATACACAAGTGCCACCTGCTTGAGCATTAACAAAACTAAATAAATTTTTCCCGCAGAATATATTGAAGCGATTTGTATGATTATCAGAATAAACAGTGATTATCTCCCTAACCGGTATTAACTGACTTGTCGTTGCAAAGGAAGGGAATAGTGTTTCCTCTATGGTACAGACAATTTTTACACGTTAAGGTGAAATTTTCCAAGGGCTAAAAATGAGGCTCGCTGGGAAACAGAGTTTTCTTACGAAAGTTAATACATACTTGGCTGCTTACCAAATTCGATGCTTTTATGAACCTCTTAAAGTTCATCTCCGTGTACAGAAAACTCGCTGCTAGGCCCTATACCTAGACAGTTCAGCCCATTCCACCTATATTCCTCCCGTTTGTCTAGGATCTTCATCATTAACGTGACGGCTTAGACCATGAGACTTGTTCTGTTTTCATTATTTTCAAAACCGTTTTAAAATTGGTTTAGAATTAGTCCTTTGGCGTCTAATGTTTTTCCTGTCTGTAGGTTTGCTTTATTTTAGTGTGAGACGTGTACGATATAAATGTATTTAAGACGTGGTCATGCCTCTTTTTTGTGGTGAAGGGCCCCGCAGCAGAAGTTACGGACGCACCGCAGCCTTGAGGCTTATTGTGCAACCCTGTAATGAAGATGATCATTTTTTTTCATTTTTTCCAAGTAATGGAGCATCGGTGGAATGAAATTGACAGGGGAAAACCGAAGTACTCGGGGAAAAACCTGTCCCAGTGCCACTTTGTCCACCTCAAATCCCACATGGAATGACCCGGGATCGAGCCCGGGCCTCCGCGGTGGGAGGTCGGCTACTAACCGCCTGAGCCATGACACGGCACATGCCGCCTGTTGCTATCTGATCTGTTTTTCTGCCCATATTTCTGACACTAATCTCTAAACGAATTTCTTAATTGTGTTTATGCTGTGGCAGGGCATAACCTCATAATGATTTAGTAGCTTCATTTCAGTACCATCAGTGTTTTTAGTTTGTCGTATTCTCAGAGTCCATATTTCTGACCCACATAATAACGCTGACTGGTTATACTTTTACAGAACTCTTTTCATTTCTGTGAAGTGTGTTTTAATGTAGTCTGCATGAAGAGTGCACCATGAGTGATGTATTTCATGCCACACACGTGTGTCTCAACGCTGGCACCTTCATAATAATAGGTAAGGATCCAGAATACATTCCGAATAGAGATCAGACTACGAGCTGGACGACTGGGATTAAGTTCCAAGCAGGAAAAGAATATAGTCGAACTCGGTTATGACGTCATGAAAGGGACTGAATATTTTGTTTGTTGTAAACGAGTGTTATTCTAATGGAGGAGTGTAATGTTACGGTTAACAGTGAGGAATTAATTGCTACCACATTATATGTGACGCTAAAGGCAAGTTGTCGCAAAAACCGATGTCGTTATAACCGGGTTCGACTGTATCTTTTCCCATCACTTCCTTACAGGCTCTGAGGCCAATTCAGCCTTCCGTCGAAAGGGTAAGGGAGGTAACGCGACCGGAGCATGAGGCTAACTAGTCACCACCATGTAGTGCTGATGTTAAGAATGCGTGGATATGTACCTCCATTCTCCCATACATCTTCATGTCTTGGCTTTGAATTAGATATTGAGAAAACTTTGCTCCTGATTTTTAAGAATAACACATTTCTGAATTATACCACTGTGTAATTGAGGCCTTCGCTCTTCTGGGATGTTACACGGCGTATGGTGGCAGCTGGTTACCGACGTTTCGGGACAGCCTATTGGTCCCATTCCCGAGGGTCAAGGATTCTCCTTGGACTGCTTCGCCCTTGAAAATGGGACCCATAGACTGTCCCGAAACGCCGCGTAACATCCCAGAAGAGGCAAGGCCTCAAGCACACCGCGGCGGACGCCTGAAATGTCACTCTGTAATTGCTTTAATTTTCTGTCCCTAATCTCTCTACATATCTCCCTTAACACACTCTTCTCAAGAACTTCAGTGTACGCCCTTTGCTTAGACTGTACAAATACTGTACGAGTATTATGTGAATTTTATTTCCCCTTACGAATTCACTGCATATTTCGGCATAGCTTGTCACTTGAACTCCAATAACCATCAACAGTGGATCTTCTCAGCAGAAATAGACTCCTAAATGTATAGACCTATAACGTGATAAATAAGACAAGTGACTCCACACAGCACGCAGTCATAATGATAATATAATAATAGATAAAACAATATGCAAACAAAAAAATGCACTCATTGTTTTTAGGTGTTCTATGTTACAATATCCGTCGACTAATCCAACATGTATCGATCCCTCCTGGATCATCATCTGGGATTCGTGTTAAAGTAAGAATTGCACGAAGGGAACTAACAATATATGTACATGTTAAAAAGATATAAAATGTATAAAAGATGGTTTTGGATTAGTCTACAGATATTGTAATATAGAACATCTAAAAATAATAAGCGTGCATTCTGTTTGTTTGAATATTGTGTGTTTTGATTAGCGACATTGCACGGTATGAACAATATAAAATAGTAATAATAATATAATGTTTTATGGTTTAGTAATAATCTATATGGGTTATTAAGGCGACATTATGCATTACACCTGTAATAGTTTGTAATAAGACATTCGCCTGAAGACGATAGACAATACCGAAATATGTAGTGAATTTTTAATGTGAAATAATATTCAGGTTGTGTTTCACTAAAATGTAGGGGCAATACGATATGACGCTAAAATATACAACACCAATTCTCACATCTCTGCAAAACAAAAGGAAACAATTTTGTTATAATGCACGGTCTCATATCTTTATATACTTGTAGCTTGTCTAACGACGGCCGTAAGAAACTTAACTGTGTAGAGTCGAATGATAGCTGATAGTGAATAAACCAATCCCATTACAGGCCTTGACAGGCCCTTAGGGTTCCAGGACGTTGAGACTCTCAGATTTGTAGACAATCGGCACATGAAGGTGTTAAGGTTGTCAGCCCTACGCACCCTACGCATCGGGAATCGAACCCACGACCTTCCGGCTTGTAGAACAGTGTCTCAACCAACATGCACTTTCTGTAGTTTTCTTTATAATACTTCTGCCGAGGTTCACGAATGGAACTATACCTCTGCTTTCCGTATGCCTTCATGGCGTGCACTGCGACAAATTTACGTATATCTCCTTCCCATTACTGAACAAAGCAAATCCTGTATACGTTACCCTTAGTATGGTACTACTTGCAAAAAGCCCAAATAGTCATAAACCACTATAATTGTAAATTACGTGACCTATTTTAATGTATTATCTCGGCACTCAGCAGGACAGCCATGAAAAACCTTCAGTTGCGGCGATCCGTTTCCCTGTCGATGTTCGAACCAGGAACGTCCCTGATGCAAGTCAAACCTGAGCCAATTTGCTCGGTGAAACTGTATGTCACGCTGAGGTAAAACAGCGGGTAAAATTATAGGTCTGAATGAGATATGTGCCTTGAGATAAGACAGCAGAAGTTCAGCACCAGCCAGATGTAGTTCACGTTTGTGTTAAATGTTTCAGAAAGAGTAACAGTACGTATTAACTGGTAACTAGACCAGCCGAGAGCAGCGAAGCGAGTCCTCATTACAGGGCTGAAATTTCAGTGATTGGCTACGTGGTCGGTCATTTTGTTTCCGGATAATGTCCTGTATGAAACAATTTGATAAACGTTTTTAAGAAGGAACGCAATGCAAATAATGCACATTACCAACCTTAACTCTTAAAACAAAACGAATAAGGCGATCACTGAACTCAAGCAAATGGAATACACCTAACATTTTGGGAAACGAATGAAGGAAATAGTCGTCACTGAGAAGCAGGAGTTAAGCTTGCGTGTCTTCTTACTACAGAACGCTTTACTTTGTACAATATAAGACTGGAACATATAGTACGTGCCGATCCCGGTGGCTGCAGCCGCTTGATTGCTGGGTTGGCGGGTTCGAATACCGCTGAGGGCAAGGATGTTCCTCCCTTGTGTTTGTTGTGTGTTGTGTAGGTAGCGGCACGTGCGACGAGCTGATCACTCGTTAAGAGGAGACCTACCTTGTGTATGTGTGTGTGACCTATAAACCTATCTTTCTTAGTCTGGCCTTTTCTACCTACTTTTGTAGGTGTAAAGGGTTATTGTTGCACCTGATCACACTCAATGACACACACACACACACACACACTCGGTAGGACTCCTCTGGACGAGGGATTGGCCCGTCGCAGAGACCTCTACCTGACAACACACAACGTTCACAAGAGACAGACATCCGTGCCCCCGGCGGAATTCGAACCCGCAATTCCAGTAATCGAGCCGCCGCAGACCCACGTCTTAGACCGCGCGGCTACTAGAACAAATATAAAGTACATAGAAGATATAGGCTAAGGCAAAACACAGCAAGAACAAACAGGTCTAATAATGAACTCTTCCAAAATAATGTAATAAAATCCTATAGTAGAGTTCAACAATCGGAGAATGTGGAATATTTCAATTATTTGGGTGGCATGATAACAAATGAAGCAAGTTGTACACGTGAAATTAAATCCAGAATTGCTATGGCAAAAGCAGCGTTCAACAAAAGAAGACTCTTTTGACGAGCAAACTGGACTTAAATGTAAGGAAGTAATTAGTAAAGTGCTACATTTTGGGCATAGCTTTGTATGGTGCTGAAACGTGGACACTTAAGGAAAGTAGATCAGAAATGCCTGGAAAATCTGGAATGTGGTGATGGAGAAGAATGGAGAAGATCAGTTGGACCGCTCGTGTGAGAAATGAAGGAGTATTACACAGAGTCACGGAGGAGAGGAATATCCTACATACAATAAAAAGAAGAAAGGCTAACTGGACTGGTCACATCTTGCGTAGAAACTGCCTTCTAAAACACGTTATTGAAGGAAAGTTAGAAGGAGGGATAGAACTGACGGGAAGACGAAGGAGAAGACGTAAGCATCTACTGGATCACCTTAAGGGAAAGAGAATATACTGGAAATTGAAAGAGGAAGCACTAGATCGCACCCTGTGGAAAACTAGCTTTGGAAGAGGCTACGGACCTGTCGTAAGACAGACTGCAGAATGAATGATCAGAGTTTGTGCACACCTCAAAAAAAAAAAAGATAGCTCTTCAATTTGTTGATATGAGGCGAAGCAAATGACTACTTCATATTTATTATGGGGCTCAAATAAAATCCACAGATGTAATTGGTGTTTATATGCTGGATTTTGGACAATCCGTAAAGGTTAGTAGATTTGAAACTCTCCGTGTATATGCCATTGAGGAATATAGGGGAATGGAGTATAACTCCAATCATTCTTAGCCCCGGCAGTAGATGGAGTTCAGTGGTGAGCTTCATGTCTTCACCTGTTTACCCCCGACACCTATTGAATTGGAGACTGGGTGATCTTCAGAGCCGATCTCGACGCTTTGGAGAAGAGAAAAATATCTTGCCCCTGCCCGAACTGCGATGCCTCGATTGTCCAGCCCGTAGCCTGTACACTGTACCGACTACACTCCCCGACCCCATTAGTGTTATTAATGTTATTATTGTTATTATGGTACTTTATTTCTGCGAATGAATTACGACTTCGTTGCAAATTCTCTCGACATGCGATGTTTAAATATGTCTGATATAACTTCACAGATATAGATAACCCTGATGATGGTCAAATAATGACCGAAACATATGTAGGGTAACTTTAAGTGATATTTTAATTCAATAGTGCAGTTGTTGGTTGTTAAGTGAATTTTCACAGATTATGCTTGTAAACTGTCGACTTCAGAAGTACATTTCATGTGTAATAACTACATATTCTTAAGTCTATAACCATTGAAACTTATACATTTGGATTCCTGTTGGTTCACTAGTTACCGCCATCAAAATGAACGTTAAAGATAACTTCTTACGGCCGCCACATTGTTATTTAACTTTCAACAAATAAATTTCCGTAAGGAAATCTGTAAGGTTTGAGGTTCTCATAGCGGTGTGCATTCATGTACCGGTCTTCAACTGTTAAGGTTAGTTGAGTGTATAATTACCATCGGTCTGCCTAAGCTTGTAGCGCATTTGTGCTCATCTTATGTGATGCTTTGCGGGGAATGGTTCACGTTAGGTTGGCCGTCTAGACGGATGGCAAACCGTATGACTGCGAGCACCTTGTTGCCTACAGAAAAAAATTTAAAATTTAATAATTTGTTTAATGTATCGCTCATGGTCGAGGCGTACAATTTGATATCGCGGTATGAAGTGAATCTGTGTGCGGTATTGAGGGTTCTGATTGTTTAGATTCTGTTCAGGTGGCACGTTAATTGAGATGTTGAGGTGTGTCTTAAGTTTTGGTGAAGTGTTATAAAAAAATGACGTATTGAGATCTTCCCTCTTCTGGGATGTTACGCAGCATTGATTGGTAGTTACTTACCGACGTTTCTGTACAACCTATCGGTCCCATCTTCAAGGGTGAAGTAGTCCCAAGATGAAGATGGGGCTGATAGGTTGTCCCGAAGCGTCGGTAGCTACCTATCAATCAACGCTGAATAACATCGCGGAAGAGCGAAGACCTCATTTACACCGCGGCGGAAGCGTGAAATCACGTAAAATGGCATATTATTTGTTACACATTTTTCGTTACATAGAATGAGGAAAGAATGTTTTAGAAAAGTCTTCGTGTGAGAACACATGGTGCAAAGCTGTTCGTAAGCTGCTTAATTTTCGTTTTTTTTAGCGTTGTTCCACACGGTGCTCACAATAAATTGTATTTCTTATAGGTGCTTGTCATCCAAAAATGTTTGGTGACCCCTGTCATAGCAACAGAATAGTTCAGTTGACTACGATGTTAAGAAACAGACAGTGTTCGTACATTCTCTAATTAATGTGCCCGAACTGCAACTGTAAATGCAGGAATACATTTCGACGTACTTCAGCCATGGGACAAAGGAACTACCTTCTTTGGCGATTATAATTAGTACATTTTTAAACTGCGGTATTTGGTGTTGTGACGCAGAGTACATTTCGGAGTAAACTGTGCTGTCTGACATGTTTAGTACTTTAATCGGACATTTTCTGCACATCGTTTCTTTCTCAGAGTGACAAAAGCCGTACAGAATAAAACTTTTTGTATTACTGTGGCTTTAGACACAAACGTCGTGTAGGCATTGTGACTTTAGACAGAAACGTCCTGTAGGCATTGTGGCTTTAGACAGAAACGTTTTGTAGGCATTGTGACTTTAGACAGAAACGTCCTGTAGGCTTTGTGGCTTTAGACAGAATCGTCCTGTAGGCATTGTGATTTTAGACAGAAACGTCCTGTAGGCATTGTGGCTTTAGATAGAAACGTCCTGTAGGCATTGTGATTTTAGACAGAAACGTCCTGTAGGCATTGTGGCTTTAGACAGAAACGTCCTGTAGGCATTGTGGCTTTAGACAGAAACGTCCTGTAGGCATTGTGGCTTTAGACAGAAACGTCCTGTAGACATTGTGGCTTTAGACAGAAACGTCCTGTAGGCATTGTGACTTTAGACAGAAACATCCTGTAGGCATTTCAGAGAAAATTATGCAATTGCAGAACTCTCTTACTTCAATTTTGGCCTTATTCTTGGACAATATTAACTTTTCGTTGATAAATTATAAATATTTACTGGGTGAAGTGCTGCAATATTACTTCACTCACCATCATTATGTAAATAAGCCTGTAAACATTTATTAATAATGCGAATAATCCCGTAACTTATTTAAAGGTTGGGCTATGCAGTATAGTTAGTCACTATCTGTATAATTATATATATATATATATATATATATGTACATTTTGGAAGTAACGTTTTTATGTGTTATTTGCATGAAGTTTATAGAATCAACTAATAATGAGTGTGTATATATTCTTTTGAGTCACCACTACATATATTTCAGCTATATGCAGTGTTCTTTGACACTTGTGTGGTGTAATGTGTGTGTGTCGATAGGCATTTCGGTACCGTCGTACCATAATCAGGATAGCTTGTAAGTTATACTACAGTACAATAACGTTATTTCTTTATTTAAAATTTAATTTTATTATCTTTACTTATCCGTTTGTTATCCATACTTAATTGTGGTGTAGGTTTGGCGTCATAAATAAAACTTTATGGTGAGGTGTTCAAAAAATTTTCAGAGTGCGAAAGTTTTCCATAGCCAAATTAAATTGGGAAAACTGACTTACTCTGATTCAAGTTGATGTAAGCAGAACCTTCCACCACAGTCATAACATAAGGACCAATTGCTTGAATTATTAGGCCTATAGGTCCTCTGCTGTAGTTCTTGTTATTATACTTTCTTATTTTGTAAAGATTTTGTTTTTTCCAGTTCGCATGCTGCCTGCTTCACATTTTTCGGCTATATCGTCATATTTCGCACCGTCACTCTGTTTGTATTTTTCGCACAAGTTTCCATTGAGATATGTTACATTTACAAGAATATTACCAAATTACCTAAAGAAAATCGTCCGTTTTGGAAGACCTATTACCCTTTTAGGATTTTAAATGAGGTTTCACTAATATTTTCAACGTCATAAGTTTGCGCGTCAGCCATGTTATTAATACAGTTTGTGGGAAATTGAGACATACGGTGTTGTGGTGTCCTCCAGTCGTAGTGTCGACAATGAGTTCCATTAAAATCGGTAAATAGTTGAAAGTTGGAAAGCGGGACACGCACAGACAGACACAGATAGATAGACAGACAGGCAGACACATACACACACAACACGCCATGTTGTAGGCTCACAGAGAACGCCCTTTGCTTTCTCATTTTCTTAGCACTCGTTATGTTCCAAAAATCTTGAGAACCCACTGTGCTTTTGGTCTCTCAGGCGGTGTGCGTTGTGTGATATTTAGACAATATTCAGACACTGTATAATCTCTATTTGCCAAAATATTAAATATCAACATAATAGAAAGCACCGGTTTGCTTTCTGTTTTGTGTGCATGAAACGTTGTACCGTGATTTGGGGTAAGAACACTAATGATCGGTGGTGAAAATAAGTACTTTGGAAAAAATGTCGTGACTTGAGAATAATAATGTTTGCGGTTGTTGCACAACGGAAATTCGTTGGTAAAGTTCGTACTTACAATTGTAAACATGATATGGAACAGCCTGTATGTGTCCTTGACATGTGTCTAGAATGTAGGGCACGAACTGCATACACAATTCTTACGAACCTAGGAGGTGGGAGAATTGCATTAAGTTGGACATTATAGAATATATTTTTAGGGATGCAGGTGGATGAAACTGGCATAGGATTATGTAGAGTGGCGGGCTTTGTTATTAGTGGTTTGGATGCTGCTAGCAGAGTTAATTTAGTTTAGTGTATTTAGTTACTTGTGTAGTCAAACAAATGTCAGAATTAATTACCACATGTGCTGAAATTAATTACGATACGTCCTGACAATGGATAATTTATTTTTCAAAGAAAGTAACTGTCCTGCAATTCAATTAAACTCTGTACCGAAACTCGAGAATGGGATTTTAACCGGCAAAGATACTGAAACATTACCCCCCCCCTCCCAACCGCCAAACAAGCAGCAAAAAAGGAGCAAGTTATGCGTATTAGTCTTTTTTTTTTGGCCCACAAAAAAATCCGGATTAACCAGCATAGTTTTGGTAAATGAAATGGGCATCACGGAACACTCCAAATACTAAAACTATTGAAAAGAAAAGACAAATGTGCAGGGGTATGAAAAAATCAGCGTGTCGGCGGGAACTAAGAGGATGTTCTACAGATTATTGACGTCAGACACGTGGTGGGAAGTTAGACGTAACATTCATTATGCAGGTACACTAAATTTAAACGTGACATTATCAATGAGACTTGGACTCATGTAATAAGTGATTGTTATATAAATGTATCAAATGAGATACGTTACGTTTGTTTTTGACAGCTGCACAGTCTTATAATTATCTTCAATTACATTGTAAGACTGTTGGGAACATTCTGATATAAACGGTCAATAAAGTACTGATAATCACTAAGAAATGAAACCAGTTTTTTCATCACTTGTGGATAGACTTTTGAAGCTAAATTTATAAAAAAAAAATCAGCCTAAACTGAAATAGTATGCCACCGTATAGTGTAGGTGATCTCTATTTCCCGGTCTTCGTACATTGTGCTTCACAATACGAATTCCGGTACGGAGATATAGCAATTACATCAACACATCAGCACATAAATTTAATGAGCTCACTTTCACAGCAATAAACAGTAAATATGCTTCAGATCCTAGCGCTGATATATATCAAGCTATCATTAAAAAAGCACTCACATGAGAACAAACATTTAACGAATATTGTCACATTCTAACTCAAGAATTAAAAAATTGAATAAGAACTCAGTAGACAAAAAGTGGTCTTTATTTCCTGCTAACAGCGAATTGCGTAATGCTCTCTACATTTCATGGCAATACTATGTTTGAATGAAAGTGACATAATTATGTTACATGACAGGAATTGTGTTCAATTTATAGTCACTTTGTGGGATTTATATCTAAATGGGCCATACAGTTTAAGTTAACATTCATTTGTAAAGTGAGTTAAGCCGTCAGGGATGGCTGACTATGAAACTGAATTTAAAGTAATGGTGCTGAAACGTAATAACGCCGATTGGTTTCGTGCTCTATTGACTGTAATTCTGCTTTGAATTTTCAACAGCTATTTTGGGGACAGCCGGTCGGAGCGGAAACACGATTTAAGGTGTGTGCTGTGTTTTACCGCAGGAAAGCTGGGATGTTGAGCTCGTATCCTAATCGGGACATATTGTGTGTGTTTGCATTTTTCACTTTTACTTATCCTATGTGGCTAAAGGCATTGCAATGGACCGATGCTAAATCAAGCAGTTCTATCAAATGTTTACATGATATTCAGAAGCTCAAAAACCGGGGGGGGGGGGGGGGGGGGGGGGCAGACATCGGCCTGTAGCACCAGATGGATGGATGGACGGATGGGTAGGAGGATAGGTAGGTAAGTACATAAGTAGGTAGACGGACAGACATAATGACAGAGACAAACAGATAAGCAGGCAGACAGACAGAGAGAAACTGCTTGATAGATGAATAGGTGAATATATTTCTTGCTTGCTTGATTTACTGAATGATTTTGGGGGCAAATATATATAGTATTGCGTGAGTAAATGACTAAATTTGTAAATGTAATGCTCAGGATAGGGACAGGTAGCGGGCTCTTGTGAATGCGGTAATGAACCTTCGGTTTCCGTAGAACGCGGGGAATTTCTTGACTAGCTGACGACCTGCTAGCTTCTCAGGAAGGACTCTGCTCCATGGAGTTAGTTTTAGTTAATGCTCCGATCCCAGTGGCCGTGTGGTCCAAGGCGTGGGTCTGCGGCCGCTCACGTCCTTGGATTGCGGATTCGATTCCCGCCGGGGGCATTGATGTCTGTCTCTTGTGAGTGTTGTATGTCAGGTAGAGGTCTCTGCGTCAGAGTGATCACCCGTCCAGGGGAGTCCTACCGAGTGTGGTGTGTCTGAGTGTGATCGTGAAGCCTCCATAATGAGGAGGCCCTGGCCTACTAGGGGCCGTCGCGCCATGAAAAAAACAATATAATGCAATTGCAAATAATTTCTGCTTCTTTAAGCCTTGTGTAATATGATTACATATCTACTCGCCACTGGGAGGTACGGGTGGCGCAATTTGTTGAGACACTGCGCTATAAGCCGGAAGGCCGCGGCTTCGATTCCCGATGGGGTCATTGGGGTTTTTCATTGAATTAATCTTTCCGGCCGCATTATGGCCCTTGGGGTGACTCAGCTTTTAACAGGTGTATCTCCTGGGGCTACAGGCGGCCGGTGTGTAGGGCTGACAACCTTACCTACTTCATGTGCCGATTGTCTAGAAGTTCTGGGAGCCTCAACCTCCTGGAGCCCTAAGGGCCTGTCCAGGCTTTAATGGGATTGCTTTACCTTTTACTCAACATCGGCGTATGAATTACGAAAAACATACTGGCAACCGAATTAGGTAAGCTATACTATTTTGCTCAGTACAGAAAATTCGCTGGTTTTTGACAGCGCAATGTCATACTTGACAAAGAGTACAGTTTATTGGTTACCACTCTATTACGTATTCACACGTTTGCGGTACTCTATCAGAACTGTTGTTTCAGTCAGGTGCTCAAAGCTTCTTCACCTGGGCCTACACCACAACACTTCCCCTTTGCTCGTTTGCTACTTCTACGTTATGAAGCGTAACATCAGATGTTGCAATAGTGTCGCTACACAAGAGATTCGCTAGGTAAGAGAGCTGTCAAATATGAGGGTTTCTTATCGGTGTTGATGACAGTTTAAATATTCTGGGATGGTAAGCCTTGTCGACTGGTAAATATATTTTATTGTTTCAAAGGCACGTATTGCGTTCATATTTTTCTTCTTGGACTGCTAGACCCTGAATATGGAGGTAATACGACCCTCCGAAACGTCGGTAAATATTTACCGGTCGACACATTCTAACACCCCAAGAAAACTTGAATCCTCAAACTGTGTTTGGGAAGGTTGTGTTTAACTCTTTGATTTTCTTTAAAGCAGCTTTCTTATCCATGCAGGAAGGTTTTACATCTGCAGCATAAGACCAACCTTCGGCTTAACGTAATGTGATATGGGTATATGGGGAGTTTATGAGGAACCAATTGTCAGCGATCAGTTTTAAAAGTGAAGAGACTAATAGATAGTCTACACATAAACTAATTGTAATCAACTGGTGTCCTAATTGGCAATAACGTTTAATTCATACAGCAACTATAACATAAGTTACAGAGAATTTATCATCTTCTGAAGTAATCTACTGTGCATGTCAGATCTGTGTAGGACAAGATTCAACAATTTTAAAAATTTGGTATATCTAACATCTTTACATCTGTGTGTTGTCGTATACAAGATTGCACAGTATGTGCATAACTGTATGTAGTTCTAAGTATTTATGTATACTTCTCTTTACTATTTTTTTGACGCCTTGAAAATTGCCCTTATAGGGCTGAAACGTGCGTGGGTGTTCTTAATACAGACAAACAGGATTTGCTATGGATGCAATGTATTTGTTGGTTTGTTTTGTAAGATTTTTATCATAATTACAAGGTGAGATGCAATTCTATAAGCAAGTGTAAATATGGCCGTGCCATGGCTCAGGCGGCTAGTCGCGGAGGCCCGGGTTCGATCCCGGGTTAGTCCATGTGAGATTTGTGGTGGACAAAGTGGCACTGGGACTGGTTTTTCTCCGAGTTGTCGGTTTTCCCCTGTCAATTTCATTTCACTGGTGCTCCATTAATTGTAAAACTTGGTAAAAAAACTGCTCATCTTCATCAAAGGGGTTGCACAAGAAGCCTAAAGGCTGCGGTGCGTCCGTAGCATCTGCTGCGGGGCCCTTCACCACGCAAAAAAAAAAGTGTAAATATAGTTGCTGCGTGCGGGAAGTATTAATTTCATTTGTGACTGCAATTAGTAAACAATACAGATCAGAAGCCTTGGATCTGGGTAGAAGGGGGCTCTTCGCCCTCGATTGGGTCTTTGAAGGACCCTGGGAACGTAGCACACAGGCCCGAACCTACAACGCGCAGCATGACACCACACTTGGAGAGTTATCATAACTTAATTAACTTAGCCATTAGTACGTCGATGGGAGGAACGCTGGACCGCAGCTGCATTATAGTATCTGTGACTTGATGGTGTAATATGTGGTAGTCTCTTTGGTTCCAGCTCACACATACACATATACATATAGGTGTCTTTTTTTGATTTCATGTTTTATCTTTGAACAAAACAAAGACGGACTTGGTACAATAAGTAAGGCTGCCTCGGAACATAGGATGACTGCGCGGGTTCTGAACAATCAGAAACATACGGTGTGCATTTCGCAGTCTGCCGTAGTTTTAAGATTACTTTTATTTGTATATTCGTTTTGTACCTGGAAGGTTATTGCAGTTCTTATCATAACTGGATACTCAGATGAACTGAACTGCCACTCTATACATCAGCGCTCTTTTGTTTATTGATCTATAACAAGTTGTCTGATACAGATCAGGGAACCTAATTCATAGACCGGCCGCGTTTCATTCTTGTTCGTAGTGAATTCCGTTATGTTTACACGTAGGCCTAGAAGTGCTTGTGAAACAAATACTATTGCTTAGAAATCCGATGTTTTCTCAGTTACTGCATGCGAATTACGTTAATTAACAGTCATTCGAAAATGTGAAGATTTCTTCCAGACAAAACTTTAATCACTTGGATTAGCTTTCGTGCTCATTTTATGGGTGAGTGAGTGTTGTTCTTGAAAGTACCTCACATTAAATGGCCTCTGAGGGTTTCCACACGCCCATGTATGTGGATGCAGCCCGTTTCGTGGAGTCTAACCCAGTGAAGAAAAATGCTTCTTGAGAATCTCTCGCTCATTTGGTGCTTTTCGAATTTCGTAAAATAAATTCGAAGTTTTTTCATTGTCCTCCACTGCACCCTGTCCTCAATCTATACCCTCACATCCTGTTTGTTTAAATTCCATTTTAGTATTGTGTTTTTATACAAGCTTGCATCTCCAGTGTTTCGCTTTTCTACCGCTTTTGTGACAAATTTTGTTCGCATTTCTTATTTCCACAATGCCAGATATAAGACTCGCTAATCCCATTCTGTTTTATTTCACAACCACAATTACATTTAGTGAGGAGTACAAATTATGAAGCTCCTCACTATGCATTTCTATGAATGCGTGTTGTTTCACATCTCTTAGTTCCAAATATTGTTCTTATCAATACATTCTCAGAAGACCCTTATCTATGGCCTTGCCTTATGGTAAGAGGCCAGTCTTCACACCTATATAAAGAAACGGGTAAAATTACAACTTTGCGTGTGGTATTTTAATCTCTTGGCTGTCCGGTAGAAGGCAGAAAAACGAAAGATTATGACTGAAAATATTCACCCAAGAATTTTTCAGTCGCTCTTATGCTGCGGGGAGGAGCTTATGGTAATATTTCACAACAAACTTGCTCTTATCTCATGTTATCGCTGTTCTTACAGTAAATGAAACAACTGTCATTACGAAGCATGGCCTTCCGCTACGTCTGTTTGTGTCTTCTGTCGCTAGAGAGTGATAATTTAAAGAGTCTGTCACAGTGTTTATCATATTTTATAAACAATGTATTAACAGAGTGGGCCATTTGCGAGCACGTCGGAGATAATAAGAGGAAAGAGTTGATCCAAACCATCTAGATAAATAATTTCTTCTAAATGAAGTACATCACGAAGCTTCCAATTCGTATGAGCTTCGTGTTCGTACAAAGTTGTCAAGGAATCTAACAGGACTGGAGCGCCTTTTCAGAGAGAGGTTAACCATTTAAAGCACGGATGTTACTGTAGGTGTGTGTGTCATTTTGCTTTAATATTTAAGAAATGCGTTTTGTCCACGGAGAATACTTATTTCTCCACATGATTTACAGAATCAGAAGTGATTGTTTCCCTAAACAGCTTACGTGAACTGTATTCGTAACGGAGACGGTGTGTTTTCTGTGAACTAATAATTGATTTTCCATACATTATCTAAATAAGTTTCGGACTTCAAATGATAAACTGTTTTTTTTCAGAATTCCTTCTGTACGTTAAAGCAATTGGAATCACCTTAAAAAGTAAACAGATCCCACGCATACACTATGTCCAGGGCAAACCCTGTTTGTCTGTATTATTTTAGTCCTTCGGCATGTTTCGGCCCTAAAAGGGCCATTTTAAAGGAGTCAGAAACAAATGGTAGAGAGAACTCTTTGAAAATGGCAATTTTATCGCCGAAATATGTCGAAGTACTAATATAATATAGACAAAGTGGGTTTATCCTGGATAAAGTGTATTTGTTGGTTTTACTTACTTTTAAAGACTTGATTATAAATACACTGTGAGATGCAACGCTGTGAGATTGGAATTCCTATTACATTAGTCCTTAATTGCGAGGACATTATTGATCTTAAGTTACAACTGATTTATAGGTTCAGTGATGACACCTCTGTGTGTATTTGTAATACAGTTAAGTATTTCTTGTCTCGCCCTCAAGATAACCGTGTTTATTCAGTACATATGTTATTACAAGGAGTGCTTTACAGTTCATATAACCCGTTATATTTAGGGATATAAATAACTGTCGAACACAAACACGCTTCCTTGAATTCATGGCTCGTAACAATCAATTATACGAGCATGACGAAGAGAATAATTGGGTGGTGGAAGGAGGGTGGAAGACAACGTGTTTGCTATTAACTTTGAGAGGGAACGTGAGGAACATATGACAAGTGCATGTTTCTGTAGCGAAATATAATTTTTATACTCTGTTAATTGACAAGTGTTGTTCGTCGCTGGAAGGAACTAGATGTTGATGGAACTAACGATGCATCAACTTTTTAACGTGGGGACCAGGGCATGTGAAATGGGCGGGTTGCTCTGCCCATGTTTCTAAACGCAAATAGAAGGATACTTTTTAGAAAGCTAATTAAAAACGTGATATCAATGTGGGACCCGCTTATCAGTCACATAATCGCGGTGACTGATCTCTGAATCCAAACAAGGGAGGCGTGACTGCTCTTAAACAGGAAGAGACGGGTACGCCCGGTGAGTAGGTTTTGGTAACTCAGCCCTGCAATTATGAGGATTTAATATATGATATTAATATACCTTGCGTTACTGCATAATCATAGTAACGATGTAGAAGTGGCGTACACTCACAGTGCGGTTCATTCCTACCCTTAAACTGGCCGCTGATATAACTGACTCTTCCACTCTGAGGTTAAATTATTTTTGTGACCCGAGGTGTGAAGAAGATATAGTGCACAGAGTGTGAGTTTCTGGTGCTTACCTTGATTGCGTGCAATGTTCAGGGTGTCAGCAGACGACGCGCGGGGTTGCGAACAGGCACATGGCTAACCGACAGCTCGGCTGGGGGTGTTGGAAGGGGAAACAGCAGCAAGCTATCTTGCTCGTGATTCTGGCTGAGGCTGAAGAGTAGCTAGCCAGTCACTCGGCGGCCGCCACATAACGGCATGCCACAGCCTCGCCAACCCGGTCCGACAACCACCACACACTCGCTCGCGAGTCCACTTAACAACCCTTGCTATTCAAAACACAGGGTTCAGGTTATGTTCGCAAGGAATGACTGGGTAATCACTGAATCTTAAATACAGTCGCTTGTCACTGAGTTCATGTCTTGTCACATCTCGTGTTTCTGAATGAGGACAAAATTTTTGTCCCTGACACTATAGTTAATGGCTTACGGTGTAAATGTCATGTCACTGACACTTCCGTTTAGACCTTACGAAAACAGAAGCGCAGAGTTATTGCGTGTCTGTAGCAGATGAAAATCACCCGGTACTCGAATCACAGGTTAAAATGGTCGGTCAGTTTAGGCTGCAGTAGCCTTGACCGCTACACACTACGAGAGTCGTTGACGAAGTGTTATTCTCCGCAAGCACTTAGACACGGAAGTCTGCCACCACACCACCAAGACACCCCCTTTCCGTATTAGGAGGACGAAGTCTGTTGCTGTGCTGCACGATAACCAACCACTCGCTGGGAGGTGTGAAGAGGCACATGCACTCTCCGCGCGGCACTAAAGCGGTCTCCGAACGACGTTCTTGCAGGTAGCGGTCTTGACTAGTGCGGTAACCTGCCGACCAATCCCTTGTCGAGGCTCACGTTCCTGGCAGGTGGATTGAGACTCATCGGAGGTGGAAGAATAGAAGAAGAAATAACAGAAGAGGTAGAAAACAAGACGTATTTCAGAAGACGAAAAGGAGGAGAGGAAGGGGTGACGGTGGACACGAGAAAGACAGAGAGAGAGAGAAGTTTAGTAGGAGAGAGGAATGGGAGAAGCAGACGGTAAAGGGCAACGACACTGTCTGCCTGCCTCCTGGCCAGGGCGCTTGCCGAGCATAACGCGACGTAACTGTCGTGGCGGGGAAAGGAATTCGTAATTATTTCGGCGTGGTAGGCAGTCGCTTTTATATTGGAATGACCAGCGATGAAGGCGACATGGAGGTTTAAAATCGCCAGTAGAGGCATGTCCGGTGTAAAGAGGTGACCCTTGATTGTCAATGAACCCCCGAATATCGGGGGTTCTGTGAACAGGTGTATGATGTCAGTGGCCAGACTTTGGACAGACGAAGAACCCATCAAAGGCGGAGGGAGGCTGCGAAGGAGCAGGCGCTCTAACCCAACCTAAGTCAACCCACGATGGAATAGCATGCATAACTCCCTCCAGCGCTGCAAGGGCAAAAAAGGAAGACAGTCGTCTTTTCATGTTGTGAAGAACTCGCCGCTGACTCCCCCTGAAGCCCTGCCTTGCTGACGCAGCCGTGAAAAATGTAGCCATCGGGTTTTGCTTTGAAATGTGCTCGAAACCCTGAAATGTTGTCGAAATCGACACTGTGTACGGGGGCTAGGGCAGCTGCGGTTGAAATTAGGGTCATTATTATGCAACCAAGAAATCACAGACGCATTCTTACGATGTCATAAACTTAAAAGTACGAAAAATGGAAAATTTGATAAATTTTACATCGCAGTATGAGTAGGCAAAATTTATGCAAAAATATCTTACCTGTAAAACCGTATTATTCCTACAGTCTGTTTTTGAATTAGAATGACACAGCCGTTTAAAGCCTAGTGGTTACTTTATAGTCTTTGCCACCAGATTCAACATTCATAAATTTTAGTTTTTGCTCACAGACTGCATTTATGTGTTTTATATGGCTCTCAGAACAATCGGCAATTATTTTCCTGCTTAATATTAAATTGTTGGAATGACGGAATGCTTACTGCGCGGTACGAACTGAGTTATTAAGCGTAATTGAGGTTAATATTCGACTTTAAAGGTTTAATAAACAGACGCCCATATTAAACAAATAATCGAGGAAATGTATATTGCTGTAAATCTGTATATGTATGTATGTATGTATGTACGAAAGGTGCACAGTGCGAATCTCGGCTCTCTGACTGCGAGTTTTCGTATTTTTCCTCAGGCTCTAAGGGTTAATGCCAGGATGGCACATTTTAATTCTTACGTACTCATAAGTTGTATTATGTTCTCTTTCGTTCGACGGGATGAATGGATTTATAAGCTGCACAGTTGGAGCAGCTTCGTTAAGTAACATAAATCACACCCAGCATTTGGCTGAAAAGGTAGCGGTTATGATGTAAGTTCGAGAGGTGCCCGTTTGAATTTCGACCGCGGTAGTGACTAGCCTATCCTGACAGTTTATTCGTGTTTTTCCTCTGTCCTCCGAACAAATTTCAGGATAGTAAACTACGTCAGAGCCGCATCCGTTCGCATCCATTCCAATTTACTATCAGTAGTCACTTTACTGTTTCACGATGTACGTGTACATCCTGAGAGTCTGACAGTCCATTCAGTAAACAGTCTACCTACACAATACCCCCTCTTTGTGTGAAGTAAGACACCCGTAACGTCACAGCCGCCATTCTCCATAGTTACAAAACAATTTTTTTTGAGTGGCGTCACAGCCGCGTTAAGATTTGAGGGTATGTCGTCGATATATTGCAGTATCAAACGTCTCAGTGACCGGTACCCGTGGTTACGATGGAGTTTGGTCGATATGAAGCATACGTATATATTTCCCATTTGTAATGAAGGATGCACTTCATTCTAGTATTTCCGAATTCTTTTCACAATGTTATATGAGTGATTAAAGTTAACAGAAGTATTGAATAGTGATGATGGTAAGTCGGAGTCGTTTGATGTGCTTGAAGGTTGGTGTTTTATTGAGTAAGTAAGTTTCACTGAGATGTTTTTTTTTTCGTTTGTGATGAAGGACCCCCGCACCACAGCCTTAAGGCTTTTTGTGCAACCCCAATGATGATGATAGAGGGATGAGCGGTTTTTACCAAGTTTTACAATTAATGGAGCACCAGTGGAATGAAATCGGCAGGGGAAAACCGACAACTCGGAGAAAAACCTGTCCCAGTGCCACTTTGTCCACCACAAATCTCACATGGACTTGACCTGGGATAGAACCCGGGCCTCCGTGGTGAGAGGCCGGCGACTAACCGCCTGAGCCATGGCACGGCCCACTGAGATGTTAAATAGTGACGAAAAGAAGTTGGAAGTCTTTGATACTATTGACAGTTGGTGTGGCGTATTGGTAATTAAACGGAATTCTGGATCCCTTTATTATGTTAAATCGGACTGCTGTAGTCGATTCAGCATTTTATTAGTGGCTTTCTAATTGTTTAGCGTAGTGATATTTGAGTAAAATATAGAGTGTATTTTTTGTACTCTTCAAGGGCGTGTCCGGAGGAAGAATTATAAAGGACAAGTTAACATTCAAGCCCAAGAATTTAGTCCGATAACTTCAAATAAATATTTTATAATGTTATTGAGACAAGCTCAAGAAGTTTTTATGATCTCACGTAGGATTACAATTTAACTGAACGTATATTTGTGCCCAAAAACTGTAAAGAACTATAAATTCAGGTAGGGCGTAAAAAGGTAAATTTCACCCTAGAATAGGCCATGATAGCCCAAAGGGCGAGTAGAGGTAATGCTCTACTCATTCTTTAACCTCAGCGCTAGA
This sequence comes from Reticulitermes speratus, assembly GCA_021186555.1. Classification (NCBI taxonomy): domain Eukaryota; kingdom Metazoa; phylum Arthropoda; class Insecta; order Blattodea; family Rhinotermitidae; genus Reticulitermes; species Reticulitermes speratus. Next base: position 10,376,925 of record JAJKFL010000014.1, read on the forward strand.
TGGGGACGGTGGTCAACGCCATGCTGCGGCCGCTTTACCCCCGGGAAAGAGACCCGGTTCCAATTTTACAGGAGGCTGGCTCGGACCTAGGGCCTGTCCGTACGGGTGCGGAAAATTTCGCCCCCACCGGGATTCGATCCCTGGACCGTCTTGCCCGTAGAGAGTCGAGGTAGGACGTAGCTTAATATAATCATTATCGAGAACAAGACACTTCAGGAAGCTCGGCGAACTTTCCAAGAATCATGTGGGTTTTCGTGTATTTGTTTGCCTTACCCAAAATTAGAATTTGTCGACAGATGTTAGTAGAACTTCCAAAAGTCAAATGTTAACGACAGTTCTCTCAGTGATTCTCGAGTTGATTCATGAATATAGTTGGTAGTAAGCCTAGAGAAAATTGGACATAGCGATATTAGTAGGCGCTCTCAGGGTTCAAACGGCCCCGGCAAATGACCTGATTGCTATCTGCTCAGGAAAGGTTGTTAACTTCAGTCAGCACATCCGGTTAGCTGCCGATATAGAGTTTAAACCTCACAAATACGAAGATGGGGTGCTAATCACGCAAACTCGACGTTGTAAAGTGTGAGAACAAAGTCCTCTAGGATGTTGGAGTCCGCATTTATTTGGTAAGTATGTGGAAGCCATGGGCCGTGCCATAATTTTAGGTACTCTGCCGCTGTTTCTAGGAACGACTGAGGACTGACTAACTAACTAACTAACTAACTAACTAACTCCATGGAGCAGAGTCCTTCTTGAGAAGCTAACAGGTCGTTAGCTAGTTAAGGAATTCCCTGCATTTTATGGAATCCGAAGGTTCATTACCGCATTCACAAAAGCCAGCCACCTGTCCCTATCCTGAGTCATATCAATCCAGTCCACGCCCTCCCATCCCACTTCTTGAAGATCCATTTTAATATTATTCTCCCATCTACGCCTGGGTCTTCTAATTGGTCTCCTTCCCTCAGGTCTCCCCACTAAAATCCTGTATGCACCTCTCCCATACGTGCTACATGCCCTGCCCACTTTATTATTCTTAATTTGATCACCTGAATAATATTTGGTGATGAGCACAGATTATTAAGTTCTAGGACGACTGAGGAAGACAACGAAAACGTCATTCACTTCAAACCGGTCTCCGGGCCGAGATATGAAAAATTCAGTTCGTGACTGAGCTCTGTGGCCCTCTTTCCCATCCATTTTACCCAGCTTCTAGGGCCGCAAAGCTGAGTCCCGAACTGCTGTTAACTCGATCACAACTTTATAAAGTGATTAAACAGAGTTCCGTTTAGGATTTGCCAGTGTCTGCGCGGGCAAGTGTGTCTATGTTTGGTTGTTCAAGGACATTCAGATCTGACAGGCACATCGCGATTGGCCCGCAATTCGAAATTTGCCGTAACATGTGCTCGCTCGGGTTGTTATTGTCGTGGATTACATACAGTCCTAAGTATCTCTGTTTGATTATTTTGAATCCTATCGAAACGCACACACACACACACACTGTCCTGTCCCCCCCCCCCCTTCTCTCTCTGCCAAAGATCAGATACCTTAATCAGACCTGATTTCAGTAACCGTAAAATAACGTGAAACTCGGTGTGTGGTCACGATGTAAATGTGACCGACGGAACGGAATTGCACAAGACATTGTAAATGGGGAAGGATATACGTGGTGTGGGATAGAGCTGTACGTCTTCAAACAGAAATGCAATTACTGGAGGTTGAATACAAGGTATAGGCTAATGAAATTGAACTCCACATATGTATGTGAGTCGTTATTACTGCCTTTCCATTCTCTTCAATAAACCGAGGATAATGACACTAAATATTTCTTTGATCAGGAAATGTGCTTAGCGTCTTATTGTGTCTTGATAAATGAAGTTGCTGAATATCCATTATAAAGATAATTTAGCTTGGGATTTAATTATCAGACCTCCTGAATATCAGGCTGTCAATTAATCATCAGATGACGCATTTGCTGAATTCTCATTGATTATATTTCCTCTTCTTTCCATGACTACAGTTCAGCCACAGCAGAACACACATTCTTAGAATGTCCTGGACGGAACCTAAAGCACGGTGGCTACTTCATGTACCACCAGGTTCAACATTCAAAAATTATAAATCATTTATGTAGAGTGTAATTCTGTGTTTTGTATGCATTTCAGAACGAACAGCGATTATTTTTCCTACACAGCACTAACTGACTGGCTTTTAAAACCGAGAAGGAGTGTGTTTACTGCGCGGTACGGGCTGAATCTTTAAATGTAATTCAGGCTAATCTTAATCTTTAAAGATTTAATGTACTTAGATACAGCTTAAAATCACAAATTTTTTCAATGTTAATCAGCTTAATTACAGAGAATTCATTCTCTTGGTCTTGAAACATTATTAAAGCAGTAGTGGACAGATTATAGAAAAAACACTGAAACTCATGATTAAGGTACCTTACAGGGCGAATGTGGAACATTGTTAGGAAGTTGCATTTTGATAGACAGTTGGTTACTTTGGGTAACATTAACTTTGACCGTAGCGGAACATGCTAAAAGAGTAGATATCAGTCTCATCAGAATTAAGTAAATTCTTACGGTGCAGGGGGCACAAGAGTCAGATGTTTTAATACATTACATGGAAAATTTGTTTTGCGGAAGCGTAAAGGGATAAATATATATCATCATCACCATCGACACTACAACCCATAAAGAGTCTTTGCCTCCTTCACACATTTCTCCCATTCTTCACGGTTCATGCTGTTGTCCACCAACTCCTTATTCCCAGCATCCTTGCAGCCTTTCCCACATCATCTCTCCACCTGCCGAGCTGTCTTCCCACTTTTCTTGGTCCTCCCGGTTGCATATACATCAGTATCCTAGGCATAGAAATTTCCTCCATTCTTGTAACATAACCAGCCCATCGTAATCTTCCAATTCTGATTATCACTGAGAGTCTGGGCTCTTTAAAAAGATCGTAGTTGATAGATATATATATATATATATATATATATATAAATGATATGAAATGTAAAAAAATTCAGGAAGTTTAAGAAGAAGTGCTTAGTCAAACGTGATAGCGGTTTTAGTGTAAAATATTGATAGCAAAAGGGTAAACGTCATCCGATGACGTGCCTGCGGAGGCAGAGAGGGGAGGCGGAGGTAGAGCACCAACTGATTCGCAAGGCGGCAGTAGAAGGAGGCAAGGGTCTTTTTACAGGAGATTCCTGTTAATGAATGCAGGTTCTTTACAGGACTCCTGTAATGAATGCAAGGTTCTTCTTACAGGACTCCTGTAATGAATGCAAGGTTCTTCTTACAGGACTCCTGTAATGAATGCAAGGTTCTTCTAACAGGACTCCTTAATGAATGCAAGGTTCTTCTTACAGGACTCCTGTAATGAATGCAAGGTTCTTCTTACAGGACTCCTGTAATGAATGCAAGGTTCTTCTTACAGGACTCCTGTAATGAATGCAAGGTTCTTCTAACAGGACTCCTGTAATGAATGCAAGGTTCTTCTTACAGGACTCCTTAATGAATGCAAGGTTCTTCTTACAGGACTCCTGTAATGAATGCAAGGTTCTTCTTACAGGACTCCTGCAAAAACCCAACGAGAGGCCGGACATCATGACTGACGTTCCTCGTGAATTTTCTCACTCTTTGCTTACGAATATTATAACAATTATAAGCTTTTGTAAGGAGTGGATGTTTTTGTAATTTGTGTACTTGTATTTACTGTATGTGTTTTGTTTTGTAATTGTGTATAGTTTGTTTTGTATTGTTATTTTTATGTATATTTATATGTACATTTGTATTGTGTGTACTAGTGTAAGGACTACTGCCACCGGGTGAAAACCCAATTGCAGTAAATAATAATAACAAATAATAATAATTAACTAACGAACAAAGGACTGTGTCCTCCCATATCCTTTGCAGTTCACAAACAGACAATCGTATAATTTCTTTTTCGATTTCACTCTATGTTATAAACTTGCGAGCAGTCAGGCTGAAGAGACTGACATTCCTCCCTTCAAGTCGGGCCTAACCATAATTCGTAAGTTCGCTTGAAAAGTTACTGTTTAAGAATGCAGTTACCACGGCATTCTTAAATGAATTGGGAAGAAAAGAGCTACAGCTTATTGGGTGAAGGAATTTCTGTTGCCATGATACTGGCCAACACGAGAGGAAGGTACAGACTGGCGCCGAATTACCAGCCTTAACTATAGATAGCTGAAAACGTAAAATATTAGGAGGGGTTGAATACGACATGTTTGGCTGGTATCACTACACTGCTACCTGCATCAGGATGCGGAACTGGCACTGACCCGAAAAAAAGTGAGGTTTCAGATTCGACAGATCGAAACTTTCTAAAAGACACACATTTTCTGACAGATAGCCATGAAGGATTTCAATGGCGTGACGATTATCTGGGTGAAACGTAATTAGTTCGTATTTGCACGAAATGTGTTTTGACTCTAGCAACGGGAAAATGCTTCCTCCGAATCATTGTGTCCTCATAAGGATTTCCGGGTACACTAAAGATAAGGACACGGCGTTATAGATAATGTTTTAGGAAGAAGAAAATACAGAATACAGAGAGATCCCTTCGAATGTTTTTGTATTACAAGCAAATGTTTTTGCTTAATGCACAGATAAAGCACTTCTTGTGGTTGAACATGAACCCTGTAATCGCGCGTGAGGATTGGGAGCTAAAGCTACACGCACTGTGGGGAAGAGAAAAACTTCTGGCGTTGGCGGGCTTTAAAGCGTGTAGCTCCATTCGAGTCGGTTTTGTAGATCCATTGCAATTGACATAATTTTAGGCCTGACTTTACTAACTTAAGCACGAATAAAGATACCCAGATTCTGGAAAATCTTTTGATTAGAAGAGAGTTTTTTAAAATAATTCCGATTCGATAATACAACGTAGATTATTTTAGGTTTAGATTCGGAATAAACTATATATTGTATTATTTATGGGGTTTATGTTGTGGTGATATTTTTATAATACAAGTTTTTCTGTTTTGGTTTTTAAACCTTTACCTCCCAAAATTATATCTCTTAGCCTACTGAAGCCGTGCATACCATCGAGTTTGACATACTTGTCTTAGAGCGAAGGACCAAGTTTTACACCCACACAATACGGCTTGTACCTTTGTTTTAGAAAGGCACTTTACTGTTTAGCTTATATTTTTAGTGTAGGAGGCCTATGCGTACCTCACCTACTCATAAAACGTAATCCATTAGCATTTACGCCTTGTGTTTATTTTAAAAGAAAAATGTGATGTGACAGAATTGTATTATAGTAAAATTCTCACTTCATGAAACAGAACAACTCATACACACATAAAGTGACCACAGAGTGCACGGCCAAGGTTTATTTTTAGGTGGGGAAAGTTGCTTTGTCTCTTCAACATCACGTCTAAGTAAGCTTTGGAGTCCATTCGTTGAATGCAGTGTGTACTGATATTGACTGAGGAGTTTGCAGTTGACCTTGCGGTAAGCCGACCGCCCTTGTTTGTGACCAGTAATCGATGTATTTCGATTAAAATTTATTAGGCTGAACTATAGGCCTGTTTAGCGTGTGTGAGGCAATACAGTAATTTTCTGTAGTGTTCTATGTCATTAGAACTGTGCAAACATTTGACTTTAGGCTTGTTATAAAAGAAACCTAACAAATGGCCACTAGTGGAAACAAGGTCATACAATGACAGATACTCATGTTTTCGGCAGGATCTATATGTTTTCCCCTGACCCGCGACGAATGTTAAGGGACTTTATCTACGTTGTGCAGGTCAACTGCATTCTCTTGAGTAATGGACAGTACAGGAAATTCTCTCCCTTGAGTAAAGCGGCTGGTACAGAAGCCTGTCATTCAGTAACATTACTTAGAATGTGTGGACATCTACCTACACGTTGAAGCTTAAGTACAGGTGCTGTTTTTCTTCAGACATTTAAGCCCTCGCCTCCTGTAACGCAGGCCACTGTCTTCGAAACTTGTTACATCCTACCACAGCAGATGGCTAAATAGGAATTTTTTCCAAGAAGACATTTGGACCAATGTGAATGTAAGGTAGAAAGAATTCCTCTGACTTGTTTGCTTGTCAGTCATCCCTGCTATCTAACAAAGAAATGCCTCCACAACACCTGGATATAAACCGATGATTTTTGGAGAGAGCTTAATTGCACAGAAAAATGTACTGAAAGTTTTGGAACCTGGTGGCGTTGAACTCAGCTTGCTAACTGATAAATCGACGAGATAAAGCGTTGGGACTTGGCTTTCAGAAGCACGGTAAGTTGGCTTCTTTCATGTAAAAAATACTGGCATTAGAATGCTGGAATAATTCAAACCGTATGGACTGTTTTGAGATATGTTGTCTCATATTATCTTAGTGATTAAGAAAGGAATTCTACGTTTTGCTGTACTTACTTCTGTCAGTGTTCTTAATTTGAACTGGATGTCAGATTCACAGGCTACAGTTGCTGCTAATTTCTGGCTGATTGTCGAACTGAAACACTGATTAATCAACTGTACAGACCAAACTTTCTAACGCAGTGGGTAATATTACTGCATGTTACTGGCGAAGTAACCTTTTCGAATGTACTTTGCGAAGTAGCTACTGTCATTTCCTTCTCTTACCTTAATTTACCTTCCATTCCTTGCCATTTACTTTCAGTTCTGCATTTTTTATTTTACGCCACCTTACTTTTCTAAATTAAAACCAGAAAATAATTAGGCAGTTATATGCAAGATTGTTTTTGGAGTCGTGGTTTTGTCTTCGGAGCACGAAATATTCTTTGATAAAATTCTATGTAACTTTAGCTATTGGACTGGTCAATAAATTTCCTGTTTTGAAACCTGAGTGTTTATCGCCATGTCTTCTAACATCCAAAATCCGTTTAGGCAATATTGCCCTTCTCATAGTGTGACATTTCTAGTTTGTTCGCTCTGCGAGAATTCTGTGTAGTTTTATCGAAAACCGTAAGACTTACGGAAAATAGTGCTGGACATGTGACATACGTGTCATTTCTGTTTACAGCTTTCGTTCAGAACACTTTTCTTTTCAATAAATATTTAGCGTTTTACGCTTAGGAAGTGCGCAAATGCGAAAGCATGTATTCTTGTAAAAGTCTGCACTACTTTTGTCAGATTTTACGAAAAACTGGAATATAAGGATAAACTATAGTAAAATTCAGCGGTATCGATTGTAGGTGATTACCCCATTGTGGTAGTGGTAAACATATATTTAGTCAACTGTCACTACGCACTTCTGCTTATTTTAGTAACCTAACCATGGAAGGAATGAATTGTCAACGTAAATATTTGTGTGTATTATTGAAATCAGTACTTGTCCTCAGTACCAAATTTCAGGGAAATCAGCTGATTGGTTCTCGAGTTGTTTTCTGCAGATGGACAACGGATGAACACAAACATTTTAATAGGTTTTGCGCAGTGATGCGAACGCTCATAAAAACAGGAAAATATTCAAGTTTCAATACAGTAGAAGTTGTGGCAGCACGAAGTGTTTGACTGTAATTAAATACACAAACAGCTGCACATCTCTGAATTTACGTGTTTCGAACCTTCCTGTGTTTGTTATCGAGAAAATAAGACTTCGGCAATGTTCGCTGAGCTTTGAATGCCTTGGAGTAAAGCCTCTTTCTCACAACCGGAGTATTCGACAAATGCTCCGATAATTTGCGTTGTACAAGGATCCAGTGAATAATTTTTATACCGTTTCCACGACTGGATTACTTGGCAAAGAGTCGCACTTCGATACACTTTTCAGATGTTTATGTGGTTATCGTAATCACCTAGTGAATGATACCTATAGTCCACACACACAAGTTATTTGTCTGCGTGTCTAGTATAAATGAGTCTTACGGTGAATTTGTGTCTTGTACGGATCTCGCAACAAACAGGGATTATTTCTCCATAGAGCTTTAACGGATTAATTTCTGTAACCGAGACGGAGAGCGTTTACTGTGCGGTACGAGCTAAATCTTTAAATATAATTCACTTTAATCGTGGCCTTGAAGGGTTATCTTGAAGACTCCAGGACATAAAACATACGGATTTTCAAATATCGTAAAATTAATACCGAAATATTTAAATTTCTTACTGAAATGGCACCTGTTGCGAAACGTACTTCACAGATCATGTTAGGTGCATAACACAGGTAAGGCGAAATATTTTTAACACGTCTTACATATAAGTACTTATTTTTCTAATGTAGATTCCTGTGGCTTATGTGCCGCATGTATCACTGGTACCTGCGTGGTGTGTCGCGATTCTTCAATATCCACTTTAAATTCCGCTCGTTTATATTTTTCTCTGTCCAGTTACTGTTCAGGTACTTTAATATCAAGGCCTTATGTGTTGGGCTTAACACATTTTCCTTATATGGATTTTGTTACAAACTCACGCGCCCTCGCGCTATTGCCTGTGTGGGTGGAAGTTTTCGAGTGTATCGACTCAATCTGAGTAACAATATGTGGCAATTTTTATGAATGAAACAAAGCGTCCTATTATGCAGTTTATTAGTTATATGGAAGTTAGCAAAGAAGTAATATGTGGCGCTAGATCACGACTTGGACCCAGGCAGTGTTCCACGCTCAGAAACTGGTTCTGCTAAACCTCCTTTCGTCCGATAATTGAAAACTTATGGCCGTATTTCTCAGTCGCGCGAGCAATTTGTACGTGGTTTTGAAAAATAGCCCCGTAGCAAAGTCGTGCATAGATTGTATTGTTAATTTTTGTATCTTTGAAGAATGGTTTGGGGACTGCGCGTGCAGATGTTAGAACAGATGATTACGTAATCTCGTACAGAGGGTCAGTAAACCAGATACTGTGCCTGCAATCACCTTATATTCTCTTACACATTATTTCTTTTGTTTCACTTTAAGACGTGCAGCTGTCTGTGATGACAGCTGATCCACTGACAGAAAGCCTTCGCGAACTGAGGTTTACGTATCCGTTAGACCTTACCAGAATGATTTTCAATGCTTCATGCCCTTCCTGCATTTCATTATTTTTTTTTTCCTATGGCTCAACAGCCCCTTTTCGGGTGCCTAGGCCTCCTCATTTCGAGGTTTCACGATCACACACATTAAGACACACCACAGTCGGTAGGACTCCTCTGGACGAGGGACCAGCTCGTCGCAGAGACCTCTACCTGACAACACACAACACTCACAACAGACAGACATACATGCCCTCGGCGGTATTCGAGCCCACAATCCCAGCAAGCGACAAGCCTTCTGATCCCATCTGCGAAAAAAGTTTTTGGTTGTGATCTAAACCACGTCCTTAACCTCATCATCATTGCCAACTCTTCTTCCACGCAAGGCTCCTTTTAGTGCTCCAACATTTGATAATCCGATAGAGCTAGGTCCGGACTTTTTTTGGGGGGGAGGGGAGAAATTCAGATTTCAGCTACCTGACTGCTTGAACGGTAGCTGCAGCAGAATGCGGACGCGGGTTATCCTGGAGCAAAGCACCCCCTTGGACAGCAAATCTTTGCGCTAACATTCTCCTATAAATTTCAGATGTTTTAATGCCTTCTGACAACAAAAGCGGCTCACAGCTTGCTGTTCTACAACGATGCAGTTTGAAAGCGGTGCCGCCATTTTTAAAGAAGATTTGTGCACAAACACTACACTAACTTCACCTGACACTGACTCGTAGCAACAATGCCCAGAATGTAGTAATTAAGACAACCGCGTAGTGAGTACATTGCAGCTTCTCTACCGGCAAATTATCTTTACTGTTTGATTCACGTTCGTATATTATTTACGCATAAAATATAATACAGAATTCTTTGACGAGTGTCATACTTGGGCCTATATTTATTGTAGTCCACGGATGTTCACGATAGTCTGAAGAACTGCGCAGTTACCGGTTTGCCTGCACACACGTCTTGGTACTGACATCGGTGACGCTGAAACTGTGTGAAAGACACGTCATTCTTATACACCCTCTTTGTGAGTTTATGTGACGGGAAAATTGGACGGCAGTGCTAGTTAGTGCGATAATGAGGATGAAATCTCATAGAGAAATATGCCAGAATATAATTTTAGGTTCGTGGTTTTGAAAAATGTAAGATTATAGTCACATGAACAATTAGAGGTTCTCGCGTTTCTGTCTTCCGCTTTGTTTTGGTGCACCAAGATGTTTTAAGGCGTCACTTGCGGGGATGACCATATTAATTAACTTTAATTAAGATTTACATAACTATAAGGGAAGTCGATAGTAAGTTGTGTCTAATTATATCGTTAAAATTACCTTCAGTCTCAGTTAATTAACTTTGCAGTGAGTTACCAAGCATGTAAGAGCTGCAAGCTTCGGCACCAATTATCATAGCCGTCGTCAAATGTCTATGAATTCTGTCGTGAAGACCAAGTACCCTAATTCCACTTCAACAACGGTTTAAATAAACACGCTCAATAAATACCCTAACGTAACTCCATGGAGCAGTGAGAAGCTAACAGGCCCTCAGCTAGTCAAAACATATGCAACACGTAGGTTCAATACGGCATTTACAAGAAACCGCCGTCTGTTTCCATCCTGAGCCGGATCAATCCAATCCATACTTCCTCATCTTACGTCTTTAAGATCAATTTTAATATTATCCTCCAGTCGAAGCCTAGGCCTTCCAAGTGGTATCTTTCCCTCAGGTCTCCCCAATAAAACCCTCTATATACCTCTTCTGTCTCCCATACGTGCCACACACCTCGCCCATCTCATTCTTCTTTATTTCATCACCCGCATAATATTTGGTGAGGATTACAGATCATAAAGCTCCTATTTATGTAGTCTTCTCCACTCCCCTGTTACCTCATCCCTCTTAGGCCCAACTATATTCCTCAGCGCCGTATTCTCGAACACCCTTAGCATATGTTTCTCCCTCAATGTATATACCACGTTTCACACCCATACAAAACAACAGGCAAAAGTATAATTCTGTATATTTTAGTCTTTATATTTTTGGATAGCAAACTGGAAGACAGAAAATCCTGTGTTCATTAAAATGTACACTTTCATTGATAGACCTAATCGTATATTCCAACGTATTGGTTCCTAAATACATTTATTTGCAGTGATGAAGTGATAATGGTTTTTCATTTATGAAGCGTCAATTACACGTTTTGTTGCTATCTTCATATCTTTATGAAGTTCAGACACAACGTCGTCAGTTTACTGCATTAAAGAAACGTACCACATAAATTACAAATCGCATTACACTGTACAACATATAGCCGTTATCTGTTCTTCTCGTGAATAAAATATTCAAAATAATTTCTGAGTATTTCCATTTATTTTCATTTATTTTTATTGGAGATTGGTTTATATATAATTAAAGTATGAAACCAAGCGTTGTAGTAACTGCGGGACAAATCCATTATGGAACAAAGAAAGTAGTAATTGATATTGATAAATTTCATACTGTACAGTTTGAAAAGATGTTTTAGACTAATGGTGGAATCTACATACAACTCGTATCTTACTCATTTCAGAGTTTAATATTATGTCTGTAAATGGTGAGATAATCTAGCGACCGAAAGGTAAATACAGAATATCGTAGAAGTAAAAGATTTTAATTGATTTGGAGGGCCATCGCATACGTTGTTAAGTCAATTGGCAGTACTCTTTTAATGACATGATAGAGAAAGGAATTTTAATTGTCTGACTGCACGATTTGTATCAGCAGTAAATAAACGTCAAGGCAAATGAGATAAGTAGAATCACACAAAAAGCGTTTGCAAAGTACATGTACTGTAATTTTAAGTGCACTTTTGTACACTTGTTCATTAAAGAAGAAGCACTGAGAAATTGGAACAGGATTTTAACAACTGGAAATAATGGCCGATAAGGGAACAAGAATTTAAATGCGTAATATTTCATATGTACACTAACGTGCGCGCACACGCACGTACGCACAGCACTCGCAAATACACAGACAAGTATTTATGACTTTCAGTTGAATGCTGTTTAGTTTAATTGGTGCAAAAGCGCGTGATAAGAATCACAGACTCTCAAAATACTCTCCATTCAGAAAATTGCTTGGTTATTTTAGAAAGAAGTTTTCATGACACATCACAACGTCCTTTGCGATAGCAGTGCTGGTGACAGCGCATGCGTCAACCTCGGTGTATAAAAGAAAGTGTTATATCCTTTCCTGTGTTCTCTTATTCGGATGTTCTCTTCAGCTATGTTTACTGGGCTGTAATTTTCTTACGGATATGCCAGCTCCTTTAGCATTGCCAATTCTTATGATTAATGTAAACTCATTTGTTTTAATGCAGTGCATATTTGATGAAGTTGAACTGAAACTATGCATGAGTTTTCACTATTACGCAGTATTTTTAATACGAATTCGACAAGTCTAGTGAGGCAGGCACACAAAGTCACAAGTAATATTTGCTCAGAATTGAGGTAGCTCTGCATTTCTAACATATAAGTCTCTTTCTTATTAATTATAGTTTATGTGTGTGATAAAGGAAGAAAATCTTTGAGGTCGAAATCGATTGATGGCTACACGAAGACTATTTATTTTCGGTTTAGGGACTTTAACTGCCAGCCGTTTTGCACAAATAGAATGCTTGGTTCATTACCTACACGTCCTGTACACCTTCATGTCGTAATGCTTCGGCACACGGACAATTTCTAATGTCACTTTCAATTAAAAAGAACCTCACTTTAATCTTTGCATCTGCTGACTAATGATAAAAATTAAGCATCACATTTCACACCCGTAGTCTTAAGAAAATGTACTCTATTTTGGCATCTAACTGTCAAAAGGTTTCATTATGCTACGTCTATGATTCAGCTAGGAGGGAAGTTTTGTACAATATTAACAATGCTTATGGTAAACTATTGAAAATACTCAGGCTGATTAAAATGTGTTTATAATAAGCTTATAGGAAAGTCCGTGTGGTTAAAATTCCGTATATATAAGCATTGTTTGATACATTTTCTATGCAGGATGGTCCGAAATCAGGAGATGCTTTATCAGTATTGCTTTTCAACTTTGCTTTAGAATTTCGCATGATGGAGCTCAAAGGAAGCCAGTAGGGACTGAGACTGAATAGGAAACTTCAGCTTCTACTCTAAACTAGTGATGTTATTTATTGAGCGCAAACGCAACTCCTGTAAAGAACAACACAGAAACTTCCTTAGCCGTTAGTACGGCGGTCCGTCCAGTGTAACTGGTGGGAGAAGTATGTGTTTGTGTCTTGTTAACAGAGTCCTGAACAAAGTTAGACGTAGAATTAGCTAATTTATTGTTCGAAAACCTGACAATTTTATATAATTGGGAACAACATTAACAATTAAGTGCATTCACGGAGAAATCGAATTCGGAGAATGTTTTGTCTTCCAATCTGATATCCAAAAAACGTAAAGATTAAAATATTCATAACTCTAGTGTTGCCTTTTTTTGTTCCTGAAGGCTGGAGAAAATTGCACACCGTGGAACTTCAATAGTTGTAATCCGCGCTAGTTATGATTTTTATTTACATGGCGTAACAGGTCAGGGCCTCTTCATTATCAAGGCTTCATGATTACGCTCAGACACACCACATTTGGTAGAACTCTCCGGACGAGTGATCAGCCCGACACAGAGACCTCTACCTGACAACACACAACACTCACAAGAGACAGACATCCATGCCCTCGGCAGTATTCGAACCCACAATCCCAGCAAGCGCGCGGCCGCACACCCACGCCGCTAGTTATGAATAAACTGATGAAATAAAGAAGAGTACTTTCGGCGGGGTATGTTGCATGCATGGAAGGGGAGAAAATGCATACGAATTGTTGATGTGAAAACCTTAAGGAAGTATCTCGCAATGATTATGGCAAACTTTTTCCCCATACTGTCGAAACATGACATCACCCTTTATTTCTTTAACTCTACCTGACAACGCCAATAAATTATGTAGTTCGAAACAGTGTAGTGACATTTGTTTGTGTGTCGCTGAATGGCTCTTTTCATATTTCTTCTTGCATGTAAAAGGGTTGCACCTGGCAGTAAATTGTTACAGTTTAAAACTGTGTAATGACAGTTTTATATGTGGTAGTGAATGGCTGGTTTGATGGTTTTTGTTGTGTGTGGAAGGGTTTCGTAGCTCTTTCAGTAGCAACAAAAAACAGAACAAGACATGAGAGTATAATATAAAACTAGGGGAGCTTTTCAAATAGCCAAGAAGTAAAACTGTAAGGTAGAATATCAGAATTTAAAGTTAGGGTGAAATGAAAGGATTGCGTCTTCCCTACATAGTTTGTGAGGTATTGGAGACATGACGGCGGGAGGTGGGCGACGTCCTTTGAAACCCCGTTAATGGATTTATACTGTGTTTGTAACCGTATTCCTACAGTGTGCGGTAGCGTACAGGTTGGTCTACTGGTTCTGGATGCAATGAAAAAAGCAGAGGGAAAGCTTGAATGATTTTTTACCCGGATTCCAGAAAGGGTTAGAGCTATGGCGAAAGGAATTCTACGACTAGAATCTCTTGCATCTATCACACAAGGGGACTTAAAATACAATAAAAATAAAAATCTCACTAGCGATTCAACAAAAATATGAATGATGGAGTCAGAAAGATAGTATCTGCATTTTAAGGACTTCTACCTACAGTCGGTATTAAAGGGACAGGAAGGGAGTAGGATGTGCCTTGCAGCAAACCGCGTAGCTCTGTCTGTGTGCTTCCACCTGTACTGAAATGTTCATCTGTTGCACATTAAAGTCTCTGATATTCAGTGGACCTAATATCTACCTACCTACTTTACAATTAACTAAGAGAAGCAACGTCCCTCTTGTGAAGCCAATAGCTGTATTGTCAGAAAATAAATTTCATGGAAGCCACAGGCTCATTAATTTCTTACAAAGAGGTCTAATCCGCCAATAGTCCCTGTTCTGTGACAGATAAATCCATCAGGATCCTCATATATTTTCGACACCTTTTATTACCTTTCTCCCGTCTATGACCATGTCTTTGCAGTGCCTCATTCCTTCAGTGTTTCTGCTAAAATTATATACGCATTTGTCACATATTCTCTTTGCTATTTGCTCTGCCGATCTTGCCATTTGTGTTTTGATGATCCTTAGCAGTATTAGGTGAACGGTCTAATTGTGAAGTTCTTCGTCATACAGTAGTCTCCAGTGTGACCCATGGGTCCAGCGTAGAAACATATATGGAAATAATTCGGGCAACGTGAAAACGAATTTGGGGCCCACGCTACATGCTGTAAAGTGGTGGAGGGTTTGAAGATTGATAACTTCATTGTAATTATAATGTATAAAAACTCCTTTACTAAAGAGTCAATCAGTACGTAGAGTAGAAAAAGTTAAAATTTATAAGACATCAATAAGACCTGTGGTAACATACGGAGCAGAAGCGTGGACATTGAATAAGGACATTGCTAAAGGGCTGGCAGTTTTTGAACGAAAAATCTTGAGAAGAATATTTGGGGCAATTAAA
Source organism: Reticulitermes speratus (assembly GCA_021186555.1). Taxonomy (NCBI): domain Eukaryota; kingdom Metazoa; phylum Arthropoda; class Insecta; order Blattodea; family Rhinotermitidae; genus Reticulitermes; species Reticulitermes speratus. The sequence goes on from JAJKFL010000014.1 coordinate 10,392,389, forward strand.
GTAAATGAAAATTGGAGAAAGCGACATAACAAGGAACTAAAGCAGGTGTTTGGAGATTTAGATATACTGTCATTTGTCAGAATAAGCCGGCTCAAATGGATTGGTCATGTTAACAGAATGGAGAATAAAAGAACAGTAAGTCAAGTATTTAATAATAATCCCCAAGAAAGTCGACCAAGAGGACGACCAAGAAACAGATGGTGGAATTGTGTACAAACAGATATTAAGAAGTGTAAAATTAACAGCTGGAAAGAAAGGTAAAAAAACAGAGCTGACTGGGAAAGGGCCATTAAGGAGGCGAAGGTCCGCATTGGACTGTAGTGCCACCGAAGAAGAAGAAGAATGTATAGAAATATTAAATACATCATAATTGTAGAAATGTTATTTTATATAGCATATACCGCGAAGTAGATAAAAATATAACATACCAGGTCGAAATTGAATTCTTGTGGTATATTAAAACTAACGTATTAAAGCTCGTACTGAAAAACTTGATGTATCTAGGCGTAGATGGAAGGATGAAACAAAAATGAACTTCTGAGGAGCTTATGTATCTGTGAACTATATTAGGCTGGTCCAAGGGCAAATTTCATTTCCGAAGCTTGCTGTATTATTCAGACTTTCGGCCATTGATCGCTGAAGGAAACCACCTTGTCTCACATAGTGATGAATGCAGTGAACATCCGATGCCAGGTCTGCATCTACACAGTCAAGACTATTAGGCTGTAGATTGAAACGCGATGAGAAGCGCTTCGGAGCTGCGTTCTCTTTTGTTGAGTTGTGAAGCAGTTCCGTATTCCATACAGTTTACAGTCAGTTGAGACCGACTTTTATCAATCCCGTTTCTGGTGCGTAAAATTAATCCCGAGTAATGACATTGAACTGTAACTTCAGTCAGTAATGTAGACGTATAAAAATTAGGCCTATTTCCTTGTAAAACTCGCTAAGTTCTTCGGCATCCGTTGTCAAAACAAAGGTGAGACTTGCGAGTTTTTAGGCTTCCGCAGCTGTGCATTTCAGGTCTCCGTTCTTCTGGGATGTTACGCCGCGGCACTGGGTGTTTGTTGCCCGACGTTTCGAGACGGCTTAATGGTCTGGTATTCAGGGGTCTAAAGTCCAGTGAATTTGACCTTCGACGATGTCTCGAAACGTCGGGCACCAACCAATTAGAGACGCCTCTCAAAATCCCAGAAGAACGGAGCCCTTACTCGGTAAGACTTACTATTATTAAATCCAATTTTATTATAAACAAGCATTTCAAAAAATGCACGTACATTATGTTGATATCGATTTCAGAATTTCAGTATGAAGCAAACATACCCAATTCATGATATGCATTATTTCACGTTACGAAACTCCAAACTGGACATGAACTTAGTAATCAGTATGTTACAGAGCCAAACAGCTGCATAAATCGTTCCATACTGAACCATCAGTGGAATACAGATCATGAGTCTCTTGGGTTATAACACCGTGTAAGATCATAGTTTGATTACAGCGTTTCGGAAAAACATACTGCGTCCATCTTCAGTGATAATTTGTTAAGATATTTGCCTGAATGTAATCTCATCTTCAGGGTGGCTGAATTAGGTTCAGGTATCCACCTGATGGCAATTCAGTCACCATGAAGATGGAAGTAGCACGTTTTTCGAAATGTCGGAATCAAACTAGCATTCTACATGGTGAAATAACCCAGAATATTCGTGCAAGACCCGCCATGGAAACCTGAAGACCTATGTCACTGTGGGATACATGTCTAATTTCATGGTTAATTTGGAGCGTCGTAGAAAGAAATAAGGTCTGTCACGATATTGGGTACATTTGAAGGTTACAGAAAACAGCGTTTCTATTTCTTTTCCCATTTCCAAATAAATCGCAGCTTCAGAAGAAATATAACGGGAAGAACACATAACAGCGCAAAATAACGGAATTGTCTACGCTTTTGTACCTGCTGAGCGGATTCCAGACGTACTGGAAGAGAGAATTCCTCACGTAGGAACAGTATCCTCACGTTATGTCCCATATGCCAAGGTTTTTTTTTAAAAGATTTACGAGATTCTTATTGGTCGTTCCCAGCAGTAAAATGATGTGCGTAATGGGTAAGCTCGAAAGGATAAGAACTGTTTTCCTCCAATATACCAAGACTTTTTTCCTTGTCCGCACAAATAATAGATAACGGGATTCCTTTACCGGGGGTAAAGGAACGGTGACATGAAGAGGGCCACGTCCATCTATGTGTAGAACTGAGGTTAAGAATTCGTGGAGCTATACAGCCACATCCCCTACGACTTCGTGGCAAACACTTTAGTTAATCATGCGAATAACTTCTCTTTTATCTGACAAGTTGTTGATTTTGTTATGTTTGAAACTAAAGCATTAATTTATAGCAAACGTGTTGTCAAACTGCGGCTATCGAATTTTATCATAAACGTTACTGTAAAACAATAATACTAAATAGACATACGGCATTTCAGTTGAACCTGCACCGTATTCAAGTCTTATCTCAATATGTACGCAGCAGGTTCTTCTAAAACGTTGATATATATGTCCCACTACGTGTCGTCACATCACAGAAAACCGTACTGTTCAGAATCATAAGTGTGCTACACAGTAAGTACACTAGAATACTGTAGGTCCAGAACGGGCCATGAAGGCCCAAAGGGGGAGTAGAGGTATAGCTCTGTTCTTTCTTTAACCTCTGCGCTAGATGGGGGTGGGTGGTCAACGCCACGCCCCGGCCGCTTTACCCCCGGGAAGGAGACCCGATACCCATTTTGCAGGAGGCTGGGTGGGCCCCACGGCCGGTCTGGACGGGTGCGGATAATCTCGCCCCCACGGGGATCCGATCCCCTGACCGTCCAGCCCGTAGCGAGTCGCTACACCGACTGCGATATCCCGGCCCACAATGAGGTCTGTACTATGAGTCATTTACCAACATTTCTGTACCATCAGATATTTTTTGAAAGTCGATGGCTTTATAGTTAAAATTCTTCGAAAATTGAATCTATTTTGGAACGATTACATTTTCTCGACGATACGCTGTGCATTTAAAACTACTCAGAAGCATAGCCAGTATAAATCTACACTGTAAATATGGTGTAATTTTGGCCTTCCAGCTTAGTGTTTATTTCGTGTCATGTTGAGAACTTACAAGAGTAGAGCAAACCGTTGTTATGAGCCCAATTTGTGCTCATAACAGAATTATCTACGTTATTTACCCGCAGCTCGTTTTGCAGTTGCTGTAACGTGACACTTTACGTGTATTATAAATATCAGAAATGGTATTAGGAAAATATTTACACTTCTGTGTAGATGAAGTTTCTGGCGTTCCGGTTTGTGACTCCGTTATGTTTGACAAATGTTTACAAAATTTTCAGCGAAATATACTGCCTCCATCTTCAGGGCGGAACATGATGGAGTAGGTCCCCAAGACACCATACTCTCAAACCCAGAGGACTGGAATCAGAATCTCAGACGAAGGTAGAAATAACAAAGTTTCGGAGGAACCTGTTACCTCCATCCTCTCCTGTGAAGGTTCTTCCGAAAACATTGATAAACAACTACCAAACTACACCGTGTCATATCGTAGAAATTATTATTCTGAATGTTTATCGCCATTTGGACCTCACATTTCATGAATTATAATCGATCAATCACGAGTATCTATAGAAAGTCATTATTGTATAAAACAATTTAGTGACTTGGATAAGTCATATTTTAGAGCTAGGACTACGTTTCAGTGCGTCCATAATTGTCCGAAAGTAGGTTATTCTAGACACCTTAACGGAGGACTCTTTCAGAAAAATGCTACGACGTGAACTGCAGCATTATTCACAGACTTACTATGATGAGAACTACACACTGAAGGGTTGAAATAATTAAATTAAATTGAAATAACGGCTTTAACAATTATTTATGATTTCGTACGGCAAGAATTATAAAATAAATAGAAACATTATTTTGTAATTATCCTTAATTTATTGTACCGTGCCGCAGTAAGACAACCGTCTTCGTTTGGCCAGGTTAGGCCGTATGCTGGTCGGTCAGAAATTTAAGTAACTTGATTCGTCATTCAAGAAAATAACATTTATGAATTCTTGGTGAATTGGAAGGTGAAGGGTTCACGGATACAACAGTGATTAATCGTACATTCTCCCGTTGTGAATTGTTAACACCTGCTGTGTTCGTAAATACACAAATTATGTGATTCCATCTCCAAGAAACATTTACCAATATAATGCTGGAAAGTGCCCATTTTCCGAAGGGTAGCTACTTGGATCTACTTCCTTCTACAGGTAATTTGTTGTAAATTTATAGACTAATTATTATTACTCTTAGTATTTTAGCTTTATGTTAATGGCGACAGTCTAGTGGTTTTCATATTAGGCCGAGTCCCGTTTTCGATTCCAGTAGTTTGCGGGTTATGGAATCTGTAGGTTTATTACTGTGTCCAAAACAGCGTACCACTGGTCCCTCTCTTGAGTCAGATGAGCCAATTTCATATCCTCATGTAATATTACTTAAGATAAAGTGTATTATTGTTCTCCCATCTACGCATAGGCCTTCCAAGTGATCTTATTTTTTCGGGGTTTCCAACCAAAACCTTTATGCACTTTTTTTCCTATGCGTGCTATACATGTATGCCTTGTCCTCTTCACCCCTTCATCGTCCTTGATTTGAACACCCTGTTTTGGGCTGCTCATTGTTCAGTTTACTCTGGTCTCTGCTGTATGTCTCATACGCCCAGATGTTACCCGTCAGAATTGTGTCGTTTTATACCTCAGTAGGTGTTTTTCATGCCTGCTTGATGTATTCTGCTGTGTTTTGATACAAAGTCATATATCTAAAATCAACAATCCATAGCCGTTAGACTAATACTTGCGATATCAGTTTACCAGAGTTTATATCAGTTAATGCAGAAAACTTGGTATTGTACTTTTAACATAATAGCTGTGGATATTGGATTTTAGATTTGTTCGTAGGCATAATTGCCCGATAAACCGCACAATTGCTCCGGTTGTTAATATTGCGTTTGGTGGTTATCATTATTATTGCAATTGATGTGCAAGACTCGTCTGGCCCCTCCGGAAGCTAGCCACTCTATCATGAACGTGTGGCAGTAAACCTCTGTTGGTTCTTCCATTCACTCATATTTTCAGTCAGCAGAAGACACTTTCGTAGAAAAGTAGCCGTGCCTTCAATTTTAGGAATTCTTAAAAGATTTGCGTGTTTAACGGTATGTCTAATATGAGATATAATTACGGTATTACTTGATAATGTTGTATTGCTTATTATTTGTGAGTAATAAGGCAATTTAAGCAGGCACTCTACTTCAAAAATCGTCCTTGTAACCCAGTTCAGGCCGTGCATTTATACATAAGACTAATTGCTCCCGTAATGCAATTAAGAGGTATGTGTGGTAGAGTAATCAGAGCTCTGCGAGTTCTGCTCGTGCCCGAGAAAATCAGAGACCCGAAAAAAATAACCTTAAGAAAAAATATACTTCTTTGACTTCTTGGGACCAATGGTCCATTTGCGAAGAACGCGTGTACCGTCTGCATCAAAGCCAAGAACAGACAAACATCAGTTTATGAGACGTGCGTGCTAAGTGCGACAGAAACAGGAAGAGTAGCTGAAAGAGACGGTGTGAAACCTGAATAAAGGGATAAAATTGTAACTACGACGCCTAGAAATATAACAACAGACATCTGTGTAAGAAATATAAATGAAAAAGGGAAATGTAGTAAAGCTAACATTCAAAAGAGAATTTAAAACGTATTAAAACTTAATATTACCTAACTAAATATAAATTCTCCCTGTCAAAGTAAACACCGCCTAATATGCACATATCGACATTTAAGTACCATGCTATAGGCCTGTGTATGGCCAAACTACATGAGGACTACGCTCCTGATGTACTGATGAAAATGCCAGACACACAGCTTTTAAGACCCACTATTAATCTGTTGTCACTTATCGAAACTGAAAGTCAAATTGTAAGGCTATATGCGAGCCACAATTGCGTAGTTTAAATTTTGAAATTTTCAGAATTTTACTGGAATTTGAAATGATGTAACTTTGACATATTTCGTCTAATTTTTACTTAAAAAGCGTATTGAACCATTTAGAAATTTTTATTTTTTAAATTTTGTTTAGCTACTTCTTCTCGGCTCAATTGTGAGTGATGAACTGAGAGGGATTTGGAAGACGGTGATTAGAGAGTGTTCACCATCATTCGAAGTCGTTTGCGTGTAGAAGTCCGAAAACATACACACGCTGTCCCTTGCCTACACTGATCTCCAAAACTATGAAAATAATTGTATTGATCATCAAATGTGTATTGGCTTCTTCTCAGTAACTTTTATTTGAATGTTTCGCTTCAGTAAATATTTAGCGATTGGCGCTGGAGATGGGTGCAAAATGAAAATATGTATTTACGTAAAGTTTCTTTACTTTTGTCGAATTTTCACCAAAATTGAAATGGCTGGACAATTTTTCCAACAACTTTCCAGTATTAAATTTCATGAAAATCAGTTCAGTTGTTCTGGAGTTTCGTGTTCGTAATATTATCAAGTGATTGTTAGTGTATAAAAATAAAATAAATAAAATTTAACACCCCTCTAGACACAGCTGATTTATTTAAATACTTGTACAAGATTTTATAAATTGACTAAATATTTGGACTTAATAAGATCATTTTCAAGTCTAGTACTAGTTAAAGTGTCGCTGTGTGAGTAGTTTATTTCTGAATTACAGTCTTATTACGCGGAAAGTTCAAATTCCTTGCTTTACCCTGTAATAAGCAAGGTACTAACAGCATAAGTTATATAAGCGTGAAAGCTGTTCTATGTTAATGGGTTAAATGTTAGATACAGTAAGCACTAGATGCAGTTCAGTACTTCAGGTGCAGTGCTCTCAACCGTGAACAGCAAGGCGAGAAGATGCTCTAAGGATAGCTACTGCATGCGATAAACACCACTGCGGAACGAGCAGTTTAGGTACCACTCAATGGAATAGAAGCCAGTGGCACGATTTTAGATGATTGCTGTAGAGTTTTATTCGAAAGTTGTCTCAGATCAACTGTTCGGAATTAATTCATACATCGTCTTTTACATAACTTAATTCCTAGATGTATGAAACAAGGAGGCAAGATGTTTTTGTTCACTTTATACTTTATTAACTCTCCTCACGAGTGGAAAAGAGAAGACAATTTGTTGTTAGTATAATTCTTCATTGTTTTGCTTTGTGTATGCGTAGTCATTGCAAACGTGAGTAGGTATTTTTTGTGTATAATACGTCAAACATTAAATGCAGAGAGGCAAGGTTATGCTAAATTACTTATTTGTCTGTATGAATGACTTATTCATTACACAGCATCATCTTGACTCTCTAGCGTTTCTGTCCCTAATAACAGAAAAGGGTGCCTTAGAGATCATCCTGCGTGTGTGTATGTATGTGTGCGTGCATGCCTGCGTGCATATGTTAACTTCAAGTGCTAAACCAGTTGAGCGATTGTCACGAAACTTGGTACGAACACTACGTCATTGGAGGCCATCTGAAAGCAGTACTTTTTATTTTACTACTATCAATAGTAACAACATGGCGGACGCGCGAAATTGTGAGGCCGTAGTGAAACTAGTGCCACTCAACTTAGAGCCTGAAGTGATGTATGATAATCGGTCTCGGAAAAATGCGGTTTTTGCCAATTAGTATATTTGTTGAGCCTACATTAACGACATGGCAGCCTTGCGGGAATTTTTTTAGCTTTCGTTCTAAAGATGGTAACTAATGAACTACTATCGCATATTCGTCACTATTCAAGGAGCAGAAAAAATGAGACTAGGGTGGGGCAGTACAACAGTTACATATATATCTAAAGAGAGCCTACAATTCAGTTATATTCTAGTATTATCATTCAGTTTGTTATATTCATGCAACTAGTTAGGTTAATTAAACATCTGTATGATTCGATTCCTATTTAAAATTTTCTGAAAAAGGAGATACTTTATCGCCATTGCTTTAGAACATGCCATTAGGAAGGTCCAAGTAAACCATGAGGGGCTGAAATTGAGTGGGGTACATCAGCTTCTGGTCTATGCTGATGATATTTTACTGGGCGAAAACATGCTTATTATGAACAAAACACAGAAACTTTATTAGTGCTAATATGGAAGTTGTAGAAACAAATACTGAGAAAACTAAGTGTATGTTCATGTCTCAAGAAGAGAATGCACGAGAAAATCACACCATAAAGATAGATAATAAATCCTTTGAAATTTTGACAAAGTTCCAGTGTTTGGGAACAGCTCAGATCAAAATTGCATTCAAGAAGTAATAATGAAGATTAAATTCAGGGAATGTCTGCTACTGTTTGGTCCCGAATCATTTGTCTTCTCTTTGTGATCTAAGAATATACAGATCAAAATATACAGAACTATAATTTTGCGTATTCTTTTGTATAGGTGTTAACTTGGTCTGTCACATGAAGGAAAGAACATAGGCTGAAGGTCAAATCACAATATTGAGTCCAACAAAATGCATATATTTTCTCCAGATATTTTATATTACAATATCATTTTGATCACTTCTGCATGTTTCGATCCCTCATGGGATCATCATCAGGAATACATATCAAAATAATATTTCACAAAACTCAACTGCAATCCATGTACACATTAAAAAGACATAAAAAGTCAATAAGTTAAAATGTAGGGGTTTGTTGCGTAATGGATCCTGGTATACAGTGTTTTGGAGACAGCCTACGTATGTAAGGATGTTGTAATGTAAAATATCTGGAAACAATATAGTGCATTTTGTTGCACTGAATATTGTGGTTTGATTATCGACAGTGCACGGCATGAGCAATATAAAATAGGCAGAGGGTGTTTGAGAATAGGGTGCTGAGGACGATATTTGGGCTTAAAAGGGACGAGGTAACGGGAGAGTGGAGGAGACTGCATGAGGAGCTTCATGACTTGTAGCAATCACCAAATATTATTCAAGTGATCAAGTCAAGGAGAATGAGATGGGCGGGCGTGTGGCACTCATCGAAATGCATACAGGTGTTGGTGGGGAAACCTGGAGAAACCCTCCACTTTGAAAGCCTAGGCGTAGATCGGAGTATAATGCTGAAACGGATGGAATAGGACAGGAACTAGTGGCGGGCTCTTGTGAACACGCTTATGAACATCTGTATTTTATTTAAATGTGACGAATTTCTTGACTAGCTGAAAAATATTAGCTTCTCAAGAAGGTTTCTGCTCCGCGGAGTTTGTTACATAACTCGATCAGTTGACTCAGCGTTTTTAAAATAATATCAGAAATAAGTAACCCTTTCTCCTGATTTTTGTATCTTCACATTTGTGTGCCGGAATCTTGTTGAGGATAGAACACCGTAACATGAAGTCAGAGAACAGGTGCTGTACTTGGTTCTACGAGTATAGCGTGTTAGCCACAGACCCCCCGCCCTGAGTCTAGGCACTTGTGTGTCTTATCTGATGAATACAAAGTCGTATTTCATTGCAAGAGTCTGTGTGGCTGTGTATGTGTGTACGTGTGGGAGTATTTACTTCTTGGCCATTACGTCAATCTGCTGGAGACTTAAAAATGTGGAAGTGTGAGATCAAATGCTATTTTCCTCTCCCGTTGTGTGTTCGTGATTTCACACTCCTATACTTCTGAATAAATATCCTGGTGTGAGCATCCTAAGCGTGTTTCATATCTTCACTTCGATTTGCTCAGAGATCATTGGCGTATCCGCTTGCTTCAGACACAAAAGGGGCATGGCACGAGCACCGATCAGTGGTTTTATGATCAGTGGGAATATGAAAATTGTTATTCTTTTCGTTAAAGATACAGAAATTTCACTGGTGATTATTAAGTATAAGTTTCACTTACTTTGATTTGTCACAAGTGTAAATTTACTTAAGGACTAAATGAAATTTTTCATGGCCTAATGGCAAAATCTTTATAGATCTTGTTGTGTAACAAGATTTATAAAATTTCCGGTGTTCTAGGAGGCCTGTGGTCAGACTTAAATTTCTTTCACTTCATTCCTTTTACGGACTCCTCTACTAAGGACCATAAACGCGTAATTTGTAAACAGCGTAGCGGATTTATATGACAGTTTAAGTATGGCACTTCTGTCAAACGAGCAATATTATGTATGTGGGTTTAATTGAACAGTCATATTAAGATTATCATTTCAAGGAAAATAAACTGGATGAGACATGTGGCATGTATAAGCCAGGCGAGAAATACGTATATGGTTTTGGTGGAAAAACGTGAAAGAAACAAACAACTTAGCCTACCTAGGCGTAGATGGGAGGATCGTAGTACAGTGGATCTGAAGGGAATAAAATATGGCCTGCAACAGGAAACAGTGGCGAGCTTTTATGAACACGGTAACATACCTGCGGGCTTCGTAAATTTCGGGAATTCCTTGACAAGTGAGGAACCATTAGCTTCTTAAGAAAGACTCCGCTGCATGCAGTTTAGTTAGTTAGTTAGAATTCAGTTCACTTTAGTATTCATACGAACAAACCTTAACGAATCCAAATTCCATTCAGGAAGAAATTCAGAGCAGATTGAAGTCGGGGGAATTCTTGTTATCCTTCGGTGCAGGATCTTCTGTCTTCCAGTTTGGTATCCAAATATACAAAGATTAAGATATACAGAACTATAATTTTGCCTGTTGTTTTGTATGGGTGTGAAACTTGGTCTCTCACACTGAGGGAGAAACATAGACTGAGGGCGTTCGAGAATAGGGTGCTGAGGAGGATATTTGGGCCTAAGAGGGACGAGGTAACAGGGGAGTGGAGAAGACTACATAACGAGGAACTTAATGATCTGTACTCATCACCAAATACTATCGAGTGATCAAATCAAGAAGAATGAGGTGGGCGGGGCATGTAGCACGTATGGATGAGGGGAGAGGTGCATACAGGATTTTGGTGGGAAGACCTGAGGGAAGGAGACCACTTGGAAGGCCCAGGCATAGATGGGAGAATAATATTAAAATGGATCTTCAAGAAGTGGGATGGGGGGCATGGACTGGATTGATATGGCTCAGGATAGGGTCAGGTGGCGAGCTGTTGTGAATGCGGTAATGAACCTTCGGGTTCCATAAAATGCGGCGAATTTCTTGACTAGCTGACGACCTGTTAACTACTCAAGAAGGACTGTGCTCCATGGAGTTAGTTAGTGAGCATTCATACTTCAGATGGACATTGAGCTTAAAGGAAAGTCATCCTTTTAGTATCACCTCGCAGAGTCCTATTTACCGTTCTCCTTTTTACCTTGTATATAGCATTAATAACCCGAATTCACCATGTGGTTGAAATAAGCCCTTTCCACGAAATGATGCTAACTACGCTTGTGGCAGAGAAAGAACTGCTCCACTTACTTCTTTTGTCTCTTTTGTGAATAGGCTTTATTCTGCTGCTTAAGTCCAAATGAGTTTCTGAACAAATTGGTACGTTATTGTTTGATAAACAACTGCGGGTAGCATACATTTACTCTTTCATGTTATAGCCTAAATTTCTCAAATTCTTAGCATGTTAATACTTTAAGGCACAATGTTTACTGAGCCTACATGTATGAGGTGTTTAACATACGACGTTTTGCATTTTTGTCCACAGAATACATTTCTGTGTTTATTATGACTCTCAGAATAAAGAGCGTTTGTTTCGGTAAAGAGCATTAAATAATGTATTTGTGATTTGTCTGTTAGATGTAGGAACCGAATTTTGGATATTGTGTAGATACGTTTCAGGTTCCACAGAGTTTAGAATGAAATTCCTTTGCGTCGGTTTTGCTCCGAGACTTTTTATTTTGCAAATACCGCTATGTCTTGTATATAAGAAGACCCTACGTAGAGATTCATTTATATGGCGGCCAGCTCGCCCTTTGTGAGGAACGGTCATTTGGTGCAGGAATGTTCTCGCACGATTTAAGTATGCACATGCTCCTAAGGAAAATGTCAACAATCGTATAGCAACCATTAATCCTTATATAATAGCCTTGTTAGTCCGTTGAAAGAGCCCAAAAAATTATCCATTTTAATTTACCTTGCGTCACTCGTTCAGTAAATTTACTGTTTCCGCAAGTCTCGCAGATCAGATGTGAGAAGATACGAAAAGAAATAAATGAGGAAACAAAAACGCTGTTAGTTAATAAAACGGTGGCTGTGAGGCGTAGTTTCTGGCACTGAAATTAAATGAACTTGCTTTGTCTCTAATAATTTACATATATGTGTATATATGTACATATAGTAAAATTATTAGTGCGTGTACATGGCAATAAGATACGTTTTAAGTGATTTCATGATTTTTATATTCGTGTTGGTCTACATTGTATAATGAGTACCAATTTGAAGGGTTTTGATACATTTAAATATGTCGACCGATATAAAATATAATGGGAAATCACAGAAGTTACGCATGCAGACATCTTTTGTCTTTATTCTTATTCGAAAGGTCTCAACTTCTAAATTGAAGTTAAGAGACCAGCTATCGTATTTTTTTTATTTTTTACGTTCAAGCGATGAAGTAGACACGGCCTCCTTAAGCGTTCTTCGAATTTATCACCCAAGATCTTACTTTGATCCGAACGTGTGCACAAAATATGAACCTGACGTGGTGTCGTTAAATAAAGCAAGCATTAAAAACCATCTAAATCACAGTACTTATTTTATGCGCTGCCTGCAGTAACACTGATAACATTTCGTGGCTTTTCTTAAACAGTTTAGTATGGTAATGCTTTCTTGTATGATTTGCCGAATTAAGAGGAATTGTTTCCTTAAACCGCACTGAACGATTGGTTTTTGTACGGAAGCCGCGGTCTGTTTTATGTGAGGTAGGAACTGAATTATAAACAGTATTTAGATTAGCTTTAAACTTCAGAAGGTTAAAGACAATTCATTTTAACAAAGCTTAATTGTTCCAGATATACGGAAGGCTGACAGTACAAGAGACAATCCGCTGTATGTTCTGCGAATTTGCCTGACGTTGCATGCTGTATGACTGGATGTTCGAAGTTGTGTTTGAGCAACTTCAAAGACGACACTGAAGACATTCATTTCAGCATTTTTGACCAAGTGAATTTATTCTTGGGCTATTTACCAACATTGTTTTAACAGTAGTCGCTGTTGAATGGCATCGATTGAGGTGGAAAAGCTGTCATGTATGGTAAATACGTAAGAATGTGGAAGGAGGGATTCGTGACGTACTTGATGTTATTTCCCCTGCATTAGCGTGGGACGGGAGATGCGTCACTCAGGGTAGTCAACCTTCGGACCATGAGTCGAACCCTGAACTTTGCGAATAAAAGCAAGAGAGATAACGGCTAAACAACGAAGTTCGATCTATGTTGTCAGTGTCTGTTGCAGCAGGTCGCGGTCCAATTGGCTCCACTGCTTCTTCGTATTGTACGAAGCTCCGATATCTAACCCTGGAGGCCGGTTTGGTTATCCTATTTTCGTAGTTTTCATCGGTTACTCCAAGCAAATGACGGCACAGTGCCTCAAATAGGCCACAACCGGTACCTTCTACACCTTTCAAATTCATTTTCAGCAATAATAATACTTAGGAGCTGTATAATGAAAGCTGCTGACGGAATAGTTAAATAAACACTAAATTAAAATAAATAAATAACAAAAGGTAGCTCTATTTTGTACTTCAGATTACACGGATAAAGTCTACAGGCTTCCCGAATTACGTTCCTTGAAGTTTTGCTTCGTCACTGTAGAACTATAAAGGTAAGCCTTTGGTTCCTTCTCTACGTAACCTATCGACTTCATATGCGCCATTTTCTGCGTAACTCTAGAGGAAATTAAAGAACACACGGAGCACCGATTTCCTTCTATCACAGCCCGAATGAAACCCGAAGTATTTAAAATTTACTGTAAGCATCGTGTGACTAATACCTTTCTTTGAATGTACTGATGTCAATAATCCTTCAAATAATTTTTTAACGACGCCTTAGGAACAACTGACGATATTTTGACATTTAAGGAAAGACATGTAGACGTCTGACGCCAAATGTGTGGAGTGTTATCTCGAAATATTTGTGGCAAGGGGTCGCTACGGAAATCCCCGAGAAAATCGAGTCTGCCTTTGTTTCTGGAACCCACCGAACCCAGTTTTCCAAACTCATTCTTCAAACAGATTCTCACTTAACCTCATTACATGCACGCACAGTCTTATCAGAACTCGCTGGTCAGTTCGCAACACACAAGTAGCTAGTTGTTAATTTTTAACTGCGTCACAAATACGAATTGGAAAGAAATTACGAAGACACTCTGGTTTGAAAAAGAAAAGAATGGCCCGAAAAGCCCGAAATGTTTTATATTAGGACTGATTTGTATCATTGGAACCAGCCCCGAACCCAGCACCATCTGTGCTACCAGACTCGAGCCCATGCAGACTTCTGGTGTGGAGGCTTTTTGCGGTGTGCAGTAATCGCGCTAATCTATGCACGTCGGTATATATAGGCATGTTGAGCGTGAATATTTTGCGGGTAGCAGATCAGCAGGCGTCGTGTTAACGGCAGCAACCTGCTGATATGCAAGAGGTCACCCCACCCATCTCCCTGGGTGGGCGTCGCGAATAACCCAAAACAATGGATCATGACTGTGCAGCCACCTGCATTGCTGGGCGTTTTCACTTACCCTTTGGAGTATGTCCGTCCATCCGAACGTGCGGTATGTACTCACCATTGCACCACAGGTGGAATAATGCTCTGGCGGACAGCACAAATGGATCAATCGCTCCAGGCTTATCGCATTACAGTGGTGTCCACCCAAGTTCGTGCGCCTCCCACTTGGATGCGTTATTTGTTGAGTGGGGATGCATTTTAGTTCTGTAGCATATGAGGTGAAGTATCCGACCTTCGCCTGGGGTATAGTTGCCTTCCATGTCTTAACAGAATAGGGCGTCTGTTGTAGAAACAAAAAAGGGTTAAAGAGGAAATAATACTTATATTAAGGAATTAAGTTATGGACATGTAATTAAAGGAAATGGGCGTTAATATTCTTACCATTCCCTTAAAACGTACCGCACTTACGGTACTTGCCCTTCGCTGTAGCAGCCGTGGCTACTGTACATAGCTACTGACATAATGTCATGGTGTTTGTTGGGGTTCTGTAGTAGGTTCGCGCTGCAAAAGGGGAAGTTGTGTTTTGTATACCTTATAGTAGACTAGTTGAACAATTCGTTATTCATTTGTTCGTATCTTGGAATAAAGTATGCTAAACTAACAACATTTCTTGTTCCTCATATTACACATTTTTAATACAGACTTACATAATGATCCTCACTACATGACTGTTAAATCCTTCTGCTATGAATATCTTGAATAAACTTAACCACTGAAATAAGCAATAACAGGTCACCTTGGCTTCTCACGTATGACAATGTGTTAAAGAGACGAACATTGAATTTATTATCACCTTCTAGGCATCCTCAATTTAAGTTTCTGAAATCTTATTCTTTCTATATTTACCCTGTGTCGTCGTATGGTAATAAGTCCTTCAAATACGAAAAAGACAGAAATGTACGCATGACGTAATGCGGATGAATATTCGATCTATGCGTCCTGGACTATTGTCAGATGGTCATGACGTTTAATCTATGCGTCCTGGACTGTTGTCAGATGGTCATGACGTTTAATCTATGCGTCCTGGACTATTGTCAGATGGTCATGACGTTTAATCTATGCGTCCTGGACTATTGTCAGATGGTCATGACGTTTAATCTATGCGTCCTGGACTATTGTCAGATGGTCATGACGTTTAATCTATGCGTCCTGGACTATTGTCAGATGGTCATGACGTTTAATCTATGCGTCCTGGACTATTGTCAGATGGTCATGGACGTTTAATCTATGCGTCCTGGACTATTGTCAGATGGTCATGGCGTTTAATCTATGCGTCCTGGACTATTTCAGATGGTCATGGACGTTTAATCTATCTGTATCACTGAGACTATTATTGTTAGATGGTCATGACGTTTAATCTATGTATCCTGGACTATTGTCAGATGGTCATGACGTTTAATCTATGCGTCCTGGACTATTGTCAGATGGTCATGAGCGTTTAATCTATGCGTCCTGACTATTGTCAGATGGTCAGACGTTTAATCTATCGTCCTGACTATGTCATGGTCATGACGTTTAATCCTTGGGATGAAGATTGTAGAGCTTGATGTTATTTTTTGTTGCGTTTCTTTGTAGAATTTTATTATTTGCACGTGTAAGTTGATTTTCTTATGTTAAATTTATCGGTCATAACTTCAAAGTTCCATCCGGTAGAAATGTTTTGTAATTCTTGATTTACAAACATTTCCTATGTATTTTAGATATACACCAAAAAAATGCACAAATTAATAAAGGGCAAATTAGCTCCTTAAACATGATTTAACCCTACACGCGTTTCAGCTCTTTATGAGCCATCATCAGGGGTTTTCCTTATAAAAAGTGCTTTTCAAATGCTGAATCTGTTGATGACACTTGTAAAGTTATGCACTATTTTAGAGCATAAAAATACTCGTTCATAAGTTAAAAACATGAGTCATAAATTATAGTTAAAATGATGATTTGTTAGTTGATTTCTTCTTAAACAGAAATATTTGGCGCTATTGACTCATGTTTTTAACTTATGAACGAGTGTTTTTATGCTCTAAAATAGTGCATAACTTTACAAGCGTCATCAACAGATTCAGCATTTGAAAAGCACTTTTTATAAGGAAAACCCCTGATGATGGCTCATAAAGAGCTGAAACGCGTGTAGGGTTAAATCATGATAAGGAGCTAATTTGCCCTTTATTAATTTGTGTATTTTGTTGGTGTATATCTAAAATAATAAAAATGCACGGTGAGTTAAGACTAAAGATTTCCTATGTAGTTCTTAGATGTATTCAAAATCTATAGGTACGCATATTCATAATCTGCCTACATACAAATTGCACGTTGCCAGATACAATCATAAATATTAAATATTATGATTACGTGCTTGTAGTTTCTTTAATTATACACCATACACATTGCTTGCATAGGAGCTTGAAGTAACAATACGAATACTATATAAATACAATTTTACGCCACACCACGGCAAGTCGCACTATATGGCGCCATATTATGTAATTATAATCACGTGTAACACAATTTATACTACATATTATGAATGTGTTTGTATTTGGCCCTAATTATACGGCATATAAATCGCATCTGTGTGGCGCCATGTTGTGTTTAGATCCTTAATTATTTCTTTGGCCTGTCTGACTCAGGCCGTGCTACTTGCACTTACCTCGTCAACGGCAGCTTTACCCCCGGGAAAATATCAAATATAAGAATGTGTTATAATATTTTTTAAGTCTTTCCGGAACCTAAAATAATTGCATTCGTAGCAATAAGCACTTCACCACGATCACCACAGTAACAGTAATGACTGTAATAAACAAGCACCCGGTAAGCACAGAGGTTGATTTTTTAAAATATTTCACTTGGCTATGTTATTTAACTGCCCGTCAACATATTGTTTTTATGTTTTTTTATTTTAATTGATTTGTTGACGTAATTTCGTGAAATTATAATTTTGGAAGTAATAAGAATGAAAGTTACAGGATTGCTCGATCGCTTTCGTAAGTCTCTATAGGCTAACCTAAACAAATCGAAACATATATACAACATAAACTTTTAATTGGGTATGCAGAAGGAATGCGACGGACCAGACAACTGTTTAAATGCAGTAGGTGTATCAACCTCATCTAATTTATTGTGTATATTTTGTTTATTCTCATGTTATCAATTAGTACCTTCATTTATTACAGTTTTATAGACATTTAATTAAAATGCATTTTATGTGTCAGATACAGCATCAACACGCATCTGTGCACTTTCTTGCACATTCTGAAGCATGATAGACCTAGACTTAAGTTAAATTGTATGTTTTCACAGCGGTGTAATTATAGATTGTGTCTTCGATTTACGATGCCAAGGAACCGGACACAAGACAGGCCCGTCCTGTCGTCAGGACGGATCCCCTACGGTGACTGACTGCCGTGGTCAGACTCAGTACTGAGGAATGAAATTTGGACTTTGGGAGAGAGGAGGCTCAATGCCAAAACGGACGGGCTGACAGAATGTCAGTTGCAGAGTGACTCGAATTTGGATTTAGTCTTCAAAGTTTGATTTCAGTCTTCCGCCGCGATGTTGATCAGATCTGCGCTCTTCTGGGATATTACGCGGTGTCGTGTGGTAATTGTTAACAATTACCACACGACGCCGTGTAATATCCCAGAAGAGCGCAGATCTCTTAGTCTTCAAAGTGTTGCATGATGACAGATTTCAGTAGCGCAACCGATACGGACTCGTCTGAAGCAGAAGCCTCACCGATACAAAACATTATACGATATAAATACTTCGGAAATTAAGTACACACTTGGAGGTCTGGCCGTGCGAAAGGACATGAAGATTAGAGCAGCACTTTTATTTTACTCACTTAAAGGAAACACAGGGTTCTATACATTAAATGTTGTCCCCGAATTCGTTCACAATCTTAGAAAAGTTCAAATTCTTTGAAAGCATTCAGTATCCCGACATATTTTTACCAGATATACAGTTGAATGCAGAAATCTTTAAACATTTCCTAACTTTCTATAGTCGAGAGTTTTGTTTTATTTCCTGACGGTGTCATCAGTCAATCGACAGGTGTTTAGTGCAGTATCATCTGTAGGATGAACCTGATTGATTTTCCGTTGTATTAAGTAAAATCAGGTATAAAAACTCCGTTATTTATATTCACTGTTTTTTATACTGACACGATTCTTTTTGATGTCATTTTATTGTACATGCACCGTATAGTTCAGCGTTCAGTGGTATTTCCTGAAAGTCATTGGACTACATACATGTTTGTCTGTCTGTAAAATCATAAAATTCTTGTCGCTGTTGTTGATTCAGATATACAAATAGGTATTATGC
This sequence comes from Reticulitermes speratus, assembly GCA_021186555.1. NCBI lineage: Eukaryota > Metazoa > Arthropoda > Insecta > Blattodea > Rhinotermitidae > Reticulitermes > Reticulitermes speratus. The sequence goes on from JAJKFL010000014.1 coordinate 10,411,364, forward strand.
GTGACTTCAGGCTTCCGCCGCGGTGTAAATGAGAGCTTCTATCTTCTGGGATTTACGCAGAGTAGATTGGTAGTTGTTTACCGACGTTTCGGGACAACCTATCGGTCCCTTCTTCAAGGTCAAGCAGTCTTTAATTAATTACCAATCTACACTGCGTAACATCCCAGAAGAGCGAAGATTTCAAGTAAGTATTGCTTCAGGAATCTTGGTATTATAGGTAAGCACGTACAGGATAAAATAATTTACAAGCTAATGTGGTTCAGTCCGTTGCTTTATGTATACAAAGATGCCAATAACATCCGTCAAACACAAAATTTATTTGTTAAAACCTAATTCAGCCAATTTTCGGCTTGTAATTAAGTCATCCATAAGCTTGATTGTATGAAGAGAAAATGTACAGCTATGTATGTAATACTGTTCAAAGTCGAGAATCTTAATTTTCCCACAATTGATATATTCAGAAATTAAATAAATATCGTAACAATTTTATGAAAGTTTAAGTTAGTTGTGATGGCTTGTCATTTTAGGTGCATTCGCAAAATTGCGAAAAGCGACTATTAGCTTCGTCATATTTGTCGGTCTGTCCGTCCACATGGGACAAATCGGCTCCCACTGGACGAATTTCCATGACATTTAATGCTTGAATACTTTTCGAAAATCTGTCGAGAAAATTCAAGTTTCATTAAAATCTGACAAGAATAACGGGTACTTTACGTGAAGACTTTTGTACACTTATGATAATATCTCGCTGAATTCTCCTTAGAATGATAAATGTTTCAGGCAAATGTTGCAGAGAAAATCAAAACACATTTTATGTTGAATAACCTTTTTTCCGAAAATCGTGCCATTTATGAGATAATGTGGAAAAATATGGTTGAGCCAGACAGACCACAGATGACTATTGTACGGCCTGGATAACTAAAACAACAGGTACACACTCAGAATATGTGATATTATTGTTTTTCCATGGCAACAATGGTTACGCGAATGCGCTTCAACGTTACGTTTATACGTACATTGCCTGTCTTGTTGGTAATGGTAGCTGTGAAAGCCAGAACATGTAACTGCATTAGATTTTTATAAATAATTTTTGTGTTTGACGAATATTCATTGGCATCTTAATTTATAAACAAATGCCCATCAAGACACGCAAATGGTTCAGCATATTTATTTCAAAATCACATGATTCAATATTTCACAAAATTTAATTATAATTGAAATTTGAGGCATTGATTGAGTGAGGATTTAAAAAATCATGGATTTATAGTGATTTAAAAGAAGCAAGAATATTAGATCTGTACTTGTGACATGTCTTTGTGATACACAAGTTCAAAACAGAGGGATAGGACTACTCCTTTTCCTCTGTTTTTTTTACAAATATTAGAGTAAACATCCACAGTGTATTGGTATAATGACAATGAAAAATTTCTACAACTTTCCGCTGTCACTCTTATACCGATTTCACAACAGATATTTTTGTCTGAAGTCAGTAGCAAGACAATCGACAAAGTTAGGCGTATTTGAGAGGGCAAAACATTTTCTGTGTTGATTGCTTTTTTCAGGTAGGTGTAGGTGGATACCAACAGTTACGAGACACGTGCTGCTTCCATTTTCACGATAGTAAGTAAACCGAGCTGGAGAAAATACCGTCAAGTTCGACTTTTCTGCTTCGACGATGAAGGCAGGATGTTCCTCCGAAATCTTAGTACTTATCTACATGTCTACACGTCTCAGAAGATGGCAATATTGATAAACATCGCCTTAAGAATCTCAACTCTCACATTCACAGTCGTACATCGGGTACAGAAGATTTAAAACTTAGCTTTTGAAGTAAAGATGCAGCTTACAGTCTGTGCCAAGTTCAGGTTGTGCTGCATGTAACAGGTGACCTATGTTGTTAGTTACTCACAAAAAGGGTGCGTGTCCTGCCTGTCATGGTCTATGTAGCTCAAAACGGGAACTGTTGGCAAACAAGCAGGCATAGCACCTGAGCACGCGACTTGCCAACTGGTTACGTTTCCTGTACAGCATCATAACATAGCATGTACATCATGCCCGGCCGCAAACAGACACAGTGGCTGGCTTCTTCCTTGATTGCTTGACACAGCGAAGAAATGCAATGTCTAAATCACTTAATCACTGTATAGAGGGTTTTTACATGAAACAGCAATTGACAGAACGAGATATAATTTGAGCTGTTTTTTTTGTGGTGAAGGGCCCCGCAGCAGATGCTACAGACACACCGCAGCCTTAAAGCTATTGTGCAACCCTGTGATGAAGATGGTTATATTTTTTTCATTTTTCCTTGTAATGGAGCACCGGTGGAATGAAATTAACAGGGGAAAACCTGTCCCAGTGCCACTTTGTCCACCACAAATCCCACATGGACTGACCCTGGACCGAACCCGGGCCTCTGCGGTGAGAGGCCTTCGACTAACCGCCTGATCCATGGCACGGCCAGTTTCAGCTGTTATATTTGTTTCATTGGCGCAGTGCTAAATCCGATTGTGTCAGTCTCTGTATCACAGTGCCGAGTGTTACTGGATAAAACAGCAGTTGACTGCGAGAGACATGGTTTGAGCTGCTGTCTCTCTTCCATTGGCACAATGAAGTTGACTGCTTGAATCAGTGAATCATAATGCACAGAGTATTATGGGATAAAGCAACAAGTAAATGACAGAGCTGTCATTCACGCTGGTATACGAGTATGTGTCACTTTTATATGTTTCTCACACCGTGCATATTCTTATAATTAATACATCAACCAACTTATGTACTTAATAAAATACATTCAGAAGTATAAAACTCCTATAAACTCGCACATGTTTCGGCACCGAGGTGCCATCATCAGGGAGTTATTCTGACAGAGGAGTGTAAGGCCAGCACGCTTAACTAGGTATTGCGCCGCCTTCTTTTAAAATGATTAAAATATTAAAATTCTAATTTGTACAAAGTAAATATTCATAAAATTACAATGTTGTAAATTGAAAATTTGTTTAAAGTGAGATGCTGTAAATAGAAGTGTGCTATTTATTTGTTCACTGTAGTTTTTGTAATGTCAGGAACGGGCTGGCCAACTGTTAGACTAGGTTACAGAAGTCCTGGTTGATTCACCCTATTCCGCTGAATGAGTGAGTGTTGTCCGGCTTCGCAGCTAACTGTACAATTTGTTGTTCGGCAGGATCACCCAACAGTACTCGCACATTCGTCATTCCGGAAGTAGAGCTTCACTTTAGGTGGCAAAATAAATCAACAAGAAACACAAAAAAAGCGCATGGAATAGCCTTTATACCCAAAAGTCTTCATAACGAACCCGTTAAAAGGCAAAACTCGCGTAAATAACATTTAATTTATGAAAGCGCACGAAGAAGAAAGCAAAGATTAACATGGGCTGTGCGTGTATCACACGAAGATAAAAAGACATATACGACTCTAATACAATCAAATACTCGTACATAAATCTTTCAAATGCATTTTATGGGAATTGCGTTCCACAGGTGAAATAAAAATGAAGTTATAACTGTGCAAGCCATGTGGGCATGTTGGAGAGTCGAGTTACAACTCCACGCATTCTTAACCTCGGCACTAAATAGAGGTGAGTAATGACTTTCACGCTTCGGCCGCATTGCCACCGGAGAGAGGGCCCCGTAACCCATTGAATAGGAGGCTGAATGGACTGCAGAACCAGTCTGGACTTCTTGAAGAAAATAAAGATTGTTTACCCCTGACGGAAACTAATCCACAATATCCCGGTCACCCAGACCGTAGCATAGTCACCATACCGACTTAGCTACGCCGTGAAGGTAAAGGTAAAGGAAAATTTCACCCTAGAACAGGCCATGATGACCCAGAGGGGGAGTAGATGCATAGCTCTACTCTTTCTTTAATCTCGGCGCTAGATGGGGTGGGTGGTCAACGCCACGTCCCGGCCGCTTTACCCTCGGGAAAGAGACCCAGTACCAATTGTACAGGAGGCTGGTTAGGCCCCAGGGCCAGTCTGGACGGGTGCGTACAATCTTGCCCCCACCGGGATTCTATCCCCGGACCCTCCAGCTCGTAGCGAGTCGCTATACCGACTGCGCTATCCCGCTTAGATATGCCGTTCCCATTGAATTCCTATAATTTCTTAAAACTCATTCATTGCAGGTACTGAAAAACGTTTTCGCTTGTTTTCACTTGCCCGCATTTCAGAAAACTGTCGTGGCAGGTATGACAGCTAGACATAAATTAAAATGAATTAGTAATAAACGAGTGTTTATTGTTACGTTGCACTTACATTGCCTGTCTCTTATTTTAATGTCTTCATTTCACTGGCTCGAAGTAACGCTGTAAGAGATACAGCATCGTTATAAACCTAACCGTGAATCGTTATGCCCGTGTTTCTTCCATTATGAAGCATCCCAAGAACTGCAACATTACTCCATTCCGACAGCCTGTGTCTCCTCATATTTGTGATTGCATAGCAGCATCTGACGTTCGTAAAAGTTCAACATTTGTTTGGGTCAGTTTAAAAATACAGACTATATCGAACACCTTCGTCTAGTGTGTAGTGCTCCTGTTCGTGTTCGGAAAGTCGCCGATTCTTGTCTCAGTCGACTGAAGTTTTTGTGTGGTTTTTGCTTTTCCTTCATGCAAATGCTGGTATGGTTAAACAAATTAAGCAACAGCTGTTTCCTCCCGAATATTTCCCAATTTACCTTTTCCTGATCATCCTAATCGACAATGTAACTACTGAGTTACTGACAGCGTCCTTATGTGATTGATAAGTCAGTAAGCAACACGCAGTTTTAAGTAACATTAAGAAACTTCTGGCTTGTTGCGCCATATTTTCTGGTTCAGAGGCACAAACGTTGCGGAGAAGCACGCTGGTTCTACTTGTAGGAAGAGTGCAGAATAAGTACTTTGTGCCCGAATACGGAGGCAGTAGGTTTGTCCGAAACTTTTGTATCTGTGTACCAGACGGCACGGTTTTCCTCCCCAGAAGCCCATAATTTTAAAATTAACGACAATGAGAAAGTGAAATCTAAAATTTTAACTAAGTTATTCTGTGATGTGTGAATTGGTGTATTTTATAACAAATATATTACGTCTTAATCTGTATCGCAGCGTAGATTTGTAGACCTACGTCACGGTTCCCTTCGTCTTGCTGTTTGGTCGTTAAGAAAGCAACAAGACCAATATCAAGGTTCCTTCATCCTCACTCTTTATTGACTCTGTTTTCTTAACTGTGTAACATGCCATCTGTTTTGTTAACTGTTTCTGTAATATACTGTAAAAACATGGTTTCATGTGAATGAACTGTGTATATTCATGTTTATGTCACGTGACTTAAGTTGGGTCAACTTTAAGTGTAACGCTTTTATTCTAGGAATTATATATTGCATTTATTTAATGTATGTTGAGTGATGGGGAGGATTATTATATTTATTTATTTATTTATTTTGTAAAACTCTATTGAGTTAAGATGACAAAGACATATCAGTCCTAATGTATGCCTAGATACCTAGAAAAGGTGTGGTGTAGATATATACATTGTTTCTTGGATTTTAAAACTCACACAGCAAGACACAGGAAGTCTTTTCCGTCAGAGATTATCAGTAATTTCCAAGTACTGTCCTGAGACCGCCCTACCCTACTTCGCTGCAGGATTTCCGGATGACTTTCAAGGAGTTACTGGCACCTTAGCCGCGTTGACTTCGTCACGTTCAGTTAGATCCGTTCAAATTGGTTAGTAGGTCCTGGCTTACTTACCAATTCTTCTTCAGATTCAAATCTTCTGTGGTGTTACGCAGTGTTGATTGGTAAATAGTTACTGACGTTCTTAAGGATCATAATGACTTCCACTTCATGGTCATTGGATTCCTGACTCTGAAGATGAAGACATTACCATCCTTCGATACATCGGTAACTATTTACAAATCAAAAGGCGTAACATCCCAGAAGACTTGAATCTTCAGCAACACTACCCTGATAACCTCAAATCTCGATGAGATTTTAGCTTCTTAGATTATGTATCTCGAATTGTGATTAGTGAATAATGAATCGAAAAAATGTGGAAGAAACCAGTCATTACTGAATTTATTTTACTATCCTGGCGTTCGTCTATAGGCGCTGAGAACAAACACAAAAGCTTTATATAGAGTATATTTTCTCTTTGCTGATATTTGATTCCTGGAGCTCACGAATAAGAAATATGAACATCCATGAAAACTTGAGTCTTCAGCCCCATCGCTCTGAGAACCACAGGGTCTCTCTTCTTTCAATTCTTTGAGGTCTTGAAAGTTTATCTTTTACTGTCTCGCTACCTTTCTTTTATTTTTGTCTCTTCCTCTATGTTTCCAGGTAAGGATTTTTAATTCCTAACGCTTAATAAATGTGAAATGCGTCGATGTAATAATTCTTTTATAAGTGACGCCCATTCGAATGTCCAGTCGTACTAAATGTATTGTTTCGTTTGTTACTGGCAACTAATAAGCTGTTCTGACGTCACACATAACATGTATTACGGAGAGAGACACCAGTTACGCCTTTAGGTATTTAAGGGCCTCTTTTTATGTAATGAATATCACATACGTGGCTGCGGCTCGGGGTTTTGAGATTGTGATAGAAAATTTTCAGGTGTTTAAAGTCAGTAATAATAGAAACATGAATGATGGTAGCTAGTTAAGTTTTCCAATTCTTAACACGTACACGCGGTTTCTCTTAACCTTTCTCTACGGACGGAACCATTTAGTAAAAGTCACATTTCGTAAGTTTTCTAAAATGATATTTCTGACGTTTTCTCCACTATGTATGTTATAATGTGTCGAGATGGATAGGAGTATGACTGACGAATTTGAAGGAAATGGAAAAAGTAGCTGTGGTCTCTTTTCTGATAACATTATAAAATTTTCTTCAAAGGACTAAGGAAAAGCGACGAAAAACTCGGCCAGTGTAGGTGGCTTTCGAGACGAGAATTGAAACCGGGAGCTGTGGAATATGAATCAGATATGCTAATGTTTCAAAGGGGTATGGGTGTGGTGAGGTGAATCAGTCAACTTAAAGCGCGACACAAGGCAAGCAGAGCCGGGTCAAACCCCCGAGAATTCAGGTGCTTTTTTCAATGCCATTCATTTCACCAATTTCTTAACTCTTTATTAGAAGTGCTGTCGACACAAGTGACGTAGCGCGGTTCAATACTGTTCCAGCCAGTTGCACGTGTAAACACTGTACCTGTGCGCAAATTGAAAACGCACACTCAGGAATGATGATTGGCAGGTCCACGTCTCTCAAGCTTTATCGACTGCCGAGGTCAGTGGATGTAACTTCACATTCCGTACACTTACATTTCATCACAAATCCCTAGCAAAATATATTAATAAAACCTGTACTATATATAATCCAATCTCTATTCGCTCAATCCCTCCGGATTGTGAAACTGTGAATAGTGTATGATCTTAGGAGCAAGGGATTTTTCTCTTCTCCAAAACGTCCAGACCAGCTCTGGGGCCCACCCCGTCTCATATTCAGTTGGTACCGGCGTTCTTTCCCGGGGGTAAGGCGGCAGGGGCGTGATGTTGACTACTCACTTCCATCGAGTGCCGAGGTTAAGAATAAGTGGAGCTATAAATCTACGTCTCCTGTATGCCTTCATCGGGTGCATAAGGACAACGTTACCTCTGGGGATAGACCTTTGCAGAATTATGACGAAGAGCAGCAGGTTGTCAAGCAGTGGTGACTGTGCCGGTAACTAGCAGACTAACGAGATGTCTCCGTACAGTAGAACACTTCTTCAGTAACTAAAAGATCTTCAGCTAGTCAAGAAATTCCTTGCATTTAACGGAACCCGAGAGTTTATTGTCTTCTTCACAGGAACCTGGTACTGGTGTCTGAGTCCTTCCACCTCGTCCGCTTCTATGTTACTATCCTCGCTCCCACGGCTTCGGCTGAGGATAACCACCAAAACCACAATCAGGATAACCAGCCTGCGTTCCAGAATTTGAATCTGGGACCAAAGGATAAAAGCCAGGAGCGTTACCCAACCAAATGTAACGTTGTATAACGAAATATGTTATTATTTTATTGTATCGAATTTTTTTTTCATTCTCCTTCTCTTCTTATTCCTTCTACTTCTGCCCCCTCTTCTTTCCCCCTTTTTCATATTCCTCTTTCTCCTCGCGTGACCTTTCAGAGCCTCACAGGGTTAAGGTCGCTTGTAATGCATGCTCTCTTGCACGTCGGTATCTGCTAATCTGGTACAGTTCGTAATGAAAGTTTTTTAGTTTCGGGCCGATGTTGACTGCTTATGGGCAGCCAATGTGTCTCACTCCGGCTTACTAAGAAATGTATCAGCTGCGTCGTAAAATACTGGTGACTCGTCTTGTTCTAAGGAACACATAGATGTTAAGAAACAAAAGTTAGCTTTCACGAGGTTTTGCAAATTGCTCTGTCTCATATATTGTTGCAGCCCTAAGTAAAAAAAGGCCTGTACCTGTAGATTCTGTTTAGTTCATTGTGAAAGCCATAAAGCGCTTTTGTCGTTTAGCAGTTTTCCCCATTGACTCATTTTAGCGTGAAAGAGCGCCACAAACAAGACCCGAGAATCAATTTTTTAGGTAGTCAGTACATTTCTTTAATATACAGCTGTGATTCCGGGCTTATGAGATTATTATGTTGTCTGTGTTCCTGTCTATATGTCTGTGGGACCGTGAGTCTGTGTTTCCCTTTTCGAACCCTTGAATAAATTATTAATTTTTCACAAAGTTAGGTGTGAATGTTAGAGTATTGGAGAAAACCACAATGTCGGAATGTTCGCTTTGTTACAGTCAGTAATAGTCACGTGGCGCTGGCGCGAAATCTTGAGGTGGGAATAACACCATCGCCATGTAAGCTAGCTTAGGATGTGAGGTATATGCAACTTGTGTTCATAATATATTTTCGAATATAAATAACATGGTGGACGTGCGAAACATTTCTTGAACTTTCGGTTTGTTGACCACAGGTTTCACCAATCTACCGTCAGTAGACAGGCATATTCAATTTGATATGGAGATAGATCATAAATTTAACTACATTTTGTGTTTGATCTGCATGTAGTCTAAGTCAGCAATTACGTGTATGGTGAATTCGAGAAACTTTGAGGTTAAATCCGACAAGTTTAATATAGATAGAATTTGTATCTAGAAATTATTATGAGAGATTTGAGAACCTCAAAGCTGTGAATGTAAAGTATATTACGATCTGTTGAGTTGTAACGACATGTATGTTTGTTGATCGGCACCAACGATTGGGAGAAACTTATTGCCTTCAAGTTTAGAACACTCCAATCGATGTTTTGATTATTCAAAATGTGACGTGTACATCTGTGCGTGGTTCGTGATTGACACTTCCTGTCAGCACAGTGAGCCGTCAGTTCCATAATGTTTGCATGCACTCCCTTAGTCGTTATTCAAGACCATTCATTTGTACATCAGTCTGTGATATCCAGCCAGCTTCTGACCGCTGCTGTGGCGGTGTGTACAGACAAGATCTTTGAAACTGAAACATCTGAACATCTCCAACGGCTTTCTTTATAAATTTAGGGAATACGTGTCTAAATGGAACAGATTCATTCCTGGAAAACTAATTGTTCCTCATGTACTCAAGAATTGTGATTTTTTTAATAAAATTCATAATTTAATTAGCGTAACTGGTAATGTAACCAAAGCACTCAGGTCTTCGTGTAAAGTGCCCTATATTTTGTCCGATTTTAAGCAAATTTTTGAGTTTTTCGACATAATTACGTGGAAGTCCCCAGTGTCAAATTACACGTAAATCCTTCAAGTGGAAGCCGGACTGATATATGCGGGGAGACAGACAGACAGACGAACGGACATACATGACGAAGCTAATAGGCGTTTTTCGCTATTTGTACGAACGCGCCTAAACGAGGAAATGTAGTAGGTTTTACAGTAAAAACATGCGGAGTGTTTGCATTACTCACTATACGTACATTACTTGTGTTACTCTTAACATGAACTGCAATACTGAACCTAATCAAGATCATGTAAGCAAACCCATAGAGTGCACACTGTCTATTTATATGTAGGGCGCTACGGGCCAGTATGGCTCAGGGCCTCTTAATTTCAGGCTATCTGAGTTTTCTTTATAGATTTTTGGTATTGAACTCCATACGGTTTAAGCTAAGGTTTTGTTTGGTTTGCGCGCTTATGACGCACTCTGAAACTTTGTTCAATTATATTCTTTTAGTTTGTCGCGGCGATGAAAACTCATTTCGTGCTCTTCTGGCTTATGACACCGTGTAGTTTGATCGGTAGATAACAAAGATTCGGAGGAGTATAATTCCCCAGTAAAGGTAAAGGTAAAGGTAAAGTTCTCCCTAGAACAGGCCATGAAGGCCCAGAGGGGGAGTAGAGATATAGCTCTACTCTTTCTTTAACCTCGGCGCTAGATGGGGTGGGTGGTCAACGCCACGCCCCGGCCGCTTTACCCCCGGGAATGGCCCGGTATCCATTGTACAGGAGGCTGGGTAGGCCCCAGGGCCGGTCTGGACGGGTGCTGAAAATCTCGCCTCCACCGGGATTCGATCCCCGGACCGTCCAGCCCGTAGCGAGTCACTATACCGACTACGCTATCCCGGACCCCCACACTTCCCCACTTCAGAGTAAAAATGAGCGAAGGTGAACAACCACCAATAAGCTGCCAGAGAAAAGCGTAGCTACAGTATGAAAATAGTGCCATATAAACCACAGTGAGTACGTATTTCTATCGCCGGACTGAGCACTGAATAGTGGGTGGCATCTTCAGGCGCTAAGCACCGACGATGTCGTCGTCTCTACGGTAAGCAGTACGGCGGTAAGAAATTTCGTATTACAGGGGGTGGGCTAACAGGCTGAAGGCCTTGACAGGTGCCGATGGAAGAGGAATATCAATATGGACTATACGTACTGCGTAAATCGGAAGTATTTCAGGGCGGCTGTAATTTACTGGACGTTTTCTAATTGGCAATTGAAATGCCTAAAATAAACATCTTCAGAGTGCTGCGGGCTCTACAGCTTGCCGCTTGCAAACATTTCAAGTTCATGCGGTTATAGCGTGTTTCAATAAAGAGAGTTTATTAACTCGTATACTGTAAATAAAGGGGATTTATCATCTCGTATACTGCAATTATGGGATGACTAAGAGAAATGTAAACTGCGCAGTGCAGACTCTGAAGGTCAGGCATAACACGGAATGTTCTACATTCCATGTCTTGTGTGGGCTCAGATATAAATGTGAAACAATAAATCTCTGGAAGTGCGCATTGCACTCGGAGCTTTAGGCCTTAAGATATCTTCATAAAGTACCAGGTGTTTCGTGGATTGATCTAATGGTCAGTGAGGTTAACACCTTCTTTGACCCATGCGTCTTCTTTTTCAGCATTTCAGGTACAATATTCGACCTCTCATAGTCTGTCTGTTGCCTTACGCATACCTCTGAATGGCCCCCTGACCCACATACCATCTTCACCTGCACCAGCAGCATACCAACTCTACCGCAAATACCTCACATCACACTTCCTACCTCTCTGATCGTCAGCTGGGTCAATTATGCGTGTTACCTCTTCTCCTTGCCGCAGCCATATACTCGTAGATTGTTGTGGTCAGGTTTATTTTAAATACGTATGTGATTTTACTTCATGATGCCGTTTGGAGCACCAATGAAAGACGCTGATACAGTTCTGACAGAACACGTAACACAGCAAGGGAAGGAAACATGTGCCTTGGCAGTTTTCTCCACCACAAACTGCTTTACGAAACAGTAAGTCGTTGCGTGAGAAGGGCTGCCGTATGCCTTCCATTAGACGATGAAGTTCCAGGGGTAAATATTTATACCGGCTACTGTAACTTCAGGGAGCTTTGCATTTTACTGCACAGTGTCTGGAAAAAATATATTGATTATATCCCTAAAGAATATTAACTGGTCAGGCGTTATAACGGACAGGCGCTATGTTTTCTGTGAGGTGTGAATTGAAGTTTTATTTTTACCATAGATGTATGTCAGTCTTCAAAGTGTTAAGCATCTGCATAGCAGGTGCTTAGTTTGAAAGATTTAGGCTACGTAGTACAAACTCCTCATTTAGTATATAATGTGAAGTTATTTAACAACCAAGATGAAAGTACACGTACTCTAAAATTAAAAGAAGTTAAAAATACATATTTTTAATTTAACAAAGCCTGTACCTGAAAACCCCATGACGTAAAATTAATTAATTGATTAATTAACTATTTATTTAATTTGTCGTTTATTTTACGACGCTTACACTGTCTCAGACTATATAGCGTCGAGTTGTGTGATGCTAATGATTAAAGAATTGGAAAGGATCTGGAAGAAATCGATGGACGAGTAATGAAGGTATTATCCTTGCATGTAGATGGAGTGACTAAGGAAACTCACAAAGACCTGATTCAGGACAGCCGGTGTCCCGGCCGAAATTTGAACACCGCACCTCTCGCTGCACCAACCTGCTTGGTTTAAAGTTTATTTATTTTTATTTACATAACGAAGCTCAAAGTCTGTAGCACCGGAAGGTAAGATGGTTAATGGATAATGAATTGTAAAGGAAGTTGAAGGAAACTGCTGTGATCTGGTTTGAGATACCAACTTGGGGTTTTACTGGAAAGACTGAGGGAAACTACGAATAATTTCAATCATAATTGCCATCTCGTGGCCGAGATTTGAACCTGGGAACTGCCAAAATATAGATCATCCATGCTAATCACTGGATCGCATCTTCCGGTGTAATGTGAAATGTAATTAATGTTTATAAACGTAGTTGAATGAATGTAACAGTAAAGAGGTGTCTTGAATGTGCTCAAAACTTTGAACATGATGTCTGTATCAGATGTCACGTGGTGATGGAGAGCAAGGCTCAATTACTTCAGACAAATGAAATTTAATTGTGACTTCAGTTTTTAACGTGCACGTTTTAATGAAAACATGTGGCAAGGATTGGAACCTTTAATTTAAAACTTTAACGCAAATAAAGTTAAAATACTATAGTCTGCCCTCCGATTTGTTGAGCTTCTAAGGTGTTAACCGTTATAAAAAATACGAAAACGTATTTGAGTTCAGGGAATAAGTGAAACTGAATGTTGATTTCTTTTATTTGTTCACTAAATTGTAATGTAAGTGAAGCTATTGTGAGGATACAACATAGGCCTATTTATATTTAGTGTTGCATGAAGCAAAGTCCCATCCCAGAGTATAATTGTATCTTACACACTCACGAAGTACGAGTGAATGAACAGTGTGTCTGAATTTCTGACAGAGGTTCCTGAAACAGACCATTTTTCTGGGTATACGTATAGTATTGCAGCTATCCTGTAGTTACAATTTATGGTACATGTAATGTTACTTCCCACTTTGAATGTTTTGTACTTTTACAGCAGTACTTTCCAAAGTACGTGTGTAGTGCCCAATATGGCTGGTCTTCTGTAGTTTCTTGATTTCATGCTTTCGCGTTATGTTGCTCAGGTATTTTCTGAATGATTTGGAAATGGTTCCAGTTGCCCCTATTATTACTGGTATCACTTTTCCTTTTAAATTCCACATTCGCTGTACTTCTACAGAATCTGCTCGGCTTCTTTCTTGATCACATTTCTGTCTCCTGGAACTGCAACATCTATTAACATACATGTTCCTTTTTCATCAACACGGATTATGATGTCCGGTTTATTGTTAGGGATGATTCTGTGGGTTTGCACTTGTTGATTCCATTAATATGGTTACCTTACCTTCATGACTTTATTATTATTATTATTATTATTATTATTATTATTTATTATTATTGCCCTACCCTTTTGGAAACTGTCAGCCTCCGTGTGCCGAATCGAAATTTCAGAGATTTTAAACTGTTTCATGTAGATTTAAACCGTCGCAACTGCTCTTCCGCTAGATGCGCTATGGCGGCTAATGCCATCAGTAGTGATACTTGTATATTCAATGGTAGGTCTGTTTTGATTAATGACTTGTTATTAATGTAAATCGTGAACTCAACGCTGTAGTTCGGTCACTGCGACATTTTTAAATCAACTTATGTATGTTCTGTCAGGTATTGGATTCTGCTCCAGTACTTTTTTTATATTGTTTTACTACATATTTGTTTTGTTTTGTTTCTTTAGTGTTTTGTCTTGTGTATTTGTATTGTTTTGTATTTTATTTGTGCTTCTGTGCTGGCTTTGTAATTGTCACTTGTGCTGTTAAGTCTGCACGTTAATAAATACACATTGAATTGAATTGAATTATTATGCTCTGAGTCTACACAAATATTATTATCATCATCATCATTATCACCGTCTTAAACTTTATGTTTTTAAGAGCATGTGACAAAAACAAGTTTGTGTTGCACGATACATATTTATACATAAACATAATTACGTTTCGCATGTTGAGCATGTGTGGAATGCAGGACTCGCCTCTCACAGCACATCCATATCCATGTAATAATGAATGCTCGGAGGAACTCTTAACCTGGAAAGAAAAGAAGACACTAATCTTTTGAATGTGCAGTATGCTTACCACAAAATGTGATGATATAAAAGGGATTGACGATTTGTTTGTGTGACGTGGTGATGAGAGTAAGTGGGTGGGTTTAGGTGCTAGCGGCCTGAAGGGGAGGGGTGTGGTTAAGGAATGCTGGCTGCCCACGGGGATCACAGTCCTTCCCTCTACTCCATTTACTTTATCCTGCCTGACCCCAAAAAAGTAACGGTCCGCAGTACAGCAGTACAGCTGCCGTCACAGTCATTTGGGGCCATGCAGTAGCCTGGCTATACGCGCCTCAAACAGCCCCTACTGTATTACATAACAACTGCTACTCTGTACTTCGGGTAATATCTGGGTATAAATTAAAAGTTCCTATTCGTACTGTTTCCCTTTTTAAATTTGACGGAGAGTAATTGGAGGTCCTAAATGTAACTTGCTTTTGTCCTATTCAGAAACGAAACTCAAATAATTACGTAATTGTAGGCCAGCATCAACGTGTCAGATTGCAAACGTAATATATCTAAGGATTTGACGATACTCGCATATTATATTTTCGTTATCATTTTCCCATATCCGATTCTCAGAAATTTTAGGACTAAGCTTGCTCTCCATTTATACATCAATATATTGTACCCTGTTTGCACATGGCTTCCAATTTCGTTGGTATTATTTCTTGTACCATACCCTTATTTTAGAGTACATCTCGTTCTTCTTTTGGTGTTCTGTCTCGTAAAGTTACCCATAACACTGATGTAAGAAATCTCATAGGCGTATTTGTAGCTACTGTTTTCTCCTTTCTGCGTAACACAAGTTTCGCTCCCAGAAAATAAATTTGGTTGATGTGGTATGCCATTAATTTTAACAGTGTAACGACAATTTTGGTGTTATTTTTAAAAATATAGTTACCCTATATTTAACAACCAACTAAATGCACATTTTATTAAAACTATTTTATAGTTTTATGAATTTCTCTAAATTCCCCTACCGAAACATATGTAGGGGAATTTAGAAAAATTCATAAAACTATAACATAATTTTAAATAAAACGTGCATTTAGTTGATTGTTAAATGTTGAAAGAAAATGCACGGTGAATGTAGGATAAAAACAATATCGTTACCCTGTTTAGTCCGTTGTATGTGTATGCAGTCCGTTTATATCTTAGTGTGATTGTTCGTATCTTTTACAACCAAGACATGTAATGTCAGTTGATTATTCAGTAATGTGGCCGTTTGTAACTGACTGCAGTCTTAGCCACTATCTTCTTTCACCAACGACCATTCTTTTAGCGCATGTATGTCAAACCTTTAGGTTCTACATCTCTATAGTACTCGATTTTGTTCCATAAACGCTCTCTGTAAGTTGTACTCTAAAGTTTCGCACAAAATTTGGTGCGCTGTTTCTTATATCTGTGGAATTTTAATTCTCACAAATTTTGTTCCATAACTATTATTTTGTTTATAGATGTATCTTGAATAGGGGTGGGAATAACCTAAATTCTTCTCGCAATTCCACATTTACTTTAATCAGTTCAATCCTCGCTTTCTGTGTAGTCTTCGTGCTTACGATGATATTTTAAATACTTTTCATTTGCTTTACTGAATTTGCATTAAACTTACACCTTTCCAAAATATGCTATTCGTTACCTCTGTTCACGCTATCATATGTGTATGTAATCTAAGAGGAAACTTTTCTCTTTTATTTTCTCCATAATTTTTTAATAACTAGTTTACATCCGTGCTGGTACGTTCCCTTCTGCAGCCACATAGGCATCTAAGAAAACCGGCTGTGTGTGTTAATCTCTTTGTAATAATGGCTGCTTATTTTTGATGTTCTACATAAGAACACGCTGCAGTTGCCACATAGACCCTATAACCATAGCACCTTCTTATGATTATTAAATATTAGAAAGCTCTCTTCCAGTCTTCTGGAATATTTCCCTGTTTTCACACACCCTGATTTTGATGTATTCATCAGTACATTTCTATAGCTCCGTGGACTTCTTTGAGGCATTCTCTTCTCTTTTTGATTCCTTTATTAATTTTTATTTTTTTATTGTATTCCTTCTTCGTTCAGTACATTTGTTTCCGCCGTCCTAAGTTTGTTTTTATGTAACAGAGCCATTTAATAGTGTGCCTAATTTGTTTGGCTATCAAATTAATGTTCCCAGTATTACTAGGTATTTTGTTCACAGTTTAATTATTTAAATGTCTTTTAAAATTCTTTCTCTCGGCTACACAAATATAATTGTTTTCTTAAAGAGTAATATTACAAATTATATTATATTTTAATACAACCACGCTGTCTGTAATGAATCATTCTAAAATAAGTCACTATTTAATGTGTGGGAGAAATTCAAGCAATTACAAAAGAGTTTTGTGCTGAAAATGGCAGAATATTTGAGTTCCGGAAAAGCTTCATACTGAGCTCGAAAAGCCTTACTGTCCCTTCGTAATGCTTGAAAATTCTTGTGTAAATATGTGATAATTGTAAAGTAAGTAAGCAGGGTAGCCAGGATGTTACATAAAGTGGTGATTTATCAAGTTTACATTTCATTTAGACTGATTTTGTGGCCAGGACGAGGCAGAAACAGTGCATAAACAAATTCTGGAAGGAGACCTCCTGCAAAACCTAACCCTAGAAGACATTACTACATTATTACTCCTGTATCATCATAATCATCACATTGAATTAAAAAACGAAATCCACCCAGTAGATGGAAAGTAAAATTCCTGAGTGCAAATCCCGAATTCTGTACCAGCAGAAAGATTCGTCTCATCCCAAACGTAGGCACCATAACGTGGGACCATAAAGTTGGTATTGCTTTGTCATAAGTACAAAGCGATTGTTACTTAGCAGGCAGTAAGTTTCCAGTTACAGAGCTCGTACCAGAAACAAGAGGCACTCTAAAAGCACACTGTTAAATTATCACCGTAAATAATTATATTTTCAAGGCAGGTAATTATGATTTGGTAACCTTCATGAGATGATCGTAACTTCCTACAGCTAAAGTAAGGAGTACTTATATGATGACCCTTACCCAAATCTAATTGAAATTGGAAGACGCTATGGAATTGAAATGAATGTGGGAAAAACTAAAGTAATGAAAATCTCAAGGCAACCATTCCCAATGAAAATTATGATAGATCAAAAACAATTGGAGAATGTGGAATATTTCAATTATTTGGGTAGCATGATAACAAGTGATGCAAGGTGTACACGTGAAATTAAATCCAGAATTGCCATGGCAAAAGCAGCATTCAACAAGAAGAAAAGTCTTTTCACCAACAAACTGGACTTAAATTTAAGGAAGAAACTAGTAAAGTGCTACATTTGGAACATAGCTTTGTATGGTGCTGAAATGTGGACACGTCGGAAAGTAGATCAGAAGTATCTGGAAAGTTTTGAAATGTGGTGCTGGAGAAGAATGGAGAAGATCAGTTGGACCGAACGTGTGAGAAATGAAGAAGTATTACACGCAGTCAAGGAGGAATGGAATGTCGTACATACAATAAAAAGAAGAAAGTCTAACTGGATTGGTCACATCTTGCGTAGGAACTGCCTTCTGAAACACGTGATTGAAGGAAAGTTAGAAGGAAGGATAGAAATGACGGGACGACGAGGGAGAAGACGTAAGCAGCTACTGGATGACCTTAAGGAAAAGAAAAGATACTGGAAATTGAAAGAGGAAGCACTAGATCGCACCCTATGGAGAACTCGCTTTGGAAGAGGCTATGGACCTGTCGTAAGACAGACTATAGAATGAAAAATGACCCAAGTTGGGGGAGGGGGGATCTTGTCTAAATCGGATCCAAAAAATATTTAGATTGGATTTATTCCTCTCGCAGATATCACGTCTCTTTTCTTTGCGTCTGTGAATATTCGAGCCGTTAAGTCACTGTCCGCGTGTCTCTTAGTTCAGGTGTACTATATCATTGCTGCGTCTATTTTGACTGCTTGTAACGACTCGAGAAGGACTGTTATAAAATTACAAGTTTAACCTGCCGAGGGCTTTCGATAGAACGGCTTGAACGAGTTTCATATGTTAAAGAAACACAACGGGAAGAAATTAGGTGCCAAACAAAGGAATTTTGACTCGGGTTCTTTTTAAACAGTCCACGTATTTTAAATGAAAGTTGCCCGAGGCACTACTACGCTAGTTATTACGTAATAATACAGGGAACGAAGTGAAGGCAATATCATAAGCATACAAATTATTTGCTTGTGTTGCTCAGTCAGTATATTGGCCAGGTTTTGTGTTGGGCACCTGAATTCGATTCACGGCTGTGGCAAGAATGTTCGTCACCATTTTTCCTGGATATCCTGGAATATTCCATTCCGGGGGATAAAGCGGACAAAGCATGAAGCTACCATTGATTTTCATCTAGTGCCGAGGTTAAGAAAGCATGACGCTATAAGTCAACCCCACTTACATTTTCATAGCATAATGCAGTGTTTTTCAAACTGTGGTAAGCATACCACTTGTGGTACGCGCACGGTCGCCTGGTACGTGAAGAAATTAGAAATTATTTCCTTAATAATTATTATTCAGAAACGTGAATTCCTCTATTGAAATTGTTGTAAATGTGTTGACGTATAAAGAATACATATTAAGTGTATATCAAGATACAGTTTCATTGTTCGAATAGAGATACAGGCTATCCTCTGTCGTCTAATTAGAAAATTAAAAAAGTAGCAACTGCGAAATCTGAGGTTTTCAAAGCGTTGTTACAACCAGCGAAACATCCCGGCAGACCAGTATCCTGAGGGTAGGCATTAATATTTGCAGTAGTTAGTGGTACGCTTACATGTTTTGTATTGTGAGAGTGGTACGCCTACATGTTTTGTATTGTGACAGTGGTATGCCTACATGTTTTGTATTGTGACAGTGATACGCCTACATGTTTTGTATTGTGACAGTGGTACGCCTACGTGTTTTGTATTGTGACGGTGGCACGCCTACATGTTTTGTATTGTGACAGTGGTACGCCTACATGTTTTGTATTGTGACAGTGGTACGCCTACATGTTTTGTATTGTGACAGTGATAAGCCTACATGTTTTGTATTGTGACAGTGATACGCCTACATGTTTTGTATTGTAACAGTGATACGCCTACATGTTATGTATTGTGACAGTGGTACGCCTACATGTTTTGTATTGTGACAGTGGTACGCCTACATGTTTTGTATTGTGACAGTGATACGCCTACATGTTTTGTATTGTGACAGTGGTACGCCTACATGTTTTGTATTGTGACAGTGGTACGCCTACATATTTTGTATTGTGACAGTGGTACGCCTACATGTTTCGTATTGTGACAGTGGTACGCCTACATGTTTTGTATAGTGACAGTGATACGCCTACATGTTTTGTATTGTGACAGTGATACGCCTACATGTTTTGTATTGTGACAGTGATACGCCTACAAGTTTTGTATTGTGACAGTGGTACGCCTACATGTTTTGTATTGTGACAGTGGTACGCCTACATGTTTTGTATTGTGACAGTGATACGCCTACATGTTTTGTATTGTGACAGTGATATGCCTACATGTTTTGTATTGTGACAGAGGTACGCCTACATGTTTTGTATTGTGACAGTGGTACGCCTACATGTTTTGTATTGTGACAGTGGTACGCCTACATGTTTTGTATTGTGACAGTGATACGCCTACATGTTTTGTATTGTGACAGTGATACGCCTACATGTTTTGTATTGTGACAGTGGTACGCCTACATGTTTTGTATTGTGACAGTGGTACGCCTACATGTTTTGTATTGTGACAGTGATACGCCTACATGTTTTGTATTGTGACAGTGGTACGCCTACATGTTTTGTATTGTGACAGTGGTACGCCTCCATGTTTTGTATTGTGACAGTGATATGCCTACATGTTTTGTATTGTGACAGTGGTATGCCTACATGTTTTGTATTGTGACAGTGGTACGCCTACATGTTTTGTACTGTGACAGTGGTACGCCTACATGTTTTGTATTGTGACAGTGTTACGCCTACATGTTTTGTATTGTGACAGTGGTACCCTTACATGTTTTGTATTGACAGTGGTACCCTTACATGTTTTGTATTGTGACAGTGGTACGCCTACATGTTTTGTATTGTGACAGTGGTACGGTACATGTTTTGTATTGTGACAGTGGTACGGTACATGTTTTGTATTGTGACAGTGGTACGCGAGCAAAAGGTTTGAAAAGCACTGGAATGCTTATTAACCACAAGGACAACTAACTTTATCTTTATCTTTAGTCTGTATTTGTCAAATCTGTGGTGTGAGTTTTGGAGGCAACGCACATTTTATCATTCAACTGAAGCATAATCCTATGGCCCTTCGATATTCAAATATCATTAAATAAAATTTCTGGTACATGATACTTAAGTAACGGGAACGTATTTCATTAAGCAAATACATGAATAAACAAACACGATTTCCAAAGTGCAGTGTGTTTAAGTGGATGTAGTTATATTTATATGCTGATACTGTGTTCAGTTCATCTTTCAATGCTCAGGGTTACCTACCGATTAACCTCGGATTGTCAAGGTGTTAACACCTTCCCCATTAAATACGTGTAGCATTTAAATATCATTTATCCATTAAACTACTTATGGACTGGATGATCCGGGGTGAGAATCCCGCAGGTGCAAGAGATTTTTTCTCTTTTCCGAAACGTCCAGTCCGGCTTTGTTGCTCACTCAACCTCCTAGTCGATGGGTACAGGGGGCTCTTTCCCCAGGAATAAATCGGCCGGGCCTTGAGGCTGACCATTCACCTCCATCAGTGCCGACGTTAGGAATGAACGGAGCTATAACTCCACTCCCATAACATGCCTTCATGGCGTGTACAGGGACAACTGTACTTTACTTTTTACTCGTAATTGAAGCCCTAGAATGAAATTGATTAACCTTACTTTGAAAATGGAGGCAGAACGTACCTCCGAAATATCGGTAAATGTATACCAGATTACACGGTGTAACATCCCAGAAGACTATATGTTTCACAGTTGCAACGCGAGAACTTCGAATCCCATTAGCTGAATGTGAGTTGTTATTTTTAGTAAAATCCAGTGAATGGCTGCCTGCTTACGCCAACCAATAAAGAGACACGAAACACTAAAATTTTGTGTGCTGGGGCTTGGCGATGAGGACAGTGAGCGATGCAGCGGTCTGATGTACCGGCATGACAATGCTGTGTACCAGGCAACAGCCGGCAGCAGACGAAGGAAGCATGTGACTAGTTCGGGTCTAATGTATTATGTATACAGTTTGAAGGAAACATTCAATTGCAATTAGCTCTAAATAGGAGAACTTTTTTCTAGATTAAACAAATTCAAGACCTCAGTGCTAATAATCTTGTTAGCTATTTGTTCACGAAGTCACTGTATTTCTACAGTAGGTGTACGTTCGTGGTTAGACAAGAAGCAAATTAAACAGTGACAATTTTATGTATTGTTCAGGTGTTTGCACAAGTTAAACAATGCTGCCTTTAATTGTATCTGTGGATGCAGAAAGGAGATACGTCAGCAAAATAAATTCTCAGATCCGTACAGAATCGAATTCAATGTGGCATATAATACAACACTAAGATATTAAGACGAGTGCATTGATATGATAATGGTACGTAAACACGACATGCATGGATTTAAATTGTGTACGTGGTACACGAGTCTCCACTGTGAGAGTTGTAATGGATAGGTTATTTTAAGGTAGTAGAGTTGAGCAACACGTGATAGTATTGCATATAATACTGTTCAAATAAATGAATCTTAAAAATAAGTATTCTTAAATTTAAGCGTATTTTGTGATTTGCGGTTTTGATAGCTTTGGCATGACCAATGAGATCCATGATGACGGCTGACTAAAGACCGAAACATGTCGGGTCATTGCATAAATTATGATAATTTATATTTTGGGACATATGACGATATTAACGTGTTATGTGGTTCTTAGATTTAGTTTAAAACTTGTGTGTGCATTAGTATTAATTTTATTGCAACATTATTCATATACAGGGTATACACAAACGAATGGTGCGGTTTCAATGGTGAATAAAGGAAACCGCACCATTCTTTTGTGTATATCCTGTATATACGTATATATTCTACAGAGTGTCTTACACTTCGCCTTAATCACCATAATAAACTTAGTGCTGCAGAGGTGTAGTACAGAAAGAAGGCGAACTAAGGGACGCAGTACGTGGGGCGAACGTACCGAGTTACGTGGCGTACCGTATTTTGTTTCACGTTGTTGCGTTTTGTAATTTTGAACGATTTCAGAACTTTGGAAAATATACGTTTGCTGTTACGGCAGTGATTAGGAAATTAAGAAATACCGCGCGAGATGTTTTGGTTTAATCTCTAAATGTGACTACAAACTCTACATGAAATTGTGGTTTTCTCTACTCTTATTTACGTATAGTCATAACATCCTGAAGAGTGGCATAGCTTTCATTTCGGACATAATCTAAAGGCTGCTTGATTCCTGTGTGGGAGTAAATAACCGATATGGAATATGTTTAAAATCTCAGGTGAATATTTCTCGTTGGAATTGCAATGTTTTAGTGATAATTATTGCACACAGCTTATACATAAATATAATAAATATAAGTAAATATAATATAATATAACATAATATAACGTAATATATTATAAGAAATATAAATTTACGGAACCACAGTGTTGCATTGCAGAAAGCCGCGATATATATATATATATATAATATATATGTATCAATAAACTATCTGAATTTCTAAACTTATTTGTGTCCAGTAGGAGGACTGACAATAACATGTATCCATGTATTTGCGTGGTTCATTGCTTGCTTTACTGTAATTTCTATTATCTCAGAATGGAGGGTTGTCCAGTACATTTATGTACGTAACGCTATTTGTGTAACAGCTCCGTTTTTATTTCTATCATGCAATGTTTTAAAGAAATTACCGTTTATAACTACATGAGAATGAGTATTCCCAATAGTGACGTAGTTGGCAGGTAGGTTGACTACCGGCTTGTGATGTCACTTTCAAAGCAACCTGTATCATACCATGGCAGCCTGGTTACCATTGAGACCATGGAAATTCCGGTTGTGATGTAAATCACGAACCAACTTCTATCGTGGTTGTAGAAACCCGGTGATAATGGCTGCCCGGCTGTGATTGACGCACTCAATCACATCAAGGGTATTGGTGAATTAAGCTGTTTGCGTGTGGCGGTGACTGGGATTAAAACTTTTTTCCAGCTTTTTGTGCGATGTCTAGCCCTTCGGTTTATATTGACAGAAGAGTTTAGGGCTCCGACTTTCAAGCATTATTTGAAAACGTGCTAAGCATTTGTTTGGTACTTTTTATTGCTGTATTGGCGTTTGTTAATTAAATTTATTTCGTAATATCTTCATAACTTTTGTGATGATTTTCTATTTTTCCGCCGCCCTAAGACGAGAATTTGTAGAGGTTCTGTTCTTCTAATTTGTTCTTGCGTTAAAACGCAATGTTGGGATGCATATTAAATCGTAACAATGACTGTTAATATAGGCGCTATGTAATTAATACATGTAGCTCTGTATATAATGCTTCGAAACGTGAATATTATATCTCGACTATAAATATGAAACGAGAATAGGAAATAATTGTGATTGCAGTATCACTAAATCTAATTTTTTGATAAAATAGAAATGCATCAAAGTTTTGAAAGTATGGTGTCCTATAATGTGTAAATGATATAAAATATGTTATTTGTTGTGATCTGCAAGTTTACTTAGATTTCTTCCTTTAATGTGCTACATTCAATACTAATCTGTAATCGTGAGTAGACCTATGTGGACAAGTTAATCTAATATATCCTCAATAAAAAAATCGTTGGAACTACTAAATTTAGTCGAGATCTGTGAAACAGTCACGGAAACGAAATATGCTTACAAACAGGCACACTGAGTGATGTGACTTCTTTCTTTACGTAGGAACTTTTAACAACAACACTTCTCAGGCCCTAAGTTCCAAAGGTATGGAATACAATTTGTAGAAATTACTGGTATGCATTGACTCCGTCTTAAATAAGCCTCGGACAAGGAACGAACGTAGTTTCAATGAACTCATATCTGCTTGTAGTTCATTAATGACAGTTGTGTTAATGTTTATAGCACTGTTTACTGTTGAGTGACGTACGGTACCGGAATTACGCTTCTGAGCTTAGCATGGCGCACGTTCTGCAAACAGCAATTAGGAGTGGCAGTCTTGTTTACCGGTGTATTGACAAGTGGAACCGGCCTTCTCGCTAGGTAAAGCTGACAAGAGACTTCACCATCGGCGCACTTACTACCTGACGCCAAATTCATATCTTAGCAGTGTTCATTATCACTCCGATACTTTTTGCACCTGGAACAGAGTATATGTTGCAGGGTTAATGCTAGAGCATTACTGCCTATTCCTTCGGAATTTGGTTCAGTTCTTGGACCCGCCTTTGACCATTTTCAGATTTGATGTACTTTGTCTTCTTTCTTGCACGCAAAGTGGTGTGTAGCCTATACGTAGTTCCATAATTACGTAGCAATAACATTTCCTTCAAAATCAATCTCGTAAACTGAGGTGAAGGTAGATTTATATTCAAGAGGCACCCATTTGGAATTTCTTGGCTCTCCTGATTGAATTTTTTTCATGGCTTCTGTCAGGCTATTTTTTTTATGGCTCGACAGCCCCTTGTGGGTCGGGGCCTCCTCATTATCGAGGTTTCACCATTATATTCAGACACACCACACTAGGTAAGATTCCTCTGGACGAATGATCAGCCCGTCGCAGAGACTACCTGACAACACACAGCACTCAGACGGGAAGGACATACACACCCCTGGCGGGATTCGAATCCCAACAAGCGAGAGGACGCAGACCCACGCCTTAGACCGCACGGTCACTGGGATTAGCTCTGTCAGGCTATAGAAGTAGCTAAATGTTGGGATCGCAACTTCAGACAAGCCATGATCTGGTCCTTGTTTAGGCCACCAGATACTCGCCATTCTCAATCACCTTTCCATCACTTTCGATCTTTGTAGTTGAAAGAGCTTCTGTCAGTAACCTACGAATCAGTCAGTCCTTCCCCATTCATAATGCACAATCAGCATCACATTGGATTCTGCATAATCTATGAGGTTTAGAAAGTGTCTTTCAGTAAATTAAAAACAAAACAACCTACATTACATGACATTACATGACACGGTTGTCTTCCTCATATAATCTTCCCTGTAATACAAGTAACTATCAAGCTGTGGCATTATTTTTCTAAATATCCTCCAAAGCAGTGTCTTATTCCTGTTGAGCTCCGCTGTGACCAAAAATAAGCCGCCTACGTACAGACACTTTCATGGTAAGTTTTGCCTCAATTGTCTTAGCATATTACTGTTATCTAAGTAGTCTTCGTTTCCAATAAATACAAAAAATTTATTATATATTTTTCATAATTTTAAACCCAACATGTTTTTTTTTGTTTGTGATGAAGGGCCCCCGCACCACAGCCTTAAGGCTTTTTGTGCAACCCCAATGATGATGATAGATGGATGAGCAGTTTTTTTTACCAATTTTTACAATTAATGGAGCACCAGTGGAATGAAATCGGCAGGGGAAAACCGACAACTCGGAGAAAAACCTGTCCCAGTGCCACTTTGTCCACCACAAATCTCACATGGACTTGACCTGGGATCGAAACCGGGCCTCCGTGGTGAGAGGCCGGCGACTAACCGCCTGAGCCATGGCACGGCCAACCCGACATGTTTGGAAGGGTCGTGTATATTGTCAACGGATTATTGTTTTTTAACGAAGAAGCATTAAGATTCCGATCAGCATAGGTTGGTGTCCGACAGTGGACATTGAAACAGGTAATTTAAGATTAAATCTAAAGTTGTTAAGGAGCATTGATTAAAATATGTCATTTCTTTTCGCATACCTTATATTTGTTGTTATGTGCTGTAAGTGTGTAATATTCTCGCAATAAATCCTGGTATGTACACAAACATTATGGAAACAGGTTGTATTATGAGGGTATTATATAAGTACAGAGTATACTTTTGGGGTCGCTGTGGCGCAGTTGGTTGAGGCACTGCGCTACAAACCGGAACGTCGCGGGTTCGATTCCCGATGATGTCACTGGAATTTTTCACTGACATAATCGTTTCGGTCGCACTATGGCCCCTGGGGTCGACTCAGCCTCTAACAGAAATGAGTACCAGGAATCTTTCCTGGGGGGTAAAGGCGGCTTTTGCGTAGGGCTGACAACCTTACCACCTTCATGTGCCGATTGTCTAAAAACCTGGGAGCCTCGACCTCCTGGAGCCCTAAGGGCCTTCCTAGGCCTGTATGGGACTGCTTTACCTTAGAGTATACTTTTTCTGTAATTTCCTTGCCAGTTAAAGAGGATTTGAGTCCCACTTTTCCCCTCCTAGCACTTGGATTTTCTCAAAAATGAGTGCGTAAATTCGACTGATCCGTAAGTGATGTTAATGAATAAATGCGTTTATGAATTGAAATTTTCGAGCTTTGTACATGCCACTGTAAGATATTTTTCCTACAGTGTTTTTAAGTTAGGTGCACAGGTGACACATGGAGGTGGTGACAGTGTTGAAAAGTCAAGAAGGCCGGTGTGCTCTTTTTTTCATTGACGCATTTTTTAGGGTAAAACGGGACTTCGTTTTAGAAAGGAGTATAATGTCGAATAGCATTCTCCAAGCTTGTCATTGTAAAATTCAGTGTGTCAAAATGCATACAACGTTGCATAACTGTAATGTTCAAATGGCCTTGTTCCTGACTCTGACCTCTCGGTGGTCTCCATATTTGTATTTCGTTTATTCTGCAGGACTTAGTGAATTACGGATTCATAGAAGTGCACCTATTAATCTAGTCGTGCTGGTGATTACGTGTAGGTATTTTATTAGAGGACAGACAACCGAGTCGTGATCACGGTTTATCCTTGCTGCTCCTTCCTCCGAGGTAACAAGCACATTCGCGCATATGTCATGTGCTGCAGTCCCACAGTGTGAGCAGAATTCGGCAACAGTGTCGTGACTTTGCCTCCGACAGTCTCTGCATATGTCGGCCTTAATGCAGACGGCGTAGTGATGCTTTTGCACAACAGTTTTACCGGCAAATTTGCCCAGTGTTGGCGCCTTTCACTTGTACGTTTTCTGTTCCATGTTGTGAAATTTACTTCTACGCAGAGTAACCAAAAATCTCTCATAAGTTATGTCTCAGATCTTTTGTGTGACACGTTACAGAACTCGGAATCAGTTTAAAATCTGCAGTATTATGTCAGCATTGCAATTTCACCAGGCACCCAGTATTTGGCGGGATCTTGGACACCCACCTTTATTATCATGAATATGCTGATGGTTTTGTAGAATTTAGTGAGTTGTCTGCAAATACCATGTAACAACAGTGAATTTTTTTGATACCCCAAAAATTTAGTAAACATGCATTTCTTCCCGGTGATTGCTTGGCAAAATACCTCTCCGACGGCTGGACCTTAAAATAGAAGTTAACTAAATGTACTTATTTTCTGTACGTGTGCAGTATCCAAAACTTTATCAAAAAAAATGTCAAGGGATTAAAAAATTAGCTAAACATTTTTTTTAACAGCGACGTTCTGAACCAAAATCAAAGAAACTTGAAGCATTTAGCGTAGATCCACCGTACCGAATTTTTTGTAGCGTGAAACTAAGGGATGTTTTTAAATTGCTTTTTTTTTCGAATCACATCTAGCAATACAAAGCGCTGTACACAATTGCCGCCAGACGATGGATAATTTTGTGTTGCTGTTACAAATACCTGAGTGTGTTCCGTAACATTTTGTGTTGCTGTTACAAATACCTGAGTGTGTTCCGTAACATTTTGTGTTGCTGTTACAAATACCTGAGTGTGTTCCGTAACATTTCGTGTTGCTGTTACAAATACCTGAGTGTGTTCCGTAACATTTTGTGTTGCTGTTACAAATACCTGAGTGTGTTCCGTAACATTTTGTGTTGCTGTTACAAATACCTGAGTGTGTTCCGTAACATTTTGTGTTGCTGTTACAAATACCTGAGTGTGTTCCGTAACATTTTGTGTTGCTGTTACAAATACCTGAGTGTGTTCCGTAACATTTTGTGTTGCTGTTACAAATACCTGAGTGTGTTCCGTAACATTTTGTGTTGCTGTTACAAATACCTGAGTGTGTTCCGTAACATTTTTTGTTGCTGTTACAAATACCTGAGTGTGTTCCGTAACATTTTGTGTTGCTGTTACAAATACCTGAGTGTGTTCCGTAACATTTTGTGTTGCTGTTACAAATACCTGAGTGTGTTCCGTAACATTTTGTGTTGCTGTTACAAATACCTGTGTGTGTTCCGTAACATTTTGTGTTGCTGTTACAAATACCTGAGTGTGTTCCGTAACATTTCGTGTTGCTGTTACAAATACCTGAGTGTGTTCCGTAACATTTTCGTGTTGCTGTTACAAATACCTGAGTGTGTTCCGTAACATTTTGTGTTGCTGTTACAAATACCTGAGTGTGTTCCGTAACATTTTGTGTTGCTGTTACAAATACCTGAGTGTGTTCCGTAACATTTTGTGTTGCTGTTACAAATACCTGAGTGTGTTCCGTAACATTTTGTGTTGCTGTTACAAATACCTGAGTGTGTTCCGTAACATTTTGTGTTGCTGTTACAAATACCTGTGTGTGTTCCGTAACATTTTGTGTTGCTGTTACAAATACCTGAGTGTGTTCCGTAACATTTCGTGTTGCTGTTACAAATACCTGAGTGTGTTCCGTAACATTTTGTGTTGCTGTTACAAATACCTGAGTGTGTTCCGTAACATTCTCGTCCGGCTGAACAAGTCGCAGTTAATTTCAGCATTCATCAGGATATCCATAGTGACAATTACGTCATACCACGTTTCACGCTTTTTCCTCTGTCAAACACTGCAACCGGTACGTCTGTAATTCTCGCCTACTCTACAACCATTGTTCCTCTCAGCTACCGAGTTGTCCCTCCGATAGAGTATAATGTTACATATAATTGACATAGAACCTCTTAGAGACTCTGATTATATTTAACGCAAGTTTTGTATAAACAGGAAACTTCCTTTTGCTCAGGCGGTCTGTCGCCGGATGCTCACCGCGAAGGCTCGAGTTCAGTCCCAGTCCGTGCGAGGTTTGGGTGGACAAAGTGGTGCTGGGACAGGTTTTTTCTCCGAGTACCTCGGTATTTCCTTGTCAGGATCATCCCTCTAAAGCTCCATCGTCATTCATTAATCTATCACCGATGCTATATAATCTTATCAGTTGAGAGCGTAACTAAATATTACGCTAAAAATCCCTCTTTGAAGTTTATGTGGACACTTCCTAGTATCACTTACATTCAACTATAGTAACATGTTTTAACCTTGCTTGACCTTACAGATATCTATTTTAAATTTTTATGGGAGCAGTTCTAATGCCTTCCTTCCACAAAACACACATTCCAGTACTTCCTCGGGTTAACGATTTAAAAATTACTTTTTTTTTCTTTCTAGAAGACGCTTCTAGAAGGAAAGATGTTTTCTTTTTCTAGTTCCCCCTCTGATTTACCGTTTATAACATGTAAAATGTAGAACGATGTTTATCACTAAATACCTTCAGCCTACATGCTGACTGACATTTACATTTTGAAGTGCGTTGTAATTTATGACGGACACGTGGACGGTCACGTGAGAGTCATTACAGTCATATAGATGTTCTATTAAATTTCGTGTTCATTTATTCTCATTGTTCCTTGCTGTCGTCTGAAAACCGTGTAAAGCATTTGTTTCGTGCAATAAATTGTGGACTCGCCTCTAATTAGTTAAAACTCTATCTCCAGACATCGAATTATGCATCAGAAACTAAGCGCATTGTCATTAATACATTCGACCTGCAGCAGACTTCATCTTGTATTAATAAAGATTGTAGTTTCAAGTCAGTTTCATTAAATTTGATTACAAGTACATGTTAGTAGGCCATATTGTAACTTTGGACACACGTCCTGCTTCTTTTAAAGAAATAACAAGTATATAGGGAACCAATGCATTAATTAATTACAAATAAATTCCTGCAACAGAATCTGTGACGAAGATTTGAGGTTCTCGCAGCGGTATTGCAGAGGACAAGTGTTGTGAGATGTGACGTCTTGTCAACTGGTATATAGCTACCCACTAACTTTAATCTCACAACCGATGTTATTTACGAGTAATGAAAGTTATTATAGAATGAATTTATGATATAGCTGCTTGTTCTTTGTAGTTCACTAAGTTCTGAAAGGTCTTTGACCCTGCCTTTAACACCACTTAGTGTCTTGTCAACATTCTGAGTTCCAACACGTGTTGGGGATGGTGGAATTTCTTCTTACTTTGCGATTTATTTTGATTCTCCTTACTGTACTCTGTTTACACACGTGGACAAAGGCACACAGATGGAAAGGGAGTAAAGGTATGTGTGTGTTCTACAAATAAGACTTTTGAAGTTTGCTGTCCCAGTTAAGTTGTCATGTGATTAAAGACAGGCAATTCTGAGGAGGCTACGCACCCAAATTCAGTGACGAAACAAGACAGGCAATTTAAGTAAACGTAACATTGAGGCGCGTTCGCGTAACTATTGTTGCCGTAAAAGCAATAAGTATTGCTTATGCTGAGGGTGTGTCTGTAGCCTTAGTTATCCAGTATGCAAAGGGCGTGCGCCGTATTATATTGTCATCTGTGGCTTGTCTGGCTGTACCATATTTTTCCACATTATCTCTTAAACGGCACGATTTTCGGGAGAAAGTTATTGAACATAACACGTGTGTTTTGATCTTCTCTACAACTTTTGTCTGCAACAATTCTCATGCTAAGAAGAATTCAGCGAGATACTATCATAATTATGCATAGGTAATCATGTAAACCACCCGTCATTCTTATCAGATTTTAATGAAACTTGAATTTTCTCGACAGAGTTTCGAAAAATACTCAAATGTAAAATATGAGAATCCGTCTGGTGTGAGCCGAGTTGTTCCATGAGGACGGTTAGACGGGCGGACAGACAGACGGACACGACGAAGCTAATAGTCTTTATTCGAAATTTTTCGAACGCGCCTACAATGTATTTAAATATTCTTCATCATGTAATGTAAAGCTGTTTAGCAAACCAGTCGGGACGGTTTCAGTTGCAAATAACCGAGTAGTCGCAGCCGTGGGAGATTACGTCACGGGCTTTTGTAGTTGGATATTTGAAACTCGACAGTTTTGTCATCCTCGTAGGAGAGTGGTAAGTATATTTACCGCTTATTTTAACGTCAATAAACACTACATTCGTCAGCACATTTTAATTATGAGGTTTTTTTTTCTCAGAACAATACTGAGGTCACTAAGCGAATAACATTTGTAATGGACATGCCGTGTGTTTTTTGGGGAGATAAGAATAAAAATTAAAACTGCATCTAGTTAAATCTGTCCCTGTAATGGATATCCGTTGTAAATATGTTGAAATTCAACGTAAAGCAGAGTAGTAGCACTTAAATATCAAGATCAGTTTATTTTTTCTCAATATCAAACTCAGGTTGTGAAATTTAAAGTTCCTACGCCTTCTTCTGGGATGTGACGACTTACACACTTGGTAGATATCACGTAACTTTCTGGAGAGACGTCTGCCTTTGCAGAGAGGGTAGAGGAGTAGGTGTTTCGTAGAATAAATGCAAAAGGCCTCTAATGGCTTCGGCATGTCCGTCTGTCCTCCCCCGCAAGTAACACTCCCACTGGATGAATTTCTTTGTGGGGACTTTTGCTGAAATCTATCAAATATGTTGAACTTTGGTTAAAATCGGGAAAAATTAAAGCACACACACTCACTTTACACGAAGACTACGTATATGTGTGGTAATATCTCGCCATTTAAGAGATAAGTACAAGAAATACAGCAGAGCCAATGAGACCGAAGAAACACTTGACGATAAAAACACAAGAAAAACCCACACTATTGCAATTTGAATGCAGGTGAATTAGGGCAAAAAATGCCGACATAAAGTCGCAATAGTTGATGTTTATTTGATCGTAATTACATCATGTAGCCCCACGTAAATGCAGTTTATTTTGTGTGACGTAATAATGCAGCGACTTAGTCTTCGTATTGTTACGTCACAATCATCTGCAGTTGCTGATATTCCTCACCATGAGATGTGCGTTTTTTTGTAACGAAGGAAAATACAAACATGCTATCATAACAGTGTATTTACGTGTAGGAACATGAAATTTTGTTTTTTGGTGGTTTATACGAATGTCTACAAAGTGTACCAAATACAGTTTGTATCGCAACAGTTGCAAAGTAATTGTGATTTGGGACTGATAAATCAAACAAACATAAAATCAGCGTAAAACTATAAATAATAAGTTCTATAATGAAATATGATAACAGACATTACTAGTAATTCATTCATTCGTTCTGCAGTCTGTCTTACGACAGGTCCGTAGCCTCTTCCAAAGCGAGTTCTCCACAGGGTGCGATCTAGTGCTTCCTCTTTCAATTTCCAGTATCTTTTCTTTTCCTTAAGGTCATCCAGTAGCTGCTTACGTCTTCTCCCTCGTCGTCCCGTCATTTCTATCCTTCCTTCTAACTTTCCTTCAATCACGTGTTTCAGAAGGCAGTTTCTACGCAAGATGTGACCAATCCAGTTAGCCTTTCTTCTTTTTATTGTATGTAGGATATTCCTCTCCTCCTTGACTCTGTGTAATACTTCTTCATTTCTCACACGATCGGTCCAACTGATCTTCTCCATTCTTCTCCAGCACCACATTTCAAAACTTTCCAGATACTTCTGATCTACTTTCCGAAGTGTCCACGTTTCAGCACCATACAAAGCTATGCTCCAAATGTAGCACTTTACTAGTTTCTTCCTTAAATTTAATTCCAGTTTGCTGGTGAAAAGATTTTTCTTCTTGTTGAAAGCTGTTTTTGCCATGGCAATTCTGGATTTAATTTCACGTGTACACCTTGCATCACTTGTTATCATGCTACCAAAATAATTGAAATATTCCACATTCTCCAATTGTTTTTGATCTATCATAATTTTCATTGGGGATGGTTGCCTTGAGATTTTCATTACTTTAGTTTTTCCCACATTCATTTCCATTCCATAGCGTCTTCCAATTTCAATTAGTCTATCAATCATGCCCTGTAGCACCTTTTCTTCCCTAGCCAGTAGCACAAGGTCATCTGCATATTTCACAGTGCGAATTGCTTGTCCTCCTATTTTGAAGTCTCCAAACCCTTCAAGAGCTTCCTTGGTAAGGTACTCGCTGTATAAGTTGAACAGAATCGGTGACAAGCAGCAACCTTGTCTAACTCCTCTTCCAATCTTCACACTTCTCGTCTCCCCTTGGTCCAGTCGTATTTTGACACTCTGTTCCATGTACAATTTGCTGATCAATCTTCTTTCGCGCCAGTCTATCCCAATTCCTTTTAGGATTTGCATTAATTTGGTCCAGTTGACACGGTCAAATGCCTTCTGCCAGTCTATGAAGCAAGCACACAATTCCTCATCTATGACCAAGGTTCGTTCTGATATTATTCTCAGCATCCCAATTGCATCCCTAGTTCCTTTTCCTCTTCTAAATCCAAACTGATCTTCTCCAAGTGCATCTTCAATTTTCCTCTCAATCCTTCTTCTAAGTATCCTCGCTACTATCTTTGCTGCATGAGCGATGATGCTGATTGTGCGATGGTCGCTGCATTTTGTAGCTTTGGGCTTCTTCTTTAAGGCAATCATATTACTAGTAATAGCATTCTACAAATCCATAATTGTGAACAGTATCAAAATTATGAACCCAGTGGATTAAATAAGCATCTAAGAGCAGTCCAGTACATTTCTGCTTCTCCTCCTTCTCCTCCTCCACGGCCACTTCTTCCACCTTGTCAACTCCTCCCGGTCAATTCATGCAGAGTTAGTATTGTCTATTGCCGTTCCGGGCGCTACCCTACAATGCCGCTGCTGTTTGTTGGTGGAATGAACGGAAGGCAGCGTAGCGTAGCGGTAATAATAGGAACTATTACCGTGGGTAGACTGGTGCAAGTCATTAGCCTGGTCGCTCACTTCGTGCGCATTTAAAATACTCGCATTTTCAATGTTACAAAATCGTATAGAATATAAATTATTCAGGAATTTAAATATCTATAAAATAACATCGAAAGTGCCGGATGTGTTATGCTGTGCGGACATTTCACATTTATATTACCGCCTGAAGGGACAGCGAGAAAAGCCCGACAACAATGTCAGGGTCATCTTGATACTCTGAATTTAAGTGAGGTTCCCTCCTTATACTAGTCGGTATAAGCTGCCATCGGAAGCAACCTGATAGACACACACAACAAAATTACGGTAACATTTGGACACTGCCACCAAAACAGAATTCAAACGGCAGTTACAATAATTTTATATCAAACGGAAGGGTTCACTCTTCTGAACCACAAAGGGAAAGATAGACAAACTGAGAATTAAGTCTTCAAATGTATGGCGATTAATTATTTAATGTAACAACTTACGATGTGTGCTTCCTTACTTTTTGATTGCATGTGGCTTAGTAATAGGCCTATACGTGGAGCTATGTCCTGATGCTACATGGAGATAGGCGCAACCTGCTAAGCATGTACTTTAATGTAACTTCTCCTATTAGGATTGTTATAGCTAACACAAAACCTACGGCAAGTGCTGTAAAGGGTGGAGACACAGAACTGAATGCTATTTCTCTAAACGTCTCTTCGACATTTGCTAGCGTCTTGGGGATGGTTGTGCTTGAAATCCTCGATAGAACTCCATGTCGACGTAGCTCTGTGGAACTGAAAGACAGTATTTCATGATGTTAATGTACGTTGTGTATGAGTTTGTAATGATTTCGGTATACCCCCTCATTATCAGATTCATTAACTTGAAGCGAAATAGGAAACTAATGCTTTTAACAACCCTTGGAATTGTGTTTTTAAATGGGATTGATTGGGATGTGGACTGGATTCGTATGTCTCAGGATATGTACAAGTGGCGAGCTCTTGTGAACGCGGTGATGAACCTTTGAGTTCGATAAAATGCGGCGAGTTTCTTGACTAACTTATGACCCATTAGCTTCTTGGGAAGGGCATTGGTCCATGGAGATGCGATTCATACTACGTCAACTATCATCCCTTATTTAGCCTTGTTTGTAGACTGTGATTCCCATGAAGTCCACAAGAACACTCTGTAGGTATCTGTCCAGGGAAAAGAGAGTACTTGGACGTTCATGGAAGCCCTGGAGAGACCAATTTGAACACAAAACAGGCAATGTACGTACAAACGTAACGTTGAGGCGCGTTTGCGTAACCACTGTTGCCGTGGAAAAGCAAACAGTATTACATATTACGTTTTATATACCAATAATATAGCTGTTGTAATTTCGACAAAAGAGCCCCTGAAGATGAGCCTTATATAGGCTAGAAACATGTTGGGCAACATTTAATAAAATTGTGTTAAATAACATAATACTGTGTACATTTGTCTGCATAACATATATAGTATTACATATTCTGTGTGTGTGTGTCTGTAGCCTTAGTTATCCAGCATGCAAAGCGCATGAGCCGTATTATATTGTCATCTGTGGCCTGTCTGGCTGTACCATATTTTTCCACATTATCCCATAAACGGCACGATTTTCGGGAAAAAGTTACTGAACAAAAAATGTGTGTTTTGATTTTCTCTACAACTTTTGTCTGAAACATTTCTCATTCTAAGAAGAATTAATCGAGATATTGTCATACGTGTACATAGGTCTTCATGTAAAGTGCGCGTTATTTTTTTCAGATTTTAGTGAAACTTGAGTTTTTTGACAGATTTTCGAAAAGTACTCAAACATTCAAATTTCATAAAAATCCGTCCAGTGGGAGCAGATGCGGACGGACAGACTGACACATACGAAGCTAATAGTCGCTTTTCGCAATTTTGCGAACGCGCCTAACAAGATATGCAGATGGTTTATCGTACAGTGAACACCTTTTTAGCAATACACGTATTAAGAACTATTCAGGATTGAATGATGATTATACATATGTAGATGTTTGGATGCAAAGAGCTCAAGTATGAAAATAATTCAATGATAAACGCTCATATAGACTAAAACCACAAATTTTAACCTGATTCTAGGTATTATATATATATATATATATATATGTATATACATCAAATATCTGTGTTTTACTTAATTGATATACTGATATTTGGTTGTAATTTCCAACACCTAGTTAGGCCGTAGGCCTATATTTGACAGTGATACGCAGGTCTATATACATCAGCATACATACATATATACATATATATATACATCTATGTATATATACATATATACATCATCACAACCTTTGTGATTGAATTCTTTCTGAGGATGGCTAAAGAAAGCCGAAACATGTAGCAGAATTAGAATGAAGTGATGTAATGTACATTTGTTACCATGTGTGCAATTAGTTGGAATTATACAAAATAAGAAGCGATGTAATTTAAAGGTGTTAGAATCAAACAGTTTTATAAGATCTTTTGCCTAGAGCCATACTTCGAGGATTTCTGAATTGAAGTAATACTAATTACGTCTGTAATCGGAAAATGAAAATGAATTTGCAGCCCGAATTTTACAGAGCTGACTTAGTTGTATGTCGACAGTATTTTCGAAAGTAAACTTAAGCCACGAATGTCAAATGCAGTAGTAAACGAATAACGGCTATTATGTGTTGTTTGCTGAGTATACGATGGACAGCATCAGAACCCCTGAAGCGTCTATATACTTGTACCACACTACATGTATACTTGTACCACACTACACGGTATCACATGTAATCTTCCGTTTCTTGTTGTTATACAGGTAGGCTTCTTACTAATGACTGAGAATTCTCTTGTACGGACTTCCCTTGGGATCGCCATGGCCATGCTGGCAGGAATCGCTGTAGCCGGCAGGCGCACAATCTGACAAGGTAACTGGCCTTCTCATTCTGTCCACTCCGGCCTCTACTCCAACGAAAGCCATATGCTCTTCGGTGCAGACTCGCTGAAGACCTTCTGCCGCAGACTGAGTAATTTCTTGCTTCATTGGTTCCATAAGATTCTGATACACTTTTATCAACACCGGATTCGAAGTTTACTAGAATGAAAATATTTCTGGTGTAAGATTTGAGGTATTAGCGATGGTGTGTTTAGGTTGTGGTCTTCTGGCTTGTGACCCCGTGAACTCTTATCGGCGAATGTTGTTGTGGAGGAATGTCCTGCCTCAGTATTCAAGACAGGAGTGATTAGGGTAGGTACAGCCTTCGTATCCTACTCATTTCAACCAGGATGGGAATGGTTGATATTCACCAGCAAGACTACAGTGTCACAGTCCACTAGACCAGGGGTGGCCAAACCGCGGCTCGCGAGCCACGTGCGGCTCTTTGACATATAATGTGCGGCTCGCGGAAATATGTTGGCTGAGCTCCTTTTTGCATTACAATTCAAATAAAAGGTAAATAAAAAATTTTCAAGTTTTATAATTACTTACCGGGTATAAACTGAGAGTCCACTGGATTAAATCGTAAGTTTAATGTTAATGGTGAGTAAATATATTTAAGAATTTTTGTAGCAAAATGTGCATGTAACAATAAAAATGTGTGTGTAATATTTGTTCATGTCTTGCGGCTCTCAAACGTCTGAAGTTTATCGTATGTGGCTCTTACGTTAAGCAAGTTTGGCCACCCCTGCACTAGACCCTTATTTGAAAATGTTTTTCTCTTTGCTGACGTGATCAGTTTTAGTGAAGTGTATGTGTGAGGTCTGAGGTTCTCCCGGAGGTGATGATGTAGGTCTTCTGGCTTGTGACACCGTGTAGTTACAGAAATTTTAAAGGAAACCACTGCTTCCTTTCGCAGGGTGAGAGACGAAGGCAGATGGGTGCTTCTGAACACTCCAGAGTGTTTCAGACTGTTGCATTCGTTCGAGATGGAGGTAATGAATGAGATAGGAGTGCAATTAAGCTGTTATTGATTGGCGATGAAATAACAAAACTGGGGGGACAGTGCATCAAGAGTCTCTGTGATACCAAGATGGGAGTTTCTACTGGATATAAAGACTGATTATTAGTTTATATTGTAAATTTCTTTCTCTAGTACGATATAGAAATGTATCATCGAGCTCTGTTTACACTCACATGTAAACGCACAATCATTTATCCTGTTTCGAAGGGACTTTCAACAGTACCTTAAAAATTATCGTAAAGATAGTAACAAGCATAGGAAAGGTGAATGAATGCAGATTTTAGAGGGAGAAACTGAAATGAGACGTAGATGGAAATTATAAAATGGATCTTCAAGAAATATAGTGTGAAGGTGCGGACTAGGTTGAACTAATTCGGGATAGGAACCAGTGGCGGCTGGTGCCAACACAACAATTAACCTTAGAATTGCATAAAATGTAGAGACTTTCTTGAGTATCTGGAAGACTATCGGCTTCTAATAAAGAATTTTACACAATGAAGCTACTTAGTCGGCCAGATCGAGTTTTGTAATTGTACATAATGAAATAAATGCATGTATACTAACATCGAAGTAGTTCAGTTGGGCTGTACCCGTGACTGCAAGCAGACGGTATCGTCCATCGTTCAGCAGGTCTTCTTATGTTCTAAACGGAAGTTCCAAGTCCCGTACTGTGAGGTAAGATATGAATGTTGCTGAATAAGCCGCCATTAAGACTGTTGAGGTTAGGTATGACGTTACAGATACTGCACGAATTGCTGATGACCGTACGTTGACCTTCGCACCTGTGGTTCAAAGTATATCGATTAATGTGATAGATATGAGATTCACACAGCGGTATTGTTGAAGATGTCCGTCCTTTTCGGTATGGAACTTTGTAGCGTGGTATATAAGCGAGGGCCAGAACTGTTTCGGAGGCTATTTCTGCCTCCGTCTTCCGGGTCAGGTTACGCTGAATATAGAGGCGGCATTCTGCCTTGAAACCTTGATGTCTCTATACCATTCTACGTGTTGTCATATCCCATATGATGTAAATTGCTATAAAATAATTTAATATTTGTAATTCCAGAGGGAATGGCGTAGAGAGGTTTATTACATGTATGTTTTTTTCTAATGTTTTGTATTTTTCCGATTGTCAATCCAGCTGAAATAACGTCGTTCTTGGATAGGCGTGACAGAAACATGGCAGTCTCTTTCATTCCTAGAAAAAACAAAACAAATTCTGTAATAAAATTGTTTGCAAATGTTAAATATAATCTGTCGTGTTATCACAAAGTGAGTGGAGAACTGCGAGCATTGAGGTCTTCACAGGGATGTTGCTGAAGATTCGAGTGTTTTGGAATGCGACGCTGTGTTGTCATCGTGAAGATGAGTTTACTGCAATACATCGAAACGTCGGCAAATTCCCATGAAGCAGCGCTGCTTACCAGAAGACTTGAATCTTCATCATACAAATAGGGTCATAAACTACAGCTAAGAACGTAATACTTAATAATAAGACGCAAGGGACCAAACAATTGTGAAGAAGAATCGGCTGTATAATTCGCTACAATCGTTTCGCTTACTGAACTACATGTATAATCTTAATTGCCCAGTGCCACATATACTAGTTTAACTGTCTGTAATGTGGGTAGTTACTGGGTTCAAGTGGTAAAGCCTGTGACTTTTACTCTGTATATTTTCAGCTCAAATTTCGGGCCGGACACCGATTATCCTTGTTGACGTTTTTCTTGATCTTGCTCACTCCACTGAAAATTCCAGGGTTGTAGGTCTACCATAAATTATTGCAACTTACGTCCTTTTTAAATTGGTTTACTTTCTAGCTAAATGAAAATTGAAGTCCTGTACTTGACGACATAAAGTCAGATAATCTCAAAATAATTCGTCATTCGCATCCCAGAAATGTCCTGCTTTGTCGACTGCCTGTAACTGCTTGTTCACCGCACTCACAGCTACTCTGCCTATCGGGAAGCCGTCTTTTCCATTCGAAATCTGAGGACGAACCATGCAGCATTTAAAAGGAACCAACGTAGATGGGAAAATGAAAAATGACTAAAACATTTAGGTAGATAACATTAAAATGGTTCTTAAAGGAACAGGGTGGGAGTATATGGTCTGGGGTAATTTGACTAACTGTAGGGTAGCGGTGCACGAATTGTCCCAAAATCTAGGAGCCACCTTAAATTTCTAGGTGCCAGACGGGTGACATGAAACAATTACCACCCTGAGGATCCACAAATATTAGGCGGATCCGTACAAAATTTAGTCGCCATGGCGATCTGGTTCCCGGGATTTATGTGCCTCTGCTGTGGGGATTAGTGGTGGGATCCTACGAACACAAGAATGAATGTCCTTGGTCCGCAAGAAGCATGAACTTTCCCGATCACCTGAAGGAATATCAGTTTCGGAATCAGAACTCTGCTGTGTGCAGTTCGTTTAGTGATTTGTGTAAGACGTAACACAATGTACCTTGTTCTCTATCGTACAGCACGTAAATACAAGACGAGAAAGTAAGCTTCCTCACTGATAATATGATATTAATATTGGTACGGGTGAAGAGTGATAGAAGATCAACACAATTTGAACATACTTTGCATCTATGTCGATCGGTGTAGAAAATTCCGTGAAATAAATCAGAAATAAAGCACAATTTTCTTCATGTGTGAAAGGAAACGCAAAGGTGCATGAAGCCAAGCAAAAGTAAAATAAACATTTTCTCAATTTCTTGTCGCATTAGTAGAGATGCGTCTTCAGACTTCCAACAGAATTACGCATTGCCAATA
Organism: Reticulitermes speratus; assembly: GCA_021186555.1. NCBI lineage: Eukaryota > Metazoa > Arthropoda > Insecta > Blattodea > Rhinotermitidae > Reticulitermes > Reticulitermes speratus. The sequence goes on from JAJKFL010000014.1 coordinate 10,452,672, forward strand.
ATTTTTATAAAAATCGCACTACGCTCTAACTTTGACATAGAATCAGACACGATTTCTGCATTGTGTTTATATAAACTAGCGGATTACGGAGGCAAGCACTATGGTCTATACGAAAAAATACGAGACAAAGCGTACATCCAATCGTGCACAGATCTACGTGGTATACTTGTATGTGTCGTCATATTTACGTTCCGATATGTGGCAAAGCTCTAAGACGGTTACAGACAATTAGTGTGTCGTGGTATAAGGTAACTTTGTACTTATCTGAGTAAACCACCACACAGCCCATCAGCTGCAACCGGACATATTTATCGGACTAAAACTTTTCTTGTGTTTAGTGTACGTACTGTATCAGTTTCTTGTTGATTATAATTGTAAGAATATCCATTCCTATTGGCACTGTAATTATCCTACTCACAGCAGAGGAACCGATTAACAATGAGAACATATGGCTCATATCAGATACGTGACACAACAACAAAGGACTAAGATTACCTTCTTGTGCGATATGACGCTATGTAGTATGATACAACGCTATCACCTGGAACGTACTGCCTCTAATTTAGGCTACGCATACTCTGAAAAAGGAAACATTGTATTTCTTCGCAAAGTTGATAACCACCTACGCGACAACACGCTGTCATAAACCAGCCTGCTATATATATATATATATATATATATATATATTTGCTCTATACTCGTAGTTGTGTTCCTAGAAGAGTGAGAGTAAATCAAAAATAATATTCTCACAAGAAAAAAAAGATGTAAGTAAATGGAAATAAAAAAGCTAAAGAGCGTTAAGCAGTAAATGAGGGACGTAAATTGAGCAGTGGTGTAAATTGGCAAGGGATGTTAAAAAGGCGTAACACAAACGGGCGTAAAACAAGGCCTTAGTGTAGACAGATGCTACGGACACACCGCAGACTTGAAACTTGTTGTGCAACACTGTGATGAAGATGAAGAGAAAGATGATCAGTTTCTCATTTTTCCAAGTAATGGAGCACCGGTGGAATGAAATTGACAGGGGAAAACCTAAGTACTCGAAAAAAAAAAAAACCTGTCTCAGTGCTACTTTGTCCACCACAAATTCCACATGGACCGACCCGGTATCGAAACCAGGCTCCGCTGTGAGAGGCCGGCGACTAACCGCCTGAGCCATGGCACGGCCTTAAATGAGAGTGAATAGCATACACTCCAGTGATCTGAAGAGATATGCCGGCGGTAGCGTAGCTGCTGGCAGGTTCTCCCAGGCCGGACAGGTCAGGAGTGAGGTTCCAGACAAAGAGAGACTCCCTGGTCCTCCAGGTTGGGGGTTGAGCATCGGGTTGACATCCCAGTCCCGTAAAAAAACAACATGTTGAGAAAACAATAACATCTAATTCTCAACCGGACGGATGCTTGGGATTACGACTTGGGCCAAAGATCTAAGAAAAAGAAAATGTGTGTATGGAGAGACGAGGCTGAAGACGGTCTAAACGTAACGGGAATAAAAGAACAGGAATGTAATGGCGGAGACCGTCGGCAATGGAGGAAGATTTTACTGGAAGCCAAGGTCCATGACCGACTGTAGCGCTTTAGGGGGAGAAGGGGGAGGAGAAGAAGAAATTGCATATAGTTACGTAACTACAGAAGTTGCCGATCCCAGTGGCCATGCGGTCTAGGGCGTGGGTCTTCGGCCGCTTGCTTACTAGGATCGTGGGTTCGAATCCCACCGGGGCATGGATGTCTGTCTCTTGTGAGTGTTGTGTGTTGTCAGGTAGAGGTCTCTGCGACGAGCTGATCCCTCGTCCAGAGGAGTCCTACCGACTGTGGTGTGTCTCAAATGTGTGTGATCATGAAAACTCGAAGAAACGAAGAGGCCCAGGCCCATATAGGGCTGTCGAGCCATAGAAAAAAAAACTACAGAAGTTAATGCATGCCTAATCAAAACAAGCTTGCAATTGCATGCAGCGTAACTGGCGCATTCTCGTTTCTTTCTGTTTAAGTCTCACAACCAGCAAAAACTGACCCAGAATGTGGGGACATAAAATTTATGATTCATGAATCTCTACAGCTTTTATTGAATACTTTTTTCGTTTCAGTAAATAGTTAATAACTAATTTTACAGGAAATATCCACAAAAACTCTGATAAGTTTTCATATAAAGGGTTCCTTATTTTGCCCCATTTTAAACAAAAGTGGAACATATCGACCTAGCTTTGACTGGTACTCAAAATGGTGCACAACCTAATATGCAGTTATGCTACTGCTCAACTTCCTGGCTGGTGAAGGTAGATAATTATAAGTCGACTTAGGGTAATACTTAAAAAAACTCGTAAATCTTAATTTATATGTCTCAAGCTTGTAAGCCCTTCGATCTAGACATTTCTCCAAAGGTTTTTGACAATGCATGATTAATTACGTGAATATTATGTAAGTAATATCAGTGTCAATATCAAGAGATAACTGAACATCTAGCTAAATTGTTTCTGTGACGTAAGATTAACAATCTCAAACCTTCAGTGTTCGGTTAAAGACACATAGCCAATCAAACATGCGAGAGACGTCTGACGAGCACTTGTGTCAACTTCTACGCCATTTACTTTACATAATCTACAGTGTGACAAAAGAGATGGTAGAATTTTTAATTGCTGAATTTCAGTGATACTTAAATAGTCAAGTTTTATGTTTAAGCATTTATAAAAACCAAAATCTAATCTTTAATTTTCGTAACAAATATAATATTGCATAATGTCACGAAATATTACTCACATTAAATTTAACATATAAATTTATTGTTACCCCTATGGGATACAATGTGAGCAAATATTCCCACAGCAGGACAGAACTTTACATAAATATTACACAAGTAAAGGTTCAGTAATTGTATATTTAACATACATTCGGCACCAAGAAGAGTTAATTATTTGACTGGCGAAACACTGTAGAATAATTAATTTACAAATGTCTAAATTCTGTTGCTGAAATTAGGAAATGACACTGGAAAGAAAGCTTTAATTTATACTCGCATCAGTTGTTAGGAATTCAAGAAGATTTAATGATGATAATCATGTAGTGTGGGGATAAAAGCGTCTAATTTGCTTGAAACTGCACCAGGATCACGAGAAAGGTAGTGATAGCTCCTACAGTTGAACCCAAGAGGGTGTAATTTATGGTGAAGACGTCCCATGCTGTGAACTTCACTTTCAGTTCCCTTACTTGTTGCAAGAACAACTGAATTTCAGCTGCAGTTGCCGGATGAAGTTCTGGTAGTAAGAGCAACTTCTGTAGCAGTGTAAAGGAGCGGTTAGCCTCTCCACTCGCTGCACTACAGGTTGCCGATATCCAGAACATTAGCAAGAATTCCATTAGTGCCCAAATAATTGGTGTCACCATTTGATGATAAAGTCCCACGTTAGTAAGAGCATTCACTTTTAATGTAGTAATAGTGTAACTTAAATTCGTTGTTGTTTCGATAAAAGCTGACACTATACAGAGCAGTATCTGCAGTCCATACATGGAATTAACTGACGAAGAAACATCACACAGCACGTTCCAAATGATCCTCAGAGCACGAAAACGAAGTTTCTCCTTATGGAGCCAAGAGTTCTGGATGGAGATGCTGGTGGAACCTTGTATTATAATATTATTGTAATGTCGCGTGTTTAACGCCTGATACAATGCTTCAATGTGTAGTGAGTCATCATTCCAATTGTCCTCATTTCTGAAACGCGGTGTCTGTAGCAGTATCTCCCACAAATTACTTTTAGTTTCCGATTCGGTAGGATTTTCAGCAGAAGCAAGATACTGTTCAGTATTTGAAACTTCTGTCTCAGTAGAGAGATAAGATTCACGAACTGGATGATTGTAACACTTTTAATGAGGCTACAAACATAGATAATCATCACGTCCAGCCCTATATTGACATGGGAATACGAAGCTACAAAGTCGTTTGCATATGCAATGAAAACAATACATACCAATGCTGCTACTTGCATCCGCGAATATCTCTCATTACTTCTCAGTATATCGCTTCTTGTAGCAAGTAATGTATCAAGTACCGATACTTTGTACAATAACGTATCCATTCCTTTTCGAAATCTTATTAAAGATATAGACAAACTCGTAACACTAGTAATTCCACTTAATACAAATTCTGAAACGAGTACATATTTTGATTCTTCACTCCCGTAAGTAATTGTATCAAAACTATGTAAAATCAGGACAGAGCACTGCGCTCCAATAATGCACATTATCATAAGCACCGTGTGCAGAACCCCAGTACTGAAGTCTTCAGACTTACGCGCACTCTGCTGTGTTTATCCTGAGTGTAAGTAAGTGACAACGGAGCAAGGCCCGTAAGTCTTGACAGGTAGTATATGGGAATGATATTGGAGTAAATGTCAGGTTTTTTAACATTTCTCACAATTTTACCCATTTGAAGAACCATTTCCAGTAGTACGGTTGCTTGTTTTCCAGTCTTCACAACAGCGCACAGTGAAGGCTGTCTGCTGAGTGCGTACGGTCATTACGAGATAAGGTCTGATGAATTAATTAGTGTAAAATGTTGTTCTGAGGTGTTGGCGACAAGTATTAAAGAAAGTGTCATGGCATTCTGTACATCTCTCAAGACACCATTTCATTTTAGCGTTATTAAACTTAGTAACTTTTTATTCAACGGAAATGGCAGAACATTGCGACACAAAACTCAAGGTAATATTATTCTGGAACAGAATTCTTATTAATAATCTAATTGTCGCTTCAGTGGTGAAAAGCTATCCCATTTTATGAAACCGAAGGTAGAATACCGTGGTTCGTGTTTGTTGACCTTCAAACATAATGGATAATTTGATGTTGTTTCTATTTGTATCGTGCTCCTAACACTCAGGGCTTCGAAGTAAGCATTTTACTTAATTAAGTAGACCAGCTTGGGCTTGCTAATTCAGAGACCGTCATTTTCTTAGTCTTGCAATCAAAAGTAAAGTAATAGCTAGTATGAATTACGCATTATTAGGGCAATCGTGCCGAGGAGGTTTAGATGGGTGAGGTATGTAACACGAATGGAAGCGTTGAGACCATAAAAAGACACAAGATTAGATGGCTGAGTAATATTAAAGTGACTATTAAATATGGAAACATTTGGCTCAGAATAAATGTATTACAGTTTCTTGTAAAGAAGGCAGTGAACTTAATATTATATATCTATCGTGCAATTACTAATGTACATCTGGGATTTATTCCAGGTTATTGCACGGTTTCTACAATATACAGGTTATTGCGACGTGTGTCGGCTAACATATGTAGCCATTTTCAGGGAGTACACACAAATAACATACGAGAAATGTGAAATCAATATCGGCCATGTAATTATCACTTGTGACTTAGGGCCTAATATTGCGTGAATAGTAACAGGATCGTTACACAGTCATTTCTGCTACTACACATGTCTCGTTAGCGCGAATTGACTATAACGCGATTCATGAATAGGCGAGCGCTGTTTGTATAACGCCAACTTTCACATTCGTGTGCAGGCCAATAGGCCATTTCAGCGACCAGTGTGATGATATCAGGCCAAAACCCTTCCATAACCCCTATTACTTTTATTACGCGATTATATATAACGCGAAGTCTCTCAAGAACCCAACTATCGCGTTATAACAGAACTGATTGTGTATTATGACGTAACTTAATATTCATATACACTATTTCTCCCGCATATCTAACATCCTAAAGCCCTGATTACTCAGTAATGACGTACATCCAATCAGATACTGAAGTGGTTCTGACGAACACATACATTTGCTTTGTATCATGTTGACATTAAATAATTACGGGACGACACAAGATGACACTAGGACCCACACAGCCCCCTGTAAAACAGGTACCGGGTCTCGTTCCCGGGGTTAAAGCTGCCCGGACGTGGCGTTAAACACCCACCTCCATCTAGAGCCGGCGACAAAGAAAGAGTAGAGCTATACTTCTACTCCCCCTTTAGACCTCATGGCCTGTTCTAGTGTGAAATTTACCTTTACGACACAAGATGAGGTAGGATTAATGATTACTGCACTGTAGCGATATTACATAAATAATACGTTTTTGAATGCATGTTTTATGTTTAGAAGTTTAAAAAAATCAAAGTCCCTCTTTAATTTTTGTAATCAACGTAATTGCCTGCAATGCCACAAAATTATAATCAAGGAAAATTGGAAAAATACTGATCATATAAAAACCATTTGAGATACAAATTAAGGGCAGTAGCTCTCTCCATAACAGGTACTTTGCATGTACACTATACAATTAAACATTAGCAATCATATGTGTAATTTACATCCACCTCCAAGAACAGTTAATTAATAGAATTGCAAAACACTATAGAATATTTAAGTTGCTAATATGTAAGTGCTGTTGCTGAGATCAGAAAATGGCGTCCCACAAACAGCTGTAACTCACGTCCATTTAGATCAGGTGCAGAAATTAGAGAAGAGAAATATAAAACATTATGTTACTAAGAAGACATCTAATTTGCTTGAAACTGCACCAGAATCACGAGAAATGTAGTGATAGCTCCTACAGTTGAACCCAAGAGGGTGTAATTTATGGTGAAGACGTCCCATGCTGTGAACTTCAGTTTCAGGTCCCTTACTTGTTGCAAGAACAACTGAATTTCAGCTGCAGTTGCAGGATGAAGTTGTGGTAGTAGGAGCAACTTCTGTAGCAGTGTAACGGAGCGGTTAGCCTCTCCACTCGCTGCACCACAGGTTGCCGTTATCCAAAACACTAGGAGGAAATGCATTAGTGCCCAAATAAATAGTGTCAGCATTTGATGATAAAGTCCCACGTTAGTAAGAACATTCACTTTTAATGTAGTTAGACTGTAACTTAAATTCGTTGTTGTTTCGATGAAAGCTGACACTATACAGAGCAGTATCTGCAGTCCGTACATGGAATTAACTGACGAAGAAACATCACACAGCACGTCCCAAATGATCCTCAGAGCACGAAAACGAAGTTTCTCCTTATGGAGCCAAGAGTTCTGGATGGAGATGCTGGTGGAACCTTGTATTATAATATTATTGTAATGTCGCGTGTTTAACGTCTGGTACAATGCTTCAATGTGTAGTGCATCATCCTTCCAATTGTCCTCATTTCTGAAACGCGATGTCTGTAGCAATATCTCCCACAGATTACTGTTAGTTTCCGATTCGGTAGGATTTCCAGCAGAAGCAAGATAACTGTTCAGTATTTGAAACTTCTGTCTCAGTAGAGAGATAAGATTCACGAACTGGATGACTGTAACAACTTTAATGAAAGTATAAAAATAGATATTTGCCGAAAAGATCGATAGACTTAAATCGGGATTCAAAGCCACAAAGTCGTTTGCATATACAATGAAAATAATAGATACCAATGCTGCTACTTGCATTCGCAAATATCTCTCGTTTCTTCTCAGTATATTGGTTTTTGTGTCAAGTAATGTATCAAGTACCGATACTTTGTACAATAACGTATCCATTTCTTTCCGAAATCTTGTTAATGATATAGCCAAACTCGTAACACTAGTAATTCCACTTAATACAAATTCTGAAAAGAGTACATATTTTGATACTTCACTCTCGAAAGTAATTGTATCAAAACTATATAAAATCAGGACAGAGCACTGTGCTCCAATAATGCACATTATCATAAGCACCGTGTGCAGAACTCCAGGTACTGAAGTCTTCAGGCTTACGCGCACTCTGCTGTGTTTATCCTGAGTGTAAGTCAGTGACAACGGAGCAAGGCCTGTAAATCTTGAAATGTAGTATATGGGAATGATATTGGAATAAATGTCAGATTTTTTAACATTTCTCACACTTTCACCCATTTGAAGGACCTTTAGCAGTTGTACGTTGATAGAAAAAGTTTGCTTGTTTTCCAGTCTTTTTTTAAAATAAATAGTGCATTTAGTTGGTGATCTAACAATAATTGTGAAAAAATGCACGAGTATTTTTGTTTCAACGTTATTAAACGTTGTACGCTATCACTGAACGAAACTGACAGCACACTGCGACACAAAACCGTGAAAACATTCGTGCGAATGTGCAGGCCTATTATTTATCGGAAATTTCTTCCCTGTTAAAACCCATGAATTTTTCAAGCTGTTACCGTTCAGCTCGGTAGCGTGGCTAGCTCGGTGTCGGTGTAATGAGGTCTTATCTTCAATGGGATTATTGCGTGCAGGTAACTCCGCGCCAGCACTCACTTCACCAGTTAGTCCAATTAATAAGTGATAACTATGAATAAGGCTTTATTGGTAGAATTGTAACGTGACAAATCTAGTACACTTTGCTTTCAACTTTACGATTGAGGACGTCACCTGAACACTACTCCTAACCGGCTTGTACCTCTTCCTCTACCAGAGTCCCAAACTCCCTTGTCCACGGTCTGCGCAACCAAATCTCCCCCACTCATGCATAATACCTATCTCTACATTGGCTGAAATACTTTTCAAATATTTAAGCCTGATTGGTTAGTCCAAACGGCGCGCTAGAACGCTCTAATTTGAGTCGGGAGACCCCAAGCAAGCATTAAAAGAATATCCTGGGTTGAGTTACTCCTAACCTTCCCTTGTGGAGCACGAGATGTCACAAAGAAACACCGCGACATGTCCCTACTGTTCTTGAAGCGGTAGTCGCCACTGTCTCTTCTAAATGTACTTCTCTCCCCTAATATCTCAAGCCGGATTTTGTACTCATCAAACCCCAATTTGTATGCTGAAAAATATATAGTTACATCACGTAATCGACGTGTTCAGGGTTCGAACCCGAACTGACGGTTACAAAGCGAATATGGTAACTTAGCTTCTTAATTTTTTCACTGTCGCTATGTTCTTTAACTAACTTCGTAGAACCTAAAGCTTATTAAGAATCTAGTTTTAAATTATTTGAATAAATTATCCCATTTTATGAAAGCAGAAGGTGCAATACCATAGTCACTGTTTGTCGAACTTTAAAATAAATTGGAGTATCTGCAGTCCGTACATGCAATTAACTGACGAAGAAACATCACACAGCACGTCCCAAATGATCCTCAGAGCACGAAAACGAAGTTTCTCCTTATGGAGCCAAGAGTTCTGGATGGAGATGCTGGTGGAACCTTGTGTTATAATATTATTGTAATGTTGCGTGTTTAACGTCTGATACAATGCTTCAATGTGTAGTGCATCGTCCTTCCAATTGTCCTCATTTCTGAAACTCGGTGTCTGTACAATATCTCCCACAAATTACTGTTAGTTCCGTATTCGGTAGGATTTTCAGCAGAAGCAAGATAACTGTTCAGTATTTGAAACTTCTGTCTCAGTAGAGAGATAAGATTCACGAACTGGATGATTGTAACACTTTTAATGAGGCTACAAACATAGATAATTATCACGCCCAGCCCTATATTGACATGGGAATACGAAGCCACAAAGTCGTTTGCATATGCAATGAAAACAATACATACCAATGCTGCTACTTGCATCCGCGAATATCTCTCATTACTTCTCAGTATATCGCTTCTTGTAGCAAGTAATGTATCAAGTACCGATACTTTTTACAATAACGTATCCATTTCTTTTCGAAATCTTATTAAAGATAAAACCAAACTCGTAAAACTAGTAATTCCATATAGTCGTCTCGGGCGCAAAGCCGCGTCAACTCGATTAAATACAAAGTTTCGGGGACTAGCTCCGTCCCCATCCTCAGGCAAAACTGATTTGCCTGATCAGTTATATTGAATCATGTAGCCGCGAAAGTTTTAAAACTTATAGCCGAGTTTACTTTCTCATCCACCTCTATTCACCTTTTGGGAAACTTTGAGTAATCGAATTTACTGATCTGGACATTTGTATGAGAGGAATCAATATTCATGGTTTATTCAGTTACAGTCGATGTCCTAGACCCAACGCCGCACGTAGCCCATTAACATCAATACATTACTGCAGTAAAGTAGGGATATAGTGTTTACATACTTACCTACATTCAGAGCGTTCCTTTGTACGTCATTCAGTCAGTATGTTTGTCTGTCCGTCCGTGCGTCCACTAATTCAGTTACCATCGTAAGTATGTAACGGAATGTATGAAAGTTTCTCTCAAACTCAGAACGAACAGTGTGCAGATAGAGGTCTCTGTACGGTTAGGTCTTCACTCGGTGTCGTCAAAAATGTTGACCTTCGAAGCACTGATTTGGGAACAATGCTATGGCAGTACACTGTGGGATTTTGAGGATTAGTATGTGACAAGACGATCAGAAATACGGAAATTGCAATGTATGAACGGAAATCTCAAACATAAATACCAAAACTTAACTTTGATACTTCTTGGGGTCCGTAGGGATTGGTCTTAACTCTCTGACCTACAGATGTGTTGTTGTTTTGATGATGGCGATGATGATGGTGGCGATGATGATGTGATATTTGATGTTCTTGCAGCGGTCAAGAGTCACATTCTTTTTTTTTTAAATTAAAAGAGCTTTTTAAATCTTTCCACTTTGTAATACAATTTAACAATACACCAGCCGTACCACTGAACCAGCTGCCGCAACCTCACATGAGAGGCCGAGCCCCTCCTTTAGACCTAGCTTCCATTTACATGAACTAAGTGTTGTAGTAGTGAAAATTAGACAGGCATAATAAAAAACACTATCAAGTCACATTCTGGTCTCCTAAGTGGTTACGAACTTTCACAGGAACATACTGCCTCCATCTTGAAGGACAGAGTGACCATCAGGGTGGAGGCAGTGTGCTCCTTCGAAATGCGTGTAAATATCTAGCGGGCTGTATGACGTCACAACACAGGAAACCAGAGTATGCGGTTATTATTACGATTAGCTGTAGCAATTCAGATATTTTAGGAGTGAAACTGTAATAAGTTGACGAAGAATGTGACAACAGTTTTGTAACGTGTTTACGTTTTTACGGTTAGCAGTTGTTAACAATTCGCCAAACCACCGAGCTGGAGGACCACCGATTGTCGAATGTCCGCTTCTGATCATTCAGTATATTCGCAACTACCCTCCATATCTGGGATTCTTATACTTCTTCCAACATGCTGAGGTAGGGCCATGTCTTGGTGACAGAACGTATTTGTCAAGGATTGAGGTTCAGTATACGGACATGTGGCGGACTTTTTGAGTGCGGTAATGACACTTCGGGTTCTATAAAGTGCGCGGAATTTAGATATGGTGAGTAAAACCAACAAATGCACACAAGTTTATGAAAATGTATTATAAACCTGCCGATCCCAGTGGCTACGCGGTGTAAGGCGTAGGTCTGCGGCCGATCGCTTGTTGGGATTGTGGGTTCGAATTCCGCCAGGGTCATGGATGTGTGTGTGTTGTGAATGTTGTGTGTTGTCAGGTAGAGGTTTCTGCGTCGGCCTGATCTCTTGTCCAGAGGAGTCCTACCGACTATGGTGTTTCTCAAGAGTGTGATCGCGAAGCCTGGATAATGAGGAGGCCCTGGCCCACTAAGGGCTGTTGCGTCATTGGAAAAAAAAAATTATAAACGTATTACATAAATTCGGCACTTTCAGGAGCGATAATTGATAGTAATTTATTACTTTATGTATTAAAAATAGGGGAATATGTTCCAGTAAATATCATTGAACGCACTGTGAACTGGGTCCTGTATGTTGCTGTCACTATTGAAGCTTAGGATCCTATTGGTCTGGCGCCGTCTTGCCATGTTACAGGCGTTGGGTTTATTGATGCCAGAACCTTGCACGGAGAAACACGTAACCGTTATAGCTGACAACTATATATTTTAATAAGGTTACAAAACACGGAATTAGTGTTTGTAAAGCCACAGTAAACACTTCCTAAAACGTTTAGTGCGCTATTATAATTTAATGCATACATTAAACATATTACATTAACATTGCGTGGCACACATATTACATAAGTTTGTATACACATTACCACTACTCTATATACAAATAATATAAGAGAAATATGAAATCAATATCAGCCATGCAATTTTCACCTGTGACTTAGAACCTAATATTGCGTGAATAGTAACAGGATCGTTACACAGTCAGTTCTGCTACTACACATGACTCGTTAGCGCGAATTGGCTATAACGCGATTATTGAATAGGCGAGCGCTGTTTTTATAACGCCAACTTTCACATTCGAGTGCAGGCTATTAAGCGATTTCAGCGACCACTGTGATGATATCACACCAAACCACTTCCATAACCCCTATTACTTTTATTACGCGATTTTACATAACGCGGAGGCTTCGAAGATCGCAACTATCGCGTTATAGCAGAACTGTATATTAAGAAGCAACTAACCGTCAGATATATTATTTCTCACGCTTTCCTAACAATCTAAAGAACTGAATATTGTGTTAAGACATTCGGTCAATCAAATATAGAAATGGTTCTGGTGTGCACTTACGTTTGCTTTGTATCGTATTTACATCAAATAATTACAGTACGAAACAAGAGATGGTAGGGTTAATGATTATTATATTTTAGCGATATTACATGAATAACACATTGTTGGATTCAAGTTTTGTGTTTAGATGTTTACAAGAAATCAAAGTTACCTCTTCAGTTATTTAATGAACATAATTGCCTACAGTGCCACAAAATTATGCTGAAGAAGAATTGGAATGCTATTGATCATTTAAAAAATTATTTGTGATAAAAATTAAGGGCAGTCGCTCTCTCCATAACAGGTACTTTGCGTGTACACTATACAATTAAATATTAGTAATCATATGTGTAACTTACATCCACTTCCAAGAACAGTTAATTATTAGAATTGCAAAACATTGTAGAATATTTAAGTTGCTATTATGTAAGTGCTGTTGCTGAGATCAGGAAATGGCGTCCCACAAACAGCTGTAACTCACGTCCATTCAGATCAGTTGCAGAAATTAGAGAAGAGAAATATAAAACAGTATGATACTAAGAATACATCTAATTTGCTTGAAACTGCACCAGATTCACGAGAAACGTAGCGATAGCTCCTACAGTTGAACCCAAGAGGGTGTAATTTATGGTGAAGACGTCCCATTCTGTGAACGTCAGTTTCAGGTCCCTTACTTGTTGTAAGAACAACTGAATTTCAGCTGCAGTTGCCGGATGAAGTTCTGGTAGTAGGAGCAACTTCTGTAGCAGGGTAACGGAGCGGTTAGCCTCTCCACTCGCTGAACCACAGGTTGCCGTTATCCAAAATACTAGGAGGAATTGCATTAGCGCCCAAATAATTTAAGTCAGCATTAGATAATGAAATCCCACGTTAGTAAGAACATTCACTTCTAATGTAGTTAGACTGTAACTTAAATTCGTTGTTGTTTCGATGAAAACTGACACTATACAGAGCAGTATCTGCAGTCCATACATGGAATTAACTGACGAAGAAACATCACACAGCACGTTCCAAATGATCCTCAGAGCACGAAAACGAAGTTTCTCCTTATGGAGCCAGGAGTTCTGGATGGAGATGCTGGTGGAACCTTGTATTATAATATTATTGTAATGTCGCGTGTTTAACGTCTGATACAATGCTTCAGTGTGTAGTGCATCATCCTTACAATTGTCCTCATTTCTGAAACGCGATGTCTGTAACAGTATCTCCCACAAATTGCTGTTAGTTTCCGATTCGGTAGGATTTTCAGCAGAAGCAAGATAACTGTTCAGTATTTGAAACTTCTGTCTCAGTAGAGAATAAGATTCACGAACTTGATGATTGTAACAACTTTAATGAAAGTACAAAAATAGATATTTGTCAAAAAGATCCATAGATATAAATCGGGATTCATAGCCACAACGTCGTTTGCATATAAAATGAAATTAATACATACCAATGCTGCTGCTTGCATTCGCAAATATCTCTCATTACTTCTCAGTATATCGCTTTTGTAGTCCAGTAATGTATCAAGTACTGATACTTTGTACAATAACGTATCCATTTCTTTTCGAAATCTTATTAAGGATATAGCCAAACTCGTAACACTAGTAATTCCATTTAATACAAATTGTGAAACGGATAAATATTTTGTTCCTTCACTCCCGAAAGTAAGTGTATCAAAACTATATAAAATCAGGACAGAGCACTGGCTCCAATAATGCACATTACCATAAGCACCGTGTCAGAACCCCAGGTAATGAAGTCTTCAGGCTTACGCGCACTCTGCTGTGTTTATCCTGAGTGTAAGTCAGTGACAACGGAGCAAGGCCCGTAAACTTGACAGGTAGTATATGGGAATGATATTGGAGTAAATGTCAGTTTTTAAACATTTCTCACACTTTCACCCATTTGAAAGACCTTTTCCATTCGTACGTTGATAGACAAAGTTTGCTTGTTTTCCAGTCTTCAGAACTGCGCACATTGAAGCAGAAATAGGGTATATGTGAAGGCTGTCGTTGCGTGCATACGGTCATTAACAGACAAGATCTGATGAATTAATTAGTGTAAAATTTTGTTGTTGAGGTCTTAATGATATGTTTAAAAAAATTGTTATAATATTCTGTATATGTGCGAAGGCATAAATATGTTTATTGTTAGATCACCAACTAAATGATTATAAAAAGTGAACGTGGTGACTTTATACTTATACAATGGACTGACGTATAGACGTGTTTTTAAACAAATAATGCTTTTTTGTGACACCCCCTGAGGATGGTTCAGTATTTTAAACTTCTGTCTCAGTAGAGAGATAAGATTCACGAACTGGATGATTGTAACACTTTTAATGAGGCTACAACATAGATAATTATCACGCCCAGCCCTATATTGACATCAGAATACGAAGCCACAAAGTCGTTTGCATATGCAATGAAAACAATACATACCAATGCTGCTACTTGCATCCGCGAATATCTCTCATTACTTCTCAGTATATCGCTTCTTGTAGCAAGTAATGTATCAAGTACCGATACTTTGTACAATAACGTATCCGTTTCATTTTGAAATCTTATTAAAGATATAGACAAACACGTAACATTAGTAATTCCACTTAATACAAATTCTGAATCGTGTACATATTTTGGTCCTTCACTCCCGAAAGGAAGTGTATTTAAACTATGTAAAATCAGGACAGAGCACTGCGCTTCAATAATCCACATTACCATAAGCACCGTGTACAGAACCCCAGGTACTGAAGTCTTCAGGCTTACGCGCACTCTGGTGTGTTTATCCTGAGTGTAAGTCAGTGACAACGGAGCAAGGCCCGTAAATCTTGACAGTTAGTATATGGGAATGATATTGGAGTAAATGTCAGGTTTTTTAACATTTCTCACAATTTTACCCATTTGAAGAACCCTTTCCAGTAGTACGGTTGCTTGTTTTCCAGTCTTCAAAACTGCGCACAGTGAAGGCTGTCTGCTGAGTGCGTACGGTCATTACGAGATAAGGTCTGATGAATTAATTAGTGTAAAATGCTGTTGTTGAGGTGATGGCGACAAGTATTAAAGAAAGTGTCATGGCATTCTGTACATCTCTCAAGACACCATTTCATTTTAGCTTTATTAAACTTAGTAACCATTTATTCAACGGAAATGGCAGAACATTGCGACACAAAACTCAAGGTAACATTATTCTGACAGAATAATATAAGAAGGATTATCTTTCGCTAAGAGGGCCCACAAACGTTTCTGAGCATTGTGCAGCTTTGCTTCGTAATTTCAGTAATAGCACTGTATATTTGACATGTCTAATTAGAACAGAATTCTCATTAATAATCTAAATGTCGCTTCAGTGTTGAAAAGCTATCCCATTTTATGAAACCGAAGGTAGAATACCGTGGTTCGTGTTTGTTGACCTTCAAAAGTAATTGATAATTTGATGTTGTTTCTATTTGTATCGTGCTCCTAACACTCAGGGCTTCGAAGTACGCATGTTACTTAATTAAGTAGACCAGCTTGGGCTTGCTAATTCAGAGACCGTCATTTTCTTAGTCTTGCAATCAAAAGTAAAGTAATAGCTAGTATGTATTACGCATTATTAGGGCAATCGTGCCGAGGAGGTTTAGATGGGTGAGGTATGTAACACGAATGGAAGCGGTGAGACCATAAAATTAGATGGATGAGTAATATTAAAATGAATATTAAATATGGAAACATTTGGCTCAGAATAAATGTATTGCAATTTCTTGTAAAGAAGGCAGTGAACTTAATATCATACATCTATCGTGCAATTACTAATGTACAGCTGGGATTTATTCCAGGTTATTGCACGGTTTCTACAATATACAGGTTATTGCGACATGTTTCGGCTAACATATGTAGCCATTTTCAGGGAGTACACATAAATAACATACGAGAAATGTAAAATCAATATCGACCATGTAATTATCACTTGTGACTTAGGGCCTGATATTGCGTGAATAGTAACAGGATCGTTACACAAACAGTTCTGCTACTACACATGTCTCGTTAGCGCGAATTGACTATAACGCGATTCATGAATAGGCGAGCGCTGTTTGTATAACGCCAACTTTCACATTCATGTGCAGGCCAATAGGCCATTTCAGCGACCAGTGTAATGATATCAGGCCAAAACCCTTCCATAACCCCTATTACGTTTATTACGCGGTTATATATAACGCGAAGTCTCTCAAGAACCCAACTATCGCGTTATAACAGAACTGATTGTGTATTATGACGTAACTTAATATTCATATACACTATTTCTCCCGCATGTCTAACATCCTAAAGCCCTGATTACTCAGTAATGACGTACATCCAATCAGATACTGAAGTGGTTCTGACGAGCACATACATTTGCTTTGTATCATGTTGACATTAAATAATTACGGGACGACACAAGATGACACTAGGACCCACACAGCCCCCCTGTAAAACAGGTACCGGGCGTGGCGTTAAACACCCACCCCCATCTATAGCCGGCGACAAAGAAAGAGTAGAACTATACTTCTACTTCCCCTTTAGACCTCATGGCCTGTTCTAGTGTGAAATTTACCTTTACGACACAAGATGAGGTAGGATTAATGATTACTGCACTGTAGCGATATTACCTAAATAATACGTTTTTGAATGCATGTTTTATGTTTACAGGTTTAAAAAAATCAAAGTCCCTTTTTAATTTTTGTAATCAACGTAATTGCCTGCAATGCCACAAAATTATAATCAAGGAAATTTGGAAAAATACTGATCATATAATAACCATTTGAGATGCAAATTAAGGGCAGTAGCTCTCTCCATAACAGGTGCTTTGCATGCACATTATACAATTAAACATTAGCAATCATATGTGTAATTTACATGCACCTCCAAGAACAGTTAATTAGTAGAATTGCAAAAAATTGTAGAATATTTAAGTTGCTAATATATAAGTACTGTTGCTGAGATCAGGAAATGGCTTACCACAAACAGCTGTAACTCACGTCCATTCAGATCAGGTGCGAAAATTAGAGAAGAGAAATATAAAAGAGTATGATACTAAGAAAACATCTAATTTGCTTGAAACTGCACCAGAATCACCAGAAATGTAGTGATAGCTCCTACAGTTGAACCCAAGAGGGTGTAATTTATGGTGAAGACGTCCCGTGCTGTGAACTTCAGTTTCAGGTCCCTTACTTGTTGCAAGAACAACTGAATTTCAGCTGCAGTTGCAGGATGAAGTTGTGGTAGTAGGAGCAACTTCTGTAGCAGTGTAACGGAGCGGTTAGCCTCTCCACTCGCTGCACTACAGGTTGCCGATATCCAGAACAATAGCAGGAAATGCATTAGTGCCCAAATAATTGATGTCAGCACTTGATGATAAAGTCCCACGTTAGTAAGAACATTCACTTCTAATGTAGTTATACTGTAACTTAAATTCGTTGTTGTTTCGATAAAAGCTGACACTATACAGAGGAGTATCTGCAGTCCGTACATGGAATTAACTGATGAAGAAACATCACACAGCACGTCCCAAATGATCCTCAGCGCACGAAAACGAAGTTTCCCTTTATGGAGCCAAGAATTCTGGATGGAGATGCTGGTGGAATCATGTATTATAATATTATTGTAATGTTGCGTATTTAACGCCTGATACAATGCTTCAATGTGTAGTGCATCGTCCTTCCAATTGTCCTCATTTCTGAAACGCGGTGTCTGTAGCAATATCTCCCACACATTACTTTGAGTTTCTGATTCGGTAGGATTTTCAGCAGAAGCAAGATAACTGTTCAGTATTTGAAACTTCTGTCTCAGTAGAGAGATAAGATTCACGAACTGGATGATTGTAACAAGTTTAATGAAACTACAAACATAGACATTTGCCAAAAAGATCCATAGATATAAATCGGAATTCATAGCCACAAAGTCGTTTGCATATACAATGATAATAATAGATACCAATGCTGCTACTTGAATCCGCAAATATCTCTCATTACTTCTCAGTATATCGCTTCTTGTAGCAAGTAATGTATCAAGTACCAATACTTTGTACAAAATGGCATCCATTTCTTTCCGAATTCTTGTTAAAGATAAAGCCAGACTCGTAACGGTAGTAACTACACTTAATACAAATTCTGAAACGAGTACATATTTTGTTACTTCACTCCCGAAATTATGTATATTAAAACTATGTAAAATCAGGACAGAGCACTGCGCTCCAATAATGCACATTATCATAAGCACCGCGTGCAGAACCCCAGGTACTGAAGTCTTCAGGCTTACGCGTTCTCTGCTGTGTTTATCCTGAGTGTAAGTCAGTGACAACGGAGCAAGGCCCGTAAATTTTGACAGGTAGTATATGGGAATGATATTGGAGTAAATGTCAGGTTTCTTAACATTTCTCACACTTTTACCCATTTGAAGGTCCTTTTCCAGTTGTACGGTGACACAAAATGTTTGTTTACTTTCCAGTCTTCACAACTGCGCACAGTGAAGGCTGTCTGCTGAGTGCGTACTGCCATTAAGACACAATGTCTGATAAATTAATTATAATGAAATGTTGTTTTTCAGACTTTAACAACAAGATCTAAAGAATGTGCCATGGCATTCTGTACATCTGGCAATACACCATTTCATTTTAGCTTTATTAAACTTAGTAATCTTTCAATAAAGGGAATTGGCAGGACATTGCGACACAAAATTCTAGGTAACATTATTCTGACAGAATAATATATGAAGGATGAAGTTTCGCTAAGAAGGCCCACAAATGTTTCTCTGCATTTTGCATCTTTGTTTCGTAATTTCAGTAAAAGCACTGTATTTGTGACGCGTCTAAGTGAACCAGAATTCTTATTAATAATCTAATTGTAGCTTCAGTGGTGAAAAAGCTATAAAATTTTATAAAACCGAAGGTAGAATACCGTGGTTCATGTTTGTTGACCTTCAAACATAATTGAAAATTTGATGTTGTTTCTATATGTATCGTGCTCCTATCACTCAGGGCTTCGAAGTAAACATTTTAGTTAATAAAATACAGCAGCATTGGCTTGCTAATTCAGGGGCTGTCATTTTCTTAGTCTTGCAATTGAAAGTAAAGTTATAGCTGGTACGTATAACGCATTATTAAGACAATCATGCCGAGGAGCTTTAGATGGGTGATGTATGTAACACGAATGAAAAAAGTGGGACCATTTAAAGTACACAGGATTAGATGGCAGAGTAATATTAAAATGAATATTAAATACGTCAACATTTGGCTAAAAATAAATGTGGTGGCAGTTTCTTTTAAAGATGGCAGTGAACGTAATACTAGACATCTTCCGTGCAGTGACTAATGTACAGGTATGATTTATTCCAAATAAGTGCACGTTTTATTCCACTTGCAATTTATTCCAACACGTTTCGGCTAACATATGTAGCCATTTTCAGAGAGTAGACACAAAGCTAATGTCTGATTCTCCCGCTTTCAGCCACAGTAATGCAATGATTTGCCTCCTGTCCAGTGAGTTTTATGCGGTTGAAATCGCCGCTTCATAGTGCTGGTGACTTGCTTCGATTTAGTGCCGAATTTAAGAATTCGCTTAGTAACAGGCCTAACTCCTCTCTATATATTTTCATGACGTTATGCTTAATTAGGCGCATAGCCGAGTTTACTTTCTCATCCACCTCTATTCACCTTGTGGGACACTTTGAGTAATCGAATTTCCTGATCTGGACATGTGTATGAGAGGAATCAATATTCATTGTTTATTCAGTTACAGTCGATGTCCTAGACCCAACGCCGCATGTATTTACATACCTACATTCAGAGCGTTCCTTTGTACGTCATTCAGTCAGAATGTTTGTCTGTCCGTCCGTGCGTCCACTAATTCAGTTACCATCGTAAGTATGTAACGGAATGTATGAAAGTTTCTCTCAAACTCAGAACGAACAGTGTGCAGATAGAGGTCTCTGTACGGTTAGGTCTTCACTCGGTGTCGTCAAAAATGTTGACCTTCGAAGCACTGATTTGAGAACAATGCTATGGCAGTACACTGTGGGATTTTGAGTTTTAGTATGGTGACAAGTCGATCAGAAATACGGAAATTGCAATGTATAAACGGAAATCTCAAACATTAGTACCAAAACTTTACTTTGATACTTCTTGGGGTCCGTAGGGATCGGTCTTAACTATCTGACCGTACAGATGTGTTGTTGTTGTTGTTTTGATGATGATGATGATGGCGATGATGATGTGATATTTGATGTTCTTGCAGCGGTTAAGAGTCACATTCTGATGTACTAAGTGGTTACGAACTTTCACAGGATCATACTGCCTCCATCTTGAAGGACAGAGTGACCATCAGGGTGGAGGCAGTGTCCTCCTTCGAAATGCGTGTAAATATCTAGCGGGCTGTATGACGTCACAACACAGGAAACCAGAGTATGCGGTTATTATTACGATTAGCTGTAGCAATTCAGATATTTTATTTGTGAAACTGTAATAAGTTGACGAAGAATGTGACAACAGTTTTGTAACGTGTTTACGGTTAGCAGTTGTTAACAATTCGCCCAACCACCGAGCTGGAGGACCACCGATTGTCGGCTGTCCGCTTCTGATCATTCAGTATATTCGCAACTACCCTCCGTATCTGGGATTCTTATACTTCTTCCACAAGCTGAGGTAGGGCCATGTCGTGGTGGCAGAACGTATTTGTCATGGATTGAGGTTCAGTATACGGACATGTGGCGGACTTTTGTGAGTGCGGTAATGACACTTCGGGTTCTATAAAGGTGCGCGGAATTTAGATATGGTGAGTAAAACCAACAAATGCCCACAAGTTTATGAAAATGTATTATAAACCTGCCGATCCCAGTGGCTACGCGGTGTAAGGCGTAGGTCTGCGGCCGATCGCTTGTTGGGATTGTGGGTTCGAATCCCGCCAGGGTCTTGGATGTTTGTTTGTTGTGAATGTTGTGTGTTGTCAGGTAGAGGTTTCTGCGTTGGCCTGATCACTTGTCCAGAGGAGTCCTACCGACTATGGTGTTTCTCAAATGTGTGATTGCGAAGCCTCGATAATGAGGAGGCCCTAACCCACTCTGGGCTGTTGCGTCATTGGAAAAAAAAATTATAAACGTATTACATAAATTCGGCATTTTGAGGAGCGATAATTGATAGCAATATATTACTGTATGTATTAAAGATAGGGGAATATGTTCCAGTAAATATCATTGAACGCACTGTGAACTGGGTCCTGTATGTTGCTGTCACTGTTGAAGGTTAGGATCCTATTGGTCTGGCGCCGTCTTGCCATGTTACAGGCGTTGGGTTTATTGATGCCAGAACCTTGCACGGAGAAACACGTAACCGTTATAGCTGACAACTATATATTTTAATAAGGTTACAAAACACGGAATTAGTGTTTGTACAGCCACAGTAAACACTACCTGAAACGTTTAATGCACTATTATAATTTAATGCATACAGTAAACACATTACATTAACATCACGTGACACACATATTATATAAGTGTGTATACACATTACCACTTCTCTATATACAAATAATATAAGAGAAATATGAAATCAATATCAGCCATGCAATTATCACTTGTGACTTAGGACCTAATATTGCGTGAACAGTAACAAGATCGTTACACAGTCAGTTCTGCTACTACACATGACTCGTTAGCACGAATTGACTATAACGCGATTCATGAATAGGCGAGCGCTGTTTTTATAACGCCAACTTTCACATTCGAGTGCAGGCTATTAAGCGATTTCAGCGACCACTGTGATGATATCACACCAAACCACTTCCATAACCCTATTACTTTTATTACGCGATTTTATATAACGCGGAGACTTCGAAGATCGCAACTATCGCGTTATAGCAGAACTGTATATTAAGAAGCAACTAACCGTCAGATATATTATTTCTCACGCTTGCCTGACAATCTTAAGCACTGAATATTGTGTTAAGACATTCGGTCAATCAAATATGCAAATGGTTCTGGTGTGCACTTACGTTTGCTTTGTATCGTATTTACACTAAATAATTACAGTACTAAACAAGAGATGGTAGGGTTAATGACTTCTACATTTTAGCGATATTACATGAATAACACATTGTTGGATTAAAGTTTTGTGTTTAGAGGTTTACAAGAAATCAAAGTTACCTCTTCAGTTATTTAATGAACATAATTGCCTACAGTGCCACAAAATTATGCTGAAGAAGAATTGGAATGTTATTGATCATATAAAAAACTATTTGAGATAAAATTTAAGGGCAGTAGCTCTCTTCATAACAGGTACTTTGCGTGTACACTATACAATTAAATATTAGTAATCATATGTGTAACTTACATCCACTTCCAAGAACAGTTAATTAGTAGAAATGCAAAACATTGTAGAATATTTAAGTTGCTATTATGTAAGTGCTGTTGCTGAGATCAGGAAATGGCGTCCCACAAACAGCTGTAACTCACGTCCATTCAGACCAGGTGCAGAAATTATAAAAGAGAATAATAAAACAGTATGATACTAAGAAGACATCTAATTTGCTTGAAACTGTACCAGAATCACGAGAAAGGTAGTGATAGCTCCTACAGTTGAACCCAAGAGGGTGTAATTTATGGTGAAGACGTCCCATGCTGTGAACGTCAGTTTCAGGTCCCTTACTTGTTGCAGGAACAACTGAATTTCAGCTGCAGTTGCCGGATGAAGTTCTGGTAGTAGGAGCAACTTCTGTAGCAGGGTAACGGAGCGGTTAGCCTCTCCACTCACTGAACCACAGGTTGCCGTTATCCAAAATACTAGGAGGAATTGCATTAGTGCCCAAATAATTGCAGTCAGCATTAGATGTTGAAATCCCACGTTAGTAAGAACATTCTCATTTAATATAGTTATACTGTAACTTAAATTCGTTGTTGTTTCGATGAAAGCTGACACTATACAGAGCAGTATCTGCAGTCCATACATGGAATTAACTGAAGAAGAAACATCACACAGCACGTTCCAAATGATCCTCAGAGCACGAAAACGAAGTTTCTCCTTATGGAGCCAGGAGTTCTGGATGGAGATGCTGGTGGAACCTTGTATTATAATATTATTGTAATGTCGCGTGTATAACGTCTGATACAATGCTTCAATGTGTAGTGTATCATCCTTCCAATTGTCCTCATTTCTGAAACGCGGTGTCTGTAGCAATATCTCCCACAAATTACTTTTAGTTTCCGATTCGGTAGGATTTTCAGCAGAAGCAAGATAACTGTTCAGTATTTGAAACTTCTGTCTCAGTAGAGAAATAAGATTCACGAACTTGATGATTGTAACAACTTTAATGCAAGTACAAAAATAGATATTTGCCAAAAAGATCCATAGATATAAATCGGGATTCATAGCCACAACTTCGTTTGCATATACAATGAAATTAATACATACCAATGCTGCTACTTGCATTCGCAAATATCTCTCGTTTCTTCTCAGTATATTGCTTTTTGTGTCCAGTAATGTATCAAGTACCGATACTTTGTACAATAACGTATCCATTTCTTTTCGAAATCTTGTTAATGATATAGCCAAACTCGTAACACTAGTAATTCCATTTAATACAAATTGTGAAACGAATAAATATTTTGTTCCTTCACTCCCGAAAGTAAGTGTATCAAAACTATATAAAATCAGGACAGAGCACTGCGCTCCAATAATGCACATTATCATAAGCACCGTGTACAGAACCCCAGGTACTGAAGTCTTCAGGCTTACGCGCACTCTGCTGTGTTTATCCTGAGTGTAAGTCAGTGACAACGGAGCAAGGCCGTAAATCTTGAAAAGGTAGTATATGGGAATGATATTGGAGTAAATGTCAGATTTCTTAACATTTCTCACACTTTCACCCATTTGAAAGACCTTTTCCATTCGTACGTTGATAGAAAAGTTTGCTTGTTTTCCAGTCTTCATAACAGCGCACATTGAACAGAAATGGGTATATGTGAAGGCTGTCGATTGCGTGCATACGGTCATTAACAGACAAGATCTAAAGAATTAATTAGTGTAAAATGTTGTTGTTGAGGTCTTGGTGATAAAGTTTAAAAAAATTGTGATAATATTCTGTATATGTGCGAAGACATAAATATGTTTATTGTTAGATCACCAACTAAATGATTATAAAAAGTGAACGTGGTGACTTTATACTTATACAATGGACTGACGTATAGACTTGTTTTTAAACAAATAATGCTTTTTTGTGACACCCCCTGAGGATGGTTCAGTATTTTAAACTTCTGTCTCAGTAGAGAGATAAGATTCACGAACTGGATGATTGTAACACTTTTAATGAGGCTACAACATAGATAATTATCACGCCCAGCCCTATATTGACATGGAATACGAAGCCACAAAGTCGTTTGCATATGCAATGAAAACAATACATACCAATGCTGCTACTTGCATCCGCGAATATCTCTCATTACTTCTCAGTATATCGCTTCTTGTAGCAAGTAATGTATCAAGTACCGATACTTTGTACAATAACGTATCCGTTTCTTTTTGAAATCTTATTAAAGATATAGCCAAACTCGTAACATTAGTAATTCCACTTAATACAAATTCTGAAACGATTACATATTTTGGTCCTTCACTCCCGAAAGGAAGTATATTAAAACTATGTAAAATCAGGACAGAACACTGCGCTCCAATAATGCACATTACCATAAGCACCGTGTACAGAACCCCAGGTACTGAAGTATTCAGGCTTACGCACACTCTGCTGTAATTATCCTGAGTGTAAGTAAGTGACAACGGAGCAAGGCCCGTAAATCTTGACAGTTAGTATATGGAAATGATATTGGAGTAAATGTCAGGTTTTTTAACATTTCTCACAATTTTACCCATTTGAAGAACCATTTCCAGTAGTACGGTTGCTTTTTTTCCAGTCTTCACAACAGCGCACATTGAGGCTGTCTGCTGAGTGCGTACGGTCATTAAGAGATAAGGTCTGATGAATTAATTAGTGTAAAATGCTGTTCTGAGGTGTTGGCGACAAGTATTAAAGAAAGTGTCATTGCATTCTGTACATCTCTCAAGACACCATTTCATTTTAGCGTTATTAAACTTAGTAACCTTTTATTCAACGGAAATGGCAGAACATTGCGACACAAAACTCAAGGTAACATTATTCTGACAGAATAATATATGAAGGATTATCTTTCGCTAAGAGGGCCCACAAACGTTTCTGAGCATTGTGCAGTTTGCTTCGTAATTTCAGTAATAGCACTGTATATTTGACATGTCTAATTAGAACAGAATTCTTATTAATTATCTAAATGTCGCTTCAGTGTGAAAAGCTATCCCATTTTATGAAACCGATGGTAGAATACCGTTTTTCGTGTTTGTTGACCTTCAAAAGTAATTGATAAATTGATGTTGTTTCTATTTGTATCGTGCTCCTAACACTCAGGGCTTCGAAGTAAGCATTTTACTTAATTAAGTAGACCAGCTTGGGCTTGCTAATTCAGAGACCGTCATTTTCTTAGTCTTGCAATCAAAAGTAAAGTAATAGCTAGTATGTATTACGCATTATTAGGGCAATCGTGCCGAGGAGGTTTAGATGGGTGAGGTATGTAACACGAATGGAAGCGGTGAGACCATAAAATTAGATGGATGAGTAATATTAAAATGAATATTAAATATGGAAACATTTGGCTCAGAATAAATGTATTGCAATTTCTTGTAAAGAAGGCAGTGAACTTAATATCATACATCTATCGTGCAATTACTAATGTACAGCTGGGATTTATTCCAGGTTATTGCACGGTTTCTACAATATACAGGTTATTGCGACGTGTTTCTGCTAACATATGCAGCAATTTTCAGGGAGTACACACAAATAACATACGAGAAATATGAAATCAATGTCGACCATGTAATTATCACTTGTGACTTAGGGCCTAATATTGCGTGAATAGTAAAAGGATCGTTACACAGTCAGTTCTGCTACTACACACGTCTGGTTATCGCGAATTGACTATAACGCGATTCATGAATAGGCGAACGCTGTTTGTATAACGCCAACTTTCACATTCGAGTGCAGGCCAGTAGGCCATTTCAGCGACCACTGTGATGATACAAGGCCAAACACCTTCCATAACCCCTATTACCTTTATTAAGCGATTATACATAAGGCGAAGTCTCTCAAGTAGGCAACTATCGCGTTATAACAGAACTGACTGTATATTAAGACGTAACTTAATATTCATAGACACTATTTCTCCCGCATGTCTAACATCCTAAAGCCCTGATTACTCAGTAATGACGTACAACCAATCAAATACGGAAGTGGTTCTGACGAGCACATACATTTGCTTTGTATCATATTGATATTAAATAATTACGGTACGACACAAGATGACACTAGGACACACAAGCCCCCCTGTAAAACAGGTACCGGGTCTCGTTCCCGGAGGTAAAGCAGCTCGGGCGTGGCGTTAAACACCCACCCACATACAGAGCCGGCGACAAAGAAAGAGTAGAGCTATACTTCTACTCCCCTTTTAGGCCTCATGGCCTGTTCTAGTGTGAAATTTACCTTTACGACACAAGATGAGGTAGGATTAATGATTACTGCACTTTAGCGATATTACATAAATAATACGTTTTTGAATGCAGGTTTTATGTTTACAGGTTTAAAAAAATCAAAGTCCCTTCTTAATTTTTGTAATCAACGTAATTGCCTGCAATGCCACAAAATTATAATCAAGGAAAATTGGAAAAATACTGATCATATAAAAACCATTTGAGATAAAATTTAAGGGCAGTAGGTCTCTCCATAACAGGTACTTTGCATGTACACTATACAATTAAACATTAGCAATCATATGTGTAATTTACATCCACCTCCAAGAACAGTTAATTAATAGAATTGCAAAACACTGTAGAATTTTTAAGTTGCTAATATGTAAGTGCTGTTGCTGAGATCAGGAAATGGCGTCCCACAAACAGCTGTAACTCACGTCCATTCAGATCAGTTGCAGAAATTAGAGAAGAGAAATATAAAAGTGTATGATACTAAGAAGACATCTAATTTGCTTGAAACTGCACCAGAATCACGAGAAATGTAGTGATAGCTCCTACAGTTGAACCCAAGAGGGTGTAATTTATGGTGAAGACGTCCCATGCTGTGAACTTCACTTTCAGGTCCCTTACTTGTTGTAAGAACAACTGAATTTCACCTGCAGTTGCAGGATGAAGTTCTGGTAGTAGGAGCAACTTCTGTAGCAGTGTAACGGAGCGGTTAGCCTCTCCACTCGCTGCACTACAGGTTGCCGTTATCCAAAACACTAGGAGAAATTGCTTTAGTGCCCAAATAATTGGTGTCAGCATTTGATGATAAAGTCCCACGTTAGTAAGAACATTCACTTTTAATGTAGTAATAGTGTAACTTAAATTCGATGTTATTTCGATGAAAGCTGACACTATACAGAGGAGTATCTGCAGTCCGTACATGGAATTAACTGACGAAGAAACATCACACAGCACTTCCCAAATGATCCTCAGAGCACGAAAACGAAGTTTCTCCTTATGGAGCCAAGAGTTCTGGATGGAGATGCTGGTGGAACCATGTATTATAATATTATTGTAATGTTGCGTGTTTAACGTCTGATACAATGCTTCAATGTGTAGTGCATCATCTTTCCAATTGTCCTCATTTCTGAAACGCGGTGTCTGTAGCAGTATCTCCCACAAATTACTGTTAGTTCCGTGTTCGGTAGGATTTCCAGCAGAAGCAAGATAACTGTTCAGAATTTTAAACTTCTGTCTCAGTAAAGAGATAAGATTCACGAACTGGATGATTGTAACAACTTTAATGAAAGTACGAAAATAGACATTTGCCGCAAACATCCATAGATTTAAATCGGAATTCATAGCCACAATGTCGTTTGCATATACAATGAAAATAATAGATACCAATGCTGCTACTTGAATCCGCAAATATCTCTCGTTACTTCTCAGTATATTGCTTTTTGTGTCAAGTAATGTATCAAGTACCGATATTTTGTACAAAATGGCATCCATTTCTTTCCGAACTCTTGTTAAAGATAAAGCCAGACTCGTAACGGTAGTAACTACACTTATTATGAATTCTGAAACGAGTACATATTTTGTTCCTTCGCTCCCGAAAGGAACTGTCTTAGATCTGTATAAAATCAGGACGGACAACTGCGCTCCAATAATGCACATTATCATAAGCACCGTGTACAGAACTCCAGGTACTGAAGTTTTCAGGCTTACGGTAACACTCCTTTTTTTATCCTGAGTGTAAGTCAGAGACAACGGTGCAAGGCCCGTAAATTTTGACAAGTAGTATATGGGAATGATATTGGAATAAATGTCAGATTTCTTAACATTTCTCACACTTTTACCCATTTGAAGGTCCTTTTCCAGTTGTACGGTGACACAAAATGTTTGTTTTCCAGTCTTCACAACTGCGCACAGCGAAGGCTGTCTGCTGAGTGCGTACTGCCATTAAGACACAATGTCTGATAAATTAATGTTAATGAAATGTTGTTTTTCAGACTTTAACAACCAGATCTAAAGAAAGTGTCATGGCATTCTGTACATCTGTCAATACACCATTTCATTTTAGCTTTATTAAACTTAGTGATCTTTCAATAAAGGGAATTGGCAGGACATTGCGACACAAAATTCTAGGTAACATTATTCTGACAGAATAATATATGAAGGATGAAGTTTCGCTAAGAAGGCCCACAAATGTTTCTCTGCATTTTGCAGCTTTGTTTTGTAATTTCAGTAAAAGCACTGTATTTGTGACGCGTTTAGTGAAACAGAATTTTTATTAATAATCTAATTGTAGCTTCAGTGGTGAAAAAGCTATAAAATTTTATAAAACCGAAGGTAGAGTACCGTGGTTCATGTTTGTTGATCTTCAAACGTAATTGAAAATTTGATGTTGTTTCTATTTGTATCGTGCTCCTAACACTCAGAGCTTCGAAGTAAGCATGTTACTTAATAAATTAGACCAGCTAGGGCTTGCTAATTCAGGGGCTGTCATTTTCTTAGTCTTGCAATTGAAAGTAAAGTTATAGCTTTTACGTATTACGCATTATTAAGGCAATCATGCCGAGGAGGTTTAGATGGGTGAGGTATGTAACACGAATGGAAAAGGTGGGACCGTTTAAAGTACACAGGATTAGATGGCAGAATAATATTAAAATGAATATTAAATACGTCAACATTTGGCTAAAAATAAATGTGGTGGCAGTTTCTTTTAAAGCTGGCAGTGAACTTAATACTAGACGTCTTCCGTGCAGTGACTAATGTACAGGTATGATTTATTCCAAATAAGTGCACGTTTTATTCCACATGCAATTTATTCCAACACGTTTCGGCTAACATATGTAGCCATTTTCAGAGAGTAGACACAAAGCTAATGTCTGATTCTCCCGCTTTCAGCCACAGTAATGCAATGATTTGCCTCATGTCCAGTGAGTTTTATGCTGTTGAAGTCGCCGTTTCATAGTGCTGGTGACTTGCTCTCATTTAGTGCCGAATTTAAGAATTCGCTTAGTAACAGGCCTATCTCCTCTCTATATATTTTTATGCCGTTATGCTTAATTAGGCGCATAGCCGAGTTTACTTTCTCATCCACCTCTATTCACCTTTTGGGAAACTTTGAGTAATCGAATTTCCTGATCTGGACATGTGTATGAGAGGAATCTATATTCATTGTTTATTCAGTTACAGTCGATGTCCTAGACCCAACGCCGCATGTATTTACATACCTACATTCAGAGCGTTCCTTTGTACGTCATTCAGTCAGTATGTTTGTCTGTCCGTCCGTGCGTCCACTAATTCAGTTACCATCGTAAGTATGTAACGGTATGTATGAAAGTTTCTCTCAAACTCAGGACGAACAGTGTGCAGATAGAGGTCTCTGTACGGTTAGGTCTTCACTCGGTGTCGTCAAAAATGTTGACCTTCGAAGCACTGATTTGGGAACAATGCTATGGCAGTACACTGTGGGATTTGGGGATTAGTATGGTGACAAGACGATCAGAAATACGGAAATTGCAATGTTTGAACGGAAATCTCAAACATAAATACCAAAATTTAACTTTGATACTTCTTGGGGTCCGTAGGGATTGGTCTTAACTGTCTGACCTACAGATGTGTTGTTGTTGTTTTTATGATTATGATGATGATGGCGATGATGATGTGATATTTGATGTTCTTGCAGCGGTTAAGAGTCACATTCTGATGTACTAAGTGGTTACGAACTTTCACAGGAACATACTGCCTCCATCTTGAAGGACGGAGTGGCCATCAGGGTGGAGGCAGTTTGCTCCTTCGAAATGCGTGTAAATATCTAGCGGGCTGTATGACGTCACAACACAGGAAAACACAGTACGCGGTTATTATTACGATTAGCTTTAGCAATTCAGATATTTTAGTTGTGAAACTGTAATAAGTTGACGAAGAATTTGACAACAGTTTTGTAACGTGTTTACGTGTTTACGGTTAGCAATTGTTAACAATTCGCCCTACCACCGATCTGGAGGACCACCGATTGTCGGCTGTCCGCTTCTGATCATTCAGTATATTCGCAACTACCCTCCGTATCTGGGATTCTTATACTTCTTCCACAAGCTGAGGTAGGGCCTTGTCTTGGTGGCAGAACGCATTTGTTATGGATTGAGGTTCAGTATACGAACATGTGGCGGACTTTTGTGAGTGCGGTAATGACACTTCGGGTTCTATAAAGTGCGCGGAATTGAGATATGGTGAGTAAAACCAACAAATGCACACAATAAAGTGCTACATAACCAACAT
The DNA here is from genome assembly GCA_021186555.1 of Reticulitermes speratus. Classification (NCBI taxonomy): domain Eukaryota; kingdom Metazoa; phylum Arthropoda; class Insecta; order Blattodea; family Rhinotermitidae; genus Reticulitermes; species Reticulitermes speratus. The sequence goes on from JAJKFL010000014.1 coordinate 10,483,853, forward strand.
ATGCACATAAATGTAACTGAATAAAGTTTAGTGACATCTTATTCAGTTACATTTATGTGCATATGTTGGTTATGTAGACCTTTATTGTCATAATAAAGCACGGTATACACAATATCAAGTTAAATGCACACTAGTTTATGAAAATGTATTATAAACCTGCCGATCCCAATGACCGCGCTGTGTAAGGCGTAGGTATGCGGCCAATCGCTTGTTGGGATTGTGGGTTCGAATGCCGCCAGGGTCATGGATGTCTGTGTGTTGTGAATGTTGTGTGTTGTCAGGTAGAGGTGTCTGCTTCGGCCTGATCACTTGTCCAGAGGAGTCCTACCGAGTGTGGTGTTTCTCAAGTGTGTGATCGCGAAGTCTCGATAATGAGGAGGCCCTGGCCCACTAAGGGCTGTTGAGTCATTGGAAAAAAAAATTATAAACATAGTACATAAATTCGGCATATTCAGGAGCGATAATTGATAGCAATTTATTACTGCATGTATTAAAGATAGGGGAATATGTTCCAGTAAATATCATTGAACGCACTGTGAACTGGGTCCTGTATGTTGCTGTCACTGTTGAAGCTTAGGATCCTATTGGTCTGGCGCCGGCTTGCCATGTTACAGGCGTTGGGTTTATTGATGCCAGAACCTTGCACGAAGAAACACGAAGCCGTTATAGCTGACAACTGTATTTTTTTTTCAGGTCACAAAACATGGAATTAGTGTTTGTACAGCCACAGTAAACACTTCCTGAAACGTTTAGTGCACTATTATAATTTAATGCATACAGTAAACACATAACATTAACATCACGTGACACACATATTATATAAGTGTTTATACACATTACCACTACTCTATATACAAATAATATAAGAGAAATATGAAATCAATATCAGCCATGCAATTATCACTTGTGACTTAGGGCCTGATATTGCTGTGAACAGTAACAGGATCGTTACACAGTCAGTTCTGCTAATACACATGTCTCGTTAGCGCGAATTGGCTATAACGCGATTCATGAATAGGCGATCGCTGTTTTTATAACGCCAACTTTCACATTCGAGTGCAGGCTATTAAGCGATTTCAGCGACCACAGTGATGATATCACACCGAAACACTTCCATAACCCCTATTACTTTTATTACGCGATTTTATATAACGCGGAGACTTCCAAGAACGCAATTATCGCGTTATAGCAGAACTGTATATTAAGAAGCAACTAACCGTCAGATATATTATTTCTCACGCTTGCCTGACAATCTAAAGCACTGAATATTGTGTTAAGACATTCGGTCAATCAAATATGGAAATGGTTCTGGTGTGCACTTACGTTTGCTTTGTATCGTATTTACATTAAATAATTACAGTACGAAACAACAGATGGTAGGGTTAATGACTACTACATTTTAGCGATATTACATGAATAACACATTGTTGGATTAAATTTTTGTGTTTAGAGGTTTACAAGAAATCAAAGTTACCTCTTCAGTTATTTAATGAACATAATTGCCTACAGTGCCACAAAATTATGCTGAAGAAGAATTGGAATGTTATTGATCATATAAAAAACTATTTGAGATAAAATTTAAGGGCAGTAGCTCTCTCCATAACAGGTACTTTGCGTGTACACTATACAATTAAATATTAGTAATCATATGTGTAACTTACATCCACTTCCAAGAACAGTTAATTAGTAGAAATGCAAAACATTGTAAAATATTTAAGTTGCTATTATGTAAGTGCTGTTGCTGAGATCAGGAAATGGCGTCCCACAAACAGCTGTAACTCACGTCCATTCAGATCAGGTGCAGAAATTAGAAAAGAGAATAATAAAACAGTATGATACTAAGAAGACATCTAATTTGCTTGAAACTGTACCAGAATCACGAGAAAGGTAGTGATAGCTCCTACAGTTGAACCCAAGAGGGTGTAATTTGTGGTGAAGACGTCCCATGCTGTGAACTTCAGTTTCAGGTCCCTTACTTGTTGCAAGAACAACTGAATTTCAGCTGCAGTTGCCGCATAAAGTTCTGGTAGTAGGAGCAACTTCTGTAGCAGGGTAACGGAGCGGTTAGCCTCTCCGCTTGCTGCACTACAGGTTGCCGTTATCGAAAACACAAGCAAGAATTCCATTAGTGCCCAAATAATTGGAAGGAGTACGTCGCGATATAATCCCACTTTATTAGAAAAATTTGCATTTACTGAGATTATAGTGTAACTTAAATTAGCTGTTATTTTGATGGAAGCTGACACTACGCAGAGGAGTATCTGCAGTCCGTACATGGAATTAACTGACGAAGAAACATCACACAGCACGTCCCAAATAATCCTCAGAGCACGAAAACGAAGTTTCTCCTTATGGAGCCAAGAGTTCTGGATGGAAATGCTGGTGGAATCTTGTGTTATAATATTATTGTAATTTCGCGTGTTTAACATCTGATACAATGCTTCAATGTGTAGTGCATCATCCTTCCAATTGTCCTCATTTCTGAAACGCTGTGTCTGTAGCAGTATCTCCCACAAATTACTGTTAGTTCCGTATTCGGTAGGATTTACAGCAGAATCAAAATATCTGTTCAGTATTTTAAACTTCTGTTTTAGTAAAGAGATAAGATTCACGAACTGGATGATTGTAACAAGTTTAATGAAACTACAAACATAGATGCTTAAGTCACACAATATCGACACGCTGAAGTCAGAATTAACGACAAGAATGTCAGTCACATATATAATGAAGACAATAGGTGTTAAGGATAATTTGTATCCGTAAACTTGTCTCGTTACTTGTCAGTATATCGCATTTTGTATCAAATATAATTATCGACCACGAATGTTTTGTACAATGTCTTATCCATTTCTTTACGTATTCGTATTGCAGACATAGCGAGGCATGTAACACCGCTGATTGCGTATATCACAGATTCAAAATCCACTACATTTTTTGTTTTTTCACCCGCTTTAGGAAGTTGAATAGTAGCAAGAAGCAAATAACTTTGCCCTCCAGTAATCCACATTATCATGAACAGATTATATAAAACTCCAAATATTGAAGTTTTTAGGGTAACGTTAACTCTCCTTTCTTTATCCTGAGTGTAAGTCAGAGACAACGGTGCAAGGCCCGTAAATTTTGACAAGTAGTATATGGGAATGATATTGGAATAAATGTCAGATTTCTTAACATTTCTCACACTTTCACCCATTTGAAGGACCTTTTCCAGTTGTACGTTGATAGAAAACTTTGCTTGTTTTCCAGTCTTCAGAACTGCGCACAATTAAACAGAAATACGGTATATGTGAAGGCTGTCGGCTGCGTGCTTACGGTCAGTAACGGACAAGGTCTGATAAATTAATTAGTGTAAAATGTTGTTGTTGAGGTCTTGGTGATAAGTTTAAAAAAATTGTGATGGTGTTCTGTATATCTGTGAAGACATCAGTATGTTTGTTTCAACGTTATTAAACTTGGTACGCTATCACTGAATGAAACTGACAGCACACTTCGACACAAAACCGCGAAAACGTTCGTGCGAATGTGCAGGCCTATTATTTATCGGAAATTTCTTCCAAGTTAAAACCCATGAATTTTTCAAGCTGTTACCGTTCAGCTCGGTAGCGTGGCTAGCTCGGTGTCGGTGTAATGAGGTCTTATCGTCATTAGGATTATTGCGTGTAGGTAACTCCGCGCCAGCACTCACTTCACCAGTTAGTCCAATTAATAAGTGATAGCTGTGTATAAAGCTTTATTGGTAGAATTGTAACGTGACAAATCTAGTACACTTTGCTTTCAATTTTACGCACGGCACCTGAACACTACTCCTAACCGGCTTGTACCTCTTCCTCTACCAGAGTCCCAAACTCCCGCGTCCACGGTCTGCGCAACCATATCTCCCCCACTCATGCAATACCTATCTCTACATTGGCTGAAATACTTTTCAAATCTTTAAGCCTGATTGGCTAGTCCAAACGGCGCGCTAGAACGCTCTAATTTGAGTCGGGAGACCCCAAGCAAGCATTAAAAGAATATCCTGGGTTGAGTTACTCCTAACCTTCCCTTGTGGAGCACGAGATGTCACAAAGAAACACCGCGACATGTCCCTACTGTTCTTGAAGCGGTAGTCGTGGCGACTACCGTCTCTTCTAAATGTACTTCTCTCCCCTAATATCTCAAGCCTGATTTTGTACTCATCAAACCCCAATTTGTATGCCGAAAAATAATTAGTTACATCACGTAATCGACGTGTTCAGGGTTCGAACCCGAACTGACGGTTACAAAGCGAATTTGGTAACAGAGCTTCTTAATTTTTTCACAGTCGCTATGTTCTTCAACTAACTTCGTAGAACATAATGCTTATTAAGAATCTAGTTTTAAATTATTTGAATAAATTATCCCATTTTATGAGAGCGGAAGGTGCACTACCATAGTCACAGTTTGTCGAACATTAAAATAAATTGGAGTATCTGCAGTCCGTACATGCAATTAACTGACGAAGAAACATCACACAGCACGTCCCAAATGATCCTCAGGGCACAAAACGAAGTTTCTCCTTATGGAGCCAAGAGTTCTGGATGGAGATGCTGGTGGAACCTTCTGTTATAATATTATTGTAATGTTGCGTGTTTAACGCCTGATACAATGCTTCAGTGTGTAGTGCATCATCCGTCCAATTGTCCTCATTTCTGAAACGCGATGTCTGTAGCAATATCTCCCACAAATTACTGCTAGTTCCGTATTCGGTAGGATTTTCAGCAGAAGCAAGATAACTGTTCAGTATTTTAAACTTCTGTCTCAGTAGAGAGATAAGATTCACGAACTGAATGATTGTAACACTTTTAATGAGGCTACAAACATAGATAATTAACATGCCCAGCCCTATATTGACATGGAAATACGTAGCCACAAAGTCGTTTGCATATGCAATGAAAAGAATACATGATAATACTGCTACTTGCATCCGCGAACATCTCTCATTACTTCTCAGTATATCGCTTCTTGTAGCAAGTAATGTATCAAGTACCGATACTTTGTACAATAACGTATCCATTTCTTTTCGAAATCTTATTAAAGATATAGCCAAAATCGTAACACTAGTAATTCCATATAGTCTTCTCGGGCGCAACGCCGCGTCAACTCGTTTAAATACAAAGTTTCGGGTACTAGCTCCGTCCCCATCCTCAGGCAAAACTGATTTGCCTGATCAGTTATATTGAATCATGTCGCCGCAAAAGTTTTAAAACATATACTAGTAATTCCACTTAATACAAATTCTGAAACGACTACATATTTTGTTCCTTCACTCCCGAAAGTAATTGTATTAAAACTATGTAAAATCAGGACAGAGCACTGCGCTCCAATAATGCACATTATCATAAGCACCGTGTGCAGAACCCCAGGTACTGAAGTCTTCAGGCTTACGCGCACTCTGCTGTGTTTATCCTGAGTGTAAGACAGTGACAACGGAGCAAGGCCCGTAAATCTTGAAGGTAGTATATGGGAATGATATTGGAGTAAATGTCAGATTTCTTAACATTTCTCACACTTTCACCCATTTGAAAGACCTTTTCCATTCGTACGTTGATAGAAAAAGTTTGCTTGTTTTCCAGTCTTCATAACAGCGCACATTGAAACAGAAATGCGGTATATGTGAAGGCTGTCGGTTGCGTGCATACGGTCATTAACAGACAAGTTCTGATGAATTAATTAGTGTAAAATGTTGTTGTTGAGGTCTTGGTGATAAGTTTAAAAAAATTGTGATAATATTCTGTATATGTGCGAAGACATAAACGTGTTTATTGTTAGATCACCAACTAAATGATTATAAAAAGTGAACGTGGTGACTTTATACTTATACAATGGACTGACGTATAGACGTGTTTTTAAAAAAATAATGTTTTTTGTGACACCCCCTGAGGATGGTTCAGTATTTTAAACTTCTGTCTCAGTAGAGAGATAAGATTCACGAACTGGATGATTGTAACACTTTTAATGAGGCTACAAACATAGAAAATTATCACGCCCAGCCCTATATTGACATCAGAATACGTAGCCACAAAGTCGTTTGCATATGCAATGAAAACAATACATACCAATGCTGCTACTTGCATCCGCGAATATCTCTCATTATTTCTCCGTATATCGCTTCTTGTAGCAAGTAATGTATCAAGTACCGATACTTTGTACAATAACGTATCCGTTTCTTTTTGAAGTCTTATTAAAGATATAGCCAAACACGTAACATTAGTAATTCCACTTAATACAAATTCTGAAACGGGTACATATTTTGGTCCTTCACTTCCGAAAGGAAGTGTATTTAAACTATGTAAAATCAGGACAGAGCACTGCGCTCCAATAATGCACATTACCATAAGCACCTTGTACAGAACCCCAGGTACTGAAGTCTTCAGGCTTACGCGTTCTCTGCTGTGTTTATCCTGAGTGTAAGTCAGTGACAACGGAGCAAGGCCCGTAAATTTTGACACGTAGTATATGGGAATGATATTGTAGTAAATGTCAGGTTTTTTAACATTTCTCACAATTTTACCCATTTGAAGAACCATTTCCAGTAGTACGGTTGCTTGTTTTCCAGTCTTCAAAACTGCGCACAGTGAAGGCTGTCTGCTGAGTGCGTACGGTCATAACGAGATAAGGTCTGATGAATTAATTAGTGTAAAATGTTGTTCTGAGGTGTTGGCGACAAGTATTAAAGAAAGTGTCATGGCATTCTGTACACCTCTCAAAACACCATTTAATTTTAGCTTTATTAAACTTAGTACCCTTTTATTCAACGGAAATGGCAGAACATTGCGACACAATACTCAAGGTAACATTATTCTGACAGAATAATATATGAAGGATTATCTTTCGCTAAGAGGGCCCACAAACGTTTCTGAGCATTGTGCAGCTTTGTTTCGTAATTTCAGTAATAGCACTGTATTTTTGACATGTCTAATTAGAACAGAATTCTTATTAATAATCTAAATGTCGCTTCAGTGGTGAAAAGCTATCCCATTTTATGAAACCGAAGTGAAGGTATGCGTGGTTCGTGTTTGTGGACTTCAAAAGTAATTGATAATTTGATGTTGTTTCTATTTGTATCATGCTCCTAACACTCAGGGCTTCGAAGTAAGCATTTTACTTAATTAAGTAGACCAGCTTGGGCTTGCTAATTCAGAGACCGTCATTTTCTTAGTCTTGCAATCAAAAGTAAAGTAATAGCTAGTATGTATTACGCATTATTAGGGCAATCGTGCCGAGGAGGTTTAGATGGGTGAGATATGTAACACGAATGGAAGCGGTGAGACCATAAAATTAGATGGATGAGTAATATTAAAATGAATATTAAATATGGAAACATTTGGCTCAGAATAAATGTATTGCAATTTCTTGTAAAGAAGGCAGTGAACTTAATATCATACATCTATCGTGCAATTACTAATGTACAGCTGGGATTTATTCCAGGTTATTGCACGGTTTCTACAATATACAGGTTGTTACGACGTGTTTCGGCTAACATATGCAGCCATTTTCAGGGAGTACACACAAATAACATACGAGAAATATGAAATCAATATCGACCATGTAATTATCACTTGTGACTTAGGGCCTAATATTGCGTGAATAGTAACAGGATCGTTACACAGTCAGTTCTGCTACTACAAATGTCTCGTTAGCGCGAATTGACTATAACGCGATTCATGAATAGGTGAACGCTGTTTTTATAACGCCAACTTTCACATTCGTGTGCAGGCCATTAGGCCATTTCAGCGACCAGTGTGATGATACAAGGCCAAACACCTTCCATAACCCCTATTACTTTTATTACGCGATTATACATAAGGCGAAGTCTCTCAAGTAGGCAACTATCGCGTTATAACAGAACTGACTGTATATTAAGACGTAACTTAATATTCATAGACACTATTTCTCCCGCATGTCTAACAACCTAAAGCCCTGATTACTCAGTAATGACGTACATCCAATCAAATACGGAAGTGGTTCTGACGAGCACATACATTTGCTTTGTATGATATTGATATTAAATAATTACGGTACGACACAAGATGACACTAGGACCCACACAGCCCCCCTGTAAAATAGGTACCGGGCGTGGCGTTAAACACCCACCCCCATCTATAGCCGGCGACAAAGAAAGAGTAGAGCTATACTTCTACTCCCCCTTTAGACCTCATGGCCTGTTCTAGTGTGAAATTTACCTTTACGACACAAAATGAGGTAGGATTAATGATTACTACACTTTAGCGATATTACATAAATAATACGTTTTTGAATGCATGTTTTATGTTTACAGGTTTAAAAAAATCAAAGTCCCTTTTTAATTTTTGTAATCAACGTAATTGCCTGCAATGCCACAAAATTATAATCAAGGAAATTTGGAAAAATACTGATCATATAAAAACCATTTGAGATACAAATTAAGGGCAGTAGCTCTCTTCATAACATGCGCTTTGCATGCACACTATACAATTAAACATTAGCAATCATATGTGTAATTTACATCCATCTCCAAGAACAGTTAATTAATAGAATTGCAAAAATTGTAGAATATTTAAGTTGCTAATATATAAGTACTGTTGCTGAGATCAAGAAATGGCGTACCACAAACAGCTGTAACTCACGTCCATTCAGATCAGGTGCAGAAATTAGAGAAGAGAAATATAAAACAGTATGATACTAAGAAGACGTCTAATTTACTTGAAACTGCACCAGAATCACCAGAAATGTAGTGATAGCTCCTACAGTTGAACCCAAGAGGGTGTAATTTATGGTGAAGACGTCCCGTGCTGTGAACTTCAGTTTCAGGTCCCTTACTTGTTGCAAGAACAACTGAATTTCAGCTGCAGTTGCCGGATGAAGTTCTGGTAGTAGGAGCAACTTCTGTAGCAGTGTAACGGAGCGGTTAGCCTCTCCACTCGCTGCACTACAAGTTGCCGATATCCAGAACAATAGCAGGAAATGCATTAGTGCCCAAATAATTGGTGTCAGCATTTGACGATAAAGTCCCAGGTTAGTAAGAACATTCACTTCTAATGTAGTTATACTGTAACTTAAATTAGCTGTTATTTCGATGAAAGCTGACACTACACAAAGGAGTATCTGCAGTCCGTACATGGAATTAACTGACGAAGAAACATCACACAGCACGTCCCAAATGATCCTCAGAGCACGAAAACGAAGTTTCTCTTTATGGAGCCAAGAGTTCTGGATGGAGATGCTGATGGAACCTTGTATTATAATATTACTGTAATGTCGCGTGTTTAACGTCTGATACAATGCTTCAATGTGTAGTGCATCGTCCTTCCAATTGTCCTCATTTCTGAAACTCGGTGTCTGTAGCAATATCTCCCACAGATTACTGTTAGTTTCCGATTCGGTAGGAATTTCAGCAGAAGCAAGATAACTGTTCAGTATTTGAAACTTCTGTCTCAGTAGAGAGATAAGATTTACGAACTGGATGATTGTAACAACTTTAATGAAAGTACAAAAATAGACATTTGCCGCAAAGATCCATAGATATAAATCGGGATTCATAGCCACAAAGTCGTTTGCATACAAAATGATAATAATAGATACCAATGCTGCTACTTGAATCCACAAATATCTCTCATTACTTCTCAGTATATCGCTTCTTGTAGCAAGTAATTTATCAAGTACGAATACTTTGTACAAAATGGCATCCATTTCTTTCCGAATTCTTGTTAAAGATAAAGCCAGACTCGTAACGGTAGTAACTACACTTAATAAAAATTCTGAAACGATTACATATTTTGTTACTTCACTCCCGAAATTATGTGTATCAAAATTATGTAAAATCAGGACAGAGCACTGCGTTGCAATAACGCACATTATCATAAGCACCGTGTACAGAACCCCAGGTACTGAAGTCTTCAGGCTTACGCGTTCTCTGCTGTGTTTATCCTGAGTGTAAGTCAGTGACAACGGAGCAAGGCCCGTAAATCTTGACAGGTAGTATATGGGAATGATATTGGAGTAAATGTCAGGTTTTTTAACATTTCTCACACTTTTACCCATTTCAAGGTCCTTTTCTAGTTGTACGGTGACACAAAATGTTTGTTTACTTTTCAGTCTTCACAACTGCGCACAGTGAAGGCTGTCTGCTGAGTGCGTACTGCCATTAAGACACAATGTCTGATAAATTAATTATAATGAAATGCTGTTTTTCAGACTTTAACAACAAGATCTAAAGAATGTGCCATGGCATTCTGTACATCTGGCAATACACCATTTCATTTTAGCTTTATTAAACTTAGTAATCTTTCAATAAAGGGAATTGGCAGGACATTGCGACACAAAATTCTAGGTAACATTATTCTGACAGAATAATATATGAAGGATGAAGTTTCCGTAAGTAGGCCCACAAATGTTTCTCTGCATTTTGCATCTTTGTTTCGTAATTTCAGTAAAAGCACTGTATTTGTGACGCGTCTAAGTAGATTACCGTGGTTCATGTTTGTTGACCTTCAAACATAATTGAAAATTTGATGTTGTTTCTATTTGTATCGTGCTCCTATCACTCATGGCTTCCAAGTAAATATTTTAGTTAATAAAATACAGCAGCATTGGCTTGCTAATTCAGGGGCTGTCATTTTCTTAGTCTTGCAATTGAAAGTAAAGTTATAGCTGGTACGTATTACGCATTATTAAGGCAATAATGCCGAGGAGGTTTAGATGGGTGAGGTATGTAACACGAATGGAAAAGGTGGGACCATTTAAAGTACACAGGATTAGATGACAGAATAATATTAAAATGATTATTAAATACGTCAACATTTGGCTAAAATAAATATGGTGGCAGTTTCTTTTAAAGATGGCAGTGAACTTAATACTAGACATCTTCCGTGCAGTGACTAATGTACAGGTATGATTTATTCCAAATAAGTACACGTTTTATTCCACATGCAAGTTATTCCAACACGTTTCGGCTAACATATTTAGCCATTTTCAGAGAGTAGACACAAATCTAATGTCTGATTCTCCCGCTTTCAGCCACAGTAATGCAATGATTTGCCTCCTGTCCAGTGAGAATTAAGCGGTTGAAGTCGCCGTTTCATAGTGCTGGTGACTTGCTTCGATTTAGTGACGAATTTAAGAATTCGCTTAGTAACAGGCCTATCTCCTCTCTATATATTTTTATGCCGTTATGCTTAATTAGGCGCATAGCCGAGTTTACTTTCTCATTCACCTCTATTCACCTTTTGGGAAACTTTGAGTAATCGAATTTCCTGATCTGGACATGTGTATAAGAGGAATTAATATTCCTTGTTTATTCAGTTACAGTCGGTGTCCTAGACCCAACGCCGCACATAGCCCATTAACATCAATACATTACTGCAGTAAAGTAGGGATATAGTATTTACATACTTACCTACATTCAGAGCATTCCTTTGTACGTCATTCAGTCAGAATGTTTGTCTGTCCGTCCGTGCGTCCACTAATTCAGTTACCATCGTAAGTATGTAACGGAATGTATGAAAGTTTCTTTCAAACTCAGAACGAACAGTGTGCAAATAGAGGTCTCTGTACGGTTAGGTCTTCACTCGGTGTCGTCAAAAATGTTGGCCTTCGAAGCACTGATTTGGGAACAATGCTATGGCAGTACACTGTGGGATTTTGAGGATTAGTATGGTGACAAGACGATCAGAAATACGGAAATTGCAATGTATAAACGGAAATCTTAAACATAAATACCAAAACTTAACTTTGATACTTCTTGGGGTCCGTAGGGATTGGTCTTAACTGTCTGACCTACAGATGTGTTGTTGTTTTGATGATGGCGATGATGATGTGATATTTGATGTTCTTGAAGCGGTCAAGAGTCACATTCTTTTTTTTTTAAATTAAAAGAGCTTTATTAAATCTTTCCACTTTGTAATACAATTTAACAATACACCAGCCGTACCACTGAACCAGCTGCCGCAACCTCACATGAGAGGCCGAGCCCCTCCTTTAGACCTAGCTTCCATTTACATGAACTAAGTGTTGTAGTAGTGAAAATTAGACAGCATAATAAGAACACTATCAAGTCACATTCTGGTCTCCTAAGTGGTTACGAACTTTCACAGGAACATACTGCCTCCATCTTGAAGGACAGAGTGACCATCAAGGTGGAGGCAGTGTGCTCCTTCGAAATGCGTGTAAATATCTAGCGGGCTGTATGACGTCACAACACAGGAAACTAGAGTATGCGGTTATTATTACGATTAGCTGTAGCAATTCAGATATTTTAGTTGTGAAACTGTAATAAGTTGACGAAGAATGTGACAACAGTTTTGTAACGTGTTTACGTTTTACGGTTAGCAGTTGTTAACAATTCGCCAACCACGACTTGAGGACCACCAATTGTCGGCTGTCCGCTTCTGATCATTCAGTATATTCGTAACTACCCTCCGTATCTGGGATTCTTATACTTCTTCCACAAGCTGAGGTAGGGCCATGTCGTGGTGGCAGAACGTATTTGTTATGGATTGAGGTTCAGTATACGGACATGTGGCGGACTTTTGTGAGTGCGGTAATGACACTTCGGGTTCTATAAAGTGCGCGGAATTTAGATATGGTGAGTAAAACCAACAAATGCACACAAGTTTATGAAAATGTATTATAAACCTGCCGATCCCAGTGGCTACGCGGTGTAAGGCGTAGGTCTGGGGCCGATCGCTTGTTGGGATTGTGGGTTCGAATCCCGCCAGGATATGGATGTCTGTGTGTTGTGAATGTTGTGTGTTGTCAGGTAGAGGTGTCTGCGTCCATATTTCCATATTTAATATTCATTTTAATATTACTCATCCATCTAATTTTATGGTCTCACTGCTTCCATTCGTGTTACATACCTCACCCATCTAAACCTCCTCGGCACGATTGCCCTAATAATGCGTAATACATACTAGGTATTACTTTACTTTTGATTGCAAGACTAAGAAAATGACGGTCTCTGAATTAGCAAGCCCAAGCTGGTCTACTTAATTAAGTAAAATGCTTACTTCGAAGCCCAGAGTGTTAGGAGCACGATACAAATATAAACAACATCAAATTATCAATTACTTTTGAAGTCCAACAAACACGAACCACGGCAGTCTACCTTCGGTTTCATAAAATGGGATAGATTTTCACCACTGAAGCGACATTTAGATTATTAATAAGAACTCTGTTCTAATTAGTCATGTCAAATATACAGTGCTATTACTGAAATTACGAAACAAAGGTGCACAATGCTCAGAAACGTTTGTGGGCCCTCTTAGCGAAAGATAATCCTTCATATATTATTCTGTCAGAATAATGTTACTTTGAGTTTTGTTTTGCAATGTTCCACCATTTCCGTTAAATAAAAGGTTCTTAGTTTAATAACGCTAAAATGAAATATATTTTAACTATATATTTTAATAAGGTTACAAAACACGGAATTAGTTTTTGTACAGCCACACTTCCTAAAACGTTTAGTGCGCTATTATAATTTAATGCATACAGTAAACACATTACATTAACATCGCGTGGCACACATATTACATAAGTTTGTTTACACATTGCCACTTCTCTATATACAAATAATATAAGAGAAATATGAAATCAATATCGGCCATGCAATTATCACTTGTGACTTAGGACCTAATATTGCGTGAATAGTAACAGGATCGTTACACAGTCAGTTCTGTTACTACACATGTCTCGTTAGCGCGAATTGACTATAACGCGATTCATGAATAGGAGAGCGCTGTTTTTATTACGCCAACTTTCTTCGAGTGCTGACTATTAAGCGATTTTAGCGACCACTGTGATGATATTACACCAAACCACTTCCATAACCCCTATTACTTTTATTACGAGATTTTGTATAACGCGGAGACTTCAAAGAACGCAATTATCGCGTTATAGCAGAACTGTATATTAAGAAGCAACTAACCGTCAGATATATTATTTCTCACGCTTGCCTAACAATCTAAAACACTGAATATTGTGTTAAGACATTCGGTCAATCAAATATAGAAATGGTTCTGGTGTGCACTTACGTTTGCTTTGTATCGTATTTACATTAAATAATTACAGTACGAAACAAGAGATGGTAGGGTTAATGATTATTATATTTTAGCGATATTACATGAATAACACATTGTTGAATTAAAGGTTTGTGTTTAGAGGTTTACAAGAAATCAAAGTTACCTCTTCAGTTATTTAAATATTAGTAATCATATGTGTAACTTACATCCACTTCCAAAAACAGTTAATTAGTAGAAATGCAAAACATTGTAGAATATTTAAGTTGCTATTATGTAAGTGCTGCTGCTGAGATCAGGAAATGGCGTCCCACAAACAGCTGTAACTCACGTCCATTCAGATCAGTTGCAGAAATCAGAGAAGAGAAATATAAAGCATTATGATACTAAGAAGACATCTAATTTGCTTGAAACTGCACCAGAATCACCAGAAATGTAGTGATAGCTCCTACAGTTGAACCCAAGAGGGTGTAATTTATGGTGAAGACGTCCCATGCTGTGAACTTCAGTTTCAGGTCCCTTACTTGTTGCAAGAACAACTGAATTTCAGCTGCAGTTGCCGGATGAAGTTCTGGTAGTAGGAGCAACTTCTGTAGCAGGGTAACGGAGCGGTTAGCCTCCTCACTCACTGAACCACAGGTTGCCGTTATCCAAAATACTAGGCGGAATTGCATTAGTGCCCAAATAATTTCAGTCAGCATTAGATGATGAAATCCCACGTTAGTAAGAACATTCTCTTTTAATATAGTTAGACTGTAACTTAAATTTGTTGTTGTTTCGATAAAAGCTCCCACTATACAGAGGAGTATCTGCAGTCCGTACATGGAATTAACTGACGAAGAAACATCACACAGCACGTTCCAAATGATCCTCAGAGCACGAAAACGAAGTTTCTCCTTATGGAGCCAAGAGTTCTGGATGGAGATGCTGGTGGAATCTTGTATTATAATATTATTATAATGTTGCGTGTTTAACGCCTGATACAATGCTTCAATGGGTAGTGCGTCATCATTCCAATTGTCCTCATTTCTGAAACGCGGTGTCTGTAGCAGTATCTCCCACAAGTTACTTTTAGTTTCCGATTCGGTAGGATTTTCAGCAGAAGCAAGATAACTGTTCAGTATTTGAAACTTCTGTCTCAGTAGAGAAATAAGATTCACGAACTGGATGATTGTAACAACTTTAATGAAAGTACAAAAATAGATATTTGCCGCAAAGATCCATAGATATAAATCGGGATTCATAGCCACAAAGTCGTTTGCATACAAAATGATAATAATAGATAACAATGCTGCTACTTGAATCCGCAAATATCTCTCATTACTTCTCAGTATATCGCTTCTTGTAGCAAGTAATTTATCAAGTACCGATACTTTGTACAAAATGGCATCCATTTCTTTCCGAATTCTTGTTAAAGATAAAGCCAGACTCGTAACGGTAGTAACTACACTTAATAAAAATTCTGAAACGAGTACATATTTTGTTACTTCACTCCCGAAATTATGTGTATCAAAATTATGTAAAATCAGGACAGATCACTGCGCTCCAATAACGCACATTATCATAAGCACCGTGTACAGAACCCCAGGTACTGAAGTCTTCAGGCTTACGCGTTCTCTGCTGTGTTTATCCTGAGTGTAAGTCAGTGACAACGGAGCAAGGCCCGTAAATCTTGAAAGGTAGTATATGGGAATGATATTGGAGTAAATGTCAGGTTTCTTAACATTTCTCACACTTTCACCCATTTGAAAGACCTCTTCCATTCGTACGTTGATAGAAAAAGTTTGCTTGTTTTCCAGTCTTCAGAACTGCGCACATTGAAGCAGAAATAGAGTATATGTGAAGGCTGTTGGTTGCGTGCATACGGTCATTAACAGACAAGTTCTAATGAATTAATTAGTGTAAAATGTTGTTGTTGAGGTCTTGGTGATACGTTTAAAAAAATTGTGAAAATATTCTGTATATGTGCGAAGACAAATATGTTTATTGTTAGATCACCAACTAAATGATTATAAAAAGTGAAGGTGGTGACTATGTACTTATACAATGGACTGACGTATAGACGTGTTTTTAAACAAATAATGCTTTTTTGTGACACCCCCTGAGGACGGTTCAGTATTTTAAACTTCTGTCTCAGTAGAGAGATAAGATTCACGAACTGGATGATTGTAACACTTTTAATGAGGCTACAAACATAGATAATTATCACGCCCAGCCCTATATTGACATCAGAATACGAAGCCACAAAGTCGTTTGCATATGCAATGAAAACAATACATACCAATGCTGCTACTTGCATCCGCGAATATCTCTCATTATTTCTCCGTATATCGCTTCTTGTAGCAAGTAATGTATCAAGTACCGATACTTTGTACAATAACCTATCCGTTTCTTTTTGAAATCTTATTAAAGATATAGACAAACTCGTAACATTAGTAATTCCACTTAATACAATTTCTGAAACGGGTACATATTTTGTTCCTTTACTCCCGAAAGGAAGTGTATTTAAACTATGTAAAATCAGGACAGAACACTGCGCTCCAATAATGCACATTACCATAAGCACCGTGTACTGAACCCCAGGTACTGAAGTCTTCTGGCTTACGCGCACTCTGGTGTGTTTATCCTGAGTGTAAGTCAGTGACAACGGAGCAAGGCCCGTAAATCTTGACAGGTAGTATATGGGAATGATATTGGAATAAATGTCAGGTTCTCTAACATTTCTCACAATTTTACCCATTTGAAGAACCATTTCCAGTAGTATGGTTGCTTGTTTTCCAATCATCAAAACTGCGCACAGTGAAGGCTGTCTGCTGAGTGCGTACGGTCATTACGAGATAAGGTCTGATGAATTAATTAGTGTAAAATGCTGTTGTTGAGGTGATGGCGACAAGTATTAAAGAAAGTGTCATGGCATTCTGTACACCTCTCAAGACACAATTTCATTTTAGCTTTATTAAACTTAGTAACTTTTTATTCAACGGAAATGGCAGAACATTGCGAAACAAAACTCAAGGTAACATTATTCTGACAGAATAATATATGAAGGATTAGCTTTCGCTAAGAGGGCCCACAATCGTTTCTGAGTATTGTGCAGCTTTGTTTCGTAATTTCAGTAATAGCACTGTATTTTTGACATGTCTAATTAGAACAGAATTCTTATTAATAATCTAAATGTCGCTTCAGTGGTGAAAAGCTATCCCATTTTATGAAACCGAAGGTAGAATGCCGTGGTTCGTGTTTGTTGACATTCAAAAATTAATTGATAATTTGGTGTTGTTTATATTTGTATCGTGCTCCTAACACTCAGGGATTCGAAGTAAGCATTTTACTTAATTAAGTAGACCAGCTTGGGCTTGCTAATTCAGAGACCGTCATTTTCTTAGTCTTGCAATCAAAAGTAAAGTAATACCTAGTATGTATTACGCATTATTAGGGCAATCGTGCCGAGGAGGTTTAGATGGGTGAGGTATGTAACACGAATGGAAGCGGTGAGACCATAAAATTAGATGGATGAGTAATATTAAAATGAATATTAAATATGGAAACATTTGGCTCAGAATAAATGTATTGCAATTTCTTGTAAAGAAGGCAGTGAACTTAATATCATACATCTATCGTGCAATTACTAATGTACAGCTGGGATTTATTCCAGGTTATTGCACGGTTTCTACAATATACATGTTATTGCGACGTGTTTCGGCTAACATATGCAGCCATTTTCAGGGAGTACACACAAATAACATACGAGAAATATGAAATCAATTTCGACCATGTAATTATCACTTGTGACTTAGGGCCTAATATTGCGTGAATAGTAACAGGATCGTTACACAGTCAGTTCTGCTACTACACATGTCTGGTTAGCGCGAATTGGCTATAACGCGATTCATGGATAGGCGAACGCTGTTTGTATAACGCCAACTTTCACATTCGTGTGCAGGCCAATAGGCCATTTCAGCGACCAGTGTGATGATACAAGGCCAAACACCTTCCATAACCCCTATTACTTTTATTACGCGATTATACATAAAGCGAAGTCTCTCAAGGAGGCAACTATCGCGTTGTAACAGAACTGACTGTATATTAAGACGTAACTTAATATTCATAGATACTATTTCTCCCGCATGTCTAACAACCTAAAGCCCTGATTACTCAGTAATGACGTACATCCAATCAAATACGGAAGTGGTTCTGACGAGCACATATATTTGCTTTGTATCATATTGATATTAAATAATTACGGTACGACACAAGATGACACTAGGACCCACACAGCCCCCTGTAAAATAGGTACCGGGCGTGGCGTTAAACACCCACCCCATCTAGAGCCGGCGACAAAAAAAGAGTAGAGCTATATTTCTACTCCCCCTTTAGACCTCATGGCCTGTTCTAGTGTGAAATTTTCCTTTACGACACAAGATGAGGTAGGATTAATGATTACTACACTTTAGCGATATTACCTAAATAATACGTTTTTGAATGCAGGTTTTATGTTTACAGGTTTAAAAAAATCAAAGTCCCTTTTTAATTTTTGTAATCAACGTAATTGCCTGCAATGCCACAAAAATATAATCAAGGAAATTTGGAAAAATACTGATCATATAATAACCATTTGAGATACAAATTAAGGGCAATAGCTCTCTCCATAACAGGTGCTTTGCATGCACACTATACAATTAAACATTAGCAATCATATGTGTAATTTACATCCACCTCCAAGAACAGCTAATTAGTAGAATTGCAAAAAATTGTAGAATATTTAAGTTGCTAATATATAAGTACTGTTGCTGAGATCAGGAAATGGCGTCCCACAAACAGCTGTAACTCACGTCCATTCAGATCAGGTGCAGAAATTAGAGAAGAGAAATATAAAACAGTATGGTACTAAGAAGACGTCTAGTTTGCTTGAAACTGCACCAGAATCACCAGAAATGTAGTGATAGCTCCTACAGTTGAACCCAAAAGGGTATAATTTATGGTGAAGACGTCCCATGCTGTGAACTTCACTTTCAGGTCCCTTACTTGTAGCAAGAACAACTGAATTTCAGCTGCAGTTGCAGGATGAAGTTGTGGTAGTAGGAGCAACTTCTGTAGCAGTGTAACGGAGCGGTTAGCCTCTCCACTCGCTGCACTACAAGTTACCGACATCCAGAACAATAGCAGGAAATGCATTAGTGCCCAAATAATTGGTGTCAGCATTTGATGATAAAGTCCCACGTTAGTAAGAACATTCACTTGTAAAATAGTTATACTGTAACTTAAATTCGTTGTTGTTTCGATAAAAACTGACACTATACAGAGGAGTATCTGCAGTCCGTACATGGAATTAACTGACGAAGAAACATCACACAGCACGTCCCAAATGATCCTCAGCGCACGAAAACGAAGTTTCCCTTTATGGAGCCAAGAATTCTGGATGGAGATGCTGGTGGAACCATGTATTATAATATTATTGTAATTTTGCTTGTTTAACGCCTGATACAATGCTTCAATGTGTAGTGCATCGTCCTTCCAATTGTCCTCATTTCTGAAACTCGGTGTCTGTAGCAATATCTCCCACACATTACTTTTAGTTTCCGATTCGGTAGGATTTTCAGCAGAAGCAAGATAACTGTTCAGTATTTGAAACTTCTGTCTCAGTAGAGAGATAAGATTCACGAACTGGATGATTGTAACAACTTTAATGAAAGTACAAAAATAGATAATTGCCAAAAAGGTCCATAGATATAAATCGGGATTCATAGCCACAACGTCGTTTGCATATACAATGATAATAATAGATACCAATGCTGCTACTTGAATCCGCAAATATCTCTCATTACTTCTCAGTATATCGCTTCTTGTAGCAAGTAATTTATCAAGTACCGATACTTTGTACAAAATGGCATCCATTTCTTTCCGAATTCTTGTTAAAGATAAAGCCAGACTCGTAACGGTAGTAACTACACCTAATACAAATTCTGAAACGAGTACATATTTTGTTACTTCACTCCCGAAATTATGTGTATTAAAACTATGTAAAATCAGGACAGAGCACTGCGCTCCAATAATGCACATTATCATAAGCACCGTGTGCAGAACCCCAGGTACTGAAGTCTTCAGGCTTACGCGTTCTCTGCTGTGTTTATCCTGAGTGTAAGTCAGTGACAACGGTGCAAGGCCCGTAAATTTTGACAGGTAGTATATGGGAATGATATTGGAGTAAATGTCAGATTTCTTAACATTTCTCACACTTTTACCCATTTCAATGTCCTTTTCCAGTTGTACGGTGACACAAAATGTTTGTTTACTTTCCAGTCTTCACAACTGCGCACAGTGAAGGCTGTCTGCTGAGTGCGTACTGCCATTAAGACACAATGTCTGATAAATTAATTATAATGAAATGCTGTTTTTCAGACTTTAACAACAAGATCTAAAGAAAGTGCCATCGCATTCTGTACATCTGGCAATACACCATTTCATTTTAGCTTTATTAAACTTAGTAATCTTTCAATAAAGGGAATTGGCAGGACATTGCGACACAAAATTCTAGGTAACATTATTCTGACAGTATAATATATGAAGGATGAAGTTTCCGTAAGTAGGCCCACAAATGTTTCTCTGCATTTTGCATCTTTGTTTCGTAATTTCAATAAAAGCACTTTATTTGTGACGCGTCTAAGTGAAACAGAATTCTTATTAATAATCTAATTGTCGCTTCAGTGGTGAAAAAGCTATAAAATTTTATAAAACCGAAGGTAGAATACCGTGGTTCATGTTTGTTGACTTTCAAACATAATTGAAAATTTGATGTTGTTTCTATTTGTATCGTGCTCCTATCACTCAGGGCTTCGATGTAAACATTTTAGTTAATAAAATACAGCAGCATTGGCTTGCTAATTCAGGGGCTGTCATTTTCTTAGTCTTGCAATTGAAAGTAAAGTTATAGCTGGTACGTATTACGCATTATTAAGGCCATAATGCCGAGGAGGTTTAGATGGGTGAGGTATGTAACACGAATGGAAAAGGTGGGACCATTTAAAGTACACAGGATTAGATGGCAGAATAATATTAAAATGATTATTAAATACTTCAACATTTGGCTAAAATAAATATGGTGGCAGTTTCTTTTAAAGATGGCAGTGAACTTAATACTAGACATCTTCCGTGCAGTGACTAATGTACAGGTATGATTTATTCCAAATACGTACATGTTTCATTCCACATGCAAGTTATTCCAACACGTTTCGGCTAACATATTTAGCCATTTTCAGAGAGTAGACACAAAGCTAATGTCTGATTCTCCCGCTTTCAGCCACAGTAATGCAATGATTTGCCTCCTGTCCAGTGATATTTATGCGGTTGAAGTCGCCGTTTCATAGTGCTGGTGACTTGCTTCAATTTAGTGCCGAATTTAAGAATTCGCTTAGTAACAGGCCTATCTCCTCTCTATATATTTTCATGCCGTTATGCTTAAGTAGGCGCATAGCCGAGTTTACTTTCTCATCCACCTCTATTCACCTTTTGGGAAACTTTGAGTAATCGAATTTCCTGATCTGGACATGTGTATAAGAGGAATCAATATTCCTTGTATATTCAGTTACAGTCGATGTCCTAGACCCAACGCCGCACATAGCCCATTAACATCAATACATTACTGCAGTAAAGTAGGGATATAGTATTTACATACTTACCTACATTCAGAGCATTCCTTTGTACGTCATTCAGTCAGAATATTTGTCTGTCCGTGCGTGCGTCCACTAATTCAGTTACCATCGTAAGTATGTAACGGAATGTATGAACGTTTCTCTCAAACTCAGAACGAACAGTTTGCAGATAGAGTTCTCTGTACGGTTAGGTCTTCACTCGGTGTCGTCAAAAATGTTGGCCTTCGAAGCATTGATTTGGGAACAATGCTATGGCAGTACACTGTGGGATTTTTGAGGATTAGTATGTGACAAGACGATCAGAAATACGGAAATTGCAATGTATAAACGGAAATCTCAAACATAAATACCAAAACTTAACTTTGGTACTTCTTGGGGTCCGTAGGGATTGGTCTTAACTATCTGACCGTACAGATGTGTTGTTGTTTTGATGTTGGCGATGATTATGTGTTATTTGATGTTCTTGCAGCGGTCAAGACTCACATTCTTTTTTTTTTAATTAAAAGAGCTTTATTAAATCTTTCCACTTTGTAATACAATTTAACAATACACCAGCCGTACCACTGAACCAGCTGCCGCAACCTCACATGAGAGGCCGAGCCCCTTCTTTAGACCTAGCTTCCATTTACATGAACTAAGTGTTGTAGTAGTGAAAATTAGACAAGCATAATAAAGAACACTATCAAGTCACATTCTGGTCTCCTAAGTGGTTACGAACTTTCACAGGAACATACTGCCTCCATCTTGAAGGACAGAGTGACCATCAAGGTGGAGGCAGTGTGCTCCTTCGAAATGCGTGTAAATATCTAGCGGGCTGTATGACGTCACAACACAGGAAACTAGAGTATGCGGTTATTATTACGATTAGCTGTAGCAATTCAGATATTTTAGGTGTGCAACTGTAATAAGTTGACGAAGAATGTGACAACATATTTGTAACGTGTTTACGGTTAGCAGTTGTTAACAATTCGCCCAACCACCAACCTGGAGGACCACCGATTGTCGGCTGTCCGCTTCTGATCATTCAGTATATTCGCAACTACCCTCCGTATCTGGGATTCTTATACTTCTTCCACATGCTGAGGTAGGGCCATGTCGTGGTGACAGAACGTATTTGTCAAGGATTGAGGTTCAGTATACGGACATGTGGCGGACTTTTGTGAGTGCGGTAATGACACTTCGGGTTCTATAAGGTGCGGGAAATTTAGATATGGTGAGTAAAACCAACAAATGCACACAAGTTTATGAAAATGTATTATAAACCTGCCGATCCCAGTGGCTACGCGGTGTAAGGCGTAGGTCTGGGGCCGATCGCTTGTTGGGATTGTGGGTTCGAATCCCGCCAGGATCATGGATGTCTGTGTGTTGTGAATGTTGTGTGTTGTCAGGTAGAGGTGTCTGCGTCCATATTTCCATATTTAATATTCATTTTAATATTACTCATCCATCTAATTTTATGGTCTCACCGCTTCCATTCGTGTTACATACCTCACCCATCTAAACCTCCTCGGCACGATTGCCCTAATAATGCGTAATTCATACTAGCTATTACTTTACTTTTGATTGCAAGACTAAGAAAATGACGGTCTCTGAATTAGCAAGCCCAAGCTGGTCTACTTAATTAAGTAAAATGCTTACTTCGAAGCCCAGAGTGTTAGGAGCACGATACAGATAGAAACAACATCAAATTATCAATTACTTTTGAAGGTCAACAAACACGAACCACGGTAGTCTACCTTCGGTTTCATAAAATGGGATAGCTTTTCACCACTGAAGCGACATTTAGGTAATTAATAAGAACTCTGTTCTAATTAGACATGTCAAATATACAGTGCTATTACTGAAATTACGAAACAAAGCTGCACAATGCTCAGAAAGGTTTGTGGGCCCTCTTAGCGAAGGATCATCCTTCATATATTATTCTGTCAGAATAATGTTACCTTGAGTTTTGTTTCGCAATGTTCTGCCATTTCCGTTAAATAAAAGGTTCTTAGTTTAATAACGCTAAAATGAAATATATTTTAACTATATATTTTAATAAGGTTACAAAACACGGAATTAGTTTTTGTAAAGCCACAGTAAACACTTCCTAAAACGTTTAGTGCGTTATTATAATTTAATGCATACAGTAAACACATTACATTAACATCGCGTGGCACACATATTACATAAATTTGTATACACATTGCCACTACTCTATATATACAAATAATATAAGAGAAATATGAAATCAATATCAGCATGCAATTTTCACCTGTGACTTAGGACCTAATATTGCGTGAACAGTAACAGGATCGGTACACAGTCAGTTCTGCTACTACACATGTCTCGTTAGCGCGAATTGACTATAACGCGATTCATGAATAGGCGAGCGCTGTTTTTATTACGCCAACTTTCTTCGAGTGCAGGCTATTAAGCGATTTCAGCGACCACTGTGATGATATCACACCAAACCACTTCCATAACCCCTATTACTTTTATTACGCGATTTTGTATAACGCGGAGACTTCAAAGAACGCAATTATCGCGTTATAGCAGAACTGTATATTAAGAAGCAACTAACCGTCAGATATGTTATTTCTTACGCTTGCGTAACAATCTAAAGCACTGAATATTGTGTTAAGACATTCGGTCGATCAAATATAGAAATGGTTCTGGTGTGCACTTACGTTTGCTTTGTATCGTATTTACATTAAATAATTACAGTACTAAACAAGAGATGGTAGGGTTAATGATTATTATATTTTAGCGATATTACATGAATAACACATTGTTGAATTAAAGGTTTGTGTTTAGAGGTTTACAAGAAATCAAAGTTACCTCTTCAGTTATTTAATGAACATAATTGCCTACAGTGCCACAAAATTATGCTGAAGAAGAATTGGAATGTTATTGATCTTATAAAAAACTATTTCAGATAAAAATTAAGGGCGGTAGCTCTCTCTATAACAGGTACTTTGCGTGTACACTATACAATTAAATATTAGTAATCATATGTGTAACTTACATCCACTTCCAAGAACAGTTAATTAGTAGAATTGCAAAATATTGTAGAATATTTAAGTTGCTATTATGTAAGTGCTGTTGCTCAGATCAGGAAATGGCGTCCCACAAACAGCTGTAACTCACGTCCATTCAGATCAGGTGCAGAAATTAGAAAAGAGAACAATAAAACAGTATGGTACTAAGAAGACATCTAATTTGCTTGAAACTGTACCAGAATAACGAGAAACGTAGTGATAGCTCCTACAGTTGAACCCAAGAGGGTGTAATTTATGGTGAAGACGTCCCATGCTGTGAACTTCACTTTCAGGTCCCTTACTTGTTGCAAGAACAACTGAATTTCAGCTGCAGTTGCAGGATGAAGTTCTGGTAGTAAGAGCAACTTCTGTAGCAGGGTAACGGAGCGGTTAGCCTCTCCACTCGCTGCACCACAGGTTGCTGTTATCCAAAACACTAGGAGGAAATGCATTAGTGCCCAAATAAATGGTGTCAACATTTGATGATAAAGTCCCACGTTAGTAAGAACATTCACTTTTAATGTAGTAATAGTGTAACTTAAATTCGATGTTATTCCGATGAAAGCTGACACTATACAGAGGAGTATCTGCAGTCCGTACATGGAATTAACTGACGAAGAAACATCACACAGCACGTCCCAAATGATCCTCAGAGCACGAAAACGAAGTTTCTCCTTATGGAGCCAGGAGTTCTGGATGGAGATGCTGGTGGAGCCTTGTATTATAATATTATTGTAATGTCGCGTGTTTAACGCCTGATACAATGCTTCAATGTGTAGTGCATCGTCCTTCCAATTGTCCTCATTTCTGAAACGCGATGTCTGTAGCAATATCTCCCACAAATTACTGTTAGTTCCGTATTCGGTAGGATTTCCAGCAGAAACAAGATAACTGTTCAGTATTTGAAACTTCTGTCTCAGTAAAGAGATAAGATTTACGAACTGGATGATTGTAACAACTTTAATGAAAGTACGAAAATAGATATTTACCGCAAACATCCATAGATGTAAATCGGAATTCATAGCCACAATGTCGTTTGCATATACAATGAAAATAATAGATACCAATGCTGCTACTTGAATCCGCAAATATATCTCGTTACTTCTCAGTATATTGCTTTTTGTGTAAAGTAATGTATCAAGTACCGATATTTTGTACAAAATTGTATCCATTTCTTTCCGAATTCTTGTTAAAGAAAAAGCCAGAGTCGTAACGGTAGTAAATACACTTATTATGAATTCTGATACGATTACAAATTTTGTTTCTTCGCTCCCGAAAGGAACTGTCTTAGATCTATATAAAATCAGGACGGAGCACTGCGCTCCAATAATGCACATTATCATAAGCACCGTGTACAGAACTCCAGGTACTGAAGTTTTCAGTCTTACGGTAACTCTCCTTTTTTTATCCTGAGTGTAAGTCAGTGACAATGGAGCAAGGCCCGTAAATTTGGAAAGGTAGTATATGGGAATGATATTGGAGTAAATGTCAGATTTCTGAACATTTCTCACACTTTTACCCATTTGAAGTTCCTTTTCCAGTTGTACGGTGACAGAACAAGTTCGTTTGTTTTCCAGTCTTCACAACTGCGCACAGCGAAGGCTGCTGAGTGCGTACTGCCATTAAGTTACAATGTCTTATAAATCAGTGATAATGAACTGCTGCTTTTCAGACTTTAACAACAAGATCTAAAGAAAGTGTCATGGCATTCTGTACATATGTCAATACACCATTTCATTTTAGCTTTATTAAACTTAGTAATCTTTCAATAAATGGAATTGGCAGGACATTGCGACACAAAATTCTAGGTAACATTATTCTGACAGAATAATATATGAAGGATGATCTTTCGCTAAGAGGGCCCACAAATGTTTCTCTACATTTTGCAGCTTTGTTTCGTAATTTCAGTAAAAGCACTGTATTTGTGACGCGTCTAATTGAAACAGAATTCTTATTAATAATCTAATTGTCGCTTCAGTGGTGAAAAGCTATCCCATTTTATGAAACCGAAGGTAGAATACTGTGGTTCGTGTTTGTTGACCTTCAAAAGTAATTGATAATTTGATGTTGTTTCTGTTTGTATTGTGCTTATAACACTCAGGGCTTCGAAGTAAACATTTTACTTAATAAAATACAGCAGCATTGGCTTGCTAATTCAGGGTCTGTCATTTTCTTAGCCTTGAAATTGAAAGTAAAGTTATAGCTGGTATGTATTACGCATTATTAGGGCAATAATGCCGAGGAGGTTTAGATGGGTGAGGTATGTAACACGAATGGAAACGGTGGGTCCATTTAAAGTACACAGGATTAGATGGCAGAATAATATTAAAATGAATATTAAATACTTCAACATTTGGCTAAAATAAATGTGGTGGCAGTTTCTTTTAAAGATGGCAGTGAACGTAATACTAGACATCTTCCGTGCAGTGACTAATGTACAGGTGTGATTTATTCCAAATAAGTGCACGTTTTATTCCACATGCAATTTATTCCAACACGTTTCGGCTAACATATTTAGCCATTTTCAGAGAGTAGACACAAAGCTAATGTCTGATTCTCCCGCTTTCAGCCACAGTAATGCAATGATTTGCCTCCTGTCGAGTGAGTTTTATGCGGTTGAAGTCGCCGTTTCATAGTGCTGGTGACTTGCTTCGATTTAGTGCCGAATTTAAGAATTCGCTTAGTAACAGGCCTATCTCCTCTCTATATATTTTCATGCCGTTATGTTTAAGTAGGCGCATAGCCGAGTTTACTTTCTAATCCACCTCTGTTCACCTTTTGGGAAACTTTGAATAATCGAATTTACTGATCTGGGCATGTGTATGAGAGGAATTAATATTCCTTGTTTATTCAGTTCCAGTGGGTGTCCTAGACCCAACGCCGCATGTATTTACATACCTACATTCAGAGCGTTCCTTTGTACGTCATTCAGTCAGAATGTTTGTCTGTCCGTCCGTGCGTCCACTAATTCAGTTACCATCGTAAGTATGTAACGGAATGTATGAAAGTTTCTCTCAAACTCAGAACGAACAGTGTGCAGACAGAGGTCTCTGTACGGTTAGGTCTTCACTCGGTGTCGTCAAAAATGTTGACCTTCGAAGCATTGATTTGGGAACAATGCTATGGCAGTACACTGTGGGATTTTTAGGATTAGTATGGTGACAAGACGATCAGAAATACGGAAATTGCAATGTATAAACGGAAATCTCAAACATAAATACCAAAACTTAACTTTGATACTTCTTGGGGTCCGTAGGGATCGGTATTAACTATCTGACCGTACAGATGTGTTGTTGTTGTTTTGATGATGATGATTATGGCGATGATGATGTGATATTTGATGTTCTTGCAGCGGTTAAGAGTCACATTCTGGTCTCCTAAGTGGTTACGAACTTTCATAGGAACATACTGCCTCCATCTTGAAGGACAGAGTGACCATCAGGGGGGAGGCAGTGTGCTCCTTCGAAATGCGTGTAAATATCTAGCGGGCTGTATGACGTCACAACACAGGAAACCAGAGTATGCGGTTATTATTACGATTAGCTTTAGCAATTCAGATATTTTAGTTGTGAAACTGTAATTAGTTGACGAAGAATGTGACAACAGTTTTGTAATGTGTTTACGGTTAGCAGTTGTTAACAATTCGCCCAACCACCGAGCTGGAGGACCACCGATTGTCGGCTGTCCGCTTCTGATCAGTCAGTATATTCGCAACTACCCTCCGTATCTGGGATTCTTATACTTCTTCCACAAGCTGAGGTAGGGCCATGTCGTGGTGACAGAACGTATTTGTTATGGATTGAGGTTCAGTATACGGACATGTGGCGGACTTTTGTGAGTGCGGTAATGACACTTCGGGTTCTATAAAGTGCGCGGAAATTAGATATTTTGAGTAAAACCAACAAATACACACAAGTTTATGAAAGTGTATTATAAACCTGCCGATCCCAATGACCGCGCGGTGTAAGGCGTAGGTCTGGGGCCAATCGCTTTTTGGGATTGTGGGTTCGAATCTCGCCAGGGTCATGGATGTCTGTTTGTTGTGAATGTTGTGTGTTGTCAGGTAGAGGTGATCACTTGTCCAGAGGATTCCTACCGACTGTGGTGTTTCTCAAGTGTGTGATCGCGAAGCCTCGATAATGAGGAGGCCCTGGCCCACTAAGGGCTGTTGCGTCATTGGAAAAAAAAAATTTTAAACATAGTACATAAATTCGGCATTTTGAGGAGCGATAATTGATAGCAATTTATTATTGCATGTATTAAAGATACGGGAATATGTTCCAGTAAATATCATTGAACGCACTGTGAACTGGGTCCTGTATGTTGCTGTCAATGTTGAAGCTTAGGATCCTATTGGTCTGGCGCCGTCTTGCCATGTTACAGGCGTTGGGTTTATTGATGCCAGAACCTTGCACGAAGAAACACGAAGCCGTTATAGCTGACAACTGTATATTTTAATAAGGTTGCAAAACACGGAATTAGTGTTTGTACAGCCATAGTAAACACTTCCTGAAACGTTTAATGCACTATTATAATTTAATGCATACATTAAACATATTACATTAACATCACGTGACACACATATTTCATAAGTGTATATACACATTACTACTTCTCTATATACAAATAACATACGAAAAATATGGAATCAATATCAGCCATGCAATTATCACTTGTGACGTAGGACCTAATATTGCGTGAATAGTAACAGGATCGTTACACAGTCAGTTTTGCTACTACACATGTCTCGTTAGCGCGAATTGGCTATAACACGATTCTTGAATAGTCGAGCGCTGTTTTTATAACGCCAACTTTCGCATTCGAGTGCAGGCTATTAAGCGATTTCAGCGACCACTGTCATGATATCACACCAAACCACTTCCATAACCCCTGTTACTTTTATTACGCGATTTTACATAACGCGGAAGCTTCGAAGATCGCAACTATCGCGTTATAGCAGAACTGTATATTAAGAAGCAACTAACCGTCAGATATATTATTTCTCACGCTTTCCTAAAAATCTAAAGCACTGAATATTGTGTTAAGACATTCGGTCAATCAAATATAGAAATGGTTCTGGTGTGCACTTACGTTTGCTTTGTATCGTATTTACATTAAATAATTACAGTACGAAACAACAGATGGTAGGGTTAATGATTATTATATTTTAGCGATATTACATGAATAACACATTGTTGGATTCAAGTTTTGTGTTTTAGATGTTTATGAAAAATAAAAGTTCCCTTTATAGCTTTTTAATAAACATGATTGCCTGCAATGCTACATAGTTATGCTCAAGAAAAATTGGAAAAATATTGATCATATAAAAACCATTTGAGATAAAAATTCAGAGTATTACCTGTCTCCATAACATCTACTTTGCTTATACACTATACAAGTAAACATGACTAATCATACGTGTAACTTACGTCCACCTCCAAGAACAATGAATTAATAGAATTGCAAGGTACTGTAAAATATTTAAGTTGCTATTGTGTAAGTGCTGTTGCTGAGATCCGGAAATGGCGTCCCAAAAACAGCTGTAACTCACGTCCATTCAGATCAGTTGCAGAAATTAGAGAACAGAAATATAAAACAGTATGATACTAAGAAGACATCTAATTTGCTTGAAACTGCACCAGAATCACGAGAAACGTAGTGATAGCTCCTACAGTTGAACCCAAGAGGGTGTAATTTATGGTGAAGACGTCCCATGCTGTGAACTTCAGTTTCCGGTCCCTTACTTGTTGCAAGAACAACTGAATTTCAGCTGCAGTTGCAGGATGAAGTTCTGGTAGTAGGAGCAACTTCTGTAGCAGGGTAACGGAGCGTATAGCCTCTCCACTCGCTGAACCACAGGTTTCCGTTATCCAAAACACTAGCAAGAATTCCATTAGTGCCCAAATAATTGGAAGGATCACGTCGCGATATAATCCCACGTTATTGGAAATATTTGCATTTATTGAGATTATACTGTAACTTAAATTCGTTGTTATTTCGATGAATGCTGCCGCTAAACAAAGGAGAATCTTCAGTCCGTACATGGAATTAACTGACGAAGAAACATCACACAGCACGTCCCAAATGATCCTCGGAGCACGGAAACGAAGTTTCTCCTTATGGAGCCAAGAGTTCTGATGGAGATGCTGGTGGAATCTTGTATTATAATATTATTGTAATGTCGCGTGTTTAACGTCTGATACAATGCTTCAATGTGTAGTGCATCATCTTTCCAATTGTCCTCATTTCTGAAACGCGATGTCTGTAGCATTATCTCCCACAAATTACTGTTAGTTCCGTATTCGGTAGGATTTTCAGCAGAAGCAAAATAACTGTTAAGTATTTTAAACTTCTGTTTTAGTAAAGAGATAAGATTTACGAACTGGATGATTGTAACAAGTTTAATGAAACTACAAACATAGATGCTTATTTCACACAATGTACGGGTTATACACGCTGAAGTCAGAAATAAAAGCAAGAATGTCAGTCACATATATAATGAAGACAAAGGTGTTAAAAATACCATTTGTATTCGTAAACGTTTCTCGTTACTTGTCAGAATATCGCATTTTGTATCAAATAAATTATCGACCACGAATATTTTGTATAATATCTTATCCATTTCTTTACGTATTCGTATTGCAGACATAGCGAGGAATGTAACGCCGCTGATTGCGTATATCACAGATTCAAAATCCACTACATTTTTTGTTTTTTTACCCGCGATAGGAAGTTGATTAGTAGCTAGAAGCAAATAACTTTGCCCTCCAATAATCCACATTATCATGAACAGATTATATAAAACTCCAAATATTGAAGTTTTCAGACTTACGGTAACTCTCCTTTTTTTATCCTGAGTGTAAGTCATTGACAACGGAGCAAGGCCCGTAAATTTTGACAGGTAGTATATGGGAATGATATTGGAGTAAATGTCAGGTTTCTTAACATTTCTCACACTTTTACCCATTTGAAGGACCTTTTCCATTCGTACGTTGATAGAACAAGTTTGCTTGTTTTCCAGTCTTCAGTACTGCGCACAGTGAAGCAGAAATACGGTATATGTGAAGGCTGTTGGCTGCGTACATACGCTCATTAACAGACGAGGTCTGATAAATTAATTAGTGTAAAATGTTGTTGTTGAATTTTTGGCGATAAGTTTAAAATAATTGTGATGGTGTTCTGTATACCTGTGAAGACATCAGTATGTTTGTTTCAACGTTATTAAACGTAATGCAATAGCACTGAACGAAACTGACAGCACACTGCGACACAAAACGCGAACTGTGGGATTTTGAGGATTAGTATGGTGACAAGACCATCAGAAATATGGAAATTGCAATGTATGAACCGAAATTTCAAACATAAATACCAAAACTTAACTTTGACACTTCTTGGGGTCCGTAGGGATTCGTCTTATCTATCTGACCGTACAGATGTTTTGTTGTTGTTTTGATGATGGTGGCGATGATGATGTGATATTTGATGTTCTTGCAGCGGTTAAGAGTCACATTCTGGTCTCCTAAGTGGTTACGAACTTTCACAGGAACATACTGTCTCCATCTTGAAGGACAGAGTGACCATCAGGGTGGAGGCAGTGTGCTCCTTCGAAATGCGTGTAAATATCTAGCGGGCTGTATGACGTCACAACACAGGAAACCAGAGTATGCGGTTATTATTACGATTAGCTTTAGCAATTCAGATATTTTAGTTGTGAAACTGTAATTAGTTGACGAAGAATGTGACAACAGTTTTGTAACGTGTTTACGTTTTTACGGTTAGCAGTTGTTAACAATTCGCCCAACCACCGACCTGGAGGACCACCAATTGTCGGCTGTCCGCTTCTGATCATTCAGTATATTCGCAACTACCCTCCTTATCTGAGATTCTTATACTTCTTCCACAAGCTGAGGTAGGGCCATGTCTTGGTGACAGAACGTATTTGTCATGGATTGAGGTTCAGTATACGGACATGTGGAGGACTTTTGTGAGGGCGGTAATGACACTTCGGGTTCTATAAAGTGCGGGAAATTTAGATATGGTGAGTAAAACCAACAAATGCACACAAGTTTATGAAAATGTATTATAAACCTGCTGATCCCAGTGGCTAGGCGGTGTAAGGCGTAGGTCTGGGGCCGATCGCTTGTTGGGATTGTGGGTTCGAATCCCGCCAGGGTCATGGATGTCTGTGTGTTGTGAATGTTGTGTGTTGTCAGGTAGAGGTTTCTGCGTCGGCCTGATCACTTGTCCAGAGGAGTCCTACCGAGTGTGGTGTTTCTCAAGTGTGATCGCGAAGTCTCGATAATGAGGAGGCCCTGGCCCACTAAGGGCTGTTGCGTCATTGGAAAAAAAATTATAAACATAGTACATAAATTCGGCATTTTGAGGAGCGATAATTGATAGCAATTTATTACTGCATGTATTAAAGATAGGGGAATATGTTCCAGTAAATATCATTGAACGCACTGTGAACTGGGTCCTGTATGTTGCTGTCACTGTTGAAGCTTAGGATCCTATTGGTCTGGCGCCGTCTTGCCATGTTACAGGCGTTGGGTTTATTGATGCCAGAACCTTGCACGAAGAAACACAAATCGTTATAGCTGACAACATATTTTTTTTCAGGTCACAAAACACGGAATTAGTGTTTGTACAGCCATAGTAAACACTTCCTGAAACGTTTAATGCACTATTATCATTTAATGCATACAGTAAACATATTACATTAACAAATACGTGACACACAAATTATATAAGTGTGTATACACATTACCACAACTCTATATACAAATAATATAAGAGAAATATGAAATCAATATCAGCCATGCAATTTTCACTTGTGACTTAGGACCTGATATTGCGTGAATAGTAATAGGATCGTTACACAGTCAGTTCTGCTACTACACATGTCTCTTTAGCGCGAATTGGCTATAACGCGATTCATGAATAGGTAAACGCTGTTTTTATAACGCCAACTTTCTTCGAGTGCAGGCTATTAAGCGATTTCAGCGACCACTGTCATGATATCACACCAAACCACTTCCATAACCCCTATTACTTTTATTACGCGATTTTATATAACGCGGAGACTTCCAAGAACGCAATTATCGCGTTATAGCAGAACTGTATATTAAGAAGCAACTAACCGTCAGATATATTATTTCTCACGCTTGCCTAACAATCTAAAGCACTGAATATTGTGTTAAGACATTCGGTCAATCAAATATAGAAATGGTTCTGGTGTGCACTTACGTTTGCTTTGTATCGTATTTACATTAAATAATTACAGTACGAAACAACAGATGGTAGGGTTAATGATTACTACATTTTAGCGATATTACATGAATAACACACTTTTGAATTCAAGTTTTGTTTTTATATGTTTACAAGAAATCAAAGTTACCTCTTCAGTTATTTAATGAACATAATTGCCTACAGTGCCACAAAATTATGCTGAAGAAGAATTGGAATGCTATTGATCATTTAAAAAACTATTTGTGATACAAATTAAGGACAGTAGCTCTCTCCATAACAGGTACTTTGCGTGTACACTATACAATTAAATATTAGTAATCATATGTGTAACTTACATCCACTTCCAAGAACAGTTAATTAGTAGAAATGCAAAACATTGTAGAATATTTAAGTTGCTATTATGTAAGTGCTGCTGCTGAGATCAGGAAATGGCGTCCACAAACAGCTGTAACTCACGTCCATTCAGATCAGTTGCAGAAATTAGAGAAGAGAACAATAAAACAGTATGGTACTAAGAAGACATCTAATTTGCTTGAAACTGTACCAGAATAACGAGAAAGGTAGTGATAGCTCCTACAGTTGAACCCAAGAGGGTGTAATTTATGGTGAAGACGTCCCATGCTGTGAACTTCACTTTCAGTTCCCTTACTTGTTGCAAGAACAACTGAATTTCAGCTGCAGTTGCCGCATGAAGTTCTGGTAGTAGGAGCAACTTCTGTAGCAGGGTAACGGATCGTTTAGCCTCTCCACTCGCTGAACCACAGGTTGCCGTTATCGAAAACAAAAGCAAGAATTCCATTAGTGCCCAAATAATTGGAAGGAGTACGTCGCGATATAATCCCACTTTATTGGAAACGTTTGCATTTACTGAGATTATAGTGTAACTTAAATTAGCTGTTATTTTGATGGAAGCTGACACTATACAGAGGAGTATCTGCAGTCCATACATGCAATTAACTGACGAAGAAACATCACACAGCACGTCCCAAATGATCCTCAGAGCACGAAAACGAAGTTTCTCCTTATGGAGCCAAGAGTTCTGGATGGAGATGCTGGTGGAATATTGTATTATAATATTACTGTAATGTCGCATGTTTAACGCCTGATACAATGCTTCAATGTGTAGTGCGTCATCCTTCCAATTGTCCTCATTTCTGAAACGCGGTGTCTGTAGCAGTATCTCCCACAAATTACTTTTAGTTTCCGATTCGGTAGGATTTTCAGCAGAAGCAAGATAACTGTTCAGTATTTCAAACTTCTGTCTCAGTAGAGAGATTAGATTCACGAACTGGATGATTGTAACCAGTTTAATGAAACTGCAAACATAGATGCTTACGTGACACAATAGCGACACGCTGAAGTCAGAATTAACGACAAGAATGTCAGTCACATATATAATGAAGACAATAGGTGTTAAAAATACTATTTGTATCCGTAAACGTTTCTCGTTACTTGTCAGAATATCGCATTTTGTATCAAATAAATTATCGACCAAGAATGTTTTGTATAATGTCTTATCCATTTCTTTACGTATTCGTATTGCAGACATAGCGAGGCATGTAACGCCGCTGATTGCGTATATCACAGATTCAAAATCCACTACATTTTTTGTTTTTTCACCCGCTTTAGGAAGTTGATTAGTAGCAAGAAGCAAATAACTTTGCCCTCCAATAATCCACATTATCATGAACAGATTATATAATACTCCAAATATTGAAGTTTTCAGGCTTACGGTAACTCTCCTTTTTTTATCCTGAGTGTAAGTCATTGACAACGGAGCAAGGCCCGTAAATTTTGACAGGTAGTATATGGGAATGATATTGGAGTAAATGTCAGGTTTCTTAATATTTCTCACACTTTTACCCATTTGAAGGACCTTTTCCATTCGTACGTTGATAGAACAAGTTTGCTTGTTTTCCAATCTTCGGAACTGCGCACAGTGAAGCAGAAATGCGGTATATGTGAAGGCTGTCGGCTGCGTGCTTACGGTCATTAACGGACAAGGCCTGATGAATTAATTAGTGTAAAATGTTGTTGTTGAGGTCTTGGTGATAAGTTTAAAAAAATTGTGATGTTGTTCTGTATATCTGTGAAGACATCAGTGTGTTTGTTTCAACGTTATTAAACGTAGTGCAATAGCACTGAACGAAACTGACAGCACACTGCGACACAAAACCGCGAAAATCTTCCGTGCGAAAGTGCAGGCCTATTATTTGTCGGGAATTTCTTCCCAGTTAAAACCCATGAATTTTTCAAGCGAATATGGTAACTTAGCTTCGTAATTTTTCCACTGTCGCCATGTTCTTCATCTAACTTCGTAGAATATAATGCTTATTAATAATCTAGTTTTACCTCAGCTGGTGAATAAATTATCCCATTTTATGAAAGCGGAAAGTGCACTACCGTAGTCCCTGTTTGTCGAACTTCAAATAAATTGGAATTTTGACATCATGTCCCTTAATTTCCAGAGCTACCGAGTAAGCATTTTACGTAATTAACTAAATTAACTACGGACGCATTGACTTCAGGATAAGGGGCAGAGCATTCTTTTTGTTTTGCAATTAAAAGTAAACTAATAGTCACTACGTGCTAAGCAGGTCAAACTTTCGCAGTGGTTTAGAGGGGAGGACTACCTATGTGACAAGAATGGAAGCGATTAGACCATTACATGACACAGGCTGAGATGGTAAAATGATAATGAAGGGATGTTGATTTAAAGGTGTGTTTTTGTGTGTGCGTGTGTGTGTGTGTGTGTGTGTGTGTGTGTGTGCACTGGCAGGTTTTGAGTCAGAATAAAGAAAATATCGGGTTTTTTTTTTAAACAAGGCAGTTAACCTTAGGGTTCTATTAAGGGCTTGGGTTTACTTGAGTGCCGGACGGAGATTTTCTTGAAGTGTGTCGGTCCTTGTGTTTACTTTAGTCACTGCTCTGGTGATGTTCTTTACGTTACATTTTTCTCCACTGTTTTTTGTGATATATCAATTCGTTACGTCATTTGTTATTCACGAAGTCTTTTTGTACTTAATACCTTCATATGATACAAGTGACACCAAAATTGGGTAGGCTGAAATGTCGTCAATATATTCTTCACTTTGAATATAATTTTTAACAAATAAAGCAAAAGCTCTTTATTAAACTGCAAGTTTATTCGTGCTACCCCACTCCTTTAAGTCTCGAGGACACTAGTCACGTTACATAGCAGTTCGTGGTCTTTCTTTTACGCTTTGTAGTAGATGAGTGTTCCGATGCATCTTCAGGGTGACAGTCTGGTTTACCTGCTTGCTGAAGTTTTTGGGAAGAAAGAAATGTGTCTGTTGTGGGGGAAATTTGGAGGGAATCCCGCCAAGTAGAGATGTGGGAGGGATGTAACCATGTCTTGTCTGGATGGGGTTATGATTGACAGCAAAATTCCTCCTTTATTAAGTTGTTCGTGTCCTAGATCCCATGTGGAATATAGCCCATAAACATCAATACTTGTCTGCAGTAACAGAGGGAT
The DNA here is from genome assembly GCA_021186555.1 of Reticulitermes speratus. Taxonomy (NCBI): domain Eukaryota; kingdom Metazoa; phylum Arthropoda; class Insecta; order Blattodea; family Rhinotermitidae; genus Reticulitermes; species Reticulitermes speratus. The sequence continues at coordinate 10,521,279 of JAJKFL010000014.1, forward strand.
GTAAATCTGTATATTTACCATGTTTTCCATGCATAAGACAATCACTGATATGAGTCCAACAAAATGCATTTGTAGTCATTTTAAATATAGTTTTATTATTATTATTATTATTATTACATATTACTTCCTTCTGCATGTTTCGGCCCTTTTGGGCCATCATCAGGGAGAACCAAATACTAGCAACACTTCTTATGAGTTTCATTTCAGCCTTTTCAGTTATTCTCTTCTCTGCTGTATAAAGTGCCCAATTCTCACTACCATACACCACGTAGCTAATAGATTAGAAACAGGCATTACTTTATAAAAGTTCAATAGTGAATATTTTCTATTTTTTGCAACGTTTCGCTTTATAATGAAGAGAGTGTCTTGAGTTTATGTAATTGCAAATTATTTTTTAGAGTTTGCATGTTTGCATGATAAATCGCAGCCCACATTTTTTTATTTTTGACCTGCTGTGTGAACTGGCTGTTTATCACAGTTAAGATGTTTCAGGTTGTTTATATTTGAAGACCATAACTTGGGTGTCTTCATTGATATATCTAAATTATATTTCTGAAATATATTATACTGTAATTGCTTGATTATCTACAGCTCACATTCGGTCTCTGCAACAATGATTTCATTATCAGCGTACATAACTGAATTTAGAATGCCTTTCCCTAATTTAAAACTCGTTCTCAGTTTTCGTTGCCATTCTACCATGCCAGCGTCAATATAGATATTCAGAAAACCGGCTACATGGAGCATCCCTGCCATCACCTTGATTAAATATTCATGCTGCGTGTGCTAACAGATGTACACTCGTAGCAGCTGTGATTTAAGTAGTATGTATAACCATTAACCACGACTTTCCACACTTTACTTCTAAGGATCCTATCAAATATTTTGACGTTGTCTGCTAATGAAATTTCAATTTCTGGGCTACATACTGTTTGTATTATGGCCACATCAGCTTTCATTTCCTTAAGTTCCTGTCTTAATTCATTCTGTTTTGTGGATAATCCCTTTACGTTCCACGGTGCACGAATCTCCTCAGTGTGTTTTTAATCTACTGTTTCTCACCCTCTAGCTGTTTGTTACGTAATTCCACTTTAACGTTTCTAAAACTGTAAAAGGATGAACAAATATGTAGCCACTGAACATATGATTGTCCCCAGTGCAGTGTAGTTAATGGTGAAGAAGCCCCAAGCTGTGAAGTGCAGAGGTCTGTTAGTTACTTGCTGCAAAACTGCAGGATGCTGTAATAGCGACCAACCGAATTGTTACTAGAGACAACCACACTACAGATATGCTAAACGCTCATGTAACCCCTTCGCTCTCTGTCACATCATTATGTATATGTTGCTATGTTATAAACTGTATGCAGAAATAAATGAAAGTTGTAAGAGTAATGAAGGACAAAGTGAAATCTACAAGAATCTGCAATCCATACATGCGGTCAAGAGATGAAGCCAAGTCACATAATGTGTAATGAAGTCCACGCATCAACAAGAGCTGATGGCGATTTGGAGTCTCGCATCTGCTCCTCCAAATGTGTGTTGCCAGTGGTTTGGTTTTCTTTGCCCTTCTTGTGGCAAAGGACAGGTGTACTCCCTGACAGAGCGGGTTAGACTCCGAGACCAGAGGTGATATTCCGAAATCATGAGCGTATTTAAGTTCCAGTTTTCCGATCAGGTCACTTTCCCCGTTCTCACACATTCGTTTCAAGGAAGTGTTTATTTCTCTGAATCGGTGCCTGAAGAGTAGAATGAAGTTTATATACTGTGTCTCCATTAAGTAGACTATGGAACGAGTAAGGTACGAAAATGGCAAGTGTTCGAAGTTTTTGCTGTTGAATTCGTCGATCCAAACCCAGCTCTCAAAGCAGTAGAACACAACATAGGTGCAAAGCAGATAAGCAACTTGTAGCAACACGAAGATATATGTGTTCTTGTAAACGATTTTTGGTCTTGATAATAGTGTTCTGTCCACTCGAGCAATTCCGTTGATGAGTCTGAGCATTCTTCTCTTGTTAAATGCAACTGCCATGAGTAAGGACACCAGCGCAAGTGATGAATTGAGGCAAAAAACATTAGCGTCTGTCAAAATGACAGTCATGTGCTTGTCAGTTGTGTAAGAGTTTTGTATCCTCCAGCCAAAAACAATGACAAATACTATAAGAGACACCACTATGATAAAAGTAGAATAAAATACTTTAAAAAAAGATATTTTAAATTTCTTGCATTTTATACCGATGGGGTAAGTTTTGTTGAAGCAACTGAATGGAGCGAGTCCAAATATTTTTGATATATAATAAAGATGCCTGATTGCTTCATAAATGTCCTCAGGCATAGTGACTTGATGGTGCCTGTATGGAGACACTGAAAGTAGCAAGCGGTGTGCTGTCACAAAAAACAGTATATATTTATATTTCTGAGGTAGCACGTAAGTTTGTATAACTATTGTCCCACCAATTGTAACAGACACGTGCGTATAAGCCTTGTCCTACCAATTCATGCACAACTTAAGTCCAGTGTATGCCGAATTCATTTTGACATATTGTGTTTACTGTCAAAACAATTTGTATTCCCACACAATTCCAATAAATAACGCAAGTTTATTTGCCTGGAATTGAAATGTATTATCAATTCTATTATCTTTTCTATTCAGCCGACTTACTACACTCTTTACAATAACAATAAACATGTCAGCAGGTTATTACATAGCAAGTTTTTTCAACGATACGTAGGAAGCGGACCGAGAACCTTCAGTATAGTATCTGATAAAGATTAATTGTTATTGACCTAATTTGCTTTCTTAAGGCTTATGAGATAACCATGCTGTTTGTATGTGTCTGTGTCTACAACTTCTAGTTTTAACCATCTGACCGATTTTTATGATACTTTTTATGGCCAGTACAATTAGATGTCACCTAGACACATAAATTTAATTTACTGGGATGGGTAATCACAACATGGCGGGCGTACGAAATTGTAAGGTGAAAGCGACACTAGCGCCACTTACTATAAGGTCCCTAAATAATAAAAATTTGACACAAGAAGATTATAAATGTATGTTTTATTGTACTTTTTCATAAATCAAAACTGGATAAGTACACATCGAGGTGCTTGGTGCTACAGTGTCTGTCACGAACTGTAATACATATAAGGAAATGAAATTGAGATGAGAAAAGTTTTTTATTTTGGCAACAGTGTCATGCAGAATGCTGAAAATGCACATTTTCTGAATCGTTTAAAAAATGGTTAAGGTCACAACACAGCTCTTGATGATTGCACGTACCAAAACCAAATTTGATGTACTTGCTCCTCTGTGGAAAACGAAAGCCACCACCCCCTTCGTAACCCAGCTACAGCTGCACCATTTAACGCACATTGCGTCAGAAGTTGTGAAATGTTCTAATTCCAATAGTAATATAAGCATATAATCGAGCAAAAACAGTAAAATTTCAAAACTTACAAATTGCAGCAAACCAACAAAAATTCAAGTAAATATTTCCACAGCGAAAACTGAAGTAACAGGAACACGTGGGAAAGGTATTCAAATATTTAAAATAGGAATAAATTGAAAGTGGTACAAAAAGTACCTCGTTTTATTTACTTATGAAATAACATTTTAACCAAAGAATGAAAATGACTTGAAGTTACAAATATACAATGAAGTAAATAGTGTACTTGAAAGAAATGTTAGCATAGGAATGTCATTTCGTAATACGTCACGCCCACAGAAAAACAAATCTCTACTGACTTCTCTAGATTAGACAGCCGAATTTTGGCACCAGAGACAGATTGGGGAATTAAAGGTTTAGTTGAAGAGACACAAGGCTACCAGCAGGATTGGAAATATTACTGGGAGGGATGGAAGGAGAAGGCCCTCTTTATTTGGCGTTCTGTTTCCGAACGAAGGACAACGAGTCACACGACCAAAATGAGGATGGAGGGACAAAGAAAGTCGTGGAATTGACAGAGACAGACTTTAAAGATCGAACCCTGAAAAGTGCACGACGACGACGACGATGATGATGATGATGATGATGATAATGATGATATTTGAGGTTCTGGCAGTTGTGTTTCTATAACCACTTTAAACACTTCCTGAAACGTTTAGTGCACTGTTGTAATTTAATGTAGACTGTAAACACATTACATTACCACCTCGTGGTACGCATGTTACATGAGTGTGTATACACATTACCACTACTCTATATACAAATAACATACAAGAAATATGAAATCAGCATCAGCCATGTAATTATCATTTGTGACTTAGGGCCTAATACAGGATACGTTATACAGAGTGTGTGGTTCACTGAATTCACTGTCTGAAAAAAGAATAAAATCTCTCCACAACTATATCAAGTTAAATTTCACTTTATATTCACCGTGCATCTTTTATAATTGATTTATTTGTACCATCAAATGCACTAAGACAGTTTTTTCACTGTTTACTTTATTATTACGATGCCCCAATACGCATTTCGGCAGTTATTCTGCCATCATCAGGGGGTATTTTAAGGAGTTTTTACATAGACCAATTCTTTGGTTACATCATAACAGTGAGTCAGTATTTACCACATCTTATAAAATTTTTGTAAAATTTGTGGTATTGTTAAGCTGCTAAAAGTTATTAAATTATTAAAACTTATAAAAATTACAATAAAATCAAGTAGTATATTATACTATCCTCTATAGTATAATTATTAATTAATGGCAGCGGGGGTCCTATTTCCAGCATGTGTTCCAGTTATCTGTTGAAATATTAAAATATATAGAATTAGGGTTATGATAACTGCTATTATTTACATTGTGTGTGCGTTCTCGTTAGATTTCAAGTTAGTTTAGTTCGTTACATAAGGCGAGATTATTACGACCCACAACGAATGATCCATTACGTAAGCATTACGTAGTATCATTGTCAGGTGTAACAAATTAACTGAACATTCAGATAGATTGTTTTTGGGGGTGTGAAGTTAATCTTCTGAAGTCCCGAATACTCGGTTATAGGCACTCAGCCGACCCAACGTGCGAGATAGTTCTGACCAACACGCATATCGGCTTATATACCATTTAATGTAAGTAATTTACAGTACGACACAGAATGTGCTACAATATGCATTACGACACGTCAAAGATATGACACAAATAACACCACGTTGAATGTAAATTATATGTGTAGACATTCATAAAACAATTAGAATACGGTATTTAATTTTTCTATTAAATATAACTGTTCATAAAGCCACGAAGTAATATTCATGCAAAATTGTAAACATAATAAATGTATTATCACCCATGTGCGACACAAGTATAAGGATGATAGTCATCCCCGAACAGTAACTTTGTATATACACCATATCGTGCAAATATAGATATAGAAATCATATATATATGTAACTTACATTTAAATCCAAGGAGAGTAAATTATTGGGCTGGTGAAGCATTGTAGAATGATTAAATTACTAATGTCTAACTGCTGTTGCTCAGATTAGGAAATGGCGTCCGAAATAAACTGTAACTAATATTCGTATCAGTTTTTAGAATTTAGAGAAGTCACGTAGCGTGTAGCTAACAAGACAACTAATTTGCTAGAAACTGCACCAGGATTACAAGAAAGGTAGTGATAGCTCCTACAGTTGAACCCAAGAGGGTGTAATTTATGGTGAAGACGTCCCATGCTGTGAACTTCACTTTCAGGTCCCTTACTTGTTGCAAGAACAACTGAATTTCACTGCAGTTGCAGGATGAAGTTCTGGTAGTAGGAGCAACTTCTGTAGCAGGGTAACGGAGCGGTTAGCCTCTCCACTCGCTGCACTACAAGTTGCCGATATCCAGAACAATAGCAAGAATTGCATTAGTGCCCAAATAATTGGTGTCAGCAGATGGCGATAAGATGCTACGTTAGTAAAAACAGTCAAAGGTATTTTAATTATACTGTAACTTAAATTCGTTGTTATGTCGATAAAAACTGACACTATACAGAGCAGTATCTGCAGTCCGTACATGGAATTAACTGACGAAGAAACATCACACAGCACGTCCCAAATGATCCTCAGAGCACGAAAACGAAGTTTCTCCTTATGGAGCCAAGAGTTCTGGATGGAGATGCTGGTGGAACCTTGTATTATAATATTATTGTAATGTTGCGTATTTAACGCCTGATACAATGCTTCAATGTGTAGTGCATCATCCTTCCAATTGTCCTCATTTCTGAAACACGGTGTCTGTAGCAATATCTCCCACAAATTACTGTTAGTTCCGTATTCGGTAGTATTTTCACAAGAAGCAAGATAACTGTTCAGTATTTTAAACTTCTGTTTTAGTAAAGAGATAAGATTCACGAACTGGATGATTGTAACAAGTTTAATGGAAGTACAAACGTAGATAATCCGCACACTGTAGTCAGGTGAAAAAAGACCATCATTCACATATACAATAAGAACAATAAATATTAATGATATTATTTGTATCCGCAAATGTTTCTCGTTAGTTCTCAGAATATCGAATTTTGTGTTTGTTATTTTATCAACAACATATATTTTGTGCAATACCTTATCCATTTCTTTACGTATTCTTATTAAAGACATAGCCAGGATTGTAACGCCGGCAATTCCGTTCATTAAAAATTCTAAGCCGGCTACATTCTTTTTTCTTTCACCTTCACTGTGAAATTGGCTAAAGTAACATAGAACAAAACACTGCGCTCCAATAATCCCCATTATCGTGAGCACGGTGTGTAAAACTCCGAGTATTGAAGTTTTCATGGTTACGCGAACTCTCCTTTGTTCATCATGAGTGTAAACCAGTGACAACGGAGCAAGACCTGTAAATTTTGACAGGTAGTATATGGGAATGATATTGGAGTAAATGTCAGGTTTTTTAACATTTCTCACGCTTTTACCCATTTGAAGGAACTTTTCCATTTGTACAGTGATAGAACACGTTTATCTGTTTCCCAGTCTTCTCAACTCAGCAGTGTTAAATACGTATTTGTGAACACTGTAGCCTTACTTCAATAAGCCTTTTGAGAAACAAGTTTTTTGTAAATTAATTAGACTAAAATGCTGTTGTTCACGTCTTACCGAGAGGTTTTAAAAAATTTTGGTAACATTTTGTACATTATGAAGGTATCAGTATATTGTAAGGTTATTAAATTTAGTAGGCTTTCACACTCAACGGATGTGGCAGGACACTTCGATACAAAACTCCAAGTAACTTTCTTATGACCTTATAATACCAGCAGAAGAGCTTTTGCAAACATCATCAGTGACATTTTATCACGAACAACGCGACTTTACTTCGTAATTTTCCTAATATCGCTGTCTTCATCTACCTACATGAACCACACTGCTTAACAATTAATAATCTAGTTGTCTTTCAGCTTGTGAAGCCCTTATCAGCATTTTGTGAACACGAAGGTGCACTACCGTAGTCCCTGTTTGTCGAACTTTAAAATTAATTGGAATTTTGACATCATGTCCATTAATTCGCAGAGCTACCGAGTAAGCATTTTACGTAATTAACTGCAGACGCATTTCGTTTCTGAATAAGGGGCAGAGCGTTCTTTTAGTCGTGCAGTTTAAAGTAAATCCATAGCTACTACGTGTTACGTATTGTTAGGGCAATTGTACTGAGGAGGTTAGATGGGCGAGGTATGTAACAAGAATGGAAGCGGCGAGAGCATTTAGAAGACAGATGCTTAGATGGGAGAATAATATTAAAACGAATGCTAAATAAAATAATAAGGTGTGGGCCTTGTTACACCGAACTAATTAGGTCGTCGTCGTTGTCGTCGTTGTTGTTGTCGTTGTTGTCGTCGTCGTTGTTGTTGTCGTCGTTGTTGTTGTCGTCGTTGTTGTCGTCGTCGTCGTCGTTGTCGTCGTCGTCGTTGTCGTCGTCGTCGTCGTTGTTGTCGTCGTCGTCGTTGTCGTCGTCGTTGTTTTTGTCGTTGTCGTCGTCGTCGATGCTGCTGCTGCTGCAGACATCATTAGCTCTAAGAGATAACATATATAAATCTTTCATTCTTTGTTTTATTCAAATACAACGATATATGAATACTTACGTCACTTATTTTCGCAAATCGCCGATCTCGGTGGCCTCGCTGTCTAAGGCGTAGGTCTGCGGCCCCTCGATTACTGGGAACGCGGGTTCAAATCCCGCGAGGTGCATGGATGCCTGTTTCTTGTGATTACCGTGTGTTGTGCAGGTAGATGCCTCTGCGACGGCCCTATCACTCATCCAGGGGGGTCCCAGCGAGTGTGTGTGTGTATGTGTGTCTCGTTGTGTGATGAAATGCAAAAATAAACCTCTGTACCTACAGTGGGTAGATAGAAGAGGTTGGGCTCTGACACTCCGCTAGTGTGTGGAGGGAATTTCGAATATAGTGAGAATACGCAACGTATTATCAAAGTATTATTTTTGCCATAACAGTTCAATGAAAAATTCCATACTTCGAAGCAATTCATTCATTCTGTATTCTGTCTTACGACAGGTCCGTGGCCTCTTCCAAAGCGAGTTCTCCACAGGGTGCGATCTAGTGCTTCCTCTTTCAATTTCCAGTATCTTTTCTTTTCCTTAAGGTCATCCAGTAGCTGCTTACGTCTTCTCCCTCGTCGTCCCGTCATTTCTATCCTTCCTTCTAACTTTCCTTCAATCACGTGTTTCAGAAGGCAGTTTCTACGCAACATGTGACCAATCCAGTTAGCCTTTCTTCTTTTTATTGTATGTAGTATATTCCTCTCCTCCTTGACTCTGTGTAATACTTCTTCATTTCTCACACGATCGGTCCAACTGATCTTCTCCATTCTTCTCCAGCACCACATTTCAAAACTTTCCAGATACTTCTGATCTACTTTCCGAAGTGTCCACGTTTCAGCACCATACAAAGCTATGCTCCAAACGTAGCACTTTACTAGTTTCTTCCTTAAATTTAATTCCAGTTTGCTGGTGAAAAGATTTTTCTTCTTGTTGAATGCTGTTTTTGCCATGGCAATTCTGGATTTAATTTCACGTGTACACCTTGCATCACTTGTTATCATGCTACCCAAATAATTGAAATATTCCACATTCTCCAATTGTTTTTGATCTATCATAATTTTCGTTGGGGATGGTTGCCTTGAGATTTTCATTACTTTAGTTTTTCCCACATTCATTTCCATTCCATAGCGTCTTCCAATTTCAATTAGTCTATCAATCATGCCCTGTAGCACCTTTTCTTCCCTAGCCAGTAGCACAAGGTCATCTGCATATTTAACAGTTCGAAGCAATAATGGATAAAATAACATATAATATATAAATAACATAAAATAACATTTTTGTTAGATTTTTATGAATACATCACATGTCTATGACATTTTGTCCCCTTCTATTAAGGCAGTAATATCGCCGTTTCCCGTCACGTGTTCTACTGGTACCTCATACGAATGCGGGAACTAGGCTAGTACTGTCAGAAAATAGTTCCTACTGATGTGTTTACTGGTCATATTTAAATTTCAGAATGGCGTATTAATACCGGAAGTATCTTGACGACAGAATCTAGTAACTTTACAAGATTACACAGTGGTCTACGTCACTATCATATAACTCCTCCTAGGTAAGATCCCAAGTCAGGGCATTCAGGGAGGAACATTTAGATTGATCGATGTTCTTTATCATTTGGATTACGAATTACAAAAGGCGCTAGTTTATAACGCAGCGTTAGTTAAAACTGGGAGAGAATAATTGTTATACTGTGTAACTCCAGTTTTCTTCCTATGGCTCGACAGCCCGATATGGGCCTGGGCCTCCTCGTTTCGTCGAAGCTTCACGATCACACACTTTAGACACACCACAGTCGGTAGGACTCCTCTGGACGAGGGACCAGCTCGTCGCAGAGACCTCTACCTGACAACACACAACACTCACAACAGACAGACATCCATGCCCCCGGTGGGATTTCTTTTTCCCCTTTGATCCATTTTTGTACTATTTTTATATCCTTTCGTCCTTCATGTCACTTTCTACGTTCCATGCTACCGTCCTTTCAACAAACACAACACAAACATCCATGCCTCCGGTGGGATTTTTTTTTTTACTAATTCCTGGGTTTTCCCTTTTGATCCCTTTTCTTTCTGTAGTAATCCTTTTTTGTCCTTTTCATGTCACTTACGGTCCACAACCGTCTTTTTACAACACAACACAAACATCCATGCCCCGGTGGGATTCGAACCCACGATCCCAGTAAGCGAACGGCCGAAGACTCACGCCTTAGACTGCACGGCCACTGGGATCGGCAATTCGAACCCACGATCCTAGTAAGCGAGCGGCCGAAGACCCACGCCTTAGACTGCACGGCCACTGGGATCGGCAATTCGAACCCACGATCCTAGTAAGCGAGCGGCCGAAGACCCACGCCTTAGACTGCACGGCCACTGGGATCGGCAATTCGAACCCACGATCCTAGTAAGCGAGCGGCCGAAGACCCACGCCTTAGACTGCACGGCCACTGGGATCGGCAATTCGAACCCACGATCCTAGTAAGCGAGCGGCCGAAGACCCACGCCTTAGACTGCACGGCCACTGGGATCGGCAATTCGAACCCACGATCCTAGTAAGCGAGCGGCCGAAGACCCACGCCTTAGACTGCACGGCCACTGGGATCGGCAATTCGAACCCACGATCCTAGTAAGCGAGCGGCCGAAGACCCACGCCTTAGACTGCACGGCCACTGGGATCGGCAATTCGAACCCACGATCCTAGTAAGCGAGCGGCCGAAGACCCACGCCTTAGACTGCACGGCCACTGGGATCGGCAATTCGAACCCACGATCCTAGTAAGCGAGCGGCCGAAGACCCACGCCTTAGACTGCACGGCCACTGGGATCGGCAATTCGAACCCACGATCCTAGTAAGCGAGCGGCCGAAGACCCACGCCTTAGACTGCACGGCCACTGGGATCGGCAATTCGAACCCACGATCCTAGTAAGCGAGCGGCCGAAGACCCACGCCTTAGACTGCACGGCAAACTGGGATCGGCATAACTCCAGTTTAAGGCATGTTAAATGAAATGTGAGACGAGGAAATATCTTTAGTTAACGTCAAAGGAGTTGTTATGTTACGAAAGCTAAGAGATTCTAAACTGGAGTCTAAACAGAGTCACATAAATAGTTGTATTGGTGTTTACGGCAGTCTAGGCCAGTTCCGATACGTCAAGGAGAGGCGGTGTTGCAGACTGGGAATGGTGTACTTAAAACCGCATTTGTGGGAGACCAGTGAAACGTAAATATAGAACATTTAAAAGGGTAGACTTTTTATAGTTAAGGAAACTAGGTTACTTTAACCAACATGACTGTTACAAGTAATTAAAATTTTTCTGTACGTATTAGATCAGCTCCGATAGACATTTTCTTTCTGAAATTCGTAGGAGTCACACGTACAACCGTGTGCTCTGCAAAATGTAACAGTTTTTTCTTATTCCATTTATTACAAATTAATGCTATAAGACTTGTGGTTATAAATTATATCATTAATTAAAGCCACACACTTGCTTGGATTTCTAGGATTATGTGCTGTGCTTTAAGTGACTCTAAGTGCATCCGTCGTCTGCAATATTAAGTTCTAATTACTCTGAAATTGACAAAGGCTTAGTGTTTGTGTGTAATGAATTAACGTGATCACATCATATTAATGAAGTGGATAAGATTTTCACAGCCGATCCCAGTGGCCGTGCGGTCTAAGGCGTGGGTCTTCGGCCGCTCGCTTACTAGGATCGTGGGTTCGAATCCCACCGGGGGCATTGATGTCTGTCTCTTGTGAGTGTTGTGTGTTGTCAGGTAGAGGTCTCTGCGACGAGCTGATCCTTCGTCAGAGGAGACCTACCGACTGTGGTGTGTCTCAAATGTGACCATGAAACCTCGACGAAACGAGGAGGCCAGGCCCATATAGGGCTGTCGAGCCATACAAAAAAAAAAAAAATTCACAGCCTTATATAACGACATATGCGAAACGAAAATAAGTATTATATGACTTATTAAAATACTTCTCCGGCATTGTGTAAATCAAGTTAAGTGATTTTAACATAGTAAATAATCAAATTATAAACTTTAGATATTTACCATTTCTTTTTAAACAGACAGTCGCAGCTAAGAAGGCAGATTCCCGTGATCGTTGCCACTTAAATTTTCTGGAGCGGATCTCTGTTTGGCACAACCAGTAGCTAGCGAAACTACCGACGGCTTCCTGTTAATCACCTCCTTCCTTCCCTTCCCTATGGCTCGACCGCCCTATATATGGGCCTAGGCCTCCTCGTTTCGTCGAGGTTTCATGATCACACACATTAGACACACCACAGTCGGTAGGACTCCTCTGGACGAGGGATTAATCACCTCCTAAACATCATAAATTTAATATCATCATTTTGTAAATAAGTACCTATTGGCCTTGATCCTAACTTACTTTTGCACCTAAAATCCAAACAGCATTATCATTCGTCCAAACCGAGTCTCGTGCTCGTAAATGAATTTAATAAAAACAGCAAGAACGTGAAAAAAAAGGAATGGAGTAAGAAAAAGTTAGGCGACCAGGTCTGCTGTGTCCACAAAGTGTGCAAGTGGAAATATTATGACAAGAGGTGGACGGTAGCAGAAGTTTTAGACACATTCTATAGAGACAATAGTCCCTCGCGTTCTGCAGCTATCTTTGTGACATCCTGACAACAGCGTTATGTGACTGCTGTTATGTTCAGAGTGCGATGTCTTTACAAAGGAGGAGGAAACGATGTCTCTTCTGCTAATGCATGTGTTGAGATGCTCTGACCAGGCCGAAGGGTAAGCCAGAAATATTTATTGTTACAACATAGCTGCTAGTGACGACACACACCGAATCTATAGTTGATTTATTTGGGTCTGTCTCGAAAACACAACCCACTGTCCACTAATACAACCCACTGCCTACTAACACAACCCACTGTCCCACTAACACACCCACTTCCCACTAACACAACCCACTGCCCACTAACACAACCCACTGCCCACTAAAACTCACAACCAAACCCACTGCCCACTAACACAACCCACTGTCCACTACCTAACCCAGCTGTCATTCCACCATTTACCGCAGATAGCGTCAAAATGTTTACTCGATCATTCTAACTAAAACGTAATAAGTGCAGATGATAAAAAAAACATAAAAACTTTTGAAATTTACATATTGCAGCACAGCAGCAAAACAGACTTGTGCGTAAACATGACAAAACATCTCTGCAACGAAACCTGAACTAATGGGAACATGTGGGAAAAGTATTCAAAGGTTTAAAACAGGAATAATTTGAAAGTGGTGTAGCAATTATGGGGTTTTGTTTATTTAGGAAATAGTATTTTATCACAAAGAAAAATATTGACATAAAGTTACAAAGATACAATGAAGTAAATAGTGTAACTGAAAGAAATGTTTCCATAAAAATGTGAATTGATGAAAATTCGCACGTGCAAAACATCTCTTATCTTCAAGTGTCACTGGATTACAGCACCAAATTTTACATCAGAGGCAGACTGAGAGTTAAAAATTTAGTTTAAGAGATGCAAGGATACCATCAACACTAGAAAAATCATTTGGCAGGAAAGGAAGCGACCGCTCTCCATATTTGGCCTTCCGTTTCCCAAAGAAATGAACACAGACGACGAAAACGACAATGCAGGGCCCAAAAGCTATTGGGATTCATACGTATAGGCCTTAAGGATCTAAATTTACAAAGTAGTAGTAGTAGTACAATTGTGTTGTTGTAGTGTTGTTTGTTGATAGTGATATGTAATATATTGAGGTTTTTTGCAGCGGTTAAGAATCACATTCTGGTGTGCTAAGTGGTTACGAACTTTCACAGGAACATACTGCCTCCATCGTCAAGGAGAAAGTGACCATCAGGGTGGAGGCAGTGTGCTCCTTCGAAATGCATGTAAATATCTAGCGGGCTGCACGATGTCACAATGCAGGAAACCAGAGAGACAGAGTGTGAGTTGAATATTACCATTAGCTTGAGCAATTCGGATATTTTAGATATGAAACTGTATTAAGATGACAAGGTATGTGACAACAGCCCCAGTGAAAGAGCATAAAGTGGAATGATCGATGGTGAAAAAGTCCGAAGCCGTGAATCTTACTGGACGGATCCTAACTTGTTGTAGGAACAGCTGGATTTCTTTCACTATGTCCGGGTGAAGTGAAGGCTCCAGCAATAACTTCTGGAGCAGCACTGCAGTACGGTCTGCTTCACCAGCCACAGCATTGCATGATGAAGTTATCATGCATGTTCTAAAAATCCCTACCGTTGCCCAAATTATTGACAGCATTAGAGCACTGCAGTGTTTACCTTCACTGCTTTCATCTTTCTGTGACTTGACTGCAAAGACAATACCGAAAAACAAGCACGTAGTAACACTCATGAAAGTCATTGTCATAGACAGAAGTATCTGTAGACCATACCTAGAGTTGACTGACGAAACCACATCGCTCAAGATGTCACTGACACATCGTTGTCTGTAAAGTTGCCGTTGCCATTCTCGTGTTGAGAAGTTTTCTGCTGCACGTATTGCACAATCCTTTTCATTTTGGACCACAGTTTTGAGGTGTCTTTCTTGTATATGTTTACGTGCGGTCGCTGTGATGAAGTACGTTCCACTGGCACGCGTTTTGCTCGCATTTCGATGCGTTACCGGGAATGAGTCAAAGCTCGAATTAAGTACAAAGAATCGACGTTTTAACATTAAAACCAAGTTTAAATATTGTATTTCCATGACACAAATGACAGCATGAATGACACATGAGATGGGGATATGATGACGATTCTTGCTGCCGTGTTCCTTTGCCCAGACATTGTACTGGAAACAGTACAATAAAACTTCGTAGAACACGAAGTAAATAAACTGACTCACTTGAAAAATGTCTGTGTTTTTCCACGCTTCTTCGCAGGGATATAAAAGACTTTCATCCACAAGCGATATTGATGTCAACATCCTGCTAAGTGAGTGGTGGTGCTCTCTGACACACTTCGCGAGAGACACAAGAGCAACTGCGTAAGCGGTGAATAATACGGTCAGGTCGGTTATCAGAACTGTCACAGTCCTTATGCGAGGATACGAATACACGATCCTCCAGACAGTCATTACAGTTGTCCCAGTTGTTACAATCAGAATCATAAATATGGTGTGAAGTCTGCCGTACCGAGAAGGTATAAATTTCTTGCATTTTTTTCCACTCGGACTTTCCTCAGTTACCCATGTAAACGGCGCCAGTCCTACAAGATTTGATAGGTGGTACATCGCCCTAATGGCAGTAAATATATCCCTTGACGGTGGCTGTTTCATCTCTGACTATCGTTTTCTATTTGAAGTGTTCTGCCTGTCTTGAAGATCTCTCTTTCATGTGTTAGTGTTCTAGTGTGTGCTACGTGTAAGTCGTCATAATCGATTTAATACGAAAAGGGAGGGAGAGGATGTTATTGGCAGCTCGCTCTAATTTGAGTGCTTTGAACATAGAGCATATAAAATATTGTATTGCTCTTTGACGCCAGTAGAATAAAACGAACTAAGTAACCTGTAAAATTAAGAATTTGACGTAGCTGTTACACATAACTGTAAAATCTACAACGAACAAACGTGTAAAATATTTCGCTTCTAAATGTGATGTTTTTAAGCGCTTCATTTCTCGTTACTGTCCCCGCCTATTTTCCTTTCCTTCAAATAAATGTAATGTGTCTGCTTGATGTATTTTGTTTGGGTCTTGTCAGATCCCCAATGTAAAATTGTATGTATCCCATATGCGTACCTTATTTGATGGATATATATGTAAGATAAGGAAACAGGCCGTGCGATGGTTCAGGCGGTTAGTCGCCGGCCTCTCACCACGGAGGCCCGGGTTCGATCCCAGGTCAAGTCCATGTGAGATTTGTGGTGGACAAAGTGGCACTGGGACAGGTTTTTCTCCGAGTTGTCGGTTTTCCCCTGTCAATTTCATTCCACTGGTGCTCCATTACTTGTAAAACTTGGTAAAAAACTGCTCATCCTCATCTTCATCACAGGGGTTGCACAATAAGCCTTAAGGCTGCGGTGCGTCCGTAGCATCAGCTGCGGGGCCCCCTCACAAAAAAAAAAAAAAAAAAAATTTAGGAAACAATTGTTGTCGCAGTTGCCTCAAGTACAAAGTGACAGAATTTAATGTAGGGCCTGTACGGAATATGGGAAAATTTGGGTCTGCTTGAACTTCAGAGCAGTAGAAAGTAGATGTAACATTATTATAAAGACTAGCGCGATGTCCGTTTTGAATTAAAGAAAAGTGTTATTGCATTTTGAGAGCGCAAACACATATACATTAAACCGGCTTCTGTACGCAGATCAAAGATCTGAAAGTATGCGGGGCGTACACGTGCTGTGGAATGGTGTGTCGAGGTCGTTTGACAATTAATGCCATATGTTAGTGAGAGTTCCTAGGGTGTTTGTCCTCGGATGAGGACAAACAAAAATAAAACACTCTTACATTTCATGGGCTTTCACAGTTCCATAAATTAAAAATGCATTTGAAAGATGGCTAAGTTGATAGTAGGAATAAACATGTCATATGCAGTAATGAAGAAAGCCGATACACCTTATAACTTCAAAGGAAGACACATATGATTATAAAATTAGATGCCTAATTTATTTTTCAATGTCTTAATTATCCTACAAGTAAAGTATAATGATTACTGAATTTTGTAATATGACCTCATGTAGTTCGGTAGAAATATATCTACGGTTCAGAGGAACCTGCCGCCTTCTTATCGGGTTAAATGATAAATGTTCATCCGGAATACTAACTATTACACTTCTGCCAGAGTACATGATGTCACAAACAAGACAATAAAATCCATAGTCGGTGTCGTGAGAACCTCAAGTTTCGCATAAGAAGATGTTTGATATTAAGAGCCGAACAAACTATTATAACCTAACTTTGCGGTTACTTTTTTAATTTGATATACTCAAATTAAGAATGTTCTCTTCAAAAAGGTTAACTTTGTTTATTTATTACAATACAACGTTGCACAAAACCACCGTCTACTCTTTTCTTACTCCCGCAACTGACTCGGACACCTGGTCCTGTCGTTGGTGCTATTTTAGACGAGTGAAGGTGAAGCCGAATGCCCAACAATACTAGCATTTATGATGTTTCAATCATGTTCGCTACACTATTGAACTCTTTTTTTTAATTCCTATTAACATTTCACAGATTTTCTTTTCTGAAAACAGTGACGAAAAATTGTATTATGTAGAAAGGAGAATAACTGAGATTTGTAAATAATGTTTATTTCCATTAATAAATATTTATGTAATGTACAACAAATTGCTCAAATGAATCTCCAATGATATTTCGCTCATACCGAATCCTAAAACCGATCGATTAAGGCTCTGCAAATAAATCAACCATCTTTATTTTGGGAAAAAAATTAGCAGTAATATATGTGAGAAAAACGCAGATTTATTGAATATTAAAGTGTAATGTGATATTCGAGCTGTTATCGTCTGCGATGTGGCGCCATGTATTTTGGTAGGTTAGTAGGTATGCCTGCCAGCGTTTATGAGAAACCTACTGCATAATTATTTAGGGTAGACTTATCTACTTTGAGAATGAAACATCAAGGTTCTTCGAAGTGTTTGTAACAATCTACCGAACTACAAGACGTGAAATCCCTTTGCCAGCTTTCTGCACGTCCGCCACATAATTTTTAATTCTGAAACATATTTAGTAAGTATTTAAAAAGCAGTAAGCAAATAAAATTGCGTGTCTTGCAAGAAAAGCCAAAGTGAACTCTATGTATTAAGAGAGACAAAAATTCCATGTCTCTAGTGCACATCAGCTTCGATTGTTAAGGATTATAGTACCCCTAGTTCAGGCGGGAGTGGACACACATCGACATTTAAATAGTGTCGACCATTTTGCATCGATTTTCCTATCGGTGTTTTGGCACCATATGCGCCATAACCCTTAATTTAATTACAATGCAAATTTTAAATACCGTAATTATTAAAATAATGTTTAGTTGACCCACACACTTAGTGGTATTTATGATTTGGACACTGAACAAAATAACAAATTCAACAAATCTGACACTCCTTAGTGTAATCTATGCACCAAGTCACTCGAAATTTGAGGAATCAGCATTATCAGAAACATAAGCTGACACATTTTTGCTGCATACAGGTGAATTGTAAATTGACATTTTGAACTGCATGAGGATCACAAGATACGTAACCACGGCACCCATCATGGAGACCAGCAGAGATAAGTCGAGACTGAGGAATCCGAATACCGTGAATTTGAACTTGCGTAGAGCGACGTGTTGTGAGAAGCGTTCCAGTTCTGACATAGTTCCCGGATCAGCATGAAATGCAAGCAGTAGTTTGCGAAGCACAGTGGAGGTGTGCGCCATCTTGTTGTTGGCTGAGTGGCATGGTATCGTTATACACAGCAGCTGAATCATATGCAGTAAAGGCCATGTCATATAACATACCACGAAGCCTGTGGCACTGAGTCCTGAATTGTTTTTACTATCATACCGTATAAGTAACTTAGCCCGAAATATGACCAGACTGTTGTACTTACAAAGGTGCTGAGTAAACTGAACAATATTTGCACCTCATACGCGGACTTGACCAAGAGCGCTGTGTCGAACAACATATCGTGAATGTTATTAAAGATCAAAATATCTTTCTGTGTTAACCGTGATTTAACTTCCTTGACGTTGATACTACATGTTCTTTTCAACAAAGGCAAGTAAAATTCTTCCATCGAATTTTCAATTTCGAAGATACCAGATAGAACAGAGAGACGAGTATTTAGAAGGGAAAATCTGTCTCTCAGCCAAACAACCATATTCATGAGCTGAATTACAATGATCCACTGTATTAAAGTATCTACATATACATGAGAGTAAAACAAGATCTTGAAACCATAAACTGAGCCCCACGTAATGAAGTCGTGAGTAAGTTTAAATCCAAAGAGAATGAACACCACAAATAACTGGACAGTCAAGCTGAACTTTGCTTTCTTGTAATATTCCCTGGAGCTTTTTAAAATAATTAAATCTATTTCTACTATCAAATACATTATTCTCACAACAGTATTTCTGCTCCTCGTTAAACCTAAAGCTAACGACACTAGAGAAGCGATGCTTGCAGTATATAGTAACATATCAGTAACAGCATCGGATTCAGTCAAATAGTTGTACACGAATATCTTCTTCAAAACAATGGAAAACAAAATGAAACAAAAATATAAGGCAACCACGAAGATGCTGTAAACGAGTGCAGCTGAACTGTGTTCAAGTTGTTCCAATTTTCTTCCTCCTGGTAGAGGTTTCTTCACATAAGTAAATGGTGCCAAGCCCAGAGCCCTGGAGACGTACAGAAGAGGTCGGATAGCCAAGAAGAAGTCATCGGAAATGTTCTTGTTCATTCTGATCAAAAAAGAAAATTTAATCCAGTGCTTTGAACTAGTACTAAAATTAATCCCATCTAAACTACCTTATTTTGATACCTGAAATTTGTCCATTCAGTTACCGAACTCAAGCTGAAGAGTTATTCATTGTGTCGGGACGAAACGGTATGCAATTATTAGAGTATTAAAAAAACAAAGAAATATAAAATGACTTATCCGTTTATCTTATTACCACAGGAATGGACGAGTAATTGGTGCCCCGAATTCCGGCTGACCTAGTTTAACCAAATATCTCCTTTCACTTAAATTTGCATGATCTCTATTCCTTTGTCTAAATAAAATGTTTAATTACGAAAGCTACCTTTGCTCAGCCAAACTCATATTTAAAAAAAAACTTGGCGAATTTGATGCACTTGTGGCTGATAGCTTTAAAACGCTTATATGTTTCTGTCTTATATTTTATAAATCTTCATCGAAATACTGTCATAAGGTTAATTTCAGCGTAACTTACTTCTTCGAAAATTCGAATTTCTGCATCACCACTCTTTTCAACGTATGTGTAACCCCGTTTAAGACGCTCTACTGTACGAAAGAACACGAAACCCACCGACAGATTTTAATTATGATACAGTTTCAGCGTGTGTAATTTGTTATATCAATAGTCTTCAATTTCGTTCTGCTCACGTATTAACCTAATGGAACCTGCTTTGTCTACTCTTATTGTCTGCTTAGAAGAATTCCTCTTTGTCATAATTTGTTTTTCAAGCTACTACGTAGCCTGTCTTTTTAAAATATTACACTAGTATTGTATAAATGAAGTGCCTTTCAGATTGTAAACATTCATATGATAAATTAAAAATTCTGATGTTTATCATTTCTTTCGAATTAGAGAGCTGACACACAAGCCACTGTGGGTTTCGTCAGGCAGGTGGGACCTGATCGACACGGGCGGTGCAAACATTCTGGAAAAAGGAAAGACTATGTAACGCTACAGAGATAAAATGAAGGAAACAGTATAATCAAAAGAAATGTTGGCATAAAATGTCAGTTGATAAAATAATCACGATTACAGAAAATCTAATCTAAACCAGGCTTTGCTAGATCAGAGAGCCGGAAGCTCTAGTAACAGAGACAGTTGGGATATAAAAACTTAGTGCAAGAGAAAATTAAGTTATAGACCAACTGATGCACACTAAAACAACTTTTTTTTGTAGCTTTATTATTAAAATTGTTCACTCTTCACCGTACGACAGGCAGTACACTTCGCTCCCCACAAAAACATATCACATGCCTTTAATACCACGATCCCACACGCCAGCACTTCCGCAATCTGCAGTACTTTTACAATTTTACAACTTTTAACGAGTCTTTTTACAAGATTTTAACTTATAATATATAAGTTTTAAAGTGCCGTTATAATATTTAAAATCATGTGTTTGAAGTGATTGTAGCTTTTAGCAAAAGACCCCCTGACGATGATCCTAGGATCGAAACACGTGTAGGGGTATAATTTTAACAATTTTAATAATAAAGCTACAAAAAAAGTGGTTTTAGTGTGCATCAGTTGGTCTATAACTTAATTTAATATGACGAAGATGCACGGTGTGAACAGTGTGAAATTTATTAGTGCAAGAGACACAGAGAAACTAGCAGTGTTGGGAAGGAATGGCGAACGCAATCCTTGTTTGGCCTTCCGTTTCCGACTGCAGGAAATACGACTTTTACATGGCCAAAGTGACGATGCCGTGAACAGGAGCATCATAGAAAGAGACCTTGATTAACCTTACAGAATGTAAGCTGTTAATGATGGTGATGGTGGTGATGGTGGTGATGATTCCATCGTCTGTGACAAAATTATAATAAAGGAGGTGGCAGTGTGTTCCTTCGAAATGTTGGTGACCACCAGCTAGACTGCACTGTGGAGTGTCTCTGGAAACCAGAGCCTGAATTGATTATTGCCCGTGGCTCTAGCAATTCAGTATTTTAGCTTTGAAAGCATAACAACAAGGAGGCGACGTACGTGACAACGGCCCCAGTAAATGAATGCAAAACCGAAAAGCCTATCACCGTTTGTAAACCACCGCCGTGTGAAACTAAAACCCAAAACCTGTATCATGCTTAAGAGGACCTGTGACCCCTGACCAGTAGCGTGAATCCCGAAACCTGTGGCTTTTAAAACTGCGACTTTATCACATATAACATGTATCCTGTACAAAGGACCGGTTTAAGACATTTCTTGGGCAAATGCAGAAACAAAAGTATTTATAAACTAACATTGCAGATGCAACACAAAATGTGCATGAAAATTGTGAAGAACTGAAATATAACCAACCTTTTCGGAGCCCTTCCGATCGGGTGGGCCCCAGAAAGCCGCAGAACTTCTTATTGGCCTAAACTGCCCCTGCCTGTAATCTGTAATGTCTTCCCGTAACATGTAACGTATAACTTGCAAATCTTTAAAATTCAATCCTCTAAAATATATTTTGTTACTTATAGCATTCAACTGTGACAAAATCTAACGTACGTACGTAACATGCAAGATTCAATAAGCGACCTGCAAGTATATAACCTTTAACATGTATCCTGTGTTCCGTAGCTAGAGGAAGGGCGTCCAGTCTGGATAGGATTTCTGAATTGGGTAGCTTTGTTGTATAGATGATAGCTGTGTTGCCACCGCCTGATGAAATCGGGAAACTGTGGAGAAATCTTGTGTCGTGTATAATCTGTAACATGTACGTTCAACCTGTAACGTGTAAAGGTGTACCTTGAATCTGTAACCTTTACACAGTACACGAAGGGCAGCAGTTTGCGGAATATTGCTATTTCATAAATGTGAGTTGATTTGTAAGGAGATGGTCTGTCACTGTTTAACGAACTCGGTAAAGTGAGAAATCTGCCCTTATACTAATAGACGCCAACAGTGTAGTCCAAACAGTCTGCATAATTTTGTTGTGGTTCGTGTCAGCGTAGATGTTATCTTCATGTTTTAAAATTTGTGATTCATTTACAATAAGACTAAATTTTAACTCTGAGATTTAGTCGTTATCCCTGACCAAACTGGCAGACGTGTCTAAAGCAAAAACAAAAGAATGTAAGTTACAAATGCAGATTGAAATAGGTTTTAGAAAAGTTTGAATCCAATATCAGTTTTAGGTACGTTTAAACAAGCTTGTTTGTATGCTACTATTATGCTGGCAATATCTCAGGTAAATGTAACAAATCTTAGTTAGGCCTCCCTACCTTTAGAAGGAATCTCCTGCCTCATCATTCAGGGTATTTTTATTTCCTATGGCTCGACAGCCCTATATGGGCCTGGGCCTCCTCGTTTCGTCAGATCACACACTTTAGACACACCACAGTCGGTAGGACTCCTCTGGACAGGGACCAGCTCGTCGCAGAGACCTCTACCTGACAAACACACATCACAGGACAGCATCCATGAGATCCAGATAATCTCGTCCTTCGGTCCTTACGGCACACGCACAACACAACACAACATCCATGCCCCGGTGGGATTCGAACCCACGATCCTAGTAAGCGAGCGGCCGAAGACCCACGCCTTAGACCGCACGGCCACTGGGATCGGCTCATTCAGGGTATACTTAACTACAATTAAGGAGGAAGCCTCAACTTACTTCGAAACGTTTGTACCAATCTGCAAAACCAAATGACGTGAAATGACATTGTCAGCGTATTGCACAGCTGGCATATAATACTTTATTCTTGCGGTTATTTGATAAATATTTAAAAAAATTGAATAAATACAATTGTGTGTCGTGAAAGGAAAGCCAAAACGAGTGACACTTTTTACAAGTTTATTTAATTATGATATAATATTCCAATACCATAATCAATAATATAATATGTTACATTAACACACGTGTAGTGGCATTTATGATTTAGACAGAGATTGAAGTAACAAATTCAAAAACTCTGATACGTCTTAGTGTATTCTATGCACGAATTCACTCGAAATTTGAGGAATGAGCATTATGAGAAACATAAGCTGTCACATTTTTGCTGCATGCAGGTGAATTGTTAATTGACATTTTGAACTGCATGAGGATCACAAGATACGTAACCACGGCACCCATCATGGAGACTAACAAAGATAAGTCGAGACTGAGGAATCCGAATACCGTGAATTTGAACTTGCGTAGAGCGACGTGTTGTGAGAAGCGTTCCAGTTCTGACATAGTTCCCGGATCAGCATGAAATGCAAGCAGTAGTTTGCGAAGCACAGTGGAGGTGTGCGCCATCTTGTTGTTGGCTGAGTGGCATGGTATGGTGATACACAGCAGCTTAGCCGTATGAAGTAAACACCATAACGTGTGAGATAATACGACTCTTGAGACACTGATGCCTGTAGTGTTTGCATTACCGTAACCGTATAAACCACATAACCCAAAATATGATCGGATTGTGAATACCAAAAAAGTACTGAGTAAACTGAACAATATTTGCACCTCATACGTAGAATTGACCAAGAGCGCTGTGTCGAACAACATATCGTGAATGTTATTGAAGGTCAAAACTTCTTTTATTGTTAATTGTGATTTCATTTCCTTGACGTTGATACTACATGTTCTTTTCAACAAAGGCAAATAGAACCCTTCCTTCAAATTTTCAATTTCGAAGACACCAGATAAATTACAGAGACGTGTATTTAGAAGGGAGAATCGATCTTTTAACAAAATAACCATATTCATGAACTGAATCAGAATGATCCACTCTACTAACGTATCTACATACATATGACAGTAGGAAAAAGTTTTAAGACCAAGATTTAAGCTCCATGTAATGTTGTCGTAAGTAAGGGTAAATCCAAGGAAGATGCATATCACAAGTAACTGCTTAATAAAACGAGCATTTTCTTTGTTGTAGTACTCCCTGGGGCATGTTAAAATAATGCTATCTATTTCTGATACCAGAAGCATTATTCTGACGATCGCATTTCTGTTTTTCGTTACACTTAAAACTAAAGAAAGTAGTGAAGTGACACTTGTAGTATGCAGTAGGATTTCAGTAACAATATCGGTTGTAGACATTTGGGAGAACACGTATATGTACTTAAAAGTAAAGGAAACAGCAAAGAGACATAAAGTTAATACAACCACAAAGATGCTGTAAAAGAGTGCAGCTGAACTGTGTTCAAGTTGTTCCCGTTTTCTTCCTCCTGGTAGCGTTTTCTTCACGTAAGCAAATGGTGCAAGGCCCAGAGCCCTGGAGACATACAAAAGAGGTCGTATAGCCAAGAAGAAGTCTTCGGAAATGTTCCTGTACATTCTCCTGAACAAAGATTCGTAAAGAGTCCTTCAAGCTTTGCTACGATAAGCGTAATTAGCTTACAGCACTCGAATAGCAGTAAGAGTCCTTCAAGCTTTGGTACGTTGTACAGCACTCGAATAGCAGTAAGAGTCCTTCAAGCTTTGGTACGTTGTACAGCACTCGAATAGCAGTAAGAGTCCTTCAAGTTTGGTACGTTGTACAGCACTCGAATAGCAGTAAGAGTCCTTCAAGCTTTGGTACGTTGTACAGCACTCGAATAGCAGTAAATTAGTGAATATGTACCACGTCAAAGTTATATTCCCTGTCGTTCCCCGTCTTGTTTTCTATTTGTAATGCTCTGCATGTCTTGAAGTTTC
The DNA here is from genome assembly GCA_021186555.1 of Reticulitermes speratus. NCBI lineage: Eukaryota > Metazoa > Arthropoda > Insecta > Blattodea > Rhinotermitidae > Reticulitermes > Reticulitermes speratus. The sequence continues at coordinate 10,546,353 of JAJKFL010000014.1, forward strand.
CCCATTCCTAAGTTAATGTTTTTATGTCGTAGGTTTCAATTATTTTAATAGGCTTGTTACGAAAAGAGGTGGCGAATGCTGTTTGCTTCTCTACTGTATTTCTGTAATTTGACTGCTTTCAACTTATAGGCATATAACAAAATACACTTCTCCTTGACGCCATTACAATTAACTTGAACTAACTACTCTGTATAATAAGTTAGTGTTCAGAGTTTGTCAGACAGGCTACGTCAACATGCACAATGTTGAACGAGCAAAACTGTGAAATATTTCGCATTTAAATGTGACGGATTTTAAACGCCCCATTTCTCCTTAGTCTATCCCCGTCTTTCCTTTTTCAGTTTTTGTACATGTCTATTTTGTTTAGATGATTATCTTGTTTGCGTCTTGACACATCTTAATGTAAAATTATGTCTGTTCCGTATGTGTATCTTATGTGTTGGACGTTCATGTAAAGCAACCGACGAAATATTACAGCAAATGTTTTGATTACAACAGGACAGAATTTAATGTGTCGACCGGTGCGGAACATGGCACAGATTTTAGGGTTACTTGAAAGGCAACCGCCGTTAAAATATAAAAACTTAAAACATTGATCGTGCATACGATAACCTGTGACCGCTGACAAGTAGCCTGAAATCTGTAACCCACTGCGTTTAAATTTATGACCTCCTGACGTATAACCTGTGTCATGAAAATAGGAGCGGTACAAGACATTTCTGGGTCCAACGCTGAAAAAAATATTGGTGCTCTAGTTCCGTGTACTCCTGAACTTGTTATGCAGATACTGTGTACTCCTTTTATTGTGATGAATTTCTAATGTTACAGAATGACTCACAATGAAATTGTCAACTGTGTGTGATGGAATTAGTGTAACATTTGAATATTGTGTGCGGAACACTTATAATACATTGTATTTTATACTTTGTATTTTTTATTATTTTGTACATACATACATACATATATACATTCCATGGATCCATAATTTTGTCACAAGACAATAGGATATGGAATAAGTCATAACATACAAAATCATACAAAATGTACATTGCAAAATGCTTTAAACATTCTATGTGCAGTCTCAGACGTCAGTATTATAGGTTAAAAATACTCATAAGAAATTCATCTACAGAGTAAAAGGAGTGTGCATTTAAGTATCTTCTTAGTGCTGCTTTAAATTGTGCCTTTTATATTTGTATGACTTATTCCACATCCTGTAGTCACTTTTACTAAATTTTAAGTCTGTAGAATGCATCATGTATGTATGCATGTATTATATACTTGTATGTATGTGTTTGTGTGTGTATGTGTGCCCTCGTAGGGAATGAAATTATGAAGATCTGAAAAATATCCAGCCTTTTCGAAACTCCCACACTGGTGGGAATCCACCCAGCCCTTTAGACTGTGATTCGCTTAAAGCGGCCCTGACTGTAAACTGTAATCTATAACGGCAACTTATAAACTACAACTTGTTAATTTTTAAAATGCAGACCTCCAAAATATGTCGTGTTGCTTGTAGCATTCAGATGAAAATATGTAACTTGCATAATGTAAGCTGCAAGCTTCAAGTTTCAAACTGCAAGCCTATAACCTGTAACATATATCCTGTGTTCTGTTACTGTAGAGGAAGGGTGCGCAGTCTGGAGTGGATTTCTACGTAGTTTGGGGACTTGCGATGTGCTGCCGCCACGTGATTAAATCGGCAATCTGAAGAGATCTTGTGTCGTTTGTAATCTGTAATATTTTACGTGTAACCTGTAACATGTAAAGGTGTACTTTGTAATTTGTCACCTTCGCACTGTGGAAGAAGAGTTCATGTTTGCGGAATATTACTATTTAAAAAGTGTGAGTTCTTTGTATGGAGATTGTTCTGCCCTCACCTAATGAATTCGGTAAACCGGTACACCTGCCCTTTTGATAAGAGGTGCCTTCATTGTAGTCCAAAAACTTGAAAAGTTTTTGTTATGGTTCCTGTAATATGTAAATTGTAATCTTCAAAAAGTGTGGCTATTTACAAGACGAACAAAACTTTGACTTCGACATGTATTACGTACAGTGAACAAATGGCAGATATATCTAAAACTAAAACAAGAATGTAAGTAAAATGACAAACTTTGGTTAGGCCTAACAACCTTTAAAGGGAATTTCCTGCCTCATCATTTAGGATAGACTTAACTACCTTTAAGGGTGGAGCCTGAAGTTCCTTCGAAATTTTTGTCCCAATCTACCAAACCACAGGAAGCGTAATACCATAGTCAGCTTACAGAACGTCTCATATATAATACTTTATTCTGAAACCTATTTGACACATATTTAAAGAGCGTCGAATAAATAAAATTGTGTGCTGTGAAAGTAAAGCCAAAAAAAGAACTGCTTGTATTAAGAGTGACATACATTGCATGTCTCTAGTGCACATGAGCGCATCATTGTTAAGCATTAGAGTATTTCACGCGTGGCTGAAATTACACGTGGTACAACACAATTTAAATAATACCGACCATTTTGCATCAATGTTGTTTAGTCGATATGTTGGCTATATCGACATTTTGGTACGATGTGCGCTATAACCGTTTATGGAATTGCAATGTAACCATAAATAACATATAATTAGTAAAATAATGTACTTTGACGCACACACTTAGTGGTATTTATGATTAGGACACTGAATAAAATAACAAATTCAACAAATCTAACACTCCTTAGTGTATTCTATGTACCAAGTCACTCGAAATTTGAGGAATCAGCATTATCAGGAACATAAGCTGTCACATTTTTGCTGCATGTAGGTGAATTGTTAATTGACATTTGGAACTGCATGAGGATCACAAGATACGTAACCACGGCACCCATCATGGAGACCAGCAGAGATAAGTCGAGACTGAGGAATCCGAATACCGTGAATTTGAACTTGCGTAGAGCGACGTGTTGTGAGAAGCGTTCCAGTTCTGACATAGTTCCCGGATCAGCATGAAATGCAAGCAGTAGTTTGCGAAGCACAGTGGAGGTGTGCGCCATCTTGTTGTTGGCTGAGTGGCATGGTATGGTGATACACAGCAGCTTAGCCATATGCAGTAAACACCATATCATTTGAGATAATACGACTCTTGAGACACTAACAGCTTCGTGTTCTACACCAAAGTAACCGTATAGGTAACACAGCCCGAAATATGACCAGATTGTTATACTAGCAAAAGCGCTTATTATGCTGAAAAATATTTGCACTTCATACGTAGACTGGACCAAGAGCACTGTATCGAACACGATATCGTGAATGTTATTAAAGGTTAGAATTTCTTTCTCTGTTAACTGTGATCTCATTTCCTTAACATTGATACGTGTTCTTTCCAATAACGGCAAATATAGTCCTTCCTTCGAATTTTCAATTTCGAAAACACCTGATAAATTATAGAGACGTGTGTTTAGAAGAGAGAATCGATCTTTCAACAGAACAACCATATTCATAAACTGAATTACAACGATCCACTCTATTAACATGTCTACATATAGGTGACAGTAAATTAAGTTCTTGATGCCATACATTGAATTCCAGATTGTGGTGTCATGAACAGTGTTAACTCCAAGGAATATGATCATCACAAATAATTGGAGAACCAGACTAATATTTGCTTTCCTGTAGTATTCCGTGGAGCTCGTTAAAATAATGCTGTCTGTTTGTACTATCAAATACATTATTCTGACGATCGCATTTCTGTTTTTCGTTACACTTAAAACTAAAGAAACTAGTGAAGTAATACTTGCAGTACGCAGTAGAATATCGGTAACAGCATCGGTGGCGGATGTTTGGGAGTTCATGTGTATGTAGTTGAATGTAATGGAAACAGCAAACACACATAAATTTAATACAACCACGAAGATACTGTAAAAGAGTGCAGCTGAACTGTGTTCAAGTTGTTCCCATTTTCTTCCTCCTGGTAGCGTTTTCTTCACATAAGTAAATGGTGCCAGGCCCAGAGCCCTGGAGACGTACAGAAGAGGTCGGATAGCCAAGAAGAAGTCATCGGAAATGTTCTTGTTCATTCTGCTCAAAAAGAAAATATGTTTCAGTTTTCTGAACTAGTACTAAAATTAATAGAATCCGAACTCACTTCCTTTGAGACGTGTAATATGTCCGTTCAGTAATAAACTGCAGCTACCGATATTGGTGCTAAATTAAGAAGAAAATCTATGAAATAAGCAGTTTGGGATAAGGGACTTAATCATAAAGTTACCTATCCTTTGCTTCCTTGTTCCCACAAGATGTGGTTAGTAATTGATTCCCGGTGTTCGACCAGAACATCCAGGTTCCTGCCAGCCGATTTTAACTAAATTTTTCTTGCTGAATTAAACTTGCATTCTCTCTTTTCTTTGTTAAGAAGATGTTATTTATATAAGTGACGCAAAATTCCTAGTAATAAGCTTGGCGTATTTGCCCACTTATGGCTGATATGTTCAAAACGCTATTGCCTTTCAATATTTTATCATCAAAACATTCAGTAAATTACTGTCGAAATTTAGTTGAAGTGTAAGACACTTGCGAGTATTTCGAAAATTCCAACCCCAGCATCACCACTCTTTTCAACGTGTGTGTAACCCCGTTTAAGACGCTCTACTGTACGAAAGAACACGAAACCCACCGACAGACCTTAATTATGAAAAAGCTTCAGCGTGTGTAATTTGTTATATCAGTAGTCTTCAAATTCCTTCTCCTCACGTATTAACCTAATGGAACCTGCTTTGTCTACTCTTATTGTCTGCTTAGAAGAATTCCTCTTTGTCATAATTTGTTTTTCAAGCTGCTACGTAGCCTGTCTTTTTAAAATATTACACTAGTATTGTATAAATGAAGTGCCTTTCAGATTGTAAACATTCATATGATAAATTAAAATTCTGATGTTTATCATTTCTTTCGAATTAGAGAGCTGACACACAAGCCACTGTGGGTTTCGTCAGGCAGGTGGGACCTGATCGACACGGGCGGTGCAAACATTCTGGAAAAAGGAAAGACTATGTAACGCTACAGAGATAAAATGAAGGAAACAGTATAATCAAAAGAAATGTTGACATAAAATGTCAGTTGATAAAATAATCACGCTTACAGAAAATCTAAACTAAACCAGGCTTTGCTAGATCAGAGAGCCGAAAGCTCTAGTAACAGAGACAGTTGGGAATATAAAAACTTAGTGCAAGAGACACAGAGATACTAGCAATGTTGGGGAAATTGTTTGGAAGGAATGGCGAACGCAATCCTTGTTTGGCCTTCCGTTTCCGACTGCAGGAAATACGACTTTTACATGGCCAAAGTGACGATGCCGTGAACAGGAGCATCATAGAAAGAGACCTTGATTAACCTTACAGAATGTAAGCTGTTAATGATGGTGATGGTGGTGATGACTCCATCGTCTGTGACAAAATTATAATAAAGGAGGTGGTAGTGTGTTCCTTCGAAATGTTGGTGACCACCAGCTAGACTGCACGGTGTAGTGTCTCTGGAAACCAGAGCCTGAATTTGATTATTGCCCGTGGCTCTAGCAATTCAGGTATTTTAGCTTTGAAAGCATAACAACAAGGTGGCGACGTACGTGACAACGGCCCCAGTAAATGAATACAAAACCGAAAAGCCTATCACCGTTTGTAAACCACCGCCGTGTGAAACTAAAACCCAAAACCTGTATCATGCTTAAGAGGACCTGTGACCCCTGACCAGTAGCGTGAATCCCGAAACCTGTGGCTTTTAAAACTGCGACTTTATCACATATAACATGTATCCTGTACAAAGGACCGGTTTAAGACATTTCTTGGGCAAATGCAGAAACAAGTTTGGGGGATCTGCCTGCACGTATTTATAAACTAACATTGCAGATGCAACACAAAATGTGCGTGAAAATTGTGAAGAACTGAAATACAACCAACCTTTTCGGAACCCTTCCGATCGGGTGGGTCCCACAAAGCCGCAGATCTTCTTATTGGCATAAACTGCCCCTGCCTGTAATCTGTAATGTCTTCCCAGTAACATGTAACGTATAACTTGCAAATCTTTAAAATTCAATCCTCTAAAATGTATTTTGTTACTTATAGTATTCAACGTGAAAAAATCTAACGTACGTACGGTAACATGCAAGATTCAATATGCGATCTGCAAGTATATAACCTTTAACATGTATCCTTTGTTCCGTAGCGTAGAGGAAGGGCGTCCAGTCTGGATAGGATTTCTGAATTGGGTAGCTTTGTTGTATAGATGATAGCTGTGTTGCCACCGCCTGACGAAATCGGGAAACTGTGGAGAAGATCTTGTGTCTTGTATAATCTGTAACATGTACGTTCAACCTGTAACGTGTAAAGGTGTACCTTGTAATCTGTAACCTTTACACAGTACACGAAGGGCAGCAGTTTGCGGAATATTGCTATTTCATAAATGTGAGTTATTTGTAAGGAGATGGTCTGTCACTGTTTAACGAACTCGGTAAAGTGAGAAATCTGCCCTTATACTAATAGGCGCCAACAGTTTAGCCCAAACAGTCTGCATAATTTTGTTGTGGTTCGTGTCAGCGTAGATTGTTATCTTCATGTTTTAAAATTTGTGGTTCATTTACAATAAGACTAAAATTTTAACTCTGAAATTTATTCGTTACGCTGACCAAACTGGCAGACGTGTCTAAAGCAAAAACAAAAGAATGTAAGTTACAAATGCAGATTGAAATAGGTATTAGAAAAGTTGAATCCAATATCATTTTTACGTACGGGTTTAAACAAAGCTTGGTTTGTATGCTACTATTATGCTGGCAATATCTCAGGTAAATGTAACAATTATTAGTTAGGCCTCCCTACCTTTAGAAGGAATCTCCTGCCTCATCATTCAGGGTATTTTTATTTCCTATAGCTCGACAGCCCTATATGGGCCTGGACCTCCTCGTTTCGTTGAGGTTTCATGATCACACACTTTAGACACACCACAGTCGGTAGGACTCCTCTGTGACGAGGGACCAGCTCGTCGCAGAGACCTCTACCTGACAACACATAACACTCACAAGAGACAGACATCCATGCCCCCGGTGGGATTCGAACCCACGATCCTAGTAAGCGAGCGGCCGAAGACCCACGCCTTAGACCGCACGGCCACTGGGATCGGCTCATTCAGGGTATACTTAACTACAATTAAGGAGGAAGCCTCAACTTACTTCGAAACGTTTGTACCAATCTACAAAACCAAAATGACGTGAAATGACATTGTCAGCGTATTGCACAGCTGGCATATAATACTTTATTCTTGCGGTTATTTGATAAATATTTAAATAAAATTGAATAAATACAATTGTGTGTCGTGAAAGGAAAGCCAAAACGAGTGACACTTTTTACAAGTTTATTTAATTATGATATAATATTCCAATACCATAATCAATAATATAATATGTTACATTAACACACGTGTAGTGGCATTTATGATTTAGACAGAGATTGAAGTAACAAATTCAAAAACTCTGATACGTCTTAGTGTATTCTATGCACGAATTCACTCGAAATTTGAGGAATGAGCATTATGAGAAACATAAGCTGTCACATTTTTGCTGCATGCAGGTGAATTGTTAATTGACATTTTGAACTGCATGAGGATCACAAGATACGTAACCACGGCACCCATCATGGAGACTAACAGAGATAAGTCGAGACTGAGGAATCCGAATACCGTGAATTTGAACTTGCGTAGAGCGACGTGTTGTGAGAAGCGTTCCAGTTCTGACATAGTTCCCGGATCAGCATGAAATGCAAGCAGTAGTTTGCGAAGCACAGTGGAGGTGTGCGCCATCTTGTTGTTGGCTGAGTGGCATGGTATGGTGATACACAGCAGCTTAGCCGTATGAAGTAAACACCATAACGTGTGAGATAATACGACTCTTGAGACACTGATGCCTGTAGTGTTTGCATTACCGTAACCGTATAAATCACATAACCCAAAATAGGATCGGATTGTAATACCAACAAAAGTACTGAGTAAACTGAACAATATTTGCACCTCATACGTAGAATTGACCAAGAGCGCTGTGTCGAACAACATATCGTGAATGTTATTGAAGTTCAAAACTTCTTTCATTGTTAATTGTGATTTCATTTCCTTGACGTTGATACTACATGTTCTTTTCAACAAAGGCAAATAGAACCCTTCCTTCAAATTTTCAATTTCGAAGACACCAGATAAATTACAGAGACGTGTATTTAGAAGGGAGAATCGATCTTTTAACAAAATAACCATATTCATGAACTGAATCAGAATGATCCACTCTACTAACGTATCTACATACATATGACAGTAGGAAAAAGTTTTAAGACCAAGATTTAAGCTCCATGTAATGTTGTCGTAAGTAAGGGTAAATCCAAGGAAGATGCATATCACAAGTAACTGCTTAATAAAACGAGCATTTTCTTTGTTGTAGTACTCCCTGGGGCATGTTAAAATAATGCTATCTATTTCTGATACCAGAAGCATTATTCTGACGATCGCATTTCTGTTTTTCGTTACACTTAAAACTAAAGAAAGTAGTGAGGTGACACTTGTAGTATGCAGTAGGATTTCAGTAACAATATCGGTTGTAGACATTTGGGAGAACACGTATATGTACTTAAAAGTAAAGGAAACAGCAAAGAGACATAAAGTTAATACAGCCACGAAGATGCTGTAAAAGAGTGCAGCTGAACTGTGTTCAAGTTGTTCCCATTTTCTTCCTCCTGGTAGCGTTTTCTTCACGTAAGCAAATGGTGCAAGGCCCAGAGCCCTGGAGACATACAAAAGAGGTCGCATAGCCAAGAAGAAGTCTTCGGAAATGTTCCTGTACATTCTCCTGAACAAAGATTCGTATATGAGTCCTTCAAGTTTTGGTACGTTGTACAGCACTCGAATAGCAGTAAGAGTCGTTCAAGCTTTGGTACGTTGTACAGCACTCGAATAGCAGTAAGAGTCCTTCAAGCTTTGGTACGTTGTACAGCACTCGAATGGCAGTAAGAGTCCTTCAAGCTTTGGTACGCTGTACAGCACTCGAATAGCAGTAAGAGTCCTTCAAGCTTTTGTACGTTGTACAGCACTCGAATAGCAGTAAGAGTCCTTCAAGCTTTGGTACGTTGTACAGCACTCGAATAGCAGTAAGAGTCCTTCAAGCTTTGGTACGTTGTACAGCACTCGAATGGCAGTAAGAGTCCTTCAAGCTTTGGTACGTTGTACAGCACTCGAATTGCAGTAAGTGTCCTTCAAGCTTTGGTACGTTGTACAGCACTCGAATGGCAGTAAGAGTTCTTCAAGCTTTGGTACGTTGTACAGCACTCGAATGGCAGTAAGAGTCCTTCAAGCTTTGGTACGTTGTACAGCACTCGAATAGCAGTAAGAGTCCTTCAAGCTTTGGTCCGTTGCACAGCACTCGAATAGCAGTAAGAGTCCTTCAAGCTTTGGTACGTTGTACAGCACTCGAATGGCAGTAAGAGTCCTTCAAGCTTTGGTACGTTGTACAGCACTCGAATAGCAGTAAGAGTCCTTCAAGCTTTGGTACGTTGTACATCACTCGAATGGCAGTAAGAGTCCTTCAAGCTTTGGTACGTTGTACAGCACTCGAATAGCAGTAAGAGTCCTTCAAGCTTTGGTATGTTGTACAGCACTCGAATAGCAGTAAGAGTCCTTCAAGCTTTGGTACGTTGTACATCACTCGAATAGCAGTAAATATATCCCGTGTCAGTTACTATTTCCTCTCTGTCCGTCGTTTTCTATTTGTAATGCTCTGCGTGTCTTGAAGGTTCCCCATTCCTAAGTTAATGTTTTTTAGTGTCGTAGGTTTCAATTATTTTAATAGGCTTGTTACGAATATAGGTGGCGAATGCTGTTTGCTTCTCTATTGTATTTCTGTAATTTGACTGCTTTCAACTTATAGGCATATAACAAAATACACTTCTCCTTGACGCCATTACAATTAACTTGAACTAACTACTCTGTATAATAAGTTAGTGTTCAGAGTTTGTCAGACAGGCTACGTCAACATGCACAATGTTGAAGAGCAAAACTGTGAAATATTTCGCATTTAATTGTGACGGATTTTAAACGACCCATTTCTCCTTAGTCTATCCCCGTCTTTCCTTTTTCAGTTTCTATACATGTCTATTTTGTTTAGATGATTATCTTGTTTGCGTCTTGACACATCCTTAATGTAAAATTATGTCTGTTCCGTATGTGTATCTTATGTGTTGGACGTTCATGTAAAGCAACCGACGAAATATTACAGCAAATGTTTTGATTACAACAGGACAGAATTTAATGTGTGACCGGTGCGGAACATGGCACAGATTTTAGGGTTACTTGAAAGGCAACCGCCGTTAAAATATAAAAACTTAAAACATTGATCGTGCATACGATAACCTGTGACCGCTGACAAGTAGCCTGAAATCTGTAACCCACTGCTTTTAAATTTATGACCTCCTGACGTATAACCTGTGTCATGAAAATAGGAGCGGTACAAGACATTTCTGGGTCCAACGCTGAAAAAAATATTGGTGCTCTAGTTCCGTGTACTCCTGAACTTGTTATGCAGCTACTGTGTACTCCTTTTATTGTGATGAATTTCTAATGTTACAGAATGACTCACAATGAAATTGTCAACTGTGTGTGATGGAATTAGTGTAACGTGTGAATATTGTATGCGGAACACTTATAATACATTGTATTTTATACTTTGTATTTTTGTATTATTTTGTACATACATACATACATACATACATATATATCATTCCATGGATCCATAATTTTGTCACAAGACAATAGGATATGGAATAAGTCATAACATACAAAATCATACAAAATGTACATTGCAAAATGCTTTAAACATTCTATGTGCAGTCTTAGACGTCAGTATTATAGGTTAACAGTACTCATAAGAAATTCATCTACAGAGTAAAAGGAGTGTGCATTTAAGTATCTTCTTAGTGCTGCTTTAAATTGTGCCTTTTGTATTTGTATGACTTATTCCACATCCTGTAGTCACTTTTACTAAATTTTAAGTCTGTAGAATGCATCATGTATGTATGTATGTATTATATACTTGTATGTATGTGTTTGTGTGTATGTGTGCCCTCGTAGGGAATGAAATTATGAAGATCTGAAAAATATCCAGCCTTTTCGAAACTCCCACACTGGTGGGAATCCACCCAGCCCTTTAGACTGTGTTCGCTTAAAGCGGCCCTGACTGTAAACTGTAATCTATAACGGCAACTTATAAACTACAACTTGTTAATTTTTAAAATGCAGACCTCCAAAATATGTCGTGTTGCTTGTAGCATTCAGATGAAAATATGTAACTTGCATAATGTAAGCTGCAAGCTTCAAGTTTCAAACTGCAAGCCTATAACCTGTAACATATATCCTGTGTTCTGTTACTGTAGAGGAAGGGTGCGCAGTCTGGAGTGGATTTCTACGTAGTTTGGGGACTTGCGATGTGCTGCCGCCACGTGATTAAATCGGCAATCTGAAGAGATCTTGTGTCGTTTGTAATCTGTAATATTTTACGTGTAACCTGTAACATGTAAAGGTGTACTTTGTAATTTGTCACCTTCGCACTGTGGAAGAAGAGTTCATGTTTGCGGAATATTACTATTTAAAAAGTGTGAGTTCTTTGTATGGAGATTGTTCTGCCCTCACCTAATGAATTCGGTAAACCGGTACACCTGCCCTTTTGATAAGTGGTGCCTTCATTGTAGTCCAAAAACTTGAAAAGATTTTGTTATGGTTCCTGTAATATGTAAATTGTAATCTTCAAAAAGTGTGGCTATTTACAAGACGAACAAACTTTGACTTCGACATGTATTACGTACAGTGAACAAATGGCAGATATATCTAAAACTAAAACAAGAATGTAAGTAAAATGACAAACTTTGGTTAGGCCTAACAACCTTTAAAGGGAATTTCCTGCCTCATCATTTAGGATAGACTTAACTACCTTTAAGGGTGGAGCCTGAAGTTCTTTCGAAATTATTGTCCCAATCTACCAAACCACAGGAAGCGGAATACCATAGTCAGCTTACAGAACGTCTCATATATAATACTTTATTCTGAAACCTATTTGACACATATTTAAAGAGCGTCGAATAAATAAAATTGTGTGCCGTGAAAGTAAAGCCAAAAAAAGAACTGCTTGTATTAAGAGTGACATACATTGCATGTCTCTAGTGCACATGAGCGCATCATTGTTAAGCATTAGAGTATTTCACGCGTGGCTGAAATTACACGTGGTACAACACAATTTAAATAATATCGACCATCTTGCATCAATGTTCTTTAGTCGATATGTTGGCTGTATCGACATTTTGGTTAGATGTGCGCTATAATCGTTTATGGAATTGCAATGTAACCATAAATAACATATAATTTGTAAAATAATGTACTTTGACGCACACACTTAGTGGTATTTATGATTAGGACACTGAATAAAATAACAAATTCAACAAATCTAACACTCCTTAGTGTATTCTATGTACCAAGTCACTCGAAATTTGAGGAATCAGCATTATCAGGAACATAAGTTGTCACATTTTTGCTGCATGTAGGTGAATTGTTAATTGACATTTTCAACTGCATGAGGATCACAAGATACGTAACCACGGCACCCATCATGGAGACCAGCAGAGATAAGTCGAGACTGAGGAATCCGAATACCGTGAATTTGAACTTGCGTAGAGCGACGTGTTGTGAGAAGCGTTCCAGTTCTGACATAGTTCCCGGATCAGCATGAAATGCAAGCAGTAGTTTGCGGAGCACAGTGGAGGTGTGCGCCATCTTGTTGTTGGCTGAGTGGCATGGTATGGTGATACACAGCAGCTTAGCCGTATGAAGTAAACACCATATCATTTGAGATAATACGACTGTTGAGACACTAACAGCTTCGTGTTCTACACCAAAGTAACCGTATAGGTAACACAGCCCGTAATATGACGAGATTGTTATACTAGCAAAAGCGCTTATTATACTGAAAAATATTTGCACTTCATACGTTGACTGGACCAAGAGCACTGTATCGAACACGATATCGTGAATGTTATTAAAGGTCAAAATTTCTTTCTCTGTTAACTGTGATCTCATTTCCTTAACATTGATACGTGTTCTTTCCAATAACGGCAAATATAGTCCTTCCTTCGAATTTTCAATTTCGAAAACACCTGATAAATTAGAGAGACGTGTGTTTAGAAGAGAGAATCGATCTTTCAACAGAACAACCATATTCATAAACTGAATTACAACGATCCACTCTATTAACATGTCTACATATAGGTGACAGTAAACTAAGTTCTTGGTGCCATACATTGAATTCCAGATTGTGTAGTCTTGAACAGTGTTAAATCCAAGGAATATGATCATCACAAATAATTGGAGAACTAGACTAATATTTGCTTTCCTGTAGTATTCCGTGGAGCTCGTTAAAATAATGCTGTCTGTTTCTATTATCAAATACATTATTCTGACGATCGCATTTCTGTTTTTCATTACACTTAAAACTAAAGAAACTAGTGAAGTGACACTTGTAGTATGCAGTAGAATATCAGTAACAATATTGGTTGTAGACATTTGGGAGAACACGTATATGTACTTAAAAGTAAAGGAAACAGCAAAGAGACATAAAGTTAATACAGCCACGAAGATGCTGTAAAAGAGTGCAGCTGAACTGTGTTCAAGTTGTTCCCATTTTCTTCCTCCTGGTAGCGTTTTCTTCACGTAAGCAAATGGTGCAAGACCCAGAGCCCTGGAGACATACAAAAGAGGTCGTATAGCCAAGAAGAAGTCTTCGGAAATGTTCCTGTACATTCTCCTGAACAAAGATTCGTATAAGAGTCCTTCAAGCTTTGGTACGTTTTACAGCACTCGAATAGCAGTAAGAGTCCTTCAAGCTTTGGTACGTTGTACAGCACTCGAATAGCAGTAAGAGTCCTTCAAGCTTTGGTACGTTGTACAGCACTCGAATGGCAGTAAGAGTCCTTCAAGCTTTGGTAGTTTGTACAGAACTCGAATAGCAGTAAGAGTCCTTCAAGCTTTGGTACGTTGTACAGCACTCGAATAGCAGTAAGAGTCCTTCAAGCTTTGGTACGTGGTACAGCACTCGAATGGCAGTAAGAGTCCTTCAAGCTTTGGTATGTTGTACAGCACTCGAATGGCAGTAAGAGTTCTTCAAGCTTGGTACGTTTACAGCACTCGAATGGCAGTAAGAGTCTTCAAGCTTTGGTACGTTGTACAGCATTCGAATGCAGTAAGAGTCCTTCAAGCTTTGGCACGTTGTACAGCACTCGAATAGCAGTAAGAGTCCTTCAAGCTTTGGTACGTTGTACAGCACTCGAATAGCAGTAAGAGTCCTTCAAGCTTTGGTACGTTGTACATCACTCGAATAGCAGTGAATATATCCCGTGTCAGTTACTGTTCCCTCTCTGTCCGTCGTTTTCTATTTGTAATGCTCTGCGTGTCTTGAAGGTTCCCCATTCCTAAGTTAATGTTTTTTAGTGTCGTAGGTTTCAATTATTTTAATAGGCTTGTTACGAAAAGAGGTGGCGAAAGCTGTTTGCTTCTCTATTGTATTTCTGTAATTTGACTGCTTTCAACTTATAGGCATATAACAAAATACACTTCTCCTTGACGCCATTACAATTAACTTGAACTAACTACTCTGTATAATAAGTTAGTGATCAGAGTTTGTCAGACAGGCTACGTCAACATGCACAATGTTGAAGAGCAAAACTGTGAAATATTTCGCATTTAAATGTGACGGATTTTAAACGCCCCATTTCTCCTTAGTCTATCCCCGTCTTTCCTTTTTCAGTTTCTTACATGTCTATTTTGTTTAGATGATTATCTTGTTTGCGTCTTGACACATCCTTAATGTAAAATTATGTCTGTTCCGTATGTGTATCTTATGTGTTGGACGTTCATGTAAAGCAACCGACGAAATATTACAGCAAATGTTTTGATTACAACAGGACAGAATTTAATGTGTGACCGGTGCGGAACATGGCACAGATTTTAGGGTTACTTGAAAGGCAACCGCCGTTAAAATATAAAAACTTAAAACATTGATCGTGCATACGATAACCTGTGACCGCTGACAAGTAGCCTGAAATCTGTAACCCACTGCGTTTAAATTTATGACCTCCTGACGTATAACCTGTGTCATGAAAATAGGAGCGGTACAAGACATTTCTGGGTCCAACGCTGAAAAAAATATTGGTGCTCTAGTTCCGTGTACTCCTGAACTTGTTATGCAGATACTGTGTACTCCTTTTATTGTGATGAATTTCTAATGTTACAGAATGACTCACAATGAAATTGTCAACTGTGTGTGATGGAATTAGTGTAACATGTGAATATTGTATGCGGAACACTTATAATACATTGTATTTTATACTTTGTATTTTTGTATTATTTTGTACATACATACATACATACATACATACATACATATATATATATATATTCCATGGATCCATAATTTTGTCACAAGACAATAGGATATGGAATAAGTCATAACATGCAAAACCATACAAAATGTACATTGCAAAATGCTTTAAACATTCTATTTGCAGTCTTAGACGTCAGTATTATAGGTTAACAATACTCATAAGAAATTGATGTACAGAGTAAAAGGAGTGTGCATTTAAGTATCTTCTTAGTGCTGCTTTAAATTGTGCCTTTTGTATTTGTATGACTTATTCCACATCCTGTAGTCACTTTTACTAAATTTTAAGTCTGTAGAATGCATCATGTATGTATGCATGTATTATATACTTGTATGTATGTGTTTATGTGTGTATGTGTGCCCTCGTAGGGAATGAAATTATGAAGATCTGAAAAATATCCAGCCTTTTCGAAACTCCCACACTGGTGGGAATCCACCCAGCCCTTTAGACTGTGATTCGCTTAAAGCGGCCCTGACTGTAAACTGTAATCTATAACGGCAACTTATAAACTACAACTTGTTAATTTTTAAAATGCAGACCTCCAAAATATGTCGTGTTGCTTGTAGCATTCAGCTGAAAATATGTAACTTGCATAATGTAAGCTGCAAGCTTCAAGTTTCAAACTGCAAGCCTATAACCTGTAACATATATCCTGTGTTCTGTTACTGTAGAGGAAGGGTGCGCAGTCTGGAGTGGATATCTACGTAGTTTGGGGCGTTGCGATGTGCTGCTGCCACGTGATGAAACCGGCAATCTGAAGAGATCTTGTGTCGTTTGTAATCTGTAATATTTTACGTGTAACCTGTAACATGTAAAGGTGTACTTTGTAATTTGTCACCTTCGCACTGTGGAAGAAGAGTTCATGTTTGCGGAATATTACTATTTAAAAAGTGTGAGTTCTTTGTATGGAGATTGTTCTGCCCTCACCTAATGAATTCGGTAAACCGGTACACCTGCCCTTTTGATAAGAGGTGCCTTCATTGTAGTCCAAAAACTTGAAAAGTTTTTGTTATGGTTCCTGTAATATGTAAATTGTAATCTTCAAAAGTGTGGCTATTTACAAGGAGAACAAAACTTTGACTTCGACATGTATTACGTACAGTGAACAAATGGCAGATTTATCTAAAACTAAAACAAGAATGTAAGTAAAATGACAAACTTTGGTTAGGCCTAACAACCTTTAAAGGGAATTTCCTGTCTCATCATTTAGGATAGACTTAACTACCTTTCAAGGGTGGAGCCTGAAGTTCTTTCGAAATTATTGTCCCAATCTACCAAACCACAGGAAGCGGAATACCATAGTCAGCTTACAGAACGTCTCATATATAATACTTTATTCTGAAACCTATTTGACACATATTTAAAGAGCGTCGAATAAATAAAATTGTGTGCCGTGAAAGTAAAGCCAAAAAAAGAACTGCTTGTATTAAGAGTGACATACATTGCATGTCTCTAGTGCACATGAGCGCATCATTGTTAAGCATTAGAGTATTTCACGCGTGGCTGAAATTACATGTGGTACAACACAATTTAAATAATACCGACCACTTTGCATCAATGTTCTTTAGTCGATATATTGGCTGTATCGACATTTTGGTACGATGTGCGCTATAACCGTTTATGGAATTGCAATGTAACCATAAATAACATATAATTAGTAAAATAATGTACTTTGAACCACACACTTAGTGGTATTTATGATTTGGACACTGAATAAAATAACAAATTCAACAAATCTGACACTCCTTAGTGTATTCTATGTACCAAGTCACTCGAAATTTGAGGAATCAGCATTACCAGGAACATAAGCTGTCACATTTTTGCTGCATGTAGGTGAATTGTTAATTGACATTTGGAACTGCATGAGGATCACAAGATACGTAACCACGGCACCCATCATGGAGACCAGCAGAGATAAGTCGAGACTGAGGAATCCGAATACCGTGAATTTGAACTTGCGTAGAGCGACGTGTTGTGAGAAGCGTTCCAGTTCTGACATAGTTCCCGGATCAGCATGAAATGCAAGCAGTAGTTTGCGGAGCACAGTGGAGGTGTGCGCCATCTTGTTGTTGGCTGAGTGGCATGGTATGGTGATACACAGCAGCTTAGCCATATGCAGTAAACACCATATCATTTGAGATAATACGACTGTTGAGACACTAACAGCTTCGTGTTTTACACCAAAGTAACCGTATAGGTAACACAGCCCGAAATATGACCAGATTGTTATACTAGTAAAAGCGCTTATTATACTGAAAAATATTTGCACTTCATACGTTGACTGGACCAAGAGCACTGTATCGAACACGATATCGTGAATGTTATTAATGGTTAAAATTTCTTTCTCTGTTAACTGTGATCTCATTTCCTTAACATTGATACGTGTTCTTTCCAATAACGGCAAATATAGTCCTTCCTTCGAATTTTCAATTTCGAAAACACCTGATAAATTAGAGAGACGTGTGTTTAGAAGAGAGAATCGATCTTTCAACAGAACAACCATATTCATAAACTGAAATACAACGATCCACTCTATTAACATGTCTACATATAGGTGACAGTAAACTAAGTTCTTGATGCCATACATTGAATTCCAGATTGTGTAGTCTTGAACAGTGTTAAATCCAAGGAATATGATCATCACAAATAATTGGAGAACTAGACTAATATTTGCTTTCCTGTAGTATTCCGTGGAGCTCGTTAAAATAATGCTGTCTGTTTCTATTATCAAATACATTATTCTGACGATCGCATTTCTGTTTTTCATTACACTTAAAACTAAAGAAACTAGTGAAGTGACACTTGTAGTATGCAGTAGAATATCAGTAACAATATTGGTTGTAGACATTTGGGAGAACACGTATATGTACTTAAAAGTAAAGGAAACAGCAAAGAGACATAAAGTTAATACAGCCACGAAGATGCTGTAAAAGAGTGCAGCTGAACTGTGTTCAAGTTGTTCCCATTTTCTTCCTCCTGGTAGCGTTTTCTTCACATAAGTAAATGGTGCAAGGCCCAGAGCTCTGGAGACGTACAGAAGAGGTCGGATAGCCAAGAAGAAGTCATCGGAAATGTTCTTGTTCATTCTGCTCAAAAAAGAAAATTTGTTTCAGTTTTCTGAACTAGTACTAAAATTAATAGTATCCGAACTCATTTCCTTTGAGACGTGTAATATGTCCGTTCAGTAATAAACTGCAGCTACCGATATTGGTGCAAAATTAAGACGAAAATCTATGAAATAAGCAGTTTGGGATAAGGGAATTAATCATAAAGTTACCTATCCTTTGCTTCCTTGTTCCCACAAGATTTGTTTAGTAATTGATTCCCGGTGTTCGACCAGAACATTCAGATTTCTGCCAACCGATTTTAACTAAATTTTTCTTGCTGAATTAAACTTGCATTCTCTCTATTCTTTGTTAAGAAGATGTTATTTATATAAGTGACGCAAAACTCCTAGTAATAAGCTTGGCGTATTTGCCCACTCATGGCTGATACGTTCAAAACGCTATTGCCTTTCAATATTTTATCATCAAAACATTCAGTGAATTACTGTCGAAATTTAGTTGAAGTGTAAGACACTTGCGAGTATTTCGAAAATTCCAACCCAGCACCACCACTCTTTTCAACGTGTGTGTAATCCCGTTTAAGACGCTCTACTGTATGAAAGAACTCGAAATCCACCAACAGACCTTAATTATGAAAAAAGCTTCAGCGTGTGTACTTTGTTATATCAATAGTCTTCAATTTCCTTCTCCTCACGTATTAACCTAATGGAATCTGCTTTGTCTACTCTTATTGTCTGTCTAGAAGAATTTCTCTTTGTGATAATTTGTTTTATAAGCTGCTACGTTGCCTGTCTTTATAAAATATTATACCGTTATTCTGTTGGA
This sequence comes from Reticulitermes speratus, assembly GCA_021186555.1. Taxonomy (NCBI): domain Eukaryota; kingdom Metazoa; phylum Arthropoda; class Insecta; order Blattodea; family Rhinotermitidae; genus Reticulitermes; species Reticulitermes speratus. Next base: position 10,565,699 of record JAJKFL010000014.1, read on the forward strand.
AATTTTGTAATCTCTCGAGTTAAGGCCTATTTATCAAACACACGTTTCGGAAATTTTGTACTTCCGTCTTCAGGTGACTTGGTGTAACTGTAATACAATGACAGGTGTTCATTACTGTTTTTTTTTAATTTTTAGGTAAGTGGTGTAATGGTCAGCTTGATAGCATAGTGCTTGATTTATTGTACGAATGTTATGTTGGACTTTTCCGTTGCCCATTGCTGGTAATATACATTTTATAACCACAACACTTTTTAATCTGACTATGCTTTCTCCATCAGGTAAATTAGTATTATGAAACCCATTTTGTTGGATCTGTTGGTTCGAGGTAGTTTCTATCGCCATTGTACGAAGTCTGCCTCAGATATTGATGTGAATATCAAATATACCTCAGACACAAAAAATGTTGAACATAATATTCATACAATACCATTTTAGGAAGCACAATTGATCATAAGTTGATCATAAGTAATCACTTTACCAGTAAATGTTATTTGAGTTTAAAACACAGCATTTTTTAAAATAAAGAACATTAACTACACGGAACTGTGCTAAGTAATGAAGTGTATTTGCACGAAGTGATGGTGATTTAGTAATGGATAAAGTACATTAAGCTTCATAGCTTTGCGTCTTACATAGCGTACATAATTCGTGACAGACTGGGAAAGCGTTTAGTTTGGGCTAACTGTGAAATGCGTATTGAAATTTGAGAGTTTTAAGACGGAGACCACGAAGTTTGCTGGCATATGGGATGTGACACCGTTGAGTCTGGTAGAATTATACCAACGCTTCAGAGGATCCTGCTGTATCCATAAGGGTATACATTTGAGATAGTGTGATATTCAGAACTGTCGATACACTTATACAATTCTACACGGTGTCACGCCAAAAAGGAAACAAATATAATTATAACATGTGATGTACTGAGTTTAGTGGGTTGAAAAGTGAAATTGCTATATTGAAACAAAGCTTAGCCTTTTTTATTTTGTGGGCTGAACACGTTCATGGCAAAGTTAAGTGAAGGACCGCTGCCTTAGCGAATGTTAATATCACGTTCTTCTTAAATCCTTTTCAAGTATTTTGTCTTTATTAATTACTGACCATATTTGTATATTCTTGTAACAGAATTGACAAATTGTTACCACATACGGATGGGACCTGATGTGCAACTGGGCACTGCTGGTTATGGGAAACCAATCCTTATAATTTTAATAAAAATTATTGCTTTTTATCAAACATAAAATCTGGATTTATCATTTAAATTAATTACTCCTTGTGGATACACTCACGCATAGACCATCACTTCTCAACAGCAATTCGAAGTCTCTTTTGACCACGCATATTAAACTTCTAAACTGCACCTAAATTGGTATAGATTTATTTGTTACAAATATTAATTGACCACCCTTAATTTTAATAAGGTAATGGAGTTTGTCATAGGCCATTTCTTCTTATATTAAACAAAGAAATGTCACAATGCGACTGATCTCTGTCATTTAACGTGCGATTGATCGCCTTGCTTCCACGGCAACTTCTCCGACACTTATGATAAGCGTGTGGTCTCCACTGTTTTGTTAAGGCGTCACATCTTCCTCCTGCTGTCCCTGCTCTTCTTTCCTTCAAGGAAGATGATGTAAATGCTTGTGCGGGCCTCACGTATCCTCTGTGCAGTATCTCCGTCATGTTCTTCTTCTTCTTGTACATTTATAACTCGTCATTCGGACAATTTATTTCCGCGCGTGCTTGTATTGTCCGTCCGCGTCTTCATATAGATAGTACGAAGTATGTACGAGTATATGCACCGTAGTCAGCTGTGTTATCGACTTAAGTGTATTCCGTAAGTTAGTAAATTATTTTTGTTTGATCAATTATATCCCACAAGGAATTTGCAAGACCTGGGTTGTGCCGCTTTTCTTGTCCATTTATGTTCGTCAGCATGGCATTTGTTTAACCAGTGTTGCATGAAATGTCATATGAACTGCCCGGTTTGCTAAAACATTCATAGACGCTTGTTCTTATTCCTTTCGCCATATTAATTTTTACGACTGCCTAAATATTTAATTTCACGTAATTGTTCCAAGAATTTACTGTATATTTCTACGCATTCTTAACAACAGTACAGCTAGTGACATAATGACGAATATTTATAGCACTTCAGTCCAGCTTTACCCTCGATTGATTCATTCCACATCATGTAGGCACAAAGTGGAGGAAACGAGCCTGAAACAATGAGCGAACTTTGTTGCTGTGAGTCGATTTCACTCGCAGGCAGTCCTACATTAAATTGCGAGGGAGACGTTCCGGCTCCCACAAATCGTATCATCGCTTAAAATGTCACATCTTAATCCCCACCCATATGCAAGCGATTTAATGATATGTGAGCCCTGACCTATGCGAGACGGGTACAGTATTATATAGAGACCACCGAAAGATGTCTCATAGATAGTGGGAATGAAGACGTTTGTTACCTCCTACTCTGTACATATTGTCGCATCCATTTTCTTGTCTATGTCAACAAGCCCAAAGCGCTTTTTGCTATAGACGTTTATCATTATATACATTCGTATGAGTACCTGTACGACTGTAGGGCAAGACTGGATGAACCGGATCGCAATGACGCAGTTGTTCCAAAGTCTTTGGCTCTGTAACAATAAAATACGTACATCTGAAGGTTGTATTTTACGTTAGTCTGTAACCCTACCATATCCCGCTCATATTCAGATACACTGCGAGCCAGTTCGTACAACAACAAATACAAGACAGCCTCCGTACATGTAACAGGGCGCCCCGCCAGATTACTTAAGTCAGACATAATCAGAGGGGAATAAGCATGAAAGGAACTGTTCTGGAGATGAAATCTGTGGTCTTCTGGGTAATTACACGGCGTCGTGTGGTAATTATTTACCGACGTTTCGGGACAACGTATCGGTCCCACCACAGATTTCATCAACATCGCGGCGGAAGCCTGTTCTGGAGATAATAGGGTGACAGTCCAAGGAGATGTGCAGTTCGTCGATGCATGGGAATTCTTTCGGCGGTTTTTGTGTTATTAATTATAATGCGATCGTGGCATCGTGTCAGACACTACGTTGCAAGGATTGACAGATGTGCAGCACGCTTTGGACGTTGCAGTCGACAGTTAAGTACGGAATTTCCGGTCTCCTTTATGCGTTTACGATAACTGTTCGCGTCACGTCCACACGTTTCCCAACCAAGGCTTCCTTCCTAGAATACATTTGTATAAGCACGTAACCCTGTTTTCACTTTCCATTCTGTGTATTACAATAAAATTTGATTACAAAGTCATTCAAATGAAACATGGGTGGACAAATTCAATTACAAAAACATGTTTTGGACCTTTTGAGTTTTGTTCTTGAACTGAAAACCGTCTATTCCCGTTTATCCATTAAAAGTCGTAGTGTTTCATTTCGATCCGCATATGATCGGTGGTGACCGGATAAATGCGCACACGACTAAAGCCCACACGACAATTGCGCACAGATAAAACCCCACAGTCATGAATGCTCACAGGAAAAATACCCACACCGATAAATGCTCACACGGATATATGCTCACACGGATGAATGCTTACAACGATAATTGCTCACAAGTTTAAATGCTCACATTGATAAATGCTCACACGGACAAATGCTCACACGGGCGAATTGTCACACAGGAAAGTACGCACATACAAGAATTAGGTTACGTTAGCGTTCAGGCTATGTCTCTGTTCTGTATTTGAAGGGAATGGCCACTGGACACAAACTTAGGTTAGCGTGTAGGCTATGTCTCTGTTTTGTATATTAAGTGAATGGCCACTGGACACAAACTTAGGTTAGCGTGTAGGCTATGTCTCTGTTTTGTATATTAAGTGAATGGCCACTGGACACAAACTTAGGTTAGCGTTCAGGCTATGTCTCTGTTTTGTATATTAAGTGAATGGCCACTGGACACAAAGTTAGGTTAGCGTTCAGGCTATGTCTCTGTTTTGTATATTAAGTGAATGGCCACTGGACACAAAGTTAGGTTAGCGTTCAGGCTATGTCTCTGTTTTGTATATTAAGTGAATGGCCACTGGACACAAAGTTAGGTTAGCCTTCAGGCTATGTCTCTGTTCTGTATATGAAGGGAATGGCCACTGGACACAAACTTAGGTTAGCGTGTAGGCTATGTCTCTGTTTTGTATATTAAGTGAATGGCCAATGGACACAAACTTAGGTTAGCGTTCAGGCTATGTCTCTGTTTTGTATATTAAGTGAATGGCCACTTGACACAAACTTAGGTTAGCGTTCAGGCTATGTCTCTGTTTTGTATATTAAGTGAATGGCCACTGGACAGAAACTTAGGTTAGCGTTCAGGCTATGTCTCTGTTTTGTATATGAAGGGAATGGCCACTGGACACAAACTTTAGGTTAGCGTGTAGGCTATGTCTCTGTTACAGTCAGCGCGATATTTCAACCTCGTCCCCCTCATTACACTACCATTACTTTCCTGTGTGACAATTCGCCCGTGTGAGCATTTATCCTTGTGAGCAATTATCCTTGTGAGCATTAATCCGTGTGAGCATATATCCGTGTGAGCATTTATCGGTGTGGGTATTTTTCCTGTGAGCATTCATGACAGTGGGGTTTTATCTGTGCGCAATTGTCGTGTGGGCTTTCGTCGTGTGGGTTTTTGTCATGGAACCATGATCGGTATAACCCAAAATTTACGTTAAACTCAAGTGCATCTCACAGAGTGTTGCTGAAGACTCGAGTCTTCTGGGGCGTTATGCCGTGCCGGCTGGCAAGACCACTCGACTATTTAGTTAAAAACCAGTTATGATGAAGTGTTTTAAAATTTGTAAAGTGGCGAGCATGCGCCTGCAAATGAACTTTGCAAGAATATGTTTATGTTCTTGCCACGTGTCCATATAGGCTGCAGAAAAGTAAGGACTTACAAAACATAGAAAACAGTCGATCTTACATGAGCCTAAAGAATGAATGGAGCATCACCATATACCACCACACACTCTAGAGTGAGGTCAATAGAAAAACCAGAAAAGAAATAGTGTTAATAAATGTTTGAGTCTAATCGTCGATTGTTGTTATTTTTGTTGACTAAAATAGGCCGAAAATGTAGGTACCATCGAAGTCTATACTTTTATTTTAAAAGCGTTTTACGTCATGCATATTTAACGAAATAAAATTAAATTTGCTTAATGCTAAATAATGGTCTGCATAGTGCGAGAAACTTTATGACACTAGAGTCTGTGTTGGCAGTAAATGGACACCAAGGCCAATGTAGTTTGCAACACTTCGAAGAGCATATTTCGTGTAACGTAAGAACTGATCAGCACTTAAATTACTGAGGAGAATGCTGGACTTTCAAAGGCACAATTGGCCTAAAATATTGTTAGCGCCACCCCTGCTAGGACACCCACCAGTCCTTCAGACCACACCATTGTCTCCTTAGTCGTACCTGCCTCATTAGAAAACAGTATAAACATAAATTTTATGTTTATATGCACCAACGTTTTAAAAGAAGAGAGAAGGAAAGGATTTTCTCTATCAGTCCCTTTGTTATCTCGGTACTAACGCAGAGACCTACATAAATTCATGTCAAAAGCCTTCGTGACTGTACATTAACTTAAGCCTATAGCCATATTTTTGTATTCCCTTTCATATGCACAGAGTGTGAGATACTGATACGCTGTGGCATGAGCAGGTAAACTGTAAATTTGTGGTATAAAAGCAGGCTTGAGTGATTCAATGTAAGAATTTCTGCACAAAACTTCACGTCTATATCGAGATGAAACTCGATGTGACTTTCTTTATGCTGCTTTCGGCAGTAACTTTGACCATATCGTATTGTCCGAAAAAAGTTTCGGCACTAGTTATTGACAAATCCAACCTGGAATACCATCAGCACAATCAACCAACAAATCGAAGAATTACTGTAAGTATTTTAAGTATGGAATTATCTGATGTGTATATTTTCCGTGGAATTAAATTAATTTCAGTAGGATCGTTAAGTATGGCGAATGAACTTTCGTAAATGTGTAGTAACGAAAAGAAGTTCACACATAAAACTCTGCAGCTTCGTGAAAGTGTATTTATTTGGTAGTAGAGGTCTGTATTTCTGGAGCGTTAGAGTGAGTAAAAAGTTTTATTTAACGATTGTGTCAGATTATTTGGCGTCGATGGTATATGAATAAATTAATGATCATGAAGGTTTGTAGAAATTATACTGGCAGCGAAACCCCGAAATACTCTAAGATAAACCTGTCCCAATACTACTTCGTCCACCACAAATCCCACGTGCACTATTCTGAGGTCAAATCTAGGCCTTTGCTTATCCACCTGAACAATGGTACGGTCTGTTATATATATATATACTTCTATGGCTTGTGACTAGCTTCTAGACTTCAAGTTTTTCTGTTACCAACATCTGCTGTTCTTCAACTCCTTATTACCAAATTTAGGTCCCATATTTTTTTGCGTTCCAGCCATTAAAATCGTTGGGACTTCCTTATAAGCTTTCCACATACATTTTTTATGTATTTTTTCTTTCCGCCCTCTGAGCTACTTCTACTGTCCACTCCACCACAATAGCGTATATTTATTTTTGGTGTGATACGGGGATACCAAATTTCGAAAAAACATCCTACTTCTATCTTCAGAGTAGGAGGCAGTATGTTCCGTCGAAACTGTGGCGTCTGCTGCAGGTGTCTTAACCCAGAATACCATAATCTGTACTTTCACTTTTGTCTAACTCTCAAATAATACAGGCCTAAAATTTAACTACCGTAACAATACTAGGAAAGGGCATAAATATAGGTATTGACTTCTTATAATTTTTTTCCAGTTTCCAATTATTTGATGAGGCGCTTTTGCAAAATTGCGTAAAGCGACTACTGGCTTTATCATGTCCGTCCGTATGTCTGTCCGCAAGGAACAACTCGCCTCCCACTGGATGGATTTTCACGAAATTTGATATTTGAGTATTTTTCGAACATCTGTTAAGAAAATTCAAGTTTTATTAAAGTCTGGCAAGAGTGACGGCTACTTTGCATGCAGACCTATGTATATTTGTGATAATACCTCACCGATTGTTTCTTAGAATGTGAAATATTTCGGACAAAAGTTGTAGAGAAAATCTAAATACACATTTTATGTTAAATGCTTTTACTGAAAATCGTGCTGTTTATTAGATAATGTGAAAAAAACACGGTACAGCCAAACAGGCCACAGATGACAATGCAATACAGTTTGTGCGCTTTGAATGCCGGATAACTAAAGCAAGAATACAGACACACCCATAATATTAACAAGTAATTCATTCATTCTGCAATCTGTCTTACGGCATGTCCAAAACCTCTTCCAAAGCGAGTTCTCCACAGAGTGCGATCTAGTGCTTCCGCTTTCAATTTCCAGTATCCTGTCGTTTCCTTAAGGCCAATCAGTGGCAGTTTACGTCTTCTTCCTTGTCCGTCAGATTATGTTATCCTTCCTTCTACTTTTCCTTCAATAGCGTGCTTTAGAAGCAGTTTCTACTCAAGATGTGACCAATCCAGTTAGCATTCCTTCTTTTTATTTTATGTGGGATATTCCCTTCGTCCTTGACACCGTGCAATACTTCATTTCTCATACGATGGGTCCAACTGATCTTCTCCATCCTTTTTCCAGCACCACATTTCAAAACTTTCCAGGTACTTCTGATCTACTTTCCGAAGTGTCCACGTTTCAGCACCATACAAAGCTATGCTCCAAATATAGCACTTTACTAGTTTCTTCCTTAAATTTAAATTCAGTCTGCTGGTGGAAAAAGTCTTCTTCTTGTTGAATGCTGCTTTTGTCCTGGCAATCCGGGATTTAGTTTCACATGCACATCTTGCATCATTTGTTATCATGCTACTCAAATAGTTGAAATATTTCACATTCTCCAGCTGCTTTTGATCTATCATAATCTCTACTGGGAATGGGTGTTTTTAAATTCCCATTACCTTAGATTTTTTGGCACATTCATTTCCATTCCATAGCATCTTTCAATTTCAAATAGTCTATCAATCATGCCCTGTAGTACCTTTTCCAATATTTAACAGATATTGCTTTTGCACGGCAAAAGTGGTTACGCGAAGGCTCTCAATATTACGTTATACCTACATCGCTAATCTTGCTTTTAATAAAATGAGAAGTAATGGTTTCCCAAGATCAAAAATTGACTACAGTCAATTGTTTTAAGAATGCAGTCACCGTAACCGGAAGAGACTTGGAACAAGAACCTCAAAGGCGAAAGGCCAGATGTCTGGAATTGTTTGATTGGATCTACGATTATTTTGAACCTGAGTTCACAACATCTACCACGACAACTGCGACTACCACAACTACTCTTTCAACTACCACAAAGGCTGTTACAAAGCAGTCAGCTGAAACCAAACCGTGAGTAATTTCAGTCACATTTAGGCAGGTCAATTCAGGTTGCCGATCACGGTGCGATTTTCTACCGTTAGAAAACTGGGATCGTTAGTTTGAATCCCTTCCGGAGTATGGATGCATGAATGTAAATTTTGTGTTTGTGTAGTTCTTTGTAGGTGTAGCAAGTTGCACAAAATTGTCTCGAATTTTTCAAAATATAAGATAAGTAGAGGCCTAAGCGTAATTTAACTAACTAACTTTATGGAGCTGAATCCTTTATGAGAAGCTATCAGTTTGTCAGGTAGTAAAAAAATTCTTTACATTTTCGGGAAACCGAAGGTTCATTGCCATGTTTACAAGAGCCCGCCACTTTTTCTTATCCTGAGGCAGATCCAGTCCACCCACTTCCATCTTATTTTTTAGTTTTTTGGGGGGAAGGGCCCCGCAGCAGATGCTACGGACGCGCCGCAGCCTTTAGGCTTATTGAACAACCCTGTGATGAAGATGAAGAGAAAGATGATTAGTTATTTCCGTTTTTCTAAGTAATGGAGCACCGGTGGAATGAAATTGACAGGGGAAAACCGAAGTACTCGGGGAAAAAACCTGTCCCAGTGCTACTTTATCCACCACAAATTCCACGTGGACCGATCCGGGATTGAACCCGGGCCTCCGCGGTGAGAGGCCGGCGACTAACCGCTGGAACCATGGCACGTTCCTTTTTTTAATATTAGTAATTCATCTATGTCTAGTCTGCCGGGTGGTCTCTTTCCTTCAGGTTTCCCCTCCAAAAACTTATATGCATATCTTTTCTCCTCCATATTTGCATATGCGTCGCCCATGTCATCTTTCTTAACTTGAAACCCGAATAATATTTGATCAGAAATACAGATCATAAACTTACTCTTTGTGCAATTTTCTCCGGCCCCCTATTTCTTCGACCCCCTTGGGCCCAAATCTCTAAAAGTGTAATTTGCACTTAGAAATTAAATTCAGCTCGTAAGTAAATGAATCTTACGCAATATATTAATTATTCGAGCAGTAAATATATTCTTAAGTCCTAGTATTAACACGTAAATGTTGATGACTTTGAAATATTCCCAGCTCTATAAGTATTAGAATGAATCTACAACATTTCTTGTCAGTCTGCGACTTCGACTTTGGTTCCTATTATATGCGGATTGACATACCAAAACTAAAAAGTTATTTTTTTATTTTCTTCCAAAATGCACCCGAAAGGCATGCTACCTACAAGCATACGAAGAGCTTATAATAAATTCCAGGAATTCGTATTACATTTGTAATATCATTGTAAGACCTGACACACACGAACCGTACATCACGGTTGAGGCTACTGCTTCGTATTCAAGAGGTTCCAGGTTCAAACATGGAGGCCGGCTATCCTGAGGTTTTTCTTAGTTTCCCCGCAGTCCCTTCAGCCAGTGTAGTTCCTCAAAAGTTTGTCATGATCCCATCCTTTCACTTCCTTTCCAATGTATTAGTAATTCATCTCACTCTACGACGCTGTATAAACAGACACTTCAAGACTTACGTAATTCAAAGTTATGTATTTTCAGACTCATGCCATTTTAAAAAAGTAGAAACAAATAAAATTATTACATTTTTTAAACATGTACTGAATTTTTTTTCTTGCGCGAACGAAAGTGCAGTGAGACTAATATGGCGGAAGAATGTTGCTGGGCGATAACACATGTGGTGGGTGGTATTCTGCAGACAGTCAGGTTCCTGTGTGTCGTATTTTGGATTTCAACTGCATTCCCTTGTACATAGACATATATTTGACGATATGTGTACCCAATTCCGAGTTCCGCAAAATTCGACTTGCGCCAGACCTTCCGGAAAGTAACTACTGCGTAAGTCGGAAAGTGTCTGTATTCTGAAATACAGCCACGTCGTTAAACAAAGCATACCTAACTAAATAGATGTAGACATACTTAATTTTGCTCGCATCTGACATCTAATGGTTGCAGACTGATTTCTGCATATGCCTTCTTGCGATGTTGAATATGGGGTAGAAGCCTGCGGCCAAATGCAGATGCAGTAATGTTTTATGGAGATTTTTTTTTACGCTGAAGGCAGTTACCAGCGCTGAAGTCAGTTGACTGGTTTGTACAGTGCTCAAGGAGAATGCCTTGTCTGAATCCGAGGTGTATGAATTATATGAAAATGACAGACGTCCATTACTCATGTTGTTAGAAGTGCTGTCAGTGATTAAATTGACCGCGGCGAGCAATGTACTCGTACCTGCAGAGGTTAGACGTGTCACTGCACGTGAAATTATTTAACAAACTGTAATAGCTAACTGTGGAAAAAATCTCATGAGCACCTTAAATGCGAATACGTGACTACTAGGTGGGTCTTGAAAGAGCTGAACGTGGGCACGAAAAGATGCTTGGAGCACGTGTGAAACATCCGTAAAGCAATCGCGATAAGCGACTTTGGTGAGAGGACTGTAAATTGTGACGAAACCTTGAGAGATCACAGCATCTCAGAAAATAGGAAAGAGGTGCGACAATGGTACGCCACATTTTCGCTTTACCAAACAACTTCTGCAATCAACGTGTTGTTGGACAAGTTCAAGAGCGATGTCTTCGCTCTTCTGGGATGTTATGCGACATAGGCCGGTAGTTTGTTACTGACGTACCAGGACAGCGTATCAGCCCCTTCTTCTTATCGGGCTGCTTGATATTTGAAGATGGGATCGACAGGTTGTTCCGAAACGTCGGTAGCCTACTACGAACCTACATTGCATGACTTCCTAGAAGAGCAAAGGCGTCAACTGCACCGCTGCGGAAGCCTGAAATCTCGCAAGTTTGATATCATTCACGTGGATTTCTTAATGAAGTCAGAACGTCGACTGTTTTTCCACTATATTAGCGGAAACTGGCTCACAATAATTCGCAACAATAGGCAGATTTCCTGTGGAAAGGAATTATTATGCTGGAAAGTTAATTCCCTACCATACCGTAATAGTCAAAGAAGTTATGTTGGGTAATGCACATTTAAAATCAATGTGTTACAGCGTATCCCTACTTTCGTTAGAAGCATTTCATGTGAGTTTAATAGCTGATACGGAAGTATGCGGTATTTGAGAAGTGTTGTGTGTCAAAACACAACGTGCTGACAGCACTAGTTTTTCATATTCGGAAGCTGCAGTAGGTCCGGGATTCGAAACTCAGCCTAGAGACCGGATTTCCTGACTGATGATATTCGTGGTTTTCCTCACTCCCTCCAGGCACTTACTGTGGTATTAGCTTAAATCATGAAACTACCTTTTTCTCCCACATCCTCTCAAATTTATGATTCACTAATACCCTATATTTGACTGTGTTTAACTTGGGAAGTTTAAACTAAGCCAGGAATCAAATAAGCGTATGTAAAATGTGCAAAATTATAACATTAAACATTCTGAGATATTGTACGTCTAACTAAGTAACTAACTAACTCCATGAAGCACAGTCCTTCTGAAGAAACTAATACTTCCTCAGCTAGTGAAGAAATTCCCCGCGTTTTATGGAATGCGAAGGTTCATTACCGCCCTCACAAGAGCCCGAAAATTGTCCGTATCCTGAGCCAGATAAATCCAGTCCATTACTCCCATCCGATTTATTTAATAGCCATTCTAATATTATCCTCCCATCTACGCCTAAGTTTTCCAAGTGATCTCTTTCCCTTAAGTTTCCCCACCAAAACCCTATATGCACCTCTCCTCTCCTCCATATTGTACGCCTCTCTTACTACAATTGAACACTTTACCAGTTTCTTAAACACAAGAAGTCGAACTTATTAAATGACTCACCAGTTTACTATTGTTGTGTATTATGAAGAATTTACATTTGACCTATTATACACATAGACTGCCTATTATGAGTATAAATATAACATACAATTCTTGTGATCGTTATGACCTTTAAGATCTTTATGATTTCATTTTTTTAAATTTTCAGTTTGAACTTAAGAATGTTACTTTTTAGATTTCCAAAACTGGTTTCGTAAGTTATTAAAGAAAGTATATTGCGAACAAAAGCTCATCTGTTTTTTCTGTCATTCACGTAAGAATCTTTATTAGCGAATAGATAAAAATTTTCTTTGTTACAGTTTCTCTTGGGGCCGCGATAGCTTAGTCGGTATAGCGACTCGCTACGGGCTGGACGGTCAGGGGATCGAATCCCGGTGGGGGCGAGATTTTTCGCATACGTCCAGACCGGCCCTGGGGCCTACCCAGCCTCCTATACAATGGGTACCGGGTCTTTCCCGGGGGTAAAGCTGCCGGGGCGTGGTGCTGACCACCCACCCCCAACTAGCGCCGGGGTCAAGAATGAGTAGAGCTATACCTCTACTCCCCCTTTGGGCCTTCATGGCCTGTTATAGGGAGTTAAAAAAAAACAGTTTCTCTTGCTGTAAAAACAAATTCCTGGAGTCAACTCTGTCGTAGTGGCTTTTGTTTTCTTCCAGGGACTGTGCTTAGGCCATATTGTTCTTATTGTATATATTTTTGACCTGTCCCACTTGTTGTTTTGTCCATAGTGTAACCACAACTGTTGTTCCATCCGACAGCGCAATGGATAGCGTAATGGAGCCACAAGATTAACGTCATGGACTGCTTACATCCTGAAAATAGAGGCAGCAGGTTTGTCCGAAACGTCGCTGTGGTTATTTACCAATCTACACGACTATATATCCTATACGACTTGAATATTCAACAACACGGCTGTGGGCACCTCAGATCTCACATTGAACATGCTTCTTTCGATGAGGAGTTTGGACAGGATAGGAACACACAGATTTTTGAAATCTGTGAAATTTGTGAAACTGTAAAATACTGTTTAAAATATAATATCACGTAGTTCAGGCCTACCAATGAATGTGAGTGTGGAAAATCCCTTCATCTCTTTTCTGCCCCAATTTGGATGAGAAATTATGTAATTAAGTTTCTTCCCATGCAACCGTCCACGCACTGTGTCTTAGTATAGAACAATACTGTCAGAGTTAAGACTAAGCATGTAGCGTGTAATAATGTGTTGCCTGGTCAGGGACATTGCACACGGCGAGGGTTGGTCATGGATGAGTATGGAGCATCTGCAGAATGATAACTAGTAGGGAGCACATAAAAATGTGGAACAACCAGCTTCAGTGCCATCTCGTCCTATACTGTATCTCACATGGCGTTGGCGGGGATTGAACCTGACGCTCGGTGGAGAAAATCCTACGTCTAACCCCCTATTCATGTACTTTTCTTATGTATACAGTACATCTTCTCTATATTTTATTTCTTTCTTTCCTTTTTGTCTATGTTTCCTGTACACTCCCCGCCCTTTTTCTTGTTTTTTCTCCTCCAATTCTTACTATTTTCCTTTCGAGTGTCCACAACTGTGTTACAAGTCGTGTGTTAAAGCAGACTGTGTGCGTGTTCCAGCATTCAGTAGCGAAATTGAGAACAGAATATGTAAACCACAGCGTTGGGCCGTGCCATGGCTCAGGCGGGTAGTCGCCTCGGAGGCCTGGGTTCGATTGCGTGTCAGTCCATGAGGGATTTGTGGTGGACAAAGTGGCACTGGGACAGGTTTTATCCCCGAGTACTTCGGTTTTCCACTGTCAATACCATTCCACCGGTGCTCCATTACACGGAAAAAACGAAAACAAAAACTGATCATCTTCATCACAGGGTTGCACAATAAACCTGAAGGCTGCGGTGCGCCCGAGGCATCTGCTGCGGGGCCCTTCACTACAAAAATCCGCAGCGTTTTATGTTCCTGTCTGTATGAGACTTTTATTTGGATCGGGCACCTCTCTTTATGTTCCGTCAATTGTCGTGTTTTTATGTATACGAAAGTCTTCAGTCCCTGTGTGAGTTTCTGAATGGTTATCTGTACTGCAATTGTAATAAATTGCCGACATTCGTTACTGTAGTCTGTAGAAGGCCCCGAAAGGGAAATTAAGCAAAATTCGTATTCGTATCTGTAATATTAAATGTTTTAAGACGTTTGTACGCAATACACATTGCCTTTTATACGACGTCGTATTGCTGTAGCGAGAGACATAAGCATTTTCACATCTTTTTATTACCTTCAGTAAAATCTGCAACAGGTTTTGTGTACAATTTGTAACAAAAAAATTACAGATTTAAAGTATGCGCATGATCATAGATTTTACATGTACAAGTTTATACATTGCAGCTGTATTGTGCAGCGCACTACCTCTCTGATATTGTAAACTTTATCTTGCGCCGCTTGAGTCCTATCCGTTTCGCAGAATGTTGCTGTCTTTGTCATTTTTTCACGCACCAAGCAACAGTTTTCCTATCAAGGGGCGTGCCCACCTAAATTCCACCTGCTCCGTATATTTTTTATTTCCGTTAATCGGATAAATCCACATTCCACCCGTTCTTTTAAATGCTTTGGCAGTACTAGCCCAACGCGAGTAAACCCAAATCCATATATCACACTTTTGCATTTGAAATTACTCTCGCAAAGAAATTCAGAATCATCTGTGTTCCAGACCGCTGTAGGTATTTTAAAACGTAAAGATTATACCACACGACGCCGTGTAATTGCCCAGAAGACCACAGATTACAAATTACAAAGAAGTTTGCCTGTTGTTTTGTATTGGTGTGAAACTGGGCCTCTTACATTAAGGAAAGACCATATATTGAGGGTGTTTGGTAACAGGGTAGTAAGGAGAATCTTCGGAGTAAAGAGGAAGGACATGACAGGTGGTTAATGAAGTTACACAGTGAGGAAATCAACAGTTTATACTCTTTATCGGATCACATTAAGACGACCAAATGAAGGACACTGTGATGAACAGCAGCACGGTGCTTGAAAAATGAGAAGTTCATACAAAATTTTAATCCGATGACCTGAAGGGAATAGATCACTTGGGAGATCTATGCACAGCTAGAAGATACTAGTAAAATGTTACTTAGGGACAAAGAATGTGAAGGTACGAATAGGATAGCAATCAATGGCGGGCTTTTATGAACACGGTCATGAACCTTCTTGTTTGACAGAATGCATTTAAAAACATGACTAGCTGAGCGGACTACTGGCTTGTCAAGAAGAGCTGTGCTCCACACAGTTGGTAATTCTTTTGTGCCTCTAACTCCGTTATGAGCATTACGTTGTGGCTTTTTTTCATGTTATGCGTAACAAATGTGGGTTGCCAACATTCAAATTACGGTTTCTACTGACAAAAGGAGTCTCTTTGTCATCTCTCCCCCATTGCCATTGATAATACCCTGTCCGTCCGCACAGCGGCAGCAGTGTACATTATTCCTGCAACCTCTGCAGTCAACAACATAAGGTAGGAGCAATTATTTAAAACTCGTTCCACTGCGCCGTCAGAGTGGTCTCACCTGTTTTAGCCGCCACAAGAAAACTGCAATACCTAACATGCGGCGGGTTCTGGTTCAGTAGTGAACGGGCTAGCATTCGAGCCGACGGGCTGTTCTTGAAGAGTGGTGAGTCACTAGGCTCGCCAGCGCAGGCTGTGGCCTCCAGCCAGCTATGACTAGGACAGCAGTGGCACTTGTCCTGTTAGGCATTGTTGCAGGACACAAGTACCAGCTAGAGGAATACGACTCATTGCGAGTCACAAGATGCACAGCCGCCTGTCGGACAGTTGCTGCCTCGCCTAAAGAAGGGGTAAGTTCCTTTGTATTAGAGTTACGTTGCATTTAAATGCACGTAGTTTCGCTATAACAGCCGAACCCTTTAAAAGCCATTCTTCTGAATGACATTTAATAACAGTTCAGTTCCTGTGAGATTCAAGGTTCTCTCAGCGGTTTTGGTGAAGAACCATATCGTCTGGGATGTTACGTCATGCCGCCTTGTAAATAGTTACGGAGTCTGGACCCTGAAATGGGGGCAGTAAGCTCCTCCGAAACGTCGGTAACTTTACCAGTCGACACAGCGTAAGGTCCTAGAAGATGGGTTTTTACCAAGTCAGTTTCTACCGCAGTACACACTGTTTGTCCCTTACAAAGATGAATTTAGTAATGGTGTTTAGGGAAATCGCTTTTTTTTTTCTTTGCGAAAATCGTACGAAACATTCTGTGAGCAAAATTAATGTTGCTGAATGTGCAGTTCATAACTGGGACAACTGTCAGTCCACGTGATTCAAAATGTGTGACCAGTAACAGAACCACTACAGAGAAATGAAGAGTTGTATATCATCCGAAGATTCACATTTCAGTTACACAGTAGTACTGAAAGCTGTGAGACCTAACTGAATCCACCCTCCTTTAATAACACTGTAACAGACAATGGTACTTTCAAATGCAATTAAGAACACAATAAAAATTGTAAATGAAGTGATCCCAATTCTAAAAATCAGTCATGACTGCCTCAACCTGCTCGTCGGAAATGATAAGATACAAGGACTGACACAAAAAAAACGAGACTAACCCTATAGCTCTGGAACCAAGAGTGGGGGGATGAAACAAATATACGGCTATGGAACATGATCTGTCCTGTCACAGTGTTACAAGTTTCAGCTCGATCGCTTCACTCAGTACAAGTTGACGCATCTTCAAATATAGGCGTGCTTTTACCCTCGGACGGAAAATGTCGGACTGCAAAAGTGAACAAGGATTTAACATCAAGTTTCTTGTTAAACTGAAGAAATCCGCGACGGAAACTGCTTATGGTGTAGATTGCATATATCGTGCACGCGTTTTTGAGTGGCACAGACGATTTTCGGAAGGCAGAGAAAGCGTGAAAGATGATGATCGCCCAGGCCGGCCACGCACAGCTGTTAACGATGACAACACTGAAAAAGTGCGACATGTGATTCGAAAAGACAGAAGGTTGGGTGTTCGAGCAGTAGCTGAGAAAGTTAATCCAGTTATATCCAGTGGCATGCGATATTAAATATCCCTTTCATTAATTTGTCTTAGCATTCTGTTACCGAAAGTTCGGAATTTCGCCTCTCAACATGCCTGTTCACACTTTTAACGCAACATCACTGCGAAAGTTGTTTTCATTCTGTAACGATCGTAAATTATATTTTATCTCGGCCGGGACACTCTCTATATTGAGGTCTTGCGTGGTTTTATTCTGTCCTGGGATATTACAAATTAGGCCACCATCTTTTCCTTCCACGTCCTTTCCGATTCATTGTCCTCCATTTTACTCTGTTTATTCTGAATTTGATTTCCGGGAGGAGCAAGGGGTTTCCTCTTTTCAAAAGTGTCTGAGATCCACCCATCCTCGTAATGAATGGGAACCGATGGTGCTTTCCCCGGGTGTAAAGCAGTCGGGGAGTGAAGGTAAACACTTCCTTCTAGAGTCGAGGTTAAGAATGAGTGGAGATGTAACTCCACTGACCCATATGCCTTCATGTCCTGCACAAGGACAAGTTTACTTCTGTATTCTGAGTTAGTGACAGAGTCGTTAAATATATTGCAAATAAACAAATAAAATCATACGTAAGTTTTTTTTACCACCAACCACTACAAAATAAATTTATTTTTACACTCCTACATGTTTCGGCTGACCATTTCAGCCATCATCAGGGAGTCAACATACATAGACATTTGCAGCCTACATAATTTCTCTGAATGGTAAATGTCGTTGTATTTTGATTTTGTTTATTTTTACCATTCACTTTCATGTTGATGTATTTAGGTGTTAATTGGTGGTTTCTGCGTAATTTATTGAACTATATAGCTGCATTTGTCTTTAGTAGTTTCTTTTTGGTGTTTGTGAAACTATGTATAACTTTTGCCTGTTCTGTTCGGCATTTATGTACATAATATTGTACATGTTCCGTGCAGTTGTTTTATATATGTACGTTTTTTTTACCACCAACCACTGCACAATAAATTTATTTTTACACTCCTACATGTCTTTAGTGTTACCATTCAGACACACGATGTACGCTGCAAATGTCTTATGTACGTTGACTCCCTGATGATGGCTGAGATAGTCAGCCGAAACGTGTAGGAGTGTAAAAATAAATTTATTGTGTAGTGGTTGGTGGTAAAAAAAACGTACATATGTAAAGCAACTGCACTGAACATGTGTAATATTAAGTATATAAAATCATATTCTAATCTGCCTCTATGTTTACAATTGTGACCAATTACGTGTGCTTCATATCTTGCTGTAACGAAGTTAAAGTAAAGACGTTCTCGGATTTCGATGCATTTTATATTTGTCTAAGTATTTCGAATTTCAGGATAGACCCGTTCTTTTAGCGTAAATTTTACGACATATACCGGGGTATTTGTGTTTGCTGTAGTAAGTATAAATAAGACAAATTCTGCCATTAGTCTGGCACTAGATCACGGCTTTTTCTTTTGCCTTGTAATTTACGAGGTCTCCAAATTTTAACATTGTTACAAGTTGTAAATCCCGATGGTGTTATTGGAATTTTTCATTGACGTAATCATTTCGGTCGCACTATGGCCCTGGGGTCGACACATCCTCTAACAGCAATGAGTACCAGGAATATTTCCTGGGGGGTAAAGGCGGGCGGTGCGTAGGGCTGACAACCTTACCACCTTCATGTGCCGATTGTCTAGAAATCTGGGAGCCTCAACCTCCTGGAACCCCAAGGGCCTGTCCAGGTCTGTAATGGGATTGCTTTACCTTTACAAGTTGTAAATTATGTTGTAACGTGCTCATTTAAATGAAATTCAATTTAAGACGGGACTAAATTTATGACTGGATACTTTTGTAATCTTCAGTTCGCTGTCTTCATCACAGGTTGTGTGTGTGATTTGAAGTGCGGCTTTTTGTTTAGTGTGATTCCAAGGTGTTTTATCTATGATGGAGGGCAGTGATGTTGGGATCCAATGTTTTGAGTATATGATATCTACTCATTTCTCAGAGTATTTATTTGTTTCGCCACGTAATGAACCGCAACCCGAGGTCGTATATAATTTAGTGTAATTTATCCAGAATACTCTTGGTTTAGAGCTTTGGGCTGATTTGCCCCTATAATTGACATATATCTAAAACATTGTATTCGGTCTGTAATTGAAGGGAAAATCGTTCATTTACACATTAAAGACGATCAGACCCACTACATCTAGTGTGACCCCTTTTGGGTCTTCCTCCCCGATTTGTCTTGATACTACTTGAGGCGTTCTTGACTAATGCAGAGTAATTTCGACTTTCTTGGCTGCAGTAAATCGTCTTGAATTGTCTTGGCTGCAGTAAATCGTCTTGAATTGGAAGTGAAATATTATTGCTGTGTAACTTTCTGACTACTCCTGTACATACAATCTTGTCGAGGGCATGCTATTTGTCTAGAAGCAATGTTCCCGTTGCTTTGTTGCGGCTGGATCCATTAATTACGTTTCCGACGCTTTGCGTTAGTAGAGCAGTTAAGTGCTGGTTCTCAAACCCGTGCTTTTTGGCTGTGGGTAACGAGTTCTGGTGAAGACAGTGCTGCAGGCTTTTCTTTCTAAAACCCTCTCACACACCACTGGCTGACAGTGCTTATTAAGCTGATTGGAGTGCAGCTGTTAGAATTTTTTGTTATTCTTGGCTGTAGGGAGCACTAGAATTTCCGCTGCTTCCCACGAGTTCTGGAAAAAGTGGGAGATAGAGTGCTGCATTATTAATGTTTGATTTTAGCAACTTTCTTAGGGAGTTCCTTTGGGATTCAATTTTGATTGTCATTTTCTGCTTCGGGGTACCATGTTCTTATTTCAGCATTTTATTTCTGGAGCGTTAGGAAGCATTATTTCATACAAACAGGATATTTACAGTATATCGCTCAATTGCTGGTATAAACTTTCAAAGAAATTATTGTTCGTTTGCAGGATGTTTGGTGAAAATACCTCCTCCAGCGTGTCCTCGAAGGGGTTTCTCTCATCTATTGTCGCCCCCCTGTTATACACCTTGATTAGTGCGGGGACATTTAATTCCCCTCGTGTAAGCCGTTTGGTTATTTACCAAATGTGGCTTAAATCGGAGGTATAAAATTGTTTTAGCTCATTAATCCACGCATCTGTACCTCGAATTTGATTAGAGGTTTGGATATGTCTGTGTAACCTATTCGTTTTTGCTTTCAATGCTAAATTTCCAGTCCTTTACCAAGGCTTTCGCATGTTCTTTCCCTGATCTCTGCTGGGTTATATTGGAAGGTTAGTGCTGTTTGGCGGGATTGTTTTTGTGGCTGTTGGACGAGGATTTGGCCCGTGGCAAGGTTTCTGCCCCAATAATAAAGAACATCAAAAGGTAAGGTATTGCGATCTCTTACCTTTCCCAGTATGTACGGTACCTGCAGGTTGTTAAAGCCATGCGCGATTATCGCAATAGGCTTATTGACTTCGATTCCAATCCTCGTTTAGAGTATGCTTTAATTAAGGTAGTAAACTCCGATTTCTTAATTGAAGTGCTATTAATTTAAAATTCTGTCTACTATGTACTGTGATAGTAACAAAGAAAGCTACCATATCCTGGGTAAATAACGGGTACTTTATCTTGTTAAGAATACAAAACCGTTTACCCTTATTAAAACTCAGAAATGATGTGAAAATTAAATATTTCTCCAAACACAACTACATTTTATTTATTATATATAACTACATTTTTCGACCTATCTCAGGTCATCCTCAGTTTCACAATTGGTCTTTAAAACATATCGAAGAAGAAATATATATTATGTAATGTAAGTGATTAGTATACGTAGTATAATATTTATTTCTTCCTCATTATGTTTTAAAACCAACTGTTAAACTGAGGATGACCTGAGATAGGTCGAAACATGTAGTTCTATATAATAAATAGAATTTAGTTGTGTTTTAAAACATATTGAATTAATTTTTATACTTAACAACACAGCGGGCTGACATGCGTCAAAATCAGAAATGATACTTTGTGGAAGGATCTGGCGATTTTCTTGCATATTTTAGCACGTGTCTACACAACTAGCCACCTTCTACTGTTCTGGTGGATTAACTACTTAAATTAAACCTCTTTGCATGTACTTCAATGCATTTTATTCCTTAGATTGTCTCTTTGTGTCTCGAGAGTTCGATTTTTTAGCCAGCTTATAAAAAGCATGTTAGGTAGACCTCTCTTCCCCGCACACGGCCAGCCAATGAGGGATGTGCAATTCCAGTCCCAGGTCTATTGGACTGCTATTATGTATCTGCAGTCCTTGTTATACCTCACAGAGTATGCAATAGCTCTACCTATACACTAGTATGCAATAATATTAGCGGAGCGAACAAAAACTAATTTCCAGGCAGTAATTAACTTTCTTAGTAGGAAAGGTTTTTGTTCGCCTTACAAGGTAAACCTAAAGGCGATCCTTGAAGCACGCATTTTGCGAGTCTTCATTGCATACATATCGCGAGGGGTTACAAGAATTTTAGATCCTGGCACTGTGCTTCTTTTACTGTGTTAATAAAAGGAACCCTAGCACTTGCCGAGTAGGTGGCGGCAAAATACTGCCGTCATGAAACGATAAAACTAAGGAAAACACTCTTCACACAATATCAGAAAGATAAAGTTATGAATTTGTTTCTTTGCTTGATGAACCGTTTGAAGACTAAAAGTAATTTATATGGTATATAAAGATTCAGCTCCTACAGCGCCGTAAACAAAATTTGCTTCAGTTAGAAAAACCAGTTAATGTACAGGGGGAACAATGGCTGTTTATCGTTAGAATAATGCGAAACACATGAAGACTCTGTGTGGGCCAAATATAGAGATTATGTTGTTAAACATGGCGATATGCGTAGTAACCACTAGGTTTTAAAAGGTTAAGTAACATGCTGTGAAGACGTATGGAGAGTGGAGGTATAGCTTCATGTATTCCTATCTTCGACGCTAGAATATAAACAGTAACTAATAGCAATAATAATTATATAATATTGCTATTGGTAGTGGTAAAAATAACGGGGATAGTAAGAATAATAATGACCAAAACATGTCACTGTCACGGAGACAGTCCTGTATTTAGTGTTATTATGACAGTGACTGGTAATTAGTTGTGCTAGGTGGCGTTCAGAATTTCACAGCTTCTGTGGTGTATCTCTTGAATCATAGTGAACTGGCTTTCCCATTTATCGCACACGATGCCTTTCACTGTTCTATACGAGTACATTGCGCCCCACGACTGAATATAAGGTTTAAGGGATAACAACACTTTACAGACTTCTTTGCCAGCAGTCTACTTAATCTAATCAGCAAACAGGCTGCTCGCTGAACTGACATATTTTACTCAGTCACGTTTTTCGATTGATGCAGGGATGGTACTCGACTGTGACATCTTTAAATTTTTTTTTTGTTCGTAACATGCTATACGGTTTTCAGAGTTGTTAATGGAATGAGGAAACGCTTAATTCATACCACAGAGGTGCTGCCTTGTTCTAGCTAGTTTCAGCATGATGCGGACGCGATATACAGGTCATCTGCTCCACCTGAAGCCCTCCACAAAGAGTCAAAACAGAAAACTTCATACGCTGCATGGACATTCTTAATTTTGCCGTACAATATTGAAGATATATAGCATTGAAATAAATTTAGGGGGATGATTGTGGATTGTTTTGAGTTCATATAATTGCATAAAATTGGAAACAGGCGATTACATGACACCTCAAGCATGTTTCAGACGAAATTTGTTGACCTGCTTTCCTAGTGACGCACGCTTGACCACTATGCAATGTGATCGACTGGCCTGTTTGTGTCTGCTGACATCTACCGTATAATCCGCTGTGACTGGTCGACAGGGTACCAAAATAGATTGTCCTCTCTGGTTAGTGAGAAAATGCAGTGTTTCATTGACGGCTAGTTATTAGCAACCAGGAGCAGTTATTTAAAATTACATACAGAGACACACGGATAAAGATAGGTGGACATATGTATACAGATGTGTCTATATACACAGACATATAAACATATTGCCAGTTTACGTTACTTGTACCGTACATTTTTAATTATATATATCTTATGCAGACAAATGTACACTGTTTTTGTTTATTTAACATAATTTTTATTAAATGCTGCCCAACATGTTTCTAGCCTATATAAGGCTCATCGAAAGAGCCACTGAAGATGAGCCTTATATAGGCTAGAAACATGTTGGGCAGCATTTAATAAAAATTGTGTTAAATAACATAAAACAGTGTATATTTGTCTGCATAAATATATATATTGCCAGTTTGTTTATATATGATTGTGGTCACAAAACACACAGTTGCTCTCGCCGAGTTTGACAGATGGCGTTAATCGTGTAACTGCCTCGATGCATCATTCGATAAGCAGACCTCCTACTGATTTTTCACACGTTCTGTCTTCACAAGAAGGCGCGCTGTTTCTTCACAGAGACGAGACCTGGTAGAAAACGGTGAAAAAAAGAACCAGCCGTTGAATTTTCAACGGGCATTACACCAATAAAACATAAAATTACGATCACGTGGTATTAATGAACCTATACTGTAGAATTTGTTAAAGTCTCTTTTTACTGCGTTCTTTAATGTATTTAATGACACTGGCCCCACCTCTGTACAAATACATGACCATCTATCGCATGCTTCTAGTTGCTTCTCCCACTGTGAGTAAAACGAAAGAAATACCAGACAGTCAAAATTTGAATTCACGGTATTTACAGTAGGGTTACTATATAGAGGAAGTGTCTCGAATGGGCCACTGTCGCTGCTTGCAAATCCTTTCTTTTTCACAGCTCCACAGTCATCTTAACAAGTGTCAGATGCTAACATAAGATAAAGTTCATCACAAAACTGGCCATGAAGATCCAGAGGGGGAGTAGTCTTTCTTTAACCTCGGCGCTCAGGTACTAATAGTTGTTGTTTGTCCCTGTCGCTCCAACGGGGCCTCCTTTCGGAGGTTTCTATGGTCATGTGCGTTGATGTAGTGACCGCACAAGTTCTACTCAATCCTGGTGTGACTGCCAGAGCCATCTGGCAGGCTGTCAGGAGACTTGGATGAGAAGTGGCCGCTGAATTTTGCTTCATGTCCGTAAGGTTCTTTACATGCCGTAAATCTACGACATGGGACGGACGGCTTTACTTCCCCTCCGAAGGAAGTGGTGCTCCGGATTTTTATCACCCTTAAAAATCCATCGACCTCGTCGGGATCGAACCCGCGAACCTTGGGTCCAGTGGCGAGCACGCTAACCACTAGTCCACCGAGGGCGTATAGGTACTAACAGGGTCGTATAGTAAATCACAAAAGGTGGTTAGAGCTTGAATTGGAAGTGAAAAATTGTGTCTTATTAGAAGTTTGTAATATTGCCTTTGTAGAATCTCCGGGTTCTCCTACCAGAATGTTAGTTAAGCTGAGCAAAATTGTTCTATTTCAGACCCTGCAGCACAACGCTGTGCACTTAGTCATTATTGTACCACGTGACAAATGAGTGTTTTGGAGACCAATCTGTATTCAGAATTGATAAGGCGTGATCAAACTAACACAACAGATTTGCATTTGGTATTACTGCTATGATTTTGTGACGGTCGTGGCAATAATTTATTCGTTATAGACACGTTTTTTAACATTAGATGTAAATGCAAGGAAACATTTAAAGTACATCTGATTGAAGAAGATGGTGTAAAATATTTATATGAAACAAGATTTGGTAATTCGATACATTAGCGGCCATTTGGGCGTAATATAAATGACGAATGGGAAAAATAAGAAATATTTTGTCTACAGTGGCTTTTAAAACTCTACGCAAAAATCGGTAAGGAAACAATGAGAGATAACTGAAAATATGCAATGACGAAATTGTCTGAATACTTAATGAAAAGAAACAAGCATATTTGAAATATTTGAATTAAAAAACGGCTGTAAATAGAGCAAAATACGATATTACATGGTGTTGCAAGACGGGATGTGAGAGCATTTAAGAGGAGGTGGGAAAAATATATCAGTCATTAACAGCGTGACTTGCATGGAAGATAGGAGACGGCATTTAAGGTGCTAAAAGGACTGAACAAAGAGAAAGACCGACTAAGGTAGGTTCCCGTTAAAGATGAGACGTGGCTAGATTACTGTAAGCAGCTATGTACAGGTCCACAAGAAAATTAAATCACAGCCAACATTGATCTAAACGCAGAGCTCATAACAATGCAGTAATTGCTGGAAGCACTCAGAAGCTTTGAAATCAAGGAAATGTCTGGAACTAATATTCTGTATTTACAACTTTTTAAATGTGCGTTCCGGAAGTTACTGATGCACTTCTTAAAAATCATAAATATATGCAGGAGATAAGGACATATTCCAAAATAGGGTGACATCGGTTTAATTGCTCCAGTTTACTAGAAGAAAGACAGAATTGTGAAGACTACAAAGATGTGATTCTGCCTAACTCTGTATTAAAGGTATGTGCAAATATAATCGCAAAAAGAATGAATAGTGTATCTATCTATTTAGCAAAGACCCAGAATAGGTTCAGGGAAGTCTGGTCCTGTACGGCTTTTATCACATTATTGATCAGCTAATTGATAAAAACAGTTACCGGCAGTAAATGCTTTTCTGGATCATGAGAAAGTCTTCGATAAATTAGAAGAAATAAGGTCTGGCAAGTAATGACTGACAGAGGTTTTACATAGCACTGGATAAAAATGTTACAGAACTTGTATATAGACATAAAATTTGCAGCAGATATTTGAAGAGTTTCGAACAGAAAAAATAGTGGAAATGACTAAGGGAATGGGGAAGGGGCACACTTTATTGCCCACAGTTTATATATATATGGGCGTATTCGGACAGTATTGAAAACAATGGCAAATAATTTAAAGAATAACTTCCGAATAAATATAATATGTATGTAATGTGTACTGTATATTAAATATAATTTAAAAGGAACGCAATTTTAAAATTTCACCGGTCAAATAGAATCAATGGCCTTTACACGAAGTGAACACCTAAAATAATTTGAGTGCTTGGGAGGTAGTGTATCTTATGGAAATAAGATATACAAAATAAGCTACAAAATTTTCAGTACGCATGTGGAACAATTCGACGCACATTTAAAACACGTAATACTGAATTATATGACAGTGGCCGTACCAACGCTCCTGTACAGTGGGGGAACTGGAGTTTACTGAAACAGCGTGAAAGAAGAATTTAAACGGCAAACTTGCAATTCTTAAGGTAATTTGCAGGGTATACAACAGATGACAGAACAAATGAAAAACAACTAATCACAGACAACGCATATGAAATTATTATTGATTATAGGTGCAAATAAACAACATTATACAGAGTGAACAGTACACGCGTTTCCAAATTCGTGTATGAATACTGCACATTACACCCGGCAGAAGAAACGTACATCGACCAGAGTAAAGATGGAGAGACCAACACCCCTGAAGACGGAACAAGCCTGGAATGGCATATACCCTGTTGATAATGATGTAATTATCCGCTTACTGAGGTATATGTGATATGCACTACGTTCCTAAATTTACCTCTATACTCCGTGTTCAGATCATTCGTGGTATGCTGAGAATTGTGTTATTAATGTTTGTTTAAAATTGAAATTAAAACCAACTTGATGCACCTTCACTATTAAAAATTTTAATAGTAGATTAATTAACTCTTAATTAACTGCAGGTGTTGACTGCTTTTAAGAGTTTTTTTAAGAGTTATTTAAACGAGTTTTTTAAAACGAGTTTTAGTGACTTTTAGTGATTTATGAAAACTTTATATGCGACGAGACTTTGTGGGATCATGTCTTGTGTATGTTTAACATATGGACTACGCAACTAAATGTAGTAAACCCCTGAAGATGGTCAGGTACCTGACCGAAACATGTCGGTTAATTAAGAGTTAATTAATCTACTATTAAAATTTTTAATAGTGAAGGTGCATCAAGTTGGTTTTAATTTCAATTTAATTTATACAAGATGCACGGTGAATACAATATTAAATAATGTTTGTTTGTTTTATATTAGTGACGATGGTTGGGATCGAGCTCGGGGTGTTTTGATATAACTAACCTCGGTACTAATTAAAAAGTGCCGTTATGACTTACATGTCCGTACGAAGACAGCCACCTGAAGATGGAATTGGGCCAAATACGTGAACGTTTCTCATATCGAAAATTCTTCTTACGGTGGGCAGTGTACAATAAAATATTCGTATAATGTATTACTTGTAGCTATGTGGAAATATTTGAAGATTCTTAATATTCCGCAGTTTCACAAATTCCAGCGATTTGAATATTACATTTGAAATAGCAGGTTATAAAACTTCGTTACAACTTCAGTAAGGATAAAAATGCAAACAGCCGTTTTATCTTGTACTAAATGAGCATGTTTTTTTATTCATAGGACTCATTTGTTCTCTTGTCCCGAAGGTATGATTTATGATCAAATTTAATATCGTATAAGCAATTTACATACACTTTACTCCACGCGCTTCCTTTCAAACGATTAAATAACAAGATAGTTAAAATGCAGACTGATTCTCAGACAGCCATCAAAAAGTACCGCTCTTTGTGCATCACCTATGCATACAAAATTTCCGTTATGTTGTCGGGCGTTCAAAGTACTTTTTCTGTTGTTGCATGAGAGTGGTGCAGGTTACTGACATTTCGCCGGCGGACTTCTTGTGATGTTTTTAAGTTTCCAGTGGAACAGTCTTGCATCTGTAAGAAGTTAGTTAAGGACATAAAATTTGGTTGTAACTAGAAAACAACATTCTGTCCACTTAGCAATTCCAGTATAAATAGCTGAAGTTATTAATGAGACAACAAGTTTTGTGAAAGATTTTATTTTGATTTGAAATACAGACTATTTTTCCCGAAGCACAAAAAATCATTTTATGGTGATAATAATTCCTTCTTTTATGCAAGGAACTTCCTTCAGAGAATCATTCTTTAAATAAAAAAGAAAGAACATGCACAGAAAACCACATAGCCACATGGTTGTGCTTGACAAAGCGTTTTTCGTTTATTTTCTTCGAACTTGTGGATCCTTAGGGCATACTGGTTGCTGCATATACCATACACTTTAACGTTTTCGAAATTTACATACAGGGTGTATTTATGTGTTTTATGATTCTGACAATAAACGGCCTTTATTTATCTAATAAGAATCGTTCATTCGGTAGTTATATTGAAGAAGCAGAGTTTAAGACTACTGTGACGTAATAACTGTATTTATAAATATATTTGGGATGAATTTTAAGCTGTAGGGTTTCGACATGCTATAATCCACATAGGCCTTCTTTTAGGCTTCAATTATATCACGTCACTCAGAATGCCCAGGGCAGATCCGTAACATTGCAGTAAGCAGTATAATGTATGCTACTGTGCATATAAGTAACTAATTAACTGACTGCATAGATTAGTTTATGTGAGGCTAATAATCTCTCAACTGGTCAAAAAATACTGTTCCTTTTTTTGGAACCAAGTTCATCGCCGTGGTAAAAAGAGCCGTCCATTGGTCCACATTCTCAGCCAGATGAATGATTCCATGTCCTCCCACTTTACGTATCAAAGACCCATTTTAATATTATCCTCATTTATTTCCGTATCTTCCAAGTAGTCTGTCCCTCAGGCCTTCCAGCACGAGCTTTATACTCATCTCCGCTGTCTGCCACGTGCGCTGCATGCCCGGCTCATGTCCTCGTCCTTGTTTTGATGATCATAATTATATTAATGGAGCATACTGTATGCAGAGATTTACGGCAGCAGTAATTAGTAATTATAATTTCTTAACATCTGGCTGAATTTTATTCTTAATAAACACAGCTTATAATGAGCATCAGTTTCGAAAATACAGGCTTGTTTTTCAAAATTATTCCTAAAAATTATTTTTGATGCGTGAGTATCTTGGGTATATTTGTAACAGTCACTAATAAATGGTTTCATATACAGCGTGTTTCATAAGTCCATCCGGGATTTAGAGGCTTGGCCGTGCAGTAGCAAACCCACATATAATAGATAAAAGCTTGCCAACGGATAGAGAAAATGTAAAAGTTTTTTCGTGACAGATGCGATGGCGTAGTTACCCGTTTCTCCGCTGGGAGGCAGTGGCGTGCAAACATGGCGTTTTCAGGTGAACAGAAAGCTTTTTGTGTCCTGCAATTTGCTACAACCCAGTCAATTGTAACAGTGCAACGTGGTTTTCGAACCAAGTATCGTACAGAACCACCAACGGACAAAACAGTAAGAGACTGGTATAGAAAATTCGAGGAAACTGGCTGTTTGTGTGTCGCAAAACGAACAGGTAGGCCGGGACGTTCATATGTTGGAACGTGTGTGGCAGGAGATAGATTACAGGATTGACGTCTGTCGAGTCACCAAAGGGGGACATATTGAACATTTGTAAGATAGGTTCAAAACTTGGATATGTACTCTTTTCACTGACATGCTCTCATCCCCCGTGTATGATTTTTCTCCTGAGCTACAGACCTCCGAAATCCCGAAGGGATTTATGAAACACGCTATGTCTTCAATTATTATCACGTTTGTATGACGCAGGAAAAGAAAATACGTAACCACATACAAATGTATAAGTTTAAAATATCAGTTTTGAATGTAACTTTATAAGCTCTAATGTCGATAAACTAAAGAAACACTTGCGTTACAAGACAGAAAATTAAAATGGCACTCTCCCTTGTGCTTTGATGTGTTATGCAGTTTTGACTGCATATAGTGAAGTAAACAATAAATACCGAAGATAATATTCAGACAAGAACACGGCAGTTAATTCAAGCAAAACATAATCCTTTTTATATTTTTTACTGACTTGAATGATTGTTCAGCAAAGAAACGTCCCATCTGCATGAACTTTTTTCTTCTTACAATTTATGGCAGTAAATTATATTTTCATAGTTTAAGTTATGACGTTTTGAAATCACTGTCACGACTTTATGGGATTTTGCTTCCAACACAGTCACACGGGGGAAGTCCAATTTTCCGTTCTTCTTATATCGAGCGGGGCACGCGGTGGCGTAGTTGGTTGAGGCGATGCGCTACAAGCAAGAAGGTCGCGGGTTCGATTCCCGATGGCGTCATTGACATAATCCCTTCGGTCGCACTATGGTCCTGGGGTCGACTCAGCCTCTAACAGAAATGTGTAAAGGCGGCCGGTGCGTAGGGCTAACAACCTTACCTACTGTCTAGATTTCTGGGAGCCTCAACCTCCTGGAACCCTAAGGAGTGGGCCCGGATAGAGTAGTCTGTGTAGCGACTCGCTACGGGCTGGACGGTCCGAGGATCGAATCTCGGTGGGGGCGAGATTTTCCGCAGCCTTCCAGACCGGCCGTGGGGCCTCACGCAGCCTCCTGGGGGTAAAGCGGCCGGGGCGTGGAGTTGACCACCCACCCTCATCTAGTGCAGGGTTAAAGAAAGAGTAGAGCTATACCTCTACTCCCCCTCTGGGCCTTCATGGCCTGTTCTAGGGAGAACTTTACTTTTGCCTGTATCGAGCTGCATTTTGCTCTGTTGTAATGCAATTTTCTAGCTAGAATCCTATTCAATGGGCACCGGGAACTGTTTCCCCGGGGTAAAGCGGCCGGGGCGTGAGATTGACCACTCAACCTCCATCTAGTGTCAAGGTTAAAAGTGAGTGGAGCTGTACCTCCACTCTCCAGTATGACTTCATGGTATGCACAGGGACAGCTCTCGCTTTACCTGTTTTCTGTTACGCAACAATACATTTGCGGAGCACTGCCATGTGCGTCGCCACTCTCTGACCGGTTTTGCATTGGTTCATGTACTCGTACAAGAGTACAGTGTCACTTATTTGGTGCCTCGTGCGAGATTTATGCACCGACGGAGGGGCGGTGGCAAAGTTGCATGGCCGGGCATCCTTGCACGAGCAAAACTGCTGATCGTTGTAGCTGTTGGCAAGGAGAAACAACATTAAATGATGTTGCTCCCAGAAAATATTCTGCATTTCTTATAGAAATAAGAAGCTCTGGGAAGAGCTGACTGACGACACCTGGCTTCGTCCGTATAGTGAGACTAGTGACGATTATAAACTAATTGTTGTACAATTTATCGATGCATTACTGTCATTAATTTCGAGAGGTACAAATTCCGACTGCGTCGAATTTTGGTGGGCTAATACGACCTAAAAGTTGCGAGCGCTCGTACGCACGACACACAACACACACACATAGACACACACGCAAGCATGATTTATGCTTATTTTGATGTATGTTTATGACTTACTCCAGTACAGAATTGCAATCTGAACTCCAGTGTTTCCTTAGTCATTGTCATAAAACCGGAAACTAACCTGAATTCTGTACGGCCCCTATGTGTCTGTCCTTTTTAAAAATTTGCTTTCTTTTGAAACGTCTATTACCACACGCAATTTCGGGAACATATATAGAAAGGAGCTACTATCGTAAAACACGTAAGAAGTTTGGAAATAACACCGGATTGTAGGATAGCAGAACATATGTAATGTGGCTTCTAGTGGCAAAGTGTCCTTACGTAGGGGAAAAGTACACGGATATGATGGAACAATAAGGAGAGAGACCACTTGAAAAACCTAGGCGTAGATGGAAGAATAATATTAGAATGGATCTTAAATCGATTGGAAGGGTGTAGACTGGATTGATCTGGCTCAGGATAGGCACAAATGGCTGGCTGTCCTGAACACGGTAACGATCCTTCGGATTCCGTAAATTGCGGGGAATTTCTTGTCTATCTGAGGAACTGTTAGCTCGTCAAGAAGGATAATGCTGCATGGAGTCTGTTAATTAGCTGTTAGCTTTATCTAAACTTTTGTTATTTGATGTAAACCCCAAAATTGAATAAAAATCATTTTGGGAATGTTTCTTTTATGATGTAACTTATGTATGCAGTAACAGTGCATATGAAGTGAAAGATAGGATGCTCGCGTAGTTTAGCATAAATTTGTCACACAAAATTAAAGTACAATAAGATATGTTCATTAAAAAGGATATAAAACTGATTATGGTACGTTTTCAAGCATGATAAAAAACGTTATAGCATATCAGAGTGTGAAATTGTGGCACTTAGTGTCCCAGCGTGGCTCTAAACCAGTTATTCCACATCTGAATCATTACTTTGCCCAACACGAGACACGGCGGGTTCTTGATCTACTGTCATTGGCTGATTGTAAAAGTGGCGGCGGTCTTGAGTTTATGAGAGATTTAACAAACTTGTTTATACGATTCTTCATCCTTTATCTCCACCGGCGGTTATCGAACAAGCACCACATTTCTTCTAGACATTCACCAACAAAATTCACAAATCACTAACAAAGTGCAATCAGCCCCTTATCATAGTCAAACCCTACACATGTTTCGGCTCTCTATGAGCCATCATCAGGGGTTTTCCAATAGTGCTTTTCAAATGCTGGATAGATCTGCTAATGACACTCGTAAAGTTTTGCACTGTTTGTGATCATAAAACATTTGTTTCGTAAGTCAAAATCAAATAAAAAACAAATGTTTTATGATCATAAACAGTGCAAAACTTTACGAGTGTCAATAGCAGATCTATCCAGCATTTGAAAAGCACTATTGGAAAGCCCCTGATGATGGCTCATAGAGAGCCGAAACATGTGTAGGTTTGACTATGATAAGGGGCTGATTGCACCTTGTTAGTGATTTGTGCATTTTGTTGGTGAATGTCTAGAATAATAAAAATGCACGATGAATTAAGACTAAAGACCACATTTCTTGTTCTTTCTTCCCACGGACTAATCTTCTTGTCGAGATTCTTTCTGCGCATCAGACTTTCGTACTTTTCCGATCATTTACAATAAGGTACAGAGAAGATCACCAGATGTCACGAACATACCAGAAGATAAAGTAGAGCGCGTAGCGGTAATTTCGAAATTGTAGGTGTTGCCTAGCGAAGTTAATGAAGTGCCCGTCGGTATTTATTTCATATCAACTGTTACAGCTGATGAAGCTGTGACTGAAAGAAATACATCTGTGTTATTAAAGTTTAGATATTCTTGTTTTTTTAACAATTTTCTTTTAAAATCTCTGTGTTCTTTCATGCTAGTTCTTTTTTTTTTGTGGTGAAGGGCCCCGCAGCAGGTGCTACGGACGCGCCGCAGCCTTTAAGGCTTATTGTGCAATCCTGTGATGCAGACGAGGTTTTTTTCTGCTTTTCCATTTTAATGGAGCACCGGTGGAATGAAATTGACAGGGGAAAACCGAAGTACTCGGAGAGAAACCTGTCCCAGTGCCGCTTTGTCCACCACAAATCCCACATAGGCCGACCCGGGCCTCCGCGGTGAGAGGCCGGCGAGGTTGCCTGAGCCATGGCACGTCCATCTTGCTAGTTGCTTATGTAAACTTTATAATTACAGGATTAAACAAAAGTTGTTTCTACTCAGACTTGCTGAATAGACTGCATACTGGTAGGCCGTCATGTATATAAATGGTATTTATTGTTCATATACAGACGGTTATAGCCCCGCTTAGCACATGACATTACATGAACTGCTGCGTGAAGCAATCTTGACAGCAATGCTATTCGTGTGTAATCCCAGAAGAACGAAGGCCTCAACTACACCGCTTCGGAAGCCTAAAAAGTCGCAAAATGTTAAAACTTCGGGCGATGTCTGTTCCACATACTTAACACATGTTTGGCCTTCTGTCTAGCAATCCTGACCCACCGCTGGTTGTGGCAAGGTGACCTTGGTAAAACAGCAGGTAACCTAGATCAGCTTCTCATTTTCGTAGGGAGAGGAGTCGAATTTAGTAACCAGTGGCTGCTGTACTTCATAATATGTTAAATGCTCCATCTACTTCAACATAAGTTTTATTTTAATGACATATAGTTCCCTTTTTATTTGCTTGAAGGTCTTTTTATGGTATAATTTTACCAGAATGATTGTTACTGTAAACTGCAAAATGGTAGAGCTATATATTTTTTCGGGAAGTGGAATTTATCCCATCTCAAGGTATTTAGTTGTCATTGTACTGACATTTTTATTACATTTAGTGTTTTAAACCAAGGCCGTTTGAATAGTCTGCAAAACTTGCATCATAAATGGCTAAGGTCCAGTATAACCGTGTGTACTTAAGCAACCATTGTCACAGAGGTTCAGACACTGGCACTGTGACTGTTATTCCAAATAACACTTTCGGGGGTGTTAATTACGTTACTTGCCCTGGATAACCTTAGCAACTTACATCGTCGTTAAAAACACACACTTAACACGTACACACCATGTAACTCGCATTGGGGTTTTAATCGCACTCGAAGATCCTTGCTAGCGTTTCTGGGCCGAGTGCTTCTTCAGCAACTAGAGACAAGGATAAAAAATGCCATGCCCTGCAGTAACTTCATGAGCAAGCGTACAGGCACTGCGTTTGTCTGTCAATATCTGTCCGTCGCTACGTCTCTGTCAGCCCAGTCACCAGAGAAGGGCATATGGACTGTAGCCTGAATTCAGGATGGCTGTTAGAGTACGGTGATTAGGGTGGCCACCCTGTGGCCTATGCGTAAGCTTCACGACAAGGGAATTTTTACTTTGGTTGTGTATGTGTATATATATATATATATATATATATCTAATAGGATACATATACATACTTATGTACACGTTGACTGCACAAGGAAATGTATTTAAGTGACGTAAAAACCGCAGTTCCATATTGAAGAAAGCTGATTTTAACAAGTGGTCAAGCTCCCTGAGTTGTATTCTGGAGGTTTGCGGTTTGAACCTCAGCAGGGACACAACAACCGTTATTTATGCGTTTTGTGGTGTTCCTTATTTCCGCCAGAAAAGTGCCTCGATGTACTTCAAAGAGGTCATTACCGTTTGTTTGTACATCTCTTCAGCTCGTTTGTCACTAGTCATCCGACCATTATGCGCTATACAGCCTGACATACGGACAGTTTCCTTAAATGTACTTTGTAATTCTGATGTGTAATTTAAGGTCAACGTCACAATTATTCCTGGTTCTGCAGAAATGATTAGACATGTAAGTATTTTATGGCAACTTTTAAACTTTCAGGAATACGTTAGTAACAAAATTCTGTGATATAGGCTGTACAGCCCACTTTAAACTCTAAAATATCAGGTGTCATTGGTTTTGAAATGGCGACTTCTTGTTCGGAGGTGTCCCCTTCAGTTTACAATATTATTATTTTGGACCGAACACTGGATTGGGTAACAAGACCACTAAAATAAATCACAGAGTTATGGAACATGGAAAGCCATAAATGCTTAAAAATTTGTTGGATAAAACAGAAACAAGAAAACAAGAAATAAAATTAATGAGGTTGTAATTACGTTCAAGCATTTTAACACACTGAACAGAGGTATGGCAGGTACCAGCTAGAGAGATGAGTAAATTTATGGCTGCTAAAGTGGATATTTTATGAACGTCATAGATGGAAGGCTGCCAAAGATTATAACTGAATGGGTAAATTCACCCCTCTCCCTAAATACAAAGACAGTCAAGGAAAAACAGGCATTGAAGGAACAGAAGTGGCAGTAAGCATTAGACAGTTGACAGTAGGACAATAGATGAATAGGCCAGGAAGCGTTTGGGCACCGAAAGACGGCGGCACTTGCGTTACTGGATGCAGCCTACATTATTTTTGTCGGCACAGAATTCTGTCTCCAGAAAATGGGCATGAGCACTAATAAGAGGTACAAAATAAATAATAAAAATGCTTTTGAAAACTATACGACACACCAGGCTTATTCTTACCGTATGGGTAAGATCTACGCAATATAAAAAATGATAGAAGCAGTATTCATTTAAGAATGTTAAAAGTATAATCCAAATTACGGGAAAAAGTTCTAGAAGGAACGCCCACAGTAGTCTTAAAATGTTTAATCGTGTACACACTGTCCATTACACCATTGTAGCCATAAATCGACTCGGTAGATCCGAAACTTGCCTTCACAAATATTCATTTTATCTTGTCTTCAACATGTTTCGCCTTTTATGGCATTATCAGGGAGATCTTTATGAAAGGCTTACAGGTGATTATAGAACTCATAACATCATCATCTTCACCCCACCACCCCCACTATTCTCTCTTACGACAGGTTCATAGCCTCTGCCAAAGCGAGTTCTCCAGAGAATGCGATCGAGTGCTTGCTCTTTCAATTTCCAGTACATTCTCGTTTCCTTAAGGTCATCCAATAGCTGGTTACATTTTCTTCCTCGTCTTTTCGTCCCTTCTGTCTTTTATTCAATAACGTGTTTCAGAAGGCAGTTCCTACGCAAGATGTGACCAATCCACTTAGCTTTCCTTCGTTTTGTCTTATTTACAGCTATATGTTATGCAAATTAAACATATCTTAAGGTAACATGTATGCATAAATGTGACTTGTATAACCAAAAGTTAGTTTCTACCCAGCATTGTATTATAATTATGTTAAAATATTCGTCTAGAAGGTAATGTAGTGAAGAACGCTGGCGGGGGAAGTGTGTAACATCTTGAGGGGGATGTAGAGGTTTCGATCCATTTCCGCAAACTCGGTTTAATAAAATGCAGGGAATTTGTTCTGAGCTGTCGTGTATTTGACGGTTAGACAGTTAAGGCGTGCAAAGACAATCGAGCTGTAGAGATTAAGCGGAAGGTGAAACTGAAAGATGGTGTCAGCCAGTTTCTTTGTTTAAAATACCTCAGCATCACACTGAGAATTACCCTCCATCACCACAACAGCAGTGCACACCACTATCACTGTAATGTGTACTGCAGAATAAGGTAAATCTAGCGGGGACCAAAGTACTTGAAGCTTGTACAGATTCCCTGTTGGTGTCAGATATGCGCTGCGAAAGGTATTGTCTACAAACTAAGGCAGCACAAAAGAATAAGAAACAAGAGTGTAGGGAATTAGCAGTGTTTACTAAGTCGGCCTGTGCTGTGGATGAGGCGGTTAGAGGCCGGCTTCTCACCACGGAGGTCCGATTTCGATTCCAGGCCAGTCCATATACGTTTGTGGTAGAAAATGTGGCACTGGGACAGTTTTCTCCGAGTGCTTCTGCTTTCCCCTGTCTAGGTCATTCCACCAGTGTTCCAAACATATTTACTTGCGTGATTTCAGGCTTCCGCCGCAATGTAGTTAAGACCTGCGCTCTTCTGGGTATTACGCAGCGTAGAGACTGCTTGACCCTTTAAGATGGACCGATAGGTTGTCCCGAAATTTCGGTACAGATTACCACTTACTCTGCGTAATACCCAGAAGAGCGCAGATCTTCTGGGATATTACGCAGCGTAGAGACTTCTTGACCCTTTAAGATGGGACCGATAGGTTGTCCCGAAATTTCGGTACAGAATTACCACTCTACTCTGCGTAATACCCCAGAAGAGCGCAGATCTTCTGGGATATTACGCAGCGTAGAGACTTCTTGACCCTTTAAGATGGGACCGATAGGTTGTCCCGAAATTTCGGTACAGAATTACCACTCTATGCTGCGTAATATCCCAGAAGAGCGCAGATCTTCTATTTATTTGTCTATCATCGACGCTATATAGTCTTGGCAGTTGACGGCGTCATTGAGTAAAACACTTCTCTCTGTTCCTCACGAATATGTTATACTGTACAATAATTGAAGGACACTATAATAATAAAAACATTTCTAACTCACGAATTAGGTAATGTGGGACGAGTAATGTTACCATTTGTTGGTGAGCAGAGCCTAAACCTTGTTGCGTAATTCCCATTTCCATCAAAGTTGCGTTTTGCTTCAAGTTTTAGTTGCTGTGGCGTGTTGTTTTCCTTCTTAGGGTATAGGTCAGTTTTTAGCGAGTGAATTTTTCAAGCGAAAGGCCAGGAGCGAGTCACTTGTACAGCAATAGCGGTAGCGGATTGGCGGACGAAATAGAACAAATACCCTGCCCTTCCCACCTTAAATACAGATTAGGCCCGTCGGCCAGCTACGTTACTTTTTTCACTGGCCAAAAACAAGTGGCCTATAATTAGCGATTATAACTTGATCTGTAGAGGTTTTGTTTGACCGATAGCAGATACAATTAAATTTACTGCACGAAAAATGTTAACCATGGCTACGATAGAACTTGGTTTGTGGGTGACGTCACAACCCTGAGTTACTATTTTAACCACCAGGTGACTGCGGTTAGATGGGCTTAATTCTTGGTATGCTGTCAGTGTCCGTTATGTGGCATTAACGCTTGGTTCGTGTGTGAATTCGCAAGCTGGTTAAGGTTAGTGCGTCGATATTATTTTCGGTCCGTAATAAGACCGGCCCATTTCTTTCTTCTTCTTTCTTTCTTCTACTTAGCCTGACCTCTTCTACTTGTTGCACCTGATCACACTCAAGGACAAACACACACACACGCACACTCGGTAGGAATACTTTGGACGAGGGATCGGCCCCTCGCAGAGATCTATACCTACACAACAAACAACACGCACAAGAGACAGGTATCCATGCCTCCGGCGGGATTCGAACCCGCTATCCCAGCAAGCGAGCGGTCGCAGTCCCGCGCTGTCACCGGCATCGGCAGGCCCATTTCTGGCAATCGAATAACCCTCCACCCAACCTATCTGATTACTTGAGTGTCATCGTCAATACCTTGTAGCTTACGGTTTAATATGTTACGCTTATTAAACGCAAGTGATCTGCAGGTGGCAACTGAATCTCGCAGTCAATATCACGTTTTCTGTTCCAGTGTGTAGATAACTGTCTGGCGGATGACTACGTGAAGCCTGGCTTCTGCCCCAACGGCTCGTCACTGTCTGTATTCGACGCAGCATGTATCAACGCCTGCCACAGCGATTCTGAATGCTATGGTACTGAGAAGTGCTGCTCACACAGCTGTGGCATCACTTGTCAACACGCCCAAGGTCTTGACACCGTCCCAGGTACGAATATGGGTACTGACGAATGATTATGTTTTTTTTTTCGAAAAAGTAAACCACTGGCCTGCATGTTGGTCAAATTTATGCTGTTCACATAATGTTATAATGATTAAATACATGAATATGTGATGTACGGGAAGTGTATCTTGCGTGGGGGTTAGATAAATGCATGCACGTAAAATATTCCTTTGTAAACGCGTGTGTGTATGTTGTTACTTGGTAAGTACATAACGTGTACTACTCACAGACTGTGGCGTATTACGTGTACAACAGAATACTGCAAAACATTGTATCAGGAATTTTATTTTAAAATCACCGTGCATTTTTCACTAATCAATGTTATATCACCAACTAAATGCACTTTATTTAAAAGAAACCTATATATAAGGTTTCCTCAAAACATTTTAAAAAACCCCTACATATGTTTCGGCTTCCTTGACAGTTGTATGACACCCCCTGAGGATGGCTTCAAGGAAGCCGAAACATATGTAGAGGTTTTTTAAAATGTTTTGAGGAAACCTTATGTATAGGTTTTTTGAATAAAGTGCATTTAGTTGGTGATAAAACATTGATTGTATCGGGAATTTTTTCCTGCATTAAATACATCTACAGTAGAAATGTGGGTATTGATTATACGACAGGTTTTAAAATCTACAATATGCCTGAGGAATACTCCAGGCTTAAATGCATTCAAAATGCTTAATTAAGGTATTTACAAATAAGTAACACCAAGTCCATTAGAACGTAAGATCAATGCACTTCTGTGCTTCGGCGTCTAAACGTTAGCCATCAGAAGGACTTTCCCATTGAAAAAGTTTTCACAGACACGTGATAAAATCCTTTTATATATCAAAAGACTAGTAAATTATAAAGAAACTTTATAGACGCCATAATACAATGCGTAAAAAAATACAGATATCTCTTCCGTTAAAACGTCAACAAAATCCGACTCTGGGGACAAGAAGCTGATACGGTAGTTCTTGCAGCATGCATGCTTGTACTCTTAATTTGCTCGTCCCGCTGATATTTTGGCACATGTGACCTAACAGGAAGATATGTACTACTGTGCTGTGCACTGTGCTGTAACGGAAGTGATGCCTATATTGTTTTATCGCACATTTCATATATCTAGTTTTCTATAGTCTATCAATTCGGTGAAATATGCAAGCTTCTTGTCACTTGATTTAAAAAAATGGGTGATAGGGAAAATCCTGTTAATGATTTATCTTTTAGACGTCGAAACCTATGAAGGTTTATTATAAAATCGACATATTTGAAGTTGTGTTCCGATGGATCTAGTGTTACATGTTAGTGTAAGTTCATGTAACATTGCGGTATGAATAAAAACGTGAAAATTAACTAAACCAATTTCACATAAACCTAAAATAATAAACAGGCTTATTTCAAGTAAGCAATATGCCTAATTAAACCTTTAGAGGCAAATGGTTTCTATATACACCGGTAGCTTCAACACTCAAATAGTACATTCTGTCTACAGACTCTATTTATATTCTTTCTGTGTATCTCATAACAAACAGCGACTATTTCCCTATACCTGATTATAACTGAGATGAAGCGTGTTTACTGTGCGGTATGGACTCAATCTGTATATATAATTCAAGTTCATTGTAGTCTTTAAAGGGTTGGTGTAAACTTACAAGGCAGGCAATGTACGAGTACGTATAACGTAACACTGAGGCGTCTTCGCGTAACCATGTTTGCCGGGAAAAGCAATAAGTATTACATATTATGAGTGTGTGCCCGTAGCCTTAGTTATCCGCATTACTATATTGTCATCTGTGGCCTGTCTGGCTGTACCGTACTTTTCCACACTCGGGTCGATTTTCGGAGAAAAGTTGTTCAACATAAAATGCATGTTTTGATTTTATCTACAACTTTTTTCTGAAACTTTTCTCAGTTTTAAAAGAATTGAGCGAGATATTGTCATAAATGTACATAGGTTTTCGTGTAAAGTACCGTTATTCTTGTTAGATTTTAATGAAACTTCAATTTTCTCGCCAGATTTTGGAAAAATACTCAAATATCAAATTTCATCAAAATCCGTCCAATGGGAGCCGAGTTTTTCCATGCTGACGGAAGGACAGATAGACAGACAGACAGACAGACATGACGAAGCTAATGGTAGTTTTTCGTAATTTTGTGAACGCGCCTAAGAACCATAAATTATACATTCGAAGGTTGTGGGGAAGGCAGGCATTAATTGTGGCTTAGCAAGATTAATTTCCTCTCCTCTTTCGACTGTGTAGCACAACTAATTAAAGTCAACACTCGTGCTGAACAAGGTTCCACCGTCTAAAACTCCAGTAATTATTTTATACCAATTAAAGAGTGACTGCCTCACTGTCTTTAACAAGGAGCTCAGATCACGAAGCTTACGCTTGCAAATTCTCCTTTTTAAAATGCCGGTTAGGAAAAACGGACAGCCAGATTTCCCATAAAAACACAGATATGCTGCAGAGGAGACCTATAATTAAACTAAAAAAGGCTGCCTGGAAATGCAACAGTTTCAGAGTTACTTTCTGGTCAGAAGCCTGAAACTTCGAGCGTTCCTTTGCAGTGACTGTAGAATGAGCGTCGTCTCTCCACTTTCTGAATAGTCCTGATTCGATAGTCCTACTAATCACCAAATTGAAATAGGGCAGAAACGGGCTTCCACGACGAACTTCATAGGCTTCAGCGTACCAAGACAGACACTCTTGCACTAGGTGCAGCTGAGGTACTCCATTGCTGAAGTACTCTTCTTGCCGCACTGTCCACTGAGCCGACAACTTATTACAAGCACATCCCCTGTCTTTGTAACGTAACAGGTTTTGTATGCATGTGGAGAAGTTATGTGTCGTTATGATTGTCTTCTTGTTTAAACTAACTCTTAGCGGGTTCAGAGAGTACAAAAGAGCACTTTCTTTTATACCTGGAAACATTACCAGCCTCAGTCCTGATTCGTCAAACTCTTGGAGCGTGTTGATGTCTTTATAGAACTGGGGAGTTACGACGGAAGTGATTAGAGAACTTCGATATATCGTAGTCAGTACCATTGATGAATACATCCATGTGAAGAAAACAGCCCTTCCGTATTTCTGGAACGTACGGTGTCCAAGAGGAACTCCAAGGAACACAGCGAATGTGTTGATAAGGACATGTGTAAAGGATGCGGTCCCTGTCATTTTTAATTTGGACACATACCAGAAAGCCGCCGTGACAATGATATAGATCGCACATGCAAGCCAAAGGTCAGAACTGAATGGCAAAAAGAGACCCAAATATTCTGGTATTTTTTCAGCTTTGGACACGATAATGCAGAAACCTTCTTTGTCGTGCGGATATGTAAACTCCAAATCAGTAATATAATCAGACCTCAGGAATCGTGAATTGAAGGATATATCGGCTCTGTTATAAACGACATCTCCAGTAGAGCCAGTGACGATCCCATCGGAACGACGGAAGCCCATGTCCAAATTGTCTTTTGGTGTCGTTACAATAGGAGTGATGTTCATGTGCTTAGCTAACGCCGAAAGAAGCATTCCATCTTCTCCTTCGATACTGTAGGTCTTGTTATCTTCTCTTATTTTCATAATTGATTTCGGTGGTTGATCAAACATCGACACTCTTAAAGAATATCCATTCAGATCTCTTAGTCTGTCGAAAAACAGAGATTGCCGATTATATTTGCATACTGAATTCTCATATGAATTGAAACTTAGAGGAATCGTGGTAGTAGTTTTGGTGTACTGACTGAAAGGGCTGTATAAATACGCACTAATGTTCTTCAGCGTTGTTAGTCGCGTCTCTGTTTGTATGTCAAACAGCAACACGTTGAATATCTGGTCACGCCAGCAAATGCGAAAAATCAAACTTAGGATCTTCTCCAAATCTTTATATGTTCGAAACAGTATAAAAATAAATTGAGCCCTAGAATTCCAGTGAACCATTTGCTTCAACATTTTTAGAATTTCAGAAACTTCATTGGTCTTATTTCCATCAACAAACACGACAAAGACTGTCGCCTTACCTATCGGCCTGCAGGCTTGTTCATTTTCGCAGCTTCCTGTAAATGACACCTGTGAATGTGTGTGATGTGATAACACCACTGGCTGACTGCTGCTGATGTCTTGAAGAATATTTGTAACAGCTACTGTCGGTGAATCTGGAAGTTTACTAGCCATAACTACAGCCATCTGATACTCTTTACGTTCCTGACATACCAGTATCTCTACTAGATTTCGTCTGGTTTCTTGAGATATAATCCCTTCGATGATTTGTAATTTTGTTTTTAGGGACGGAAT
Source organism: Reticulitermes speratus (assembly GCA_021186555.1). Lineage (NCBI taxonomy): Eukaryota > Metazoa > Arthropoda > Insecta > Blattodea > Rhinotermitidae > Reticulitermes > Reticulitermes speratus. The sequence goes on from JAJKFL010000014.1 coordinate 10,609,138, forward strand.
CAGACCTGCTTCTGCAGTAACTAAAAATGTTGCACAAAACAGCAACAGCATGATGCCTTCATTCTTCATGATCGCACTCTTATTCTAACTGAACTGGAGAGTTGATCTAAAATATTTATACTGAAATATTTGAAGGCTGGATACCAATTTTTCATCTACAGACATAAATTAAATATTTTATTGATTAGTGACAGCTTTTATGTAGATTTATTTTGAAGTCTTTTTCAGGAGGCACAATGTTTTGAATGAACTTAGGCTCTTATGTGGTCGCTATTACAAAGCAAATGTTTGTTCAAACTTATTTGAAAGACCTAAAAACGAGAGAAGAAAGAATATGGGTAGACCCAACGATGAATTTTCATTGACTGTCTCAGAGCACAAGAAAACTTGCCTTACTTTTGCTCGTATTTCATTTACGATAAATTTACCTTCTTTCTGTTTAGGCGGAATGGTGTTTGCATGTATTGACTGTGTGGAGTGACAAAGTTTATAAACGTTTCTTTCCATTTTCGGAAAAGTTTTCACATTTTCTGTTTAGTACGAAACCTGAATGCCTTTTCTCATCTTACTTTTTATTATCAATTGTAATTTCTGTGATCGAGCATATTGATGTAGCTGTAAGGACCTCTAAGCTTGTGTTCGAAGCGTTTTCTTTTCGAAACTAGGCTGAGTTACAGTCTTTTGATTGAGCTCTTCTATGGGTTTCACCTATATGTCTCTAGGTAGATAAGAGATTGCTTCCTTCCAAATTCTCCTTTCACCATTCATGAGCTTTTTCCCACACCATTCGACGGTATTTACGTTGGAACTCGGATTATGTATATTTCATATGTGGAATGTCCCTTTCATCGTGCTCAGAGACACGATAAAAGAGACACCCTGTATTTCATAACCTAGAAATCAATAATTGATTTTAATCCCTGAACAAACTACAGGTCTGCCGCCGCTGCCGACCAACCTGTCTGTGACGGAACGACGCAGAGGCCGCACTGTGGTAGTGGAATGGTTTGCGGAGGCCCAAGAACCTTCGCTATTTGGCAGCCCCGTGCTGTTCCTGCTGGAAGAGAGGCACCATGTAGGCCGCCACTTTGCAGCAGCTCGCCTTAGTAACTGGGTACCGCGACATCGATCCTCTCGAACCAACGTCACGTTGAAGAACTCCCTTCGTCCTGGACACTGGTACCAGTTCCGTGTTGCGGCAATCAGCGCCAATGGCACACGAGGGTTCTCAGAGCCGTCTGATCCATTCACGCTCTCAGTTGGTATGACCATTGACTTCGGTTAACTGTTCATTTTTATGCTGAGGTGTGACAGCGAAGTCAGTACAGCGACTAGGCTACGGGGTGAGCGAGCCAGGGTTCGAATCCCGGCAGGGTCAAGGTTTTGTTCTTCTCTGACTCTGGGGCTCACCCAGCCTCCTATTTAATAGGTACCGAGGGTTTTTCCTGGGGTTAAAGCGGCCAGGGCGTGATGTTGACCAGTTACCTCTTTCTAGCGCCGAGATCAAGAATAAGTGGAGCTGTTCGCTACATTTGCCTTCATGGCGTGGACAGGACAACTTTACCTTTACCTTTCTGTTTATGCGTCCCCTCAGGCGGTATAGCGACTCGCTACGGGCTGGACGGTCCGGGGATCGAATCCCGGTGGGGGCGAGATTTTTCGCACCCGTCCAGACCGGCCCTGGGGCCCACCCAGCCTCCTATACAATGGGTACCGGGTCTCTTTCCCGGGGGTAAAGCGGCTGGGGCGTGGAGTTGACCACCCACCCCCATCTAGCGCCGAGGTTAAAGAAAGAGTAGAGCTATACCTCTACTCCTCCTCTGGGCCTTCATGGCCTGTTGTAGGGAGAACTTTACCTTTATACCTTACCCCTTTCTCATAAATATAAAGAGGCGTGCCGTGCGCTGTATCTGTCTGCTTCTCGCCCGCACATAATTTCTGAACAAATAGACCATTTTGTTTTTGTTGATAACATGCATTTTCTTTCCGTGTCAGACACATTTTATTTGCTTTTACCTTCTCACCAGCAGTGGTAATATACTAATGTAATGAGGTGACGTTTTTCAGTCGGACCTAAAAATGTAGTGGGGAAGATTATAATATTAGAGTATAAATGTGTCAGTATTTGTTACACATTAACAACACAAACCTGTCAAATTGTCGTTCGTATCACTTAGGCTGCACTTTCGTATTTCTAACGTCTGGCATGTAAGCGCCATTCATTCTTGACTCTGAAAACTATGTAAGTGATAATGTTTGAAAAACAATGTCTTTAACTTTATTTTTGTAATTGTAGAAAAGCAAAGTGGCCCTGTTGGTTGTTAATTTTGGCACTGAGTAGATGTAAGTGGTTAGCTTCACGCCTCGGCCGCTCTACTCCCGGAGAAAAATCCCCTGGTAACCATTTAATATGGGAATGGTGGACTCTTAGAGCCGGTCTTGATACTTTGGATTAGAGGTAAATCTCCCGGTAATCGAACCTTGATTCCTCGATAATCCAGCCGATAGCGTAGTCACCGTATTTGTTAATGCGTTTTAATTATGCATTTGGTGAAAGCAAGAATATAAACTGTTCTTGCTGCGATAATTCGAATGGAAGTGTTCATGGTTTACGTAGAATTCTTATCTGCGAAATATTTTACAACTTTCATTGAATCGCGGTAAATGTATAGTGTAAAGAACGCGAAGATATTTGCGCCTGTTCGATATTTATAATCTTCCTTATCTGAGTTCTGACTGCCGTGAATCAAGTTGGTTTTTGTCTTGTTCCTTTAAAGGTAAAGCTAAATCTACCCCCTATACTGGCCCTAGGGTTCCAGGCGGTTGAGGCTCGCAGAGTTCAAGACAATCGGCACAGGAAGGTGATAATGTTATCAGCCCTACGCACCGGCAGCCTTTACCCCCCAGGAAATTTTCTTGGTACTCATTTCTGTTAGAGGCTGAGTCGACCCCAGAGCCATAGTGTGGCAGGAAGGATTATGTCAATGAAAAATCTGAATCTGAAATGTGACAACCCTGAAAAATTTTTTCTGAAATAAGAAATTTAATTCATTATTAAAGGATTATAAAATGAACGGGAGTGTAGTGAAAAAGCGGTTATGTACGTAGCTTGTGTTTAATAATTGGCAGTAATTCCTGTCAAGTCGACAGTATTAATTAAGACATTATAACAGAGACGCAGTGCTGTAGAAGGTCGACAGGCTATGGTTCGCCACTGATACAAGTTCATGGCCGAGTTTATAGAAGCCGATGAATGTGACGTTATCGGAGGGGATGACGTGATTTCGTTACGTCGGAAATTCATTACTTATGCCAAAAATAAGGGATATTAGTCTGTCTGCAGGATCATTCATGCCAAATGTTGTTAAACCGTGTGTAAATCTCGGCGTTAGTGTACGTAGTACTATTCTGCGAGCGAATGGCTCAATCTAGTGACTCGTTACAGCTAGCAGGACTGGAATTCGATTCCCGGCAGGGTTAGGGAATTTTTTTCTTCGCCATCACAACCACAATGGTTCTGGGGTCGACCCGGCTTTCTACTCGTATCCAATGGTTACTGGAAGCCGTTTTCCGGGTGGGAGGAATGGATTGGGATGTACGTTGACACACCTCCATTTACTGCCTATATTAAGAATGTGTGGGGTTATATTCCATTTCCTCATGCGGAAAACTTGGCCTTCGCAACAGTTTATACCTTCCGACGTAATGACAGTCACGCTACAGAGTGTGCATTGTGTTGTTTCTACCAGCACCGAAGGCACCCGGTCCACCACTGAAGCTTTCCGTCGGTTCGCTGGTGAGAGAGAACGGCACTTTGCGGGGCGAGCTGACCTGGGAAGCTCCTGTATCAGACCTGCCCATTCAGCGATACAAAGTGTTTTGGAGCCGGCAGCTTCAGGGGGCAGCCTCTTCTCTTATATCTGTGTTGGTGAACCATCAGACAGTCCCAGGGGTAAGAAACTATTTTCGTCTTACAGCTTACGCATTTATCTTTAACTGTTTATAATTAAGGCATTTTTTTTTTTTTTTTTTTTTCCTGTGGCTCAACAGCCCCTTTTCGGGTGCCTAGGCCTCCTCATTATCGAGGCTTTACGAACACACTTTAGACACACTACAGTCGGTAGGACTCCTCTGGACGAGGGACCAGCTCGTCGCAGAGACCTCTACCTGACAACAAACAACACTCACAAGAGACAGACATCCATGCCTCCGGTGGGATTCGAACCCACGATCCCAGTAAGCGAGCGGCCGCAGACCCACGCCTTAGACCGCACGGCCACTTGGATCGGCAATTAAGGCATATGCAGTTTCCTAATTGATGATCATCTGACATTTTCAAGGAATGACCGCATGTGACAAATGCTTTTCATCTGTCTGATATAGGGAACTGCATGATTTACCCTTATTTTCCAGTTCAAGAATACACAAACAAATAAATTCCTTATACACTTTTCTCTGTACGTGTTGAAATACGTACTGTCTGTTCGGCAAATCTGTGACTAAAATGCGTGTCATAAAACAATTTAACCTAAATATACGTCACAGGATAAGATCTGCATATTTCTTAAAATCAGTAAAATAGTGATTTGGGAGCTGCGTGGAATGCTCTGGCGAATATTACAGAGAATTGTGCACTTTCTTTACAACTGTTTAGGCTTTTTTCTTCAGAATTAGAATGTATATATTTATGCACAACGGGGATACTTCTTTCAATGAAATACATATAAAATACTCCTTTATCCGTGGAACAGATTTGAGTCGAACTTTCTTCATGAAAGTGTCATTGTGATTATCAATTTAGTGTCGTACACGACACTGGGCAGGTTTGTATCCTCATATTGAACTACGATACAGAATAGTCTAACAGAAATATCGGCCAAAGAGCAAGATATAAGGAATAGATTAGAGCCATTACATTCTAAAATTTTTAGAGAAGAACAGGAGTAACTAACAATTTATAAAATTCTTAGATATTTTGTTCATTTCCGAACTATACTGATTTCACTTAAAGTTACATGTGTATTTTTTAGTATTATGGAGCTCCGTTTTGGGAGAGAATGGCGAATAATTATGTCGTTTACATGGAACAATGGTTCTGGGCTGCTTTAATACACGTAAGAGCACCTGAACATGTATAGAAGAGATTAAACAATTTATACCAACGTATGCACACAGACACTTACAATGTCAATAGTTTCTTTTATTAATAGCTTTCCCCAATACGTATTTCGGCGTGTTTACATGGCCATCTTCAGGGGGTCGTTGAAGTTTTTTTTTAACAAAGACCAATATTTATAAAATACATCGTAACAGCCATAGTTATGTATAATAATGTTACAATGTTAATCAATGTCACTATATAAAAATTGTACAATAGTAAATATTAATGAAATTAATAAAACAGTCTAAAATTATTGGGTTATATAGTATAATGTACCTGATAAATTATTGGCAGAGAGGCCTTGAGTTTTGGCTTGTGTGTTGCTGTACGTTGGTTATCTGTTGAAATATTTCAGGTAATTAGGGCCATGACAATTAAGAAATAATTATGAGCATTCGTATATGTTTGCAATTTAGGTATGAACGTACCTGTGTGTGCGGCTGTGCGGTGAAATGTCCTTGTCGCACGGTATCTGAGTGGTGAGAGGTATTGATTTCTTAGTGTTCTTACGTGTATCAGGTGGTTCGGGATTTTTTACGCATGCGTAGATTGGGTAGTTGGATTGATGATTTTAAATAAAATGTTCTGTTCGCCTTGTTGCTGTTCTTGGATTAGTGTACCATTTGGTTTTAGATTTTATTAAAATCTAACGACCCTAAATCGGCCTATGCTCTGCATGTTCTACATAATAAACATGAATATGATCCAATCAACTCTACTATGACGCTATAAAGTCCTGCAGGAAGGGTTGGCATATGAATATCCTGGAAAACTTCTCTATACAATGTTACCACCAAAATGCTTAGTGTTTCATCTCACACGTGCAAGCAACGGTCACATTTACTCCCTCAAACTTCCACTTGGAACGCATGAAGCCTGGAAGACTGCCGTCCTTTGAGTCTGTGGAAGTCTCATTTTTTAGCACTAAAATTTTGTGGTATAAAGGGATGCAGCAGTATATAGAGCTGCCCCCACACAGCGAGTTCTCACATGCTCTTTCCGATAAATATCGTGGGTAGTAACCTTTACCCAGGTCACGACTTCTAAATTCGCTGGAGTGGCAGAAACACGGTACGGGATTAGTGTCCACGTACTCTTCTTCGCTTTCAAGAAGTGGGACGCGTTTATCCATGATGTAGTCTCCTGCATTTAGGCCGTTTAACAGTACACGTAACCTGGAAGAAAATAAACTTCTGTTGACAATGGATCGTAGGTTAGTAATCACAGAATAATGGATGATAGAATTACGAAGATTGGAACATTAATCAAGTCTTCCCCCTGAATTACAAGGCCACACCGCACACCAGTCTGCTCATAAGGGAGGCAATTGCAACAGTGGGGTGGACTGTTCTTAATCACCCTCCCTACAGTCCCGATTTAGCACCTTCCGACTTCCATCTTTTTGGTCCCCGAAAGGATGCATTCCGAGGACGCCGTTTTGCGGACGGCGGCGAGCTGAAACACAGCGTGAGCGAAGAGCTCCGACGCTTCAGCAAATAGTTTTACGCGACCGGCGTACAGCGTCTCGCGCAAAGGTAGAAAAAGTGTTTTAAAAACGAAGGAGACTTTTTTCGGAAAAATAGTCTCAACTTTGTAAAGGATATACCTATGATATATGTAAATTTCATTGTAATTGTGATTATAATTTCGGAGAAGAAATGTAGGGGACGTTATTTTTGTACCCCCTCGTATTAAGGTGAAAGACTATATTTTTCTGGTATATGACACCGCAGCGTGACAACAAATGATGCAAGGTGCGCACGTGAAATTAAATCCGGGATTGTCATGGCAAAAGCAGCATTCAACAAGAAGAGGACTCTTTCCACCAGCAAACTGGACTTAAATTTAAGGGAGAAACTAGTAAAGTGCTACATTTGGAGTATAGCTTTGTATGGTGCTGAAACGTGGACACTTCGGAAAGTAGATCAGAAGTATCTGGAAAGTTTTGAAATGTGGTGCTGGAGAAGAATGGAGAAGATCAGTTGGACCGATCGTGTGAGAAATGAAGAAGTATTACACAGAGTCAAGGAGGAGAGCAATATCGTACATACAATAAAAAGAAGAAAGGCTAACTGGATTGGTCACATCTTGCGTAGAAACTGCCTTCTGAAACACGTGATTGAAGGAATGATAGAGGGAAGGATAGAAATGACGGGAAGACGAGGAAGAAGGCGTAAGCAGGTACTGGTTGACCTTAAGGAAAAGAGAAGATACTGGAAATTGAAAGAGGAAGCACTAGATCGCACCATGTGGAGAACTCGCTTTGGAAGAGGCTACGGACGTGTCGTAAGACAAACTGCGGAATGAATGAATGAATGGACACTGCATCACTGGGTAATCGGTTTCTGACTTTTCAAAACATACTGTGTTTATCTTCCGAGGGTCTAGAGGTCCGACAAAAATGCGTTTTTTTTCATTCTTCATTATTATCATATCTTTTCATCGTCATCATCTCTTCTTATTATTATTCTTCCTCTTCTTGGACTTCTAGACCCTCCAAGATGAAGGAACCATATTCCTTCGAGAATTCAAGAACCGATTATGCGTTGACTTGGCGCCATATCCCAGAATAATGGTGTCTTCAAATAAACTACACAGTAAATTCCGTTCAGCACAACATATTTAATGTGTTTAATATCCACTCATAAACGACATGTTCCGGTCCTTAGACCATCATCAGGTGTGCCATATAGGAAAACTCTGTACAAGGTAAAAGTGTAAAATTTGTGAGATCTCACAAAATATCACAGAATATGCGAGTAATTGTTACAATGAATATTGTAACTTGTGCTTGTCATAGCTCTGATGCGTAATCTGATGTTACAAGATATTTACTTTAAAATTTAAATTTAAATTTAAATCAAATATTTTGTAACATTTTGTATATTTTAAAGTTTAAATTTAAATAAAATATTTTGTAACGTCAGATTACGCATCAGAGCTATGACAAGCACAAGTTACAATATTCTTTGTAACAATTACTCGCATATTCTTTAATATTTTGTGAGATCTCACAAATTTTACACTTGTACCTTGTACAGAGTTTTATTATATGGCACACCTGATGACGGTTTAAGGACCGGAACATGTCGTTTATGAGTGGATATTAAACACATTAAATATAAGTCGTGCTGAACGGAATTTACTGTGTAGTTTGATTGTATGTGCACAGCGGGGTGGATCATTTTCAATTTAATGGTGCCCTCAGCCACACCACCGTAGAAACCACAATACTGACATTATTAAGATTATTTAACGTTGTATTTACCGTGCATTTTCAATGAGATACGTTCAATAAACACCAACTAATGCACATAAACTTTTTTCACAACAGTTTATTCTTAAAATTCCCCTATACGTATTTCGATGGTTTAAACCACCATCTTCAGGGGGTCGTAAAGATTATTTTGCATAGACCTTACAGTTATTACATATGTGGTTATATTCGTATATGTAGAATATGAGTGGTCTAATATTGTCCACCTCGTACAGTATGTAAAATAAAATAAATTACTATAAAATGGATTAACAACTCTGCAACACAACACACGGACGTCACACAGCTCACCCAGTACATACAGATGACCTCATTACTGCAAATTAAAATGAACTTGCAAAGAACTACAAGACCAAACTGCCACTAATTTTCTTGTTGACTACAAATTATGTAATCATTTTAGCAACTTTTTAATCCATTTTATAGTAATTTATTTTATTTTACAATACTGTACGAAGTGGACAATATCAGACCACTCATATTCTACATATATGAACATAACCTTATACGTAATAACTGTAAGGTCTATGCATAATAATCTCTACGACCCTCTGAAGATGGTGGTTTAAACCACCGAAATACGTATAGGGGAATTTTAAGAATAAACTGTTGTGAAAAAAGTTTATATGCATTAGTTGGTGTTTATTGAACATAAGATTATTTAGTTTTAAAATGCGTATATTTTAGGATGAGAAAAGAGAGAGTACATGAATACATAACAAAATTACTTGTGAGGAAAACCCTAAGAAAGCAACCTTTTTGAAAACCAAGTGTGTGTGTGGGATCTCCGGGAAATAGAACATGGGAATGTGCAGTTACAGAATTTAGTATTAACGGCCTTTAGTCTTCAAACTGTATTTTATTACGGACCAGGTGGGACCCATCCATCAACTTTCTTGACCTCATGTGTGCGTAGTACGTAATTACCACAGAAATTGTGTAATATACTTCCTGTATTTTACATTATAAATTACTTATACTTTTTCCTAGCGTTCAAACAAGAAAAACTTTACATTTCTGCAAAGTTATGGAAGTGTATTTAAAACTAGCTTCCTTCAAAATTACGTAACATTTTACAGATCATTTTTAATGTAATTTCTTTCACTTTACACCTAGGTGGAGTTTAAGTTACGGCTTAAACACGCTTCGTTTGCATTTTCAAGAAAATGCCTCAGTCTGCGTTAAGTGCACCGCATTCTAATGTAAAAAAGGCTAATAAAGTTCTACAACACAATGTAGATGAATGTGTGAGAGTGCTTACTGTAGTTCCTCTTGTTGACGAAGATAGGTTCCTAGGCACCCTTCTTCATTGCAGTCTTGTGGCTGAAACACGCGTGATACATGCTTTCTCCTTGGGCTGGGGTAGGACGCTGTGGCACCATTTGGCGTGCAATTGTTGTAAAGAAGAAAAGGCAGTAGCAGCAGCAGCAGATACGTTGTCATCTAAAAAAAAAGACAAATACTTTAGAAAGAAATGATCACTGACGAATAAACTGACTTGCATCACATGTCGAAGTTGACAAAATGTGGCGAAATCTGTTTTATCTTCTGCCGGATATTGAAAGTGCTTCAGTGTTAATTCTGTTATGCCTGCTTAGGTTATCCAGTTACTCGCTCGTGGTTAATGTATTGCTATTTAGGTGTGGGGATGTGAACAATTGAAAAAAGTTCACACTTGTTAAGGGACGGGTGAATAAACATAAACGTATGGTATAAATGTTATAAATTACTACTGCTACTACTACTGGGGGCACGCGGTGGCGCAGTTGGTTAAGGTACTGCGCTACAAGCCGGAAGGTCGCGGGTTCGATTCACGATGGTGTCGTGACATAATCGTTTCGGTCGCACTATGGCCCTGGGGTCGACTCAGCCTCTAACAGAAATGAGTAACAGGAATATTTCCTGGGGGTAAAGGCGGCCGGTGCGTAGGGCTGACAACCTTATCACCTTCATGTGCCTATTGTCTAGAAATCTGGGAGCCTCAACCTCCTGGAACCCTAAGGGTCTGTCCAGGCCTGTAATGGGATTGCTTTACTACTACTACTACTACTACTACTACTACTACTACTACTCTCTGTAAAACAAAAATAAGTAGGTCCTATTTATGTTGTCCATTCTTCTGTCCGACTTACGGTGTGGAATGTAACGTTTTTCATGAATGTGCTTTGAAGCACAGTATGGCCAAATTTCAAATTTCTGCTATTTAATTGTTCTTATTGAACAGGGATGTAAATAGAAACTTTGCGCTTTGAGTTTTCTGTGTGCCGTATTGTTTATACAAAGGCACTTCTTTCGAATAGACGACAATTTTCAACACTGTATAAGTAGTGTAAAAATTCAACAACTTTTGTGGGATAGCATTTATGTACCATTTGATTTTTTCTGCAACCTAGCTTCAGAAACAAAATTCTATGGTACATATTTTTAATAATTTTGTGACTGACATTGTAAATTCAAAAATTTATATGAATATTTTAGTCTTCTGGGATATGACGCCGTGTCGAGTCATATATACACCTAGGTACCATATTTCAGAAGAAGAAAATCTTCATCGGCATCGCCGTTAGAAACTCAAATCTCGCCAGTTACTTACTTTACTACTGGAACGGAATTATGGTATCATTTTTATATTGTGGTGGCCTGGGTTATGGCACGGTGCAATCTTGTAGGCGGGTATCATACAGCCTCATCTTCAGAACAGAATCTGAATGTAAAGGCAGGATGTTTCTCCGAAACTTCGGTACACACCTACAAGGCTGCACGTTGTTATAGCCCGACTGACCACAATATGACTTTTTACCACCGCCTAAGTCTCAAATGTCGGAAAATCATTTTTGGTCTTTCCAGTTTAACTTTGAATTTAGTTCTTAACAGTTGTAATTCTGAAGAAATAATACAGCGGGATGTTACTTACCGCTCGTGATTTAGTCGGAGTTGAGATGTAAGCAAAAGTACTGACGCCTCTTTTCGTCCTAATGCCACGAACTCAGGTTACAAAGTGAGCCCAAGGTACTGGCACAGTGTATTTATTGTCTTATGTTGCTGGGGATGGGTGACAACATTTTCACCTGGAGGACAGTCTTTGTGGGTGTTTGGCGCCACACGTGTGACGTTACTAACGGAACGTAAAGCAGTATCGTCACAACTCTCACTGTATTATACACTAAATTCTGCACACGTAACACGTAGGTTGCCCCGTCTGATGAGCTACGCCATTCCAATCTTCACGAGCCCACTGCTTGCATTTCCTGGCACCCTGTTCAGTCTCCATGAGTAAATTTATATTTCTCATTGCAGTCAATGCAAAAAAAATATTGTCGCCGTAAACATAATTTGTCTTTTTTATCTGACGAGTCATTGAAATCTTTGTTTTTCGAAGATTTAAGCCTGTACGAGCTAAGTCAGCTTTTGCCCCCCCCCCCCCCAAAGTTTTTTTTTATGAATATTCTTAATTTAGAGTGCTGATTTCTCTGCAGAGTTAATTGCACCCTCCGCATAGCATGTTGCTGATCAACAAGAACTGTTGGGTTCCCAAAACAATTTCCAGTCAGTGTAGGCTGGGTGAAGATTAAAGTCTGCTGGGATGTCCGTTAAACCGCACTGAGAACTTAAAATCTGGCAATTATGTGTTCCCTTAAAAGAAACACTACTAGCGGAACTATTTTTTTCCACGTATGAGATTTTCGTGCCATAATATTTGGCAGTGAATTCGGTAGCTGATATGAGGCTTATGTAGAATATTTAGAGAAAGCAATTAGCGTTGCTCTTATGGCCATTTTGCACTGGATGTACAATATATGTCCACTAAGAACAACGAAGTTACAAAAGGAAGATTCGTAGAGCAAATGGCTTTCCTGTAAGTTGTTATTTCCTCACCACGTAAGAATTATGTTCCTGTCAATGCGTTGGCTGATTTTTTCAAAAATAGTTTCCATTCTTTTCAGCTGTCACTGAAGTTGTTCATAGAAGCAGTGTCATTTTTGTTAACGTCGGGTCTTCGAAGTGTGTGTGGGTGTGAATAACGCCAAGATCTGTATTCCTTTTGTGACGCTGATATTCCAACAGTCAAGAAATCGCCCTTCTTTTGTGTGACACAAAGGTTCCATTATTGTGTTCAAAAGAGCTTGCCGTCACTGGGCCTCCACACATGACTCCAGTCCCGCACACACACACCCTTTTTTTTTAAGATTTATTTCAGTATTATCTTTACACAGATAAAATAACTTATAATCATTTACTTAAACTATACTATATACATTATTAATTCATCCTACTTGCACATGTGTCTGTAATTTTATTGAAGAAATTACCAGCATAATTCACCTGGCACAACAGCCCCTAGTGGGCCAGGGCTTAATGATCACACTCGGTGAGACACACCACACTCGGTAGAACTCCTCTGGACGAGTGATCAGCCCGTCACAAAGACCTCTACCTGACAACACACAACACTCACAAGACACAGACATCCATGCCTCCGGCGGGATTCGAACCCGCAATCCCAGCAAGCGAACGGCCGCATTCCTAAGCCTTAGACCGCGCGGCCATATAGTCTTGCATACAAAGTGTCAATTAAGTGGATTAATTTTGGAAAAAACGACATAGGTTTACTAATTATTTACCATTATAACTTGTATTTATATTTTTAGCTGTGTACTTTTAATTTGTATTTGTATATGTATAAATGATTTGTTGATATGTGCAGTGCTGTGTTTTCATACACCCTTCTTTGTGATTACTTGATGCTACTTGGTAATGGTCCAGGAGCGGCTGAAGCATGTAGGAGATGAATAATAGACAGTTAGGGATTGCTCCCCAATTATAATAAAGCTCCTTGGTTGAGAAATATGGTGGACGAGGGTGGCGGTAAAATACCTGGCATAATTATAAAGTTTTCGAAACGTAATAACCAGACATCTAAATATGTGCAGGAGTTTTTTTAAAAATACATAAAATTTGCTTTTGGGCTTTTAAGTTTTCTTAAAAATGCAAAATTTATCCAGGTTATATATATATTTAAATTCCGTAGGAACGCCTACAACACATAACTGAATCTCAAAAAAACTTAAAATGAACCGGACCATACAAACCTGTCCTGTGAGGGGTTTAGAAATTAGACAAGTTTATGTCAAAAATATACTTCACATATAAGTGCTAAGTGCATGGATGCCAGTGAAGTGGACAGCCAGGCACCTCCCTCCTCCCCAGAAGTTTTAGAAAAACTAAAATTTAAAAAAGGAAAATGAAACATATCATACTTCATTCTATGAAAGTCGCCTGAATCTAGTGTGTGGCACCATCTGTATTTCAGTCTAAAGGCTCACAACTCTATGGTGATCCATAAAAACATGATTAATCTTAGACAATGGATTTGTAAGTTAATTCCTCCATGTTAAAAAAGTACCATACGGTACCCATGATTTGATAAGAGGTATTCTGTTGTTACTGTACAGAGGGCAACCTCCTGCTCTCTCAGTGGACACTGGGAAGTGGTCTTTATGTGATAACACACTGAGTTGTGTACCCAAAGAATGTGTACAACCCTGCTCATTCTCAACCTCAACACTAGATGAAGGTGAGTGGTCAGTTTCACGCCCCCGCCAATTTACCCCCAGAGAAAGAGTCCCTGGTACCTATTAAATAGGAGGATAGGGTGTGCCGCAGGGCCGGTCTGGACGTTTTGGAGAAGAGAAAAATCTCCTGCTCCTCCCAGAAAAAAAAAAAAAATACTCTTCTTGATGTCCTTTAACTGTGTAGATGAGCTGTTTGTTAAAATAAACAGAAAGCATGTTTGTTCCCAAATGTTTCAGAACATCATGAAATTTGCCCTGAAACACTTGGAGCCAGAGTCACTGTACTTCCTGCAGGTGCAAGCCTTTGCACAGTTTGGCCATGAACGGCTGAAAGGAGAAAAGGCAGCCATCTTCCTTAACACTTCAGATTATAAAAATGGTAAGCTCTTGGTTATATATTTAGTGAATGGTGTCTGTTCTTTCTCAGATCTTTAAAAGTCTCTGTAGTGAACGTGTCAAATTGAGGATGTATTGGAATGCTAACCCTTAGTCTGTTTTGTTTTCTTGTGATTATGTGAAACTTGAGTTTCTCACGAAAGTGTATGTTCAGGTTTTCAGTCTTCTGGAATGTAATATCACGTAGTGTGGTTGATGGGTACCAACGTTTCGGGGGGGAACGTGCTGTCTACATTTTTCCTCTTCTACCCTGAAGAAGGATGCAGCATCTACCTCCGAATCACTGGTATCCTGTCCAAACTGCACGGTGTTACATGCAGAACACCATAATGTTGATACTCTTGCCAAAACCTCAAATCCTATATACTGTACAGATATTTTGCATTCATCAAGCACTGAAAGGAAATTTGGGATTAGAACAGGAAAATACAACTGCTATTTATAGACATAAAGAAAATGTAAGTTTCAATTAGAAGAAAAGTATTGTGCAACATTCTTACTAAATCTGGTATACTGATGACACTGTTTAGGCAAATTAAAATGTTTAAGCTAAATTTTATATTAGCATCACCGTGCATTTTTTGCAATTCACTGTTTACAAACCAACGAAATGCACTACACTTTCACTTTTATTATTTATTCATCAACCCCTACATATGTTTCGGTCACATATAATGCCATCTTCAAGGGGTTCATAAACTACGTTCACTTTACATACAATGTTATGTCTGTCATTATAACTAGTCCAATCTCTTTGTATATAAATTACAATCACTTACAAAGTCTGTATTTGAAGTATATATAAAAACCACAGAATATAAAAAATCCTTAAAATTCGTCAATGTTTTTGTTAAAATGGTAAAGTGCAACAGTGTGGATTATTATGTATATCTTCACCTTTGGCTAGTTTTTCGGTTTTGGCCTTGGTTTTGTATATTTGGATGGTCATTAAAGTAATTATGTCCTGCTTTTTATGTTGTGTGTGTCCCGTGTTGCGGTGTGTACTAGTGAACGTAGTTTATGAACCCCCTGAAGATGGCCTTATATAAGACCGAAACATATGTAGGGGTTGATGAATAAATAATAAAAGTGAAAGTGTAGTGCATTTCGTTGGTTTGTAAACAGTGAAATGTTTAAGGCTATTTATTTGTACTCCGACCATCATCCTATTCCTGTATATAAAGTAATGCTTTGGGAAATGCATTTTATTAAAATTAATTAAAAATTGTTTAAACGAAACCTGTAGCTAAGTCTGCGTAGTTAAACATTTGTTTAATGCATTTCCTAAGCATAATAATTTTAAACAAGATGCTTTGTTGCCGTCACTTTTTGTGTTTTGCTTTAGAAAATGCCATTAGGAAGGTTTACAAAGCCAGGTGGAATTAGATTGTAATGGGACACTTGTGCTTCTGGCCTGCGCTGAAGTCGTTAATCTACTTGGCAGATACATAAATACCATTAAAAGAAAAGCTCCATTGCCTGCTAATACAGAGGCTGATACACACATAAATGCATAGATAACTTAGTATACAGTTATGTTAATACCATGTCACCTGAAGGTAGGACAAAACCATAACATGAAGATAGGTAACAGATTATTTAAAAATGTGATAAAGTTCAAATATATTAGAATAACATAAACAAATCAAAATTGCATTCATGATTAAATTAAAAGCAAAATAATTTGAGGAGTTCTTGCTATCCTTGAGTTCAGGCTCTTTGGCCTTCTGTCTTCCGTCTAAAGAGACGAAGATAAAAACTACATAAAACTATAATCTTATCTGTTATTTTGTATGGGCATAAAATTTGGCCTCTTGTGTTAAAAAAAATTAGAAATTGAAGGCGCTGGAGAACAAGGTGCTGAGAAGGTTATTTGTACTTAGTGGGGGAGGTAACAGAAGGCTAAAGAAAACTCAATAATGAGGGCTGTACTGTTTACAAGATATTATTAGGATATGAAGTTTAGGTTTTCATTAAGAAATTTAAATCACCTTTAAAAAGGTTTCTTCTTACAAATTCCTTCTACACCTTGGATGAATATTATAGTTGGAAATAAATAAGGATCTTGGTTCCAGTAATTAAGATTTTTATATTGTTGTCTAATTACTGTATTATTTATTCTGTTCAAGTTGTAAATTAAATATTCGTTTTTTATAATAAGACCCAGATTTACTATTTTAATTTCATGTAATTTTAATTTCATGACTGGCTCTGTGTAGCCCTTACACTTGGTCTAAAACTTTATATTGTATAAATCAATGACATTTTCTGTATCCGATCCTTGGATTGAATGAATGGGGCTCAAAACTTATTTTATGTTAAACATCCCATTGTGTTATTTAGGATTATAAAGGATTAAATGCCATCAACACAACTAAGGTATTTACCCACGTATATACTCCTTTCTCATTCAAAACTTGTATTGTGGTCCTCTAGATTGTAGAACTGGGTAGTCTGGTATGTGATGCTGTCGGCAGTATGTTCCTTAAAATTATTGTTAACCATCTAGACTACACGTTGTCATAACCCAGATTATTATTGGAACGATCATATTAAAAAAATGAGAAGAGCGGGGCATGTAGCATGCTCAGGAAATAGGGAATACCCATATAAAATTTCGTTTGGAAAGCCTGAAGCACAGGCGCCTCTTGGAAGATGGTAGGATAATATTAAAGCAGACCTTAAAGAAATGGGGTGGGAAGGTGTGGATTAGACCATCTGGCTTTGAGCAGGACCAAGTTGTGGGCTCTTGTGAACATTATAATGAACTTTCAGGACACAGAATTTCTTGGCTAGCTTAGTGAATGTTAACTTCTCAAAGTCCTTAGAAAGGACTTGGCTCAGTGAAGTTAGTTATTAATTTATTTGGCACATTAATTTTCTAGCAATTATATTTTAAGTGTAGGGTAATATTAATTGTTTATATACAGGGCATACACAAAAGAATGGTGCGGTTTTAATAGTGAACACTATTAAAACCGCACCATTCTTTTGTGTATGCCCTGTATAAATAATGAATTCTGAAGAATCATTAATAGTGTAATTCTGCATGTAAATAGGTCTCTTTTAGTGTGCTGTGTTTTTGATTTGTGTTGTAACTGTGTTGCAATTCCAGGTGTTTTCTGAATATAACATTTTGTAGTTTTATTTTTTCCACATCTGCTTCATAGGATTTATGGATTGTATGTATAATCATTTTTATCTCAGGCAGTAAATGATGGTGTGATACTGGTTCTTTTAAGAACTTGCCTTAACTCTGCACGGATGTGATATAATATGCTTTAAAAATGAGAGCATCATATACACATCTGAAAGGTACAGTTAATAAATATTCATATGTCAGACAAAAATTAAATTGAGGTAGTTTTTATTTCGAATTTTATGTTCATATAAAATTGTAATTTGCAGTTAGTGAGGTCAGCCCTGGATCTCATGATGGAAATGGTAAGCGAAGTGCTGGGCAAATAGAGAGACTGAGGGTACAGAAAATATATTGGAGTCATGGCCAACTCTTGGCAAGGCTTGTATGGACAGCAAGGCCCACCATGAAAGAGATTTCCTCTCCGCGGTATACAGTTACGTGGTGGTCTGGGCAGTGCCAGGGCCCTGGTGTCACCACTCCACAACCACACAGCCAGCTAGCTGCAACCACAGAGGTATGTTATCATACTGTAGTGCCATTTGAGACTTTCATTTCAGTCTTTCTCTGGAATCCTGAGTCACGAAACTTAATTTTTAACTTTTAAGACCCCCTTCTCTTAGGGGGTGAGGTTCATTTATGTGCTGGGAAAAAAATCAGGCAGAATAAGAAACAACATTTTCCACATTAATTTGCCTCATCTAGCATACTATGATGAAATTAGCACTCATGTAGTAAAACTATAATGGTCAACACTGTTAAAGCCAAACCCCACCATTAGACCTGGTACTGAGCCAGTTCCATCCATCTTCCAATCTTAAAACCTGTTCCAAAAAGGTTTCTCCACCAAAATTCTGTGTTCATTCTTTGTCTCCTCCATGTTTAATGAGGTGATCAGCTCATTATAATCACTTAGATTTTATTATGTTTACAGTATGAGCTGTCATACACAAATCTCAAATTCTGTGTTATGTAATATTCTAATTTTTTCTCCTACTCCATCGTTTTTATGTCCAACTATTGTTTACAAACACTTGTAATTTGTATGCATCCCTCAAGGTAAGGATCACATATGTTCATGACCATACAAAATAACTTTGCTTTGTTGTATTTTTAAGAGAGGGTTGAGTGTCATGCCTGAAAATTAAAAATATGTGACTTGATACGATGAACGGGTAAGCTGAAGAATGTACTCTACAAAAATTAAAATATTTTTTTAAAAATGTTAGAGGTTGTAGCAATAGGCTATATGTTCAAAATAAAATGCTTTGCTGTTTGTCAAATTCTATCCCATTTTAAAAACATTTCACTGTTTCTGCTACTTTCTGTGTATTTGAAAACAAAATGCTTCTTTCCGATTTCTGTTACTGTGTCTTCTTTTAAGCTTCATTATAATTATGAGCACCATGAATTCTAATTACATTTTGCCAAAAAATAAAGTTTTTATATGAAATGCATAAAAATAAAGCAGGCCATTGAATGCCCAGATATAAATAGAGTGAAAGAACCAAATAGCAAAAGCAATAATCCAGGTTTTGAACATTTCTGCAGAATACTTTTCTTTCTTAAAGAAAGAAAGTAGACTTATTAGGTCATGATCCTATCTGTATATGTGGGCACTTGCAGGTGTATGTGTCCTATTTAAAATTCTGAACTAGTTGATAAATTTTAACGGAAATTGGTAAGAAAGTTTACCACTAGAGACCACCTCAACATTGAATTTTTTAATTTCCTGCAATCAGTAATAGCAGCAAGGCAGACACATGAACTTATAAGGCAGAGCACACTAACAGCACTTAATGTAGGGTCCTGAGCTACTACTTTTGTAAGGAATTTGTTTTTGAGGGAGGGGGGTGTACAATGTACAATAGCAACGTGATGGCCATTCAGAAATTTTCTTTACTCTTCGTTTTAAAGGCTACAACTAATAAACTGCGATATTTGAGGTTGTCACAGCGGTGCTGATGGATGTTCAAGTCTTCTGGGATATTGTATAATTACTGAAGTTTTGGAGGAGCGTTATGCCTCTGTCTTCAGACTCTATCAGTTAAGTAGAGGGATGCAGAACTATTGTACCCTAAAGATGGAGGCAGGACGTTCCTCTAAAACACTGGTAACCATTTACCTGTCGATACAGCATTACATCCCAGAAGGCTTTAATCTTCAACTAATGAATTGTTGAAACAGGCATGTGAAATTTGACGTAGATAGGGATCATAAACCTAACCAAAATATAAAGATTACAGTCTTCTTGGATGTTACCACCTGTATTCTAGCACATATGTACCATAATTTTGGAGGAACCTGATGTCTCCATATTCATGGTAGAAGAAGATGGAGGCACTGAAAAATGGACACCAGCAGAATGTTTTGCAAGGTGATGCACATTACCTCTTTGTAAAGTGATCAGATTTTTGAATCATCACTGCTGGACAAGATAGTAACGTAGTTGTCACTTAATTAGAATCCTTAATTAATCCTTAGGCTAAAACTGTAGGAACTGTGTGAAATTTAGTTTTGTTTTTGTAGATTTTGATTTCATAAATTATTAAATGCCATAATTCCAAGGTGGTGTAAGTGCACCACTTTGCACCTCACTGCTGATGCTCTTGCTTCCAGACTGCACATTACATCCCAGAATTAAACTTTATAGGTCACCACTGTGAGCACCTGAACTCTCACATATGTAAAAATTATGTACAGTACAGTGTAAATGAACAATTAGAAACATATAGACAGAGTGAAACTATGAGGTTACAGAATTTATACTTAAGTAATTAGTTTACCACAAAGATAAAATAAGAATAAGAGTAATAGCAGTAAATCTGTAGGATTAGAAATCTGTACAATATGAAAGTGAGCATTATCACTTCTACTAAAAATGTTCTTCATACAAATTACAATCTGTATGAAGTTAATGGATTGTATTTTAGTGAGAACAAAAATTATTTTTGTTATGTAATTGTAGAATGTTTGTTATACAGCTATTTTACTGCATAGGTGACACAGTATGACTTGTATGACTTGAGTTTCTGCTGCAAATATCGAGTGGCAATAGGAGAAACAAATCCAGGTGGAGGAAGTATTCACCAACGTGAGGCCACTCTCGTGTTCATGACCCCAGCTTGCAGTGACTTGCAGGCCACCATCCCCAGTGAGGACAAGCCTGATTGCTCCCAGTCCAGCAGTTGTCTATGAGACCTTCAGTGCATCATGATGCTGTTGTTAAGTGTGTGATGATTTGAAGTATCATTGAGAAAACAGAAAAAAAAAGCCACCAAGAAAATAAACTATGCAATTCTGTTGTGGTCTTCTGTGTTATGACACCATGTATTCCAGTATAGGGTACAAATATTTCAGAGGAAAACACCACCTCCATCTTCAGGGTTGCCTCAAGATGGAGGCAATATGTTTCACCAAAATGCTGGAGCCCACCTACCAGACTACACGGTGTCATAACCCAGAAGACCAAAACATAAATCTTTGCTACCATGAAAATCTCAAATCTTATGCACTAAATGTAATTGTTTCATAAAGTCATGAAGGATAAAACATTATGTTCATGCTTGCTATAACATAAAGATATTTTGAAGTTGTTCAGTAATTGAGCTGAGAAAATGGAACTTGCATTAACCGTTCAAAGCAGGAAATTCATCTAAATAATATATAAAAACTCAGTTCCTGCTTCACATGAAATACATAACATCTCCATTACAAATGTTAATGCCATTTATGGCACTATAAGTCAAAGAATAAACAGAGGAAATAGGGCATTTCATTGAGGCGATATGGTCATGTTTTAATACTCATTCATGGTACTTCACACATTCCCTTTCAGGGACAGCTACAGATGAATTAAAACATTCTGTTCTGTTGTCCTGAAGTTGCATATCATATGCATAATTCACTTACAGCATGACACAAACTCAGCAATGTTCTGACATCCCACACTTGCACTATCACTGATTAAACATTCGTAAATTCCAGAATTAATTTCCAAGAAATCAGAAACCACAGTCACACAATTGTTCCACATGTATGTATGATTAGGTCTTAAAAATTTGTAACAAGTGTCTCTGAGTTCTCATACTTGGAAGAGAGACAGGAAATTCTCTAATTGTATTTGTTAGTTCAGGTATTTTCTGAGGCTTTATGAATAAGACAGAGTAAAAGATTCAACGTCATATGCATAACAAAGTTTAGAACTGGGTTCCAAAATGTTGGTATACACACAGAACCTGCATGAAGTTATCCGGGGAATGATGACCACCAACCAGAAGAGACTCAAAAAATTTATCTCTGCTGAAATGAAACACCATGATACAGACCAAGCATGATTATTTTGAGCATGATGAACATAAAATGTGAGGTGAAGAACAAATACTAGTTCATGAGTATAAGTTACAGAATATTTCCTGCAAAATGAATAGGGAAGTGTTACATTGATTCACTGAATTTTATACTTCCTGGAATGAAACAAATCATATACTACAAAACTTTAATGGAATACTTTTAGAAAAGGATTTTAGTTGGAATGAATAGAATACGTCCAAATGTTTAAACATAAAGTATTGTGAATTGACTGTGTTGCCTTTTTAAAATGTGTTTACTTCTCAAGTTTTGTATGTATGTATAATTTTTTAGTATTTTTATTTTAAGAAGTTAAAGGTTTTGTAATATTTCTTTGATCAGTTAAATACAGTTTCATAAATTCTGTTATTGCATTTGGCATGGATCCTTCTGTGTATCTATATCTTATTACTTTTGGACATTTTGGTGGAAAGGGAAGGGGGCCCAACAAAGTCATTTGCCCCAGGCCTTTTTCAGCTCCACTTTTTTTATTCATTTCTCTCTCTCTCCTTCATCTCTCTCTCTCTCCCACTCCCCCTCCCCCATTCAGTACAGGTTCCCTTATTTGTCAGACTGCCTTTATTCAGCTAATGTATTATTTCTCAGGTCATGACCTAACCTAGTTGGGAGTCAACTGGTTCTCAAGAAGTATTTAAAACATAGTTTTATCCATGCACAGTTTTGGAAAGCCAGTAAGATTTAACATAGGTACTCTCAGAAATGGAGCTGCAGGTGGCACAATACTCGTATTTCACAAATTTTTGTATGCTACTGGAGTATTACTGTTGGTGTGGAGAATTAGTAATGCTATTTAGGTTCCTGCGTCACCATACAGCCTGTTGGGGTCCTGCAACAGTGGGCAGAATAGCACTTTTCACTCACCAACAGAGACAACGTTGGGAGATACTTGGGGTACTTTTGGAAGAGAGTGAGAAAAGCCTTCTTGCATCATGTGAACTTTCTTACAGAATTACACAGTGCAAAAGATCCATATAGCTGGTAAAAATTTAATTCTGCCTGCAGCCCATTATGCTGGGTCAGTGTAGCACATGACAGTTTAAGCATCCCCTTGTTCAATACAGCAACTAATTGAAAAGATAAGAAACAGATGGTCTACCATTCAGATAGACGAACCAATGGATAGGACTAAAGATGTCCATTTAATAATAAGTATAAAATATACTGATAAGGATGAAGTGAGAATAGGTTTACTTTTTGGCAGAGAAATTGGAGCAACAAATAAGGTTGAAGAACTTTGTAGTGTTACTGATAGCTGTATGACTGCAGAGATCTTTGAATAGTCAAACTATGTGGGATGTGTACAGACTGGCATACTCTGTCTGTAACATTCATGAAGGACTTTGATTGGTTGAAAATGTTGTGCTCTGTGGACTTGCTGCATAATTCACAGACAATTATCTAGTCTCTGAAGATATTAGTGAATTAGTTGAGAAAACTCTGCAGATGTATGTATTAACTATGTCAAAATTACACCTTTGAAGACAATGACGTTGCTAGGTTATGTGAGTAGATGGGTGCATAATGTATAAATTTGACTACTAGTTTAGTGTCAATCAAGGTGGTTGTGTTGGAGGAATGTTTTAACAGATGTGTTCAAACTTAAATATGAGTTCTGCAGTACGAAGTAGCAACCTCATCGGACAAAGGAAACTTCATTTCATTTAATATAACTTACATCAGCACTTCCACGTTTAGTGATAGTGATATCATTACAAAGTTGCTTAAGTGATATTTGAAAAGCTGAACTTCACTACAAAGCAGCAACTAACGTTCTTCACCAGTGACAGACTGAAATCATGTTCACACTAACTGTGCCAGATGAAAATGGGAAGTGAAACTGTGGGCACATCCACTGATTTCATATAATTTATCGACAGCAGTGACACATAGATTACTAGCGCCTGAAAGTCGATCTATCCTGAAACATCTCTCCCAATAAAATAAAATAGTTCATAATTTCTTTCCTGAATTGTGGAGCATTACATTCAAATGTTCGATCGCAAACTGTATACTATGTCAGAAGCGGTTTACAGACGTTATGTACGATCCTCATGCTCTTCGTGGAAGTGAAATAGGGCAGCTTTGATCCATGAAATCTGCGTTCTTCTGGGATATTAGCGTAGAATGGTATCCCAATAGAGCCCAAATCTCATAGCGGCGAAAGAGTAAGATTGGGCACATCTTTAATCTATGACAGTTTGTGGCCGCAATCACACGTTGAGACCACGGATCAGGCACCGAGTATATTTTCAAAGGTATATATTACGTGCATTGAGAGCCATGGTTGGAAGCACCACCGTGAAGAGTCAATGGACCCATTAAAAAAAAACCTTGCTGCGCCAAGTGCGTTATTGTAGCCGGCGCTCAGTAGCTGTGTTTAGTACCACATACATGACACAAAAATGCATTTTTGCGGGCAAAGTTGTATCACATGATGATTAACAACCAGCACTATCGCTGACTGAACCAAGAAGGTAGAATGCAATTGAGTTCTTGTCCGCTGTGACCACAGAGGAGTATCTGTACATAGTAGATGCTCTGTGGTTGGGAGTCTAAGCACGAACAGAGTATGCCTTTCACGTGAGTCTTTGTCGACTTCCAATTGCTGCCTGAATGTAACAATCTCGAAGGCCATGCAACGGGGAAGAAAAAAGAAAAACTAATCTCGCATCACCAGTGCAGCAGTCGTAGGTTTATTGATGCAAAAGCGAGTGTGGATCGTGCTGTAATTGTAGTTACATGTTTGTGTAATTTGTCAATATAACATGGCGAAGAGGAGTTCATTAGATGAGATTAAGAAAGGTGGCACTCTTAATATATGAAGAAATATTTTAAAGACAATACAAATTTATTTTATTTATAATGACGGCGAAGGATTATTATGGATCATTCTCGTCAAAGATAAACTACAGTTTTGTATGTCACAGTGACATGAACAGCATAACAATTAACAAAGGAAGATAGGCTTTATAAGTTTATCCTAAAGTCGTTTCTTGAAAGACTGTAGAGACGTAAACGATTCTGAACTGAATGATAGCATTTCCTATATTTAATCTGCACCTAATTTTATAATTAATATTTTTTAATATGTGATTGTCATCCTCACAAAGGCTGTATTTAAATTTTTCAAATTGTGAGGGGTTTGTACCCCCTTTCTGATGACAGGACATGAACATAGGCTTTTATTTTAGGTTTTATTTATTTATTTACTGTTATTATCAGAATTAGCAATTCAGTTAACATCATTCATACCGTGCAATGAGATATAATATGTTTTATAAGACCAACAACTTGCACATACATGATATCAGTCCACTCCACCACTGAAACATGTAGGAGTGGACTGGTAACATGTATTTGTATGTGCAAGTTCTTGGTCCTACAAAATGGATTACAAGTTCAGTGTTGCTAAGTGAAAATGATTTTTCCAAGTGTCAGTGCATTACATTAAAACATTCTTGGTAAAACAAGTAATATTTAGATACTGCAGCCAAAGTACATGACATCATATCCCAAAAGAAACTTAAGCCAAGAGAAATTTTAACATTTGAGAATAATGAATAATATTATTGGTTAAAGTTCACATTACTTCATGGATCTCTCATGTTATGTGCAAGGTACTGTTTTTGTTGGTCTCTCCCACCATTCCTACAACTCAGGGATGCCACAGTTACACAGAAATTTCCAAAACAGTTGATCCTATACAAGTGCTCATTTGGTAATGGTGTGTTATGTTATAATGGGGCATTATTTTATCTGACAACTCACTCAGTCTGTTTTCACGTGCTGTCAGGCAGCACAACATTAGCCACTATTTAAACTTGCTGTGAGTTAGGGTCCAAGCATTTTTGTTCAGTGTATTGCAGTTAGTGTTAGTTTTTTACTTGCCATATTTAAAGAAGGTGCTGGAAGTGTTTTTTTTTTTTTGGCTTGCAGAAATGTGTCACAACAGATATGCTTTTTGTGGCATATTGAAGTTTTTATAAGTTAAGCAAACTGGTGGGATGTAACTAGCAGCAGGCATGGGGCAAAATAATGTCCTTATATTTATTACATGTTATATAAGATACCTGTTCTGTAGTTGTATTCAACACATTTTTGTGTAATAGGATTGTTTACTGTGGTATATTATGGATGTATTTTGTTTCTAAAGTGTTCCATAGTGAGAGATAATAGGTGTAAGAAACAGAGCAATAAGTAGTATGAAATTATAACCATGATTTATTCTAGTATGGTGAGAAAGTGCGTGAGTTAAATATTCAGAAATATTCCGTCAAACTATATTGCAGCATGTGAATGATTTATACATCATTAATGATTAAGTGACTTTCTGCAAGCTGTTCAGGATGGGAATTTAATTCTCGTAATTTGCATACTCCAAATGTGTTAAGATTTTTAGTTTGTGTGCCATTGCATAATGATACCATATATGCCCATTTTGCAGATTGTTTGGAGAGAAAATGTACCTCATTTGACCATATGTTGATTGAATTAGCAGTTTAATGGTATTATTTTTTGTAAAGTTGTTTACCGTCATGTTAGAGGATGAATTTAGTTAAAAGTTTATGATCACAGTTATATTTTCCACAGTTATCCCAACATGTAATAAACTATACTAATTTTAGTGGATAATATCATAGGTCTTACCTCTCAATGAAATTCATGATAGAATTGAACATGTGTGAATATAATACGCAGTTCAATTTTTTGGGATATCAGGATGTACCTGGGTACGACATCGTGTAATTTGGTAGATAGGTACCAGTGTGCTAAACTACATGGTACAGTATGTTCCTTTGTTTTTGGCCGGTGGAGGAGTTAGTGGAGCTGGCGGACAGGCCTACTGGGTGTGGTGAAGTGGTGAGGGGTGGATGTTTATGTGCTTGGAAGTTCAGTGTGGCAAGGTCAACTGTATTTATGGAGGCAGAGAGACATGACACTGTTGCTGCACAAGCGACTTATTTCTAGCCTCCTGTTTGAAAACTCCACCATCCAAAAACCGTGCACTGCACTATATCACGTTCCAGAACACAGTAGTCATGGTACTCACTACTGTGAAAACCTAAAATGTCACATGTTTGCAGATATTTTATATTTGGGCAAATATGGTACCATGATATGTAGAACTAGAATATGCAAAGCCTCTGAATGAAGTCTAAAAATCTTATTATAATGGGTTGAGGATGAGGCTAATTATGACATCATCTCAACTTTGCCAGTGTTTCACCTTGCTCAGGGTCTTCCCATAATGGATCGGAATCTGATCAGAGCCCAGATGACACAGCAGGAAAGGATGATGGTGCCAAAAAACAGAAACTTTCTTTTGGTTATGGAAAGCAATCCTTTACAAAGCCTGAAGAAAAAGTCACAGATGCATCCATTAAGAAAGGAATTCAAATAAAATTAGGCTCTCAGGTAATAAAAAAATTTATATATGATGTAGATTCTAGAATTGTGGGTGCACATCAATAAATTAGGAGCCCCCCCCCCCCCCCCAAAAAAAAAAAAAAGACTTAAGTGTTTTTAGTTACTGTTCAGAAATTGTACATTCTTGCCACAGAATGTTACGTTATAATGAGATCTTTGCAAAATGGCTTGAACATACAGAAATTATTCAAAATGTTATAGATATGAGAAATAAAAGTAAGCTGCAAAGATCAGTTCTTTGTGGATGTAAATAAATATTCTTCAAGGATAGCTGACAGTCTTTTGCCTTAAGCTCAACAAAGCTGTAAGTAGTAACTACTTGCTTCAGTTCTTATCCCCTTTCTCTTGTGCCTTTGGTAGAAATTGAATAAGAGGGGAATGAGGTCTTGTATTTTATTTTGAGTAACAGGACTAAGATAAATAATGGGTCCCATGGGTTTTTGCAGTAGTTCCTGCAGAACAGTCACACTTGTTCATTAACTGTATGACAGCTAAGAAGTTTCCTTTGTTCTTTCCCTTGGAATGTTTATCATTTCTCTAAAATGCGATATTGGAAGTATCAGGTGTTAAAGTGACATATGCCACATTTTTGAGAACTTTCTGCTGGTAGTTAGCTTCTTGTTATATCTGTGATTCCAAAGCATCATCCATATTTTTCATGTAATGTCATTGCTGAAAAGCCATATAGTCATCAACATGAGCTGATGATATTTCATACCAACAAGTATGTTTTTTAAATTCTGCCAGTCTGGTAAACCTCATTCCCATACATCAGTTGTTTTCATAAAGGTGTCACTAAAACCTAGCATGGTTGAGAGTATATATTTTTTGGTTTGGGAAAATTGCAAAACTGACAGGTACAGGCAGCAGTAACACTTGTATAATATTTTAAGTATACAGGTCAGCCATGCTTGAAAATGTATAAATTTTAAAAATCCACTGTAGCATTGTGCAGAAGTGTTGTGTTATTTTGTACCTGTTGACCAACCTTATCTAAGCATAATGGAAACTTGTGACTTGTTATTAGAATCGATGATGGTTAGTAGTTATACCACATGCATATTATTTGTGTAAGGATAATTTGTCACATGAATTTATTTTGTATGTTCCAGTAAAAGTAGAATCTATTTTCCACTCATATTTAGTGTCATCAAGTTTTTCATTAGATTTAAATTTAAACTGTACAGGTAATTCTTGTTTTATGCAATTTTGTTTTGCATGATCTTGCTTTAACGCGACCTGAAAATTTACACCACTTTTCAAATTTACGCGATAATTTTCGGTTTAACGCAACTTGGCGTAGACGATCCGTGGTTGCGCTCATCTTCTTAGTGGTATAAGCATGTGGCTCATTTAGTTTCCTCTTCAACAGCACTGGCTTTTCTTACCAGTGTGAGTGAGAAACGTAAATCTGCATCACCTAGTACAATCCAAGTGAAAAATCTGTGAAAGACAATCGGTATTGAAGAGAAATTACATGTAATAAGCCGACTCGAAAAAGGTGAATGAATTGTTGATATATGCCGTAATGTTAGACTTGCTCATAGTAGCATACATACAATTTGTGATAATGCTGATAGAATTAAAGAAAGTGTTACGTCAGGAACTAATGTCTTTGTTTGTGTAGCAAGACTACCACAGTCCTATCTAAATGAACCGTACCAAAAAACTATGGATGTTAGTCTCTTACATTTTTATTGCATTAGAAATAAATAAATATATTGTATAGAATTGTATGTATACTGTATATACAGTATATATATATATATATATCCACTAGTGTTATAGTCATACATTTTATAGGATGAGGTTGTCAGTCCCCTAACCCCCAGGAAATACATTGTTTTAAATGGGAATTTTGTGTTCAATTTGTGCAATTTCAAATTGCATGACATTTTTCAGGAATGTAATCGTGGCATAAAATGAGAACTACCTGTACATTAGTATCTGCTGAAGTCAGGATCACAACATGAAGTAATAAAATGCATGTAAATCTTCAGTCTCTTGGTTTGCAAGCTTTCAAGTATTCAAACAGTGCTGTTGAGATCTTCATTCTTCTTGGATATTGCACTCTTTCACTGGGTGTTTGTTACCCAGTGTTTCAAGACCGTGTAATGGGCTTAAAAAACAATGAGCAGGAAACACCCAATGACAGGGTGCAACATCCCAGAAAAACAAAGATCTCACTCTCATTGTTTGGCTGTTGTAATTACAATATTCAGGCGTACTGAATATGTTAGTGAAATTGGTTACAACACTGATCTTCTTGTTCAGAAACCTGTTCAACAAAGCAGTGCAGTTAAGTCACAGTCCAGTGCAGTTGCAGCTGCATTTAACTTAGATGAAGAGGAAGAACCTGAAGAGATGCCACCAGAAGCACGCATGCGAATGCGTAATATTGGCAGGTATGAATGAAAACCTGAAGACTGTTGATTTGCTTGGAATCACAATATCAACAGGCTTCTTTTACTTAAGAAATTTAAATGGGTATATTCTACCTTGAATTCCCAAACTCTGTTGAAATAAAATCCTCACTGCACTTAGGAAACCAAAAGTTTATCGCTGCCATTGAAGGAAACTGACTGTTCTGTCCTGTCCTAAAAGTAAAGCAATATCTAAACCCCTGTGCATGCCATGAAGGCATACACAGGAGTTTAGGTATTGCTGCACTTGTTCTTAATGTTGGCACTAGATGGAGATGTGTGGTTATCTTCATGACTTGGCCACTTCACCCACTGAATATGAGGCTGAGTGGGCCCCAGAGCTGGCCTGAACACTTTGAGAGCTGAGAAAAATCTCTTGCACTTACTGGGAATTGAAGTCCTGTCCTAAGCAAAATCACTAAGCATGAATACATAAATTATATGCATCGTGTCACTGTGAGACCAGAATAAACACGAAAGCTTCCAATGGTAAAGGTCAGGAATGACTTTATGTGGAACAATTTTCAAGCATTTTATCTGAGAGAAGGATAGATAGTGGAATCATACATGTGTTGAAGCTTTTGTGGTGACAAAATGAGATGAAATCTTCTGGGACTGACGGCCGTGTCACGTTGTTTAAATCAGCCAACATTTCAGAGACCAGCTCTGTCTCCATTATCAGGGTCTTGATATGACTCAACACCAAAGCTATCCAGAATATATAGCAGTACCAGGTCAGGGCTTGTGAAAGGACACGATCCAGTAGGAGTTATGGGTGGAGTCAACAGATTGCTGTACTTGGCCTTGGATACTGGGCATGACATTTATTTTGACAACATATACAGATTGAGCAAGGCTACTAGCCACATGGTCCGCTTGGCAAAGGAAGCAATAGAAATACCAGCACATTACATCCAAACAACTTCAACAGGGAAGAGGACTTCACATTAAGTCAAGCATGACCAACAATAATGAAATTACTAAAACAGAGAAAAGAAGCATCAAAAGAGAAGCAAGGCCAAGCGCAGCAATCTGTTGACTGCACCCACCAATCCCTATTGGCTCACATCCTTTCACAAGCCCTGGCCTGGTACTGCTACATATTCTGGACAGCCTTTGAATGAGACAGTCACTCGCTGAAATATTGGCTGGTCTAAATAACCTGATGGGGCTGTCAGCCAGAGCAGATTTCATCTCAGTGGAATTATATATTCAACCATAGAAACATATGAAAGATTGCTGCAATTCAGGTAACAGTTCTTTGCATATAAACCCCTGCCCATATTACTTTATTTACTTCTCATGTTCAGTTAAATTTCAGTGAATTACTTTTCTTTCTTATAGAGAAACTCCAACATCAGCAGGTCCAAATTCATTTGGTAAGACAAAGCAAGGTTTCTGTGATGCCAAAAAAATATTTGAGAAAACAATGAAGAAAGCAATGGATGGTACAGACAGTTCCAAGAAAACAACAGAGTGAAGTGATTGTGGTGTGGGGTATATGTCTTAAAATGCAGACTAAAAGCCAGAGACCTGAGGACTGTGATGGTGTTTGATTTGCAAGCCTTCACCAGTTGCCAGTTTTGTTTGGAATGGAGAGTATTATAAATATGCACACATGTGAATATGTGATGGTCACTGAATTGTGTAGTTCTTATTGCCAGTATCAGAACATAATAGATTCACATTACATTATGAAGTTTGTTATATAATGACATTATTGATTTTATTTGAAATTATTTTTTTCTTTGTTTTGGCAGTAATACCTATATTTCTGAAGGGAGCCAACTTACATTTTTGGCTATATTCATTCATATATTATTAACAGCTTCTTATATGAATCATCAGTACACAAGTATAATAAATGCTGTAGAAATTTATGTGCAGTTTTATTGCAGTTTTTTCTTTTTTTTCTTCATGGCCCAGTAACTTTTACGGGTAACCACAATGATGTTTCTGGGTGGCTTTTAAAATTCTGAGTGACGGTGGATGGCCCAGTTTTAAAAATTTATTTAAAATTGCTTTGAATGTTTGCTCACTATTGGATTACTTATTCTTCCAAATTGGCCCTTAGGTTTCCATGTTTGTTGAAGAACTGGCAGCAGCATTTAACAGTAGCTGTATGTTTTGTTTATTTGCAGTATAATTCATAAATTATGACTGCTGCATGCCATTTTATTTAGACTTTTTTTTTTGTGCCTGTCCGGGGTTTTTCCCCTTTGATCCATTTTTGTACTGTTTAAATCCTTTCGTCCTTCATGTCACTTTACGTTCCATGCTATCGTCCTTACAACATACACAACACAAACGTCCATGCCCCCGGTGGGAATCGAACCCACGGTGCTAGTAAGCGAGCGGCCGAAGACCCACGCCTTAGACTGCACAGCCACTGGGATCGGCACTCAAGTCTGCTGTGGTAACTGCAAAATGTTCTTTCAGTGCAAGGATGCATTTCTGCTTTCTGGGAATAGACATAGTGTACACTGTGTTGCATGTACTCGTAGTCACTATAGTGTTATAAACATGCTGCCAAAGTAGGCGTTGATATGTGTAGGCACATTTCACCCACCAGTCAGACAATATGCTCCACACAGAAACCACACTTATCCAGGCCACTAAAATCCTCTCTATCAGCCTATGTCTCATTACACAGTATACAAGACATACAGAATACAATCTCCTCGTTTAGTAATAAGGATAAAAGATGACATCATGTATTTGAATGAATCAGAAGATAAAATATTTCCAGTTGTCATTGGCCTTGAGCGTCATTCATAATGGATGATCCGTTGAATGGTTTGGTTCATTTGATTTACCTCGGCTTATGACCAACAAAACTCAGAACATATCGACATAAGCTATGCTATATGGGCTTTTTATCATTTCACAAAATTAAATTAGAATAGCATGTATGATGTCATTGGAATGTTTTTATGGACTGGCTCTGATTGTTGTACAGTAACTGAATAATAATCACGATAATAATTTTATTCCATACTATACAAGAGTGGCCAGGTAATTGGGTATGCTGAAAATCTCAGCATTCTGGGATGGACATTACCAGCAACAGAGGAAGTATATAAGGACTTAGATGAAACAGCTGGCTCAGTGGGACTGCAGGTAAATCACGGATAAAACCAAGATATTACACAGTCCAGGACCAGACAAAGAGGTACCACATATGTCACTAGGGGATGCAGTAAATTTGAAGCAGTGGAAGAATTCAATTATCCTGGGTCTGTATTGACTAGCAAAAATGATTGACAGAAGTGCAAAGACGAACTGTGGCAGTGAACAAAGCCTATTTCTTGCTATTAAATGTCATGAAGGTGAATTGTATTCATAGGAATACTAAAGTAAGAATAAATGAAAACATAATCAGAAGTATACTTATTATTATACATGTTCCATGCAGTTGTTTTATATATATGTAAGTTTTTTATTACCAACTACTGCACAATAAATTTATTTATACACTCCTACATGTTTCGGCTGACTATCTGAGCCATCATCATGGAGTCATCTCTGTACAGATATTACTTAAGAACTAGTATTATATTTTACGTGTGATTACTGTACTTATTTTATATATTTTATTTTATTACCACTACTATTAATAAATATTGTTATTGTTTTAATATGACACATGCTTTCTAGGCATATATATTTTATACCGTTTATTATATGTATATGGAGACTAATTCCACATCTGTTAGGTTTTTTTTTACCTACAAGGATCCATGGAATGTAAAATGTGTGAATGAATAAACACCGAGTACCACAGCCAGGGGTCTTCACCCCACAAAAACTGGAAGTGGTTGAGAGACATGTTTTGGAGACAGATTTTATACCTAAAAATGTTATGTAATAACATACTGCATTTTAGCACATGTAATTTAAACTATAAAATCAGTGACTACGGCTGTGACAAATGGGCATTTACCATTCAGAGACATGACGTACGCTGCTTATGTCTATGTACGATGACTTCCTCATGATGGCTGAGATAGTCAGCCGAAACGTGTATAAATAAATTTATTGTGCAGTAGTTGGTAACAGCAAACTTGCATACAATCAAAAGTATCTGGTGCTATGCAAGTGAAAGTTGGACAGTGTCAAAGAAGAAGAATATATGAACCAACACAGGAAAATTCACAGTGAAGAATCTGCTATAATGAAGTCTGTGGTTTATAGGACAAAGATCTGGTAACATATTGAACCCAGAAGAATGGAATGGGCTGGATGTACCTATAGGATGGATAAATCAAGAACACCAAGGAATATCTTAGAAGGAAAAATATATAGCTATCAACAAGCCGGGAAGCTGAATATGTGGGTGGATAGATGCAGTGACCAGAGATTCAAGAAAACTGCTAGGGACCATAGGATGTAAAAGATTGGCATTAAACCAGAAATTATTGGGAAGAAAAACTGAGGAGGCTAGGGCCCAAAATAAGGCTGTCATGCCACAGCAGCAGTACCAGCAGTAGTAGTAGTAGTAGTAGTAGTAGTAGTAGTATAATAATTTGAATACCATGGACTGTACCACATTGGATAATTTACTAATAAAAAAAATTTGATTATACAGATGGCACAAAAGAAAGAATTTGAAATTTGAGTATCTCATTTTGGGGCATATAATAATGGGGTTTGTTGCGAAATGTAAAGCAAATCGCAGACTTTTCATTGCTTGCCAGCTGTGCATGTGCACTCAACTTCCAGTGGCAATAACATGATATTACAATGATATTACAGTACTAAACCTTTCCTTAATAATTATCTTCAAGACAAAACTATGTGCGAGAAATTATAAAAGAAATAAATGTGATATACTACGTTACGTGAACAGAATAGTACTTTTTTTTCAAGGCAAATTACAGTTTCAAAATCCAAATCACTTGAAAAAGGTCCACATGAAACAATCTGCAACAGAACATCCGCTCTATCGCTAAAGTCCACGGGTAATCCAACACAGACTACCCCTCATGCTGGTCGGCTAGCTATATACGAAGGCCGATTGCGATACGTAGTGGAACGCATGGGATCATCCGTGCGGGGAATTTAACCTCAAAATCAATCGCGTTGGTACATTATTGTCAAAAAGAAAACGTTTTTTTACACAGTAAAGTTATGACATTTTTAAGAACGACGTTTGTTTTTGCTGTGAAACATCGAATAGTAAGCTGCTGGAGCTCAAAACAATTTTGCTCCGTCGCGAGCGAAGAAGTGACGAAGAATTTTGGAAATAATTATGATGATGATAGAACAAATATTGGCAGTAGTAACTTAGATTTACAGAATACGATTCGGCAATCTGTTACACATGATCCGAAGAGGCATAACTTTACGAAGGACATTAGTAGAGGACCCGGGTTAAAAGATTTCGTGATTACTTCCTCTTTACAGCCCGTACAATGTGACAGTGTACCGTATATAAGAAACACGACAATTAAAGGATTGAATAGGAAGGGTACGCATAATTATCCATTTGCGTGGCTTTGATGTAAAAGATCGTTGGTCATTCAGAAACGCCTTACAGTAAGGGTTGTTGTGATGTTTTGTTGGAGTTCTTACATGATTTTTGTTGTTCCTGTAGTAATTTCATATTTTTCCATTATGTGTGTTTCAGTATACTTTGAAGTGTATGGATGCCAGATGAACGTGAATGATACAGACATTATATGGTCCATTTTGAAGGATGTAGGATACATGAAAACAGAATCTATTCAGGAGGCAGATGTTATATTGTTAGTAACATGTGCCATCCGTGAAGGGGCTGAAACAAAAGTCTGGAATAAGTTAAAGCATTTCAGAGTTCTCAAGAAAGCTAGAGAAAAGCAGAATCTTAAACCACAACTAAAGATTGGAATATTAGGTAAGAATTATGTGTACATTTGACAGTATAAGTCTTGTTTACAGTTAGGAAGCAAATTAGGAAAGAAGGGGTGTGGTTGAAACAGTTGATAACCTGCTTAAACTGTTTTGAGAAAAAATGTTGAGAACATGTTGAATTAAGTAACATAAATCTGTATAGAATTGTTATGAACATTTGTGTTGTGGTACTTAAAGTTGTTAATATAAATATGAGATGAAATTAACAGTAATTGCTAATTACAGATTTGAGTTTTAAAGTTTGCCATCATATTTTTTGTGTGATTGTCCGTTATGGTTTTGAAGATTTGTAATGTTTTCAGCCTAGTGTAAAATTTTGATGTTCAACTTTCTGGTGAAATGGTTGTATCATGTTAAATGTCTTAAGTATATTATGCTGTAGAAAGTGTTCTATCTCTTTACCATGGAGGAGAAGTTTACACTAACTTCAAGTGTAAATGCTTTATCAGACTATTACAATAAGATTTATCCTAACTTTATTCCACATAATTTGTGGAGTGTATGATGTGGGCAAAGCACTGATGGTGTAGTACTCTTCTGTTGTCTATGTTTGGTAATCTCTTGTGCAAATGTAGCTTACAAGTAAGCAGAAAATCTTTATGTATGGGTGATAGAGAGGTATAAAGGTGTTTCATCCTTTCTTCTGCTGGGTAAGTGGGATGAGATCCTGCAGGTTGATTGGGGTAAATGTTGTTTTGTTTTCTCCTAGTGCTATGTTCATGTTCTACATTCTGATTTTGTGTGATGTGCATACTCTCAAGAATATAAGGCTGATTCTCTAGCTCCAAACTTTCATAAATCACTGAATAATCAAAGTTCAAATTACAGTCATTCTGTATGTGACACTGTAGCCTTACGAGTATGTGTTGAATCTTAAGCTGGAGCCAGGAAGTTCCTCTGAAATGTTGGCACCTATCTACTGAACTCCAGTGAATCAAAAGACACAAAATTTAATCAGCAGCTTTTATACTTTCATTGGTCATGTCATACAACATTGCTTGCAGATGTTAGTTTAGTCATCTGGAATATATGCTGGGCCAAGTTCAGAAAAACTCATATTTTCTGACTTGTTTTTTTCACTTTCACATAATACAGTATATCACAGGGTATTCCCAGTCTGATTCTTTGTAAGCCTGAGGTTTTAAATAACTCTTCCTTGTTTGCCTTATATGATCTGCCAGTATATTTCTTCTTTGTTTCTGCTAAAACGTTACTCTGTCTTCTTTTATGGGTAAGCATGGGCTAACTATAACAGATGTTCCATTACTACCCACATCTCTCTTCTTGTCCATATTTGCATATCATTCATTTTTCACATCTTTCACTCTTACTTCTTTGCAGAATGGTGCTATTACTTGAACAAAAGTAACATAAATGTATAAAATTTAAAGTTCTCATAACTGTAAATATTAGGACTGTGGTCATCTGAAATGTGATACTGTATAGTAAGACACATGGTTACCAATGTTTTGAACATTTAAGGCAACAGTCTTATACAGCACTAAATCTGTGAGATTATTTGTTTAGTTGGAATAAGAGGTAAATTTTAATTTTCCTATGAGGTTAAAAAAGAGGACATGTAAGTAGTCACAAGTTATTAAATAAAAGCCCCTGTCAGCATTTGTGTGTTAACACTTCTTTAAATTGAATGGGTATGAAATTCAGAGGGAGATGTTCTTTAACCTTTAAGAGCCGAAACGGACAAATCTGTCCATCGTTATGTGTAGGTATGAATGCCAAAACGGACATTTTTGTCCAAAAAAATATATTTAAACTTTTCGCATTAAATACGATATTGGCGGGGCAATAAGCGTGCATAAATATTATGTATACATACAACAGACTTGAAGGTAATTTTACAGTTGTGCCTCATACCAAGGGGGCGTATTGGGGCGCGGAGGTAATATACCATAAAATGATGTATTCAACACTATTTAGAGCGTATTCAGCTTCATGCTCCAGCATCTGTACATTCATGTGCCCCAGATACCCATCGATTAAAAAGCCGGTAGGATCGAGTTAAGATTTATACGAGTCGATAGAAATATTTATGTACTTTCCGGGAACCGAACCCTGATCTCCTTTCTGGTAGTCGTATAACTTATTCACTGTTCTAGCCCATGCTTGTACTCACCGAAAAATTTTCAATACATTTTCACAATATATTTGTCCAAATATACGAAAAAATTAAAAGCTTCCGGCTGTATTTACTCCTACGTACTTGATGGAAGAATGAAACATAGCTCACCCCGAGAAAGGCAGTATATGATGCGTCATCAGAAGGAAGTTACTTGTTACAGAAATTATTACATACCTTATTATTAGATGTTCTCATCCGAATCAATATCACAGATCAGCTGTGATTCAATATCTTCATCACGAATATGCCTTCTGCGAGCCATGATGCTGATTATGTACTCACAAGTAATAATTTTCACAAGCGACAGGGTCACTGCACTGTGCGACAAACACTGAAAGAGTGTGGCCACTGGTAGGAATACCGAGAAACATACTTTTCCTTTCGCAGGTCAGATTCCTCATGGTTGTAAAACTGTAAACCTCTTTGTAAGTACACCCTTACAGAAATCACACCAACGAAAAGCATTTCGCTGTTGTTAAAATAACCTCACAGAAATATTTTCCCTTGAAAGTGGGGACGAATTCAGGAGAAAGGAGCCAGAATTTAAGGCTAAAGAGAACGAAACATAACATATTACTAAAATTTCATTAACGGTCCGGACACGATAAAGAAAGAAAAGAAGACTAAAATTTCTGTCTCTTAGGGAAGTGGTTCATTCTTATTTTGCATCAAAATATTTTATAATAAACTATGATATACATTACCGTGTTCTCCATCCTTTACTTGAGTAATTACGATTTATTTCACAGATCCAGCGTTAATATTCTTCAAGATATTCAAAATTTTCCTAACCATTGCAACAAACGTTTAAATCCCCAGAGAAAATTCCGGTCCGCTGACAGTACAGGGTATTTAAATCGCCGGCTTTTAAAGGTTAAGCATGTTTTTCATTGAGTGGAAGTTGTTAAGAATTTCCACGCCAAAGTTTTCCAAGACATTCTGAAGGTCAGCTGCTGAACTCATAAGTCTTTTTAACTCAGTGCTAGTATAATATTATAATTCCATATTTCTTAAAACAGTATTAGAAATATGATTTGCATTTTAGTACCATTAAAAGATGGAAAGCTTTAAGAAATAAAGAACTGTGAAACCCAGGCATTTCTACAAATTTAAAAAACCCATCTGGATGGAAATTTTTTAGTAAGAAAGGAGGATGTGTCCAGAAAAAACTGGACATAAGGTAGCTCTATCCCACAGTGATATCTGTAACAGTAAGTTGTTCATGAAACTTACAACATGGAGCAAAACAATGTTGGTAAAGGTAAAGTTCACCCTTGAACAGGCCATGAAGTCCCTGAGGGGAGTAAAGGTATAGCTCTATTCTTTCTTTAACCTGCCATGCTGGGGCAGCTTTACCCCCTGGAAAGAGATCAGGTACCCATTGTACAGAAGGCCGGCTGGGCCCCAGGGCCAGTCTGGGCGGGTGTGGAAAATCTCGCCCCCACCGGAAAAAAAATGTAGAATGGAGCATTTGTCCCATAAGGATTAATTAAAATACCCTGGAAAACAGTGTTAACTTGAAGGCACTACAATCTTTCAAAGTGTTGGAAACCACTCACCCCACACAGTGTCACATCCCAAAAGACTTGATTTCTTCATGTTGATCCAAGTCCACTTGGTTTTTTTTTTAATCTTTGGTCACTAAAATTTGTCAGCGTTACAGCAAAACAACTTTGTTTGGAACAACATTAAACAAGGAATTCCTTCACCTGTTTGTAGAAAGTAAATATCTGACTCTGTTCTAGGTTGCATGGCTGAGCGATTAAAGCATCAGGCATTGGAGAAGGAGAAGATTGTTGATATTGTTGCTGGTCCAGACAGTTACAAGGATTTACCACGACTCTTAGCTCTTACTGATAGCAATCAGACTGCAGTAAATGTGCTGCTTTCACTGGATGAGACTTATGCTGATATTGTGCCTGTGAGGTTGAATCAGGATGCAGTGACTGCATTTGTGTATGTAAAATAAGCAGTTTATTTGTTAAACATTATTTTTCTAATTTTATATTCAAGAAAACTAAACGGAATGTCATACTGCCTTAGTAACTGTTCTGGATCTATCACTTTTGTTAGAATAGCTTCATCTTTATAGAGAGTAATGGCTGTCACTTAGTGTAGCTTTGCATGATATTATTTTATTTTTTATTTCAGATCAATCATGCGTGGTTGTGACAATATGTGCACATATTGCATTGTGCCTTTCACTAGAGGTCGTGAGAGATCTAGGCCTGTTGCTTCTATTCTACAGGAAGTACGTGGTCTGTCTGAACAGGGTGTTAAGGAAGTCACTTTACTAGGTAAGGGGACACTCCTTTGTCATCAACCCAAGTATTGCAATTAAAATAATCAGTAATATAAATAATTTCTGTGTGTTTTTAACCATGTTTAAACTTATGACAAGTATTATGATGAGCAGATTTTGACCTTTTGCAGTGAAGTGGTGGTGCACATCAGTTGCTTTTATACTGGCATACTGCAGAGGTTTCAAGACCAGATAGAGTCACATAAAACACAATGTGTGTTCCCTACATTTTGAAGTCCTGGACTCTTTTTTTCTGACGCTATGCTTTGGCTTGGTGTTTTCGTGATTTTTTTATAATCATATAAATGCCATTATGTCTTAATATAGGTTCTTCCTGTTGTGAATGTAGGCCATTTCTGCTATGTTGAAGGTAGGGTTTTTATATAAATATTTCTCATTTCTCTGTTGATTTTTAAGGTGAAGGAGTGATGTCTTTATTAAATACCAGTTTCTTTATAAATGCTGTGTATTTATACAGTTTATCTGTAATATGTAATTTCTTGACTATTTATTTACCAACATGGACACCAAAGTTATTGTTCAGAATTGATCTTGTAGTAACTGAAAATGAAGGTTGAAAAGGGGTTCACTTTAGGCGACCAGTCTAAGATTACTGCTTGTTGTAGAGATAAATGTAAGTTTCATAAGTTTTATTAGATTGCTGAAAATATTGTGTTGTCTAACAGTAAGAGAACTTAATGAAAAAATATTGATATAATTGTTATCATTCCAGTTTTTTTTATAACATAAAGCATATTTGCTTTTAATTCTCACTGTTTAGGCAACACAATTAAAAATATGTTTAATTTAAATCAGATTTGATACTTTGTACAAAGGAGCTGAAGGGTGCAACGTAAATAAAATGAAATCGTTTGAGTGAGGCATGGGAAACATAAATTAACATACTGCTGAAAGTAAATGTGTGCCATTGTTTATTAACAGCTTGTTTTGAAAAGAGATGAAGAGAAAGCGCAATTAACGTTTATTTCTCAGGTCAGAATGTGAATAGTTACCGTGATTTGTCAGTGATGGACTATTATGGTGGTGTGGCACCAGATGAAGAAACACACCTAGCAAAAGGATTTCACACAGTCTATAAAAAGAAGAAAGGAGGACTAAGGTTTTCTGACCTTCTGGACCAAGTGTCTAGAATTGATCCTGAAATGAGGATACGTTTTACGTCCCCACATCCAAAGGATTTTCCTGATGAGGTGAACAAAAATTACACGTGTGTCATATAAGAATATTTTATATTTTAATTTAATTTTAAAATATTAGTGAAACAGACACCAACAGACACAAACAACTTGTGATTCAGTCTTCAATGAAATTCAAACTTTTGCTAGTTTTATTTTCAGACTTTGATGAAATGTATTTTTTTCCTACTGTTGCTGTGAGAAAAATTCAGAAAGTTTGTCAGTAAGTGGCAGCAACTTCCCTCAGCTGGATTGAAGCCAGAAACAGTTGTTTACAGTTTAATTGTTTGTGGGTTACTTATTTAACAATGATTTTGGTAACTCACACTATATCACTGAATGATAATAAGGTTACTGGTGAGCATTGAATTAGTAAGGATGTGGAAGGAAGATGTTGTGGCCTAATTTTAGGTATTGTCCTGGCATTTGTCTAGAATGACTGAGGAAAACCATGGAACAACTCACTCAGGACTGTGTCTTGGTTGAGATTTGAACCAGGCATCTCCCGAATACAAATCAGAAGTGTTACCACATGAACCCACTTACTCAGTTTCAGTTTGTAGTCCTTGCAATGTATGTTATTGACACAATGAAGCAGCTAGCAGGGTTTTATATTCAGGCCTCATATGTGTGATTCAGGCAATTTAGTCTGAATTCTTTCCTTAGTTTAATTTGCTAGATTAAAGGCACATTCTTCTAATCTTTCTCAATCACTAAACTGTCACGAAATTAGATGTTTTTGGTGTTACTGGACCTGATAACAAATTGCTCCAACTTACCTAACCTCCTACATTAAGTCTAAAATCTGGGTTTCATTTACAAGAATGATACATGTGGCCCTGTTCTTTCACCTATTTAATGTATTGCTTGGAGTTATATATATACAGTGAAACCTCTATCCATCGTTCCCGTTACCGTCGTTCGCCCGCATGTATCGTCTGCCTTATTTGGTCCCGAAATTAGCCCCATATAAATAACACTATTTTTTCCCGCCTCCATTGTTCCTCGAACTGTCGTTTTCCCGCACCAATAGTTGAAAAATCACGGTCCTGACGCAACATTTTCCCGCACTGATAGTTTTTTTTTTTTTTAATTTGAAGCGATGGTTTAGCGAGGTTTAAGGACCGGCATGGCCTAGTATACAAGAAGTTAGTCGGAGAAAGTGCGGCAGTGGACAGCGAAAGCACGGAAGCGTGGCTGGAAAGACTGCCATCTTTGTTGGAGGGCTACGAACAACATGATATTTACAACGCGGATGAGACGGGGCTCTTCTACAACATGCTTCCTGATAGAACCTTGGCTCTCAAAGGAGAGTCTTGTCATGGAGGGAAAAACTGTAAAGACAGACTTACTGTTTTACTTTGTATTAACAGTGATGGAACTGACTAACAAGTGCCGATTGTTATCGGAAAATCTCCGAAACCGCGATGTTTCAAGAATGTAAAAAAATTACCCACCAAGTACCACGCGAACAATAAAGCGTGGATGACCACAGACATTTTTTCTTCATTTCTGCGTTCATTAGACGCAAGTATGGGTGCACAAAACAGGAACATTCTCCTCTTTGTGGACAATTGTGCCGCACATCCAAAGGATACATCGTTTCTAAGAAATGTAAAAGTCATATGGTACCCGGCAAATTGTACAAGTGTGCTCCAGCCCCTTGATTTAGGGGTAATAAAGTGTTATAAGCAGCTTTTTAGAAAACGCCTCGTGCAAACAGCTGTTTGCTTAATGGATGCAGGCAAAGATACGAAAAAGACGATAAACGTGTTGGAAGCTTTGCTCTACACTGTGGCAGCCTTGCAAGAAGTAACCCAGCAGACAATCGAAAATTGTTTTCGGAAAGCTGGTTACGTGCAGGGACAATCTTCAGGCGTTAATGACGTCGTATTGACCAACGATGACGACGATTTCCGCCAAGACTGGGAAAAGTTCAGTGGCATGAACAAAGATAAATTCGAGGACTACGTCTCTGTGGACAGTCACGTGGCAACCTGTGGTGTAGAAACAGTGCAGGAGCTGTGCGTGAGCCTCGTGGCGTCCGGGAGTGTGGAGCAGGAAGGAGAAGAAGCTGGCAAACCCGAAGTTGTGCCGAGCTTTGCTGAGACGCATGAAGCGCTGATGAAAGTAAGATCTTTCTTTTATGCGCACAGCACGAGTGACAGTGATCGTGAAAGTGTTCTAGGCCTTGAAAAATCGTACTTTGAATTGAGGAGGAGTAAAGTTTGCTCAAAACAAACGTCAATGAAAGATTTTCTCAGCAAGAAGTAATAATTATCATTAAATTGTTCTTATCTATAATTTTTAATGGTTTCCCGGTACTATCATTTCCCGTATGTATCGTTCAAATTTTCCGGTCCCCTGAAAAACGATGGATAGAGGTTTCACTGTATATATGTATAATTTTGTTATT
Organism: Reticulitermes speratus; assembly: GCA_021186555.1. Lineage (NCBI taxonomy): Eukaryota > Metazoa > Arthropoda > Insecta > Blattodea > Rhinotermitidae > Reticulitermes > Reticulitermes speratus. The sequence goes on from JAJKFL010000014.1 coordinate 10,652,851, forward strand.
TAATGACACTGTCAGTTGCTAAGATTATATAGCATCAATTGGTGTTAAGTAAAATATCTGTTTGACTTATATTCTATGGTATAATTCTTTTCTATACACTTTACATAACAAAGAGAATAAAAGCATAATTTAGATGATATTGTTTCTTACTGTTTCATGACATTTTGAAGTTATTGATTTAATCTCTTTAAAACTTTATGGAAGGTAAGGGTTGATAATGATGTTGATGATGATGATGACAGTGATTGTGAGGATATGAACATGTGAAGGGTAAAGGATATGCTATTTTATGTATTACTCTTTCTGAATCTTCAGTCATGCCACACGAAGAATGAGCAGTTTATTAATATTTGTTTATATTTTTGCATCCAGGGCACTAGGTTGATACAGATTTATATAGCATTTCGAAATAACTAAGGTTACTTTATGAAAGAAAAATGTTAGACGTAGGGTAAACGTTAATGTTATGTTTAATCACTCTTAGGTTTTAGAGCTCATTCGAGATCGCAGTAACATCTGTTGCAGTCTACATATGCCAGCTCAAAGTGGGAACAGTGGGGTGCTGGAACGGATGAGGCGTGGCTACAGCAGGGAAGCTTATCTTGATCTGATCCATCATGTGAGGCAACTGATTCCAGATGTCAGTCTCTCAAGTGATTTTATCTGTGGGTTCTGTGGGGAAACTGATGAAGAATTTGAAGATACGCTTTCCCTTATATCAGAAGTCAAGTACAACAGGGCATTTCTCTTTGCTTACAGTTTGCGTGAGGTGAGTTGTGTCACTGTTTATCCTCTTTGGTAAGCACTGTAAAAACAGATGTGAAAATGCAGTGTATTATCAGTAGAACCGGCATGAAGCATGTTATGTTACATCCTGCATTACCCGTTTGATATTTATATTTATTTAGTTGTGTAATTCAATACAGCGGGACCCTCTCGCGTGAACGCCAGATTTATTACAGGGTAGGTTCCTTATCACTGACAGTTGTACAATACCTTAATATCTGTTTGATTGCATTCCTCTTGGAGTTAACCATTTAACTGAAAGTATCCTCGATTGGCTGCAGGTGTCATTATGATGACAAGAATAATTTTGGATATAAATATACACCCACTTTTGAATTGCTGTCTGTCTGTTGGCAATATATTTATTTACACACATGCATGTGTGGTGCGCACACACATACACATGTACACACACATACAAATTAAGCAGCATGTGCAATTTAAATATGACTTATCAAGAACTGCTGAGCTTACTTTCAGAAAATTGTAAACATAGAATCAAGACAAAGTAATCTGCAAGTAAAGCCACTTGTCAACTCTCACAGTACTTGCCACCTTCAGTCTTTGTACACACTAGGTTGAACCAGTAGACAGGATGCAATGAAGTAATTTAAGTGCAGATACATATTACAGTGGACTGAAAGAGGCATAGTAACATTATGGCTGTTTTTGTCTCAACTACTGTATCAATGATAGAGTAAGTTTGGAGGCCAGTAGAAGATTGAGGATGCAGGGCAGGAGGGAGAAGGGGTGAAACAGTAGATGAGAGGAGAAGTGAAAGGACCAAGGAGAAATGAAGATTAGAAGAGGGACTTATGTTTGTAGAGAGTGGGCAGAGAGGAAGGATAGGTGAGTAAGTGAAGATCAACATGCCTCCTATTTTTTAGAGACTTTAATATGATGTTAACAAGATATGCAGTGTACATATAACATAACATTGTGGCATGGTCACATAACCTTTGTTGCCATGGAAATGCAGCAGTGCGTTTCCTTTGTGTTGTTGACCTACCTGTAAGTGTCAACAATATAAACCTGATGAGTGTTGCCATGGAAATGCTTGAATGGTTTCCCTGTGCATTGTTGTCGTGCTACAAAATATTTCTCACTACTGTCAACATGTAAAGTGCCCAATATTGTTGTCTCATTTTAACCAAATTTGGAGTTTCTCAACAGATTTTTGTAAGACCCCAATATCAAATTTAACAAAAATTAGTGTAGTGGGAGCTCCACTGATATGTGCAGACAGACAGATTGACAGGTATGATGAAGCTAATAGATACTTTTCAATATTTATATGAATATGTGTAAAAGGAATTAAAATTGTAATTTAATATAGTTACTTACAAAATACAAATAGTAACTCTGAAAATTAGGATCAATCTGTCACTGTTAAAAAAGGTGAAGGTAAAGGACCTGTGCTTGGTTAAACATCACAGCATGTAAACATGGAGGAGTGAGGATGTAGCTCCATGTTTTCTTAACTTAAGTACCAGAGAGAAAATCACCAAGGGAAGTCTGTGGTACCTATTGCGTAGGGGGTCTGGGTACAGTGTGGATGAGAAAACTCTGCCATGCTGAGAAGGAAAAACTGATCACGCAGTCTACAGTTTAGTCATTATTCTGACTAAGCTATGCTCCCCCCTCTCCCAAATGAATGTGCCAGCACAGCATAGTATTAACCTTCATTTTGCCATGAAATCTAGTCACATCTTGGAAGAATCAGTAACATTGATGTATGTTGTACTACAAATTGTGATTATGTATTGGTGTCTTTACTTAATGGATATCTTGCATAAAGAATTGTAATTCAGGGGTACAGAAGGTGGAGGTAAGCTTCATACAGTTAAGTAGAAGGGAATTATAAATGACTGAAATTATTGTGCTGTCGGTGCAGTTACATCACTTCCAGTTTTGGGTTCAGAAAATTTCAATAGCTTGATTTGTGTTGCACAAAGGGTTCATTACTGACAGACTCTGTCCCATCTGACTCCAACAGTAAAAAAAAACTTTCTTTTGGTGATATGTTGACATATGTAGCATGTCTGTACAGGGTTCCGAGGCTGTGGAGAGGAGCTGCATGGTTAGTAACGATAATGGTGTTTAAGGCTTCCCTCTTTCTGCCTACCTTAATTTTGCCTCCAGCCTTCTCTGGCTTGTCTTAGCCAGCCCATAACTCTTTGCTGGTGAAGTTTATAACATGGGTATAACATAGTATCATCACCAACATTCATGTAGCCAGAATGGCTGAATGACTGGTGAGGAATACAGGGAAGTATGCTGCATGGGGGAAATGGAACAGCTCAAAGATGACATTCAGGAAGTCAGTCCATGGGACTTCTTATGGTTCTCATAATTGTGTCTGGTTTTCTCTGAATAAATTACATCTATGATAAAGAATCTTCTATTTACATTTTATTGTTATTTAATATCGCTTATTGCAGAAAACTACAGCTCATAGACGTCTTGTGGATGATGTGCCACCTGAGATTAAACAGCAGAGGCTGGTTAGGATGATGTCATTGTCCCGAAGGGAAGCAGAAAAACTTAATCAAGCCCAAATAGGTGAACAGCAATTGGTACTAGTGGAAGGGGTATGTAATTGGTAATGATTAGGACGTATTCCATGTAAAGTGTTCAGGTCTTCCATGTACAAGTGTGTACAATGCTTGTAGCCTTCACCCTTTCATATAAACACTTTCAAATTAAATATTATTAATGGCTGTGGGCTGTGCTTTGTTCTGAGTGGGAGGAATCTTGGTGATTTAATATTATTTAAATATGACAAAACAGAAATATGTGCATGCATGTGGCAGTGGTGGAAGAATTTTCCAAACTTACGTACAATTGGTCTTTCAGTTTGCTTAATTTCCTTAGGATAGTAATGTTAATACTTCCTCCTGACACTTGTGTATGTGAATGGAACATTTTATTGGTATTGGTACTTGCTGACAGTGTAGAATTTTGAAAGTAGACTTTTGTATTGCACTGACTTCTTGTCTTACAAATCTTATACTGTTAATGTCATATTAAGGTAATATAAATTTATAGTCCTAAAGTGAAATTGAATTTAGCTCACTGACTGATGTGCTGGTCTTGTGCATAAATGGTCATAAGATAATGATCGAGCAGTGTGTTATCCATACCTTTGTGATGAAACTGTAGCTGTACAGTGGTATACAGACATGAATAATTGAATAACGGGGGAACTCACTATGCTTGCATGCTGAGGGACATTGGATCAAATAGAAAATAATTACATATGCAGATGTATAGAGTTCTGAAAGTGAGAAGTCTTATGAAAGTCAATGCAGTGAAAGGCATAATTTACTGAAGGTAAATGTAAAAAAGATAAAGTTTACCCTAGAACAGGCCATGAAGGCCCAGAGGGGGAGTAGAGGTATAGCTCTACCCTTTCTTTAACCTCAGCGCTAGATGGGGGTGGGTGGTCAATGTCACGCCCCGTCCATTCTACCCCCGGGAATGACCTTGTACCCATTGTACAGGAGGCTGGGTAGGCCCCAGGGCCGGTCTGGACAGGTGCTGAAAATCTCGCCCCCGCCGGGATTCGATCCCTGGACCGTCCAGCTCATAGCAAGTCCCTATACTGACTACGCTATCCTGGCCCACACTTTACTTAAGGGGTAAATTAAATTTTTTCTGTGTTCTCTACAATGTTTGTCCAATTTTAATAAAATTTTGTACTGCAGTTGTCTGCAAAACTTTACTGAGTGATCGTGAGTTTCATGTAAATTGGCGCGGTGAAAACTGTACTTTACTTAGGGGCATAAATGAATTTCTGTCTGTACCTCTGAAATCTATTGTCTGATTTGTGTGAAGTTTGGTATAAGAGGTCTGAAAATAATGCTGTTTAGCATTTTCAAGTTTCATGATAATTGGTGCATTGTAGGCAGTACATTACTTATGGGTATAAAGGAAGTTACATCTGCACATGCACTGTGAAACCATATGATATTTAGAAAGTAAAGGATGTCATGGTTAGGTCTGTGTAGTGTGTCTTGGAGTATATCGTTAGCAGGCTTGTTTATGTAAAGGTCAATGGTGACACTTACCTGTTACCCTCAGTCCCAGATGTTGCCATCAACCTTAAAGTGAGAAATAATAATCTGTCTGTATGAAGATGACTGACAGAGCCAACTTGCAAGATATTACCTATATCAAATATGCCTCAAATTTAGGAGCATAAACTTAGTATAATGAATCAACCTGTACCTCAGACCTTGAGACTCATTACCAATACTTGTTTTTCTGAGGTCCAGTTTACTGTTATTTTATTTTGATCTTGCTCATTCAATTGACCACCTTCTTAAGAGATTTTCACATTAAATTGCTGTAATTAGTTTTATCTTTCCATCTGAACTGCTTAAACAGCTGTCTTTAACTTGCTGGATTTAACTACTGGGAGGGGTAAAAAGCAAGTGAATATTTTTTTTGTGCCAAGCACCACACGAAGAAGACGTAGTGGGCTCACAAATGTAAAACTGTGCACAGTCTAGACCTCATAATTAGATGGAGTTGTGCAGTGACTCCTTCATCCATCAGGGCACAGATTTGGTTGGCATGGACATGTTGCCAAAAAGAGAAAACCTGCAAAAATCGAACAGCAGGCTGTCAAGGTCATAGCCAGCCACTTTACTGACATTGATCCTGGGTCCTATAGAAGCCACAGATTTTCAGTTGTGTAGTTTTCTCCATTCTTTGTGTGTATGAGGTCTCATATATCAAATTAACCTATATGCTACCAGGGTAGGTATTTAAATTTTAGCGCTTGGTTTATGAAAAATGTGTTATTTGAACAAGGAAAGGTAAAATTATGAAATAAACAGCATTTTGTAGATAATAAAATAGAGAATATGCAGCATGTCTTAAAAATGCAGTAAATTTACTTGTTGCCAAAAGGTATAAAATTAATTTCTAGGGGTGTTTTCCAATGTGCTTTCACATATGTGAACGCAAGTCTTTAAAAGGTTAAGTACCACAAAATTATGTTTTCAGATATTTTCAATGCCCGTTCTTCCCTCAGAAATAAAGGATGTAATGTGGTTTAAGATATTCTTGTTTTACAGCCTAGTAAACGTTCAATGAATGATATGGCTGGTCGTAATGATGGGAATATGAAAGTGGTGTTTCCAGCAGTGGAAATTCCAGAGGCAGAACACTCAGACAAACTTCAAAAAATAAAACCAGGAGATTATGTAGTGGTTCAGGTAAGTTCTTATGTACCTCAGCATATGTGATTTTGTGTTTGAATTCTGCTAGGGCATGGTATTTGCTTATAATTTTGTTATTGCTGAGTAGTTTAGTCACTGTCATCAATTCCATGCTTTGGGGATTGTTATCTGTAGATAAAAAGTAGGATGGTGGAAATAATCTCATGAGACCAGAAGAGACTACTGCTGTTGATGATAATAGATCAGAGTCATTTTAAGAATTTTGCTGAAGGTTTCAAGAAATTCCAAGAAAGAGTACAGCAAAATTGACACTTTTCATTGTTTTTTATAAGATAATATTACCTTGTCTGTGTGTTATGGTTAAAACTGTTGTGATGAAGATACAGAGTATTGTAACATGAGGATTGATTCTAAAATTTTGAAAGAAAACAAATGCATGGAACAAAGTAATGTTGTTTTTGTGTGTGTGTGTGTGTGTGTGTGTGTGTGTGTGTGTGTGTGTGGCGCGCGCGCGCGTGCGTGATTGTGTGAATGTGTTCAGTGATGAAATGTTGCATGGATATCAAAGTCCATCTACAGCAAAATGGTTTTGAAAATGTGTCTTTATTTTCAGATAAGTTCAGCTAATTCACAGATCTTGAAAGGAATACCACTATACCATTCTTTACTTTCCAAGTTCAGTGCCCAAGAAAAGACATATGCACATAGAGCAGGTGAGTTACATGTAACTGAGATACACAAAGGCATGCTTTGCCATATTTCTCAGAATTATGTTACTGTACTGCAGTATTATGTGATTATGTAAAAATGTGTAATGAAATCTTATAGCTTTGGTCTGGGGCTTAGCCAGGGTAATATAAAAATATTTGTAAAATGGCATATTTCTTAACATTGGTAAGAAATCACATTTTCTACAAGTAAAAAAGCAAGAAGACATCTCATGAAATATTCTTGCTGTGTTTACCTATTTTAAAAAATCAGTTAATTTAATGTCTGTAATGACTTGAAAATTAGTGTTTAAGTAGGTTTACCTTACTTTTTGCTCTATCAGTTGATAATTCCATACTGTTGCCTTTCATTACCCATTCTAACTGCGTGACCTTTTCTTTTTCTGTCTGCTGTAATCTCAGTAAGTATCAATAAATTTATAACCAACTGATACACAATGGAACCACTTTTATTGTAGCGTATATATTATTATATGCCCCTACATATGTTTCGGACCTCAGTTGGTTATAAATTTATTGATTCATAAAGATGCACGGTGATACTAACATGAAACTCAGTAAGTATATTTCTGCTCTTAACTTTATCAAGTGTTTCAGTATTTCCCATCATTTGTTTGCTTAATAATGTTAATCCAACTCACTGCCTCAAGTTCTCATTTCTTCCACTTGTAACTGGGACATGATGTTCTTGCATCATAATGTATCACTGGTTTTATGGATGTTTTGCATAATTTCAAATATACACCCTGGGCAAAAATTTTGTTATTACTTCTAGTAACTTTGCTTAGAGATATTGAATTGAATGTTGTAGACATACTGTATACATCTTGCTTTGTGTGTTTAAGGGTTTTTGTGATGTTTTGTATGTGAGGATGTTCCATTATTGTCTGCTTGCGGTTACCAATATGTGTATACAAACTGCATCAATATTCTGTTGGTGACATGACTCTTGTATTCAGTTCTGTAACATTACAACTAAATCTGATTATTCAAAGTGCAAAACACATTTATAAGAAGTAGTCCTTCATGGAGGCTAGTTCTTTTCCAAGAATGTGCTAACCTTTCCTTAACATATCTTGTTAGTATATCACATAAGTTATCAATATATTGCCAGTGCTAGTGTTATTAATGTGAGAGGAGTTTAAATTACATTCTTTCATTACTTGTTTTGGAGCTGAGAGTTATTAGCACAAACAGGTAAATATCTTAGTGTTGCTGGATCACCACCTGCTGCATCTGTTTTCCAGATCTGATGTCTAGTCTGTCATGAGGAACAGGTGAAGGATCTCTGTCATGATGCAGAAAAATAAGGAGACTGCCACAGAAGTTTTAAAGAGTTCCACCCCTGGTATGAAACCCTGCATTTTAATGTAAATAAAATACATAAATATGTGTAGTGTCAACTGAAAAGAGAGGAGAGTCAGATCTGAAGAGAAGTAACATATATTACAAAAAGCTTTAAAAATGTGTGTTATTTTTGTAAATACTATCTTAACTTAAGTGTTCTCTGACAGTACTCTCTCTTCGTTACAGATCAGACAATTTATACATATTTAAGAACGTATAAAGTTACTAATACTCTCTTTACAGATTAACAGAATGCTTAAGTCTCAAAATACATGATGATAATTACATATGATGATGGCAATGTGAAATATATAGTTTAATACATGGAAATGACTATCTCTGTCATATAATCTGCACTTCAGTTGCCTGTCTTCCTTATTTTAATATTAGTAGTGTGTGTTGGTGATTCTTGTTTGCTCAATCTACAGACAATTACTTTATCTCACCAACTTGCGATTTCATAATGACATTAACCACAGCTTTTATAAGTGCACCACTAAAACATTCAACTAGAAGTATGGCAGCAACTCCATCTTAGAATTTTCTTTGGATCAACAATTTGCAGTGTAGTGGCACTCATTTTGTATTGTTTGGGTGCTCTTTTCTACCACTATTCTGTACACGGTATCTTCATGTTTTTTTAAAATTATTTACACGTAATTAGCGTACAGTTACTTACAGTTTGTATGTATCATACACATCATGTTTGATATCATGAATTTTTATTTGCTTTCTCATCTTTACAGAATGCCTATTAGAACCTCAGAATATATTTTCATGAGTTTTGTTCTTGGGGAGTTCAACTAAAATTTGTCATCCTATTCTAGTTTTGGTTAAAATCGGACAACAGTAGCTGACACTTTGTATGATGACCTACTTGTGTTTCCATGCTGATCTCACATTTTACTTGCTTCCCCTGAAATGTTGGTACCTATCTACTGAACTACATCATGTCACATCAAAAAGGTGGCAGTCTTCAGTAAATACCTGTTAGAGTGACAAATGCTGTGAACAGTAGCTGTAGTGAAAAATGTAGTGCGCGTCTTCTGTCATATACACTTTTCCTTAAGTTATATGGTTTTTGAGGTAAGTAAACAAATGGGAATGAATGCACCAGCATTATTGCCCTATGCTTTGATTTTGTAACTTGTTTGCATATTATCACTGGGAAAATGAGGTGTTAGGAATTTGTTCATTGTAATCGTAAGTAATGAAGGTTGTGTTTCGAATGATATCTGCATTGGAGAGGGGTCTTCGTACTGTGACTCAGGAAAGCATATTGCTGGCCAGCCAAGTCAGTTTAATTTTGTTCATATGTTATGTATCTTTTAGATGACCTCTTGTCTTTCTTTGCAGTTCAGAGATAGTAAATCAAAACTGTTTAGTGTTTCTCAAACTGACAGAAGAAGTAAACCTTCAACAGACTGTTTCTTCTAAAAATTGCTTCAGAATTTACTATGGTTGGGGATCAATGGAAAAACACTGAAAGAGAACGCTTCTGACATCATGACAAGATGAAAGCTAAGGTCAGCTAGTGGGTGGAGACAGTGAGCTGTATTTCTACTTTCTTCATAGGAATCAAACATGTAGCATATGGCTTTCAGTTTGTCTGGCAATGATGTGGAGAGATAGAGCAGTGCTCTTCAACCGATGGTATGGGGAGGGTCATTTGGTGTTACATGAAATTATTTGGGAATTATAATTTTTGTCATAATTTAATTTTAAAGGTGTTAATGACATTACTAACATTGCTTAAATGTATTTGAATGAAAAAGAAAACAATTATGAATTATTTATAAAGTTGAACTAGAAAAGTACAAACTGTACGTTGTTAATATTTTTGGTATCTAATGGTATGTATGTTTTGTTCATGATAGTGGTATGTGAGGAAAAGAAGGTTGAAAAGCACTGAGATAGATGGTCTGTACATTATTCCTAATTGTTTTGTAATATGGCCGTGGATGATACTTATTAAATATCCTACGTATTGGATATGATGCGGTCTCTAGGTAATATAACAAGTTACAAAAACAATCAAGTTCTCAATTTTTTATTGAGGTCACTCGTTACTTTCATGTTGGAAACTAAGTGTGATATTACATGTCATACTTGTAAAGAATCTGTAATGTTCTCAGTAACATAAACTAATTTCTGGACAATGTCATATTCCTTGATGGTTCTTCAACTTTTAGACTTAGTTGGTATTTTAAAATCGTTTCACCTTTGCATTTTGTTTAGTGGGATTAGTAAGTAGGAAAATATAATAAGAAATGGCATAGTTCTTCTTTTCCTTAATGAATCATTTATCTACATTTCCTGACATAGTATCTACACCAGAACATTAATAAATGTAAATTAACACAGAAAACGTGTTGTCTAAGCCAGACTAGAATCTGCAGTTACTGAAACTGAACCATTTCAGCTACTGGGTGAGACTTTCTCATATGTTTATATGTTGGCTTTAAATGGGATAGAGGATACTTTCATTAAGTGAACACAAAAACGTAAATTAAGAAACAAACAGTTGATGCTTGCAGTGTAGATTTCCATGGGAGTTACATGGCTGTTGAAATGCTGTAATATGGAAGATATATGGCAGAGTCATATTCTAAAATTTTGTATAGTACAACTAATCCAGTTTTACATGGCTGAAAATGTCTGACTGTGAACATAGTTTTCAGGAAACCAGAGTTCTCAGCCACACTGGTCATCCCTATTTGTATGCATATTATCAAACAAGACTTGCTGTTACGATGTTGGTTCCACCAGCTTCTTCGACTCTTTCATGGTACCTGTTGCGTGATGGTGCATCATTGCTCGGTTGAGTTTGTTCACACATATTTGCTAATTTGTTTGTGGTGAACATACTTTGTGTGGGGAGGATACCCTCAACATCCAGCTGACCTGGAAAATTAAAATATGTTTTGGGTATTGCTTTTGGTGTAGAAAACATTTATTTATGCATGTTGCACAGAAGGCTCTTTATTTGAGTGGGTCCTGTATTCTCTCTGCAAACACAACTGCTGCCAAACACTTACAGTCATGTTTATTTACCCACTCCAGCTGCACTGTATGAGATTTGCACATGTTCACACATTTGATTATTATCATACAGAGCAGTTTTACTTCTTGGCCTGGAATTTTAACATGCTGTTTGAAGTCCAAAGAGCCATGTTAGAGAAAATAAGTTGTATTACATTTTTAAAGCTATAAGGTCCAAATGCCTACTGAATAAGGATGAATCCATTTGCTGTTATACGTTGTTTTGAAATATCTATATTGATGTGCGTTTCTTTACTCTTAAATTACTGCCACCCATTTAAATTCTGGAACGTTATATTATATGTAGCTTAAAAGTGCCACACACACTGTTGGCAGCAATTATACATGACAGTTCCCAAAATTCTGTTATAATTATGAATGTTACTTCCTCTGTACATCTGTCCATTAACAACAGATTCTTGTTTCAATACAAGACCACCTGCTCTTACATGAACAGTAATAGAGTGTGTCATTTTTTGTTATACACAAGCTATGTTCAGAGTTTACAGGCCATTTCACTTGCAGATACAAAAGTAAGCAGTTTGTGGTTTAATTCTTACACATTACAAGAGAACGCAGGACATCACTTCTTCCGAAATGAAGTATAAAAGACAACGATTTAATTAATATGTGACAGTGAATCAGAGACAAGTGAAGAAGACTGGGAATCAAAAATTGATGGGGAGAAATATGACATATCAACCTTCAGTTCCACCCCACCAGTGGGTGTTCAGTATTGGTTGTCCAATGGGCAGACAAATAGGTGTGTCCATGGCCACAACACAGATGCAACTTCCACTGCTGATAAGATGGCTGCATTCCTATATGTGTCAAAATATGGATGGGTGGGACAGACAGCACTCTCCATCAGTTCAATAAACAATTGGCAAAACAACAAAATGTGACACTCCACATGAATGTTTTTGTGTTGTATTTTGCAAGCTGTTATTACTGTGCTGGTAGAGGAGACCAGTTGATGCTGTAAACAGCACTTGGATATGTTAGGTGACGAACCTTTTGCAGTACTTTATGTCACCAAATCTGAATTTTTCTTTTTCTGTGATGATTATTATTCAAATGGGACAGCCTGAAAGATTAGTGGTTGATGACTGAACTGTCTGTTACTCTTTTTTATAGCAAGCAGTGAGACATGAAGGGTTCCTTCACTTCCTTCAATTTTTGCACTTTTCAAGCCATGACATTGCTATTAACAATATTGATGCAAACTGTGACATGCTATGGAGAGTAAGATGTGTTTTTGATGTGCTGAATGACGCCCGCTCTGAACACCTGCTGTACACAAAATAACAGAACTGTTCAAAGGAGGAATAATTTTCAAACAATGTATTTTCAAGAAATACACATCATTTGGATCAAAGACTTACAAACTGTGTGACGTGTCTGGCTGCATGTGTGGTATGAACAGAGTAAAAACATGTGATTCTTAACCTTAGCAAAGCATTTACATGAAGTTCAAGGAGTGAGCTGTGTTCAGAAATGTAGCATTTTGTTTGCTAAATTTTTTAGTCATTCACTTGCTAAACATTATCAGGTGCTGAGAGATTTATTTCGTGTTCAGTAAAGGTTAAAGTGTAACAAAAATTGTCACAAAACATGCATTTTTGGAGCAAATTCGATCTGTAGACGTTTGATTTAAGAGACAGTATGTGAAATATTAAGAGCTCTGGGCCATGAACTTTATGTTTTGAGTCAATGTGAAGGGGTGAAGAGAAAAATATCTTATTTACTTCCCCTCTAGACTAATTTATTAAGTGGCATGTGTTTGTACCTGATAGAGATGGTGAAGGCCCCTTTGAGCTTCCATATAGTTTGGTGCTGTAGCCAGAATCATTGTGCAAGTCAGCTGGCTCATGAGTTGGACTGTATACAGCACTGCGACTACGATATGGAAGACCTGACATTAGGCGACTCTCTTCAACTTGCCATGGACATGGTGCCACCACATTCTCATAGTCAGGATTTCCTGTTTCTGGGATTCTTAGTATGGCTGTAGCATCACCATCTTCTCCTTCACTTGATTCTGAACTGTCGATGTCATCATTGCAATGGTAATGGCTGGCACCACATACCACCAGTCCATCTGCTTGCCATGTAGGGTTTCCTCTGCCGAGGTTCTGACTCTGCCAGGCATTGTCTCTTCTTTCCTCAAACCTTTGTAATTCCTGTGGCTCATTGTGTTTTACTTCAGGAAACTGGGGAGCTTCAGTAACAGCAGATTTTGATTTATTCTGGATTTTCCAGTTTGGAACTATTTGGCTAGCCTGCTGAGCACTTTGAAATCTTGCAACCATCTCATGAACTGATCTTCGAAGTGGCTGTCCTGCCCAGTCAGGTGATTTATTTTCTGCTTGTGTATCATTGGGCCTTTGTTCTTCTGTTTCTTTGCTCTCTTGTTGTAACTTCTCTTTCCAAGAGGATGTTGGATGACTCATGGCACCATCTTCCTTCTTAGCCTTATGTGTTTCAGCATTTCTTTGCTGTGATTGATCTGTCCAAGATGTGATTCCTTCATTCACATGTACATCAGAACTATGGTTATGACCCTGCGATTGGCACAATCCTTGTCTTTTGATACCTTCATGAGATCTTTGGTGATGAGATGTAGGTAACTCATTAACAGATCTGTAGTGAGGTTGGTCCCTCCATGACCTGTGGTCTAAAAGTGTGTCAAAGCTACGATTGTGCTTATCATTGATACTGGGACCCTCTGGATTATTTGTACTTTCAGTATTTGTATGAGATGCTGGTAATTCATTTGCTGACCTGCGATGAGGTTGACCTCTCCAGGAGACTATATCTTTGTCTAATAGGGTCTCAAAACTTTTATTAAGGTCTTGTTTAGATTTAGGGAGCTTGTGACTCTTCTGAAGGCCTTGTTTTAACCTGTGAGCTAGCTCATGAGCATAAGTATGAAGGGTCTGACCCTTAGGTTTAGTAGCTTCATGTGATTTTCCACTTTGATTTGCCTGTTCATTTTGTTCCCTGCAAGATATCTCATGAGAAGAATTTCGGTAATGTCTTCTCCAGCCTGCAATACCGTCATCTTCAGCCAACATCTCCAAACTGCGATGATCGTGGCCATTTCGTAGACCCTTGTTAACACCAATGGCATTTGCACCAGATGTGTCTTGTTGCTGATCCCGCCATTCTGTTTGATGATCCAGCAAGTGTTCCACGCTCCGGGCTCTTACTGGTGAAGGTTCCATTGACTCTGGAGGCTCTGTTCCACGTGCTCGCTCAGAGCTACGTCCTGCTGCTCCTCTTGTTATCCATTGTGCCAAATGTAAGTGGCGTTGGTCACACAGCGCACGTTCTGCGACGACACATCGAGTCAATTCTGATAGCTGACCCTGTGTGCGACGTTCCAGACTTGATACCTTCTGGTCTAGTCGTTGATGAGCTTGGTCAATATGTTCCTTCAGCTCCTGTTTGTCTCTGTCCAGTCGGGCTTCCATGTGGCGGAAGAAGGGGGCACAGTAACATGTGTAGCCTACCCCAACAGGACCCTGAAACAATGAGTCATACATGTTTTGATAATTGAAACTTGCTTTATATGTGATCCATGAAATGTCTGCAGTTATTTTCTTCTGAAACATGTGGTTACGTTTATTAACTTACTCATTACATTTTAAATTCTCGGTGCTCTGAAAAAAGAGTGGGATGTGATGTCACATATGTGGCACATCCAGAATGTAAGAACCGATTGGATGCAAAAAGCATTTAAAGAATTTAAAAAATATATGTTTCCTGCAGCATGTTGGCACCTACATTAAACTACTTCTCCACATAGTCGCCATGTAAAGTAAGGCACTTTTCATACCATGGAACTGGCTTTTGTATGCCTTTGTCAAAAAGGGTTGTTTCCCAGCCTTTCCTCTAGTCCTGCACAATGTCTTTTGTCTGTTGGTTACTCCTCAGACTCTGGCCAGCCAAAAATTTCTTGGGGTGGAGAAACAAGTGACAGTCACTTGGTGCAAGGTCGGGAGTGTATGGAGGATGTTTGAAAATTCCCTGCTTCAACTGTTTGTGTGCCCACTTCATTCCTTGTTATGCACATTAGTTTTGCCTTCTCTAAAATATTGACCTGTATCCTCACATTACCTTCATTCGTTGCACCTTCACCTTACAATTCAACAATCTGCCTGTGAATGAATATTTTTAGCGTTTAAAAAGTGTATCACTGACTGCACTTTACAGGTACTGGAATTTTCAATTTTCATGTTCAACTTTGACTACAGCAAATGGAGAAAAAAATTATGACGCCATACCGCACAATACACATGTTCCCTCTGACACACTAAAGGTGACTAAATTTCACAGGAAGGGCACAAATCACCTGCACAGCTGCTATTCGTGATCTGTTCTTACTTTCTGGATGTGCCTTGTACTTAATGTTCACCACTGTGGGGGCCTCAAATCTCAAAAGCATGGTGTGGTTCCATTGCCTGTTAATTCAGAATATGTCAGTAGGAAAGAGCAGGAGACTTAGGTGAGTTCAGAATTTGATATAGTACCTGCTTTGCAGTGGGGATGTTTTAGAGCCTCATGAAAATTGTTGAATGTTGCAGATGGAACAGTTGGATGCTTCTTGTTCAGGCTGGGCCACAGAGATTTTGACTGGTAGTGGAGACAACAACTATGCAGACTGTACACATTACAATAGAATTTCCCCAGATTTCAACACATGTTGGAAATTCTGTCAGGCATCTCAAGAAATATTTTGCTTCATAGCTTTATTAGAATTTACTTTGTTGTAGCTTACAGAAGTACTTGCAACTGGTCAGAATTTATGTGCATCTGATACAGATATGTTTACATTTCTGAAAGACAGCAGTGGTAAGCCAGCAGAAGAGTTCTTTGCTATGTTACTGTCATCAGATTTGGTGAAGTGAAGATTATAGAAGATATATACAATAATGGCACCAACAAATGCACACATGTGTACCAAAATTAGCTTGTGCACACAGTAGACTCCTACATGTTTCAGCAACTATGTGGCCATCATCAAGGATAGTTGGCTGAAACGTGTAAGAGTCTTGTGTGTATAAACTACTTTGGTATATATGTGTGCATTTGTTGGTGCCATTATTGTATATATCTTCTATAATCTTCACTTCACCAAATCTGATGACAGTAACATAGCAAAGAACTCTTCTGCTGGCTTACCACTGCTGTCTTTCAGAAATGTAAACATATCTGTAGAACTGCATAAATGATTCCCCCCCCCCCTTTTTTATTTTATTTTTTTTTTTAATTTTATTTTAATGCTCTATCACCAGTTGTCCAGATCACTTTACTGCAGGTTTTACATGCACATTTCAAAAACTTGTTAAAGATGAAGATTGCTGGCAGGATTTGCAAGGTGGGGCAAACTACCACCTATACTCGTATGTAAAGAGACCAGATTTTTTAATGATTGGTGCTGGACAAGATAGTAACATAGTTGTTATTTAGTTAAAAATCCTCAATTAGGTCTTAGGCTAAAACTGTAGGAACTGTACAAAATTTAGTTTTCTTTTTGTATATTTTTTAATTTTTGATTTTATTAAATTATTGAAGGTCAAAATCTCAAGGTGGTGCAAGTGCATCACCTTGCAGCTCACTGTTGGTGCCCCTTTTGAACAAATTGTATTTCCTCCATCTTCAAGTACAACATGCTCTGTAGGCCTTGTTAGATAAAGCCATTCATTACTCTTTTTTGTTTCACCTGAAGATGGAAATGGACAAGTCTCTGAAACACATTAACTTTTAGAATTTTAAGTTTTAAAACATTGTCATGGGTCATTTTAAAAAAGCTCTAAAAAGATGTACATATGCACTGCTATTTGTATTTGTTAGAGAGGTGAAATTAAGCTGTACACAGAAGAACTAAAGAAATCCTACAATGTATTCAGCGTAATTATTGCATTGTTACATATCCAGAAAATATCATAAAGTATGAAGGTGTTGCTAGTTTTGGCATGTCTGTAACTTTGGGACTGGGATATCGTAGTCGGGATAGTGACTTACTATGGGCTGGGTGGTCCAGGGATTGAATCCTGGTGGGGGTGAGATTTTCTGTACTTGCCCAGACCAATTCTGGAGCGCACCCAGCTCCCTATACAATGGGTACTGGGTCATTCCCAGGGGTCAAGCGGCTGGAGCATTGCGTTAACCACCCACCCCCATTTAGTGCTGAGGGTCAAGAAAGAGTAGAGCTGTACCTTTACTCCCGCTCTGTGCCTTCATGGCAGTTTATATGGTGAACATTACCTTTTTATGTCTGTAACTTGAAGATGTATACATGCAGCATACCTTACAGATGTTTCCAGCCAAGTCCAGATAGTACTGTTCCCCTTTCTTGAGAGGTTCATGAGGCAGTGAATCCAGATTTGGCTGTGGGAATGCCTTAGGGTCTGGATAGTAGTGGCAGCCATATGGAGACCACTGTTTGCCAGTTGGCCTCTCAAAGTGCACCTTATGTGTGTTCTTGTGCTGCAAATGAACATAACTCTGTTATTTTCAGTAGTATTTCCATTGTTCCTGATTTGTGTAGAGAGGCACCTCATTTGAATCTGGCCCAGGAACTGGCCTTTGTGGTGGATGTTTCTTGTGGGTTTTGTCTCCAGGTACGAGTATATTGTTGGTTAGTACCTTAAAACAGGCCATGAGTGCTTATTCCACAATTTATAGTCATTCTGTTGTTTTATTTGACACAGTCTAACTCATGTAGTTGACACAACATAAGGTGGACCAAAAAAGGAGCAGAGTTTTTCTGTTATGTGACTATCCCATTCTACGAAGAAGGAAAGGGTCAGTTTGTTCAAACGTCTTGGACATTTGTACCCTTGAGAGTGAGGCCAGCATGTTGTCTCAGAACACTGGGCACCAGTTATGCAGTGATGTGGTGCCACATCCAAGAGGAATGGAGACCTCAACTACACGGCTTCCGAAGCCTAAAATGTTTTAACAGGTCCTGTGTTAAATGGGAAGCTAGCGCATTTGCTACATGTTATTTCAGAAGAAACACTGCATGATATTGCAGCACAATTAGAAACATCTCCATGAAAATCCTTAAGATGCCTCTCACAGGAAATTGGTGTATCAATGTAGTCGGTACATGCAGCCACAAAACTTCTTCATGAATCCATACCAATTTACAGTTATGCAAAAACTCCAATCTTTTTTGTAATAGTACAGTTTTGTAATTGATTCTTTGAAATGTGTGTAATGGTGAAGTCATTGCATTGCTAAGTTATTTTACAGATGAGATTACATAAACAGTCATGTAAACACTCCAAATAACAGACAGGCTGCTGGTCAGCAAGTAAGTCACGCACAGGAGGTGAATGTAAGAAAATTACACAACACAGAATGGTAATGTAGATTGTATGAGCAGGTTTGTAAGCCTTGTGAGTGGGTTCTGCTTTCAGCAGTAAATGTAGGGGTAAAGAACAGAGCTGAAGACAGGAAAAGAATATTGTTTGAAGTATAGGACTAATATAGATAAATGACAAAGTTGCTGATACAACATTTAAATTTCATCTACTGACTCTGATCTGATTGTGGTTCAAGTACAGTAAGCTTCTGTCCCACCTTTTTCTTGTCTTTCTGCCTACTGCTGCTGTCCTTGCTGCTGGTTCCACTCTCATTCTTGCCCCTTTTCTTCTCATTACGGTCCTTTTCATGCCCAGCCTTCCCTGACTTGCTCTTCGATCGAGCTGCAGCTGGGCTATTCAGAATGACCAGTATTTCATTCAGATCTTTTCGTGTTGCTATGTCCCGTGCAGTCTCATTTTGCTGTAAAGGATGTTCAGTAGATTTAATTGAGCAAAAGACCATTGACTAAGTTATGTGATAAGGGTCTTTGTACTTTTTACTTTTCGTGTAATAGTGGTTTGTTGGATCACTGACATTGAGATTGGTGGTAGTGGGTAAGATGCTTAGGAGGAACAAGAAATACTATAAAATTTATTAGAATTCCGTGATAAGTCCGTGATGAAGCTTCATGGATGCTTATGCCTTCTGTTGTTGAGTGTGTTAACTTTATGCATCAGAAAATATCAAATTTGAAAAACAAACTTTCTTATGTGAAATTTAGGGTGATTTTAATAGCCACCTGATCCAAAACACTTGTCACCTTCTTCCCACTTCAAAATGACAGAACCATACAAAATCTTGTGCACAGCTCTCTGTTGCACTTCAAAATCCGCCTGTATCAAATAATACATTTTGGTTGCTGGATTCCTCATATTCTCACAAAATGTAATGTGTGTACTTTTACTGTGCTCTTGGGTATCACTAGTAAATTGATATGTGTGCGGGGAAAAAATTACCTAAACTTTTATTGTGAATGCCCGAAGCAGAGGAACAAGCCATAATCATGCCTAGACATGCATTAATATGTCAGGATACATTCATTTGCAGCCAGATTTCTAATATTGTGTGATTTATTTGAGATATTGTCTCCATACTTGTTAGTTGGACCTTGTGTAATGGCATCCCTTACAGTGACATCCATCTCTAGTTAATTTATAGGAACAGATTTTGCAGTCAGCTTCTTTGTACACACATGATTAAGTGGCTGGCCTCATGTTCTCATAGATATCAAAATAAATACCTTATTCTTTAGAGTCTTGTCACATCCTGCCTCCAGGAGTATCCTAGTCAGCTTTCGCCTTCCCATCGCTGCAGCTATATGTAGTGCTGTGTCCCCGTTCTGTAGAATAAGTTGCAATAACCACTTAATAGCTATACATCTATAATCAGGTTCTACTGCTGAATATTTTGATGCCAGTCATAATTTTCTGAAAACGTGGAAGTTTGGCATCTACTGTATGAAGATGGTACTAACTCCTTATTCTAATACTGTGTACAGCTGAATTTTCTGAAATTGTTCTTGGTTATACAACGGAGTTTATTAATGAGAACATGTTCACATGAAAGAGTCTCCTGATGTATTAAACAGACTTCTACATGAATTTCTAGGTTTTGCACCAGCCATAATTCTAACAACTTTCTTTTGCAGAGTCAGTATCTTTTTACTGTTAGATGAATTGCTCCCCCCCCCCCTCCCCTCTCCAGAAAAAAATTATTCCATGTTTTATTGTAGAGTAAAAGTAGGTAACATAAATTGTTGTGAGAGACTCATTATTGCTTCTGTATTAAATTTCATATTAGTGAGTTTATGTATGAGAGTTTGATGTTGCATGCTGTGTAAAGCTCAGCTGATGTATGTCACTAATTGCAATGGATCAGAGATCTTTTCGAATTCGTTTTTAGTTAAATATATTATCTGCACATTGCTACTCTATACTGAACTTTGCGCATATATTTTCCTTAAGCTCTTGTACCTTGTTTTGGTCTGACACCCGACACTGCGCACTGATCAGGATGCGTGTGACACCTGCATGGCCGTACCTTGCACTTGTGTGCAGTGGTGTGTCCCCATACTGGAAAATAAAATTGAGTTAATAATATTTGCTTCTTTAGTTATTTTAAATTGTAATTTACTTTTTGTACATAGTGCCTGCATAATATATCTCACAAGTGCTGATATTTTTAAATTATTTAAGTTTATACATTTTCCACAGTACAGTTTATCAACATGATTTCATTTTAGGATACAGGAACATAATATGAAGTGTTTTTTGTTAATGTCGTGGGAATTTGAAGAATATTCTGTAGTTACAAGTACTGATAGTTTTTTTTGTTAGGCTGTATGGTGGAGCCAATTCAGTGTGGTTCAGACAAGCTGTTTGCCAAGGGCACAACAGTTTCTAGCTTTCCATAACATGTACTCCTGCTCTAACATTATTAGGAGTCCAAGTGGCTCAGATGGTATAATGCGTAGGCTACAGGCTGGGCAACCAAGGATTTGGGGTTCAATTCCTGCCTGGAGCAAGAGATTTCTATCTTATCCAAAACATCTGGAGTGGCTCTTGGAGCTCACCGAGCCTCCTTTTCGGTGGGTACGGGTGGTAATGTGGCCAGGGCATGAAGCTTGCCACTCATGTCTACATTAACAATGCATGGAACAACAATTCCACAAGGATAGCTTTACCATTACCCCAAATATGTTTGGTTAGATCAAGGAGTATGAGAGGGACAGACTTGCATACAATGGGGAGATGAGAAATGCATACAAAGGTTTTACTGGAAAATCTGAAGAGAAAAGACCATTTGATAGAGCTAGGTGTAAAAGGGAGAATAATATTGAAATGGCCTCTAGCATGCCATGACTATTGTTATACTGATATATGCATGTTAATGTTATGTTAATTTATATCTAAGGCTTTTGCAGCTTACATTGTTCTGCAGGTCAGGGTTGCATCCTGTCAGCAGCAGTTCTCTGCAGCTCTGGTTGTGGCCGTTTTGACAGCAGAGATGTAGAGCTGCAAATCCACCACAGTTTTTAGGTGTAGATTGGCCCTTGCCTTCCCTAAGGCTGCCACGCTGCGACTGTAGCCCTTCCAGCTTGCCTCGTGCAGTGCAGTGTTGCCATGCTGTAACAGAGTGTGATATGCATGAATATTTATATTGTATATTTATTTTATTATATGTGGTGGGCACGCTTGTAGATATGAATTTTTCAGGGATAGGAGATATAAAACAATTTATCATAAAGCAGTAATAAAAACCGTTATTTTATTGGAAGAATTAAAAACAAGCTTTAAAAAAAACGGATGTTTCTGTGGGAGCCTTCTGATATAAACTTGATGGGTTTGCCAATATCTGATTGCAAACAACAAGGAGTGGTTGAAAATAAATGCTGTAAGTTGCCTCCTTTAATTAATAACACTGCTTTTGTGTCATAAAAATATATGACATTAACTGGACCCCACAACCTGCCCACATTCTTCCAATAACTGAATGAAATAGGAGGGTCTGATGGCTTTAGAAGTGTGAAATAATCTTGTAGCTATATTTATGACGTTGTTTCAGATTTCCTTCGTGACACAAACTGCTTTACTATGCCACAATCTTCCTGCTTTCTTTCTGCTGGTTTCTTAAGCAAAAACTGCCAATTAGCTGCCTAGTAGCAATTACTAAAAATATTCCAGAATATTCATCCAATAAAGAGCAAGGAATTAGATGGCTTCCAGTTTGTCTTGCCAGAGGCTAGCTGCATTGGTGAGGATGTAAGAATAAACATCGGCTGCAGCAGAAGGTATTAACTTTGTTATGTAGGATTTGAGGTTTTCGTATTGCTGAGAATTCATATTGCAGTTGTCTGGGCTGTGACAATGTAGTCTTGTAAATAGCTACCAGAGTTTCAGAAGGACCTGCTGCCTCCAGCTTCAGGCTATAAGTGCATAGAGCTAAGTTGCATATAGATAGTGTAGGAAACCAAGAGGAAAAAAGAAAACTAAGTATAGAGAGAAGGATAAGATTAAAATGGATCTGAAAACAATGTGATGGGAGAATGTGTGCTGGATTCATTTAGTTTGGGATATAGTCCAGTGGTACAATTTTGTTAATGTGATGATGAAACTTTCGGGTCAATAAAGACGAGGAGGTCTGACTAGCTGAGCGACTATCGGCTTCTCAACAAGGACACTGCTGCATGGACTTCGGTAGTTACCACCACAGGCCCATCAAGCCTCATACCCATTGGGTACCTGATACTTCTGTATGACAAAACCGCCGGAGTATGAAGTTAGCAACTCATCTGCACCTAGAGAGGAGTGGATGCTTTACCTCCACTCCTCCTATACGCCTTCATGGCGTCGTGTTTAAGAGACACGATTTAAATCATAGCAATGCTGTTACGTTAGCAGTAACTTGTGAACAGGGTCTTCCTGGTGAGGAAGTCTGTGCACGTCGAAAAATGTTCCTGGCGTCTGTTGTAACACTGCATTGCAAAACAGTCCAGCGCCTTCAACTTAAAATAAGACAGATAAAACCATAGGCCTTTACTGTTTTTCGATCGAGTGGTCTTAGTGATATCAAGCAATACTGGAACGGAATGAAACGCAAGAGCTGGTTGATAGACCGGACCTATTAAGATGCGAGACGTCTGAACTGCTGCCGGCTCTTCAAACTTGAATCTCCCTTGAGGCATGTCTTGGACAGGGCTGTCCCACGCCCTTGTTCGCTTCACTCGGTATCAACTACAGGCCACCGCCCGAATGTTATATAAATCCTATGCATTTAGTACACAAGTGTCAGTTTGTTTGCATGTTCTGACGAAGTCACTTGCCCCAAAGAGTGTGTTGCAAGATTTTAACCCTTTAAAACCTAGTGGTTACTGTGTGTATCACCAGGTTTAACATTTAAAAATTCTGCGTTGTCCACATAGTGAATTTGAATTTGTGCGTTTTGTAGGGATCTCAGAACAAACAGCTATCATCTCCCTACACATCTTTAAATTACTGGTGTTTACTACGCGGTACGAAGTGAATCTTTAAATATAATTCAGTTCAATCCTCTTCTTACCGCAGAGGCCTGGGTTCGATTCCAGAGAAGCCCACGTGAGATTTTTGGTGGACAAAGTGGCACTGAGACAGGTTATTTTCCGAGTACTTTGGCTTTCCCCTTTTAATTTCATTCCACCAATATTCCATACTCATCTTCATCTATATGTTGCTCTTACCAGGACAAAGAGCGAAGCCTGAGAACCTCCCAAACAGCAATGGTCTTTCGGAAATCGGAGAGCATTGGATATAACAGTACTGTCATTTAGTCTTTCAGCGGTTATGCCCTGTAGCTGTTCGCGCGTTCAGTTATCCATTTCCTAGTCTTTATTTGCTGACTTTCCAGAATGGAGAGGGTACTTATAATTTCTTGGCTGTGCGTCGCGTTTTTTTATAGTCTTTGGCGAAGACGGTTGTCCTACCAGACCGTTCGTCTATGTTCCAACCAGTTCCGGCAATCTCCTGTTTACCTGTGCGTCATGAAATGTCATCAGGTTTCTGATAGAGCAGATGACCCTCCAGATATGGGTGGTAGCTACAAATATACTGAATAATCCGTAGCGGACAGCCGACAAAGGGTGGTAACCCAACCTGGAGATTTGGGTGGGGGTTTGTCAAACCAGTACCATAAAATAATCAGCATGTTACAAATTTGTGCTTTTAACTCCACATCGATATGCTATGTATCAATTGTATATAGTCCTACCAAGATATCACAGATTCTCACAAAGTAAGCTTAGTCGAAACACGTCAACGTTTTAACGAAACTCGCAAAGTGTGAGAATTTGTTTTGCTTTGATGGTGCGGTACATAGGCCTCAGGTGCTACCACGTATTACAGAAGGTCTCTGACTTGGATTGATTTTTTGAACGACCTTTAAAGCGACAGAAAATAACATGGCATTTGGAACTGGAGTGCCAGAGTCTGTATGGCCACCTTTATTGAATATATTTTATCAAGAGAATTAACTACAGAATTTTATCGGAAATCATTAAGAGATGAGGGATCATGTGGAAGAACCAGGCGTGAATAGGAGGATAATATTAAAATGAATACAAAACAAACAGGATGTGAGTTGGATTGGATTTAACTGGATCAGTTTAGGGATCAGTGGTGGCTGTTGTAAACATGCCAATGCTGTACCTGATTTGTCTGTTCCAAACCAATATTCCATGTTTTATTTCCGAAACGGTTTGTGGTAAAAGAAATAGTGTAACGCCGCCCGTCCTCTTATTTAGTGGGCTCAGGGAGGCAGTGGGACCGGGGCGTGAAGCTGACCAGTCACATCCCTTTAGGGCCCGGGTGCGAATGCGCGGGGGAATGGAGGTGTACATCCATCCATTCCGCCATATGTTCATGGCACTCACAGAGGCAAACGTAACTTTTCAAAGTCACGGCGCCCCAAACGGACTCTGTCCATTACCTAAACACTACGACGTCACGACTCGGAGTCTGGCTCCATCAGCGTCCACAGGTAAAATGGGAGCAATTTCAGAACGAAATAAAAACTTATTTGCTATTCCGCTCTGATATTTTCGTAACTATAAAAGTTTTTCCTGTGCTTAATTAAGCACCACGACATAAGGACATATGGGACAGTGGAGGTATAGCTCCCCTCATTCTTAATCTCGTCAATAAATGGAGGCGAGTGATCAGATTCATGCCCCGGTCGCTTTACCCCGCGGGGAAAGAGCTCCGGTACCCATTGAACAGGAGGCTTGATAAGTTCCAGAGCCAGTCTTGAACACTTTGGAGAGAAGAAAAGCTCTTAATTATGCCGCGGATCGAATACCTGTTCCTCGGTTTTCCAGCTCGTAGCCTAGTTACTATGTACCAACCGAGCTACCTGGCCTAGCGGTTATTATATATGTACCTCCAGGTTTAACACTAACAAGATAGGCAATGTATGTATAACGTAATATTGTGGTACGTTCGCGTAATGTTTATACTTCCTCGACTACCAAACAGCCTGATAGTATTTCACTCGAAGCGAGCACTTTTATGGCGATTTAATGTCGCCAGCAACAGTAAAACTTACTTAGGTCTTCATGTAAAGTGCCAGATATTTTTGTCAGATTTCAACCAAATCTGGAATTTGTCGACAGATTTTCATGGAAGTTCCCAATATCAAATTTGACTTAAATCCGTCCAGTGGGAGCCGCGCTGATAGGTGCGGACAGACGGACGGAAGGACTAACAGGCTGATACTATAGCAGTCGAAGAGAGCGTTTTTATGGCGATTTAACCCTGGAATGCTACCCGGGGTGCACCTGTACCCCACTCACATGAAAAAGTTAAATTTCTTCCTAACAGATGGCGCCACATATCGCTGGCTTCTAGTAGTTTCATATTTCAGAGAGTTAGTTTCGCAGTGACCTTCAACAGTGGAAGAACGCAGTACATTTAGCAGCTAGAGCTTGTGTGGGGTGCACCTGTACCCCAGGGTAGCAATTGTGTTATTCTTCATACTTCCTACTGTCCACCCAAAAATAAAAAGAAGATTGTTCTGCTACTTTCCACGATGCACGAGAAAGGTGACGATCCAGATTCAACTACTTTACCTCAAATGATTGAATTCTACAATCAAACCAAAGGCGGTGTTGACACCCTTGATCAGTTGTGTCATACATACTCCTGTTCCAGAAAAACGAGGCGCTGGCCATTGTGTCTTTTCTACAACTTGCTAAATATTGTAGGAGTGAATTCTATGATACTTCTGGCAGGCTCAGATGCACCAGCGAAAGAAGTAATGAAAAACAGACGTTCGTTTCTGAAAGCACTTGCAATGGATTTGGTGAAGCCTCATATGTTGAGTCGTTTGGGAGTACCAACTTTGCCTCGGGAACTCCGTGAAACTATTTGTCGTTTCCAAATGGTGACTTACGAAGAAGTTGCTACCAGTAAACCCAAACCATCAGCCGGAAGATGTGCATTCTGTGAAAGGTCGAGGGACAGAAAATCAAGGATAAAATGCGCTATGTGTAGAAAGTTCATTTGTTTAGAACACCAAAAGAAAGTGTGCCCTAATTGTTCCTAACTTTTTTTTTTCAATTTTTTCAAAGTTAAAATATGTTAAAACTTCGCTCTTTTTATGTTTGTTTTGAAAAATAAAAATCATATGAAGCCTATTTCTCACATTTATTATTGGGGTACATATGTACCCCAGGGTACCATTCACGTCATAAAAATGATGGGTAGCATTCCAGGGTTAATGTCGCCAGCAACAGTAAAACTTACTTAGGTCTTCATGTAAAGTGCCAGATACTTTTACCCGATTTTAACTAAATATGATTTTTTTCGACAGGTTTTCGTAAAAGCCCCCCCAATAACAAATTATAAGGAAATTCGTCAGTTTGAGCCGCGCCGATACATGCGGACGGAAGCACAGAAAGGCCGACGGACTTTACGAAGTAACAGGCCCTTATCGCGACTACGCGAACGCACCTAAAAACTGCCCTTTTTATCCACACAGTAGCTATATTTATGTGTTTGTGTGATTCTTAAAATAAACAGCGGTTATTCCGCTACTCATCATTCACTGATCGGGGAAGTACCAACTAAACCTTTGTATATAATGTAGATTAATAATAGTCTTAAAGACTAATGATAAATTGTGGTGTATCTGCTTGTTTACATAACATTTCTTGTGTTCTGTATGGCTACTCGCGATGTAATTGATTTATTGTGGATTTTTGCTTCACTAGATCTTCGGCTTGTCTGACTCTATTTGCTACTTAACGACTCTCTTTTTTTCGGAAATTTATTGCACTTGTTACCTTGTTGTTTATGGCGAGCATATTTTCGTGTTTCTATGTAAATACCTTTGGTTAACATTTATTTACGGGCCGCTGATAATTTCTGGGGAGCTGCTCTGAAATCTTACAATGTCTTAACACTGGCTCTCGTACTCTCCCGCTCATGCAGCTCGCAGTTCCAACAAACAGCCTTCCCATTTATTCAAGCTACATTCACTTCCGATCCGTCTGTGTGCCTTAGACGTACCTTCTCAGTGCACCGCTAGACATCTTGCTCCAAACACGTGCTTACTACTGGCATGTGGTTTTGTTTTCACCAGAAAAATGGGACTCCGTTGACCTGCATCGAGCTCTGTACTCTTGACAGCACGGGACATGCAGAGGTAAGCATTCGGAAATATATTTTGTCACAGCACAATATTTGTGTTTAAAAGATTCGTATGTATTTGAGTTGCTCCAGTTTCCAATACGTTTTCTGATTTCCAACCTGTATTCTAATATTTGCTCTTAATATTTAAATTACTGAAACTTCTTTGAATTATTATTATTATTATTAGTGGTAGTGGTAGTAGTAGTAGTAGTAGTAGTAGTAGTAGTAGTAGTAGTAGTAGTAGTAGTAGTAGTAGTAGTAGTAGTAGTAATCATAGTACTAGGTATAGTGGAATAGTAATAATAACAGTATTAGTAACAGCAGAAGTAGTATTAATTGCAGTGGTGTTGGTGGTGGTCGTCTGTAACGTAGGATAACAGAATACGCACGGGTTACAGAGTAGTAGTATTGGACACAACAGACTTACAAGTAGACTACAGTCATAAAAATCAAATATGCATTCACATCGAATTACTCGTAAATACATTATAATGGCTGAATATGATAAAGGTTATTTTGTTGACCATTTTACTTTGGTATATAATAGGCCACCATGTACAGTACATTTTCTTTGATTTTAAAATCTACGCGACTGAATGTTATTTCTCGAATGCCTCGTTATACTGCTGTCGATACTTCTGATAACCTGGTGTATGAACACAACGAAACACCAAGCCATACACAAAAAAGTAGGCTGATAAAATGGCAGTTTGTGTGTGTGTGTTTATGTTTGTGCCATGTAACTTTTAACAAACTCGGCGTTTTTTCACGAAACTTGGTGCAAACCAAATGCATTGGAGGACACCCCAACTCCTTACCTCTTAATTCCCTACGCTTAGCCATAACAAATTATGGAATTACGAAATTCTGGGGTGGGGGAGACGATTGTACTATGAGAGGTAATGCTTCCACTGCGGTATTCTTGACGACTGAAGCCTTCTGGAATGTGACGCTGTATCGCTGGATTAGTGTTTCCCGACTTTCGAAGGAACGTAGTGTCTTCATCTTCACGGATTGACGGGACCCTTGAACCCGTCAAGATAAGGGGATTCCGTTCCTTCCAAACGTCGGGACACTAATCCTGCGACGCAGCATCACATTCCAGAAGAATGGAATCATCGACACGTAGACAGCTTTAAGGTCCAGAAGTGATATACAGTAGGCCCTCGAATTAACGGACTAATTGGGGGAAGGGGTGTCCGCTATTGCCGAAAGTCTGTTAAATCGAATGTATTTTAAAAACATATATTAATAACGAACTTAAAATGTACAGGATGTATTAAAATATTATAATGTATAAGTATGAATAAAATATTGTCGACCTCGGTGGACTAGTGGTTAGCGTGCTCGCCACTGGACCCAAGGTTCGCGGGTGATAAAATCCGAGCACCACTTCGGAGGGGAAGTAAAGCCGTCGGTCCCATGTCGTAGATTTCGGCATGTAAAAGAACCTTACGGGCATGAATAAAAATGTTGCGTAAGCCAAATTGCCTCCATTCTCACCAAGTCTCCTGACTGCCTGCCAGATGGCTCTGGCGGGCACATCAGGATCGATAGAAACAGTAGCGCGGCCAGTTGACCAGTCACCAACTGCCACGAATGCGCACGACTTAGTAACCTCGAAAAGAGGAGGCAAGAGGAGGCCCGGGCTGTTGAGCCATGGTTATTATTATTATTATATGAATAAAATATTATTATAGTGTACATTGAGTAATTTATACACGCCACTAAAACAACTGTTAAAAATATAAAAATAAATTTACAACAGGAACCAAATGTTATTTTAATTAAATATTAAACACGTCAAATTTTTTGTCCGTTAAATCCGAGGTCCGTTAAATCGGGGTCCGTTAAATCGAGTGCCTGCTGTATTGTAATAAGTACTGCAGAAATGTACCGCTTTATTAAGATGATATTTCTGCAGAATATAGAATAGCAGCATGTCGGTCTTACGAAGAGCTTATTTAGCTCTCGGTGTGATTGCAGTAACTAATTAATAATAATGTAAACTTTTTAGTCGGGCACAAATGTTTCATTTACTAATACAGTTGAATAACTACATGTTTCGGCTAAATATAAGCCATCTTCAGGCTACAAGGTAATTTAAAAGTAATGTAAAACTAAGTTTATTGTCAGTTGAAACCAAGACAGAACTCAGTCTTCATTTCAACTGACAGTAGGCTTTATTGTATATTTTATATTATTTTTAATTACCTCGTAACGTGAAGATGGCTAGTAGTTAGCCGAAACATGTAGCTATGTGAAATGTATTAATAAATCAAATAGTTGTGCTCGACTGAAAAGTTTTTGTTAGCAACGCTATAACGCACAAAGGGATGAACACTATACAGATAGTAACTAATAAATTAGGCATGTGAGTCACGGTATAGAGATGGATCATAAATATGCCTACTTTTTTGTATGAACTGTTTCTGTAGCTTAATAGTTACAAACATGGTGACGATGCGTGTCTTTTGAGATAACGTATGACAATCTAATATATATAGTATATTTCAGTAACAAGTCCTTGACAAAATAAAAATAACAACAGCAGTATATATGCAAAACTGGAAATCTGTGAAGGAGGAAGTTAGGTTTTATGCTTTCTGCTCAGAACTTCTTTTCGTGCACAGGATTAGGCGGATTATATTCATTGGAATCGGCCATTGGACTAGATTTACAAGAAAGAACTTTGTAGCAGTCAGTAAGTTTTTAGATGACAGAGCCTGTGTATGTGGTTTGTATGGCCTCAAGCAGTCTGTCTGTAGAATTGTAGGGTATCTTGCCTTGTGCTTGGGGTATCATGGGTTCTAATTCGGGGTAATGACCGGTTTTTCTGACACATTTTTGGCTTTTATTTTCCACAGTAGCTTCAGGCAAATAATTAGGTCAAACAGGGCACAATGAGGTTCCTTCAAATCCTTTCGGATTCTTCATGCACGTACCTTTCTACACGTGTAGTTAAATTAACAAAGAATAAATCATAAGTCCGAGATGTAACATAGTGCCTTATCCATCTTGACTGTATTCATATTGTCTTAATAAGATTTACAGTAAAATTTAGAGACTAAAATGTAAAAACAAATATCTTCTTCTTGTTCTTCTTCTGGCCTTACAGTCCTTGGTGGACCTCAGCCTCTTCCAAAATTTTCGTCCGGTTTCCAATTTTAGAAGCTTCTCAACATAAAATTTGTTATGGGTGGGGTTGTCAGCCCCACGCCCAACTCCCAACCTAGAGAACCAGGGTATCCTTTTTTTTGTCTGGGTCATCACCTTTGACCTGTATGGCATGGGAGGCCCTACCAATAGCCACGCTACTGCCAGCATAGCTCTCAGGATCATTTGACCACACAAGTTACACTACATCAAAGTAGGGATACCTTCGGTGGGAGAAATAAGTATACGAGGTACAAATACATTGAGTTTGCCTCGGGTGGCTTACGCAATAGCCGAAACATGTCGCAGTAGTGCAAAGACTAAAATAGAGACAATTGTTGAGCAGGCTATGTTAATTATTTTCTTTAAATTATACAATACAAGATCTGCGCTCCTATGGGATATTACGCTGCGTCATGTGGTAATTGTTTACCGACGTTTCGAGACAACGTGTCGATCCCATCTTCACGGGCCAAGAGTCCGAATAAAAAATGTGCCAAATAATCCCAACACTGCAATTGAAACCAAGAAATTTGAACTGTGGTTTTGTGTACGTACATTCAAACGAGGTAGCGTCAGTGTTTGTTCACCGTAATTTGTGGCGGTGGGTCGAGGGTGGTGGTCATTCGAAATACTGTGTAATAGACAGTTTCTGTTCACAGACTTTCATGGGTGCTAAGTGCGGGTGTCGCTATGTCGGGGGGTTGACTCTAATTTATTTAAAGGGACTTTGTCAACTACATCGTGTGTCGTCAAATTGGGGGCTTGTTATGAATGATGAATTGGAAAAAAAAAAGTGAAGGGAATCAGACGGAGCCTGTTTGAAGCTAATGTCATAGCATTTATTTTCAGGAACAAAAACACCATGATAACCGGTCTTTGGCCAAAGATTTGAACCCGTAACCTCCCAATTACTAATCAGACCTACAAACGCTACACTGCGATATTGCACTGAGAAAATAGACGATGGATACAAATCGCATTGTAAGACCACGTTACGATTAATTTCATCCAAAATCTGCTGAACCAATAGCCAAATAGGCCTATAAGTCGTGTATAATAGTTTGCCTCATCATCCGTCATTAGCCTCACTAGTATAATGCAATAGACGTGTTTGACTTCTATGTCATTAAGCAACAGAAAAAATGGTACCAACCGACTGTGCGTGTTTGGACAACACTTTGTTTTCCTCACATCAGTCACTCTCGAGTCAAATAGTTGGTGGTCTTGCAAGGGGATATGAGCGTGCCTCATGACCTGTCTTTGTTGCTGGCACGCGTTAACCGTTAAGTATTTTGGAGACAAAAGAATGGGTACTGAACTTTGTTCTTCTCTACGAAACCTTGAATAAAAAATAAAGTTCTCCCTAGAACAGGCCACGAAGGCCCAGAGGGGAGTAGAGGTATAGCTCTACTCTTCCTTTAACCTCGGCGCTAGATGGGGGTGGGTGGTCAACGCCACACCCCGACCGCTTTACCCCCGGGAATGACCCGGTACCCATTGTACAGGAGGCTGGTTAGGCCCCAGGGCCGGTCTGGACGGGTGCTGAAAATCTCGCCCCCACCGGGATTTGATCCCCGGACCGTCCAGCTCGTAGCAAGTCGCTATACCGACTACGCTATCCCGGCCCATCGAAACCTTGAATGCTTGTTCGAATTTTTTTAATTCTGCAACAATTGTGACCGAATACTGATGGACAAGTTGTGTGAACAGGAGTACACGTAACATAACTTGGGCACTGTCCGTAGCCTCAAACTAAAATCAAACCACAGTATTTCAAAGAATGAATCTGTATCCATCTTCTGGTGGAAATGGGAGAGGGTAAATCTACTCTAGTGGGCAGTTTAGAAAGAGCTAGTCTCCATCACTGATTCAAAATGTCAGTCACATCTATTATAACACACTTTTTAAAGATCATTCAAAGCTGCATGTCTATAGTATCTTTGAATTTGGCTGATTCGTTGGTCACTGAATCGCGCTGTTTCAGCCGCGAAGTTTGTGTAGCGTCGAAGGAAATAGGAAGATTGTAAGTGAAGTTAAAGTTTTCGCTCTGCATGTTATAAAGGCATATGGACAAATGGAGGTATGTCTCCACTCATTCTTAACCTCGGAACTAGGTGGAGGTGGATGTTCAGCTTCATGACCCGCCGCTGTACTCCAAGGGAACGCGCCCCTGATAACATGTGAAGTCGGGTGGATCCCAGAGCCGGTCTGGGCGCTTTGGAGGGGAGAAAAATGACTTGCCCTGCACGGAATCGAACCGCGATTCCTCGAGATCCGGCTCGTAGCTTAGTCTCTATACCGAGTACTTTTGGGGAGATGGGTAGGTAAGAATTTTAAAGGAGACATTTTTTTATTTTTCGATATAGAGGCTCGGAGTTCGCTTTAAGCTACTAAATTTACGGTTGTACTCAGCTTCGAATCAGGTACATCCCTAATGCAAGCAAAGTTACAGGAACTGTCTGTCAGCGAACGGAGCGTTTTGCTTTCCTAATTGGACCCTTGACCCGTTAAGATGGGACCGACACGTTGTCCCGAAACGTCGGTAAACAATTACCACACGACGCCGCGTAACATCCCAGAAGAGCGCAAATCTCGTTGTACGAGTTGGCACACCTTCGAATTCGGAATTTGCTCCTGTTGAATATCTACTCGAAGTCTTGTGGAAGAGTTTCTAGGTTCAAGACCCAACTGGTACCCTAGCACCCGTTAAATAGGAGGCTGGGTGAGCCTCAAAGCCAGTGTGGACGCTTTGAAGAAGAGATAAATTTCTTTCCTCTGCTGGGAGTTGGCCCCCGATTTCTCGGGTGCCAATCACACAACTTGTTTTCTGTGCCTGTTACATCCCTGAATCTCTACAACAAGGAATTCTGTGCTGGAGGTCAAAGGACAGCACTCCGTGTCACACCCACCCACAGTTGGCCACTGGAAGGACAATTTATGTGTCAGGTAACATGTTCGCGTGGATAACACGTGCGATGCGTAGACTGTCTCGCCCACAGTGGTTTATACAAAACTTGTGTTTCTGTCTGTGTTGTTTGAAGGCATCCTGCTTTCTTCAGATACTGGGAAAGAGTGGAAGCACATTTGAAACTTACATAATCTCTTTACAAACTTCAAGCCAGCCTATGACTCAGAGAGACGTTCTGTACAACATTTATCAGTGTCTTTTGTCGCCCTATTTGCTTATGTATTTATATTTTATTTAACGACCCTTTTAATAAATCATCTATACGATAAAAGAAGGTGTCAGTGTGTTTTTCTGTTTGTGGCAGCCATAACTGATGTGAAAATAAAGACAGGAGCTTGAAATTCATTGTAAGGAGGATTATAAGGTGTGCCGTGCCAAATATAATCAAAATAAGTCCACGGAAAAGGAGCCGGGCCACTGGGTCTCTCCCCCTCGAAATGGAGTCACGCACAGTTTGCCATGGTTATGATAGATGTGTTCTTTTGAAGTGCGCGCTGAGGCAGGAGAAATAGTTTAATATCAAGCATCGAGTGTATCATACAACAGACCGTGTATGTTCTTTGTGAGGTACGAACTGAAGCTGAAGAAACAGCTGAGCATCAATCATATAATACAAAATAGAACAACCAGATGGCAGAAGATATACGATGCCAAATTTTGGTTTGCTTTAAAACATAGAAAAGAATCGACGGATAAAAGAGACCGTGGAATAGCGCGTGGCGATAATAGTCGACTTTATAAAGATAAGGAGCAGAGAGAAAAAAAGATGATATGCAAAAGCAAAGCAAAGCAATCCCATTACAGGCCTTGACAGGCCCTTAGGGTCCCAGGAGGTTGAGGCTCCCAGATTTTTAGACAATTGGCACATGAAGGTGGTAAGGTTGTCAGCCCTACGCACCGGCCGCCTTTATCCCCCAGGAAAGATTCCTGGTACTCATTTCTGTTAGAGGCTGAGTCGACCCCAGGGCCATAGTGCGACTGAAACGATTAGGTCAATGGAAAATTTCAGTGACCATCGGGAATCGAACCCGCGACGCTCCGGTTTGTAGAGCAGTGCCTCAACCACCGCGCGCCCCCAAAGAAGATATGACTAACTGTAAATCTGTTGCTTATATACGGATGAATCTTTTAATGTGTATTGTGTCAAACAGGCATGTCAAGTTCCATTCCTTTTTAGTTCTTGTGACGATTCTTGTTAGAATGGTGTAGTTAGACCACAGTTAAAACAAAATAAGAAACTAAGGTTTGTTTCCATTTATTAATTCATATTTAGACATGCTAGGTGAGCATGAAAGACATCGTGGAGAAGCGCGTGAATATTGAGGCAGCCCATCATATAAGGTGTACGTGGCTAATATTACGTGACTATAATAATGGAGAGGATGGGAAAAAGCGGCCTAGACTGAAAGCATACTAATGCAAAGTAGTGATTTACGTAGGTGTAACCATTACTGTAAGTGTGAATGAATTGCTACCACATAAACAATTTTGAGCGTGTCATAGAGATAAAATTATTGTATCATAAGTAAATGCATACCTCCTCATTCATGCAAATAAGTAATACCTCCTGCGTCGAGGAAAAGGTAAAACCCACATTTCCAATCGAGCAACAGCGGTTTAGGTCAAAACGTTGCTTTCAGCTGGAGGGATATAACAGCTCAAAAATCCCTTCGAGGTAGCGCAAATGTCCCTCGCAGAATTCGTGTGGTTATTTACACCCCTAACCCGCATGTGACAATTTTGCATCGACATTTTCTCTTTCCTGGCCCTCACATCTTTGTAGCCATGTTTAGAAGCTTTCGCAAAATTGCGAAAAGCGATTATTGGCTTCGTAATGTCTGTCTGTTCGCATGCAACAACTCAGCTCCCACTGGACGGATTTTCATGAAATTTTAGATTTGAGTATTTTTCGAAAATCTGTCGAGGAAAATTCAAGTTTCTTTAAAATCTGACAAAATAACGGCTTCTTTACGTAAAGACCTATGTACTCTTATGTTAATATCTCGCTCGATTCTTCTTAGAATGAGAATTTTTCAGACAAATTTGTAGACAATCAAAACACATTTTGTTCCCAATAAATTTTTTTTTTCAGAAAATCGTGACTTTTATGAGATAATGTGGAAAACTATTGTACAGCCAGACAGGCCACATATGACAATTTTATATGGCGTATGCGCTTTGCATGCTGAACAACTAAGGCTACAAACACACACTCAGAATACGTAATACTTATTGCTTTTCCACGGTAAGAATGGTTTCGCGACCGCGCCTCAGCGTTACATTATACGTACATTGCCTCTCTTTCTATCATTATTATCGCAGGCCTAATCTCGGCCGAGTTATCTGTTGTTCTGATTGTATTTTTTTCTTGTTTTTCTAAGGCTTAGAAGAACCAGGAAAAGATACACTTTCTGTTCACTCATCCTTGAAATCTAACGGGATGAATTCTTCGCATACTCATTACCTATACGGACATTTACTGAGATGTAAGTTGTGCCAACCCTTAGGCTAATAATGAGATTTCATTTCGTCAACCAAAGAATTGTGACGCTTGCATTTTGATGGTTAATTAATACTACGTTTCTCATAATGTCTTTTTTTTTTTGGCACTCCAGTAAGCACATAATAGAATCCATTTGCCTCTGCTCTCCTATGTACTACTATAAGCCAGTGTTGCCAACTTATGTAATATAAGACAGCAGGTGAACCGGCAGGTGTGGATGACTACTTCAGTCTACCCTTGCAGCCATTTAGAAAAGAATAGAAGTAAGGCTGTTTGAGCTATTCGCTTGCGAAGAAGGTGGATGTTACCTGAGGCTGTTACCGATGAAGTGAAAATGTGTCCAGACTTAATTCTGTTAACGTTAAAATCGTGAGTCAAGACGAAACCTCACATATGCCTTCATCCACCTAGGATTATCCAGCATCAGTGACATCATTCGATGTTGGTATAGTCTGGTTCTATCAGACTGTATGATGAAGATCCCTAGAGCAAACTTGAATATCTACAGTGTGCCTTTGTTTAAAAGGAAGGGGTTGTTTCAGGCAGAAAGAAAGGCTACAGCGCGTATATTTATGGTTATTTATTTTCTACACTAATAATAACAGTTCAGATTTGATTGTAGTGCCATCCCTTTACTTTTCCACGTAGTCCCCGCCACGGATGAGGCATTTATCGTATCGTGGGACGAGCTTTTATACGCCTTTTAGATAGAAGTCTGTGCTCTGTGTTTTCTCAGCCATCGTGTCACGACTGTTTCAACATTGCGATTGTCTTTAAATTCGTGGCCGCCAAGATTTCGCTTCAGCGCTGGATACGGGCGATAATCTCTCGGCGACGAATTCCCGTGATGCAATAGAGTCAGTGTAGGTTCTTTAGTTACGAAAGTGTTCGCCATGAAAACGTATTTACTGAGAAATGTCGGAACCATTTGTAACCGTTCCACTGTGTTAAGGCTTTAATTAAAATTTCAGTTCATGATTAATCAAAGTTTCTGCTTAGCCTTTAAAGACCAATGGTAACTATATGTTCTACCAAGCTTAAAATTCCGAAATTTTGCGTATTACACGCAGAGTGCGATGTGGTTTCTATGCAACTCGGAAAAAATTCAGCAATTTTTTGCCTATGCTGCGTTAACCAAATGGTTTTTATAACCGACGCGCAGTATTTTTACTGCGCGGTACGAGCTGAATGTTTAATATAATTCAAGTCACGTCTTTAAAAGTTTAAGCAGACTTTACGTGTCCGATTTTTATCATTATCTGGAATCTTGTACCTCTGCGTAACAACATAATTATTAGCAGGGTCTGAACCATCTTAGTATCTTGCACCTTCCGTATATTTTATTTCACTCTTTATTAAATTCAACAAAATACATGTAGTGGACAATTATATATATATATATATATATATATATATACCTCATTACTTATCCGTTAAATTGTAGCACCCTCATGATGACTCACTCAGAGCCGAAATATGTTGGAGGAAATATAGTGTAAAATAATGTGTGTGTATATATAATATATATATATATTATATATATATATATATAACCTAGTAATTGAATTTTGTTAGACTTTAATAAATATGAATTTAGGAAATTTAGCACCATGTTCACGGGGAGTATTTATATCGTGGAAGTTCTGTCTTCGACTCTCGACTTGGAAAAATTAGGTTTTTTTGAAATTTTGGTTTATTGTAAGCCCCTTCTAGAGGATGCCTAGTTAGGATATTCAGTTAGGTCACCACCATTTCCATATAGTTTGTTAACGGCATGATATTCACATAGTTACCACTGCCTTATAAGACGGCTGTGTGCGCTTATTTCTCTCACTGACTGTGGCCTGGCGGTGTGTCATCGCACATCACGATCAACATCAAGGTGTGTTCAAATGCAAAACAGTTTTCTTACTTCAGATTACATTTCTTCAAAAGTGGGCGGACGGTACTCCTTCAGGATGCACTCAGGACATGACCTGAGTCGTGTTCGCTGACCTTTCACCTTTTTCCCTTTCTGTAAGATGATTACGTATCTGCATATACAGGCTGGCTACAAAGTTCTGTGTCGTGCATAAACGTAATCGTTCTGGGTCGTATGGGCGTCCAGAAATCGCTTGTCTGTGTCTGTAGGTTTGAACTGACACTTCTGCGAGCTCTGAAGTTCTGGCAGAGGTGAATGTGAAGTGTACGGTTCCCTGGTTTCTGACGCTGTATATTTTCGTCAATAGTTGTAAAGATTTTTGAAAAACATGCTGCATCCTTCTTCAGGACTGAAGACATCTCCGCTGAGCAGGGAGACAGTGGCTAAATCTGAAAAGATGGCACCTTCCTACCATAGTACACGGCCTCACATCCCACAAGGTCACAATGTTCATATATTTTCTTGTGTATTAGAAAGAGTTAAGTCAGTAAGCACCAGATGTTACTAGGGCTACCAAATTAATAAGGCTAAGATGAGCGGAACATGTAGCGTACACACGAGAGATGAGAAATGTACATAGAATTTTAGTAAGTTAAACCTGAAGGTGGAGACCAAAAGAAGCAGAAGAATAATATTAAAATGACTTAGATTTTAATGGAACAGTATAGGAAGACGTTGACTGGAGTTATCTTGTTCGGAATATGTTCCAGTTGCGAAGTCTGGTGAATACAGTAAGGGACTTTTTCTTCCATAATAGAAGAAGAGTTTCTTGAGTAGAGGGGCGACAGTTAGCTTGTCAGGGCTTAAGAAGTTTCTGTATAAGAATCATGGAAAATTTAGATCATTATAAACGTGGTCCTCATCATGGAATAAAATTAATTATTTTCTCACAATTTAACTCACAACATGAAGTAGGGTCTAATCTTTAATCTAACCAACAAAAATTATGGCATTTTATTCTTAATATACATTAAACATTGTACTTACTAATGCTTGATGTTGGGTAATTTCTGTTGGAGATCAACGGATCATAAGGAACATGTAAATAAGAAACAGAAGCCTCCTGGCACGTGTAAATAAAAGAAAGTTGAAATCGACAGTCCTAACTTAAAAAGAGATGCCAAGGGAAGTACATGAAATATGTTATCTTCCCTTGGTCTCCGTTTGAGGCAGCACTGTCAATTCTTAACTTTAGCATTTTTTGATCATTGTTTGATAATGCATTAATAAAAAAAAGGAGATTGCCATCAATGCTGAATTATAAGCTTTCTGAAAATATCTACCTTGAAAAAATCCTTTCGAAATTCAGTAGATCACAATGTCGCAAACAAACCTTACCGTATTGATATTTATAATGATGATACCATTTTATTACAAATTATAAAGTAAAGTATGAGGTTAATTTTTTGCCACTGGCGTTTTTATTCTCATAATTCAATCACGATGACTATGGAGTCAACGTAAGACATGTCAGACAGATAACAAATTCTGGCTTCTATTGGCCACGAGGATGGAGTTTTTTCCGTAAACCTTCTTTCTTACAGCAGAATAACAGACAGCTAGATAATCAGTGAAGTAATAACATTCACTTACAATGGTCATTTATTTAAGGTTT
The DNA here is from genome assembly GCA_021186555.1 of Reticulitermes speratus. Classification (NCBI taxonomy): domain Eukaryota; kingdom Metazoa; phylum Arthropoda; class Insecta; order Blattodea; family Rhinotermitidae; genus Reticulitermes; species Reticulitermes speratus. The sequence continues at coordinate 10,692,650 of JAJKFL010000014.1, forward strand.
TTTAGTGGCGCGTTTACTAGATCGTGTCGAAAGACGGTATTATTAGTGTATAATGCACTGGAAAGTATGTGGATTGAAGGCGGTCGTTGTTTAGTATGAGCTACTATCCTAGCATTCGGCTGGAGGGACTAAGAAAAACCACTAAAATTTCAGTCAGGACAGCCTGTATTGAGGCCACAGTTCGAATTCGGCACCTCCCGAATATGAAGCAAGGTAGTTACTCATTAGGCAATGAATTTCGGTGATGCAGTTAAAATTTCTGTTGTCACTAGAACAGTGATTGGTAGCCCGTTGTGATAAATGGTGTTCATTGTTTCGCAAATCCATTCTTACAACCGCCGGGCCTTTGTGAATAGGTTTCCCACGTCTTGTGTTCAATGCTTTATCGACTGTATTTATGTTTTCTCAGCGTCATTCAGAAAAACGAGTTCTGACAAAGATCAGTGAAAGTAAATCTATTGTCTACAATAATTTTAGATGTTCCGTAGTCAATAAATCTGTGAAGAAAAGGATTCGGTATTTGTTAGATCCTGTAAAGTTCAAAGGTTAGGAATACAATGATCTTCTGTCTGTGTTCAGCCATTGTGTTTGCAGATTAAATATTTTTTCATGCCAACTCTGCATAAGCATTAAATGTAGCTTCGTCTGGAATTGTACAAATTACAAATTGGATGGCTTAAACAGTGGTACAGTCAACAAATTCGATTACATGTGAGCAGTGGATAAGGAAGCTACAAGAAATTCCAGGTTTTCTATGAAACTATTACATTTCTATTTGACGTGATTGCTTCGTAACTATGTTACTGCATGGCGTATAAAAATCACTCAAGGAGAAACTATTCATCTCTTCTGGGATGTGACGTCATTTAGTTTAGTATTAACATAACGACGTTTCAGAGGAAGCTACTGGCTCCATGATCAGGGTAGGTAATTCCGATTCAGGTTTCTTTTCGTGTCCGAAGATATATTTTGCTTCACTGAACAGTAATTTTCTTATAGTTCCAACCTGCTTATCAGGTATCTTATGAACATCATCTCTAGCTTCTTGGATGGTAGTGTTTTTATGGGAGCTTTTTACCTATTTTTCACTACTGACACTTATCCAGGTACTCTGTACTTCTCTATCTCTTGAGTGTATCATTTCATAACCTAGAAATTGGTGTAAGGAACAATTTGGTACTTGTAAGCTGTTTCGTTGTACCCAACCGAGAAAGAAAATAAAGATTTACATTTAAAAAAAAAACAAACTCTACTGATGTAGGCAACAGTTCCTCTGTAAAGTTGCTACAGTTTTACCAACTGTTACGCCTCAGAAGAGAGCGATCTTCATAGCCTCCGCCGTAATCAAAAAGGAAAGCTGTCTCTGTCCACGCCATGAAGGTATACAGGGAAAGTAGAGGTATGGCTCCACTCATTCTTAACCTCGGCACTATATGGAGGTCAGCAGTCAACTTCACGCTTCGTCCGCTTTACCCCTGGGAAAACCCCGTTACGTATTTAATAGGAGCCGGTCTGGGGCCTATGTCGGAACGTTCAGCCCATAGCCTACAGCCACGAGAACTTTGAATATTAACTTAATAAGACTTAAAAACGTATCTTTAAAATACAGCTGGACCAATAAATTTAAGTTCTGTTAATAATAACGGTCTCTATTCATGCACAACTTTCATTAGTGTTAGCTGCCCGTGACAGCGATTCTGTGCTTACTGTTAAGGTAGAGAGTTTTATGTAAATATGAACTAAGTCTAGCCAAGAATTTTTGTATGAATACTTGCATATCTTTCGCGTTATTTGTACGAACTCTTGTTCATTCACGATGAGAATATCAGTGTGCGTCCCTCCGCATGTTTGACTTCAGAAAGTAGTGATCGCATCTTGATGAAATGAAGCACTGAAATTCTAAACCAGTATTTACGATAAACTCAGATTAAGCACCAATTTTCTCAAAACCTGTTTGTCTTCAGAAATTACGCATGATATAAAATAAGTTCCATTAATATGTACAAATCTTATTTGAAAGTTTTATCGACGCCGTGAAATTAACAATAGTTTCTCAGTCTGCAGTATAATGTGCTGCCTGTGCGATTTGGATAGACTCTGGTACAGGGGATATTCACGGCGTGATTTTAAGTGATTTTGAGTTTCGTAAAAATTTGCCATGTGAAAGCCATACTTTACATCGGGGCGTGAATGAATTTCTATCCCTACTTTCCACATTTATTTGACGATTTGTGTGAAAATCTCTACATGAGATTTGCTCATAATGCTGTTAAGCCTTACATATATACCATTTGCAATCTTGTTTAACCGGTAAGCGTCACTGAACATTTGTATTCAGAGAACAACAAAGTTCTGTTTGAGAGTGAAAGGAAATGTTGAAGTGGAGTATGAAATTTGATGAGCTAGAAAGATACCATAGGTTTATTTTTCCAGGCTGAACCTACGTTAGAATATAAGCCTACACTTCCACAGACGTCCAGTGCTTGACACTGTATGCTATATATTTTGCATATATAATCTGTATCATATCTTATTTAGAGTCAAATACTACTTCAATACAATAATGGAGGAAACTTTTGATTTGCAGCGAGTGTACATGCGTTACGTGACGTTTATTGGTAGAGTGGGATAATGTTGTAGGCAGAAGGAAAGACAGGGTAAATAAATGTCCACATACTTTGCTCATCTAACCTCGATCGTGTCGTCCGAGTTTTCTCCACCCACGAGGGTCAGAACTGATCATGTCGTGAAGGCCTTAGAATTTACGTAGGACGTCCGACATACGGACTTACTTAAATCACACTTGCAGGTTACTTTTATCGAAAAATAATTCCCTACTTGAAAGTCGAATACGTAATATATTTTGAAACTTAAAATTGTTAATATTCAAGGTCATAAACTTAATATTGCATTATTTGCATATAATAACAAACTGATACCAGAACAAAATACAGGAGACTATAACCCAATATTCCGATTTATTTACGACATCCAAAAAACGTCACTCCCCCACGTGACCGTGACCTACTTAAATACCGGATGCACAACTCGATAGCCAGTACTGTCCTCACCACCCAACAGGCAACTTACTCCGATAAGCAGGTATGTACAACGTCGACTACTTCAATTGCGTTTTACCTACGAAAATTCATATTAACTTAAAACACAAATAGCAATTTTATCTTAGATATTCTATGTCTCAGGATATCAAAACAGCATAGATTGTTCAACTTTTATACAACTTTTAACAACCAACAACCACAATTTTTAACTTTTTAACTTTTATTTGTTTTAAACAGTGTATCTGAACAATTGTAAAGAACTCATGTAAATAATTGTGCCAGTTGGTGTAACTAGTGTGCGATTTTAGATAATGTGTCCCTGAAGATGAACCCAGGTTAGGGGTTCGAAACATGTAGGACGGTGAAAGTGCACAATTAATGTGAATGAATTTGTACATGTGTCGGACTGTAAATATAAATATTCAAGATCATACTGTTGTGTCAACTGCGTAAATCAACATCAACACTCATATGCAAGCACGTGGTCTTTCGACGTGTTTCACTACGATACAGCAGCTAGAAGGACATCAAGGAGCCGACACTAACACTAATCCACTGTTTTCAGATTTAAATTCAATTAAGCTGACCGTCACAACAGATGAGAACACGTAACACGTATGGAAGATGCGAGAGGCACAGACTGTGTTCTGGTGGGGAAACCAGAGGGATGGCGACCACTTAGAAGACGTAGGCATAGAAAAGGGATAATATTAAAATTGATTTTTAAGAAATATAAGGGGGCATGGACTTTATTGATCTGGCTCAGGGTAGAGACAAATGGCGGGCTCTTGTAAACGCGGTAATTTACCTTCTGTTTTCATTAAATGCAGGGAACTTTTTGACTACCTGAGGAACTATTAGCTTCTGAAGAAGGGCTCTGCTACATGGAGTTAGTTATATAGATGCTATCTTTGCTCAATCAGAGGGCTCAGTAGAGGAGTAGTACTTTCGAGTATCGACAATCGTAACAAAGATTCATCGATTGTTTGGTTACTTAATGGCTTTCTTTCAACTTTAAATATTAGACAAATTAAAATAAAAAGACCAACAAATGCACTATATAACCACTTTAATGTAGTGTCTTTGCATCACCCTACACGTGTTTCGGACTCAAAGTCCATCATCGTGGGGTTTCAGTATTAAAAACCACTAAAACAAGCTCATATTGACACAAACGTACATCACTCGTATACCGCTATTGTGGTAGAGTTATCTGGATAAAATTATAGAACATAGATATGTTATATTTGGTTAAAATTTATTAAAATTATAAGACGTGAATATGAAGTCCACTGGTACGGAACTACTGGCTTTCGTGGATTGTGTATTCTTACGTTGAGTGGGATTGTAATGAGTCCGAAACACGTGTAGGATCATACAAGGACACTACATTAAAGTAGTTAAATGGTGCATTTGTCGGTCTTTTTATTTTAATTTGATTCATAGAAATGCACGGTGATAACAGTGTGAAATTTAAATATTAGACTTGAGCCTGCGTGTCATCACGTAAGATCGGAAATGGAGGATGACTGGTGCGTACGTAAGGACTTTGAAACTTTTGGCCATAGTTTATTGCCTGGTCTACCTAGGAGTTTGCGTGAGACTGAGCTAAAACAGCCAAGTTGTCCCTGTAAACGCCATGAAGGCATATATGGTTAGCAGAGGTATAGCTCCACTCATTCCTAACCTCGGCACTAGATGGAGGTGATCGGCTAACTTTAATCGGCTAGCTTTAACTCCCGAGAAAGAACCCCGATACCCACTGAACAGGAGGCTGGGTGTGCTTCAGAGCCGGTGTGGACGTTTTGGAGAAGACAATAATTTCTTGCCGCTGTCGGGATTCGAATAACGGATCTTCCAGCCCGTAGCCTAGACGCTGTACCAACTACTCTATCCTGGCTCTGAGGAGAGGAGAAAGAACAGTAGAGGTAAAGCAATCCCATTACAGGCCTGGACAGGTCCTTAGGGTTCCAGGAGGTTGAGGCTCCTAGATTTCTAGACAATCGGCACATGAAGGTGGTAAGGTTGTCAGCCCTACGCACCGGCCGCCTTTACCTCCCCCCCCCCCCCCCAGGAAATATTCCTGGTACTCATTTCTGTTAGAGGATGAGTCGACCCCAGTGCCATAGTGCGAGAAAGAACAGTATATATTGCCTATATACCCGTCGACGTTTGTATCGTGGGCCCTTGCCGTACCGCTCCACCAGCCTATTCGTTCCCTGATTGAAGATGTGCAGATAAACCTTTCTTGAAAGTTTGCTTCTTTTCAGCATGGACATATTTGTAACACGTTCCAAGTAAATCAACAGTAGTATTTATCACCGTGTTAAACATTATATCGTGAAGACGTATGGAAGAATTGTGGTAAAGCTTTATGCGTCGTTAATCACTACGGTAGATTCATGGATCTTAGTCTGGCGTGGCCTTAGTATAGTGGAAATTCAACTCCGGCTGTCTAGCCTATACTCACTGAGCTATCCGGCTCACACCTATGGCCCTGTACTTTACGGTTTCCTGTGACCCTAGCTTTTGCCAGTTGTGTAAAATATGGCACCAATCTCGCTCCAGACTTTCGCACTGTTTACACGGCGTCACTTGAAACTTTGATTGTTAAATGTGACTTGGAAGTGCGCAAGTGAAATGTAGCGGCCGTGGCTTATTTTAACCTACTATACCAGCATTTTATTGTAGATGCAAATAAAATCTGCAGTTGAAATGGGAGATTTTCTAGTCGGGAGAAGGTTTGCTAAGAGCTGCTTAGTGGAGAGCATGTTACTGGTGATGCTAGTTAATTCTGAATAATCTGGCCTTTAGTGTGATAAAGTCGACCTGTCCTGAGTGCCTAGATCCGGCGACCACAACGCAGTACAAAGCTGGTAGCTCGTGCCCACAGATCACAGACCAACATAATGACGAGGATGACCTCGAGCTAACAGCTATCTCACCTCCCGTCTGCCATCTAGGAAGAATGTACAGAACGGCAAGACGCGGCGGGCGTTCCACAGACTCGATCCCTGGCCAACAAAAAATTCCTTTCTGGTCTTTGCCCAGGTTTGTACAGCACAAAGGACGCAATTCCTTCTGTTTCTAGTATTGCCATTACACTACAACTGTTATGTGCTCTTTGTAACGGTATTTCGCTCTTCATTAGTACTGCAGAAGACATTTATTAAAGTGGCTGTCGTTAATGACGCAATTAATGCGAAAGTACACACATGTATGACGTCATCGAAACTTGAACATAAATAACTGGGCAGCAATAAGACAAAGTTTAATTAAAATGCCATGCCATGAAGTTTTGTGCGGATGGAAGTATGGTTCACGTATTTTGAACCCCGGCTCAGGTGAGGGGGATTCGCCAGTTTCCTGCTGTCACCGCTTTGCTTCCGGTATCCGTTAGATAGACTGGGTGGACTCCAGAATTACTCTGGACGCAACTAACTAACTAACTAACTGACTAACTAACTCCATGGAGCAGAGTCCTTCTTGAGAAGTTAACAGGTCGTCAGCTAGTCAAGAAATTCCCCTCGTTTTATGGAACCAGAAGGTTCATTACCGCACTCACAAGAGCCCGCCACCTGTCCCTATCTTTAAACAGTCCAGGTCCGAGGTTCTGTATAGTGTTTCGTAACATGGTAATTTTTTACGGTGAGGAGTTGTTAGCACCTCGCCCAACCCCCAAGCTGGAGGAATTACTCTGGACGTAGTAGCTAAAAAGCGGCAGATGCTGTCCCTCCTGGGATCCGAACCACAGTCCTTTCGCATAATCAGTAAAATAATGAATGCACTATCACGATGATGATGATAGCAAAAATCATGACAACATATTATTTCCACCAAGACATCCAGATAACAACAAGCATGGCACCACATTGCACTTAGACATCCAGATAACAAGCATGACATCAGTTACTCTAATTGTAAGACATCCAGAGTCATGACAAAAATTTACATCAAGATATTCAGAAATTATTTAAGTTTTTCAAGGAGGATGAGAATGATGTTTTGGTCTTCTTGATTACGATGCTGTGTAGCCTGATACGTGGACACGAAACTTTCGAAAAAATATTCTGACTCCATCTTCAGGTTTCCTTCTAGATGTTGGTACCCAACTACAACACTGCACAGCATCGTAATCCAGAAGACTACAAGGTTTATATACGTATATTTTCATAATGGTACCAGTGACAATAACAGACCTACATAATGGTACCAGTGACAATAACAGACCTACGAGGAATCAAATAGTAGAAGAACGGGGAAAATAGCATTATGATGGGCTTCACTGTTTTCTCCACCTAACATTTTTATGGTAATTAAATCAGGTTGGAAGGGATAGTAGGGGTATACGATTGAGGTGAAATTCGAAATTTGTAAGTAATATTAGTTGTAAATCCTAAGGCACGAAACTGATTAGAAGACCTTGGCAGAGATGAGAAGAAAATACTCAAGTTGATTTTGTAGAAACAAGTTGTGAAAATGTGAAACGGTTCAATGTTCGGGTTTTTGAAACCCAGACATCAAGAATTCAGTAATTGGGGGCTGCGAGACATTGGAATGAAGGTCTCTAAAACGGCGTATTTTAAGAAGTCTTTGTGAAAGTTTGAAGGATCTGACGGCGATAATTATGAACATTACTCCCTTTTGGGGCTTGATAATAACAGCAAGTTCCTCTGAAACGTCGGTGGACTTTTGCCAGATTTCACAGTGTAACATTTCAGAAGGCTTTCATCTCCAGTACAATTTATATCTAACATTTAAACTAAGTATGTGATGGTCATTTAAAAGTTTTAGATGTCACGAGGGAAACTGACGGGCCATTGAATAAACTTAACACTCCTGAAATGAGAAAACATCCGTAGTGGAAAGAAATACTAGAAGACAGAAATTATAACAGCTGGAAAGTGTTATGCTCGCCACTAATATAAGACAAGAACAAGCAATATGTAGTACATTTCAGATTAAAAATTTACTTCTTTCGTTAGAACACGAGGCATACATAAATCGTGTTCTACAAGTAGATTACAAGGTTATAAATTGTAAATGTTTAATGAACGTGCGTCAGCCTGCAAGACACATATCACAAGTTTCGTAAATGTAATTACTTCTTGGATGAACTATTACTTCTGTGTCAGGTGTTCATTTAGGCCTAGTAACTGGCCGTCACAGGAGGCAGTATGAAGGTAGTGTTCGGGTACGAAATATTCTGTTGGATCAATTATTTGAACAAATTTTATGAATTGTCTGTACACGAAATAGGATGTTTGCCGCATTACGAAGCAAACAAACTTGTTCGTGAGTAAATACGAATGAGGGAATACTTTCTGAAGACGCAAAGTCAGTTGACAAATTGTAAACAAGTGCTTTATTTGGCTTGGTAACCGGTTGTAAGCAGAACATTTTTTTATTATTATTGACTATCTATTTATATTGCAGGATTTCACATGTATCTCTCTATTCTCTACGAAAGTACTTATTTTAAATTTTGAATATAGTTCATTAATCGTGCATTAATTTGCACTCGGCGGGTTTTTCATAGGTACTTTTATTCGGTAGGTGCACATTTCCAATTTCAGTCCAAGCTTCAAACATCTTATATGAGTTTCTTCTTGCACGACGCCATCCATGCTTCATTCTTTCCACTTCCTCTTACCACATGACGTAAGAAACGCCTAATACTGATACAGCTGCTTTAAGTATCTTACGGAAGAAAAACTACACCGCTTTTCAGTGTAATGCTTCCTCCAGAGTACTGCTTTTGTTTTGCAGCAAATCTATATATGACTTATGTCAGGTGATTATCCGTATGAGGAATATGAATAGGTAACTCTATACTAGTTTATTATATCGATATCTCGCTGGCAGTAATTTGCCAAATGCTCTAAACAGGGCAAGCAACTGCAGTATTACGGAATTAGATTACTTCCAGAACATTCGAGTACTAATCTTACATGGATGGTTGGATCGTAGATTACTTAGTGGCGCTGTATCAACTGCAATGGTTATTTAACTTCAGATGACACGAGATGAGAGGACAGAGGAGGAATGGATCGTGGCCTATGCCTATGTACTGTTCCGAAATGAACGTGTAATGGCTGAAAGCAAACACCTTTAATCATGACAGTCGGTGTCCGGCCAAGAATCTAAACTGTCGCAAATCTGATAGAAGTGTAAAGCATTACTACTTCAGACTACTTGCTTAGTTTGCGCTGAGGATCTGCTGTCACTCTGTGGAAGATTTAGGCTTGTTCATAAATATTCTCTGTTCATTTTGGGCGCTGGGAAATTAACTATTTATTCACAACTATTTGTAAAGCGCACAGTTGATCGTAAATGTGTTCGTTCCTTCTGCATCGGTTAGGTCCACAGCGAAAGCTCGTTATACAAATGTATAAGTTGCAGTAAATTCATATTCCAAAGGGCTATAATATTTAGCAGAGGCATACTTAAATTTATTGATATTTACTGAACTTATTGGAATACGACGCTGTCATAGCGATGTGGAGGAAAATTCAAGTCTTCTTGGGATATGAGGAAGCAAACCGCTTCGAAACTTCGGTAACTATTTACAATCCTACATGGCGCCGAGTACCATAAAACATGTCTCTTCGCAAATCCAGTTATGACATGGATAGGAGCTTATGGATTGTGTGACATGAGCTTGAAATATTTCATGGACGCACTGTAATATTTGTGTAGTAGCCAGGTATTGAGTTTCTTCTTGTTTGGTACCTATATCTACCATTTGTTTTCCGTTGTGCAGTCTTTCCTCTTTCAATTATTGCAGAAATTCTGGAGAATGAATATGAGTTAGAATTATCTAATTAATCAAGAAACTGGTTTATCCCACGCATTATCTCCATATTCTGTAGGGAGGATCTGAGGAACATCACGACAATTACGTCAGACTTATCTATCCAGGGAGGCGATTGGAGTAAAAAAAATATTGTGTGTCTTGTTATATAATTATTTACCCACTGGTGAAAATAGATCCAACTTTCAGAGGTCGTTATGTCTGTTTCTTGATGAACGTGCTTGTTAACTCCCTGAAGGCTTGTACATGACACCAACTGATTAACAAAGTGGTCAGAATGTATTATTGTCTACATAGATAGACATGTGGATGTGTAATGACACTTAATTGGATTTTGCGTCTGAAATATAAAAACAATATAGAGTGTGTGGCATTTTCTAGAGTGTAGGCCTATTTAATATCCCTCTAAATTTGTGTCTTAAATTTAAAGCGTGGTGCAAATTGTCATTCATTAGACAGGTAGCGTCTTTGAAACTTTCAATGACCCAGTTTGAACAAAGAGTTATACACAACAGGATTATCTAAACAGTTTCTACTTAATGTAAATATTTTGAGGGACACATGCGACTCCCTTTCCCTGTTTCAGAATCAATTGTCATTCGGGTTAAATTTTTTGCCATTATTCTTAAGCAAAGATAAATATATGAACCGCCTGCTTTAACATTTATAGTCTCTGCAATTTACCAAATGCGGTGTATGAATGTGTTTCATGCCGTTCTCACAATGAACAGCATTAATTGGCTGGTCTTTATCACGGAAAGGCATGTGTCTTCTTTGAGGTAGAAAGTAATTTTTGTATATTATTTACATGCCCGTTATTCTTCATAGTGTTAACAAATATTTTCTTTGTTCACCTTAGTTCATAAAAGAGAAAAAATACCTGTGTAATAATTCCCCTTTATTAGGATATGTTTGAAGGGAGAAGAGGGGTCGAAGTTTTTTAGATCTGGGCCGATAACATGTTACAATGTCAAATTAATTTCCGTCCACAGCGTATATTGTATTTCATCTGAGAGGTGACACGCATGTTAACAAGACCTTGATTGTTGTACGGAATGCTGGGCGTGGTAATTACTCACCACGTTATCCTGACGATTGACGTCGGCGCCGTGTTTGATGAGCTGCTTGACCACCTCCAGATGTCCCTCGGCTGCTGCCCTCTGTAGCGCTGTGCACCCGGACTGCAATGAATATAACAAAAAATTTCAAATACGAAACTGTGGACACCTACAGGTGTTACAGATATTAAGATTACGTGGAATCCACTAATCCACGAGGGTTAGCGTACACGTATCAATGTTAATACATCTCTCAGCCTACAGTCTTTTAGTTACGATGAGGGCCTTGGAGCAAACGTCATATCAGTTACTTCCAGTGACATCCGTGACAGTAGCCAAATGACAGACATCGAATATCACTACTCACAGTGTATAAACCTCAAAATTTTTAAAGATCGGAAAACTATCTGTCGTAAGCTGTTCTTTCCAGATTAGTTTATTCAAATTACATGATTTCATTTCACGTTACTGAGAACATATAGCAGTAAAGCAATTGGATCAGTTATGGGCGAACTTGGGGCAAGCTGGATCATTCAATGCTGGGCTGCTGGGTAGAAATCGACTTTCGGACCATCCTGTAAGCCTTTATTTCTGCACAGATTTCCGCTGCCTTCTTTGTCTTGGGACAAATCAAACATTTAAATGACGCCCCTCTTTGCAGTGAAGGATTTACGCATCCTTATTTGAAATTACTTCTTTTATCAACAATGCGTAATGTCTTTTTTTTTTTAAAATTACATTGATGGCGAACTGGGTACAAAGTGCAAACGTACTAATCACCACAACACACGATAGAGTAGCGCTCCTGTTAACACGTAACCTACCATCTCTGAATGTCCACCGCCTTTAACGAAAACCCCTTCGCATAGAACGCTAAAAAATTAGTCTGTTAGCTTCGCCATATTCGCCTTTTTGGAAGAGGTTATGGACCTGTTGTAAAACAGACTACGTGATGACAATTTGTCGATAAGTCTTATGGCTACTAGGCAGTTACATAAAAGTCGTTTTTATCCAAACCGTTGATATGAAGAAGATAAAACCTTAATAACTACAGAAGTTTCTTGATTTACTTTAACATCAAATTTCAAGACACATACTTTGCTTCAATTTGACGACTCTTGTGCCTTACAAGAATATGATCAGTGTGTGCACCATGTATTGAGTTTACTGCCTACCCATGCCTTTTTAAACCCGGTTTAAAAACAGTTCTTATACACAAATTTTATATACTATCCCAAACTATATTTTCTGTCAATATTTTTTGTACTTATTACTGATAATTTTCTGATATATCCCTGTGACGTGCTTTGTAAACGAAGAGATCTCTTTCCTGCTTCATTCATAAGTTTTTATTGAATGGTTCTTAAAAGAGAAGATCTGATGATGCATTGCAATAAGCCCAAACTTTTTGCCTAATAGACATATATGATATTGTGTATGACTGTATATTGGGAAATACATGGGCAGCTTATGGTTTCTCGTAAAGTAACTAACCGTGTTTTAACAATAGACTCTCTTTAAAACGCATTGTATTTTTCAGCTACGAATCATATTAACGCTTTTAGAAATAGGAGATATACCGTCCCCTACGGCGACCAAATATGAAGCTTAAAAGTTGTTGCAAATAGACAAAACGGTTTCGTTTCTCGTTTACGGCGCCGTATTGCGGTAACCTTCTCGTATTTCAAGAATATTGAATTTAACGCCAGAAAACACATTAACACGGCACACGCTATAGCATGGAGAGGTTTGTTGAGGTACATTCATAGCCCGGAGCTGAAACCGGCACTGGTCCGTGATTGGCTAGTTGAGATGAAGCGATCTGTAGCTCCGGTCTTCTCCAAACGCTGATTAACATTGCTCAGGTGGTTCATTTGAGCTCCAGTCCATGGAGATTATGACGGAGTGGAACTCGTACTGTCAACACGTTACAACTCAATACGTATGAGCATGTCTAGCTGATAGGCAATGCAGTGTAACCGGTTCCTAATATGTGGTTTGTTTCTCGGGTCTTTCAGTGGGTGAATGTTTAAAATAAAATAACTAACTCCATGGAGCAGAGTCCTTTCTAAGAAGCAAACACGTCCTCAGCTAGTCAAGAAATTCCCCGCATTTTATGGAACCCGAAGGTTCTTTACTGCATTCACAAGCGCCCGCCACCTGTCCCTATCGTGACCTCGAGCAATCCAGTCCATGTCTCCCCATCCCGCTTCTTGAAGATATATTTTGATATTATCTACCTATCTATGCCTAGGTCTTCCAAGTGGTCTCTTACCCTCATGTCTCCCTATCAAAACTCTATATACCTCTCTCCTGTCTCCCATACGTTCCACATGCCCCGCCTGTCTCATTGTTCTTGATTTGATCATCCGAATAATATTTGATGAGGAGTGCAGATTATAAAGCTCCGCGTTATGTAGTCTTCTCCACTTCCCTGTTACCTCGTCCCTCTTAGGCCCAAATATCTTCCTCAACACCATTTTCTCGAACACCCTCAGCCTGTGTTCCTCCCTCAATGTGACAGATCAAGTTTTTTTTTTTCCAATGGCTCGACAGCCCCTTGGGGCCTAGACCGCCTCATTTTTCGAGGATTCACGATCACACTTTTTAGACAACCACACTCGGTAGGACTCCTCTGGATGAGGGACCAGTTCGCCGCAGAGACCTCTACCTGACAACACACAACCCTCACAAGAGACAAACATCCATGCCCTAGGCGGGATTCGAACCCACAATCCCAGTAAGCGAGCGGCGATCAAGTTTCATACCCATACAAAACAACAGGAAAAGGTTTAAAATAAAAAAGAAACTTCAACTTTGTGTATTTATACAATTCATATATTCCATAAGTTATAGGATTTTGTTAGTCAGTGATAAATTCTGTTTACCTGCAGTTCACTGTAAAATGTAACAGAGACTTTTAACATATGTTCTCTGATATTACCTTAACGAACCGTGTTACAAGACGGGTAATTACAGCTCTCAGGTTACTTGAAAGTGCTAAAATTTCAACAGCACCGGCTGCTGGTCGAGACGCCACGTTCAGTAAGAGCTTCAACCGAAACTGAACCCATAATACGTGCACATTAGATGATGAAATACCGGCTGGTAACAAGAAATTTTAAATCTGGAATTTGAGTAGTCTCATGCCGATTATTTGGAGCTCTGAATTTGAAATTTTGTAATTTTGTAGGGTTCATATTTGATCTGCCAACTATCATTTGTCACTTCCGGCCGCCATTCCGTCGCGTGTGTGTGTGGACAATTGTCTGAGTGGGCTATACGATAAGCGAGCCGACAGGAAACGAACAACTGATTAGTTGTCGGATAAAATAATGATCCTACATTTTGTAGGCCAGTACCTAAACAGTGTAATGCTTTCCTTGGTGCATTTAATAAAGGAATGTGTTAATAATCTTGGCATTATAATTATATGACTGCAGTTAATTTCAAATTTCATTTATAAATACCAGCAGCTGAAGTGGAAACGTGAAGCTGTTTGCTTAAAAATGCGATACAGTCTGGTCGACAGTAAAACATATATTTTAACTGACACAGGGCGTGAAGTTAACCACTCACCTCCATCTCGTACCGAGGTTAAGAATCTATGGAGCTATACCTCTGCTCCCCATATATATCTTGATGCCGTGGACAGGGAAAACTTTACCTTTATTATAACTGACATGTACTTGGCATGATGCTGCAGCATAGAGCCACAAAATCACTGCAGACATCGTCTTATGAAATTTATCTGTAAATTGGGTAAAAATCTTGCAACATAGCCACTCCACACCCCGCAACATGTAGACTGTCTACAATCTGCTTTCGTTAGCATATAATACAACTTTACTAGCAGAATGTTCAGACAGGCACGAGTAAATTAAAAGTGTATATATCTTAAGATATTATGAACTTGGTTAATTGTAACACAATCCCCTTTCTCCTTGTTTTGCCGCTTCTTCTTTTGCTGGTTCTGGCAATGGAGATGTCATTTGCTGTCCTGTGGTTTGCCCGTAGGCAATACCTGAGGTGCTGGCAAAGCAATCCAGTTAGACTTGTTTCAGCCTTCAAGGTGACAAAAGAAACCTCTGTGGTTTGACTCTTGGTGCATGTTCATGCTAACAACCAACGCCTTGCTGAAATCGAGACACTTTTTGCATTTAACCATCATGTTTCGTTGAAACTGTCTGCGCACACTGATGTCGGATTTATTTTCCTTCTTATAGGTGGTGTCAACTCTCGACAGATACTGACACGTGTAGCATTTAAAATGAAGAAAATCTTTCATAATGCAAAGAAATATATTGACAAACGTTTACAATAAAGATGTGTTATACGATATGTGCTTAAATACCATTATAGTAACGCGTTATGTGTATAAGAACACCTATTTTATTGTCTCCTATGTGTATACATAGGCATAAGCACACGCACACATACATATAGGCAAGAAGAATGTATTTAACGAACATTCTTTAATGGGATACACAGTGCAGATCAACCTGAGCACAAAACACGCACCAGGGACACAGGAAATACGTAAAATGGAGCAGATGACCACTTTGCCTTTACCGTAGAAGACGCCAATAAGAGAGATCAGATACTAGATAGGTATAAGTTGTACAAAACGTGTTTTGTGGACTTGTTCCAAAGTGTGATAGAATTATGATATACTGAGCTTCAAGAACGCTGGTGTATAGCAATTAATAATTTTGATATTAACGTTTTAGTAAAAATAAACTTATAATGCATGACAATCCTGAGGCATAAAGGCTCAATAATTACGTACATTAGCTACATACTCGTATATGGAATAACTTCTGTATGCTGACTATGGTTCTCCCTGAGGATGGATTGCTGACTGAATTTTACTAGATCTGAGGGAACTTCAATTTATGATAACTGGTGATCAGATGTTCCAAACTACGTTACAAGTTGCGCACAAAAATATTTCAACCAAAGATTCACTTTCCTATGTGAAGTGAAATTACTTTAATTTTATGATCTGTATGCCATCCTAAATCTTTATTGTTACTGACAATTAGAGGCTAACTGGACTGGTCACATCTTGCGTAGAAACTGCCTTCTACAACACGTGATTGAAGGAAAGTTATAAGGAAGGATAGATATGACGGGAAGACGAGAAAGAAGGCGTAAGCAGCTACTGGATGACCTTAAGGAAAAAAAGAAGATACTGGAAATTGAAAGAGGAAACACTAGATCGTACCCTGTGGAGAACTCGCTTTGGAAGAGGCTACGGACCTGTCGTAAGACAGACTACACAAAGAATGACAATTAATAATAAGTTTACGTTTGACATTATAAATATGAAGTTGCGACAAGTGAATTCGCCCTGTGGTTTACTTCACACCAGATTCTACCAGCAGACGATGACGCGTATTCTTGTCAGGGTAAAAATTATTACTGTCTAGAGTCACTCCGAAATTTGCAGTTATTAAAATACAGTTGAACCCGGTCATAACGACATGGGTTTATAAGACACCTCGCCTATAGCGTCAGATATTCTGTGATACCAATTAGTTCCTCATTGTTAACCGTACCATTACATTGCTCGGTTATAACAACTCTCGTTTATAACGACACAAAGTATACAGTCCCTTTCATGACGTTGTAACCGAGTTCGACTTTAGTTTGAGGGCGATATGCACGTATTTCAAAGTCAGTTTTTTTTTTTGCTTATATATTTCTTCAACAGCAAAATGCATTTTTCATATCCAAAGCATCCAAACCTGCTGTGGGTTGCACGCTGCCTCCTTATACCGTGGGTAAGGAATACTTTTTTCCCGGGAATAAAGCCGCCGGAATTTGAAGTTAACTAGTCACTTCCATCCAGCGCCGAAGTGAAGAATGCGTTGTACTGTAACTCCAGTCCTCCATATGATTTATTGTAGTAGTTCTTCATTAAGAAGACAGATAACTTTACTTCAGTTTACATATTGCTTTCTAAAATAAGGTTCTTATGACTGACCCAAACGGGCTCTTGTGAACACTGTAATGAACCTTCGGTTTCCATAAAAGGTCAAGAATTTCTGGTCTGGCCATCGATTATTAACTTCTCAAGAACGACTTTGCTCCATGGAGATAGGTTCCTTTTTACTTTTACAAAACAAGTCACTGGCACTGACAAGCTGACATTTATCTTCATGATGTTGTTCACAGACATTAATGAAATCTGGCCCTGAATACTACTGAAGTCAAAGTGTCTGCCCATCTCACTTTTAAGACCCCGTGCAATGCCTACAAATTTTGATTTTCCACGGCGGTGAAAATACGGACTGCGGCAATAGAAAGTGACTCCCTCATGATGGCTGAGAATGTCAGCCGAAACATGTAGGAGCATAAAGAATGAATATACTTAAATGGTGTGCAGTAGTTGGTGTAAATAAACTTATATATGTAAAACAACTGCATGGAATATGTACAATATTAAGTATAGAAAGTGACGATATTCTGATCACCGTTTTGGTGACTCGGGTTGAATATGAGAAACACAGAACACTGAGCAGTATCTGAGAAACACAGAACACTTAGCAGTATCTGAGAAACAGAACACTGAGCAGTATCTGAGAACACAGAACACTGAGCAGTATCTGAGAACACAGAACACTGAGCAGTATCTGAGAAACACAGAACACTGAGCAGTATCTTAGAAACACAGAACACTGAGCAGTATCTGAGAAACACAGAACACTGAGCAGTATCTGAGAAACACAGAACACTGAGCAGTATCTGAGAAACACAGAACACTTAGCAGTATCTGAGAAACACAGAACACTGAGCAGTATCTGAGAAACACAGAACACTGAGCAGTATCTGAGAAACACAGAACACTGAGCAGCATCTGAGAAACACAGAACACTGAGCAGTATCTGAGAAACACAGAACACTGAGCAGTATCTGAGAAACACAGAACACTGAGAAGTATCTGAGAAACACAGAACACTGAGCAGTATCTGAGAAACACAGAACACTGAGCAGCATCTGAGAAACACAGAACACTGAGCAGTATCTGAGAAACACAGAACACTGAGCAGTATCTGAGAAACACAGAACACTGAGCAGTATCTGAGAAACAGAACACTGAAAAGTATCTGAGAAACACAGAACACTTAGCATTATCTGAGAAACACAGAACACTGAGCAGTATCTGAGAAACACAGAACACTGAGCAATATCACTAGTCAAATGCCATTTAATATACGCTGTTTACTTTTTAAAATTATATTACTTAAATGATCTCCCTGGCATGCCATACATTTTTCTAATCGTGATAGAAAATTAATCATAACTGCACAAAGGCACACAACTTGCTTCCGACGTTGCAGTACGTTAATTACATTTGGATTCTGAAAATCATCACATTCTTTTGTGGCACGTTAAGGGAAGAAAGAGCACGTCATGGTCGAAATTAGAGCAAAGTTATGGTTTATTTTCGATCACAATTACAAGAACTATGTCATGCCAGAGAGACCACTTAGGAGATATAATTTTTAAAAAAACAAAAACGTTAATTAATTTTAAAGAATTTAACAACTCCGCATAATGCTATCCATCTGTAATTTAACTCCCCGTCAGAACTGTAGATCAGCAAATGTGGAAGCCCACTTAAGTATTTAAACTTGGAATTAATTCATATCGATATACTCAGACTGGAGATGATGCTGTGACAACTTTGGTATAGCAAAGGAAGTAATATCTGTAAACAGTATTTGTAACAGTTGTGGTAGAACCTCTATCCACACTTATTGTTAAGTGTTTATGACCATAACAATTTTAACAATTTTAATGATTTTGTGTTTACGGACTTGCATAATGTATATCTCTTCCTCGGTATGTTTTAAAGACCAGTTGTGAACCTGAGGATGACCTGAGATAGGTCGAAACATGTAGTTCTATATAATAATATATTTATTTGTGTTTGGACGAATTTTGATTTAATATTTTGTTAAACATAAATTAATTGGCATTTTATTGCAATACTCTGTAATTGTTTGTGTTTCTTATATTCATCCCAATTCATCAAAACAACAATCTGAAAATCGTCTCATTCTATTGCCGCATTCTGTATATACGTAGAGCTAGAAATATATGTGACGAGAGAGATTTCGAAATTCTGCCTCGAACTCCTTAACATTTTTTACTGAACCTATTATAGCATAGTAATCATTTAGCAAAGCGGCTGTAGGGAATCCACCAAATTCAATGGGCGGAATGATGTTGCTGAAAACGTAATGGCAGCATGTGGCTTCGTAGTTGCCCCCTGCCCGTGTGTCAAATGGAGGCACGCTGCCTGCTATTGTCATCGTCACGTACATATAAAACAGAAGCCATTGTCGCGTTGACCGGCAAGTTACCTGCTATTCATATCACATTTGCTGTCAAGGAGAGACACCCAGAATCTTTTGGATGATATTTAAATCTTCACGCCTTCCCACTGCTACGGAAATTCGAACCATTGCTTGTTTTAAATTCCTCAGGGTTGATAGGCCTTGAGGCGTTTTACAACATTGCCTTCCCTAAAACAAAATATTCACTGCTTTTTAGAAGATATTTTACGAGACAATCTTTACTAAATATACGTAACTTACAGAAGCCGATCCCGGTGGCCGTGCGGGGGCGTAGGCCTGCGGTCGTTCGATTGCTAGGATTGCGGGTTCGAATCCCGCTGAGGGCATGGATGTTCATCTCTGTTGTTTGTTGTGTGTTGTGTAGGTAGCTGCTTCTGCGACGAGTTGATCACTCGTTCAATGGAGTCGTACCGGGTGTGTATGCGTGCGTGCGCGTGTTTGTGTCTAATTATATGTGGTCTAGGAACCTCAAAATGAGGCGGCCTAGGCCCGAGTTGGACTGTAACGCCACAAAAAAAAAAACTTACAACGCATTTGTCTTTATCATGAAGTTCTATAATTACTCTCTGAAATGTTTGAGAGACAGAATGTATTTCATATCAACAACTCTGTCAGTGACAAAGATTGTATAGCTTGCGTGGTACGTGAACTAAATACGAAGATTGAGCGTTGGTGGGGTGTCACTGAGAGAAGAGGATAAAGTACAAACATCCTTATATTGATACAGTAGTTACGTTTCGGAAGGTCCGACGTAAGTCTTATTTTGCGCATGTCAACCATTTATGTCTATACAAACATAGCCAGCTTAAATCCAAATTCCAAAACAATGGAACCTGATCGACCACAGCATGACTTCACTGTCGCTTGTGTTATCGCCCAGCAATATTCTTCCGCCACCTTTACCTCATTGCGTGCATTTAAAAAATGTTAGTATTGCATTTTTTAATTTTTTTTAAATTGCGTGTGTGAAACTGCGTTCTTTGATAGTGTCTACGTTGGGAGTGTCTGTCCTCGAAGAAAATCATGAGCAGTTACCACTTGATCCACTACCAGTCCCACATTACCCGATCCGGGATTGAACCTGGGCCTCCACGGTGAGATGCCGGCTTGACATTCACATAATGAATTTAGTGGAACAGATTTCTTCGTTAGACATCGACATTCACTGTGCTAGCCAATAAATTCTTCTGCTTATATGGAGCCCAAATGTTTCTTTACCTTACAAGGACCCTTTACAAAGCGCTGTAATGGTTCACAAGAATTCATTCCACATTCTCACCTTTTGCAACGTTAAGATCAGTTGTAATATAATCCTCCCATCTTCGGCTAGGTCTCCCAAATAGTCTTTACCCTTTAGGCTTCCCGATAAAGCCCACTGTACGCCTCTCATTTTATTCTACATTCTGTGCTCCTCCGGTCCTCCTCCTTTTGGTCACCGTAATATTCTATGGAGACTGCAAATTATGATCTTCTTCATGCAGTTTTCTCCAGTCTAGGGTCTCTTCTTCCCTCTGAGCTCTAAATATTCTGCTCAGCGCTCTGTTCTCAAAAGTCCTTTTTTCTTTGTTCAGCTTTTAGAGTGTGAGAGGAAGAGGCACACCCATATAAAAACAGTTGAATTATGCATGTAAGTTGTTTTTATTTTTACCAACTTTTATGCAAAACAAATGCATGGAATATGTATAATATTAAATATCAGTTTAATTATGCCTCTTATGTCTCGCTTAATCTTAACTTTTTTTTTTACGTAGTAGGTTTAGAGACGAAATATTCTGAACTGAAAGTTAGCAAGCATTTTTTGAAATTTAATCCGCTCTTAATTTCTTTATGAATACAGTTTTATTGTTTACTGTCGATCAAAAATTTCGTAATTTTCCACGTTTTTAAAAAATTCACGTACTTTACTTGTTACCTATTTTGTGTAAACAAGCTTCGTTTATCTGTTTTCTTGAACAGGTCAGTAAATAAACGCAAATTATATTTCTCTGTAATATTTCACAAACATTACAAGGCGTAAGTTTTAATTGTTTCCCACTTATATTTATGGCCTACCATGATTTCATATTCTATTACAAATGTAAGCCACATTTTGTAACACTCCTATAAACGGCTAATGATATCCATGTTCTAAATATACATCACATAAAATGTATTTATCTTTAGCTTAAAATACCTTTACATAAATATTATTCACGTATCAAGTACTTAGCGTGGGCCGGGATAGCGCAGTCGGTATAACGACTTACTACGAGCTGGACGGTCCGGGGATCGAATCGCGGTGGGGGCGAGTTTTTCAGCACCCGTCCAGACTGGCCCTGGGGCCTACCAAGCTTCCTGTACAAAGGGGTACCGGGTCAATCCCGGGGGTAAAGTGGCCGGGGCGTGGCGTTGACCACCCACTCCCATCTAGCGCCGAGGTTAAGGAAAGAGTAGAGCTATACCTCTACTCCCCCTCTGGGCCTTCATGGCCTGTTCTGGGGTGAATTTTACCTTTACTCGTATCTCTATCAAGCACTCAGTAGTGCAGGCTCTAGGAATATTTCGCAGACCTTAAATCGATCTGATCGAGCATGTTGCTGCGGCTGTTGTGCCTAGACTTATACAGAATGTCCGAAAAACAATGGTGGGGTTAGGGAGGCTGTATCTCGAAACAAACAGGAGCATAGCATTAGTTAGGGTACTTTCATAGTCTCCCACTCAAACAGTTTCAAGGACGGACACCAGCAGTTTAGTTTCATGTGACCGTGTTATGCAAAATTTCCTGGAAAATGGCTTGGCAGAGAAGGTTCAATTTCATGGCCACCAAGGAGCCCTCTTGATTTCTTCTTTTGGCGATTTGTAAATAAATATGTCTATACTGTAAAAATTAGAAACTTGGCCGATTTGAAAGAAAGAAAGAATAAAAGAAGCCGCTGAACAGGCATCAAGAAATATGCTCCAGTGTGTATAGAAGGAAGTGTAATATCGAATGGACATACGCAGTGCCACTGACGGTGTACATGTGGAAACTTATTAAGGTACATTAGAAACTATTTGACCTAATGTAATTTCGTGATTTTAATTTTCTAAATGTCTATATCATTTCCTAAATTTTTGCTATCGAAACCCCACAATTCTTTTTCGTAAACTCTATATTTCGGAAGTGCCCGGTTTGCTTGTCCGCTGGTGCACCGACTGTCCTGCGGTTTTCGTGTTTTTCTTCAGTCGCCTCAAGCACCAGGATAGTTTTACGATTACACCACGACAGCTTCATTCAAACTCTATATTTCGGCAGTCATTCTTTGGGGGTGGACTGTTCGTTCGTGTTTTAGTGAGGGATAGTTTACGATTACACCACGACAGCTTCATTCCAAATCTCTGCATCATTCGACAGTCATTCTGGGCTGGACTGTTCTGTCTGTGGTATTGAGGGGAAGTTTCACGATTACACCACGACTGCTTCATTCCAAATCTCTGCATCAT
The DNA here is from genome assembly GCA_021186555.1 of Reticulitermes speratus. Classification (NCBI taxonomy): domain Eukaryota; kingdom Metazoa; phylum Arthropoda; class Insecta; order Blattodea; family Rhinotermitidae; genus Reticulitermes; species Reticulitermes speratus. The sequence continues at coordinate 10,715,415 of JAJKFL010000014.1, forward strand.
TCAACAATCATTCTGGGCTGGAGTCTGTTCTGTCTGTGGTATTGAGGGAAGTTTCACGATTACACCACGACTGCTTCATTCCAAATCTCTGCATCATTCAGCAATCATTCTGGGCTGGACTGTTCTGTTCTGTCGGGTATTGAGGGGTAGTTTCACGATTACACCACGACTGCTTCATTCCAAATCTCTGCATCATTCAACAATCATTCTGGGCTGGACTGTTCTGTTCTGTCTGTGGTATTGAGGGTAGTTTCACGATTACACCACGACTGCTTCATTCCAAATCTCTGCATCATTCAACAATCATTCTGGGCTGGACTGTTCTGTCTGTGGTATTGAGGGGTAGTTTCACGATTACACCACGACTGCTTCATTCCAAATCTCTGCATCATTCAACAATCATTCTGGGCTGGACTGTTCTGTCTGTGGTATTGAGGGGTAGTTTCACGATTACACCACGACTGCTTCATTCCAAATCTCTGCATCATTCAACAATCATTCTGGGCTGGACTGTTCTGTTTTGTCTGTGGTATTGAGGGGAAGTTTTCACGATTACACCACGACTGCTTCATTCCAAATCTCTGCATCATTCAGCAATCATTCTGGGCTGGACTGTTCTGTTCTGTCTGTGGTATTGAGGGGTAGTTTCACGATTACACCACGACTGCTTCATTCCAAATCTCTGCATCATTCAACAATCATTCTGGGCTGGACTGTTCTGTCTGTGGTATTGAGGGTAGTTTCACGATTACACCACGATGCTTCATTCCAAATTCTGCATCATTCAACAATCATTCTGGGCTGGACTGTTCTGTCTGTGGTATTGAGGGGTAGTTTCACGATTACACCACAACTGCTTCATTCCAAATCTTTGCATCACTCAGCAGTGACTGCTTCATTCCCAATCTATGCATCATTCAGCAGTCATTCTGGGCTGGACTGCCTGTCTGTGGTACTGAGGGCACGGCAAAATAAACCACAGAACAAATACAAGCAGCTACCTCAACTGATGTTGGCGAAATGAAAGTCTCTCTTTATATGACCGTTGTAATGAGTTGCGTACTGAATACTTTACAGGCACCAGTTCGCCAAGAGCTTGGTGATACTGGGCCACGGTCATACACACACTAATAGACAAGATTGTTATAGTAAAAGAAATGTCATTGGCTGAAAGGGTTGTGACAGAGTCAGGCCGAATTAAATTAACTGCCATATACGTTGGGAGTCAGCAATGTAAGAACATTAATTCTGTCTGGGACTTGTCTATTGTTTGAGGAAAGTCGTGTTGTTCTTGACGTCGCATAAGTTTATATTTCCGTCAGAGATGTGAATTTCTAAGTACATTATAAGGTGCCTATTAAATTACTGTCCGTCAAAGCTAAAATAATAATGAACTGTGCATTTAGTCGGCTGTCGACGTGTCATTAACGTTTTATCTTACTTAAACGGCCTATATAGAGAGTTCACAAAGAACTCTTGTTTTTAGAAGTCACCTTTTCAGTTAAAACCAGTTTTGTTTTCGAGACATCGAGAAAGCTTTGCGGTGTCATTTCTTCACAGTGAATCTATTTAAACAGGTAATAAATTAAAACTGACACTAATAACCTAACAAGAAGACGCGAGAAGAGCTTATGAATTTATCTATTGTTTTTCCCTAAATGCTGCCGTCTGTCACGAGAAATGTGGACGGGTTAATAATCAACAAGACAGGCAATGTACGTATCAAAGTAACATTGAGGCGCGTTGCTGCAACCATTGTTGCAGTGGAAAAAACAATACGTATTACATATTCTGTGTGTCTGTAGCCTTAGTCATCGAGATTGCGAAGTCCATGCGTCGTAATATAGTGTTATCTGTGGCGTGTCTGTCTCTACCATATTTTTCCACATTACTTCATAAGCGGCACGATTATCGGAAATGTTACTGAGAATAAATGTGTGTTTTGATTTTCTCTACAATTTTACCTTAAAAATTTATCATTCTAAGAAGAATTGAGCGAGATATTGTCATAAATTTATATAGGTCTTCATGTAAAGTACCCGTTATCCTTGTCATATTTGAATGAAACTTGAATTTTCTCGACAGATTTTAGAGAAATACTCAAACATTAAATTTCATGAAAATCCGTCCAGTGGGAGCCGAGTTGTTCCATGCGGATGGACAGACAGACAAGACAAAGCTAATAATTGCTTTTCGCAATTTTACGAACTCGTCTAATAATAGTACGACTTATTAACATTCCTTATTTTAAGGCAGCTCGTATAGATTTCGAGCGCCTGATTTATTCTCAAACTTTGCGAGAAGTATGTTTCTAATCCAGCACTTGCTTTTCAATATTTAACGAGGACAAAGTTTATATGGACCCTTTGATCTTTTGGATTTGTAATGTTCAGTTTTATGAATGTAAATGTAAAGCAATCCCATTACAGGCCTGGACAGACCCTTAGGGTACCAGGAGGTTGAGGCTCCCAGATTTCTAGACAATCGGCACATGATGGTGGTAAGGTTGTCAGCCCTACGCGCCGGCCGCCTTTAACCCCAAGGAAATACTCCTGGTACTCATTTCTGTTAGAGGCTGAGTCGACCCCAAGGCCATGGTGCGACCGAAAGGATTATGTCAATGAAAAATTCCATTGACACAATCGGGAATCGAACCCGCAACCTTCCGGCTTGTAGCGTAGTGCCTCAACCATTTGTGATGTGAAGTTTGGAAAAACGACTTCCTATCACTACCCAACACAGCATAATAATAAAACAATCTAATAATATAATAATACAGTATTATTACCCTTAATAATAGACCTTATAATTGACACAGGCATATAAAACTGGAATCTTCACGGATCATTGATTTCCTGTGACATGTGACAAGCACGGCTACTCCGTTATGAACACTGAACTCTGTCGCTCTACGAACATTCTAGTCCATTATTCAACGGAGCATTGTTCTCGGATTGCGATTCAGATCATCGACCCCAAAAATTCGTGATCTCCATCTTCCGCTAATGCCATTAGTTGCAATTCAGAACACTGAATCGATGAAACTGAAACCTTAACGGAGCACTGCGGGGGCCACAGTCTTAAGGGGCACACAGCGTCTCCATTCTCCAACTTCCTGCCTTTAACAAGGCGAATGACTGATCAGTTAGGTGTCCTAAGTATTGTTCATGCTGCTTTTATTGTTGATTCTGCAAAATTAGAATGCACTGAAGCAGGACACACGACAAATTAATAAACAATGACCTTATGGTTGGTTGAATCTTCTCTAACTGTAGGTGACTGTTGACGTGCGTGAATATTGTCATTTACTGGGAATGAAATTGTACCCTGTTTATCTTAGGGCGATTCATCCTCGTTTTCATTATCAGAACAAAACTAACTTCTACTCCATCAAACACGACAAAGAGTCGAACTCGGTTATGACATAATGAAAGGGACTGAATATTTTGTGTCTTTATAAACGAATGTTGTTCTAGCCGAGGAGTGTAATCTTACGGTTAACAGTGAGGAACTAATTAGTACCACAGAATATCTGACGCTATAGACGAGGTGTCACCTAAACCGATGTCGTTATAGCCGGGTTCCACTGTATATTCTTAATAGTTTTTAAAAACAGTTACATGTTTCGGCTAAAATAAATAGCTATCATCAGGCCGTAGAAGAGGGTAAAAAGTTGAACCTGCAGCTGTATTTTATTAGCTTGCGGTCTCTAACTTCACAATGTTATGATTCTAGCGTGAAGGTAAAGTGTAAAAATTTTAACTGAAATAAATGCAATATTTATATAAAAATATTTAGGCCATATAGGGGCAGCTGGGTGTCCCTTTTTTGTCGTGTGCACTAAAATCATGTAAGTCAAAGTGAATTTTTAGGCAGTTTAGTATGAATCATAGAAGCGGCGTGTAGTATACTATACTAAGGGTAGTTACTATTCAAAGTTAAGTGAGTGCCAATTAAGGCCGGTATACTTTAAGGAACGTCGTGGTGATTATTAAACACGTATTTTTTAAATCTTAGGCAAATATAGAATCGCATAAATAACACTGTGTATCCCGTCTGACATAACCTGTATTTATTATATTTTTTTAAACACTACATGTTTCGATCAAACTGACCATCATTTTGCGAGATCTAAAAAAATTTCATTTTTACTCTGCGTTTTACATTTTTGTACAAACAAACATATGATGATGATGATGATGATGATAATGATCGGCTTGATCGAAACATGTAGTGTTTGAAAATGTAATAATACATACAGGTTGTGTCAGACGGAATACACAGTGTTATTTATGTAAGTCTGTATACACAACGGGATGGATAGCGTCAAATTAAATATAGAACTTTTGGATGAAATATCAGGTATTGATAATTACCATAACACTTGAGTCAGTCAGTCTCTTCAGAAATATCCTACCATAGCATCGCATATCTCGCTTTACAAACGAAATTAAGTCACAAGCTGTCGTCCCTTGGCAAGACACTGATGCTTCCCATTAGAAATCGTTCAGTTAGTAAAAGAGTCTGGCCGCAAGGAACATCAACCTAACGACGTGACTTAATATCATCTAGTTCAACATGTCCTGTTTTTTCATGGGTTGCAATTATATATTAACTCGAACGTGGGACGTAACCTGTTCAACGAACAAGCGATGATTTTGAATCAAGTTACCGCCCGGGCTCTCGACACATAGTGGTCGCAGGAGTTTACAGTGAGCTGTCACGCATACTGACATTGCAGTGAGTTTTGTAAAGTGTCCCGTAAGACATGACCACACGCCAGTAAACACACACCGTCTACAGTAGGCATCTTAGCTGAGTATATTTCTTACAGATTAAGAGCAAAATGCAATGATACTTAAACGGTTTACGAACAGAATGGCCCGTGATCGGCCAAAACTGGTCTCTTGAAAACTGGAAATGTCAGTTGATATCGATAAACAAAATAAGGCATGATACCGGGGAAAATTATTCTATATTTACCTACATATTTTATAATTTTTTGGTAACACAAAATTAGGCTTTTCTTAATTATGAGCATGTGTCCACTGCAGGAAATATGGTGCGACGTTCGGGTTTGTCATTAAGAGAAGGAAATGTGTGATTATCCGTGACAGCTGTGAAACGGAACTAAAGGCAATATATCCTGTTGGGGCCTTAAATCTTCTGGGATGTTACGCAGCGTATTATGTTAATTGTTTATGGAAGATTCGGGACTGCTTATCGCTCCATTCGTCAAGGTTCAAGCAGACCAAGAACACTGATTACCTGCCAAATACTTGTCAATTTGAGGGCATTTCATGCCAAAGTTCAGCCGTGAGACATTCGCCTCATTCACGCCAGATGGCAGGTTGCGGGAAGTGTAATATCCCGCTCGTCCGTTGTTGTCATACAGTAGCTGCGTAATGACGCACACATTGCGGGAGTGTGTGTTTCTTGTGCGAACTTAATGGGTTACGGCTCACACCGCGTGATACAGACGGAATACAGGAAAAAGTTTGGTGGATGCAAAGTGCCAGCTAAAGCCACGATGTACCACCGTGTTTCATTCTATATCGATCACCCTGTACCTTAATATTTTTGCGAATATAGAGCAGATAAGTTGTAAGCCCTTTGCGTAGACATCTATGATAAATAGATACATAAATACACGTTATTATTTTCCTTTTTTGGGTTATTAGACTGCAAAAAAAAAACGACATCTACCAATGATCAATTCATCTTTATCTTACCTTGATTTCAGGCTTCCGCCGCGATTTTGATGACATCTGTGGTCTTCTGGGTTATTACACGGCGTCGTGTGGTAATTATTTACCCACGTTTCGGGACAACGTCGGTAAATAATTACCACACGACGCCGTATAATAACCCAGAAGACCACAGATTTTATCATCTTTATCTTCTCACTTTTGTGCAATACACCACTTTGTTACATTGCCCAACATTTCAGAATTTCAAAACAGAAATAGCATAAATCCATATGCACTCCGCGTCACAATGCATCATTACTGACCAGTATCTGGGCCTATCAGTCTGTAGTGATTCCTTAGTAGGCAAGTCCTGTTTCGAAGGAGAGCGGTACTTAGAAATTCAGTTCAAATGATATTAAAGGCACCGCCAAAGTTAAAAGTCAGTGAACAGAAGATTGTATCTTACAACGTGTAGCTTGACCACGTCAGAAGGGTGACAGTCTTTATGCTGTGGTCGTTATGCGATGTGGTTCCGTTGAACGGAGACTGTTCGGTGCCGATGGCTGCCATGACGAAACGGGAAGGATCCTGGCGTGCGCATGTTACGCATCGCAATTATACAACATAAAAGATGCCTAGCTCCGGACCCACTGTCCCTTGTCAGTTGGGCGCCACATTACAGATAGCTTCAAAATATTGTTTACAGTACGACGCTGTTTCGCCGAGGTCTAAGCAGTCATGCCGTCATAGCGGGATCGTAAGTTATTCAATAAGCAGTACGAACGGCAGTAATTAAACAGTGCCGAAAGATATTTATATTTTTAAGTACTAAACCGACATTCTTTTTGTATGGGTGTGAGACTTGGTCTCTCACACTGAGGGAGGAACATAGACTGAGGCTGTTCGAGAATATGGTGCTGAGGGGGATATTTGGGCCTAAGAGGGACGAGGTTACAGGAGAGTGGAGAATACTACATAACGAGGAACTTAATGATCTGCACTCATCACCAAATATTATTCGGGTGATCAAATTAAGAAGAATGAGGTGGTCGGTTCATGTAGCACGTATGGGTAAGGGGAGAGGTGCATACAGGATTTTGGTGGGGAGACCTGAGGGAAGGAGGCCACTTGGAAGACCCAGGCGTAAATGGGAGGATGATATTAAAATGGATCTTCAAGAAGTGGAATGGGGGGCATGGACTGGATTGATATGACTCGGATAGGGACAGGTGGCGGGCTGTTGTAAATGCGGTAATGAACATTCGGGTTCCATAAAATGCGGGGAATTTCTTGACTAGGTGACGAACTGTTAGCTTCTCAAGAAGGACTCTGCTCCATGGAGTTGGTTAGTTAGTTAAACCGACATTCTCCGGAAGAGATTAAGGAAAACCGTGGGAAATTATAAATGCCCACAGCCTGAACATTACACGACGTTATCGAAACATGTAGCGGGTGTGCGATATACCCTATTTTCCGCGTAATATGATTAATATTTTTCTGAAAAATCAGCCTGCATCTTAACACCTGATAATGACTTGTTGCGTAAGTAGCCTATTAAATCCGCGAAAATACCTTGCTAATTACAGAATGCGTCTTATCACTTGTAGCTCCTTATGAGGCGAGATATACTGTAATTGTCTGTATACCAAAGGTGATCTGCGAATGAAAGTTAGGCTAGAACAGGAGTACAAAATTTTCCAAAAATCTAGGAGCCACCTCAAAAATCTAGGCGCCAGAAAGGTGACATGACGCAAGTTCTTTGCTGAGTATCCACAAACATTAGGCGTCACCTTACAAAATTTAGTCGCCACAGCGACCTGGCGCCAGCGATTTTGTCCGCCCCCTAAGACTATAGTGATAAGTGAAAGTACAATGTGACGCAGAAGTATCTAAAACCATAAAAAACCTGGATCAGAATAGCGGGTGTCATGGCCGCAATTTGAACTGGTGCCTTGTATATAAATTAAGGTATGTCTCGATTTTGGTTTTGTATTTATTAGTTACTTAACAAGAATGTTGGTGCACCAGTCGCTAACCTCAGATGTCTCTCTTTATATTTTTGTTGTTATAATTTTTTTTAGAGTTCCGACAAATCGATATTTCAATAAAAACCAACCCATTTCTTAACTTCAACACACATTTGTTTAACCAATTAACAACTTCACTGTCTAAATATATGACTTACACTCTGGTCGCGTAGCCCTAAGATTCCGCAATGTTAATGCCAAGACTGAACTGGTCTTTTTGTCTTATTTTCTCTTCAATAAAACAGTTCTACAAGGCACTTGGACATGGAAGGTTTTGTGTGTGTATGTGTGTGCCGTCAGTGTGACTGTAATAAGGAGCACTTTATATCCAATGAATTCAAGTAAATTATGTTCCATCAAATTTTAACGAACCAAGCGCAATGTGCTATTTTATTCAAAACATCAACCTTCAGTGGTGCAGGTTGCTAACCTCGTAATATTTGTACATGTTTTGGCCAGGTTCATCCACCGCAGATTCTAACAGCCCGTTTCCCGAATATCTATCATAATTGCGTCCACTCACTTCTGTGTTATTTTTCCCAGTAAGCAATTTCGTGGAACTGTTTTTTCTGTGCATTCATTTTCGAGACTTGCCCGGCCTATGAATGCGTCTTGGAACTGACTGTCGTAGCACTACAGCGTGACCTGCATATATCACGAATTTGTGGGATATGAGTTCCTGATACATTGGAATACGGCATAATGATGTCATGATATCCGAAGCCGTAGGCTTCTGATATGTTTGGGAGGTGTCCGATTCGAATTTGGGCCCGGATACAGAAACCTGAGTTTTTTCGTGGTTTTCCTAACACTCCCAGACAAACACCTGTGCTGATACCATATATTAGCCCACAGCCGCATTTTTACACCTCCTTTGCGGTTAATTTCTCACTGTCAACCAATCATTCGACAGTATATAATATTGAGTTACTGACAGAATTGTTAAATAAACTACAAATAAACTAACTAACTAACTAACTCCATGGAACAGAGTCCTTCTTGAGAAGCTAACAGATCCTCAGCTAGTCAAGAAATTCCCCGCGTTTTATGGAACCCGAAGGTTCATTACTGTATTCACAACAGCCCGCCACCTGTCCCTATCCTGAGCCATATCAATCCAGTCCATGCCCCCATCCCACTTCTTGAAAATCCATTTTAATATTATCCTCCCATCTACGCCTGGGTCTTCCAAGTAAACTACGAATAATACTAATAAAATAAACACATAAATAAATATTAGGGCTGTGTGAGAAAAATTAATGTGGATAATAAAAACATTGATGCGAAATATTTAGACATTTTAAGGAACACATAAGCGAATATCTGAAAGATAAAATAAATGAGATTTTGGTCTATAATGGACTAACTACGTGGACGAAAATCCTTCTTCAAAAGATTATAGTCGCTTAGCTGCTCAATAAATTTTCTGAATTATATGGAACCCAGAGTTCTATTAAACTTCACAAGGACATGCTACACCTTCCTATCCTAAGCCAGATGAACCCAGACTATATCGTCTCACAATAGAATCGAACTCTGTTATAACGTTATGAAAGCGACTGAATATTTTGTGCCGTTAAAACGATTGTTGTTCTAACCGAGGAGTAAATATTTGGTTAACAGTGAGGAATTAATTGGTACGACAGGATACCTGACGTTATATACGAGGTGTCGCGTAAACCGATGTCGTTGTAACGGGGTTCGACTGTATTTCTTTACCTTTTAAAGCCTAGCGGGTACTTTACGTAGCACCTGGTTTAACACTGAAAAATTCTACATTGTACTGAGATTGCGTTTATGTGTTTTGTATGGATCGCAGAAGAAACAAAAACGTATACCTTATACATAATTAAATGATTGGTTTTTATAACAGAGACGAAGTGTGTTTACTGCGCGGTAGGAACTGAGTCCTTATATAAAATATGACGTTTCGTCTTTAAAGGGTTAAGGTTAATATTATTATTACTTCTTCCCAACTACATACATGTCTTGCAGATTACTTGATTAGTGTACATAGTTGCTGATAAAGATCTTGTAGTGTTCTTAACTGAACACTGTTTTGGTAAAAGGGGAACAGGGATATTTGTGTTTGGTTTGAATTTTCAGTTGTTAAGTGGCAGCAGTCAGAAGTGTGCGGGGAAAACCAAGTGACCTTCGATTGTCGTGGTTATGTACAACGAAACAAGATTTTCTTGCAAAGTGGATCTATAAATCTAAGAGATCTACCCGTTTCCAGAATAGAAACACACTTATCTTAGGGTGTTAGGAGGCTACACTGCAAATGGCTTGTAATCTTCCAGATTAAATTAGGCATTTCATTAGTTAGTACATTCCATTAACAGTTTCAATTAGTTATATTCAACTCTCATTAGAAAATGAGATACTTCCTTTTGTATGCCTTTGTGTCTACCGCCTTGATGCAGATGTGGACATTTCTCTTACCCTATCTAATATAAAACTTTTTTATTGCTACAGAGGAATGCAATAAGTTTCTTTTGTCTTTGGATTCTGCTTCCATCTGGTCCATAGACTGTCTCCGTTCTTCGATAGTCAATGAAATACAAGCCAAAGGACTGGTCTGAGGTTACGTAAATTATTCCTTGTTTGAGTTAATAGCTATGTGCCATTTTCTGAAAAGGTGATGGGTTCGAGGCTAAAGACATGTCACATAAAGTTAGCAAAGTCTTCCCGTGTTCTTCTAGAGCCAAAGTTCTCTGTGCTCTAAATATAGGGTAAATGTTCGAAGAGGTTTTGGATAAGTAAGAATATAGACAAATGGCTCGAACAATGCTCTATTTATTAAAATTTAGTCCCTGTATGCCCTTACGCGTACAAAAACTCGAAAACGACTTTTCATGAAATTTGATATTGTCTTTGGGAAGAACTGCTGAGCCGCTTCAGATTTCATTTAAATCAGACAGTTTAAATGACCATATACATGCGTTTCTGAATTAAATGGTGTTAATATATCCACTCTGCGAATGTGTGTGCGCATTCATCCTACGCGTATGCTTATGATTGTAGCCCTGTTGCTGGGTTCTGTTGTGCCGGATTTGTAGAGGAGCGAACTCACCGTAAGAGTTACGTATGCGTGAAAATACACACCGTCAAGTATCCACATGGTCTTCATACTGGTATTTATTTTAACACTCAAAAAGTATTCCACACGATGTTTGTAGACACTTTGTTGACTCTCTGTCTTGCCACATTTTCCTTTAGTCTAACACAGTGTATTAGCTATATAGAGCACAGAGTTAGCTGCAGGTACCACATGCTTAATCATTGAAGAACCGCGTTTTTGCTAACGGGGTAAATTCATGGTTTTCGCAAGAATCTGAGATTAAATAGCCATTATTTATCTAAACTGCAGTAATGAGTTGTGGAAAGACATGAGTGTGCGAGAGGGGAACTGAAACTTGTACGTCGTATGTCATTTAGATTAATTTATGTTTGCGGTAGTTAAAAGACCTTACACGTTTTCGTGATTTCTTAAGCTATGTAATGAAGTGATTACACGGGGAAGAGAGCGTCTTTACCCGGTAAGTCTCAGCTCGGCAAAAAAATCTCGCGCCTTTTATGGAACCCGGGGGTCCATTGGCTTGTTCATAAGATCCCGCTCATGTGACAGTTTAATCAAACCCACGTCCCCAGTGTTTGGCTTAATACTATCCTATCTACACTAGCTGATCCCAGTGGCCGCGCGGTCTAAGGCGTGGGTCTACGGCCCGCTCGCTTGCTGGGATTGCGGGTTCGAATCGCGCCGGCGGCATGGATGTCTGTCTTGTGAGTGTTGTGTGTTGTCTGTTAGAGGTCTCTGCGACGAGCTGGTCCCTCGTCCAGAGGAGTCCTACAGAATGTAGTGTGTGTCTGAATGTGATCGAGGAATATCAAAGGGGGGCCAAGGCCCACTAGGGCTGTCGAGCCATGAAAAAGTTCTACACCTAGATCTCCTTGCTACACTAAATGTAGTGTCTCTTAAATGTCGTTTCTTATTCGGAAGTAACAATTTCGAAATTTTTAATTCCTGGGACGAAGTTTGGAAAATCAATATAACAGGCGCCATAAATCCACAAAGCTAATTATTACGGTCCTCAGACTTAAAACTGTAAATGTTTAATTCGGCAGTTTGTCATCGTCGTATTCTGAACCCTATGAACTGACATTTGTTAACCCGAGCAGGATAAGCGACTCTTGGGGTTTCATCACACAGTTGTGGAGTACCGTGATTTATCGTGTCAAACATCCCTAGTAAAACACTCGTGAGACCTTCTAAAGCCGGGATTAGACGGCGCGTGGCTCGTCCAGTGACGTGACGTGACTTGCTCGGCCAACAGATCGGAACAGAAAAGACAATCTGGCTACACGACGCGGCGCAGCTCGGCAAATGGCGGACCAGCGGCCTTGCTCGGGTAGGTTCGGCTCGGCTTGTGGAATAAGTCGTGTTGTTCTATGAACTTAAAAATGTCCTCGTTTGACCACTCCATTCTAGCCAATACCAATTGTGAAACAGAAACTTTCACTCTTCGCGCACCCCGACAGCAGAAAACAAAGACCAGACCTAAGTGTATACAGGTTGGACGAGACTGGCTTGGCGCGTAGACTGCAAGCCCCGTGAGGCCGCAACAGCTGCCCGCGCCGAATCCCTTTGAGGCTCGTGAGAAACCCGCTTCTGAGGCGATCCCACGAGCCTCGCTCCACCAATCACACTTCCCGCCGCGCCAGGCCGGTTACACGGCGCGTTTGAATACGATTCATTGTCATTGACGTCAGTTATGACGTAAAACGAGCCGAGCCACACGCCGTCTAATCCCGGCTTAGCAGCACTGTGTATTTGTACCAGTCATGAATACGTGACAGCGCACTGACATAAGGATGCATCGACTGTCCATATTGTAATAAATGTAAAATATTTTCTATGTTTATAAAGCGTCCTTCTTTGTTCGTGTGCTGGGAGAAGTTTTTATTTCGAGTCAGACTTGTGTAAGTGAAACTTATCGGTGTCACTGATATATAGTAGAAGTTTTTGCTTTCAGTTAAAGAGAAATTGGTTTATTCTTCATTGTCCCTTCTCTTTTACATATCTGTAGGTTTGTTGCTTTACTGTTTTGAAACAGCCAAAGCTGCTTAACAGTAGTCGTATGCAAATCTGAATTATCTTCAGTGATCTTGTCCACTCAAAACTTCGGAACATGTCTCTCGTGTTCATGTTAGATCAGACTGAACTGAAATCGTGCTGTAAGCATGATGGCTGTCTTCTGAAACAAAAGCAAGGGTCACAACCATGATCTTGCTTTTCAGGCCGACAGGTCTGTTCAGGATACACAGTGCCGTGGTCACTAATCCGGAATATCCTGCAGGAGTGCGACTACCTGACGTGCGGTATGTAAGACATCTTTTGTAAGCGCACGATTCTGGATAATGTAACACATGCTTTAGAAAATAAAGGAAATAAGAGAACTAATATGGTCACCCGTCGACCTCGGTGGACTAGTGGTTATCGTGCTCGCCACTGGACCCAAGGTTCGCGGGTTCGATCCCGACCGATTTTTTAAGGGTGATAAAAAATCCGGAGCACCACTTCCTTCGGAGGGGAAGTAAAGCCGTCGGTCCCATGTCGTAGATTTACGTCGTGTAAAAGAACCTTACGGGCATGAATAAAAATGTTGCGTAAGCCAAATTGCCTCCATTTCTCATCCAAGTCTCCTGACTGCCTGCCAGATGGCTCTGGCGGGCACATCAGGATCGATAGAACACTAGCGCGGCCAGTTGACCAGTCACCAACTGCCACGAATGCGCACGACTTAGTAACCTCGAAAAGAGGAGGCAAGAGGGGGCCCGGGCTGTTGAGCCATGGTTATTATTATATTATTAATATGGTCACCCGTCGTTTATAATCTAATGCGTTACACTGAAAAAAAGCATATCGCAAATTATATATAATATTATATATAGCTTTACGCACGGTAACGTAAAGCGTGTGACATATTTAGTAACTTTTTTGTTTTTAAATAAGCAAAGTAGTCATTAAAACGAATATTTGCTCATATTTGAACTCCGTGCTGAAATTTCCTTCAGTATGTCTAATCCAGAGATATTTACTTTCTTTTAAAATATCGTCTTAATCAATTAGGCCCTCTGAAGTACAATGGTAACTATATAGACCAGCCACTTTAACTCTCAAAGATGTGAATTTTGAATATTTACTTAATTCCTACGGTTCTCAGAAGTAATAACTTAAAATTATCCTCAACAGCATTAACTAGTCGCTTTATTGGAGGTGACATAATATGTTTTATGTGAGGTATGAACTGATTTAGAAATTAATTAAATAAACTTTTTACTTAAAGTGTCAAGGGAATTTCTTTGCTTGCTTCGCTATATTTGAACTTAAACCTATATACATACATATACACTATATATATGAACACAGGACAAAGGAATAATCCGAAAGGTATATTTTCATCTAAAATTGTTAAATTGTAGTAACTGAAGGACTAATTAAGGAATAAACACTGAATAAAGTGCTCGTTCTAACAGAAAAGCTTAAATAAAATTTAAGTGAAATAATTAAAAGAGCAAGTAATTAATCACTTCAACATGTAAGAAATTTTATCATATTACCGCACTTAAATTATCTTTTAAACTGTACTAATTACAATATTAATATCGAGCGTCACTTTAGTTCAACATGGTTCACTGAAAACTACCGACTTACTTCGGTTTCGTATGGTGTAACTTAAGGGTATAAAGTATGTTCATGTCAATATTTGCTCTGAATTTTTTATTTATTAAAACTGGTTAAAACTTATAATCGACCGATTTGAGTAGCAACTATTAAAATCGTTATGCAACTGATAACTTAGACTTCAATACCAAATTTAATCCAAATCCATTAAATTATTTGAGGAAGTGAAGCCAGCGGATAGGCACACAAACTGAACCTAAAAATTCTACTTTAATTTTATGCATTTGGATAGAAATAAGGCATAATCAAAATTGTAATTTAAACACAAAAATTGTCTTTGCTCATGACGTCATTGTTTTCTTCTTCTGATCGTAATCGTGGGATAACAAGGCAGGGAGACGAGTACTTATTTGCTTTAGAACGTGCTAAGAACGTGTGCTGGAATGAAGAATTTGATGTCATTACCTAGAATATTGTGTTCTAACTCTGTAATGTTTGCAGTGAAATTTTATCTTAACGTCTCGTTCTGAACAAGAACAATTGTTTATTTACACGATATGGTGTGGAGTTGACAATCCAAAATGCTGACGTCTGCAATGCTCGTTACGAACATATCTCAGCAAATCATTATTTTTTTAATGTACATCTTACGATATGATTAAATTTACGTGCTGTCATACTATCAGTAGAATTACAAGATTTAACTCCATCAGATTCTGCAGAGATAAGCGGCCACAGACAGATATCTGCATTAGAACTCTAATGTAAAAATGATTTAGGATTTTTTTATGGCGCGACAGCAAATGATATATTTTTTCCCCAATGACGCAACAGCCCTTAGTGGGCCAGGGCCTCCTCATTATTGCGGCTTCACGATCACACTCAGACACACCACAATGTGTGTAGGATTCCTCTGGACGAGTAATCAGCTCATCGAAGAGACATCTATCTCACAAAACACAACACTCACAAAACACAGACATCCATACCCCCGGCGGGATTCGAACCCGCAATCTCAGCGACCAAGCGGCCGCAGATCCACGTCTCATAGACCCCGCCGCCACTGGAATCGGCATACAAATGATATATAGGTAGACAAAGTCTGAGAGGGGCATAAATGAATTTTCTCTCCTGGTTCTGTGTTCCGAGAATTTCAATGCCCTCTTGTTGTAGATTTATCTTTGTTTCATTAAGCACCACGACTTACGTACTGGGGAGTTGAGATATAGCTCTATGCATTCTTAAACTTCGGTACTAGATGGATACGAATGATTAGCTTTTCGCCCCGTTTGCTTTACCCATGGGAAAATAGTTTCTTTACGAATTCCTCACACTCCCCAGGTGATGGTACCAAAAATTTGAATTCTATTGCTTTAGATTTTGTTCGAACAGTTACATTAGGTAGGTTGAAGCCTTTCAAACACTTTAATGTTATTGGTAGTTGTTCCCTGATCACCAGACGTATGACAAGAAATGTACTTACAGAGTCCGATACGTTGACATCACATCCTGCGAGGATAAGAGCCGCGACGACATCAGAGTGCCCAGCAGACGACGCCAGATGCATGGCATTTCGTCCATTCTGCAAAAGTTGAAAACAGGTTCTCATTGCGGCAATTTTAGGCTGTCCATCGCGATTAACTTTATGAGATTGTATCTAAGTACAATGCATGGATTATAACAAAGGGTTCCTTTTGCTAGTTCAAAATAAATGGAGGTTTAGATATTTCTAACTACTCCTCAGGTGAAAAATTCTCCCAGGATAATGTAACATTTATCATATCGAAATCTTTACTCAGAAATACTAAAATTCCTTCAGGTTTGTGAAAGAAAGCAGTCAAGTATTCCTGAAGTGGACATAATACTTCTTGTGTTTAGGCAGACAAGTTTTCTTTAGACATATTAAGCTTACATGTGATTAGGCAGCCAATTGCAGTTTCAAATGTGTAGAAGATATCTCCTCACACAGTCACGACTGTGTAAGTGCTCTTGTCATCTTGGGAAGCAAGCAGTATTTGACAGGAGACATTACATATTCACACAATTAACACATTTGACTCGTCTTAAATTTCACGTGCCTGATTGCAGTTGTTTGTTAGATATTACCTCGAAACAGCAAATTTAATCATGTAGGCCCACGACATCTCACTCTGTTACCAAGTTATTTTACATTCTACAATAAAATAATTATTAATGCTGTAATTTCTTGGCTCAAAGGTCCTTTGCATATTTTACAACAAAATTGAGTCAGTTACGAATTTTTTGGTTTATTTTACGGCACATTGAGGCCAGTTATGTGGTAGGAGGAATGGTGAATGGTGAAATGGAAAGGATTTGGAAGGAAGCTGTTGTAAGTAATCAAGGTAGAAGAATTTTTCTTGGACTGCTTGAACCTTGAAGATTGGACCGATAGGTTGTCCCGAAACGTCGGAAACAAACTGCCAATCTAAGCTGCATAAAATCACAGAAGAGCGAAGATCTCATTTACACCGCGGCGGAAGGCAGAAATCGAGCTCTTCCACGAGGCACATCCACGTTATGACAATTCAGAATTTGGTAATACATTATTATTCCCGAAAAAAATGTTTTGCAACTGTTCTGTTGATTACAAATTTCTCTCCTGCAGAGATTTGTTTGGATTGTACGTGCTACAGATATGTCATAATGCATATGAAACAGGTTTGGAAAGCGGAAGGTGCAGACACGTGTCGAGAGTACTATTTTGAGGTTCCATGACAAAAGCCCACACGACAATTGCGCACAGATAAAACCCCACAGTCATGAATGCTCACAGGAAAAATACCCACACCGATAAATGCTCACACGGATATATGCTCACACGGATGAATGCTCACACGGATTAATGCTCACAAGGATAATTGCTCAAAAGGATAAATGCTCACACGGACAAATGCTCACACTGGCGAATTGTCACACAGGAAAGTAATGGTAGTGTAATGAGGGGGACGAGGTTGAAATATCGCGCTGACTGTAACAGAGACATAGCCTACACGCTAACCTAAGTTTGTGTCCAGTGGCCATTTCCTTCATATACAAAACAGAGACATAGCCTGAACGCTAACGTAACTTTGTGTCCAGTGGCCATTCACTTAGTATACAAAACAGAGACATAGCCTACACGCTAACCTAAGTTTGTGTTCAGTGGCCATTCCCTTCATATACAGAACAGAGACATAGCCTGAACGCTAACGTAACTTTGTGTCCAGTGGCCATTCACTTAATATACAAAACAGAGACATAGCCTGAACGCTAACCGAAGTTTGTGTCCAGTGGCCATTCCCTTCATATACAGAACAGAGACATAGCCTACACGCTAACCTAAGTTTGTGTCCAGTGGCCATTCACTTAATATACAAAACAGAGACATAGCCTACACGCTAACCTAAGTTTGTGTCCAGTGGCCATTCACTTAATATACAAAACAGAGACATAGCCTACACGCTAACCTAAGTTTGTGTCCAGTGGCCATTCCCTTCATATACAGAACAGAGACATAGCCTGAACGCTAACGTAACCTAATTCTTGTATGTGCGTACTTTCCTGTGTGACAATTCGCCCGTGTGAGCATTTGTCCGTGTGAGCATTTATCAATGTGAGCATTTAAACTTGTGAGCAATTATCCTTGTGAGCATTCATCCGTGTGAGCATATATCCGTGTGAGCATTTATCGGTGTGGGTATTTTTCCTGTGAGCATTCATGACTGTGGGGTTTTATCTGTGCGCAATTGTAGTGTGGGCTTTCGTCGTGTGCGCATTTATCCGGTCACCCTATTTTGAATAAGAAGTATTCCGAAAATATTTGCCAACCTTAACAACAGCACCGTAATTTACTATAATACTATTAAATGTGAATTAAAGCAAATTTATTATCTCCAAAATAATTTGAAATAGGTCTATAGCAATTTAGCCTGAAGAGCGTCTATAAATTTGAAACAAGTTCGCAATATCTGACACGAAGACTCGGTTCACAATCACTAAAATTCGTGCCGTTGTTCAAGCGGTCAGTCGCCGGACTCTCAACGCTGAAAGTTGGGCAGATCGCAGAGTAAACCATGTGGAAATACGTGTGAACAAAGTGACACTGTGACGGGACTTTCTCCGCATACTTTGGGTTTACCCTTTCAGCAATATTCCGCCAAAGCTCCATAAAAATGGAAGAGTCGAGGTTCTCGTTACGGTGTTGCTGAAGATTCAGGCTTCCTGGGATAAGAAGCTACGTAGTATGTCTTAGGGTGAGTGGGTCTCATGCTTCGAAGAGTCGTAGTACTTTCTTGTTCAGGGTCAATCAGTCCAAAACAAGATCGTAATATTCTCCATACTCATATTTCATAAGATGGCGCCGTTAAGTAAAACAATTCCTTCTGTTACTTACGGCTGGTTTAAGGCTACCGCAATCACAGCACCTTCTGGGGCCCCACCGTTTCGAGGTCCCCAAACAACTCGGCCATAATTGAAAAAATAATCGTAAGATGTTCAGTCGCATACAATTGGACTTAAAATAATCGCAATTGAACCTCGTAACGAAAGATTATTCTAACCAAAATCGATTTTATCGAATATGCGTTCGCGAAATTTTTTGAACATCATTATCGCAAAATCGATTACCCATTTCCAAAAAAGCGACATGTGTTGCGCAGTTGAATGTTGCCCAGGGGGCAGCATTTGCAGAATACAAAAAATAAAAAAAAAAATAAAATTTTAAGGTGAGTTATTCAGCAAATTGAAATAGTATGCTTAGAGCATGAGTATTTTATTATTTTCCTTCTTACATCTCTATTTTGTGTTGACAGACATTGATATTGCTTAATGTGGATTTGGTACCGTACAAAATTGCGATTTTCCACATTTGTGGCACATCACATCTTATTTAAAAGGGCCTCAAATCTTCTTTTGCAAGGGGCCACAAAATGTCTTTAAACCGGCCCTGCCCTGACTTCGCAGTGACTATTATCATCATCATCATCATCATCATCACTGGTAGGTCTACAGTTACTACTACTACTACTACTACTACTACTACTACTACTACTCCCTTATACCGAGAAATGGAGTTACAGGTTCGTGATGGTCTTGAAATCCAGAAGCTATTGCAAGTTACACAGCACAGCAGTTCAACAAGTAGGAAACTGCTCACCTCGTCAGTTTGTATTTTAGCTCCGTCTTCTATAAGGCGAAGGACTTCCTGCAGATTTCCTCGGGCGGCCGCTTCACGTAGCTTCCCTGCTGCCATACCCTTGCTAGCGTCATCTGCTTGAATCGCAGCATGCAAAAAAAGAAATACACATGAAAAATGCGATCGCTCGAAACTCACAAGTACACAAAGTGGCTTTCGTGTGGTATAAATCTTTGACGTGGTTCAGTACTTTTTTTTTTACAACAAAACACTTTTTTTTAGTGAAACTTATCACATTCAGTTGCCCATAATTCGTGGTAAAAACTACAAAGGATTTTTGAAGTTTATTTTATAGCAGATTATTTTGAAAATAAACCCTTTACGACTGAAGAGCTATAAGATTATAAAGTAACTCCCACCCTGATTCCACAACAGCATTATTTACAGTCGCATTCATAAGACAAACTTAGCCTGTACCTGTGCTCTTTGTTAACAATCATGCTTTATTTGATCTCATCCTTCCAAACTTGTCATTACGCAAATTGTTTTACTTCCCCTTGCAGCACAAGGAGAATCAGCTATCTATCATGACGTGACTGCAATTTTGAACGATAATGGTAAATTGTCTGCAGCTGAACAACTTTGATAACTGTCGTCTTGAGATCGTTTACGGAGCGCTCCACAGAGTTTATAGGGCTGATCAAGTACAGCAGCGGGGGACGGCTGATTCATATACTGAGAAAAGAAGAAATTGGAGCACGAGTCTCCCTAGAGATCGTGTTTTGTCGAGATTTTTTTTTTTTTTACTTTGGTAAAGCACATTTACGTCGAATTTAATTCGCTGATAATTCTCTTCAGCCCACAGCTGGCATCACGTCAGTCGGCCCATAAACAAGCTGATGGTATGTTAGTTAAGCCTACTAAGGACTGGTATAATTAAACTATTCCAGCAATATTGGTAAGAACTATTAATAATTTTGGACATTACTGTTAAATATAATTCATTTTTTGAAGTCTGGATTAGATTCTTCGCTACGTACAGCAAGTCTGTTAGACTTATTAAGTGAAACTCGACATTTATTAAAACCACTATGACCAATAAATATTCTCGACAAGGTACAAAGTAAGAATTTTTGACGCTTTTTCCATCTTCGGTTTTCGTATTGTGTGTTTGTATGTGTGGGTTTGTGTTTGCACTTTTCGTTTAGTCTAATTGCACTGAACAAATTGCACATGCCTGTGACGCCCTATCGAATGAGGTAAGGGAATGCCCTTCCACAAGCAGTCACATTGTTGTGGCTTACTTGAAGCAGGGTACAGAGAAAAGAAACGAAATACCTGAATATCTGTTACTCAACAGAGATACGCACCGGAAACCTCTGTAATATAAAGCAACATTACTGTATATTACTTCAAAAGTCTCTTACAATTTTATTAATCAGTGAGATGGACGGTACTTGCAGGATACATGGAGTAACGAGGAAAAAAAATGTAATGCCATGATGGCGTATGGGGGAGGGGGTAGAGGTAGAGATATAGCTCCACTTATTCTTAAAGTTGAGTGGTCAACTTCGTGCCCAGGCCGCGGGAAGTACCCTTTGAATAGGAGTAGGGTGGGCCCCAAAGCCGGTCCGGGCGTTTTGGAGAAGAGAAAAATATCTTGCTTCTACGTATTTAATTTGCTCGCAGTACCCCCCCCCCCCCTCCAAGAGATCGAGTGGGACAGCCAAGCGGAAATGGGTGGATAACGTCATGAATTTTTAAAGAAAGAGGAAGTGAGGGTGTGCTGGTTTCAGTTGGGGCATAACACAGTTACTGTGAACCCTGTAATAAACCAGCTTTATCATTTTTTGTGTAAAAAGGAAGATAAAACATTTTAACTCAGTGACAGAAAGCAGCGCCTAAACTTCGTCTGCTCTAAACTTCAAGTATGTGATTTTTATTTGCTACTATCGTCCCCAATTTAATGAACTTTACCACACTTTTAAATAATACATCGCTATAGCATATTGCTCCTTTTGCACTGCATTCCAAGGACGAGGTATGAGCATATAATAAACTTTTAGCTAGGTTTATTTTTGGACCAACTTCCTCAACAATGGTCTAATAAATTTTCTGTATTCTTTATAGTATATATTGACAGGAATAAACGCATACATAAACTTATATCAAAATATACTGCGTTTATTAAAAATGTTGTTTGTGGAACACAGATAAAAGATAAATACATTCAAGTGTATAACACATGTTAGGGTAAGTCTCACAGTTAAAGGTTGAAGATATGGGACGGTGTTTTCAGTGTCTGACACTTGAGAATTGGGCTTATAAGTTATTTCCAAGCAGACAATTTGAAAATACAAATATTTCGAAAATAATATCATCAGTTGATGATACAGATATGGAGACCTTTGTGGAGGTCCCCTTGAAATACATTGCTGACCAGCGGAGCGTAAATTTCCCATCTCTGGCGTCCAGTAAGCGTAATGTAAATATGCTTCAGTTCCTACGTCACTGCTGATAGGTAACAACATCAAGATTCCTGGCAGGACAGCGGGAAGTTTAGCAACAAAGTGATTACAATTTATTTTATTATAGTATGTTGTTATAATTTATTACCCTAATTTTACATGTCAGCAACTTTGCCAAGATTAGAGGGTCTTATAGTAGCCTCCAGGCATGCGAGAGATCCTAATACTTAATTTCACTTAACCACGATATGTTATTTATGCAATTTTTTAATGATAGGATGTTGATCACATTTTTAATTATGATAGGAAATAGGTTTGTGCTTATCAATATTCAGTTTTCGTATTCCGTTGCCAATAAATGACCTGTAATACCGGTAGGTAACCTACAGTTTAAACAGCTTGTCGCTAAGGATAATGACTGGATTTCAGACAATGGCGAAAAATGACAAGTTGTCAATCCGTTCCTCCACAACTCTGTCCAGCCTTAGGTCCTGACTAACATCATTAACCCTTTGACACCAGAATTAAATTCCGTGTTCAATCTGCAAAACCCGGATACAAATTGAGAATTTAATTTTTTTTTTCGTGCAGACTCTGACACAGAAAACAAAAGTAAAGGAAACAAAAACCCAATAGGAATGTACAAAATTAGCTGTAATAGGTCGAAGCTTATGCTGCTTCGTTCGGGAATTGAACTAGCATCCTACGACGCCGCGTATGCGTCGTTTGGCGCCAAAGGTTTAATCACTTTTTTTTTTTACGTAGACATCCTAAGAACTATGAGGAAAGAAACTTTAAACGAAAAGTTACGTGATTAATTATATGCGTAGAAAGATGGCTTTAACCCATGACGTTGAGGTGAGGTTGCTAAATAAGGATGCGACACACCCTCTGTTAACAGCCCTCCCCATTATGTGTTAACTTATAGCGCATAATGTACAGGAATAATGGAAGTATTTCTCCCGCCTCTTATGCACACGAAACTGATTGTATTGTAGGGCATACCAGGGCTCGGCCAGTGGTAGGTGTATGCTCTAACCATAAGTTGACCACGCCAAGTATTGTTGCTCTTTACACATTTTGACCTGTGTCGGTCATTACCAGTACTAAAGATGAATATATGAAGCATCTTCCTTTTTACACATTCTGGCATATTGGTCAATGCCAGTGCTGCCAAACGTACGGAACATTTCAAGATTTTGTCCAGTGTAATTTGATTGTACAGAGTCCGGATCATTTTTTTTCCCCCCTTACACTTTCGATCAGGGGACTTTTTATTTTTTTAAATCTTGCAGTAGTTTAGTATTTTCAGCAACTCCCGTTTTGCAGACTGAATACCACAAACATTTTGTAGGTAAAAGTGTACTTGGACATATTTTCATGTGAATGAGATTTGGTGGTAGAGGATGGAGTAATTTTCCACTTTAGAAGCCTCGCGTAACGCGGTTGCCATACCTAAGTGTCCATCTCGCAGTCGTGACCAGCTTGTATTATTCCCCGGGCGCCCTTTCATCCAAGTTGAGCAACCGATCTTCCCGGGGGGTCTGCCAGTCCAAATACTGCTCTCATTGCCTTCAAAATGCTTCCTGTATTATCTCTTGCTTTTTATTAATCACAGTCATTGTGAACCTTATTCTTTTAATTTTCTAAAGCCAAGTAACCCGTAACGTACGCTGTAACATTTACAAATCCTGCCTTTTGCCAATAAATTTCATTTCCGCTTTACATATGATTCTTACAATAAATACACATCATTTCCTCTGCGAACTTAAGTTTTATGTATTCGTATAATCTATACGTAAGGTACTACTCGTGCTTAGTGCCGTCGCTCAGGCGGTTAGCTCCGGGTTCTCAACACGGAGGGCCGGGTTCAATCCCGGGCTAATCTATATTGAGTTTGTGGTGGACAAAGAAGCACTGGCAAATGTTCTTTTCCGCGTACTTCCGGTTTTCCCTGTCAGTATCATTCCACCAATACTGAAATCGTCTCCTTCATTTTAATATTACTGTTATCAGGACATGCGAGAGAAGCCTGAAAAGCTTTAAACAAAGCAATGCTCTTCTGAATATCGGAAAAGAACTGGACAGAAGGCAAATTTCAAACTCTTTTTTTTTTAGTATTATAAGTGTTAATTATCCTTATTTTCGTGATTGTTTCTCTATTATAAGATTTATTTTATACTCCATTGTATTTTTTATTTTATTTATATTTATTATATTTATTGTTGTCTGTTCACTTTGCGTTTTGTATTCCTTCACCTGTGCTTTTTAAATTTATGTCATCAAATTTCATTCTGTTTTTTTTATAATGTTGATGTCTCTGGGTTTTAAGTTTTTCACTTATTTTTCATTGACTCAAATTCTTTATGTTTACTGATTCCATACCAATGTGCTTTGCTGTAGCTGCCTAACAGCGCAGAACGGGGAATTTTAGGACGCGAATAGTAAACAGTTCGAGAGGAAATGGCGGTGTTGAATATTATCCTGAACTTAGTCTGGAAATGAAAAACAAATTAATTTAAAGGTGTCATTGATCTTGTACCACGGGATTCGATCTAGGAACCTTCCGAATTCGAGTCAGTTAATTCAGTCCGTAGCAGGAAGTATTGTACTGTTCTTACGGTTAGTCAATTTCTGCAACTTTAATTTAAGTTACGAAGTCGCCTTTCTCCAATTGTGCCTTTTTTTATTTTTTGTTGTGAACTGCTAACGGCTTTATTTACCCTATTGAAATATGAAGTATCTTCTACTTAGTCAATTTTTTTTTTTGGTAAACAACTTTTCACGACTTTCTGAGTGCAAGTCACACGCACTTGAAGAACTAAATTTCCAGTTGCACTGACGGTAATAAATTTTAATTATTTGTCACTGTTTGCTTTGAGCCAGACAAGTATTAATGTATTTATTAGCTGAATACGATGTTATCGTTTGTGTACGTAACTGAAAGTATTTGCAACACACCTACCTACGAAATTTGTACAAAAATGTGACATGGTGCCGTCCGCTTCACAGATTTATCGTGTGTGTTTGTGTGAGTAATATTTCGATGTATCTACCGATCTCAGGGTCAGCTTCCTGTCATGTCGACCGTATCTTGTATCTAGCAAATGTAAGGTTCATACCATGATGACAGATTGAATAAATCCATCAGCAACGTGCTTTTTATTTCCACGGCCTTTACGAATTTATGTCACTGTTAGATTTAATAGCAATACGAAGGGCTTGTTTTTGGTCTGTACCACTTTCAAGCTGTTTTATTACAAGGAGAAGTAAATTATGGATATTGATGGCGAGGTCCAAGTCCGGTGTTGTGGTTTCTCCCGCAAGTATATAAATATTAGAAAGATCAAAACACTTAACTTATATTTAATATTGTGTATCACCTTAAGTGAAGAACTTATATTGAGGCTCAATTTTACGTTGCATTCACCGTGCATTTTTGCTTAATTGAACAATTTATACCAACAAATGCACACAGACATATAATGTCAATAGTTTCTTTTATTAAAAGAAACTATTGACATTATATGTCTGTGTGCATTTGTTGGTATAAATTGTTTAATTATATTGAGGCTGTTTGATGATTGAGTTCTAGAAGAGTATCTGAAAGTGGGAGAGAGGAAGCCGAGTTATAAGAGGACGGGAGGAGACTGCTAATGATCAGCTTAATGATCTGTACTCCTCATCAAATAACGTATTACTCGGGTGAATCAAATAAGAAGAAGACAAGATGGACATGTAGCACATAGGGGGTTTCTTAAGAATTTTGTGGGGAAGGCTGAGAGAAAGAGACTACTGGAAAGAACTAGGTGTAGAAGGGGAATACTGTTAAAATGGATCTTCCAGTAATATAATGGGGGGAGTGGACTGGATTGATCTGGCTCAGGATAGAGAAAAGTGGCGGTAATGAAACTTCAGGTTGCATAAAATGCGGTGGAATTTTTTGACTAAGGATGAACTTTTAGCCTCCCAAGAACTTCGGTTCATGGAGTTACAGGAAGAGCAAGAAAAGAAAAATGGAGGAAGTTTTATAACAAGAAGCCTTCTAATTATTAAACTTCACGAAATTCTGTGATTATAATCAAGTAAATGTGGGGAAGGTTGCGGGACTGAATATCTCGTACGGGAGAAATGCATACACAATTTATGTCAGGGAATAAGAAGGGAAGGATTTGTTTTTGGAGATCCAGCCATAGATTGGAGGATAATATTCAAAACGAACTTAAATAAATAGGGTATGGTGTAAGACAATGCATGAACTAGAATTTTGAAAATTATTTTCGTTACTGACAGAAGTTCTGTAGCCGAAGGAATAGAATCAATTTGAAAACTAAAAGATTATACTTAAAGACTACCTTATTTCCTGCAAACTTTTAATTTTCGTGACAAAGTTGCCTCTGAAACATGAAATGAAATCTGGATGTTCAATTCTACCCATTTTCGACCTCAGTCCTGGATGCTTCTTTCGCATTCTTCTCCGAAAATAAATTTTTCCGTTTCCAGTGATTAGGAAACCTGGTGAGTCCCAGAGCAAAGAAAAAGATGAAAATGCATGCCGCTTCCGGTAACGCAACGCTGGTCTACCTGGCCGTCACTTCACATACGCACCCGGTTATTTAGAAAGATAGCCAGTAGCTGTAAAATGACTAGATTGAAATTGTGACGTGATTTCAGGCTTTCTGAGATCTTCGCTCCTCTGCGATCTCACGCAGCGTAATTGATAGTTATCGACGTTTCGGGACATGTCTCTCCCATTCTTAAAGGGTCAAACAGTCCAAGAAGAATAGGTTGTCCCGAAACTTTAGTAACTAATCACTAATCTACGCTGCGTAACTTACCAGAAGAACGAATTTCTCACCTAAAATTGTGACATTCTGGCATGTGACACCGTGTAGTTTGGTACTAATTAACAACTTATTAAAGAAAGGCGCGCCTTAATCTTCAAGGCAGCTGAATCTTCCTACTAACAGACAAATTCTCTTGCGGTCTCCAAGAAGGAATTTTTTTTTTAAATGTCAAGCGAATATAGTTTTGGCAGCACCCGGTCGCAGTTCTTCTGGCTGCAGCAGGATGCTCTCAGATGGGCGTTACATTGACAATGTGTTTCAGACATGCTGCCCCCCTGAGCAACATTGATACATAGCAACGTCGAGCGAAATGAAGCCCATGAATTATGTTATCGCATCTACTTCCTTTCGACTCATTCTTCTGCAATTTTTATCCTTTATTTGCTTTGTTCTACGTCGGCCATGGATCAAGGATACTCACCTTTTCCAAGTCTTATTTCGATACAGACTATAAAACTGTCGACCTGTGAATAGAAGGGTTTTGTTGTTATTCGAGATTAAATAAATTACGTTATGAGTATCAGAAGACAGGAAAGTCTTGAAAACATAAAAATACGACATTAAATAATAAGTTTTTTTTCTATGGCTCGACAGCCTCTAGTGGGCCTTGGCCTCCTCATTGTTCGAGGCTTCACGATCACACACTTTAGACATACCACACTCGGTAGGACTCATCTGGACGAGTGATCAGCCCGTCGCAGAGACCTCTACCTGACAACACACAACACTCACAAGAGACAGACATCCATGCTCCCGGTGGGATTCGAACCCACAATCTAGTAAGCGAGTGGTAGCAGACTTACGCTTAGACTGCACGGCCACTGGGATCGGCATTAAATAATAAGTTTACATTACAAATTCATATGATAATTCCACGATCTCCACTACCGAGGCTTGCTACACGGAAATTTGCACGTGGGAAATCAAAATATTAGACCGTTGAGATAAATAGACCTAATAAAACGAGCGGGAAGTAGCGGCAAATTCGCATGTGTTATCAAGAGAAGCACCGTGCAAATAGGAAACAGGACGTTCCTCGGATTGAAAACCGTACACAGGGTACCAGAATAAGGGAACACGAGAATACAAATATGTGTGCCTGGGGCCAACTCATGCCTGCATACTAACTTACGCCACAGTGTAATAACCAAATGCCAGATATATTATGTTTTAATATGCACCTTCCTTTTGAAAGGTCTTTTTAAAAAATGCACATTTATTGTTCAAAATGTGTTAGATTTTACGAGTTAGCACTTGTCGATCTATTAGCAATTTTTGGGAATACTGCATTGAAAATGTTAAACGTAAATTGTATGTAAGCCAATACATTGGGCCGTTAATTTTTTTGAGACCTTCTTCTAAATAAACTTGATTGTGCGAAGTAAAATACTAGTAGAGCAACTTGCGAAGCCTTTGTGAGACTCCGATGTCTGATTAGAAGATTCTTAACAAAACGTTGGTAAAATTGGTAGCCTTCTTTATGACGATCAGGTGAACTGGCTCATTTTTGTACGTAAATTTTATAAATTATAAATTACCGATTGTAATAGTGTGGATATTATGTGCCACATATACTCTTTACATTTTAAAATACTTTAAATAAATTCATTTTTCAGTAAATAATATGAATTGGATGCTTGAACCTGCATAATTTCACTCCTCTTAGGAATTTGTTACGAATATGCAGTGGGAAATTAAACCAACTAATGCACAATAATTATTAACAAAGTATACTTGTAACCCCTACACACGTTTCGGCAATCAAGTTACCATCCTCAGGTAGCGCATCAAAGAATCACAAGTATCTATGGCATCCAGACACACAGGTATGCCATAGATATTTGTGATTCTTTGATGTGCCCCCTGAGGATGGCAACTTGACTGCCGAAACGTGTGTAGGGGTTACAAGTATACTTTGTTAATAATTCTTGTGCAGTAGTTGGTTCCACTTAAACTTATAACAAAATGCACGGTACATATAACATAATATGCAGTGGGAAGTCTGTCTATTTTTATCTAACATTGTATTTTCCACATTGTTAAAACTTTAAACCAATCCTTGATAAAACTAACCAAAAATATGAAAGTCCGTCACGTAAGGACTATCTATGTACGTGACTATAAGAATGGGCTCAGTTGCATAGTCTCATGGAAGTACACCAGCATGAAATATGTTCAGTGGGAACTTGACAATGCTCCATGACAGAGACATGTTTCTGTTGTACGAAGTTTAAGGTGTGCGCTAAAGGCACACGTTGATTTATTAATGAATAATGTCGTGTAAATTTATCACGTCATCCTCACCTTCCATGTAGTCATTACTCAATTCGTTTTTTTTAAATGATTGTGTAAACAGAGTTAGGTCTCTCTGTCTTATTGTATTCGTAGTAGTGTAAGATTTTACGGGAAGAGAAACATAAAGAGGCTTAACTGTACAAAGGAGTTTGTATCGTGTAATTGTATTTATATCGACCTATGTGTGTGTGTGAAATCATAGGTCTTTGCTTCTATTAATAGTGTCCGAAATACTGGAAGTAATTAAATAAAGAATTTTCCATAAAACCTGCTAGGCCAAATTCTTGTCACAAACAATATTTAGACCGTTTACGACCCGTTCCGAGCAAATATTTATCCGTCGTTGGGACTCTGGGCGCCACAAGTATGGGGTCAAATATGTCAGAGCAAGGAAATAATCCCCGAGTGGTGTAGTGTACTGGACAGAAATACGAATATCACGTCGAATTAGTAGCGTAATTCGAAAATAAGTCCAGTACTCCGAAAATACCTTGACTATTACTTTTTTAAACCTTTTATGCTCAGAATACTTATCTTTTAATTTCAGCCCTGTTTCATTTTTACACTTTTATTGCTGCTATTTCTCCTGCTAGATTTAAATAATAATAATAATTCAATTAAATTCAATTCAATTCAATGGGTATTTATTAACGTGCAGAATTAACAGCACAATGCCAATTACAAAGCCAGCACAAAAACACAAATAAAATACAAAACAATACAAATACACAAGACAAAACACTAAAGAAACAAAACAAATATGAAGTAAAACAATAAAAAAGAAGTACTGGAGCAGAATCCAATACCTGACAGAACATAGATAAGTTGTTTAAAAATGTCGCAGTGACCGAACTACAGCGTTGAGTTCAGATTTACATTAATAACAAGTCATTAAATCAAAACAGACCTACCATTGAATATACAAGTATCCCTATTGATGGCATTAGCCGCGGAATAATAATAATAATAATAATAATATTATTATTATTATTATTAAAGATATTTGCAAGTACAACATCTCATTCAAGTCTCACTAACTGATGCACCTACGCTATTTTCCGACATTACTTAACCATAACAAGATCCAAAATGCACACAGATAATAATTCTAATTCTTTCGGTCCTCTCTGTTTAAGTGCAGGCCTACCTCTCAAATCTGTCGGATGTAAACGCGATGCGCATACGACCAAAGTGCAGCTCAGCTGCCACGCTTTAGCTGTTTGGCTGTATCTATAAAATTTCTAGAATTGCGGAAAATATAGCGAACGTATGTTAATTTCTGTTCAATTCTTCTCTACGGCGTTGTTTAAATTTTTTAGTCCTGATAAATAATTAGCAAGTTACGCTAGTGATATGAGCAGAGGAGAACGTAGTTCTACGTGTAAAGTTTCGATTAGTTTCATCAGATTTTTAACGAAAACCGAAATCTTTTAATCAATTTTAGTGAAACTCCCCAATATCGAGTTTCACGAAAATCCTTTCATTGTTTCTCGAATTTATGTTTTTAGACACCGGATTTACTTACAGACATACTGACAAACAAAAAATGAAACTAGCCAGCCAGTTCATTTTTGAAACATTCCATTGAGAAGTGTCCTAAAGATTACAAGTAAGAAACATCATAATCCTCAGAACGGATGTTTGAATTTTTTGTTAATACTCTAAAGCTGTTTGGATCCCGTGAAGGCAGTCATTTTGATTATCACCCGCCTTTCAAAGACAATGAATGCAGCACCACCAACTCGTCATACAGCTGTTGTGAATACGAATAGTGTTGCTACGTGTGCTGAATGTCATGTTCACCGCTGTACGTCTGTGTAAGAGGTCATTATGCTGGTTGCAGGGACCTGAAGCTCATATTCTAGACACTCCTACATATTTCGTTAGTGTCTGCAGGAGGCGAAGTGAACACGCTCGAGAGACGGAAATTTGTTTCTCTTCGCTTTATTCTCATTACAGATATTAATTAACTCTCTCCTAAACAGAGAAAGCAATTCGGTACCCATAAATATAGCAGAGCTCTTCAAGAAATGTGAACAGGGTTATAGAAGAGAGATCTTAGAATTAGATTTATTACCGCAGTCTCCAGAAGTACTTCCTCCTTGGTGTGGTTGTGAACGTGTCAAGTGAGAGCGTGAAGGAAACAAGGATCATCCATTTCAAGTGTCTCATGCAGTATATGATTAGCTTGGAGCTCACATGGCGGTACAAGTTGTAACGGTCATATCTACAAATGAACAACCAGCTCTCATCATGTCTCATTCCCAGCGGTCATTGCCAGAGTTTCTTGGCATTTCAGACCGTAAATTGACGAGTTTTGCATCCACCAAATCTACCATAAACACGGAACAAATTTTATTACCCGGTGAATCTCATGTAACATTACACGCTTAGCACTTTTGTGATGTGGAGGAAGGCTGTTAACCGGATTAGTCTGGAATGTATGTGACATTTTCACCAGTAATAAAGCGCCTAGTGGGTCAAATATGGAAATAGGGAAGATTATATGTGTTTATGTTTATCAATAATGACAAACACACTAAGGTAAGTATTTGGAACAGATTAAATTGAAGGTATATTCGCTAATATACAATCATTTGTCTTCCCGCCTCCTATCTAAAAACGTACAGATAAATACACCGAACTATGATTTTGTCTGTTCTTTTGTATGGATGTGAAACTTTATCTCTTGCCCTAAGGGGAAAATACAGATTGAAGGTGTTTGAGAAAGGGTGATAGAAAAAGTATTTCTCCTGCGTAAGAAGTAACTGAAGTCTGAAGAAAATTATATAATTAAAGGTTTAAAAATCGTACTGCTTACCATGTATTATTAGAGTGGTTAAATCAAGGCAGATTATGTAAATGGGGCATGTAGCACGCATGGGGTAAACTGGAAATTCATAGGAAGTTTTGGTCGAAAGACCTGAAAGAAAGTTTTGGAGACCTGGGTGTGTATGTGAGGGTAAAATGGGTCAGAATTAACTCAGGTGGGAGAGTGTTAACGGGATTTATCTGGCTCAGGGCAGAGACCTGTGGGGGCTGTTATGAGCTTAGTGATAAACCTGCGGGCTCCATAAATGTAGGAAACTTTACTAGCTGCAAAACTTTTTAACATTAATGACAGAGATGTCTTTCTTGGACTTGTTTATTCTTTATTTGTGCATTCATTTATTTCATTTGGCTTATATTTTGTAGATAATATGTACATAATTTATTCGGTGTGATGTTTGACATTATCTTTGCTTTAGTCAGTACCTGTAATGTCAACAACTTTTCAAATTGCTTGGTTAGATAATTGTCATCTATTCTGTAATGTTTTCTTTTTTCTCGCTTGTGGAAATTGCTTTTGTGTTGCATTCCTTGGGTTGACCGCCTTTATGGAGTGTTGCTGCTGCAGATGATGTCGTACGTTGAGCCTATTTTTGCAGTAGGGAACTCACATATACTTTATTTTTTGTGGTTTATTTTACGTTCTCTCAGCATTTCATTTATATAACGTCGAATTCTGGGATATCTGACGAATGATAAATTTGAAAGGATTTGGAAGAATACGGTCGTGGCCTATTAGAACTATTACATCGGCATGTGCCATGAAGGACTGAGGCAAATTGCGAGTTGTCCGATATAGATTCCATAGATTCGAACCTTGCCGATCCCAGTGGCCGTGCGGTCTAAGGCGTGGGCCTTCGGCCGCTCGCTTACTGGGATCGTGGGTTCGAATCCCACCGGGGGCATGGATGTTTGTGTTGTGTTGTGTTGTAAAAAGACGGTTGTGGACAGTAAGAGACACGAAAGGACGAAAAAGGATTAATACAGAACAAAAATGGATCAAATGGGAAAACCCAGGAATTAGTAAAAAAAAAAAAAAAAAAAAAAAGTGAATTTTTAGAATACGCACATGTCTAGAGCACTGATTAATTACTAGCCCGTTCGTCGTATCAAGACACATATTTGCTAGTCTGTAGCTACCCCCTGTTCACATCACATCAATGTGACAATATGGATCTTACCGAACGCCCCTCACTGGCTAACATTTTACGGCACTTTTATTATTGAGTGGTGTCGCTTTTTGTAGAAGGTTCGCCTTACACTTTTAGTCAAAAACTGGCCTTTACGTTACAGATTTTTGCTTATTTTGCGGTAAATGTTTTCCATTTTGTTCCCTTCCCTCACTAAAAACAGCTATATGACTTCTGGCACCAAGTGTTTTTATACAGGCTCTTCTATGGACGTTTGGTTACTGCCGCTGATTATTGTGATTTTCTGTCGGTGTACCCGCTAGGAATATTGTACGTGTTCGAGAGCACGAATGATGAGTAATTATCTTTCGTTCCTGCCAACTAGTGCCTATTAACCTTACGGTAAAACCAGTGGGATATACACGACGCATGCCTTTCCTATTCTACAGTTTCTTAAATCTCTCTTAAATGAGCTGTCATACGAAAATTAAATTATTCTTGTTCAGTCCATTTATTTACGTTTCGTCACCAGCTTGGAAAGGTAAAGTGATTGTATGGGGGTTGTAATTAATGGAGACTTACGAAATAATGATCCATTTTATGACTACGAAGCACGTCTAAATGTAGAAAAATTCAATTTCTTCAGCACAGAAGGTTAGAATGTCTGCTATATATAAATCTAAAACACAGTGGGGGATATTCGAAATAGGTACAAAAGTTTATTTGGCAAATATGAAGACAAGAGACCACTTAAGAGGCTTAGGCGTAGGTGGAAGGGTAATATTTGACTGGATCATATGTAGTTAGATTGTAACAATGGAGATTGTATTAATCGATTTAAACAGTACCTTCTTGTGAACAGAGTATTTACACTTAGGTTCTGTACACGAATATGGATGTCATGGCCAGAAAAACAACTATAAGCATCTCAAGGATTATTCTTCGTGGTGTGACATTCCATACAGCATAATTACATTGTCGCAATGAGCAGTGGCAGCTTTCTAGTTATCATTTTTTAAATTTAGCGGAGGTTTTATCATCGTCCTCATAGAGTGGCGGTTAGAAGCAAAAAGGTTTACAGGTACTACCATAAGGTATAAAATTGCCTGGTTTGCATCACCTTTCATTGCATATTCTTAGCTAAACAGCTAATGTAAAAAATGAAAAAACCTATCGAAGTTGGGAGATATGGTTTTCTACAGCCGTGTTGATGGAGATCCGTCTTCCGAGATGTTATACCATCTCAACTGGTAAGTATTCGTAGTTGCCGAAGTTACGAAGGACAGCAATGCCCTTCTTTTTCAGTGTCAAGCAGAAGCACGCTTTTTGGACTGCTTCACCCAGAAGATGAAGGCACAAAGTTCTTTCGAGACGACGGTGTCTATTCTACAAGACATAACGTCACACTGGCCTAGAATCTCCATCCCAATTTTTGACAGTCCTTCGACAAATATTTGAAGCTCTGCTGTTTCTTCTGTTTGTCTAATTGCGGTGGCTATTGATTGCTGTTCCTTATGGTGTATATAGAATTAACAAATATTTATATGACTCATAGCCTTCAAATTTTGTAATGCGCGTTGATACTTTCGAACATTGCACTCGCAGATTCGGAACGTGTTTTTGCATGAATACCTGCTCATATCTGTCTACGTCACTGTGTTGTCCTGAGCAACTAGAGGATTTGCAGTGCCCTGATCTACTGCCAGGGTTTGTAATAGGATTAACAGTATCAGAATTAATCTTGCATCGAAAGAGAAGAGAGAGCTTAATCCATTAAAGCTGATTCTGTGTAAGCAATCCATAGGTGCCGCAAGAAATATTCTACACCTTGTTCGAACTTAACCTTTCAGACCTTACGTCGTGTTTCTCGCAGTGGGGCATTATTTATAGGAAAACGGCTAGAGTCAGAATATTGTAGAGTGGGAATACATGGAAGATGTGTAAGGAAGAAACGGAAATAGAATAGTTTCACAAAAAATAGTCTGCTTGATTATTGATTATTGTCTATTCATACAAAATTTTGTTTTGTGCTGCGTTTTCTGTAATTTAACTAGCGGTGACTATTTGCGTTACAAATGGAAAATTACGAAATCTGATTGTGACAAAATATGTGGACAAGTGTACATTATTTATTGCAGCTAATTGAGCTTAAGACCATAAATAACTACTTGTTTTTGTGATGCTGCTCCTACATGCTTAGACCAGGTTACTCACAAAGGAATAACGTTAAACGTGGACAAGATTTTGACGAACTAAAAGAAATAGTAAAGAAATGAGAGAAAACGAGGTAAACAGCCACAGACGAAGAAGGAAGAGAGAGAGAGTATGCTGAGTATGTATATTGACAACAGTTAATATATGTACATGGGTAAATTTCTGACGTGTGATTTGGTTAACGATAGAAAACTTTGAGGTTTCTAGGGATTCTTTAAGGGGCTTCTTTCTATATCGAATTTATGATATAAAACACGCGCTTTTACTTATAATCCAAAATTTACATCCAGTTGGTTTAACACCCATTTATACTCAGATTCCACTATGTGCAAAAGTTAAACCACATGTGATTGCACTTATCGCTTTAAAGTATATTTGAGAAACAAATTATTCCAGGTTGTTAAAAACATGACAGTGGCTTTGGCAGCACTTGAGTCTAAGTCGTAAAACTCTGTTACCTGAAATGTGGATTTCTGTATTAAGCAGGCACGACACTTGTATTATTATTATGCGATATTTCCATTCAAAGATATAATGAACAAAATCGTGCAAAACTGAGAGATTGAAAAGACACGTTAATTAAACTTCGTGACATTGCAGAGCACCTGCTTGCCTTGTTCTGAGGGGCGGTATGCTAGATAAGGTCAACATAATGTCTGCGGGCCGCTGTTTCTTTGCCAGTCGTGCCATTTTAACGAGCATGACTCCTAATTATGAACACTACACCGTGATTATAGAATGCACGCATCTAAATTCGGAATTCGTTTCAGGTATTTCACTGCTAGCTCGTGGCTCAACGCCAGAATGCCCAAGAGAACAAGAAGCATTTCATTCAGATATACAGGACTAGTTGGTAGACTTGGTCAGTATGAGTTTGCTTAGTAACTATACGTTTCGGATTTCACGTGCATTCAAGACCAGTAGGTCATGTGACGGAGCTACCTGCGGCCCACAGTAATTATAATATACAAAATCCTGCAATAATTATGGCCTTTAGGCTTAAAACTTTTGTCATATCTCTGACCTGACTTAAAATTATAAATTACATATGATGTCCTCAGGTAAGTCGAGGCACTGATAAAATGTACATAATGCAGGTAACTTCTGCAAAGTGATAACTGCTTCGGTTGTCACAATGTTACATTGCAGGACCGAATCGTGTGTATTAACTACAATACGTCCAAACGCCGAACTACTAACTGTTTATTTCAAGAGTTCTGACCCAGTTGTCAGTGATAACTGGCAAAGTGCACCAAGCAAAATATTACGTGAGATCTGCGCTCTTCTGGGATATTACGAGGTGTACCCCAGAAGACCGCAGATCTCATCAACATCGCAGCGGAAGCCTGAAATCAAAATATTACTATGCAATTTTTATACACGTTTACAACATAACTTTGCATTCTTGGCTAATATGGATACAAAAACGTGTTTCCAGTAATTATTTACGTGTCTTCATAGTATGTACCACCGTGTGAAAATCGCCGTAAAATGCATAAGTGAACTGCAAGTAGTGATGATAATTCTACGAAATTTATGAGAGTAATTCCATTACCTTTGAGCTCGCAGCAACAGAGCGATATGGAGAGGTCAAGATATGTCGTGCAAACAGTACTTGCAGAATAAATGGCATAGCAAATAACGTTCGCCGAACACAATGGAATTCTAAAGACAGGAGACGAGAACTGAACGTCGATGGACAATGCAGCAATGAAGCATGACAGTAACCTGAACAGTCGACCGTGACGCAAGAAAAACAAGTGAAGGCGTCAGCTCACTCTTGTTCGTGCTGTTGAAACAAGGACTGATCCGCTGAAACGTCGATATTAGTGTGGTCAACCAGGTGTTTCGATCATTACCAGGTAAGAAGAGATAAACTGTTTGTCTGCACTGACCGCATGTCCATTGCTTGATCATAATCCTGCACAAAAGACAGCTTGTCTGCAAAGTTGCTCGAAGTGCCAAGTCATTGAGTAATAAAATAGAGTATCTTAAGGAGGTGCTTCTTTGAACTTCATGCATACTATGTAGTTTTGTGTTGATTTTCATCTAGATGCATAATAGCATCTGTCTTCAGCAACGCATCCTGACACATTAATATTATGTCTTGTAGATATAGGTGTACATGTACGGGTATGTTTTGGTGGATGGGGATGCGGGTAAGTAATAATGAGAGAGGGGAACTTGGTATCAGGACCTACTTGTGAGCCTACATCTATTTTACACAGCGTGAAAAGAAGTAACTGCTTTGAAGACCTAGAATAACGTGGTATATGGGGCAGCAGTCCTATATCGGGCCTTGGCCTCCTGTTCTTCAGGGGTCGAGTCATGTGATATTTTACGGGGAGAGTGTGTCAATCCCTCGTCCAACTCCCAACCTGGAGGACCAGTTCTCCGTGTTTATGACCCGCGGAGACAGGGTGGCCAGCTATACCCCTAGGCACTGAGTAGTTCGGGACGTCGGGAGCGCCACTTTCCGTAATCACAATAACTGCGAGCTCCTGAGGCTAGTCCTGACATAAAGAAGAGGACATTATTAACAGGACGTTTAATCCCATTGTACAAAATGGCATAAATTTTGAACTTCATAGAAACTTCTCGGGCATCATGTGACATCTTTTGGAATATTATCTGAACTACACAGTGAAATATTTTTAGAGAACTTCTTCACTACATTTTAAGATTTTAGGGAGTATTTCCTTGTGTTATTTACACAGGAAACATAGCGGTCTTGACAAACTAAACTGGCGAACTGGCGCTACATGA
Source organism: Reticulitermes speratus (assembly GCA_021186555.1). Taxonomy (NCBI): domain Eukaryota; kingdom Metazoa; phylum Arthropoda; class Insecta; order Blattodea; family Rhinotermitidae; genus Reticulitermes; species Reticulitermes speratus. The sequence goes on from JAJKFL010000014.1 coordinate 10,753,500, forward strand.
ATTAGAGTTGACAGTTGTAAGTTCGAAGGAAGAGGTTTAGAGGGTGACAGTAGAATTCCTCTCCCTCGGATAGCGACTACTGGCAGGGACGTCAATTCTCGAATTCAAGACAGATGGATGGGACTAAAGTAGCTACAAATACAAACTCGGCAAGTTGAAAATAAACTTCGGATAACTACGTAACTTTTTACAGAACATTTCTGTCTTCATCCTTATATATCGCTCTTTAATTAAGAAATAGAATAACGAAAAATTTGAATTAATCAGCTGGTCCATATTCTTCAGTATATTCTCATAACATGTCACACTGTTACTGGTGTGTGATGACGTCCAAAAAAAGAGCAACATGCGAGAAAGTCTAGCCTGTTGGTAGTAGTAGTACTAATAATATAGTAGTAGTAGTAGTAGTAGTAGTAGTAGTAATAATAGTAGTAATAGTAGTACTAATAGAAGTAGTAGTAGCAGCAGGATTAGCGTCAACAGTGGCTATAATAGCTCAGTTCTTCAGCACCCGCCAGAATGGCACTTTAAGTACATCCCTTCTTCACCTTAATGCCCCACATCGCAAGTCACACTTCATACTAGCCTGCTTTTCCCGGCTCTATTTTATATCATGCAGCAACGTATCCCTTCTCTTTCGAGCTCCCAGCTGTCGTGTTACAGTAACATATTTCGGTCCATCGTTTCAGCCACTTGTCAACGGTTATAGTGGAAATTGTTTTAATTCCTACTCCATACAAGCAATAATGTATAGCTGGAAACCGTCCGGTTGGGATTATCTGTCTAAAGATTTGTGACTGCCTTCGTTCCAGACATATTGATATAATATTGGACATTATCCTTTGTCTGTACTACGTGTATTTCAAATACATGACGTTTTAAGAGATGATTTATATTCTTTAGCTTCAGACGATTACTTGTGATTCTACTAACAGAGATTTAATTTTGTTTTACATTTAGTGACGACAGTTGGGATTAAATCCAGGCTCTTTTGAATTCTAGACTGTTAAGATAATGACTACGTTATCAGTATAACATGAACAAGTCGCCTGTTATTGGTAGTACCTGGAGCCAATCGTCGCAACATCGGGTATATTACATATACCCGAGTACTGACAATATCAGATAAAATCTAGATATAGTACCCTCTTATGTCATCCCAATGTCACCCTAAACTCAGATCCTTGGACTGTTGTAACTTCACCTTGAAGTTGGAGGTAGTAAAGGTAAGTTGGAGGTAGTAAGGGTAAAGTTGGAGGTAGTAAGGCTAAAGTTGGAGGTAGTAAGGGTATCCGAAAATTTCCGTAATAAGAACACTTCTACGCGGTGCGATCACCCAGAAATAGTATCGACATCAGCATCGAAAATATGAGATAATCTACAAGAGGAGATACGTGCCTGCAAAACAATTTCTGACATTTTCTTTGTGTCTCCTGTTGCTACAATATGGCTGTAAACGTGACGTGAGTACGTTCCTGCAGTTTGTTCAGCTGAGCGCCTAACACAGGTGGAATTGACTCCCGGTTACGGTGAATTTTACAATGTTCATTGCGTGAATCGTTAATTGCACCTCGCAAGCAGCCGTCGAGTCCCTTACGCACGCATCCTGGCGTGACACCGACAGAAACATGAACATCGCATCAAATTTACTTATACGCTGTTCATTGTTCGGCTTCTTAAGCAGTGTATTGCTAACGTTACAAAATGTACTTTTACGCCAACGTGATGGTGTTTAGATGGGCAAATAGTGCCTGTTGATTTATTTTGTAATTTTACATCCCGGATATTTGCTGCGGTGTAAAGCTCAGTCTCTTACTCCCAAGAGAAGAATATACAGCCTGTTGAGAGTATGAGAACAGGATACTGAAGAGAATATTTTGAGCTAAGAGAGAGGAAGAATCAGAAAACTCTACAGATTGTGTAATAAAGGAGGTAATAATTGTTTCTCTTCGCCAAATGTTATTAGATGATCAAACTGGGGATGAGATTTGAGAAATGCTTATGCAGTTTTGGCGAGAAGGGAAGAAAATACCGAGATTTTAATTTCTAACATGATAGGCAATGTACGTTTAATGTAACATTGTGGCGGCTTTGCGTAATTTTATAGCTGCTCGGCTATCCTAACGGCCTGATAACGTTTCACTCGAATAGAGCGTTTTTGTGGCGACTTAATTTCGCCGGCAACAATAAAACGTACTGCGTCTTCAAGTAAAGTGCCCGGCATTGTTACACGATTTTAACCACATTTGGATTTTCTCGATAGATTTAATAGTCCCCACTACGAAATTTTACGGAAATCCGTCCAGTGGTGCCGAGCTGAAACGTGCGGACAGACGGGCGGCATGCAGCGGACAGGCCCTTTCTCGACTATTCGAATGCGCTTAAAAAGAAACTAACTCAGATTTTATCGTAATGCAAGCTCTGCTTTAGCATAATGAATTGACTGTATGATAGATTTAAATGACGAAGGACGCAATGTATAAAACACCACCTAGAAGATACTCATGGCTTGCTGGATCATACCATCTGCACACTGTACAGTGTTCACCCTACTGTTTGCAACAATTGACACATATTGTCGCTGTTCCCTTTCCTACACACAAAAAATTTCACATTTACAACCACGTAAGTGTTTTCTAAGTGTTTTCTGTGAGTTACGAACTGAGGGTACATATTTCGTCTTTTTCCTTCGAATATCTTTCCCCAGTTCCCGAGCCACTGCAGGTTGTATCCTCGTGAAGAGAAGATTTTTTAAACTTTATGTTACTTGTACCGTACATTTTTAATTATATATATGTTATGCAGACAAATGTACACAGTATTATGTTATTTAACACAATTTTTATTAAATGTTGCCCAACATGTTTCTAGCCTATATAAGGCTCATCTTCAGGGGCTGTTTTGTTGAAATTACAAAAGCTATATTATTGGTATATAAAATTCTTAAAAAGCCGTTAGATGTATTTGGTTATTGGTATCTGTACCGGTCATGCTGCTTTCACTATAGATTAGTTGGAGGCCTACTAAACTATAGTGAAAGCAGCACGACCGGTACAGATACCAATAACCAAATACATCTAACGGCTTTTTAAGAATTTTAATACCAATAATATAGCTGTTGTAATTTCAACAAAAGAGCCCCTGAAGATGAGCCTTATACAGTCTAGAAACATGTTGGGCAACATTTAATAAAAATTGTGTTAAATAACATATACTGTGTACATTTGTCTGCATAACATATATAAGATTTTTTAAGTCTCACCTCCCAAAAATCTTTATAAAAACAAAGAGAAGAAGAGTTGGGAATAAATGTCCCAGTCAATAACACAATACAGTTCATACGCCTCTAAACCCTTCAGTACTATTACGTAACAAAATTGGAGCAGGCTTGTTTATATGAGGTCCATGACAATGTCAATTCGAAACAGATGTGTTGGGTTTCGATTCGAAAAAAAAAGAAAAACATTCTTCGGGAGCAGATTAATAATATTGATAAAAAGACTGCGTGTTTTCGGTTGAGGCACTGCGCTACAAGCAGGAAGGTAGAGGATTCAATTCCGACGGTGTCATTGGAATTTTTCATTGATATATTCCTGGGGTCGACTCACCCTATAACAGAAATGAGTACCAGGAATATTTCCTGGGGATTAAAGGCGGCCGGTGCGTAGGGCTGACAACCTTGCCACCTTCATGTTCCGATTGTCTTGAAATCTGGGAGACTCAAACTCATGGAACCCTTAGGGCCTCTCCAGGCCTGTACTGGCATTGCTTTTACTGCGTAATTTATGGTGTATATATGTTGTCAAATAAAGCGTGACGGCATACGTATGTCTGTCATTGCATTTTTATTACATTTCATTATTTTGGTACTAAAATACCGAAGAAGGTTAAGTTTGTAGGCCCGAAATTAAGTCCGACTTAAAACTGATCGAGAAGAAATTTATTTAGACAGTCAAAACGGTAGAACAACAAAAATGCTTATACTGCGAAGAGTTAGAATATCCCATTGTGAAAGATAGGAGTATGTTATATGTGCAGTATCCCAAGACAACATATGTTTTCTTGTCTATTTTGTTGTTAAATATATTATAGACTTTTGAACATCATTCGTTTATGGATTGATATCCGAATGTTACAAGTATGTTTGCATTGGAGAAGGCAGAGACTCCACTCGAATTGTGCAATGGCCTCATACAGGCCGTGGTCACTGTACTCCGCTCGTCTGTCATGTTTCTGTAATCAGCAAGAAGTACAGCCGAGCCAAATGGATCTAAAACTGTGGAAAAAATACGAACTACGAGTGGAGATTCCACTTCTACCCATCCTGTTAGAGACAATTTGATGCATCCTGCTAAGCCACCCCCCCCCCCCCCCCCCCCAGCCAGACGTTAGAAGAAATTATGTCTAGAAGGATCTTTAAAAAATGGGACGTAAGTTTTGTGTGTTAATTGATAGGTGGTTACCGACGTTTCGGGACTATATCTATCCCATCTTCGAGGGTCAAGCTGTCCAAGAAGAATGAGATGGTGAAGTGGATTAATGTGGCTCGTAATAGGGACCGGCAGCTGCCTGGTGTGAACAGGGTGAACTTAGTTTCCATAAAAGGTGGGAAATTTCTTCACCTGTTGTGCGCCTGTTTCGTTTCAAGTAGAACCGTTTTCCATAAATTTATATCTACTTCTAGCATAAGGCGGTGGAGAAAGTCCGCCTATTAGTCTATGTCTGGATGTAGTAGGCCATTCTGTTATCGCAATTGTTAACAGGAGAGATAAGATAAGGAAGATTTTTGGGTACTCTAAAAGATCAGTCTTTATGTGACCTGATTTTATTGCTTTTATTAATTATATTTTATTTAATATTCATCGTGTAAGTTTGTCTTTGGATTTATTTTTTGCACGTTTTTTGAAAATAAACTATAATCAAATTTTCAAGCTAGCTGTTTTGTTATATTGTCCTACACTTCTGGTAATTTTAATGTCTGTAGTTGGAGATTAAAACATGTCTGTTTTACTCTTTGTTATTCAGTTGAGAACATTCAAGTGTGGGTGCTAAACACCGCACTCGAAGACAAAGAACATGTTGGTGAAGAGTGTACAGTTTTCTACCAGAGCAGCTGAACTCTGGAGTCATGCAGGCATCTGGTGGTAAGTCCTTCATAAGTTATTATATTTTATTGATTTTTTCTTGGCTAATTATCGAAGTTTTTGGATTGAGTATTGAATGATTTATGAATGAAAGATTGAAGAGGATGTGCCTTCAATTTAATCGGGGATGTTCCCGGAGATTCCGAGGACAACCACAAATAAATCCTTTTTGGCCTGGTCGGGTATAAATTTAAAACCTGGACCTAGAGAATATGATAAGGAATTTTAACGATTCGACCAAAACGTCTTAAATACTGATGGTCGTTTTAAAAGTAAGAATCCTGAATTTGCCAAAATACTCTGTGAGATAGAGCTACTTATCTCGTTAGTTGTAGGCCAGCTGAATTTCTTCCCTGTGAAAATGAGATGATTTAGTCGTTTACTCGTATTAATTTCTTCTTGAGAACAAAGTCCGCAATTAAAGTGTCAATGTTTGAGAGACTTTGTGGCCTGATATTTCACGGTAACATAACTGCTTTCCTACTGCCATTCCTAGAAAAACTTCCCTGTAATCATCTTCAACAAATTATAGTGGTTGTAACTGTAGAATCGTCTTGCTTTATATATATGTCTGTGTGAAGCTTGGTCTCGTATCTGGGGGGGGGGGGGGACGTAAATTAGGAGTGTTAGAGAATGAAGTGGTGAGGATAATGTTCAGACGTAGGGGGAAAGAAGTAAGAAGAATAAGGTGACCATTTTATAATTAAATTAATAACATGGAGGCTACTATTTTGCGAGTATCTGTAAAACCGTTAAATCGTAGGATAAAATGATCCGAACATAAGGCACGAAAGAGTGAAACAAAGAAGGGCATAAAACCTTTGTTGGAATGTCTAAGTGAAAAACCAACTTTGGAAACTTATCCATAAAGAAAAAGTGATAATAAAATATATGTTAGAAAAGACAGTTTTAAAAGCGGAATAAATTTAAGTGGCTGTGGATAAGTCCAGTGGAAGGGTTTGATGAAAATATGTTGGATGATATAAACAAGGACCTGTTTGACCCTTGAGTAATTTATCAACTTTCAAAGACACACCTGAAAATTCGAATTGGAAATTTAAAATGACGGGAGACTAAATTTCCTTTGAATACAAATTTCCAATGTCCAACAATTATTGGACTGCATGAATAAGTGTTTAACGTAACTTTGTGTAAGTTTATATCGCGCCCAGTCTATGTAATATTTGGGATTCTTGGACAGGCTATCAGCCCAACGCAAGATGGAGCACAAAACATCAAGGACATTCTTCTCTAAAGTGAGTGGGATCCAAAAAGCAGGCAGTTTAAAAGAATGAATATTTTGCACCCTAGAGTCATTCGGTGGTTACTCGTGGTTACAAATCTGCTACTGTCCTTCAGATATGTTAATCGTGTACATTAACGCGATACAGTAAAGCCAAGTAAATGAACTCCACATCGGAAGCCTTTCTCAACGGGTCATTCTCAACACGGGCTTTTAAATTGTCAAAAACGATTCGTTTTATACTTGAGCATTGTGTGTTTTGAGCAACCTATGGTAATAGGAAATCGAACTCAACATACTGCAAGTTCTCACCACTGTGTTCTATTTGCTCTGCGTTTTATTCCTTCAGAAATAACATTGTCTTCTCTGAAAGAGTTTGTATGTAATAGTTTGGTTTATTGCTTCTAACATCTAATTGAATTTGAGTATCCGGGTTAGTAGACTACTTTAAAAGGGGCATAATTAAAATCATCTACATTAATGCCCAAGGGATTTACAAGGTAAATAGATGTCTTCAATATAACTTAAAGCTTTTTCTTTATGCTTTTCCTAATCTCAGTTTGGTATAATTAAGGCTGGGAAAGTTGTACTAATGTGTACTAAATTTTTACGTTGGTATAATGAAGACTTTTAGGGTTTTGCTATTTTTTGGTAAATATTCCAACTTTAAATGTTACCGCAGTTTATGCCTAAGGGACCCGCGACTCGATATAATTTTGGGGAGGGTATCAACGGAGTTAATGATACTCTGTCAGAGGTCCGCATTACCACAAAAGTTGAGAAAACACTTTTTTACACCCTCTTCAATTCATAATTTATGATCGTCCTTTCGATTCCATTCAGATTTCTTATAACTTAAGATTTGACACGGTCTTATAAAATAAATATTCCTACGAATATTTTCATTTATTCTTAATGGATTTTGGAAATTGGGGTCCTTACCCGTACTAATGTGGTTCGTGTTTCTTCGAAACTCTTCAGTTTCTGCTCTCCCATTTGGTGTAATTAGAGACATAATTACGCTCTCTTATCTTCATGTGCCTTGTCTTTCACAGACGCTTGTTACGGACTCCCATTTTCAGGACGTAATTAATGCCTTAGTAGAAATATAGGCTATTTGACTCATTTATTTTCTCACTGCATGCTATTATGACACATTAGTCTATGTGTAGCTATACATACAGACTAATGTTATTTCTCTTCCGTGTTTACTAAAGACATCTGCAACAAAGCAAGGGTGACGGAATAGATGCACCCTTGTGGTGGCACTCTCTGGACGCTTTCGAAAAAAGAATGAACTGAAGTATCATTGCTGCAAACCTTGCGGAATGAGTGAGGTATAATCAGGCACAGACAAGAGCGCAACAGCTTGAAGCGTGTCGGACACCCTGCGTGGGACTAGCAGGTTCTGACTATCGTGTAATTGCTTCTTCTATGAGTAACTTACTCTTTGACCTCTCCCCAGGCCTCCAATTGCAGTGTGTCTGAATCTCTTCATATTACTTTATGAATCAAGTACGAAGTTCCCCATTTCCTGGTTGTTTCTCAAAAAATTAAAGAGTCTGAGAATATTTCAGATACGAGTAGGATTACTGTGTTTCGTGATCTGGATGAAGAATGGTCAAATAAAAGAAATTTTGAAAAACCTTAGTGCCTAGCTCAATGCAACGTAATGATATACAAACAAATTCGGGAACCAATATTTGTAATTTAATCCAGCGCGGGATTTAGAAAGCTTGAGTTTGTCTTCTAACAGCTGCTGTACGCACGGGTTCGAAGGATATTTAAATATGACGGGGAGGAAATGATTGGGGAGTTAAATTAAATATCTGCTGGTTTTGTCATAAAAGCCACAAGAATTTATCACCGGTTAATTAGGCTTTTTTCAAGTCACCTCGTAGCATTTTTCAGGTACGCTGTAGGTTGTTAAATCTGACATAAAATTCCGTAATGTACAAACTTAACACTGACAAACTATTCAAAAATTTTGCTAATAATTATTATGTCGACAATTATCCGTATAATGAGTTCGAATTCTGTAGAAATAGTGATTTACATAAATGTTCCACCACTTTAATATGTGGGCCGGGATAGCGTAGTCGGTATAGCGACTCGCTACAGGCTGGACGGTCCGGGGATCGAATTCCGGTGGGGACGAGATTTTTCGCAACCGTCCAGACCGGCCCTGGGGCCCACCCAGCCTCCTATACAATGGGTACCGGATCTCTTTCCCGGGGGTAGAGCGGCCGGGGCGTGGAGTTGACCACCCACCCTCATCTAGCGCCGAGGCTAAAGAAAGAGTAGAGCTATACCTCTACTACCCCTCTGGGCCTTCGTGGTCTGTTCTAGGGAGAACTTTACCTTTACCTTTACCACTTTAATATTGTGCCCGTCTAAGAAAATTATGCTGCCATTATCTTGTGTCTGAACATAGTCTATACAAAGTATCAACCAGATATCAGACCAAAATTATGATGGATTTTTTGAAACACAGTCTATATAAAATTAACTCTTGTACAACAGACCAATTCTAACTAACACGTTGTGTTGGCCGTGCCATGGCTCAGGCGGTTAGTAGCCGGCCTTCCACTGCGGAGGCCCGGGTTCGATCCTGGATCAGTCCATGTGGGGTTTGTGGTGGACAAAGTGGCACTGGGACAGGTTTTTCTCCGAGTTGTCGGTTTTCCCCTGTCAATTTCATTCCACTGGTGCTCCATTACTTGTAAAACTTGGTAAAAAACTGCTCATCTTCATCTTAGGGTTGCACAATAAGCCTTAAGGCTGTGGTGCGTCTGTAGCATCTGCTGCGGGGCCCTTCTCCATGCAAAAAAAACACGTTGTGTTTGAGCACACACTTAATATAAAACTAACTAGGAGTCAGACCAATGGTAGTACCTCGAGCTTCCATCGCCTCGACCATTACCATTCCGATCTAACCTGCTGTGGCATTTATACTTGGTCAGCCAACAAACCTAGGCTCGTCCATCTCAGAATGACGCGTCCTGCTTGTAACAGAATGCGGTCTCGACGCAAGAGTATGCGTTCATAGCAGTATATCGATGATACGTTATGCTTCTTTTCTTTAAAACAACAATCTCTTTTGTATAGAACAATTTTAATGAAGTGTAATAACTCTGCATAATCAATTGCATTGGACTCTAGTGGGCCTAGAAGAGGAATATCTTAATCCCAACATTGCATGTAATGAGAACTTAAAGTTTTAGTTACGAAAATTAAACTGAATTACATTTAAAGATTTAGCTCGTACCGCACAGTAAACACATTCCCTCTCGGTCATGAGACCAACCTGTTATTGCTGTTTAGGGATATAATCGCTCGTCAAAGAACAATGCAAAACACCTAAATGCATTCTGTGAACACAATATGGAATATTTGAGTGCTCAACATGGTGGTGCATAAAGCAACGAATCTGTTTGACGGGATAAATACAGAGCATTTATAGTGAAGTGAAATATTTTTCTTCTGTCTGCTACAATAAATTCTGGGTAGGTGGCGGTGAGTCAGACACGGACGGATTGATTCTTCGTGACGGAAAGAGGTTAAGGTAAAATTTCCGCTGGCCACGCTATGAAAATGTCAGGGAGAGTAAAAGTAGAGCTCTACTCATTCTTAACCTTAGCATTAAATGTAGCTAAGTAATCAGCCTCACGCTTCGGTCGCATTAACACTGAAAAAAATGATCCCGTGTACTCAGGGTCGCCGAGAGCGAGTTCGGGCCCCGGCGAAAAAAAGTTTTCGGGCCTCCCAACAAGGGCGGACAGGCTAAAAGTCTTTATACCAAATTTGAAAAACTGACTCTCAGTTGCAGAGTGACTTGGGCTTGGGTTACTTTGTACAGTCGACAAATAATGACAGAACTTAAAAAGACAAAAACATATGCAACATAGTCGGGCCCCGGTAATTTGTACCGGCTTCTACCCCCCTCGACGGCACTGCCAGTTCCCATTGGATAGAAGGCTGGATGGGCGCCAGACTCAGTGTGGACATGTAGGATGAGAGGAAATTCTTGCCCCAGTCGGAATTCAAACCCCAATTCGCCTCCATCAGGCAGTACAATATCTCTACAGAAATTGCGACAATATTCTGCCTACAGCAGACAAACTGTGCTTTATTCTACTTTGTCATACACGCATGGTTTTGTTTGAAGTTCTGTAAATCAGAGTTTTCACGCAGCGCTGCTCTTTAAGAGGCGGCATATTGAAGTACTTGTAGTGAAGTGGAGATCCAGTCGATGTTATCGTGTGCATGAATGAGGAGACGTCGTGCAGGAGAGGTAGGCACGTGCTTCTTTACTGTTTTCGTTAGACATGTCTGAGACAAGAAATTACGTAGTCTCCTGTTTTCACAAGGTAAACATGTTGAATATTTAGTATTCGAGAACTAGATGTACTTGAACTTCCAAGTTCCCATTTTGGAGCGGACAGAATCGATTATGCAACTTCTACTTAATGCCAGATATGAGCTACCTCTTCCTTTGTTGAAAATAGGGCTTTCTTGGAAGAAATTAAGCACCGTATCAATTTAAAAGCAGTAATTATGTCATACAGGGAAAAAAAGCGCGTACGTTTGTATATATAGTTAAGATTATGGGCTTGTGTGATGTGACCAACCAAAATAAAAACCATTAAAGAATTACAACCAAAAATTAATCTAGGATCGCAACAATTAAAATGAACTTAAAAGAAAGAACTTTGTCAAGTACACATGAAATTTATTTTGAGTGAAGTTTGTAATAATCGTTTTTTATTTAACACTTGCGGAACTCTTATTTTCACTTCACGGAACCCTGGAACCACGGAACCACTTGGGAAACGTCGCTCTAATTGTTGCCCAGTACAGACAGGCAGAGCAGGCTTGACAGCTTCCTTCCACGTCCGTCCTAATGTCGTGCTGTTGAGTATTGACCTATGACATCTTATTTGAATTTAATCTTAACATCTACCTTTGCAATGGAAGTATTAAGTGTTGAGATATATTTCCATAAAGCTGTTGATTCCACAAAACAATAATTCATAAGCGTGGGGAAAAAAAACTTTTTTAACATTATGAGATTGCCTGGTTTTAAAATATATGAAATTTCAAAGCATTTATTATGGATGCTTGGATTACAAAACATAAGCAGACTGATTTAATTTAACGTTGTGTTCACCGTGCATCTTAATATTATTTAGTTCTTCAACCAACGAATGCACATATAAATAAAATTTCACTACATCCTACATATGTTTCGGCCTCAATTTGGCCATCATCAGGGGCACTTTGCTAAGAACTTCACCGATCACCGTCCATTTGGCACTGTTACTTGACATATTTTGTTAAACCAAATGGACACTTTTGTTTTGTGAAGTTTTTCTTTGATGTTCTGATAGTGATATATTGGTTTTGCATGTTGGACATTGATTAATTTAACGTTGTGTTCACCGTGCATCTTAATAATAATATTTAGTTTTTCAACCAACGAATGCACACATAAATAAAATTTGTCTACATCCTACATATGTTTCTGCCTCAATGGTGCCAAATGGACGGAGATCAGTGAAGTGCTTAGCAAAGTGCCCCTGATGATGGCCAAATTGAGGCCGAAACATGTGTAGGGTGTAGTAAAATTTTATTTACATGTGCATTCGTTGGTTGAAAAAACTAAACATAAGCAGACTGTTTTGCAACCACATGTCACAAGTGGTTCTCCATACGGAATTACAGTCATATTCAAACAAATAAGGAACTTTCAGGTAATGTCACTTTATTTTTGTTGCTGATTAAGAATGCAGAAGGCGTCTCAAACTGCTTCTCTGTTAAAGGAGTTACGTTGTTCTGCTGGTATAGGAACCGCAACAGAACGGTACTCCTTGTAACCGTTTTGCAGACGGAGTGCTGTCCTGACTCTTGTTTCATAAATTGGGTAACATTAACATGTGACGCAGAAGGACGACCTGTTTCCTCTCGTCATGTTTTCATGCCGTGGCCTGCCCACAATATCGTCGTCCCACAGAGGCCTCATACCATTTTTATTTTCATTATTCTACATTGCTCGAACAGGTTTGGATCATTTCTTGCATTAAGGGTGTACCATATGGGATGTGCCGCCTTGCAATGTAGTAGCTGGTGTCCGACGTTTCGGAGGAAACTGCATCGTGTTTCAATTGAGAATTTCCCTATAGATTGGCAGGGAGTTTGCGTTTCAAAAATCGAACCGCCATATCCATCACCCGACACAAAGGATGCCTTTATTTCTTACTGAAGATGGAAACAACAACTTTATTATAAAATCTGGTTACACTCTACCAGAATACAAGATGTTAAATCCCAGATAACCGCAGTTTTATTGTTAACTGCTGTGAAAATCTCAAATATTTTGCTCGATGGTGATCGTAAGTGGCTATTGGGACCTCTACGGTGGTTGTCCGTAGATCTCTATATTTCCCTGAAATGACTGGGATGTCTTACTATTAAAAGCCCTAAGGAAATATGTGTAAAGAGGTTGATTGGATTCCTCTAGCTCAGCTTATGGACCAGTGGCGATCTCTTGTTGGGAGAATTATGAAACTTTTGCTCGGGGATTTTTGACTAGCTGAGCGACAATTAGACTCCCAAAAATCTCAACTCTCTGGAGTTAATTCTCATAACTAAACGGGCAAACCCGCTTTCTAATCTTCCGCCATGCTCACCAGCATTCCAGGTTTTGGTTCTGAAAACACATGTTACTCGCTTTGTCTTAATTGCGAGTACATTACCACATCGTCAGTTATGAATTACAGAACCGACTTATAAACCGAGTGGCGGTGATTTAAAATAGTGGAATCGTGACCAGAAATCGGTTATCCTCACTTTTCGTGATTTTCTTCAGTTCTCTTACTTGAATCGGCAGCTGCTTCCTTCTGCACACGTGAGTTTCCTCTTCTTCTATTTACCATTTCGGCGTCAATATGTCATTCACTTTTCTTTCTGCTTCATCGAAAGATTGCTGATATATTATGCGTTGTACAGACCACACGTTACGGGTCGGCGTACAAATGCACAATTTGAAGCTCACACATCTGTGACGAATTGGCGTATCTTTCCCGTGAAAAGATATGGTTATATTTTTCTCAGCATTACTTCTGTTATTCTGTTAAGGGCATTACAAAAGTCTTATATCTCACATTTTTCATGCCTTTGACCCATCAGGCTTCATATTCAGTGAGTACCGGCGTTCTTTTCCCCGCAGCAAATCGGCTGAAGCTAGCAAATCATTGTCTAGTGCCGAGTTTAATAATGAGAGGCGCCTTACCACCATTCCTCCACACGTCTTCCTGGTGTACACAAGGACAATTTTGCCTTAACGTCTACATTTTACAATTTTTTACGATCCCATCAAAGGTCATTTTTAACATGTTCCTTCCGGTTGCCTCTGTAGTGCAATGTAACTACATTATGTTAAACCTCTTTGGAGGACGTATAATTTATAGACTATAATTGTGCTTTATTGCTGAAAATATTCGATATATAATCTGAAGAAAGGGAACTTGTTTGAGGCAATGTGCATGATATCGCCTCTCAACATGCCCTTCCAAGCGATGTAAAGTAGAACTAGTCTAAAGAATAAAAAACTAATACACTCATAAATTTAAACTTTTTTTTTAATATTCTGACTTACTTGTGTAGTAACGAACGAATGGTTCTCAGCTTTACATAACCAAAGTTATTAACTAAAGAGTATTTGATCTCTCATCAGGGAGCCCATGAGATTTATTTCATACGTTGCCAAAGGTCCTAAAGAGCTTCTTTGGACAACTTTTTTGCGTACGTGGAATAAATGAAGTTTTTTTTAAAGTAAAATGATCTTGGTAGTAATATCTTGTGCTTGCATTAAGTCTTAAAAGACTGAGACAAAAATTAAGTCGCCATTGAAAAGAGGTACTTGATAACTTACTCTTGTAAAAAAAAAACAAGGATGGTATTAATGAAACAAGTTCCAAAAACTTTAAATTAAACCTGGAAGTTCAGAAAGTAATTTTCAGGAAGTTGCTTCTGCCCCCCTGTTCACTCCATCTGTTTCCATTCATACAGAAATCCCACGCATGCAAACTGACGCTTATCCAAGGGTCTGCCCAGTGCACTGACCTTCATCTGAGGGAACCGGACCGGATTTCATTCTCGTTTGAGCCGTCTGGGATGCGCCTTTTCTGTGTTACCAAATCACGATTCGTGGCCTAAGCTCCACCCTTGCCAATAAATGACAATGATACTCTGTACATGAAGACAAAGCTTAGTCTATTGCTGCTATTGTCTGATGTTCCTAGAGTAATTAGACCTCACTGTGCCCGTTCATTTAGGCAAGCATCACGATTTGAGTAATCTAAGATCGATTATCCAAACTGTTCTCAGTCAAGAGTAATATAAATTATCAATTTATTCGAATGATTAGACCTTAAGGGACTCGAATAATAGCGTACAAAATACGGCTTAACTTGGATAAACTAGAAGGGTCATAGTCGATTTATTCAGATAATACTTAAAATAATGGCATCAAATAATAAACGAATTAAATAATCGTTAATATACGTGATTTCAAGCTTCCGCCGCGGTGTAAATATGAGGTACGCTCTCTTCTGGGATTTTACGCAGCGTATATTGGTAGTTTGTTACCGACGTTTCAGGACAACCTATCGGTCCCATCTTCAAGTGTCAAGCAATGACGGGTATTTTCGTGATTTATCTCAATTCCCCCCTGAATATGGCAGGATATACCATAATGCCCGTAATTATGCCACCACCGTTTCCTGTCACATTCATTTCAAATGAATATTTACTAATGAACCTACCATTCTTTCTTTCTTAGTCTGACCTCTTCTACCTACTCACTGTAGGTGTAGAGGGTTATTGTGGCACTTGATCACACTCAATGACACACACTCTCTCTCCTCTCTCTCTCTCTCTCTCTCTCTCTCTCTCTCTCTGTCAGTAGGACTCCGCTGAACGAGGGAACGGCCCGTCGCAGAGACCACTGAGAAAACAAAACACTCACAAGGGTTTCGAACCCTCAATCCTAGCAAGCGAGCTGCCGCAGACTCATGCCTTAGACCACGCGGTCACCAGATCGGCCAATCTATTATTCATTGTTATATAATATAAAGCGTTGAAAGAGTCGCTAAATAAACCACTGAATATCTACCCATAAAACTTCATTTCTGCTACTGTACGTAAATTTGTTTCATGCCACAATCCAAATGACAGTACTTAATGTGCATTCTTATGTTTTTAGATTTTCCTTGTGCCAATATATGCTATACGCTTCAAAACGCTTTGCTTCGCCAGTTCTAACGGGATGTTTCAAAGTACCATTTACCATTGGATGCTGGGACATGCTGAGTTCTGTTTGTTCTCTTTCTGTCTCTAGTCAAACGGTTTTGTGAAGTAACGTCAGTTCAGATTATTGTGCAAGCAGAGGTACAAAATATATTACGATTAGGACTTCGGTGTTCAAAGTAGAGGATTCAATAAGATTTATTTTAGGCGTTTTTTCCTTACGGATTTTGGAAAGCACTTCAGACTCTTAGCAAGCCTATCGTAATGTCCCCTTCGACTACCCATAAATAGCTCGTATATCTGTTTTGACTTCGCTCAAAAGCAATTTTCATTTTCTTTTGTTGTTATTTTAATAAAAACTAAAAAAAAGAGGAGAATATACGGCCCAATAACAAATCAACATGAGAGTTGGGGAATGAGAACTAATGAGGAAATAGATTTGCTAACACTGGTCAACAGTGAAAATGTTACGGAGTTGAAACTAGTTAATCTTAACTAATTTGAGGTCGCTGAGAATGAATATGATGCTTAAAATTGTTTGTTAGCTCTTGTTTTGAAGTAACAGGCCTTTATTAATGTGACCGATTTTTATTATTTTCCTTACATTTTGTTTATACACGAAAGACTGAAATGGGTCTACATTTCCATTCCTAACCGTAATTTATGCTATAGGCTTATACTTACACTAAGATTGTGTACTTGCATATTCACAAAATTATATAGGCCTATATATTGAGCCGGTTCTGGCGTAGCGCAACTGCAGTGACTTGATGTCGGTCATCGTCGGATCGCGTCGGGTCGCGCTAGCTAATCGTCGGGGATTCCCGCGCCTTTTTCACGGTGTGCCACGTGGTATTTAGAGTTTCAGTGTGCTTTCTCGCTGCATCCGTGCTCGGTTACAATATCTTGTTTTTTAACGCGAAGAAAACTAAGATGCCTCGTAAATGTGTGAACCGTTCAGATAGTTTTTGTTATGTTTGTGGGAAAGTGACATTTGCTTCACAAAAGCGTGCTCTAACTCCAATTGTGAAAAAGGCGTACCATCTATACTTCGGTTGTAAAGTTGGGGATCAGGACAAGAGCTGGGCTCCACACATATGCTGCAACTCTTGTTCGGCAAATCTTTGCGGCTGGTTAAATCACAAGAAGCGTTCTATGCCTTTTGCTGTACCCATGGTGTGGCGTGAGCCAACAAACCACATTACTGACTGCTATTTCTGCATGGTTCCTCCACTGGAACATGGAACGTCGAAGAAGAAAAAGTGTAAACTGAGCTACCCAAATATACCATCGCTATACTACCGGTGCTCCATGGAGACGATCTACCTATTCCAGAACCGCCTGACTCATTTGAAATCGAAGATGATGACGAAGATGAGGAATGCAGTAATACAAATGTCTCAAGTTCTAGCGATCCAGATTTTATATCTGATGAAGCATGTACTGAGCCACACAGAATAGCACAGAACGAATTGAACGACCTTGTGCGAGATCTAGATTTGTCGAAAGGTAAGGCTGAACTCTTGGGCTCAAGATTGCAGCAGTGGAATCTACTTGGTGAGGGCGTCTGCGTGTCTACATTTCGTTCACGTCATAAAGACTTTGTTTCATTCTTTTCAATGAAAAGTAATCTCGTCACCTGCCATGACATTGATGGTCTGATGTCAGCTCTCAACATCAATCATAACCCTGATGAATGGAGACTGTTCATAGACTCCTCACAGTTGAGTTTGAAAGCAGTATTATTGCATAATGGCAACATTTTGCCATCGATTCCAATCGGTCATGCAGTTCACATGAAAGAAACATACAGCAACATGAAGCAACTGTTGGAGTGCATAAACTATGATAAATATAAATGGCAGCTTTGTTGTGACTTAAAGGTTGTTGCCATCTTACTCGGACTGCAGCAAGGATACACAAAATTCTGTTGTTTCATCTGTGAATGGGACAGCCGAGCAAGGGCCTCGCACTTTGTGGTCAGGGACTGGCCTTTAAGACAACGTCTGGAGCCAGGTTCAAAGAATGTACTACATCCGTCTTTAGTGGAACCAAGCAAGATTCTGTTGCCACCGCTGCACGTTAAGCTTGGCCTAATGAAGAACTTCGTCAAGGCAATGGATCGAGATGGCCAAGCATTCAAGTACCTTCGTGATAAATTTCCGAGGATGAGTGATGCAAAAGTCAGAGAAGTTGTTTTCGTCGGTCCACAAATCCGAGACATCTTCAGAGATGAACAATTTGACCGGCTTATCACTGGTGACGAGCAGTGTGCTTGGAATGCTTTCCGGTTGGTTGCTAATAACTTCCTCGGAAACACCAAGGCTGACAATTACAAGGAAATAGTGGAGGACCTGTTGGTTGCGTATCAGAAATTGGGCTGCAATATGTCGTTAAAGATTCACTTTCTGCATTCTCACCTGGATTTCTTCCCTGAAAACTGCGGTGCGGTCAGCGACGAACACGGTGAACGCTTTCACCAGACCATTGCGGAAATCGAAAATCGTTATCAGGGGAAATGGAGTCCAGTTATGTTAGCAGATTATTGCTGGACAGTAGTTAGAGACTCTCCAGAACTTGTATACAAAAGACAGCTAAGAAAAGACGCCTTTAGCCGAAGTGATGACGGACAGCAGTGAATAGTAAGTATTATTGTGTTAAATATGCTACATGTTATTATAAAATTTCACAAATCTTGGAAACTGTAGCAAACTCATCATTTTAAGGCCTATTTTCATGTTCAGCATACCCAATTACATAAAGGAAAGTGGATTTGATGCTCGTAACCGAAAAAAAGTTAAAATTTGTTGCCCAGTGTAATCAGACAAGCAGATATGTTTAAATATATAAAATCACAGAGAATAGGATTGGGCATATTGTAAGAATGAATAAAGAAAGGACGCTGAAAGAAATAACAGTGGAGACCAACTGCAGTAAGGATTGGTAGACCGGGTTTGGGATGGGAGAATGATGCGAGAGCGAAAAATGAGGAGTAAGATGGCTATAGATAGAAAAGCATGGAAGAGAATTTTTGAGCAGGCCAAAACTCACAAAGAGTCGTAGCGCCAAGTGAGGAACAAGAATAAAAAATAGAAACTACATAAAGTCATAGGTGAATTTTTAAGAATGCATTTTGAGTTCCGTAAATAATTTTGGTGAGCCTGATGCAGGGCTACACCACTGCTGTTTTACAAATATTACCACTCGAAAATGTAGTTTAAAATTTTTTGATATAAATGTTCGCGTTGCTTCTTCTGCATCTCTCTGTCGTTTGAACTCAAGTCCTTGACCTTTGTTTGAATGACGCATATACGAGAAAAATGAATCAGGCAGCATAGTGACTGGCTAAAAACTGGACGACTGGGTTCGATTCAGGACAGAAATAGAGGTCTTTCTACGTCGGACTTTAGTTTCTCAGGGTGCTAAATATTAAGTTTAAGAGTCTTCTGGGATGACGCCGTGTTGTTTGGTAGGTAAGTACATGTCCACCAAAATGTGTGACGCCACATGCTGGAAGACAGCCGTTTAGGTTTCGGGTTGTTCGTGGGCTGACATCTGCACGTCGTATAAATATTATTGTCTCGAACTCGAAACCCCTGGAGCAGGGAGGCCAAGGACTGACAAAGGGGCGAAGCGCCATAAAATAAAATATCCTGGAACACAAATTTTTCTCTGAGTCGTCGCCTATAGACAGGCTGTGGGGCCCTACCTAATATTTTGTCTAATGGATAATCTACTGCGGCTCTTTCTGTGGTGGTTATGCAGCTAGGGCCTAAAGCCGACAGTTACTTGTATCTAGTGCTAACTAAGAATTCTATACCTGCACTTCCCTTACGGCTTATATCGTCATACTTAATTGCAGAGACTTTACCAGTGATATATTACGAAGTGTTCTGTGTTCTGACAGCTTGTCATTGGCAGTTATCTTAAAGTTATTCCAACCCTTCTGCAATAATTTATTCTTTCTTCTCTTCAACACACAATTATCCCATTAAGAAGATAGGTATCCTTGTTCTTGTTGTCTATCTTGTACACAATTTCACGCTTCTTAAAATATTAAATTTTTCCTGCTAAATTTCCTAGCAGGTTTTATTCTTCTTATCCGAAGTTTCATTTCGAATAAGCGCATGGGAACATTACGTAAGAGGCTGAATAAATTTTCGGTTGCATCTCGCCAAGTATTTACCTGAGAACAAAAGCATTAAAAATGTTCCAGAGGTCTGAGAATTATACGTGTTCTGTCTTAGACAAAGTTGATATAAAACTTTATAATTTTGGGAATGTTACTGCTGTAATATGATTAGGCACCGGTCAAGTATGCACCATTTAAGAGCGTTGTCCAACTTCCTCTCTCACTGACGTCTGCCTTTTGCCCGCTTAAGGCACTGCTTATTTGTAGAAAACAGACGTCACGGGTGAACGTAAAGTATCTCGTTAATACCATCCCCTAGACAGCATTTTTCCCTTCTGTTTATTATGAATATTCAGCACTGATTGCCCTGTTTAAAGAGACGTCTTGTACAGTGACATCCATTGTTCTTTCTTATATCGCGTCACGATCGTTTACGAAATGTTTCAGAAAATTTTACTAAATTACCAGCTTTGTGTCAATAGTAAGACGTATGTCTTATAATATTATTAACCATTTCAAGCCCAGTGATAATTGTACCTACCACCTGCTGTAACATTAAGAGTCTCGCATTTCGTCACACCTTGTTTTTACACGCTTCATTTTATTCTCAGAATAATAAGGATTATTTCACTGAACAGCCTTAAGCAGTTGGCATTTATAATGGAGAATTATTGTGCTCTGTGTGAGGTACGAACTGAATTTGTATCTAATTTATATGAGTTTAAGTCTTGAAAGATTTAATTCTTTTAAAACTGACTTGCGCCTAAATTGTATGTAAATATTCAGTTTCCACCTCACAGAAAACAGAGCGCCTTTATTACAAGAAACCAATCAGTCTGTTTTGACTTAGAGAAATAGGGTTATTTATTGTGAGGAGAAATGCAAAATAAAATGAAGTTCCTTTATGTTACAGCAGTTGGAACATACAGGCCTATTTACCACTAATACCAAAGGGATTATCATAAGATATACAATTTCGATAGCAGTCCTGAGTATAAACACACTGAACGACCCAGCCCTTGAGAGCTGAAAAGAGGAAAATTATTTAGTTAGATAATAAATTGTATTGTAGATACTAAACAAGCTGTGACGTGTATATATTCCTTTCTCAGTTATCCGAAGTCTTTGGGTAGGGGTGTGCCAAGTAAGGACTTGTTTGTTTAATAGAATTGCAACACACATAACATATGCGAGCGATGTATGTCAGGGTTGCAATATAAATTGGAAACAACCTCCAGCTGTGAGTGGCCCCTAGTGCGCGTCATAACTGGAATTTGAATTGCACTGTCTGAAACAAAATCTTGGGCTCTGGTGATCCTGTAATGAAGACGCACTTGACACTTCTAACGTTAGTACTATGCCTCTTATCGCTCCCACGTTATGCAGCATAATGACTGGGTCTGGATAAGCAACCTGTCATTACGTCCCTGTGTACAGTTAGTTACGTAAATTGTGTGCTCCATTTTTATTGAAGAATTCATTGTCCTTTGAATGAAAAGAGCTTGCCTTTGTAACGGCAAAACGAAGATACATTGTGCTTGTCAAGTTAACAGTTATGCAAAATTATAGCATACATTTTCATATTATAATATTCTGTGCCATGACACCGTGTAGACTGCTAGCGGGTACCGGCGTTTCGGAAGAACATACTGCCTCGTTCTTGTTGACGTCTACCCTGATAATGAAAGATACTACCAGACTACGCGGTGTCACAACTCAGAAGATTACAATATGGACCTTCACCGGCCTGGAACCTCCACAGGCAATCTCAAACGCCATCTTTGTATTTTATTTTTGTTTCCGATCTTTTTGCCGCTATTTATAAATACCATAGAGAGAGGAGAGGTACTTTGGTGTCGTATCAGACGCTTCGAAACTCCTAGCAATTTATTACCAGTAGTCCAGATTATCAAAATAAAAATCGGTAGCATGCAAAATATTTATTCCATCAGTGGCAGTAAGTATTTTTGGAAACTTTTTTTTGGTCCATTAAATATGGAACGGCATAAATTTGCAAGTGCAGTGTAGCAGTTCTTGTGTTCCGTTATAGACCGTAACGGAATTAGGCGTAATATCCAACACATATTTTGTCAGCTTGTGGTCGCATTCAAACACCAATCAGACTGTTACAGAAAGAATGCTCTTGACCCGGTTTGTATATCTGTTAGTCAACCAGATATTCTGCATGAAGTTAAAAACTACCTAAGAGTCGATATTTGGTTTCAATCTTTTAGTCCCATTTCTCATTTTGTTGAATGGCATGAGCGAAGTCTTCTCGGGTAGGTCAACTGTACAAAAGAGTCAGATTTGCTCGGTACAGAGCGTCATGTTATTTGTCGTACGTTTTAGGTGCCGAAATAGCGCTGTCTGCACAGTGACTGACTAGTCTACGGGCTGGAAAACCGAGAAATCCTGTCTCGATTCCCGCCACGATCAACAGATTTATCTATTCTCCAAAGCGTTCAGACCGGCTCTGGGGCTGACCCAGTCGCCTATCCAATGCCTATCGGACGTTCTTTCCTCAGTGGTAAAGCGGCCAAAGCGCGAAGCTGGCCACTCCATTTATTACATAGATTAAGAATGAGTGAAACGCTACACCTCTACTCCATATGCCTGTATGTCATGTACACGGACAACTTTATCTTCTTAAGTCTTTCATTAAACTGAACTGGCATAGTGTAGTCGATATGCTGCGTAGGCTACATGCTGGACGAGCGGAGGTTTGAATCCCGGCAGAGGCATGAAGTTTACCTCTTCTCCAAGACGTACACACCGGCTCTGGGACTCAAAAAGCCTCTTCTTCAATTGACACCGGGGCACTTTCCCGAGGTTAAAGCTTCCGGGGTGTGAATTTAACCCCTCATCTTTATCTAGTCCAGAGATTAAGAATGAATGGAGCTATGCCTTTACGCCCCCCCCCCCCCCGTGGGCTTATGACTTTATGGTGTGGACAGGGGCAGCTTGGCTTTTAATTCTTTCACAACGCTCTTAAACGACGGATGCGACAAAATGAAATACACGTAACATCTCTTAAAAATAACGGTTTTTATAGAAAGTACTTGACAAATCGGTTTCTTGGGCATGTCCCTATGCAATGATAACTGAGAGCTACGTGTGACGTACTGATGTTTCCATCAGTTGCTGCAGCCAGAAGAACGGATACTGAACTTTAGCCGTGAAATCTGTAAACGGAAATGTAATTGGTTCATTAGATGACCACGGCCCCGAGACTCTCACATCACGGTCGATGACACATGACTATTTGGAAGAAGCTTGTGTAGAGTACTAGAAAGTTGACTACTTTCGGTCGTGTTGCAAGAAGTGAAATAAGAATGAAGTCTTCTGTACATTTTGTAGATGGGGTTGTCATTCTTGCCGTTGTTAATTAAACAACGATTCTTCTGTGAAAAACTTCCGATGGGGCTTGTGACGAAAGAAATATATGGTTGATGTAAACATTTGGGTTATTAAACCTGAAAAATCCTTCATTGATCAATGGCTTTCTGGCCAGTGTAATGATGAATCTCCGTGTATATGAAGTACTAAATGATGACATCCAACTCCGAGAAAGGAGAAGTAAACAACTCTTGTGTGTGGCGCCACGACCTTCGGGTGAAGCCGATGTCCGTGTCGTGGATGAATGGAACAGGACCTGTACTGTGCAGTGTTGGTCGCTGGAAACGCCGGGCGCTTTCTTAGCTGTGTTGACCAAAGTGTATGCTTAGGGCTAACGTACGCTGTGCAAATACGAGTTTGTAATCTTTGATTATTTACATTTTTACTCATTCTTCCCTTACAAGCTAATGGAAAACAGCAATGGTAGGACCAAAGAGGCCGAATTTAATTAATCGTATGGCTATGGAAAAGTGTTGTATGAACTGTTAAAATAATTTCCTTCCTTAGTGACAAGGAGGAAAAAAAATCCTAGCTCTCAAGGGCCACAAACTGCCATAAATATCATCAACATTATTGAAAAGCAAAACATGTACAGGTCAGAAACTTCCCCCCCCCCCCCCCCCCCGCCCATAAATAGACCAATAGACCATTTACACTCCTGAATTCAGTAAGGCAAGTAGGTTTGTCACAGCTTCAAATTAAGCAGGAATTTTTCCGCCTGACTTAAATACAAAGTTAAAGTGTAAAATTTTCCCTACACGCGCCATGAAAGCATACAGGTGGAATGGAGGTGTAGCTCCAATTATTCCTAAACCTCGACACTAGATAGAGGTAAGTGGTCAGCATTTAGCCCCGGCCGGTTTAACCCCGGGAAAGAACTTCCATTGATCACTGCATAGGAGACTGTTTGGGCCCCAGAGCCGGTCTAGAAATGTTGGAGAAGCGAAAAACCTTTTGCCCTTGCCAGGACCCGAACCCCCCCCCCCCCATTTTCCAGGTCGTAGGGTAGTCACAATACCAACTACGCTTTCCCGGCTCCAACCTGTCATATTACAGCCACATTTTATGACGATACCCCAAACGAAACCTGGAATACCCACAAAACCTTCTGGGTCTCTTGCTTTTCGCAAATAATTCTTAAAGAATGAAATTTAGCACTATCTACTTTCCTCATGCTGTTGTGTTTTTGTGTACAAACCAACTAATATAACAAACACAACATAATTACTTTTGTAACCAACGTTTACATGTTTCGGCTTTATAAACAAGGCATTATCTTTATTTTCCTGCAGAGTCTGATGTGGGCTTGATCATGAAGCCGAAACATATAGCTGTTGTTTACAAAAATCTTTGTTCGACAATTAATTTATGGGCTTTTTAAATTAACTTGTGCTATTAAATTTTTAAGCCGATCCCAGCTGCCGCCCGCTTGCTTGGATTGTGGGTTCGAATTCCGCCGGGGGCATGGATGTCTGTCTTGTGTGAGTGGTGTGTGTTGTCAGGTAGAGGTCTCTGCGTCGGTCTGATCCCTCGTCCAGAGGAGTCCTACCGAGTGTGTGTATGAGTGTGATCGTGAATTCTCGACAATGAGGAGGCCTTGGCCCACTAGGGGCTGTCGCGCGATACAAAAATTAAATTTTTATCTTCCTTTGGGTTGTATCACTAATAAAGATACCAGATTTAAGGCTTAGGCCGCGTTGTGGATAAGGTCCTCGCTCTCCTGGGTTGTTACGCAGCGTGTGTTTCTATTTGTTTACCGACGTTTAGGGAGAGTCTATCGTTTCCATCTTCAAAAATTAAGCAGTACAATTCTTCTTGCACTGCTTGATCGTTGAAGATGGTACCGATAGGCTGTCCTGAAACGTCGGTAAAAACTACCAAAATACAATGGGTAACAACACAGAAGGGCGAGAACCTCATTATTAAACAGATACCCGTACCTATGCTTTACACTACTGATGCATAGGGGAATAAGATAAGCCATTGTATTCACATTAAGTCTGTCTTTTCCCCCTGGTTGTTTAGGTTCTGATAGGAGGGCGCTGCATTCGGAACTCAGCGGTAGAGAGTAAAATCCCCAACGCTTCCACAGGGAATAGAACTCTGATAATCCCTCCATAAGTAGTCACTTCGCAGAGCTGCAATTTTGTGGTTAGTATAGTGAGCAGGCGGTGAGCTGGACAGCCGAGAAATCGTGGAAGGTTTCCCGGCAAGGCCAAGAAATATTTCTCTTTTTTCAGAGCAGCCAGACCGAATCTGGGGTCTGCACAGACTACTCTTTCTGGGGGGTTAAATAGTAATCCATAGGAGCTACTGACTTTCTTAACAATAACAAGAATTATTTATGACGGCCCTTCAGAATTTCACATTTTCTCCGCCAAAACTGAAACACCATAACATGAGAAGAGACTGTCTGTTCCCTGTTGATAGAAACTCGCGCCTTTCTTCACAAGCCATTGTGTCACAAATAATTACACTTTGCGATCACCTTTATATTTGTGGCTGCCAAGATTTTATTTCAGCTCTGGACACAGATGAGAAATTCTCGCCGAAATATTTTCTCCAGCTCTGGACACAGATCATAAACTCTCGTCGACGTATTTCCCTGATATAATAACAATCAGCGTAGGATCTTTATTTACAGACTTATTTGTCTTGCAAAATTATACCGAGCCTCGTGTTTAATAAATGTATCTCCTTTTAACATTATTGCTTATGACGTCAATCAACACAACATATTTAAACTAATTTTTATGTTCGACAAAATAAACAATTAAATTCATCTCCCTTATAGTCGCCTGAGACATGGGAAAAGGAAATTAACCTTACCACTCTCAGCCTTATATGTTCTAACTTACAATCAGCGGTTTGTTATATAGAAGAAGCAGTTACATTGTCATCGCCTGTCTCCATGAAGAGTAACACATGGTGCAGCCAGGAAGGTATGCGCCCCGGCGGCTTCGCTGTGATGTTATGAGAATTATAGCATAACTGTGGAAATAGAGACGGCTGTATTCTGAGAAGTTAGCAGTGCCACAACAATAAATATAACAAGTTTTAAAACAGAATAAAGTGTTTGAAGACATTACGATTTTGTACTTTTCATTCGGATACCAAATACCTGATACTAAAATCCAAATTACAGCGCTTACAATAAAAGAACGAAAGACCATATATAAAAACCTTTCTTCTTTATTTTTTCTTTTTGGTAAAGAAGGGCCACGCAGCAGAAGCTACGGACGCACCGCAGCCTTGAGGCTTATTGTGCAACCCTGTGATGAAAATGAAGAGAAAGATGATCAATTTTTTCATTTTTCCAAATAATCGAGCACCGGTTGAATGAAATTGACACGGGAAAACCGAATTGCTCCGGAAAAAACCTGTACCAGTGCCACTTTGTCCACCACAAATCCCGCATGGACTGACCCGGGATCGAAATCCGGGCTTCCGCGGTGGGAGGCCGGCGACTAAACACTTAGCAGTTAAGCCAAAAAGTAAAAAACTCATGTCGCCTGGTTTAAAAACAAGTAAATGGAAGTTGAAGTGAACAAAAATTTCACACCTGCATTTTCAGCTGTATTCCAATCCACGCTTTAGTAGAGGAAAGGTCCTTTTTATCGTGCCCGTTCATTTAGAATTGTCCATGCTTCCCTGTGCTCAGAGGCATAACAATAAAGACTAGGGATCAACTTGTTTTATTCTAACCTTCACTCAGAAAAAGTTTTTTATTATTATTTCAATAGCTTCAAAGCATTCTTTTGTAATGATATATTGTAATAAAAGGGACCGTTTAGAACTTCTTAACAACACAAAGTAGCGGCATCTTTGCAAAGTTGACTCCTTATACCAGCAATTCCTTTTACACGTCATATCTGGGAGGCAAACTCAGCCTACTATAAAATGTTGTATAAGTCAAATGCAAAGTCAAATATTAAACGCATTCGTAAGTTAAATAGACAATACTTTTCAAGCTCCAACTGTCAAATGTTTGAATCAGTACGTCTTATTCAGTAACGTGACCGTCTACGGTTGGACGATCGCATTTATACTTACGGCAGGTCGGGAATTTTCTATTCCACGCGAAATCTATATAGAATGTGTGGTCCATGTGGATAGTATCGGAGACAATGCGGCCGCGCGTCAAGCAACGCACTGTGAAGAAGAATGGGAGAGTAGATCTAAATTGCCACGTATTTTAGTCATTGCTATATGGATGTAGGCAGTCAAATTTAAGCCCTGGTAATTAAATCCCGGCCGATCCCGGTGGCCGCTCGCTTACTGGGATTGTGTGTTCGAATTCCGCCGGGGGCATGGATGTTTGTCTCTTGTGAGTGTTTTGTGTTGTCAGGTATAGGTCTCTGCAACGGGCCGATCACTCGTCCAGAGGAGTCCTACCGAGTGTGGTGTGTCTAAAAGTGTGATTGTGAAGCCTCGAAAAATGAGGCGACCTAGATCCCCAAGGGGCTGTCGAGACATTGAAAAAAAAATTTAAATCCTGATGCCGAATTATAAGTCGCTGATTTAGCCCCAGAGCTCTTCTGGTCTTGGTAACAAAGAAGAAAAGCCTTGCACTTCCTCCGTTAGAACCCCGTCGCCCAGTCCATAGCCAATAGCCTTAGTGTCTGAGCCTGTAGCCTGCTTGTGTTAGCGGTAAAGAAAGGTGACTTGTCCCCGTGCTAAGCACCGCTACTTGAAGGATTTGTGATGGCGTGACACTAGGTGTTATTAACATCTGTACTAGATAGAGGTGTGAGTTTATCCCCACACATTTATCCCATGGGAAAGAGCTGACAGTGAGCAGAAGAATAATAATGTAATTTACATTGTACCTGAAATTTCCATGCTCATTTCTAATTACACTTCGTATTTTACAGTTACAATCCCGAGAACTAGAATTTGCATGTCCAATGTAGACAGTCTAAGTACTCGTGGTGAGCTGTGTGAATTTTATAAGTCTATCGATGTGTGCAGGTTGAGATCTTGGCACTGATATATGGTTGCATACTTCGAATGCTATTGAAAGTTGGCTCCAAATTTGAATAAGGAACAAGCCTTCCGATTGGACCTACAACTCGGCCGGTAGGTTGATGTACACCGCGCGAGGTGGCCTGTGCAGATCGTAATAATATTTGACCGATTCTCTTTAACTGTAACCTGTTATCTCTAAGGAATTACTGCTGCCCTTTAACAAATCAGGCGTTGCGGAACGCATCCTGCCGGCGAGGCATTTCTGGCGCGCAGTCATGCTAACAAGTTTTGCTTTTAGTCTTCAGTCATCGTAACTAATTAATTTGAGGGATAACGTGTTCTAATAAGGAAGCTGATTTACGTGTCCTGTTCTTTGTAAACGAGAATAAATATCAAACTATCTAATTTCTGCTCACTCGTAAATAAATCCTGTCCAGGAATTGAACCCAGGTCCGATTGCCACAACTGTGTTTGCGCATATAAAAATGAGAACTTCACGTTCGAAAATATGAAAATGAGAAACTTATGTGCAGAAATTTCAGACCTGTGTGTCTCAAAAAACGATCAACTCTTTTTCTTCAGTCTGGCACTTCTTTTAAAAATTTTTGTGCCCACTTAATTTCTACGTCATATTGGCCTTGCGACCCAAATATCACTAGTACATGCTCAATAACTAATTTGAACTGTTGATTTCTCTTTGTTATTTTCGAAATTTACGTCCCGTCAGAAGACATTTTGCGGCCCACATTTGGGTCGTGGACCTGAGTTTGGTTATCCGTGGACTAGTGTATAATATACGTGTGGATGCTGCCTTTAGCATCAGAATTTCGCTTGAGTAAGGCAAGATATTTTATATACAAGTCTGAATAAAAGTAGAACCTGTTTTAGATATTAGAGATAAGCCAGATCGCATTTTCTGTCGCCTCCATCTCACAACGCCAAGAGAGAGGGAAAGTAATCCAATATTCCAGGACAATACAGTCTGATTATAGAAACATGAACAAGAAATGAGCATACAATGGGCTCTTAACTCGCATCCTCTTCCGTACTGTGAAGCTAAAACATCGTAGGAGATTTAATATTTCCTGCAGTCCAGCCTGCCAGCTGCAAATATGGAACGACTGATGTAGTGATGTGAGGTCTGGTCATCATCCAGACGCATTCTGTATGAAACAGAACACTGCCATTATGCTCCTGAGTAGCCTACCAGTTTCAGTAAACAAAGCTATACCAAGAGACAGAGAGACTTGGGAACACCTTGAAATGGATGAAAATTTCAAGTTCTAAAAATTGAGCATTGCATATGGCGTGCTGCCCTTAGTTCTTGGAACAGTAGAGTCAGTAGAAGAAGTAAGGTAAATCAATCCCTGTACAGGCCTGGACAGGCTCTGAAGGCTCCAGGGGGTTGAAGCATCCAGAAGGTGGCAAGGTTGTCAGCCCTATGCCCCGGCCGCTTTACCCTCAGGAAATATTCCTATTCTCTTTCACTTCTTGTCTACTCTGTATATCATTCCTCTAATTCATCAGAACCTTATCAATTTCATTTTTGTCAAAATTCTGCCTGTTTTGTATAAATTATAAATTCATTTTCTTACTGGCATAAGACACTAACAATGATTTTACATTGTATACAAACATACCGGTACGTGCCACTCCCTGTACCTGTGCAGTTTTAGGCATGTATATATTAGGATGCACTTAAGTCTTATCCTCCTCGTTGAAGGATGACTGTAAGCGGTTTTGCGTGTTGTCTTATTGTTGGTATAGAGCTTGCAGTTAGCTGATTCCATCTAAGGAATTCTACCTTGTGTTAATAAGATGCTTTTTCTGAGAATTATTTCCTACCCGGAACAGTCCAGTGTGCCTAATCCGTGAAAGTGTAGGATAATTAATACTGCATCCCTTAGTACATAATAAGTTAATAAGTAGGCCTTCATTTTATATTGTGCCTGGATTGCATTAAAATGCAAGAACTCTTTAGTTCTACTGTGCTGATTCATAAAGGTTTCGTTAGGTTTCTTTCGCCCATTTTGCTTCTTTTATAAGATAGCCTTACGAGTTCCTCTTCTCTGTGTATCTGTGTGGATATCATATTACTGTTTAGCCCATGTACGACATTCAACAATACGAGCATAGAGGCCATGCGAAATTATGAGGTGGTAGCTGGGTTAAAGTCACTTAATATAGAATCCTGAAATGTTGAGGCCTTATACCCTACAGTAACCCTATCAAAAATGACGGTACTGTTAAAATAATTTTATGCACAAAAGCAAGAGAATGTCCGTTGGATTTGGGCACGTGAATTATTTGTGAAGGACGCTTTTGTGTGTTAGCCTGAGAATATCTGAACTCAAAAGAGAGAAGTAACAGGAGGATGCAGAATGTGGCATAATGACAGAGCTTGATAAATTGTGGGTCTTAATATTTGCCAACATTTGCAAGCTGGTCATGGCACGAATCCTCGAAGTTACATCCAAGAATATAAAGCATGAAAATATCTGTACAATATTGAGGCCACGGAAGACGAAACGTCCATGATCCAACGATCTCCACGTTTCTGACAAGCAGTTGCGTTTTCCTTCGGCCTGACTCTGCTACATTCACTATCTGCAATTTCTCCATTCTGTGGACTGATTGTTTAACCCCAATCGGAAGAAAAATGTTGAAAACTTAGGCCACATTTGATTTACGCCCTTAAGTGTTGTATGGCCTTCATTGTACTGATTTTTGTAGAACTCCCAATTGCCAAGGGGCATTACGTGGAGATCTGCATCCACCGTGTTTGAACCAAGTCGACCAAAAAATATGGTTAATTAGGGGCAGAAATTTGTTCACGCCCTTAAGTAAAATATGACAGATACTGAGCCCATTTTTACGAAACTTAGGCCTATTCAGTAACTTTTTGTAAAGACTTCCTAAACCGAATTTCATAAAAACGCAACAAATGGGTTAACTGCTGATACTAGAACAAGGACAGATGGACGAACGGTCGGGTTCCCAAATAAGTCGTTCTATTGTACTTCGTAAATAACCCCTAATAAGTGGTGAGTACGTACGAATTTGAAAGACCTGTGTTGTAGCTTCCGTAGGCATGTAATCAAAGAATTAACACTAGTTCGTACCTCACAAAGAACAGTCCTTCCATTATAAGACGAAACGGTTAATGCTGTCAACGTAAATCAGTAATTATTCTGATAAATATATCAAACCTACAATACACTGTGTGGCAGGTAGCATACTCGTATATATTTACCACAGAACTTTGGAACGACTGATACGAACTTCAGAACCTCAGTTATGATAGGTAACAAGCAGGCCCATATTCAAATCCGGTGCCTTCGTAGTAGCATTTCACACGAAGTGGTATCTTGGTTCTAGTCACGCGTGAGCCATGACGTCATATTGCTACGAGGCTAGGTCATGTTGTGTGTGTAAAACATTTCGTGGGAAATGGGAAAATACGAGGAATTTATTCCATTCTTTGACGGTATACTTATGTACGGAAATGTGATGCAGTTCTTACAGGGGCATGCTCTGAAGTCTTCAGTGGTGACCTCCATGTGTTCCTGCGCATAAATTCCTTCATTTTTTTTTTGTGGAGAAGACCCCGCAACAGAAGCTACGGACGTACCGCAGCTTTGAGGCTTATTGTGCAACCCTGTGATGAAAATGAAGAGAAAGATGTTCAGTTTTTTTAATTTCTTTCACCGGTGGAATGAAATTGACAGGGGAAAACCGAAGTACTCGAGAAAAAACCTGCCCCAGTGCCACTTTTTCCACCACAAATCCCACATGGACTGCCTGGGACTGAACATGACCTTCGCGGTGGGAGGCCAGCGACTAGCCTCCTGAGCCATGGCACAGCCCAATTTCTTGATTACAGAGAGCTATCTTTCTTGTGTATCAGCGGGTCACAACGAACAAAGATTCGGCAGTTAGGTTTACCGTGTCTCGCTGTCTTCTGCTTGTAACAAGCCGAGAGCTACTGAAAGGAAAGTAATGAAATTTGGCACTAAAATTTGTTAACATACTCCAATTTGGTTTAAACAAAATCAGAGTATCGGACACTTTATAATATACATGGGACGAAATACCTAGGCCTACTTACCTGAGCCCATTTTCGTCTTTTTTTTCCCCCCATGGCTCGACAGCCCTTTGGGGGCCTAGGCCGCCTCATTTTTCGAGGCTTCACGATCACACTTTTTTAGACACACCACACTCGGTAGGACTCCTCTGGACGAGGGACCAGCTCGTCGCAGAGACCTCTACCTGACAACACACAACACTCACAACAGACAGACATACAAGCCCCCGGTGGGATTCGAACCCACAATCCTAGTAAGCGAGAGGCCGCAGACCCACGCCTTAGACCGCACGGCCACTGGGATCGGCCATTTTCGTATTAAATCGCAAAAACTCTTCGAACAAAAGTTTTAATGAAAAATTAAAGGCAGTTTGTTTTCAACAAGCCGAAAATTTTTCATCAAGTCTTGCAGTTTTTGAGATCATTGAAATGAAGCGAACCCCCCGCAGTTCTTACGCTATGCATTCATTTTTTAACTAATTGCTTTAATGCCTAGATTCCTTGCCTGTAATAGAGCAACTGTTTAATTAAATCTCTGATACTAGTTTGCAAAGATTGGACATCGCTACTGTCTACCATCGGATCCTGTCTTAAGGCACTTTAACTGATGCACGTCCTTATAATCTGCTTTCCAGGGATCTATTATAAAGGCAATATTTTCAGTTCCTCTCTCGTTCTGTTAATCAGCCGTTTCATTAGGACACCAAACTGCTTGTTTCCTCCTTGCTAGTTA
This sequence comes from Reticulitermes speratus, assembly GCA_021186555.1. Lineage (NCBI taxonomy): Eukaryota > Metazoa > Arthropoda > Insecta > Blattodea > Rhinotermitidae > Reticulitermes > Reticulitermes speratus. The sequence continues at coordinate 10,786,509 of JAJKFL010000014.1, forward strand.
CGAGTACGCTTTATTGTTAACTTGCTGCAGGTAAGAAACCCACTGCATAATACAAAAATAATGAATGGAATAACGATGTTCTTCTTAACAATTTTAAGACTAAAACTAATCTACATTATACACAGTTGCAAAAAGTCACTTGACACTCGATGTTTAACAGCAGAAATGCCGTACATACGGCAAATTCCTCGTTTTCTCTTTTGTCAACTCTTCCGGGCCACAAATTTTTCGCGTGATTTCAGGCTTTCGCCGCGGTGAGATCTTCGCTCTTCCGGTATGTCACGCAGCGTAAATTGGTAGTTAGTTACCGACGTTTAGGGACAACGAATTGGTTCCATCTTCTTGGACTGCTTGACCCTTGAAGATGGGACAAATAGGTTGTTCCGAAACGTCGGTAACTAACTACCAATCTACACTGTGTAAGATCCTAGAAGAGCAAAGATCTCAATAATTGCTTGCGAGTTTGGTAACCATTGCAAAATTTAAACGTTTAAAGTAATAAAAAGATATAAGTACTCTTTCAGTAACGTTCAATTAACATGTTGCCTCTACTTTCAAGAGACTTTTGCGACACTCTGTATATAAAAATTCAGCTTGTACCTCAGAGTTTGTGGGCCGGGATAGCGTAGTCGGTATAGCGACTCGCTACGGGCCGGACGGTCCGGGGATCGATTCCCAGTGAGGGCGAGATTTTTCGCAGCCGTCCAGAACGGCCCTGGGACCCATCCAGCCTCCTATACAATGGGTACTGGGTCTCTTTTCCGGGGGTAAAGCGGCCGGGGCGTGGAGTTAATCACCCACCCCATCTAGTGCCGAGGTTAAAGAAAGAGTAGAGCTATACCTCTACTCCCCCTCTGGGCCTTCATGGCCTGTTCTAGGGAGAACTTTACCTTTACCTTTACCTCAGAGTTTCCTTACATTAGAAGGGCCAAACTTTGAATGCTGTGACCATTACAAACATCGAACCTTTTCATAATATCGTGCTGAGCAATCGCAGTCCATACCAGCACATATGCATTTAAAGGTTGCTTATTAGTCTGTGAATAGGCTGAAAGATTTCCTCCGTGGTTTTGGGGCTAATGGTAGTTCAACTGACTTTTCACGTAGGTTTGACATTACCTGGCACTGTCGAGAATCTAAATCTGGAAAGTGTCAAGAAACTCAATTCACCTCAGTTTCAGGATCTGCGTGTTAGCATTGAATGAGCCTGTCGCTCCATTGTCGTCCTACAGTGAGAAGTTCGAATTCTCGGAACGTTAGTGAATGCGATTGATAGACTTGAAATTGTTGAATAAGGATGAAGCAGAGCGAAAAAACCTGCCTGTTACACACAAGTATATAAAATCATTCTGTAACATACGGCCTTTTACTGACTTACACTCTGCTTCCAAAACCGCTAATTCCAAAACCTGCCGTTGGTGGCAATAACAAGATGGAGGAAGCGCGAACTTTTAATGTGGTAGTGACATTAACAGCCGTATTCTTTGTCGTGACATTAATTATAACAAAACATTTCTGAAAAGTATTCAAAGTATTAAGGCATTTTTTGGGCAACAGTACGGTTGTCATATGGGAACATTCTATAGCCTTCGGATTGATAATGATAGCTGATGAAACACGGAAGCTAGGCATTTGAACCTTGTGCAGTTATATCACAAGCATAATACAAACGTATATGAAATAATTTTCTAAGCCAGTAATTTGCAAATATGGAGACGATGCGTATCTTTTAAGTTAGAGTTTTACGTATACAGTTACGCCTTCTTAGTCTAAAGAGGGAATTTTTAAATCTAATTAATACAAAAATATCACAGTGCATTGGAATAAAGAGATTTGCTTGTGTATCCCAGTAGTGTTAATTGAGTACTGATTACGAATCTTCTGAACAACTATTAGACACGTACAATAAAAACAGCAGCAGCTATCTACTACTACTACTACTACTACTACTACTACTACTACTACTACTACTACTACTACTACTACTACTACTACTACTAGTAGTACTACTTTTTTCCTATGGTTCGACAGCCCTATATAGGCCTGGGCCTCCTCGTTCATTTCGTCGAGGTTTCATGATCACACACATTAGACACACCACAGTCGGTAGGACTCCTCTGGACGAGTGATCAGCCCGACGCAGAGACCTCTACCTGACAACACACAACACTCACAAGACACAGACATCCATGCCCACGGTGGGATTCGAACCCACCATCCTAGTAAGCGAGCGGCCGAAGACCCACGCCTTAGACTGCACGGCCACTGGAATCGGCACTAGTACTACTACTACTACTACTACTACTACTACTACTACTACTACTACTACTCACTACTACTACTACTACTACTATACTACTAACTACTATTCATTTCACTATTCTTCATTTCATATGTCTATCTTACGCTAGTCTAATAAAACTATGTTAAGTTGCGTTTAGAAAGATATAACCTTTTATAATTAGCATATATTTAAAAGTGAAGGAATCGTTATGTGTACATATTTGAATTAAATAACAGCACATGAAATTGCAAACTTTCTTCCTTAGTCTGGCTTCTTTCTACCTACTCATTTTACGTGTAGAGTGTTATTGTTGCACTTGATCACACACAGACAAACTACACTCGGTAGGACTGCTCTGGACGAGGGATCGGCCCGTCGCAGAGATCTCTACCTGACAACACACACAACATTCATAGGAGACAGACATCCATGTCTCCGGCAGGATTCGAACACGCAATCCCAGCAAAGAAGAGGCCGTATACACATGCCTTAGACCGCGCGGCAACCGCGATTGGCTTACATGTCGCATAGTCGAACGACAACAGAACATGTATATGGTGTACAACTGACCGTTTGTACGTATGCTCAGTTGCAACTTGCACAAAATTCGACGTGCGCCGGACCTTGCGGAACGTAACTACTGCGCAAGTCGGGAAGTGTAAGTTTGTTGTGTTCAGTTGCATCGATTAAGTAAATGGCGTTATTTTTCTCTCTCTGATATAAACGCGAAATGCCTTGATGACAGGCCGTTACATTAGTATTTAGATGTCATATATAACACATTTATAGTGATAATTTAAAATTATTAACAAATTTGTTTGGGTTGTGATTTAAAATCAAACGGAAGAAAGCATGTATTGCATCAGATACAGACCAATGTACCTCTCTGTAACGTAGACTATTAGGCGTATTAATAATATGTGTTTGAATGTAATTAATATGTGAGACTTTTTTCACTATATATATATATAGTATATATATATATATATATATATATATATATATGAGACCACTATGACTCTGGGGTCGACTCAGCCTCCAACAGAAATGAGTACCGGGAATCTTTCCTGGGGGGGGGGGGGGGGGGTAAAGGCGGCCGGTGCGTAGGGCTGACAACCTTACCACCTTCATGTGCCGATTGTCTAAAAACCTGGGAGCCTCAACCTCCTGGAGCCCTAAGGGCCTGTCAAGGCCTGTAATGGGATTGCTTCACCTTTTATATATATGAGACTCTGCAACTGCATGTCCATCCAAGTTCAATATTTATACTTTCAATCGAGATGAAGCGCCTGAGTACTTACTGTGTATTAATTGGCTTACGAAGCAATTCGCAATTCGAGTACTTGTTCAGTTCATTTCGGGTACTGACTGCTATTAATTACGGGCTTACTACACGGTTCTTTAAGTGTAGCAGCAGTAACACAACTCTTGTGGAAGTTTATTACTTATGTGACACAGAGGTGAATGTAACATCTGATGGATAGCCAGAGAGATGGCTACAACACTGAGTGGCAGTAGCTGAGTGCTGTATATTCAATGTCGATCAACACTGCACTTGAAGCAGCGAATATCTCTTGAGTATTTCTGGTATAGTGTCATGCTTTGTTTTCTGCACAGGGTACGGGTGGTTTTTACAAAAGATGGCAAGTTTTTTGGTTTCATCTATTAGTTATTGCTTCATGTATTTTTTGTTTTAAAATGCAATTGCGTCTTGGTAGAAAGAAACGAAGGACAAAGAAAGAGGAAAGCATAAAGAAGCACAATAAAGAAAAAGAAGGAATAAAATATACTAATTGTAATCAGTTGCATACTCGTATTTTAGAGAAAATTGTGAAGACAGATCAAGTTTCGAACATGCTGGTCTGATGAAGTCTGAAAGATACAAAAAAATTACAATATCAACAGAGGATACTAGGAATAGCGAGACAGATAGGACAAAACTTGTTTTACAGAAACATAAACGGTCAACTACGTCAAATTCTGGGAAGAATGCTGATGACAGTAAATTTACGTAATATATTCTACTTAAAAACGAGACATTCTTGTTGTTAAGACAGTGCTTGTGCACTGTACAAATTTATTGCTTTGTAAATGTTAGGCCCGATTCAGTTTATACGGACAATCACGGTCTAATAACCTTCACTTGTCTGAATCCACGTTGGCGATAACGATTAAGGCACGGTAGGTCACAAACAGATGCATTTAAGCACAATCAATTAATTTTTCCTGACCGTGAGCGGGCCGTGAGCTTACCCGTACTCGGACCACCAGCCAGTATCACCTCTCCTTCAGCAGCGCTGCTGCACGTTCTACCCTGTAAAGTCACTGTGACTTGGCAGATAGCGTTGCATTTCGAGTCAGTTTTTGTAATGAACGAAGAGCTGACCGGGTGGGAACTAATTTCTTGGAACAGACAGCCCTTTAACATACGTTAATACGTAAATCCAGAGATGATATCTTAGGTTTAACAGAAATAAGAGTTACGTGGCCACAAATATGGCCGTATCTCCAAAACAACTTGAGACCTACCTGACTAGACTTTACAAAACACATAATGTGGACTCTGTTCTTCTGCGATATGACGCCTCGTCTTTGGTTATGCCTTTTCCGACGTTTCGAATAAGTATATTTCCTTCATATTCAAGGGTCTTCAATGGCTTCGTCTGAGATCTCTAGGCCCTTTAAGACCCTTGAAAATTAATAAATTATATGAAAAGCCTACTCCATGGTTACGTCTCTTGTTTTAAGACCTGTGAAGTCTCTATTAATGTCGGTTCGTTTTCTGCACCCCACCGCCACAGTCCCAAGACTTCGTAGCTCCTCTATGTTATATGGACGTATTGCTAGTACATGTTGTATTTTGCGATTAAAAATATATTATTTATTGTGACATTAAGTCAGGTCATCAAGGCTGTAATTTACAAATGTTTGCTATAGCAGTAGCATATCCGTTATCACATGTGCATGAAATGGAACGTGAGCAGTATAGTCAAAGAAAATGTAAGTAACAGAGGACAGTTTCCAATTCGCTCTGCCTGCGCTCATTAGCTAGCTCACTACCGGACACAAATTACAAGTCACGTCACGGTAGGGACTTTGCCAGTAGATTGTCACTTTCTGACTGATATGTTAAAACGAGCAACATAATATACGTACATGTCTGTCAAGAGTTCGTAACACTCCTTATATCCTCCCTAGATGCTTCAATTCCTAACGGAAGACATCTTCACAAAACGTAAATACTATAAACTTTCTTGCGAATATTAGGAAAAGTAAAGCCATTAAAAAACAAGTTGCTTTTACGTCTTTTGAAGTAAAGACAGAACATACAATTGTAATATTTTATATGTTTTCGTTCTTGTTGCATTTTTCACTTCCAATCTAATCGAAGTTTTGCATCTTCATAAACTTCGAATATCTATTACATTAAGAACTGCATCAATAATTTATTAGTACATTTGCACGCCGTCTGTTTGTAAATCAGTCTGATACTTTTTTTTTACAAATTTATTAGGAAAATTCGTATAGGATTTATCAGTACATTTGCACGCCGTCTGTTTGTAAATCAGTCTGATACTTTTTTACAAATTCATTAGGAAAATTCATATAGGATTTATCAGTACATTTGCACGCCGTCGGTTTGTAAATCAGTCTGATACTTTTTTTTTACAAATTTATTAGGAAAATTCATATAGGATTTATCAGTACATTTGCACGCCGTCTGTTTGTAAATCAGTCTGATACTTTTTTTTTACAAATTTATTAGGAAAATTCATATAGGATTTATCAGTACATTTGCACGCCTTCTGTTTGTAAATCAGTCTGATACTTTTTTTTTACAAATTTATTAGGAAAATCATATAGGATTTATCAGTACATTTGCACGTCGTCTGTTTGTAAATCAGTCTGACACTTTTTTTTTACAAATTTATTAGGAAAATTCATATAGGATTTATCAGTACATTTGCACGCCGTCTGTTTGTAAGTCAGTCTGATACTTTTTTTTACAAATTTATTAGGAAAATTCATATAGGATACGAAAGGTGCCTAAATTCTTCGTTCTATTCCTTACATTCTGAGTATATTTGGGACCTCCCAAAGCTATCATAAAAGTGTGGGACCTTGAACTACGAACGCAATTAAGCAGAAGTGCTATCTGTCACAGCGAAAGCCTCATACGGCTATGTACGAAACTAATTACATTGTTCTCGTTTTTAGCACATTAATAAACAAAAATAAAATAATCTGTACTGCAAATGGAAAACATTAGTCACCTAAGAACTCTCTCTTAAATTTTGCCGGTATGTAATTCGCATTCTTCTTAAACTTGGAACGTCTATGACGGTTTCTGTTGTAAGACGGAAGTAATAACATACATGAAGTTGTGCATTGTCATCCACTTGAGAAAATGCTTTAATGACATCCGAATACAGTGGACTGCACAATGATACTCTATATAACACTTCATCAAAAAGAAATGATGATAATAAAAATGTTCCTTTTCTGAACCTGAATAAAGGAGAAGTACCCAGATTTCTCAAATTAAAACATTCTCCTTGTTCAGCTTTCCAAAGTTAGCCCTTAAACCACATTTAGCATTGAAATACAATGCATTTCCTAAAGTTTTTGGGCTTCTTATGATTATCATGTTAAAGAACAACCATTTTGCTAAACAATATTAATTAATTAATATTGACAATAACGACGCAGTGTATTTTCTGTGAGATAAGAGCTTAATTCTTTAAGTATTGTACTGACTACTTACAGGTTACAAAGTTTTAAAATAAAAAATTGAATAGAGATTAGTCTGTAAAATCAGACTTGTAATACGGCATAATGCATCCTAATCGCCACATAAAAAATTTTCACGCAAGCTAAAAATCTCTGACTTCTTTTCTAGGTTATTTTCCATAACTTCTCAAATTGCTACAAACATATTTGTACAAAGGTTTCAGCTGCGGGTTTTCCGCTCTAATCCACTGCTTGTAATAAGACAGTATGTTATTACATCCACAAAAACTTGTACAAAAATATTGTTAAAAATTTGTAAGTTCTTTTGACTTGTGTTTGATAATGCATCACATATAGGATCTTGGGGTCTTAATGGTGGTTATATTTCAAATGATGGTGCTTTGGGGGGGGGGCCGTTTACCACCATTATTTAATATTACTTTTGCGGACACCATTATAAGACTTCGCCTAGTCCTGTTTGTTCAGTGCTGCTGTGCTAAAAGAGAGAGAGAAGACGCAAAATGTATGTTTGTACAGACACTTGGCCTCTTCAGATGAAACAAAATGTGTCCTTTCACCTAATTCACATACATTTTATTATACAGTGTTAAGTGGGATCGTCGCTGTGGCTTGTTAATTTAACGGTAGCAATTCATTTGCACACGTCTGTCTTACAAAAGGACGTACAAATTACGAAATCCTGTGTAAAGCAACACTGAAGTCATTAATTTGTTCACTATAATGTCGGCTTAACAAAACTGATTATGTTACGAATCAATTACAGTAGCTATAAGACTCACTTCATCCGGAAAATTGACAGCAAATTATTTTAAATCAAGTTAATAAGACGCGTAATCAAATTAATTTGCAGTAGCCAATACAGACAGAACGTGACCACAGATAATGCATTATATAAATTTCAATCATACGGAGTTCTGAATAGTATTCTGAGATAATTTCACGTTACAGTTTCGGTATTGATGGTGGGTTTCGATGAAGACGTTGAATTGGGATCTAATCAGGATAGAATCTGCCCCGAACTATCGCGAGCTGAAAAAAAAAACTTATTGCAGCCGCTGCCAATGGTATGGCTTTGTGTACCTGCGGGAGCTGACCATGAGAACAACAAAGTTTCAAACACCAGACGGCCGCTGGTTTTAATTCCGTTTCGTGAATTTCTCGTGTAGAGGAGGTGTTTTTCACGTAACACATCCCAATCTACTTAAGGGCATAAATATTCTACGAACTGTGAATATAGACATATACTTTTTTATATGGAGTCTGGATATCTCAGTCAGTACAGTGACTAGGATACGGGCTGGAAGCTCGAGGGATCATACATAGATTTCCGGTAGGGTAAGTTAATTTTTTTCGTCTCCGGAATGTCCACACAGTCTCTGCAGCCCACCCAGCTTACTATTCAGTGGATTCCAGGGCTTTCCCGTGGAATAAATACGCCAGGGCTTATAAATCAGTTGTAAGTCTCCCTAAAAGCCTGATCGTAGGATTGGCTTGTCACTGGAGATCTATGGACACCATATTCTGAAAATCTTACTTTCAGTTATTGTAATATGGCGACAGTGCGTCCTTCTTAGGGACACCAGGACTAATGTCGTTCAATGTGTAATTTTGAAAGTTTATATGGTAAATTAGAGATATCTTAAATTATTCAGTGCAAGAGATTTCTCCAAAACGTCCACACCGGCTCTGGGGTCAACCCAGCCTCCTATTCAATAGGTATGGAAGTGCTTTCCCGAGGGTAACCCAGCCGGGACATGAGGCTGACCACTCACGTTCATCTAGCTCCAAGGTTAAGAATGTGTGGGGTTATATTTATAATATATATATAATAACCATGGCTCAACAGCCCTATATGGGCTCGGCCTCCTCTTTCCGAGGTTACTGGGTCGTTCGCATTCGTGGCAGTTGGTGACTGGCCAACTGGCCGCGCTGCTGTTCTATCGATCCTGATGTGACCGCCAGATCCATCTGGCAGTCATTCAGGAGACTTGGGTGAGAAATTGGGGTTGAATTTTGCTTACGAAACATTTGGTTATATTTGTACTTCCCCTATATGCCTTCATGGCGTGGACTGCGACAACTGTGTTTAACAATTGTTTATAAAACATATTATAAAACTCATTTATCTGATACCTAATGAATCATTAGTAGCTAGGCACGTGGAGTATATTGTGCTTAAGAGACTAAACGTTCGTAAAGCCTTTGCACGAGGTATAATTTCGTGTATTAACTAGTATCAACATACCAAATTCGCCCTGTAAGCAGTATTTTTACCAAATCATGTCCTTCCCATCTACTTTAAATCACTCTTTTACGATCTGTTAATTTTAATTTTTGTTCCTGGAAATCTGTATTCAATACATTTTTGAATGGTCATGCTTCAACAAGTTGGTCACTAAATAGCCGTTACAAGATGAACGATCGTGACAAAAGCATCCTTAAACAATGGTTCAAGGTGGACAGTCATACTTTTCATTTTTATTATTTTTTTTTTTGGATAATTTGACGAATGTAACTCCGCGTTTTGTGAAAGTGGATAAAAACTTTTCTTTTCTTGTGACAAAAAAAGAAACACTTTGTCAGTAACGATTCAGTCTGAATTATATTTGTTGTCTTGTTTCTATTTCGCACTTCTCAATCACCTCATATATTTCATCACAGCAACTGTGATTCTGAACTTTGGCTTTTAATGCCAAGATTTCGTGTGTAATGTGGGAAAAATTTGTAAATGTAAAGACAAATATGGCGTCATCTCTGCCCGTAATTAAGCAAGACGCCATGAAGAACTGAACTGGAAGTATAGCTTCACGATCATGTAAGTTTAGCTCTAGATAGAATTTAGTGTCTCAGCCGATTCTCTCTCAGGGAAGTAGTTCCCAGTACGAATTTGATAGGAGGTTGTGTGGTCGAGAAGAATCCCTATTCATGCCGGTAATTGACCTCGACTTTCCAGCCCGTGTCCAGTCATTACACTGTTGAACTACTCTGGTTCATGTTACTACTTACATATCTTAGTAATGAAAGAGAAGGTAGATGGAACTTAAAAAGACGACAAGGTTGTGAAGATAGATTTAGGCTACATTAAACTGTGCAAGATCGAATGTTTTTGACTTAGGGTCGATTCACACTGTAGGGACAAGTAAAGCTACAGTCAGGCAGGATCCGGTCAGGTATTCTTCGCTGTTTCAATAGACGTATTTACAATAGAGATGACTTTCAAGGCACCGTAGGTCAAAAAGGGTGCTTTTAGGTACAAGCAAACAATGTTCCCCCGGCTGCGAGCTTGCCGTGATCGTACCCATACTGAAAATCGGGCTTTATACTCTAAACCAGAAATTTAAAATAAAATATGACAGTGCGGGGAATAACGAACTGTCTTGTTTGCACTCAGTAAAAACAAAGGTAAATTTGTCCTGTGCGTGTCTTAAAGCATATACGGAATTGTGAGTGTATAGCTCCACTCGTTCTTAACCTCCGCACTGAAGACGTGAATGGTCAGGCTTACACCCTGGCCGCTTTACCCCTTAGGAAAGTACCCCCATACCCATTGAATATGAGTCTGTAATGGCCCAAGAGCCGGTCTGGACGCTTTTGAGAAGGGCTAAATTCCTTGCCATATACCGGGAATCAAACCACGATTCGTCGGTCGTCCAGCCCTACGCTGTATTCATAAGCAGTAGGGACAGTTAATGTTACGAATTTCGTTTAATATGGCGGCATTTCTTCTGGTGCGTTTGACATTTAAAATGATTATTAACAAGTTATTGCCGACGCTCCAGGCTCACACACGTCATTTTGCACCTCACGTTTCCCAGTACTTTATTATAATCAGATTGCAGCTGTCTAGAGGCTGAACCTCTCCCTCCCAGCGAAGAACTTCAAATTAAAGAACGTTTCTCTCCACATGCTTTGTTGGCATGTGTAATCTCTAGCGTTTACTAAGCAGTGCTTTCCAGCTTCCCTTCTAAGTCATGGCACTGTGGTGTCATGAGGATTCAAACTAATGTACCTGGAGGTCCACTGCCTGAAATGTTGTCAATGTTATGTCACACCCAATGAAAATTTAGACCAAATTTTCTCTGAGTCTTATCTTGCCAATATTAGGATATTTTGTATTGGGATGGCGTAGTACATACAGTGACTAGGCTACGGTCTGGACGATACGCCGTTCGAATCCCGGCAGGGTAAGAAATTTTTCTCTTATTCAAAACCCACAGACTCTCTAGCTCACATCCATTTCCTATTTAATGGTTACTGTGGGATTTTTCCCTTGGGGCAAAGTGGCGGGGGGGGGGGGGGGGTAGCAGTTTAACCCCTCACCTCCTTCTGGTGCCAAGGTTAGGAGTGAGTGGAGCTTTACCTCTACTCCGTCATATGAATTTATGACGTGAACAGAGGCAACTTTACCTTAACATCTTTAATAGCTCACAGATTTGTCCTCGTTCCTTGCTTACACTTGTCAAATGCGCCGGAAATGATAAGATCCGTAACCCTTCACCCAGAATTACAAATAGGCTGAGTAAAGAAGACAACCGTCATCATTAATTTCACTGGTAACCCTTCTGACATTTATTTGGAAGGTACCCATTTTGAATAATATCACGGAAATCGGTTATTCTTACTGAGGTCTTTCGCCTTTTATCTCAGTTGCTTTGAGTAATTTCTATGACACTTTATAATACGTCAGTAATTCCTCTTTCCACACCCCTTCGAAATCCACCTTCGTGATCAATTTCACCCCTCATTCTACAATACGAGACGGCTCTAATCGCTACAGGTTTGTTAAATCTCTTAACCAGGTGACGTAAAGTAACCCTCTTCCGATAATCTTAAAGTATTCAGACACGTTAGGCGTTAACTATGGCTGTTGTGGGAATGGTACTACACACAAGACGTGGCGTGATTCAGGTGTTTTAAAGACGGAATGCAGCTTACGTTTTTACATCTTGGAATGAGTCCAGTTCTCATTAACAAACAGAGGAGTTCATGGTGATCTAAAGCAAAAATCTCTTCTCATCACGGAACTGGTTTCTGCTTGCAAAATACGCTGCTGCGAGTTCCCAATCTGAAACACATGAAGTGGCTCTCTCGGCGTGGGAGGAGTTTGTTAGCTTTGTCTACAATGTCAGATTAAAATTTGTAGCTTTTCTCTGTAGTGAACAAGTACCTTCATCACCACGTAACAATGGCCTGATTTGCGTGAGATTATTCTTTGTGAGTACAACTAAACTAAATACAAAGTGCCTAGCCAACATAGAATGTTAAGTTGCGTTACAAAATGTGCTCAGAGAAATTGAAACACGAAATATTGTGTCAGAAATACACGATTTGTGGCTATTAAATAAAGTACACGCGGGCAAATCGCCTAACGTTGACCGTTCATCACCAAAGTGCAGGTCCACAAGACTAAATTAAAGAAAAATATTTTCACAAATATAAGAGATATGAAATAAAGAAAATCCATACCTAGCTCCTGACTTTGTAAATATAAGGAGATAGTTACTACACTACAAGCAAGGATTCGAAAAATAAAATTCTATTTTTTCGAGTTGCGTTTCACTTTTGCACTAAGACAACGCATCGGTGAACAAAGCGATTTCTCCGCCAGTTTTTAGAAGAAAAACAAGCACCAACGGTCGACAGCCTTCGTACTCAGGAGATCTTTCCCTCCGTGACTCTTTTCTTTTCCCCAAATGTAAAAGTTCTCTCAAAGGAACCAATTTTCAGTGAATGTAAGGCATTCTTAAGAAAGCGGCAGTGTAACTTACACCTACATAATGACTTCCTGGGACACTTCAGTGCCTAGGAGGCTGTTATGGGGCGGTCAGGGGATTCGGGATATGATAGGTCAGCTCGGCGTCACAAACTTTCTATCCCAAAGCTTTCAGCATCTCGCCATTGTAATATTCGAGTTGTCTGGGATATTACGCCTTGTAGACTGGTAAATATTTAACTAAGTTGCTTCGAAATTTTGGACACTACACCAGTTGACAAAACGCAACATGTCAGCAGACGCCGCTTCGCCAGCCTCAACTTTCATATCCCGCAATTTGTCAATGTATTTCGACTTTACAAAGTCAGCTACCCATTTCCGTAATACAGCATTTCTTTTGTCGTTGGCTAAGACTCTTTTCTTAATCAGCTTTTCACTTGACCTATTTTCTTTATTCGTTTACAATGTTGTCAGAATGTATTTTACTTTCGCGTCCCGACACCGATAATTGGACGGCGTCCAGCAGCATGTTGCGATAAACCTCGAAAGCAAGGAGTGTAAATATATTTTACTGACAGTATAAAGATGTTCTTATCAACTCGGTAAAATTTAAGAGCTTGTATAAAAGTGAAGTTGTCTCCTTGTTTAAGCACCTCGCCATACTGGTATACGTGTTACTTGGAACATATGATAAACAGCTGCAGGTTTGGTCTCAGCTTCGCTCTTTAGACACGTTGCCACAAGCAAAAGCGACCTTCGATACCCTTTGGATAACAGGCTAGATGTATCCCCAGAACTCTTCTTAATATATATATACATATGTGTGCGTGTGTGTTTATGTGTATGGAGCTGAATGTGCCCCACAGAATGGAGCGTAGCAGGTAACGAAACTTTTACACATACCTACTGAGATATAAGGAATATGACACCGAGTTGATTATTATAGAGGTACCGACGTTTCGGGGGCCGGGATAGCATAGTCGGTATAGCTACTCGCTACGGGCTGGACGATTCGGGGATCGAATTCCGGTGGGGGCGAGATTTTTCGCAGCCGTCCAGACCGGCCCTGGGGCCCACCCAGCCTCCCATAAAATGGGTACCGGGTCTCTTTCCCGGGGGTAAAGCGGCCGGGGGCGCGGAGTTGACCACCCACCCTCATCTAGTGCCAGGGTTAAAGAAAGAGTAGAGCTATACCTCTACTCCCCCTCTGGGCCTTCGTGACCTGTTCTAGGGAGAACTTTACCTTTTTTACCGACGTTTCGGAGGAGCCTGCTGCCTCAGGTGGATATAGCTACATGACATAGTTGCAGTCAACCTGAAGATGGAGGCAGTACGTTTTTCCGAAACGTTGGAACGTTCAACCACTAAACGGCGTAGAAACCCAAAAGAAGATCAGCAGTAACAGACTGTCGCTATAATAAAGTTAGTCATGCGGAAACTCTCTTTGCATTAGACGGTTTTAAAGACACGTGTATGAATAATATACGTTGAAAATAGCTATTGTTTGAAAGTGAGTGAGAAGTTATGCTGTGGACACACAGTCACTTAAATTCTGCGAATAGTCGTTTACGTAATAGTTAATATAATTCACAAGACACGCAATGTACGTATAAACGTAACATTAATGCTCTTTCGCGTAACCATTTTTGCCGTGGAAAAGCAATAAGTATTACATATTCTGAGTGTGTGTCTGTAGCCTTAGTTATCCGGCATGCAAAGCGCATGCACCGTATTATATTGTCATCTGTGGCCTGTCTGGCTCCTCCAAATTTTTCCACATTACCTCATAAACGGCACGATTTTCGGGAAACAGTTGTTGAACATAAAATGCGTGATTTTATTTTCTCTACAAATTTTGTCTGAAACATTTCTCATTCTAAGAAGAATTGAGCGAGATATTATCATAAATGTACGTAGGGTTTCATGTAAAGTACCCGTTATACTTGTCAGATTTTAATGGGTCTTGAATTCTCTCGACAGATTTTCGAAAAATAGTCGAATATCAAATTTCATGAAACTCCGTCAGTGGGAGCCGAGTTGCTTCATGCGGACAGACGGACGGACAGACAGACAGACAGACATGACGGAGCTAATAGTCGCTTTTCGCAATTTTGCAAACGCGCCTATAAATGTAGCTCTGTTGTAATTAAATATCAAGATTAAATCCACGTTTGCTGGAGATGTTTTTATTGTATTATGTTATATCCAATAAATATGCCAAGAGCTGAAAGTCAAGCAGGTCTACATTTTTTATAGGAGAAGCTCATAATCTACAATTTATGAGAGCCACCTGAGGCACTAAATGAATTGGACGTACGTGGCTATCAATATTACTTTACTGAAAGCAATCGTACTCCATGTTGTGATTACAAATTTCTGTATGCAGAGTAGACATGGAAGGAATTTATCAGTATCTTGAAAAAGGTTAAAAGTAATATACATTACAAATTTTAAGTTTTTTCACTCTAAATTATTTCAAAGGTTTTGCCAAGTCAGTTTTTGGGGTGGGAGCGCAACCATACCACTGAATACATGGTACTAAATCTTTTGTAAAACCATATATTTTTATATAAGTTGTAGTTGTATTTTCTTTAATTGCTGTGATACAATAAAAACACTTCCCAAATTCGAATTCTGTTCCAAAGAAACTTACAAACTGAAAAGAATGATAAATTTAATGTGTCCTTCCGGTTTTGATAAGGTAGTGAAATCAGAAGGCTGCGATGAAGTAGTTATATGGCTTCCAGAATTTTGATTGGAAAACCTCCTGGAAAATGTCCACTTTTAAGACAATAAAGTAAATGGATGGATAACGCTGTTGGGTTTGAGGGGCATAAGTTATGAGGAAGACTGATGGATGGAACTGGCTCATAACTTTCTTGTAGGGCGGAATTTCGTATTTTCACTGTAGGAGCTTTACGTTCTCTGTCCACAGACTTAACTGGTTGGGGTCATTTCACTAAATAAACCTTCTTATATTTAGAATTGCAGTAAGGCTACAAAGTCTTGAGATAGAACGACAAATATTAAAATGCAGCTCCATGCCTCTGGTTGTGATGACGCTGGCGGGTTTTCAGTGTATTCATTCGAATAATTCTGGTGCAGTGAAAACACCTGTTCAAACACCACTTACAACAGCTGAGGAGCGGAGTTTAACTGGCTGATTACTATAGTGAATATTGTTTTTGTCGTGACTGTACAGCCTGGAGCTGTACGGTATTATTATCTTTCACTCCATTAATACGTGCGAGTTTTCGTTTAAGCTGGTCCTCACAGCTGTAATATCTTCCAATTTGTAGTGCAAAGTAATACGGTTGTTGGTGGTAACATTAAATCAAAAGTGCGGAGGGCTGTGGATATAGTGACTGACAGAATTTGAGTGAATTACCTAAGAGTCATACAAACCTTAGCAACAAAGGCAAATTTAAAATAACAGGACTGATATTTTTAACGTATTATAACCAGAACTATATGGATTAAAAACGAAGAAGGTAAAAACTCATTATTTACATGCATGTTTAAATGTGCACAGTGCATTTGCACGTGAAATTCATCTAGGATGGTGCAAATAATGCTAAGGAATGAAACAAGGTATGATCATGGGCAAAGGGGCAGGGGGCTGAGCTCGTCTTTTATGTTTACAGAGTTTGGAGATTAATGATGCCTATTTATTACTGCATGGGTTCAAGGATACTTCGACGAGAAAACAAGTGGCGAGCGCACAATTACTGTGATGTAATAAAACCTGCGATACGAAAAGCAGAAGTAATCGATCTTGTGATTGTTGTGAAGAGCATCGATTTTCGTTACAGTAATTGTATGCTCTCAGAATTTTGGATAAACAGATAGTGATCTGCGCTCTTCTGGGATATTACGTGGCGTCGTGTGGTAATTATTTACCGACGTTTCGGGACAACGTAACGGTTCCATCTTCAAGGGTCAAAAGTCCGAGGAGAAACGTCGGTAAACAGTTACCACACGACGCCGCGTAATACCTCAGAATAGCGCAGATCTCATCAACATCGCGGCGGAAGCCTAAAATCAAGGTTAAAACGATAGATATCTGGGCATTTGTGGAAGACGGCTGTGATTTATTTCTGTGGTAATGAATCAGGGAGTCTCAATTCTACGTACTGCTGATCATCGTTCAGTTGCTTAAATGCAAATTCCAGCAGTCTGAAATGACCCGGAGTTGAAAAATGTTTACAGTCGCAAGGTTTGGGATTCTGACAGCGGTACTGCCGAGGATTCTTGTAAATAATCACCGTCATTTGGAAGGATCTTATTGCGTTCATCTTCAGTGTCATGGATTCCAAGTGACTGTTTGCCCTTGAAGAAACAGGCACTAGGATCCTTAAAAAATTATGTAAATATTTACAAGTCTAGATCTAGACGGCGTAACATCCCAGAAGACTTAAATCTTTATTTTTGTAGTTTTTCCTCTTCACGACTCTGGACAATAATCCTATATTAGCACTCTTAGTTTGAAATAGCCTTAAGCTGCAGATTTGTGTCTTACAGACAGTATTCCAGTAGTGATAATTATAAACATGGAAACCTCAATTTAATGAAACATACCTCTGGAGTTACTCTTGTAAATAATACGTTTTGAACGATTCTGCTTTTATTTCATTATCTCATTTCTCTATTCACATCCCTCCCCTATTCTGTTTCGCTTTTTAGGCGCTTTAGCAAAATTGAGAAAAGTGATTATTAGCTTCGTCATGTCTGTCCGTCCGTCGGAAACAATTCGGCTCCCACCGTAGAGATTTTCATGAAATTTGGTATTTGAGTATTTTTCAAACCTCTGTCGAGAAAATGCAAGTTTTATTAAAATCTGACAAGAATAACGGTAGTTTATATGAAGACGTTTTTATATTTATGATAATATCTTGCTGATTTATTCTTAGAATAAGAAATATGTCAGGCTAAGTTGTAGAGAAAATCAAAAAACACATTTTATGTTCAATAACTTTATTCCCCGAAAATTGTGCGGTTTATGAGATAATGTGGAAAAATATGGTAGAGCCAGACATGCCACAGATGACAATATAACGCGGCGCATGCGCGTTGCGTGCTGGATAAAGAAGGCTACAGAAGCACACAGAATATGTAATACTTATTGCTTTTTCACGGCAACAATGGTTAAGCGAACTCGCCTCAGTATTACGATGTAGGTACATTTTCTCTCTTGTTTCTGTTCATGTTTTCTTATATTTATTTATCTCCTTTTTTCTACCTCTTTCTTCTCCACATTCACGTCCTTTGTTTTACCCCTGTTTTTTTTTATTTTTCCAAAAACAAACCCTATTTTACATGTGTATATTAGGGATAAAGTTTAACCAAGTACATATAATAACAATATTGTTAATTACAATTTTCTATTAATATGTTGTATAAAATTAATGAAATGTTTTTGACAACAGTTTCTACTAAATATATTGTATAGTGGCTTATTGTAACTAATATTACATTTGTTTAAGTGCATTTCAAGGCAAAATCTCTTGTGTCCGAATATGGGGCAATCAAATAGTAGATGTTCTACTGTTTGTTCATCCCCACAAGTACATTCATATCCATTCTCTACTTTGATATTAAATCTTCTGAAGTACGAACGAAATTTACCATGGCCGGATGTAAATTGTGTTGTTATAAAATCAGGCATGAATTGTGTACACTTTAGACGGCTGTGTACATCAGGGAAGAAAAGATCTTTTGTGGTTGAGCCATTATTGCTGTTTGTCCACTGTGAGTTCCACGTGTTCATTATATAAGCTTTATATTCGGTTTTTGCACGGGATAGCGGACATTTTTCATATGCGAAATCTTCCTTGCTGTAGGCTGCTGCTTTCGCCATTTCATCTGCTCTTTCATTTCCAATAATACCGTCATGTCCTTTTACCCATAAAAGGCAAATATGGTTATTATAACCTGAAAGTCCTGTTTAACCGGTAACATAAATCATATTAATATACGTGTGCCCATATTGTCCGATTCTGTGACTCTTGTTCTCTCAGCACCTTTGAGGTCATTGTGCATCGGCGATGTAAGTCTTCTGAATAGAGTACAGGTCCAGTTTAGCATTCGGATGTACCAGTTTCGAATTATGACCAAGCACCTTTCTCGACTTACTTATTTAGTTATTTTATCTCAGTCTCTAGGCGAAGGCCTTGATGGTATGCTATGTACAGCCACCTGACCGAGGCTTGCCATTTGTAACTATTTTTGTGTCGTTCTTTCGAACTTAGCAATAAATACAGATTAATTAAATAAACTAATTACCTTTAAAATATCTTATAATGTAGCCTGATTATTCTGGAGCATTCCTACACTTTTAGTTATCACAAAATTCGAAGGACATGCAGCATAACAATATTATGTGTGAAAAGCTTTCTTCTGTTTCTCTACAACTTTGGATGGACGGATTTTTCACTCCGACATATATTTATCGACTTAAGCTCAAGATGCGCACATAAAAGCATTCACGTTTACATGTAAGATGTTTGTGATCTTTATCTGATTTTAACCTAAATTTGGATGTGTCAACAAATTTTAATTAATCTCTCCCACATAAAATTTGATGACAATACGTTTAGCACTTCTCAAGTTGTTTCGTGTGGAAAAACAGAAAGACGGACAGGTATGGCGAAGCAAACAGGCCAGCTTCCTTCAACGTATATTTTACACATACACAAAAGCATTGAGACTCCTTTGGAACACCATATAATTTCACCTAAAACAATATTTGAACAGCGAAAGAAAGTCGGACGTCCTGGTTTGTCCAGTCTTCCTCTATTTAACACATCCACTACACAACGCCATATCAGTAAAGTTGCTGATTCGAAGCTCGATTTCTCTTAGCAGATGGCATTACACTTTGAAGTTTTCTCCCCTTCACTACTTGGCAGTGTGAAAACACTATACATACTGCCTCACGATGAAGCACATATTCAAAATGTTAAGTCCAATGCACTTTTGAAACCTGTTCTCAAGGTTTTTTAGGGCGACAGAAATTATGCTGCTGAGCGTATCTGTACTGGTATTCACACACATAATCAGGGCAATGAAGGGGTGTCTGTTCTAACAGTGACTCAACAAATTAGAGATAAGGATAACTGCAAGTGAGAACTAGATAGGAGTACTGCTGTAAATCTAGTGTTCACAGATGTTGCTGAGTCGATAAGCTCAAACCTCATGCATTTCACATTACTGCCACTACAGTGAATTACAGGTCTCATTGTTATGTATGGTCAAAACAGAACTATGTACCGGATTTAAATATTAATACTTATTTTATTTCACTTTTTATTTCACGAATACTTCTTAAAATGTATGTACATTTATCGTACCGGCAAACAGCATGGTAAAATGCTCATATTATTCTGTACTCCATTGAGTGCAAATTTCTTCAAATGCATTCTTCGCAAATTTGTCTTTTTTCTGTAGTTATGCACTCATTTACCACACACAGAAGTAACATTCTTATTTTATTTTATTTTATCTAATATATGTTAACGTGTATTTTATGTCAGTATCTTTAGCATTACTAATATCACCATTATACGCAGCTTGGCGGATGGGGTAACCTGAAAGTTATTCAAAGTAAGATCTTAACATTTTATGTAAAGTTACATCCCTGTAAAATATACTGCTAATGCCAAGGTTATTTTTCTCTAAAAATTTAAAGTGGGAATTTTGTAAGCGAAAGGAATGTGCATATGAATACATTAAATTCTTTGACGATAATGTAAGAACAATTTTCTTGCTGGCATAAAGTACGGCTGGAGATAAACATGTTCGTGAATTCCGTGTGAAATTGTTATTTTTTGCATCTAAAGTGCTCAACGACTGGGAAACTGCTGCCTCCATGTTCAGGGTTTCATTAAAATGAATAGCAGTATTTTTCCCCACAACGTCTCTTAACATTCTACCAATTACAAGGAAATCACAGCCTCTGCATTTACAATAGCTTATTTACGTTGCATAAGAATCGATCATTCAATAAACAAACCATTGCCTGGGACTGAAGACAGCCCCTTCAGAACGTAACTGGTGACTTTAATGTCAAAGTCAACATGGCAGACTAAATAGAATTACAGACGTGTAGTGGGGCTGTGGGATTCACGTCTGTACTTACAAGTAACAAATTGCGTTGTATTTGACTGTAGGGTACTAAATTGTGCTTTGTTAAGACAACAAATCAGTCAGATATACTGGAGTGGTTCTCCATGAGATGTATGACTCCTTCCTTGCGTCTGCGCCAACGCTACACTCGAAGTAACAGTCTTCTTTATACGAATGTAGTTTTATAAGCGGTGCTAGAAACATCAGCATTGGGCATGCATTAATAGCAGATAAAGTTACATGTGTGTTGTTTCACGCTTGCTTACATAAATCAGAGTCCCAATGGAAAGTTACAGCTACTTTAATTTTCGACAAAACATTGTAAGAAAAGATATTTTAAGACCTTTGTTATAATACATACATTCAGATCTGTATTCAACATCAATTCTGGCCGTCCTAAAAACTTCGCAGTCGCCATATTGAAATTACTGGAGTGTAGGACTTCAGACTAGGGTGACAGGAATGTCCGCAGCGACAAGCCAGACTTTTAGAGGGACACACAGAAAACCTACACACATAATATCCCACAGCTTTTCGTCTAGAGAGTCAGTTTAAATGTACCGAGAGGTCCAAAGTTGTAAACAAATGTAACTGAATTGAACTAAACTTTTGTCTGTAGTGTCAATGTACTAATACGGATTTAGTTACCTAGATTCTCTGAAATATATTTTGGTACTTATGTCGCTCTTGACATGCTTGTCCTTATTACGTTGACAAAAATAAGAAAGTAACATAAAGCGGATTTAATAATATTTGTTTCTTGCATTGTGACTATAATCACAAACATACACCAACAAATGTACACAATGTATTTAAATCACAAATCATCCATATACATAAACTCTCCTACATGTTTCAGAGATAATTCGCCATCGTCAGGAAGACGTCAATACAAAAGATCAAATTCAACACACCCAATCTACATGTACAATGCC